>OX578279.1:65945260-67373594 GCA_951217055.1 Gerris lacustris | reverse complement strand
CCGGGCAATAAGTGTTCAAAAAAGTGCGGCTTTTTTTGTCTCTCAAAATCAAAATATATTGACGCTAATATACTAAGTCAAAATTATTTGCAAAATAAGTAATTAACAAATAACTTGGTTTATAATCAATTATAATTATTCTTATAATAAAGAATTATGGAAGTTTTGTTGAAATTGTTTGACCAAGTTTAGAGATGGTAAAGAATTTCCAAAATATTATTATCACCAAATTAAAATTGCTTCCGAGCTTACCGAAGTTAACGGAAGCTATGTGATCGTAAATTTTAAATGTCTCCAATTTATAATTCCTGGACAGAAATCCGTTTCAGACATCAGGGAACATGTCTCTCGGTCTGCGAACCAACACATCCTAAAAACTATTCGCCCGATTTTAATTAATTTTCATTACTATCCCATTGCTGGTCCCATATAAGTTTCAACCTTCTGCGCCAATTTGTTTCTCTTCCAAAGGTACACAAACATACATTTTATATTTACACAAATATCTTCAAAAGTACTCATCTAATTTTTATGAAATTTTAATTTTATGTCGAATGCAGGCCCAAGATAGCCCAAGATTAATTTCGCCCGTCTGTGCCCTTTAAATTTTCATAAAATTGATATTTTAATTTATAGTCTTCTTTGGTGTGGGTCGAGTAGGATAATTAATTTTTATAAAAACAACTAGATTTCGACCGTTTCCATTTGGCTATATTTCGACCATCTCCTGGTCATATTCATGCCTTGTCAACTGGTCAAATTATAAAAAAAGTTTTTTTCCAACATTCTACTTCGCAGATTCATCATAAAACTAACAATTATTCGGTAATACAAATTTTAAACATTAGCAATTAAATATGAGAGAGTTAGTGAGATACGGTCTAAAGAAAAAAACTAAGTTTTTACCAACTAGTTTCGTAAAATATATTTACATCATCAGGGTAACTTACATATGGGCTTTTAACGTACAATTTTTATATTTTTTTATTTTATTAATATAAACAAACCTGTTTTATAAATTGACATTATTGACAATTAATGTCTGTTAAAGAATCTTGTCTTGTTTCTACATAAGAAGAGAGACAATAATGTCAATTTATAAAACAGGTTTGTTTATATTAATAAAATAAAAAAATATAAAAATTGTACGTTAAAAGCCCATATGTAAGTTACCCTGATGATGTAAATATATTTTACGAAACTAGTTGGTAAAAACTTAGTTTTTTTCTTTAGACCGTATCTCACTAACTCTCTCATATCTACACTTTAACGGTTGCTAACTTAAAATTTAATTAACAATTAATAAAATTTGATAACAAAGAGGACTAACGCTAACAAAAATCGTGATAACGGTGGGTGTCCGTATTGCAACCTTTCTATATTATACTATAATTTATTTAAAAATTGACAATTTCGACAGATTTAAAAAACGAGGGGTAGGTAAATTAAATAAAAATACAACCTATTGTTGACAATAGAAGGCTGTATTAGCATAAAATCATTAAAGTATACGAAATATGACTTGAGGAAGCTAAGTGTCACACTAAATGCCAGACTATTTTAATTTTCATCCTAACCTCTAATATACTTATTATAGGTTAGGATTGGACTGTTTAGTTTGTGTAGTCTTTATTTTATTTCAAATTTTTAATTCGCGATAAATAAAATATTAGTTTATTCATATTATTAAGGTCTGTTTTCAAATAGTAACTGTATTGGAACAAGGAAATGTTTAAGGGTAGTTGGCTCTTTCAGTTCTCAAAACCCTTTGAACACTTTCTCTCTCGGTCTCTCTTTAGAGCAGGGTTATTCCTGGCTGACTCTAATAATAGAAGCGAGAGGGTGCCCTAGAAGCGAGAGGGTGCCCTATGAGGGTGCTGGCTGCAGGGCGCCCGAGATGGTCGGCCGTCTCAGCCAGCACCCGTCCTCTAATCAAGTCTCGGTCAATTAAACACTATGAGCCCTATACTGCTCTTCCTAACCCCCCCCCCCTTGTCCTTTGCATCGCAAATTGTGCCCTTAGAGGCAGAGTTTTGGATGCGGAAAGGTTTCGCCTCTTCGCCTAGATCCTTTCAGTTTTGCCGCTTACAATCCAACAGACCGTGTCTTTCCTTTTAAAGGGATATCGTACAAAATTATATTGGCCAAAAAGGTAATTATTATTTTACAAAATACTTATGAATAGGATATATTAAATATCAGACGAAAAACAATTTGGGGGTTCAGAGAAGTCTAATCTAGAAACATATTCACATCCATGTAAATGAATGAATGAACTAATGCTATTTATTGATCATTTGAATAAAATTAGGTTAAACCATATGTGAATGAATATTTTATATTACATTTAAAACGCTAAGCTTTTTCAGTCGTTATTTATATCGGGAGAACGATCAGGCGGATTTTCTTGATTCTTTTTCTTCACCGTCCCACAAAATCTGTTGATTTGTCTTCTGTCGTCAGATTTTTCGTTTTTTACGTCTCCTTCTATTCATTATAACGATGTGAAGAAGTTGCGAAGTTGTATATGTCGTCAAGAACAATCAAAAGAAACATGTATTGTTGTAGTTATTTGGCGACAAGAATAAAGTTACGATGGTGATACGGCGAAGAGGAAAAAAAATGGAATCTTCATTTCAGAGACTTGGGCTGTGAAAAGTTTGTGTGTTTGTTTCTCTAGCGATAACTGGCCTAAAAATTGATAAATTTGAATGATATTCGGCACGCAGGCGCCTCTCACAATTTGTCAAAACTCTATAGGTATTGAAAATTCCCAACTAAATAATATGTTTAAGATGGTGGCCAAACTGGTGGACAACTAAACAAAAAAAGTCAGCATGACATATTATATATGAATTTAAAGTTCTTGACAAAATAGAATGTAACTATTTAAATTGCAAACTTAATATTTTCAAGATGGCGGCCGATAAGAAGGACGACTAAGAAAAATGCTCTCATCAGCAAAGCATGTTGTACATAGTTTGAAAGGTCTATAAAAATAAGAAAATAATTTGTAACTCACTATTAAAATATTTAACTTAATATTTTCAAGATTGTAGCCTGATGGACGTTTTTTCATCTTTTGAAGGTATTTTAAAGGCCGGTTGGGATGGGGGTTATTGCAGGTTCACACATACAAAAGTCTCTAAAATGAAGAACTCTCTACGCTCATTCAAGAAGACATTTATCTCTTTTAATTCGAATCCTAAGTTGAAACCAGTTAACATAAGATTACTATGTCTCTTATTTCTAATGGGGATTAGAAAAGTAATAATAGATAATTGAATAGTCTAAGAATAAGAAATGTCCATAGCTATTTATTTCATGAGTTGATTTGTTTCTCTAGCTTAGTAAATCTAGTTTTATTAAATGCAACAACATAAATTAATAACACGGAAAGAAAACGATAACGGGAAAAATTAATTTTCTACTAAACTTATAAAAACAAAATGTAAGAAACAGTCCATGAGTTATTATTATTAAAAAAAAAATTAGAAAAGACCAGATACCTCGCCCATTGTGAAGAAAAAACAAAATAATAATACAAAGAATATAATGCAGGTGAAAAATATAAAATACACACCTCATTGTTAAATTTTCTATAAGAACTTGCACAATCTTTCTACACTTCCTCACTTTTCCGAGGTAAAGAGGACAACACTAAGAGAGAAAATAAGCAGGAAAAAATCCATTTACAAAATGGAGATTTTTGTACGACCTCGGTTGGATTTCGTCAGCATCTGCCTCTGTTTTCTCACAGTATCATATTTTTTCCTCAGGTTTGTCATGGGTTATTTTCAAAGTTTTTTTTTTTTTCTACGTTTTATTTATACATATATATTTTGTTTCGTTTTTTTTTTTTTTTTTCTTTCGCCTTTGACTTTCCTGTAGTTATTCGGACTTTTATCATATATTTCGGCTTGAGTCGAACGACAGAGGTTCTCGTAGGTTTATATTTCTTTTTCTTCTTTCGTTCAATCCAATCATGCGAGTTTCATCTCATTTTTTTCTTCCTTTTCTTTCTTTGGTTCACATATTTCCTGTTCTTGTTCAACGTATTTCGATATTTTTTTTTTTTTGTCACAGACTTGAAGTGATTACTTTTTTTGTGTTTTATATTTACTGTGCCCCATTTTTTCTTTTCACTTATTATAAAAAAAAAAAAATGATAAAGATTTTTTTTTGTTTGTTTCTCTGTTACACTTCATTTGTTTCCAACTTTTTATCTCTAATATGGGAAAAAAGGTTTTTTTTATTATTTGAAGGGTAGAATTTTTCATTATATTGTGACACAAGATAACGAAGCTTCCAAATTTAATTTTGGAATCCATTATAAATTATTCAATTATTCTCAATAATATCTCTTAGCATTAACTTTTATATAATAATTATTATCAATATTTAATAAAAGACGACTTTATATATCCTAACCTTTATATTATCTCCTTTAAATTATATAACCAAAAAAAGAAGAAAAAAAGGTGCCACTTTAGCCTGGAAAAAAAATCACAATTCTCTAATTTAAGTTCTATCGGACAATTTTCTTTTAATAAAGTGCACAATTCTTTCTTACATATTCAGCATGACAACGCCCTTATAGAGGCAATACATTTATTAGGAGAGACAATTTTTAACAAAAGCTATGTGATCATTCTGAGGTTACCGAAGGTAACGGAAGCTATGTGATCGTTCTGAGGTTACTGAAGGTAACGGAAGCTATGTGATCATTCTGAGGTTACTGAAGGTAACGGAAGCTATGGGATCGTTCTGAGGTTACTGAAGGTAACGGAAGCTATGTGATCGTTCTGAGGTTACTGAAGGTAACGGAAGCTATGTGATCATTCTGAGGTTACCCAAGGTAACGGAAGCTATGCGATCATTCTGAGGTTACCGAAGGTAACAAAAGCTATGCGATCATTCTGAGGTTACTGAAGGTAACGGAAGCTATGTGATCATTCTGAGGATACTGAAGGTAAAGGAAGCTATGTATTCGGTGTTTTGATCATCTGAATTAAGGATGTTTATTTTTTATGGAATCCATTTAAAAAAACCAAAAAACTTATGTTAAAGTTTTTTTCGTTTTAGATGAACGATATATGAAATGAATAAGATTTGTAGAAGTTTGTCTCTACTAACATTAACAATATTAAATGAATAAATTAACGGCACCGGAGATGGAGTAGAAAATTGAAACGTAAAAAATTTAATGTGTCAAGAAATACCATTAAAAAAAGAGGTAAAAATAACACTCGTGGAGATCAAAACTTGTATAGAGGCGACCTGTAGTCTGTCTTTAGAGATTCAAAAATAATTTATATTTAATAAAACCAAAATCCGCCACCACTTTAAGTTTACTAATGAAAAAAAAAATCCAAATATTACTTCTTCAAAGACTTTTCGAAGTAATATTCCTCTCCAACAAAAAAAAATCATTGGAAAGAAACTCTAAACAATAAGTAATACGAGTTGTGGAAAAAATGGTTTTATACATTAAACATTTACATTATCATCACAACGTAGTGATTTATCCAAACGAGGAAATAATCTAGAAAACATGGAAATACGTAACCAACAACTTTCCAACGGTACATGCTTAATGTTCTAATATTTCTAAAGGGTCTCTAAAAGTTGGAGTGAAGAGGAAGGGCTAAGACTAAATCCCTTTTTTTTACGTGATGCCTACCCGAAAGTATATTTTAGTTTTATGTTCATCAAAAGTTTTAACTTGTTTGTAAAATATGAGAATAATTTACACGATTTTGAATTATTTGTTTTTATTTATCAAAATGGCTAAAGTAATGTAGCAGTCTTTAACGCATTACCTATCTTATGTCATAAAAACTTTTTATACTCTGCTTTCTACGTCTTACCTATCTTTATGCCACCCTGAGAATAGTCTTACTTTATGATCTAGTAAAATTTTAAAACCAGTAATTCTTTCAATAGACCTCGCTTTCAAAAAAAGTACTCTGCAAATTAGTGCAGCACATAGCTTCCTCGCGTTCTATTTTGTATACTTTAATCATTTTATATTATTTAAACCTATTATTGTAAAATTTATTAAATTTCCCTCAGTTTTTTAAAACTGTCAAAATTATTTTAATTTTGACATTTTTATGTTTAGGCTATGGAACATAAGTCAAAAACGTTACGTTACTTTTAGCTTAAAAACTCAGAAAAGTATAACAGGGAGTTAGAATGGTATAGGAGGTCTGAAATCCAGTCTCCAGCTGTAGTGCCTTTGCCTTCCCCTACCGAGCTTCGTAGGGCCGAAGAAAGTCGAAAAGATTTATACGTGTGACAGGGAGTTAGGGAAGTACAGGAGCTTGCCATCAACGCTCAGCCCTCTCGGCCTACCTAGTGTGGAAGGTATATTAACAATTCGTAGAAGGCGGGCAGGCGCCTTTGAATTCAGTCGATTGTAATCAAGCCGCGACAGTGCCGGTGTGGAGATTAGAATAAAAATTATCTTCCATCTACTTTTATCAATTACTGGAATAAATTACCGATTATATTTCATTTTATGTCGGTAGTTTAATCAGAGCGAAAACATAAAAATGTCTCACTGTCTGGCGGACTCGTATGCAAGAAGTATTTTAAAAAAAATTAAATTTGTTATAGAAATATGTGTCCGATTACATTTAATTTAAGCTGTAATAATTTGGTTCCGAGCTTACCTATCGTTCTGAGGAGTGACATTTTTTTGTGACTCCGATTTCAAAAAATCCAAGACAGAAATCCGTTTCAGACATCAGGGAACTTGTCTGCTTCCGTGTCCGTCTGTCTGTCTGTTACTTAAGTTTTGCGAGCCAACATATCTTAAAAAAATACCTAGTCTGATGTTAATGAAATGTTGATGGTAGGTCATAATTCGCCTATTGTTGGTCCCATATAAGTTTCATTCTTCTGCGCTCATTTGTTTCTCTTCCACATGCGCACAAACATACATTTACAAAAGTACTTCATAAGTATATTTCATAAGTAGGTACTTATTACTGTAAGAAATTAGACGCGAGGAAGGTATGTGCCACACTAATTGGCAGACAATTTTTTAAAAATATTTTATATTCTAGATCCTTTGAAATAAATAAGCTTCGAAACAATCGAGAAGTTTATTATAATTATACTTAATTTAATTTTTTTTCCAGTTATTAATGTTATTACAGGCAGATAAATTTAATCGTATTTCATTGTGGCTTTACTGGATTAGAATAAATCATTATATATATGCAGTACATAATGTACTCCATTTCTTACTCCAAAACAAATTTATCTTGACCAATAACTATGTTAAAGAAAAAATATTGGCTAAAAAAAAAACGAGAGTAAGAACTTTAAAAAAAAGATAGATGCATAAGATATTAAAAAAGAGGTAACGTTAATTTAAAATAATTTCTTAAAGGTAATATTCCCGAGCACTAAATAGAAAGTGTCCAACTTGAACAATAAATTATAAACTTCATAATGGCAAGCAAGCCTCCTGCATTGTAAAATATGCGAAAAGCAATAATACGGTATTACCTTTATGGGGAGTAATATCACCCAATTCTTCCCTTCTTAGTATAATAGCAACATCCCCCAAGATAATAGTAAAATTCTCTACTCAATAGGTCCATACTACATAATACTGTTCTCAACTGGTTACTTGATAGTAGGTAGAATTGCAATTTTACGCCCTTGCTAAGTGATAAATCTTTACTTAATAGCCTGAGCTGTAGCTTAACTGTAGACACTGAAGGAAGTAATGCTTGTAAAATTCACGAGAAAATCGTTTAAACATCTGTGTTATTTATAATCAAAAAAGCCGTGTACGAACATAACTAACAACATCCAGATAATGCGTGGGCATAAAAAAAAAGTAAAATAACATTTTAAAATGTGAGTGCTAAGAAAGGTTGTGTGCATGCGCGGTAGGAACCAATATGAACAGAAGGGAAAAAATAGGAAAGGAGCCATCTATAGTCTAAATTTGACATAACAATTCGACTCAAAGTAGATTTTCAAGAGTGGGTGCTCAAATATTGTAGAACAGATCGACAGACAGAAATGCTACAAGATACGTATTTCTGTTGACAAATTTTTGATTTTAGAGATATAAAGGAGAAGGAAATACACCTCCTGGAAGGACCACATCTCCATCATCAAGGAAAAAGTGATTACGTGGCAGCAAGCGGCAGTAAAATCAAAGGATAAACAATAAAAGCTTGTAAAAACAATTATATCTTTGTAAAATTCCTCCGCACCTCAAGGTACAATAGACTGTGAGTAAGTTAGTAATATAAAGAAAAATCGGTCCGAGACAACTCAGATAAACTTTCTCATATACGAATTCATAATTACTTAGACCAGTTTATTCTATTTATTAGTTTTCGTAGGTACATTTAATTACTATTGAACAAAATGTATCATAAAAATAACTCCTCCTTGGCGAGGAATGAAACCCGGCCTCTCTCCGACCCTGTTTAGCTTTTATTTCAGAAACTACATTTCTCCCGAGAAAACGGCTCATATTGTTAGATTCGAATTTAAATGGACTACATCTTAGATTTTTTTAATAAAAATCGTCGGCACCATTTTTAAGATTTTTTTTCTCAGAGTTTTTTGAGCTAAAATTTCTCGATTTCGCCTCGGGGTATGATTTAAATTTCGTCAAAATCAGTCCAGTATTTTTGGCTCCACGCGTGAGCACAGACGAGTAGGCTCCAAGCGTCTGCACAGACGATTAGGCTCCACGCGTCTGCACAGACGAGTAGGCTCCACGCGTCTGCACAGACGATTAGGCTTCACGCGTCTGCACAAACGACAGACGACAGGCATTTTAAAAAAAACACTTTTTTGTAATCAGGGGATTTCAAAACGTGTAAATCCATCAAAATCTCAAAATCGAATTTTCGTTCCATCACATTACTCTCTCTTTATATGAGAAAGTAAAAATAATTAAATCTTTGTTAAATTCTTCTACACCACAAGGTAAAATAGACTGCGACTAAGATAGTTTAAAGAAAATTTTAATACTTATTATTATTTGCTATTCTTTGAAAAATGTAAATTATTCAAATTTTCTCAAAGAAAATTTGTTATCATCATGGAGTTCTGCATAAATATTATTTATTGGAGCAATTTACAAGTTAGTTTGCTGTGATATTCCTTCATCCCCTATTTGAAATGCACTTTTTTTATCGGTTTAAGCTGTGATATGTTTTTTCACAGGGTTGTTTTCTTGTTGGCGAGTATGTGAAGGAGTGTTTTTATTACGGATACTGTCAGAAGCCGAGCTAAGGGTCCGGACCCCTGTCAACCTTCCTTACCCTTTAAGCCCACTGAATTAACTTTCATTACAGACGTTTCTCTTTTCAAACTGCCCTCAGAGACTTTGCCGTGTTTTACACTCGTTTTCCCATATATCTCAGGAAAAACATTAGAGAAAAACACACATTTAAACGGATCAGTACAAAGAAAACGATAAAAACATTAAAATGTTATACACTCAAAAACATTTTTTTTTTGTATAAAAGGGTATTTCTTTTTTAATGTCTTCCCTAATCAAAA
Source organism: Gerris lacustris (assembly GCA_951217055.1). Classification (NCBI taxonomy): domain Eukaryota; kingdom Metazoa; phylum Arthropoda; class Insecta; order Hemiptera; family Gerridae; genus Gerris; species Gerris lacustris. Next base: position 67,364,045 of record OX578279.1, on the reverse strand, counting down.
GCATCGTTTATCTCTTTACAGTTGTATACGTATGCTTCAAACTTATGACTAAAATATAATAGCACAATTATAAATACTGAATTTAAAGTTAGAACGCCCTCACATAATATTAGTTTTACAAATTTTTAAGTCAGGTGTAATTACGACGAAAGAAAGCTGAAAAGATTTATACCTATTTGGAATTTGGAAAAAACATTAATGTACCGAATAAAATACACACCCTGTATCAAAGGGAAAATCTTTCGGTCATTTTTTTAACAACTTGTTCAGAAGTTAAATTTAGACAGTCTACCATGGATATTGTTGGAACATTAAATATTTATTTAGATATAAAGGCACATTTTAATCTTTATTTAGATATAAAAAAGACGCCATGTTGGCAGAGAAATAGCAAGGTTAGATCATGAAAATAAAATTTTGAAGCGAACAAGAAATCAATTGGTACAACAAAACCCCTTTCATCCAAAATCTCATCTGAAATTGAGCATGTTAACATTCCTGAAAATTTATGAAATAGGAAGGCTCGACAATGATATCCCGGCATTATTCAGAGAATTGGAAATAAAAAAGTAAAAACAAGATCCCAGCGGTACTTTTGAAAGAGAAGTTCGTAGAAAGAAGGTTGTTAAAGTTAGATATGTTAAACTAGAATAAATCGGTTATAGGATGCACTTTGAATATAAATACGCATCCCGATTTTCGCGTTGTAAAAACGGAAAAGAGTGCGTCTTATATTCGAAACAATACGCTAAGTAATTATTACAAATAAAGTAACTACCACCTTGAAAGTTGCATATAATAGGGTATTGAAAATTATGATATAGCATCCTCGCGTCTCATCACATACTATAATGATGATTGATGATATATGCTTGTACAGCCCATTACTGTCTAATTTAATTAATTTTTCCTATTATTTTAAAAAATTTGTCGTAATTGTTATGATTTTTACATGACTAAAAGTATCAATTAGCAAAATTTAATTTCCATAGAGAGTTAAGAATATCATGGGGCTATCGACGGGCTACTATTTAACAAACCATCCAAATTTAAAAGGTTATTTTATTAATACGCACGACCTACATCTTTACAAGTACTCATCTTATTATAGAGAAATTTGGATGGTTTGTCGAATGCAGCCCTCTGACAATCCCATATTTTCCACCATCTACGCTCATAAAATGTTCCATGGTAAAAAAAATACTTTCATTCGTGTAAAAAAAAAATGTTAACAAATTAAAAAATAGTGTGGCACATTTCTCGGATCCCATAATTGAACGAATAGTCAAATGAAAGTAGGGTCACACTTATATTTAAGCAATATCATTTTTAAAGATTCCGATTTTAAAAATTTCAATACAGAAATCAGGGAACATTTTTGTTTCCGTGTCAGTCTGTCTGTCAGTCGGTCAATTTTTGCGAACTAACTATCTTAAATGCTACTTGTCCTATTTTATTAAAATTTGTATAGTAGGTCATAATTAGCTCATTGTTGGTCCCATATAAGTTTCAACCGTATTTGCTCATTTGTTTCTCTTCCACATGCATACAAACATACATTTATTTACACCTATATCTTCAAAAGTACTTTAAAAAAATAAACTTTTATACCCATAAATAGCCCTAGATCAAGAGTCGTCTGGGCTCTTCAACTTGTGCTAAATTGATACTTTAATTCGTGTAAAAAATCAAAACAATTTTGACAGATTAAAAAAACGGGAGAAACAATTAAACAAATTAGACAATAATGGCTTGTAAAAGTATATAATTACTTGAGTACATTACAGGATGCGAGGAAGCTATGTGCCACACCAATTGGCAGTCTATTTTGGCTTCTTTCAAAACATTCAACTCCTCTTGAAGATTAATTTGTTCATAAAAACAAGTATGTCCAAACAAGGAAGGAAGTAATGGGTGGAGAATATTGAAATTAATCTGAGAGCGTCAATCGACCTTCTATTCAAATTTCATATCAAAATTGGATGACAAATGTTTAAGATATATGGTAGATCGCAGAAATTTTGACGGACACCGACAAAATGGCGCGAGACTAAAAATGTTTCTTGATGTATAAAACGGATTTTAGAACGAGGTATTATAAAGCTTTATTTACCTTCGGTAAGCTCAAAAGCAAAAGTTTGAGTGCGTGCGAAAAAGAAAATAGTAGGCACAGAAAGTTGAAAACTATACGGAACCAACAATGAGCTACTTGTAACCTACCATTGAAATTTTATCATTATCGCACGAGCAGTTTTTAAAAGATCGAACGATCTTAAAACAAAATATTGAACGACAGACAGACCAACTGACAGATAAATACGAGACCAAAAATGTCCCATGATGTCTGGATTTCAGAAATATTTCTTTCCAGGAATATTACAATTCTAAGAGATATTTCTTTCCAGGAATATTACAATTCTAAGAGATATTTCTTTCCAGGAATATTACAATTCTAAGAGATAATAAAATTGTCTTCAGTGTGATCAGAACGGTTACGTTACGGTATGGTTGGAAGCAATAATTTAACAACCACCGTAAGGTACCAATAACAAAGTCAAGAATAAAAAAAAAGGAGAAAAACAAAAGAACGGACTAGTTGTTTGCACTTCCTGACTTCTTTTAATGGCTTTTCGACGGGTAAAAAATTCAATTGGAAGAGAAAAAAAGGGGACGAGAAATAGAAAAAAAGGGACGAGGAAGAGGCAAAAAAAAACTTTCAAACAAACAAAACTCAAGTTATAAGTGAACAGAGCCGAATAAAAAAAAACAATCTTGACTCAGTAAAAAAAAAAAAAAAACCTCGGATCAAGGAAAAAAAGCTTATAAAAAGTTATCGAGAAAAAGAAATCAATTATTGATTAGGCAGAAAATGAAGAAGTAAAAATTTTTTTTGAAACAAAAAAAAGCAAACGATTCTTTTGTCTAAGACTCGTTAAAGGAAAGTATTACCTCGACTTTCCACTTCTTAGAAGGAGATTCTTCTTTTTTTTCTTTTTAACCTGAATTTTTATTCAATAAAATCGCATTTTCCTTCCAAGTTTATATCGACAACACTGAAATGGGGAAACAGTTTAAAGGAATTGAGACAACATGGAATTACATGGAAATACTGTATGTAAAAATCAATTAGACGCATAAAAGAGCATTTGGTTTTATTTGTCAAACGAGGTAAAATTAGATTATGTAAGGAAAAAGAAGCGGAAGGGTTAAATTTGAACTTTTACTGAAACGATTGGAAGACGGTATACATTGTTTTGTTTATGTTTTGCTTCTTTTAAATTCATTAAAATTATTATAACCTCGCTTACACGACCCTCAATAACACGACAACCTCAATTACAAGTGCAATTTTCAAATCCCCTTGAGATAGCCATAGCACATAATGTTAAATTAACCTCTATAACGCGACTATTATTATCCAACAACTTCAATAACACGGATTTTTTTCCAATTCACAATGCAACTCAGAACCTCTATAACAAGTCGTTTTGAAAACCTCTATAACGCGACTCTATACAGGAATCGGTCGACCTAGAACAAGTCTAGACTTGAAAATCCCGCAAATAACCTCGATACCGACTGATAGCCAAAATAACTTTGACAACACAACCCTCAACAAAAAGAGCACCTCGATAACAAGACTGTTTCCCTAACCCCCTTGAGACACTTCTTATCGAGGTTCTACTGTATATACAAATGTATAATATATACATGTATAAAAAGGTTTTGAAGGAATTTACATTTAATTTAAGAAAATATAAAAAAGCAGTCTAATTTGTGATATATTTTAACTTAAATTCCATTTTGGTAAGTCTTGAAAGAAACAAAATTTAGTCCACCACTAAACTTTGAAACACTATATATAAAATGTTGTAATAAAACACAATAAAATTATTTATCTAGGAGCAATGAAAAAAAAAATGTCCAACAATATTACTTGACAATGTTCGAACCCAAAATGGAAAATAAATAGTCTGCCAATTAGTGTGGCACATAGCTTTCCTTTGTCTTATTTCGCATACTTTAATGATTTTATGCTTTTACAACCCAGAACCGGGCACCAAGTGCCCATGTTGCGCGAAATGAAGAGCAAAACCCCGATCTAGGGCTAATTTTTCTTCTCTCACCGTACCCTACACAGGGGCATAACGATGGCACGGTTTAGATTCGGTTTTGGAGGATCCTTTGTACAAGGATTTATGCTTTTATATATTAAAAATGATTGTCAAATATATTTAATTTCTCCCGTTTATTTATTTAATTATGTTTTGATTTTTTATATGAATTAAAAGTAAAAGTTAAAGTATCAATTTACCAAAATTTAATGAGCGCAGACGGTTGAAATTAATAACCATCCAAATTTCATAAAAATTAAATGAGTACTTTTGAAGATAAAGGTGTAAATAAATGTATGTTTGTGCGCATGTGGAAGAAAAACAAACGGGTGTAAAAGTTTAAATCTTATATAGGATCAGCAATTGTCTAATTATGACCTATTATAAAAATTGCATTAAAATCGGACGTATATTTGACGTATTTATTTTTTAAGATATGTTGGTTTGCAAAAATTAAGCGACAGACCGTCAGACAAATATTCCCTGATGTCTGAAACGGATTTCTGTCTTGGAAGTTTTGAAATCGGAGACATAAAATATTTTCGTTCATCAAAACGATCACATAGCTTTCGTTACCGAGCTTATCTTCGGTAAGCTCGGAAGCAAAATGACTTGATGTCTAAACAATTTAACATTAAGTAAATAATTAACGCAAGCAGAGTTTAATCACAAAAATAATTATTTAAAATCCACGAATCACATACCGACTATCTATATATATAAAATCCAAATACCACTTACTTACTGACTCACTGACACATCATGATATCTCTGAAACCACTGGACCTACGACCATGAAATTTTGTAGGTGTGTTCCTCTTATACCTCCTAGGTGCTCGCTAAGAAATATTTTAAAAATCCGCCATCTTGATTCAAGATGGAGGCCATTTATATACAAAATTCGACAAGACGATATCTCGGGAACCAATTGTGCTAGAACCTTGAAATTCAGAAGTTGGCTTCCTTTTATGAAATTATTAACTTTTGATAAATAGTTTACCAATCGGGCATATTGATTCAAGATGGCGGCCATACATATATAAAAGTCAACATGTGTGCATGTTCTTTATACAAATCTACAGTTTTAGTCCGATCTCGATAAAAATTTGCACACTTGACCTTCAAAGCAAGGGGAAAATCACTGTCTACATGAATATTCAAAATTTTAATTTTGGTACACAGGGGTACGGGGTACAAATGTTAAAGTAATGAACATCCTTCATGATGCATATCGTTGAAAAGCTCTTTAAGAGCCAGGCAGTAATTGTGGTTATGTACAGTTTTATCATAATTTCACTTAGGAGGGGGGTATAATTAAAAAATATAGCTACATCTTATATAAAAAGAAGTGAATCCGTATGAGGGTATGTCTTTTATCCTAATTTGATGAATATTTACACACTTTTTCTTCAAAACAAGGTGAAGGTCACTGCCTACATGAGATTATGAAATTAAAATTTTGGTACACAGGGGTACGGGGTACAAGTGATGAATACCCTTCATCTTCATGATGCATATCGTTGAAATGCTCTTTAAGAGTACAGTAATTGTTGTTATGTGTACGGGGTACAAATGACAAAGTAATGGATACCCTTCATGATACAAATCGTTGAAAGATGTTTAAGAGAAAAGTAATTGTTCTTAAGTACAGTTTTGTCTTATTTTCATTTAGAAGGGGGAGAGGTAAAATGGAAATTTATATCTAAATCTATGTATGTATATAAAAGTCAACATATGAGTGTACATATGCATGTTCTTTTATACAAATCTACAGTTTTATTCCGATCTCGATGAAAATTTGCACACTTGACCTTCAAAGCAAGGGGAAGGTAACTGTTTACATGAATTTTCGAACTATAACTTTTGGTTCAAAGGGGTACGGGGTACAAGTAATGAATACCCTTTATCTTCATGAAGCATATCGTTGAAATGCTCTTTAAGAGTACAGTAATTATTGTTATGTGTACAGTTTTGTCATTTTTTTTATTTAGGAGGGGGTAAATTTAGGATATTTGCAAATGATCTTATCAAAGAGGTGGGGGTATAACTAGGAGGGATAGAATCTAGCTATTCTCGCATAGTAAAATAATTTGTATGCTTTCCTGGTAGTTTATAAACTTATCAAATTTAAAAACACTCCATAGCGAAGCACGGTTATCCAGCTAGTTCAATTATATAAATGCGGGATAATCGTAATATGGTCAACGTTATCCCTTCCACATGGATAGAAATCTATATGATTCCGATTTCTTCCTGTGGGAAGAAAAATATGATATCAATACGAAACTTGGCACAGAAATCTAAAAACCACCCAAGGATGAATTGATTTGATTTTGGAGAAAATCCAAAACCGGCAGTATCAACATCTGAAAATTGCAACAATAATCTGAACATAATACAAATTAGAGAAAACAAAATACATGAAGCTTTAAACAGTGTTAAAAACGCAAACTTAAGAGTAATGGATAGACTAATATTTAGAACAAAAAGTCCCCCTCCCCCCCTCCAATATAGTTGAAGTCCAATCTTATTTCACCAAAGTTATAATATATTTTGTACCATATGTATTTGAACCCATGACTTTGCGGTTCGAAGTATCATGCACTACCACGGTACTACGGATCTAGTTGATGTCGCAACCACAAATGTCTATTTTAGATCATTTGTAACAAATTATACTATTTTATTTTTAAAGAAAAACTAATGAATGTACTTCATTAATAACTCACAAATCCGATTTTCATAATTAAAATCCATTTGACGCAGCTTTGACAGAATAAGAAAACTATTCTCTTTCTTTCATCAGCACAACATAGAAATAATCATTTCTGTCACAAACTCAGCTCTCCCCCACATCTCTATCCTAGTTTAACGCACGGTTTCACTTAGCCTTCTCTCTCTTACTCGTGTTTTACAATTTCTTTTTACAGATTAAAAAAGTTAGAAACAAGGTGTTCAACAGGTGATTCTTGACACCCCGTTATCAGCATCTCTAAAACTAGAGCCTTTCCTTTCGAGCTTACCGAAGAATAGTCAGTCAAAGCTATATGTAAGTCGGTCAATTTTTGCAAACCAACTTATTATCTTAAAAACAGCTCGTCCGATTTTATTGACATTTGAATGGTAGGTCATAATTAGCCCATTGTTGGTCTCATATAAGTTTCAACCTTTTGCGCCCATTTATTTCTCTTTTACATGCGCACAAACATACATTTATTTTCAACAATATCTTCAAAAGTACTCAACTGATTTTTTGTTTGTCGAAAGTTGCCGACAGACAACACCAGATAAATTTCAACCGACTGCGCTCTTGAAATTGTGTTAATTAATTAACATTTTAATTCATGTGATACACATCAAAATACAAAATGTGAAAATCTCTTTATATTATATATATATATATATATATATATATATATATATATATATATATATATATATATATATATATATATCTTTACATCTCTGATGAAAATCTCTTTAGATTAAAAAGAAAGGTTTTCAAATCATTTGTTCCTGCCAATTTAAGCGCAATATATCCCTTTTTGTTTGTATCCGAAGAGCAACCCAGATCCAAACCAGAAAGTGCTGAGGGTCGCCACTAACAAACCCTACAACAGAAGCCCTCCGGCCAGTTTATGACAATACTACTCAATCAAAACTTCCTCAGCAAACTACAAGTCAAAACAATTCCTAACCCGACCTTTGTAAAACCGAAACAAACTTTTGTTTCCGTGTGTGACGTATTAAACATGTATTTTTATTCCAGCTATTTCAACGCAAAGGAGACGTCGATCTTTTTTTTTTAAATAATAAAACCGGAAAATAGAGCTTTTAAAAGAAATTTTTAGAAAAGAAGATAAAACAAAAATAGTCTGCCAATTAGTGTGACAAATAGATTCCTCGCGTCCTATTTCGTATGCTTTATTGATTTTATGCATTTAATTCATTTTTTTTTAATGTGATTTTTTACATGAATTAAAGTACATATCAATGTAGCAAAATGTAAAGAGCACAGATGATCGAAATTAAACAAAGGCTAAGTATTTGCGAGCTACTTTCGACAAACCATAAGAATTAGATGGGTACTTTTGAAGATATAGGTGTAAATAAATATATGCTTGTGTGCGAGTGGAAGAGAAGTAAATCGACACAATCTGTTGAAACTTATATAGAACCAACAATGGGCTAATTGTGACCTATTATCCAAATTTCATTAGAATCGGACGAGTAATTTTTAAGATATGTAGGTTCCCAAACAATGAGCGACAGACCCAACAGACCGATAGACAGACACTGAAATATAAATGTAATCACTGATGTCTGAATCGGATTTCTGTCTTGGAATTTTTGAAATCGGAGACATAAAATTTTTTTGTTCTTCAGAACGATCACGTAGCTTCCGTTACGTTCGGTAAGCTCGGAAGCAAAACTTCAACCCCTTGAACTTTAACCTCTAGTTCTCGAAGGATGATTTTTAGGGTCCGGAGGCAAAACCAAGGACCCTTATATTTTCCTGCATGTGTCTGTCCGTCCGTCCTGTCGCGTGCTCTCACGGCTACACCTTTCGTCCGATCACTTTGAAAGTTGGCATGTATGTGTCTTGTACCTACCCTCATATTTTAAAAATATAGCGACTAAAAAAAATATTTTTCAAAAAAATTAGGGTAAAAAACTTAAGGGTTAAATTTTTTTTTTTTTTTTTTCGACACCGTGAGGGGTATCATATGAAAGAGTACGTCGTGCTGATTACAAAAATATATAATTCTTTGGATATAACTTTGATAGGGCGAGCGTAGTCAAGTTTGAAGTGGGTGTGAAACGTGCCCCCCCCCCCCTTTATCTCGCTTATGTTAAGTGCAAAAAATCTGAAAAAATTCCTGAACATTCTTCGACCAAAAGTAAAGATACCACTTTTTGGAAATTTCGAAAAAAATATTATTTTATTTTTTATTGACAAAATACGTTTTTTAATAATTATGGTCTTTTCGATGTATTTATATGGTTGTAGTCCGGTTCAGTGGCAAAAAAAAAACTTTATCAGACCCTTAGAATAGTTCAAAGTAAGCTTTTTAGCATTTTAAAAAAAACACTGTTTATACACTTCACAGTTAAACACTATATGTATAATGTGGCCTACGGACCCTCGCTGTGTGCTGACTAGCACACACTTGACCTGTTTATTTTTAAGCTTCCCTATAATTTTCCTGTGTTTGAGTTATTACACATAACATAGCTCCAATAGCTCCAAAGTTTTAAATTTTAGGTTGGGATTTTTTTTAGATGAGTTTCATTACAGTCAGACAAGCGCAGAAATTTATAAGGGTCCTCGTTGTGCCTATGAAACCTATAAAAATATGAATTGTTAAAGATACCTTATATTTGAAGTGAAGTGATATAACGATTAATACCTTTCTTTAAGGTAGCGAAGTATGTGTACAAATCTTACCTGTAACAAAAAATAATAATGATTAATAGGTAATAAATTATAAATTATATAATAAATGCTAAATACATAAATATTAAATTTCAATATTTTTTTCTAGACATCAAAATTGACAGCCAACGGAATATAGACGATTTAACTCTAAAATCGGGTTTTCAGAAGAAAATATTGATTGAATTTGGTTCAAGGGGATATCTAAACATATATTTTATGGCTATTCAAAAGTTTCTGATTATTTTTCTACATGTTTATTTACCAGTATATTTAAATTTACCTTAACTAAAGCCAATTCCTGGAACAATCAATGCTTTCAAAATTATTTGAAAGCATTATTCTCTCTACCTTACTTTACCCCGCTTCGGTTTGGTCGCTCAGATATATTATTAACACTCTTGAGAGGGCACAGAATTATTTTAATAAAAATTTCCTTCGGCTCCCCAAAATCACTCCAAATTAAATTATCAGGTTTGAAACAGGTGTCACTCACATCTTACTAAATATAATATATATAGTGTTGTAATGCAATTAATAAAGTGTTCTAAACATTTAAATAGAATAATAATTAAAACAAAGAAAGTAGAAGATGTGGTTAAAGTATTTAAAAGGACGCCGCACCGTGTCCGTCAAAAAGTAAACCAAATTAATCCAAGTGTCGGTGATGATGCGGTGCGTGTACGGTACGGTGTCGGTGCGGCTACGCTCAACATTTCCTTAGGTTTATTCCTCACCGAGTGTTGACCAACACACGGACGTGTGTTGGACGACATACAGTGCGTGCACGGGGACTACGCTCAACATTTCCTTAGGCTTATTCCTCACCGAGTGTTGACCAACACACGGACGTGTGTTTGACGACATACAGTGCGTGCACGGTGCGGACAGGTGTGGCCCGGCCTTTAGAAGGTAAATCATCTTATTTTCAGTAATTTGCTGTTTCTGGGAGAGTAAAGCACGCAATAGTAGATGAGAAACAGAAAGTATAATAGGAGCGAGTTAATACCAATGTCAGATTTTTTTTTTTTTTAATAAATACTGTCGACAATTTTGTAAAAATAAATAGAATTGTATTACATATTTCAGAAGAGCAGCTGTTTCTTATAAATTTTTGAAATCTTAAAAAAAATCTCAAGATTAGAGCTTTTGTTTTAGATGAGTGATGTAAAAAAAATAACATACATACATATATAATTATAATTTATTCTTATCTACATTTGTGAAATTTATGTACAATTTTGCAGAATAAATGCATACAAGATTTATTTTTAGAGAAGAAATGTATGTAATTTTTTTTTTATTCATTTTTTTTCTCTCTGACAATTATTGAGATTAAGATATTATTATTGTAGAATGTTTCTTGTTGTACCTATTTGTAAAAAAAACTTTATTATTAAAAGAATAAGGGCGCAAGCGAGTTGATGCCAATAGAATAATGAAAAATTGGTTCGAGACAAATCATACATAATTTCTTATACATATAAGAGAGTTTTTAATTACTTAGCCCCATGTTTTCCATTTATTAATTTTCATGTTTTCTTAGGCACATTTAATTATTATTGAACATTTTATAAAAATAACGTCTCCTCGGCGGTGAATCGAATCCGGCCTCTCTCCGTCCGCGTTTAAAGCTATTTTCTCAGGAACTAGATTTTTCCCGGTAAAACGGCTAATATCGTTACATTCTTAATTAAGTGAACTACATTTTAAAATTTTTTAATCAAAATTGTCGAAACTGTTTTAGAGAAATAATTTTTTCCAGAGTTTTTTGGGGTAATGGCCTTAAAATTTGGCGGTAAAATTTATTTCTCCATTTTTCCTCAGGGTATGATTTTTCAGAACATGTTTGCGAAATTTCGTCAAAATCGGCCCAGTAGTTTAGGCTCCAGGCGTCTGCACTGACAGACGACTGGACACTGACTGCACTGTTTTTTTTTTAACAAATTCTTTATTGGCATAAGTAACAAAAAAAATATTTGTGTTTACCGAAACCATAATGTTATTTTGAGAGGGGTTATTTTGTGCCTTTTTTATTTTGATATTTTGTAAGGGATTGGAGCTTTTTAATCAAATTTGGGGAAGGGTATAATGGACAATTATGGAGTATATATTTATATTTTTTTTATTTTTCTAAACGGAAGTTTTTGATTGGATTTTTGTTAGGGTTGTTTGCAGGTATTTAAACGGGTATCATAGGCAGTCTGTGGCACTGATTTTTAAAACTAGCATTCGGCCTTTCGGTCATTATCATTGCTTACAATTAGAGTATAAATAAATATTGCTATAATATAAGTGTTATTCTGTTAACATCAACTAGACTTGCACTCTTATTCTTCAGACGATGATTCCTTACTAACTTGCTAAACTCATTTATTGGGAAACCTTAAAATATCCTGCAAATAAATGCAGTGAATATTTCCCTTTACATATTGACGTATTGCCACAGAATTCTCAAACAAATAGTTGCAAAAATAAAGAATGATTAGAGAATAAACTCAAAGTAATTTACAAGGAAGTCTTTGTTTGTTTAGGTTGGTGCTCGAGAGTCGTTTCTTACCCACAAATGACCAAAGGAAAATAGATAAGGACGTTTCAAATAGGATAAAACATCAAACGAAGAAATGAAAAGGATACTACAAGATTATTACTAAACCACGTCATTTACACCGTATCTCTCTTATTGTCTTATAAAAACAATTTAGTTCTATAAAATAGCAAAATTTTAAACAAACATTTTACAGTTATGAAAAATAAAATATTCTAATACAAAGAACAAAATCAATATAAGAAAGTGTAATTTATCTACTTATTTACATCTAAATGTAAGTCCAAATTTTTAGAGCTAAAATCCATTTCCTTAAGGTACAGGAAAACCCCGACGTCGAGTCACATGAGAGACAAAAAACGGACTCGGAAGTTTTTGAGAAGTAAACAATTATTTTGTGGAGAGGCTTTCCGTTTTTCATTATTGTATATTATTATTATATTTTTGAAATATCTACCTAGGTTGTTAAAAATTTCATGAAAACTACAAACAATACAAATGATTCCTATATTCTTCAAACTAAATCTATTGCATCTTGATATTTCTTTGTCTGTGAAGAAATTAATTTCAATATAAGGTTTATGAATATACAAAAAGTCATTTGTGACAAACAGGGGTAGTTTCAGTCTGACTTGAGTAGTGAATTGTTTAATCCAAAGAAGACATTTGACAGTGTGTTGTCCCACACTGGCCTTGGAAATCCCTACTGACTAATAGGATTGGGGAGTTGATCCTCAGGTATTCTACGATCTCGGATTAATCCTATAGCCAACTTCAAACCGGGCTTTAAATAATAATATATATAGATGTATACATACATATATATATAGCACGGTTTCAAGTGAGAGTGGCTCTCTCTATTCATGCAAGGGTTTAAAGTTTAAACTAAAACCTAAGTCTTGCAGAGAGGAAAGGCTTCATAATGGGGAGGCCACAACTTGCTAATCCCTAATCCCTAGGGTTGGGAATAAGACCAGGAGGCTCTAAAGGCGAGGGTGCGTCCCAGTCCGACGATGCTAATCCCGCAAGCCAAGTGTGATGCGGGATAAGACTACCTATAGCTAATAAAGTTTCTTTAATTTAATCAACTCCTTAAAAATTGTCTAATATTTGTATATATCCTTATTTCATTCAGTAAATATTAATTTAAAAAAAAAGGTTGTTCAGGCCAAGTTTAAATATTAAGTTCCTTCCCGTTTTAATAATAGGACACAAATAACAGTTTCTTTTATCAGGCTAATTTGGACAACAAGAAAACTCCCCATGACCATCGGCAACTCCGGATGGCTCATTAATATAAATTTTAGCTTTGATTATCAAATATCAGGCTAGCACCGGTTCCAAACATCGCTAGCAACAAATGAGGAATTATAAATGCGTTGTTTTACTCGTTTTAATGCCAATGTTCTTCTAAAAATCAAAGTCTGATACACTTTTTACTTTCTCTTGAAAAGATAAAGTATTATGATGGCAAAAAAATCGATTTTGAAGGAATTTGGCATACGTGTTCAAAAAAATCATAGTCCGAGGCTAAATCTAGAATTAAATTTTAGCTCCAAATTTGGAGGCGCTACCCCCCGAAAACTAACTATAAAATTTTGATTTTAATTAAAAAAAAAAAAAAAAAAAAATCTAAATTTTAGTTCATTTAAATATGAATATAAGGATATATGTCGTTTGGAAGAAATCTAATTTCTGATATATTGATGAAAATAAATCTGATTTTGTTGAAAATCGAAAACAAAAAGTTTCTGGGATTTGGGACCAAAATTATATGAGAAAGTTAGTCTGAGTTATCTCGGACCGATTTTGTTTTTATTTAGTTGCACCTGACATTACCAGATAATGAAAATTACCCTACCGTACAAAAAAGTATGCCCCACGATAGAGAATTGTGTTTATTTGCAGGTTTTTGAGATAAAGTCATTCATTATCTCGTACTTGATCTTAAACCGCTTAAAATTATATTGTCTTATTGATAGTTTGTACAGGGTGATTAATTTTTATTTACACTTTACTAATTTAAAACTTTTTTTACTAAACTACCTTTAATTGTTGACTGTATCGAATAATGTTATTTAGAAATTTGGTACAGAATTTCCAAATGAAAAAATATTATATTTCAGTTCATTGATATTATTTTTTTTTTTAGAAATTTGTTTGTTTTTGAATATTTGAAAATCGGACGCAGGGCATCTCGGAACTTTTCCTTAACAAACATCTATATAAATAAAATTAAAGTTTTGTCTGTACATTGGTCAGAATGAAACATTTTTGGATACTTTTTCATTTTATACATTCTGAAAACCGAATCCGGCCTTAACTTTTTTCGTGTATGTGTGGATGTGTGTATGTCTGTCGCCCCAGTCAAACTTTATAGTCGCAAAACTGGCTAAGCGATATCGATTAATTTTTTTTTCAGAGATGAGCGCAAACATGTTGCGCAATTTGTAGACTTGGTTTCATCGAAATACATAAAGTAGAACCAAAGTTATTAACAATTTTATAAAATAAAATGTATAAAAAACCCAAAAAATAGTTTGACCAACAAACCCTACAGACTCGCTATTCAAAACGTTTGGGTACTTCCAGACCACCTAGAGACTCACAGTTTTTTGCGTAAAGTCAGAAATTGGCCCCGACTGGAAACATCCGAAAAGTTAATTAATTAGTTTCTGTTGGCTATTTTAATATATATATTATATAAAGGGTGTCCCAACTTAAGTCTGCCAAAATGAAGGGGCATATAGGGGACCCTAAAAGGAGTCAAAAATGTTATATTCATCACAAATTTACTTTGAAAGTTATTAAGATTAAGTCGAGTCAAATGATTATACCGTTCAAAAGAGGAGATATTAAATAAAAGTAATTTTTTCTCATATTTACATTAGTTTTTTCAATAAATGTGCCTATAACGTAAAAAAATTTCCTTTTTAACATACAATAATATGGGTATCCATGAAAAGGTTATTAAATAAAGAAGTTATTCCATTGCCTGGACAATTCATGAACTAACTAGTTTAAGCACTATGGGCCGTCAAAAATTTATTTATTTTTTTGATTTTTTAAAAAAATACATTTTGAGCTAAATTTGAACTAGAAGGAATAAAAGTAAATGAAAATTGATAATAACATTTCCTTTAGCAAATGTTTTTAGGTTTCCAACGATACCTAAAATAATGAGCTATCCCGCTTAGTTCTCGAGATATAGTTGTTTAAGTGTAAAAAAATAAGCTTAGCTCAAAATTTTTAAAAATGGCGCTAGTCAGAAAACGAAGCCCGAAAGGACATAAGTAATAAGGAAGGATATAAGTTAATATAACATTTTTGACTCCTTTTAGGGTCCCCTATATGCCCCTTCTTTTTGGCAGACTTAAGTTGGGACACCCTGTATATAGACTCCAAACTACGATTTGGAGAGTATTACATTCTTAGAAACGGAATGAATGGAGTATAATATAGTCCTGATTTTTTTCCTAGAAGTCTACGGAAAAAACTATTTAGGCATTTTATTTAATTGCTAGGCCTACATGTCAATAAGAAACATAGCCACTAATACCTAGCATGAGCCCGGCGTAGAGCGCGGGGTGAAAGCTAGTAAGTGACAACAGATTTTATTATTATGTAAATTATAATTTTGGTTGGCCATTAAAAGTTAAGTCCGATATAATAAATAATCAATTTATTTTCAAAAACATAAAACGTCTTTAAAAGTAATCTCCTGTTTACACCATATTGTTTATTTTTTTTCTTTAAACTTTCTTTGATAAAAAAAAAAAACATTTCTCGATTTTTCCTCGGGGTATGATTTTTCTGAACATGAACACCAAATCAAAATCGACCCAGTAATTAGGCTCAATTCGCCTGCACAGACGGCAGGCTACTGACAGAAATTTTTGAATTCTGGGTTCTTTCAAACTTAACCAGTTTCCATAGAAACGCATTGTTGTTATTGTCAAATGTTAAATGTATAAATATATTGACTCTAGTAATTTTTTTAATAATTAACATTAATAATCTTAGCATTAATAAGCAACTAAACAAATAAAAAACGATTAAAAATTTAGGATTATTACAAAAGAAAAGTTGTTACCGATTAATGAAAAAATAAAAAAAATAAAAAATATATAAATAATAGAAAAATAAAATAAAGTATATAAACTACTGCCATTAACTCGAGACGAGGCCCTCACTCTAGATCCTTGTTTTTCTACTGAGGGCCTTCACCTACTATGTATGCTATTATTATATTTTTAATGTTATAATGATGATTGTAATGTTATAATAAGAATGTTATGTTCTAAAAATAATTGTATTGTAATTGTAAATTTCTAAAAAGGTGGAAATAAATTAAATAAAAAAAATAGCCGTGTATAACAATCCCATGTGATTATTATATTGGGTTATCATAATGTTAGATTATACATCGGTAACTTTGAATTTATGCGGCATCGAAGTACTTTCTCGCTATATATGATTAAGTAAAGAGGAAGCTCAATTATTTATGTTTGCTCAAACGCATTGCGGATAGACGGTTTTCACTAAACAAATTTAAAATTCAATAACAATAACAGAATTGGTTTAGAGCGAAGAAATTTGCATAATATAAACTAAATAGTGTGGTAATAGTTTTAGGAAGTGATAATAGTTATGATTTAGGTTCATAATAATACTATTGTTCTATGCATAAGAATTGTATCCTGTCTCTAAACAATATTCATGTATAAATAAGCATTTATTATCATATAAATAATAGGGGAAGAAACTTACTGGTAGTCATCGACAGGGAGATACTATGTTTAAAGTAACGATAAAGTTAACAGTCAACGGAGAATTGTAAAAGTTACAAGTTAGCTAACAATGTTATTAGCATTTCTAGATAATCCTATTACGTGTCTAGTTATTGGGTTTAAGTTAAGACCAAGTTCTGAATCACAAATTCCATTCTAAAGTCCTATTCCAAATCAAGTTTTACTGTTAATTGTACACATTTAGTGAAACGTTTAAAAGCGCAATGCATAATAACAGTACAATGCTAAAACTATAACTTGCGGAATCAAATTATAACAAGAATTTAAAAAGAAACCGTATAATATGACATTCAAACTAGTTCTTTGTCTTACAAAGTATTCTTAAAAATCCGTCCAATAATATTTAAGCAAAATACCTTCTGAACCCATTCGTTTCTCTTCCACATGCGCACAAACATACATTTATTTTCACTTATATCTTCAAATGTACTTATCTGATTTTTATGAAATTTAGAGGTACGCAGATAGCGCCAGACTAATTTCAACCGTCTGCGCAATAATATAAATTTGACAATAATAATTTTATACGAAATAGGACGCGGTGAAGCTATGTGCCACACTAATTGGCAGACAAATTTAACTTGGTTTGAATGATGTATTATTTTACCCCTCGCATTAAAAGAATAAAGTAAGTGCTTTAAGGATATCAATAATAATTAATTTTTATATTAATTATCATTGATATCCTTAAAGATAATTTTTTTTTGTTTCTGTATTCTTCTCCACAATTGTTTCCATGTGCAAAATTTGGGGAAGATTGAAAGACGGGAAGTGGTTTAAAATTGGGGTAATAGGTGTGCGATGAAACTTAAAAAGCAAAGAAATATGACGCAATTTTTTTTTTGGTTTCTGTATTTTTTACCTTGGTTGATTCCATGTGCAAAATTTGGGGAAGATTGAAGTACGGGAAGTGGTTCAAAATCGGGGTAACGGAAAGGTGCGATGAAACTTACAAAGCAAAGTAATATAAGACCAGTAAAAAGAATCAAGGAAATCAGAAAAAGATCATAAAAACTTATTACGGCCGATGCATTGAAATGATGTTTGATGCATAAATAAATAAATATATTCTTTATTATATCGCCAATTTGAATCGGATATAACATGTCATGTATAAAAACAAATAATCATACAATATGAAGGTTAATAACAATGAACAGAAACAGAAACAATGAAATGCAAAATAAATAAATAAAATAAAACATTAAAACTCTTAGTAGATATTATGTATCAGATAAATATTCAGATATTGAATAGTAAGCTTTATCTTTAAGCATTTGTTTTCATAGAATTTAATAAAGGAATAATGATAAACTACAGCATAAATTGAACTGTTTATTGTTAAATCGCGAGAAATCGTTTAACAGCGGAAATTATCTATTCAAAACAAAAAGATAAACAAACGAATCGGCTTTGTTTTGTTTATAACCTAACAGAATGGCGTGAGGGGAGGGAACCAGCGAATACTCTCTACGCCTTCAATAATATAGTTTTATCTATATAGCCGAATACACGCTGAGATCCACAAGCTGTAAACCAACCTTAATGTCTGACACTGTTGTTATGTCACCTTTAAAAAACAATAAACACTAAGTTAAGGATGTTTTACTCAGAGCAAGGAAGGGGTAGAGGGAACAATACTATAGAATCTGGGTCTCAAAAAGTGGTTCATTATGCTACACCCCTATACTAACACTTTCAAGCGGCAGTTTGATGAAACAGTATCGATATCTCGATAAAAACTCAAAATTTATCTGATGTCAGCTGATAAGGATAAGTGATATAACCTTATTAATTATCTAAAGGCAGTAACGTCATTAATAAACGTTTAGCAGTTCCTATATAACCAATAGCAATCTTCTTTCAGAGCGGGGTATCAAATAAATGCTACTGATAAGGATTTGTTGACAAACGTCTATGGGGACGGAAGGACAAGGAATAGACCAATAAGACAAGGACTAGTGATCACGTGATCACTTTAGTTCGGATTGAGCTCGCTTGGGAGGTTTAGTATAGGGGTGTAGCATAATGAACCACTTTTCAAATGGCATTGCTCCCTCTACCTCTTCCTTGCTCTGATATGTTTTAAACCTTTTTCCCTACAGCTAAAATATTTCTAGTTTTACAAAAAAAGGGATTCTACCTAATTTTTAAGAGT
This sequence comes from Gerris lacustris, assembly GCA_951217055.1. Classification (NCBI taxonomy): domain Eukaryota; kingdom Metazoa; phylum Arthropoda; class Insecta; order Hemiptera; family Gerridae; genus Gerris; species Gerris lacustris. Next base: position 67,344,976 of record OX578279.1, on the reverse strand, counting down.
TGTAAACAAGAAAGGGGAAAAAAACAAACTTTTCTATCAACCTCACACCTCAGTGAAGGTAAAAAAGATAAAACTCGTAGGGTAGAAGTGGCTTTCATCTTCCAGGATAACTTTGCGTGCCTTCCTTCTGACATAGCAAAGGGAAAGGGAGATGTGGAACGATAGGATATAAAAAATAAAAAAAAAAAGGGAAAGAGTAAGGTGGAATGAAGAGAAACACATATATATTGCTTTTCTCAACCCTCTTTGCCTCCCTTTTCCCCTCCTCCCTTCTTTTTTAACAGGAAATATTCTCACGTGAATGTGTCAGAGAAGTCGAATAAAAATGGAAAGAAAAGGTGTCAAGGAATAAGAATAGTATGGGGGGAGGGGAATGTCAGAAGAGAGAACAGTGAGAGGCTGATGTCAGGAAAAAAAAAACGCTTCCAAAGTCCAATATGAAAACGAGAAGAAAAGGTTTATTGGTCTTAGACCTTTAGACCCTTTCCTTTGGATTCAGCTGTACGAGGCAAGAATCTGACACATTGCTGGCATGCCAAGAAGAATTTCAACTGGCTTCATTATGCATCAGTTAACCCCTTCTTCCGACTTACTCTCTCTATAAGGATCACAGGGGATAAAGTCATTTGTAAAATACTTCTTGACAATAATGTACCGAACAAATTATTGTGAAAGTCAGTAAGATTATAATGATAAGTAGCTTGTAAAATAGAGTATTTAAATCTAATGTCAATTATGTATTCGAAAGTTAAATCAGTGAAAAGACAGGTACCGCACACTAATCGGTTTGGTTTTTATATTAAACTAGTTGGATTCTTGTACTCGCTACTGAGTATGTTACTTATAATGTATTGCTTCTGAGCTCGGCGAAGGTAAAGGCAGCTATGAGATAGATCTGAAGAACGAAACATTTTTTATGTCTCTGATTTCAAAAATTCCAAGATAGAAATTCGTTTCAAACATCAGGGAACATTTGCTTCTATATTTGTGTCTGTCGCTCATTTTTTTCGAACCAACATATCTTAAAAAACTACACGTCCGATTTTAATGAAATTTCGATTAATAACGCAAGTAAAAAATCAAAGAAATTGACAAATTTAAAAGGGGGTGACACTTGGCTGACACACAAATTGGCTGACTATTTTTTTAATTGGATACCTTTAAACTACCGTCAAGCGACATAAAATTATTTTTACTAAGCAGGAATACCAAGATGCCGCTGGGTTTCCTAAATTCCTCGACCCTTATTTCTATACATCCTTCCCTTGGTTAAAAAACAATTTGCAAAAACTCCAACTATACCTGTGTTGTATTTAATTATGGTATATAGCGATCCTTATAAAATTAAAATAATTACAAATGAAATAACATATTCTGTTTTAATTAATTTAATTTGAAAAAAGTTTTATTTGATAAATATATTATGTTTTCTTTTATGATTAAATGCCGAACATGCAACCTAAGAAATTATAAAAATCCAAACAAATAACTCAAATCCAAAATGGAGAGAGGTTATTACGATGTTAGTTTTTAGGTTTCTGTACAAAGTACAAAAAGAAACCTTATATAATGGCTCTGTCTGTCTGTCTGTCCGTTGCTTGTTTCAATTCATAAACTATTATATAGATATATCTAGGGAACATGAAATTCGGCACACAGGTGCATCTCGGCATTTGAGACAACTGGACACATTAGCGATTTTTCACACTTAATATTTTCAAGATGGCGGCTAAAATGGCGGGCGACTAAAAAAGTTCTTAGTAACTATGACATGTTATACATCAACTTAAAAGTCTTGAAGTTTAGAAAAAGAATATGCAATTATTAAAATTTTCAAGATGGCGGCCAATATGGCGGGTGATTAATCATTGTTTTAGTTGCCATAACATGTTATACATCAATTTAAAGGTCTTGAAGAGTAGAAAATAGTACATTACGCGTCGAGTGCGGAAAGTAGCATTTTGCATGCGAGTGTGGAGTTTGCACCCGAGCGACAGCGAGGGTTGTAAAACCACACGAGCAATGCAAAATGCCGTTTTCGCTCGAGTTGCGTACCGTACTTTATCTACGATTGTTAGATTTAATTATAAATACAGAAAAAATAAACTTGCTGTATGTAAGTTCGTATCTCTCTCTTGATAAAGATGGCATTAATTCTTGAGTTGTATTTTTTGCCGAATTAATTATTTCTGGAGGAGTATTATTCTCCACATTTTCGTCAAAGTCACTTAATTCACTCATTGTTTTTCACTAAAAACTCGATATAAACAGCTACTTTAATAAAAGAACAGCAAATTAGTTTTGTTAAATGTAAACAAACTAGCTAATCGTGCGTAAAGCTGAAGAATTCCTCTTCTTTACCGCACTAGTGTGGTAAAGAAGACTTCAGAACTATGAGACGCGCATGCGCAATAAATACACGTACGTAAATAATTACTTTCAACGCATCTAAACAGAGATATAATGTTTATATTTCTTATCAATCGTAGATAAAGAATATTACTATTAAAATTAGTGTAATTATATTACACTTAATAATTTTAACTTTAATGTACAGAAACCGGCGATTATCGCCCCCACGTACTTACGTGAAGCGCACCTTACTTGTTTTTAAATATATATACAAAAATTGGACCAATATACCACTATCTAATCCATGCCTTTGAGAAAAATATCTTAAAACAGAACTAGTAGTAGTAAGGTCCTAGTACTAGTACAAGACGGGTAGGACGAACTACTTATTGGAACCTAGCAATTAGGCAATTTTTTACGCCCATTTTACTATCCCCGTGGTAGAGAGTAGCAGACACTTCACACATCATACCTCTGTACATTGTACTACCGAAGCGAGTATGATGTGATTATTAGTGAGCTAAAAATAATTAGAGCATCACGGCAAGGGATCGAACCCACGGCCTCTGCCGCTCTTGATTAATTGGCTAAGTAGATATGGTAAGTAATTAAACCAACATGGCCACGACGGCTCTCTAATACAAGACTAAATACGATTATTTTTCTTTGCACATACATGTAGTATACTTGACAATCATGTCAAAACATACTGACATTAGGTTTTTACAGTATTCGTTTATATGTTCAATTCTATAATAAAACATGTACTTATTGTTCACTCGGGTGCTCTTATTACATCTGGCGCAGTCGGAAAATTGGATCGGAGAAAGATGAATAATGCATTGATGTGGTGTTATTAAGAAGTTACATAATTATCTGTCAAAACCATAAAACAAATTAATAAAAGAAAATGGGCCCAAAGAAAAATCGAAAGACAAGAGGGGATAGTTTTGATAGAGAGTCTGATAGGTCAGAGACTACCAACAAGAAAAACGTTCAGCCATCAACTAAAGCATCTTTGGAGGAACGTATGAGCCGATTTCGTTTTCCCAGTTTTGACCCCAGTGAGGAAGAATGGGAATATTATATGTTAAGATTTGAAAATGAATTAGCGATTCATGGATTTTTATCTGATATAATTCCTGAGGTAGTGAGAAGACAACAATTTTTAGCCAGAATAGGTCCTAGAGGATTCAAAATCGTTGTGGACCATTTCCGCCCTATATCTGTAAATGAGATTCCTTATAGTGATCTTAAAAAGGTGCTATACAAGTATTATACAAAGAGCTCATGTGTGTTAGCTGAAAGAATGACATTTACAGCAAGTAAACGCAGAGAAGACGAGTCTGTCACACAGTTCCTGGCAGGACTAAGGGCACAGGCTGGTAAATGTGAATTTGGTGCTTCATTGGACGAACGACTGAGGGACCAACTGGTTATCGGGATTAATAACACCTACTGGCAGCAGGAGGTATTAAAATCACACCCGTCGAATGAAGCATCATTGGAGCAAGTGGAACAGATGCTTATAAGCCTAGAAAAAGCATTCACCCAGCAAAGAAGAATAAAGGAATTAGGGTATGGTACTTCTAACTATCAAATGAGCGCAAACAAAGTAACTGATCAGCCAGTTATCCGAGATAAGAGGCAACTTTGTCCTTCAAAATTAGAGCGGGGAGTAGACTGCTTTGGGTGCCGTGGACGAATGCACCGCAATGGGGAGAAATGTCCAGCTTTAGGGCAAGTCTGTTCTGCGTGCAAGGGCAAAGATCATTTTGCATGGGCATGTCTTAAAACAGGCAGAGCAGTAGTTCAAGGTGGAGGCATTAAAGATAGAAGAGCTGCAAGGAAAATAGAATGTGCTGATGAGGAAGACAGTTTGCATTCGGATACTCTTTATGAAATAAATACTGTAGCGAAAGGTTCAAAGGGATTTTTGGATGTCATAATAAATGGCAAGAAAGTAGAAATGCTCTATGATCCGGGAGCTTGTGAAACGGTTATCAGTAAAGCATTATGGAAGAGGATTGGTTCACCTTACATCACACCTACTAAAAGTCTGAAGGCATATACAGATGTTGAAATTGAAACATTGGGGAAAGCCACAGTAACAGTGTCAGCATTTGGGAGAAAAAAAGTTCTATCATTGTACGTAGTACCATTGTTTGGATTTTCCTGGACCTTAGAATTCAATCTGCCTCTACCTCCTGGTTTGAGAATATGCTCGGTAAAAACCAAAGAGTTAGACAAAAACGAAGAAATAAGCAAATTAAAAGAAGATTTTGGGGAATTATTTAAAAATGAGTTGGGAAGGGTGCAAGGATATAAAGCTAACATTCACATGAAAGAAGAGGCTACTCCGAAAGTGTTTAAACCACGTCCAGTCCCATTTTCTCTAAAAAAGAAGGTAGAAGAGGAGTTAAAAAGGCTTGTTGACATGGGGGTGATAGAACCAGTTGATGCTGCGACACCAATTGAATGGGCATCTCCTACAGTGGTAGCGCCGAAACCAAATAATAAAATTAGATTATGTGCAGATTTTAAAGTGACAATTAACAAACATATTATAGTTGATAGACATCCTCTGCCACGGTTTGAAGAAATCATGGAAAAGTTGACAAATGGAAGAGAGTTTAGCACTATTGATTTACGAGATGCATACTTACAATTAGAAGTGGAAGAAAAGTGTAAGAAATATTTTGTTATTGCCACGCACGTAGGGTATTTTGCATACAAGCGGTTACCTTTTGGAGTGTCTTCGGCCCCTAGTATTTTTCAAAGACTGATGGATACTGTCTTAGAAGGAATACCAGGAGTTACCTGCTACCTCGATGATATTATAGTAACAGGGCGCTCAAAAGAGGAACACATTCGAAATCTAAGAGAAGTGCTGAAGAGGTTGCAGTTTCACGGATTGCGGGTAAAAATGGAAAAATGCAACTGGATGAAAGAGGAAATTACATACCTAGGTCATAGGTTAAACTGTGAAGGAATACACCCCACAATGGAGCACGTGGAAGCTATAACGCAAATGCCAGCCCCGAAAACTCAAAAAGAACTCAGATCGTTATTAGGCAGTGTGAACTACTATAGTAGGTTTGTTCCTCGGTTGCAGTCAGTATGTGCTCCTTTGCATCGATTGCTGAAAAAGCATTCACGCTGGGAGTGGACAAGAGAGGATGATAAGTGTCTCAAAAAGTTGAAGGAAGCTATTACAAAAGCGGGAACATTGACACATTACAATCCAGAAAAAGATATTATTGTTGCTGCTGATGCAAGTGAAGAGGGATTAGGCGCTGTTTTGTTACAAAGAGAGAGTTGCGGAACAGAAAAGCCTATAGCTTTTGCCTCTAGAACACTGCAAGCAGCTGAGAAGAAATATTCAACCTTAGATCGAGAAGCATTGGCAATAATGTTTGCTATAAATAAATTCCACCAATATATTTATGGCCGACTATTTGTCTTAAGAACAGACCACAAACCTCTTGTATATTTACTAGGAGAGAATAGTGAAATTCCGAAGACAGCAGCTAACAGGCTCACAAGGTGGGCCTTGCAATTAGCTGCATATTCCTATAAAATTGAGCATGTATCTGGGACGGAGAATGCAGCAGCAGATACTCTATCTAGGTTGCCAGCTATAAGCAATAAGTCAGAAATGGAAAAGAAAGATAATGAATGGGACAACCATTTATTCCAAATGAGAATGCAAGATATGCCAGTTACAATGAGAATATTGCAGAAGCGTACATCAGAAGATCAGGTCCTCTCAAAAATAATTCGTTTTATGGAACAAGGCTGGCCAGAAAAGAAGGTCATACAAGAGGCAGGCTTAGAACCTTTTTACAATAAGCAGGAAGAACTTTCATTGGAAAATGGAGTAATGTTGTGGCAGGGAAGAATAGTAGTACCAAGCTCTTTAAGAAGTAAGATTTTAGAAATGCTCCATGCAGGTCACCCTGGCATTGTAGCCATGAAGTCCATTGCAAAGTTCCAAGTGTGGTGGCCTAATTTAAACGACAATATAGAAGCATTTGTGAAGGAGTGTGCAAAATGCCAACAGGTACGTCCAAGGGAGGTTGAAGCTCCATTATATTCGTGGTCTATCCCGGCAGAACCATGGTCACGGTTGCATATTGATTATGCAGGTCCGGTAGAAGGTTTGCATTGGTTGATTGTTATTGATGCATACAGCAAATGGCTAGAAGTGTTACCAACCAAGTCAACGACAGCGGGAAAAACGACAGAACTTCTAAGAACACTCTTTGGACAATTCGGAGTGCCTCGCACTATTGTGTCAGACAATGGACCGCAGTTTACTAGTAGTGAATTCGCGGACTTCTGTAAGGGAAACAACATTATCCACATCAGAGTGGCACCTTATCACCCTAAGTCGAATGGGTTGGCAGAAAGAGCTGTCCGCACCTTTAAGGAAAGATTTAAAGCTTCGGGCCCAGGAGATAGAAATTTAAGATTGGCACAGGTTCTTATAGCATATAGGAATGCGACACAAAGTTCTACAGGTAGAAGCCCAGCAGAGCTGTTGTTTGGCAGAAGGTTAAGGACATGCCTAGATTTGTTGAAGCCGAATGTAGAAGGAAAAATGGACCAATCAATAGTCAAACAGAAGTTAAGCCACGATCAACATGTGAAAGAAAGGAAGTTTGAGGTGGGAGATCCAGTTTGGGTCCAGGTAGCTGGAGGTAAAGGCTTTATTGCAGGGCAGGTTACAGCCTGCACTGGACCATTATCCTACCACGTTGAAGTAGAGGGTGTAGAGAAGAGGTTCCACGCAGATCAGATGAGGAGCAGAAGACCGCCAAATCTAAGAGCTACAATAGAACAGGAGCAAGAAAGGGGGGAGAAGATGTAGTATACTTGACAATCATGTCAAAACATACTGACATTAGGTTTTTACAGTATTCGTTTATATGTTCAATTCTATAATAAAACATGTACTTATTGTTCACTCGGGTGCTCTTATTACAATACATATAATTAAATAACATGTAAGTGATATTTACAAAAAGGAAACTCAGAAATATCATAATTAATAGATAATTTCACAAAAAATATACAAAACTAAAACTGATATTATGATTTAATATGTATGTAAAAAAAGGAAAAAAACTACATACATATATCAAACTAGCAAAACCCGGCAGACTTTGTCCTGCCTTTGTATAAGTATTTACCTCTGTATATTTAAATATGGGTAATGTGTATGTAATCTAGAATCTATATATTCGTTGTATAAGAAGGTTTATACTGATGAAATTCCGTAATTTTTAGTGGAATAAATAGATAATGAACCATATATACATTTTTTTAAATAATAATTCACGTAAATGAACAATATTATTCACTATTCCATTCACTATATAATTAAACTTAAAATAAATAAATAATTAGCGCAACGCGAGTGGATAGACAATATTTTTCGCTTTCTGATTTGTTTTATAAAATATGACAAAAGTGTACATAACAACAATAATTACTTTACTCTCAAAGAGTTCTAACGACTTTCATCAAGAGGGGTATAAACTATTTTGACTTTTGTACCCCGTATCCTGTACCCCTGACCACAAAAATTTAAATTTTGAAATCATATAATTCTTCTCCATAAAAAAATATATATATGTGCCAACTTTCATGGCGAGCGGCCAAACGGTGTCAAAGTCTAAACACATAGACATTAGATTACGATTATTTTCATTAAAAACGTGTGTATAACCAAAATAGAAGATCCTGAACTGGTAATCTGAGGGAAATTCGATAGAGTTTGTTAAATATTCCGGAAGCAATAATTTCCTCTCATTCAAATGTAAAATAATTATTTGTGGTTGGTGTCGTTTAAGGTTGACTGATTGGGGATGCCTCCCTTGCTTCAGCAGCCAACCAGAGCGGGCCCTCACCAGAATCTAATCTCATTCCGAGTCCAATCAAATTTCACGATACATGGAGGTAGAAATTAAACAAAATGCCAATACTATAGATTACCTACCATCCCGCTGATAAAACCACAAGTCAAATAAAAACCAAAAAACATTTCAAATCACAGGGTCATATTAATCGTCGTTCTATAAATTTAATAAAAAAGTAGCCTTAAAAGTTTAAAATATACTTTGTTTTCTATCAGTATCAAAGCAAATACTTAATAACTACACACTCACTCTGTTGATTCTGTGTAATAACAAAGCACCAAAATCATTTTCATTAGTGGAAAAATATCACTTTGGTAATTAAAATTATATTTAAATAAGATAATTCTAGGTTTAGTCCTTCTTCTTTTATACATAATCCCTTTGAACTTTGTCAAAAATATACATTTTTTATTTTAAATCAAATTATAATTACTATTTAGAAGGGTAAACGCAGACAGACAGAGAAAAATAGACTTCATCGCCGGGACTCGAACCACAGACCTCCCCATATTTCCAGTAAAGGTGCTCTAGCCAATTAAGCTACACTGAAGAATAACTTCCTCTGTCGATAACGATACCTAGTCCCGATTTAAGCTTTCAAATTTTTCTACAAGACTAGAAGTCAACATTAACGACAGTAGAACTAGACCGAGAAATAACGCTTGTAATTATAAAGTACCCAATTAGTACCTTTACCTAGTTTTTTTTTTTATTTTATTTTATTCCGGGAGGCTTTTACGCCCATAGGCCACTTGGCAGACATAGGTGGGCCCATTGAACAAACCCGGGTTAGAAACCTAACTTCTTCACATTAGAGTGAAGTGTCTGGTCGTTAACCATGACTCTCTTTCGATGTGAATCGAACTGAGAGTGGATTTCATGGTTTCCAGGCCGAAACCTGGTGGCGCTACTCTTTCAAGCAGCTACCCATTTATTTAAACAATGCTGGGTGAACATTGAGCGGGGGGCCTGGTCCGGGAATCGAACCCAGAGCTGCGGTAACCATCTGACCCGGCTCGATGCTGCTTAACTTGCCTTATCGCAAGGCAAGCGCTCTAGCCTCCGAGCCACCCAGGCCCCCTTTACCTAGTACAATCAATTAGAAATTCAATTTGTAAGTTTTTGGTAGTATTTATACTACGGAACGTTTAAATTTTAATTCAAATCAAATTATAATTACTATTTACAAGGGTAGACAGACAGAGAAAAATAGACACCAGCGCCGGGACTCGAACCACGGACCTCCCCATTGTAGACAAATTTGAAATCCTAAATGTGGACTAGGTATCGTTATCGACGGAAGAAGTTATTCTTTAGTGTACCTTAATTGGCTAGAGCACCTGTACTGGAAATATGGGGGGGGGGGGGGGTCCGTGGTTTGAATCCCGGCGCTGAAGTCTCTTTTTCTCTGTCTGTCTACCCTTGTAAATAGTAATTATAATTTGATTTAAATTAAAATTTAAACGTTCCGTAGTATAAATACTACCAAAAAATTAAAAATTGAAAGTATATATGTTATATATAAATGTAAGAAGTATTGTACACTGAATTATAATCAAATATTGCTTTACTTTCAATAAATTAGCTAATTTTTATAGTTAATTTCAAGTTGCAACCGACTTACATTTTTGTTACAACCGAGATCTTGTAGAACTTAATCAGATATTATAAAGTTTATATATATATATATATATATATATATATATATATATATATATATATATATATATATATATATATATATATATATATATATATATATATATATAAATACTTCATTTCAACATAGACAACAAAAAAGGAATGTAGACGGACAAAAAATACAAATCCAGGGTTGAAAAGGCAATTACACGCTTGCCGGATTATCATATAAATAATAGAACTGAAAATCTTTTATCAATTAAATTGTCAAGGATACACCTATACATACACACCAGGGTATTGGCAAATAACAGCAACCGTTGAATCCAATTAAACATTTAATCTCACTTCCCAGATCACTATCAATCAAATTAAATTTAGTAATATATATATGTATAAACTTGTTTATATTTATGTATATTATTTTAATTAATAGTTATTATTATTAAATAAATAATAAGAGATTTATTTAAGTAATATTAATTAAATTACACATGATAGAAGTATTTATTTACAAAAAAAAGAAAATAATCTCGAAAAAATATTTAAAAATGAATAAACGAATTTAGATATGATGATGGTTTGCAGAAAGAAAACAAAACATTAAAATATTATAAGATTAGCATATAGAGTGGTTCAATTAAGAATGGTTTTCTGATTTTTAGACAAAATAATTAAAAAACAGAAAAAATTGGTTTATATTCAAAATTAAATTTTGAATAATAAAATAATCCATGGGGAAAAGTAAATATATTTCCTTTATTAGATTAGAACCAATGTTAGAAGAATAAACTCCGCTCAGAATTATATTATATTTTCGAAGTTTTATAATATTTATGTATGTATTCACACACACACACACACACACACATATATATATATATATATATATATATATATATATATATATATATATATATATATATATATATATATATATATATAAAAGAAAGTATTTATTTCAAACATACGTTTAGTTTTCAAATTGATGCGAATAGGGTGTTAAAGTTTACTGACAAGTTTTTTTGAGGGTTTAAAAGCGCAGGTGATTAAAGAGTTTCTTGATTTTTTCAGAAAGATTTTTAATGTAAATTATTGAATAACATTTTGAATCAACTAGAGGGTTAGTTTGGAGAAGTTATTATTTTTCTTGTTAAATATTTGGTTGACAATGTTACAGGGATAGTTTTTTTGTAAGTATTTCTTTAAATATGTTAATGTTTTTGTTATGACAGGACGGATCTCAAAGTAGAGAATTCTATTAAGAAAAGATTTAACGATATTATGTTTTCGACTCTAAGGATGATAAGAATAATAATCAAGCAAGCGACCTGAGTTTTGTGGCTTACGTACCAATCAGTTATAACAGTACTATAGGGGGTACGTATGACTAGAGTATCTAAGAAGGAAATATAATTATCAATTTCAGATTCATAGGTGAATTGAAGACGGGAATGAGAAAAATTAAAAATATCAAGTACGGTTTGAATAGGATGAGTGGGAATAATCGCGATCATCTACATATTTCCAAATAAAAGGAAATTTGAAAGGCAATTTGGGGAGGGAAACTTCTAGCAATTTGGTAAGGAAATCGGTTAGTATAGGTCCTAAGCTAAAAAGTCATTGCTAATGCTAATAAATTTAGCAAAACGTTATACATAATATAACGATTTAAGTGTTATTTTAACTGTCTATAGGTCCTACCAAATACAAATATTATTAAGAGTATACATTTTTACGTAGTGTAGAAGAATATTTAATATATATATATATATAGAATTTTAATAATCAAATTTGTTCAAGCTATTAAAGTTATTTTAAACTAGCTGACCCCGCGAACTTCGTACCTCCAAACAGTCAATTAAACAGGCAGTTAAACAATATGAAATTCTCACATTCAGTGTAACGATGCGCACCCCATCTATCGGAATATAGTTTTACTAATCAGCAACCTTACCGGGCATGCGTCCAACCATTACCGAAAGTTTCATCGCAATCGGATGAACGGTTTGGGAAGGTATAAGAGACATACAGACAGACAAACATTCATTTTTATTTAAATATATATAGATTTGAATAAAATAAACATAAGTAAGAAGTGTTAATTAGACCTTATATATTAAATCCTCTACGTCAAACAAAATTAAGAAATGTGTCATTCATTATAAGTAAGTTGCAACTTAATTGCAAAACAGCAAAATCTGTGAATACATCTACTTAACTAGTAGTCAGGGTGCCCATAGGCAAAAAAGTAACTTATACATACTCTTTCCAAACCTTTTTGAATGGCTTGTTTAGGCCAAATCTGACACCGTTTTCCTCTGTGACTTTTTGTAGTTTTTTTTTTTTATTTGAAACCTAAAATTTTGACGCGTCAGACTAGAAAATCGGATAAAGTTCTGCGTCAGACAATATTAAAATGTTGATTTATAGGGTTCAAATAATGTATCTTGAGAAAATCAGCTGGTTATTAATCATTAATTAATGTTAGTTCATATTAATTAATATCCATTATTATTAATTAAGATCGTCAATTAATAAATGGCTCATTTTCTCAAGATACATTATTTGAACCCTATAAATCAACATTTTAATATTGTCTGACGCAGAACTTTATCCGATTTTCTAGTCTGACGCGTCAAAATTTTAGGGTTCAAATAAAAAAAAAAAAAAACGCCCCAAAACTAGAAAAAGTCACAGAGGAAAACGGTGTCAGATTTGGCCTAAACAAGCCATACAAAAAGGTTTGGAAAGAGTATGTATAAGTTACTTTTTTGCCTATGGGCACCCTGACTATAGGGACATAAGGAATAAAATGGAAAGATTCTGTAAAAATCCATTTTCTCTTTTTATTTAAACCATCTGTGAAAAAAAGTAATCAAATCGTAATCAAAAGAACTCAAAGGAAGGGGAGGACGGGCAATTCTGTAGATTTTAACTTTAGTTACCATGAAACCAAGTCGCCAACTTAGTTTTGGATAACGAGCTCCGTAACGACTTCACGAGATTCAACTCGGTGAAGAAAAAACAGAGCAGGGTTTCGTAAAGGGGAAAGTGGTAAGGGATTTTAATTAATTTCTAGAATTAACGAGGCCGGTTCTGTAAATGGGAGGAGAGAGTAGATATTAAAAGGCAGTTAGGGACGGAGAGAAGTAACCTGCCCCTAGTATCCTTTACCTTCCCTTGAGATAAGAGATATCAGTACCCCAAGAGAAATGCAAGGTTATACGAGAAGGAGATCCCCGTAACCTTCTCACTCCCGTAAGACTTCATCGTAAATGACTTTCTGATTTTTTCTGATCTTTCTTCTACACAAGCACCCCGTGGGTGAAAAAGTGTAAAGTAGTTTTATACTCTTGTTATCAAACAGAAGTAATCTTTTATCTGAAGGGTTGTTAAAGCAGCGGTCGTTACTCGGATAACATTTTCAACAATTTTCGGTCAGCGAGATAAAAATTGTTACTAGTAACAAAACATTCTTAGTATTTTTTTTCTCTTAATTTTTAATTTACTTTTTAATAATATTTCTGATTTTAAAACAATAAGTAAACTGTTAGATATGGGAGCGTCTATGGAGGTCATCTTAAGGAAAAATAAAATAGTCTCTTCACGTAAAATTAACTTTTTAATAGCCAAAGCAGCTTTCAGCCTTCATAAGGCCAAGAACAAACAGAATGATAAATGCAGGATCAGTCACCGTAATAGGGTTTTTTATTGATTAGATTTATTTTGTATTTTAGTTTTAATATATTGCATCATTTATCACATCTGTTTGTTCTTAGGCACTGACGAAGGCTGAAAGCTGCTTTGGCTATTAAAAAGTTAATTTTACGTGGAGAGGCTATTTTAATAAATAAACTGTTCAGCTTAACTGAAATATTATTCAATAGAAAAACTGGTCAGTTTTGTTGCAGGATCAGCAAACCTATAATAGTTTTATTTTATTTTATTTATTTATTTTTTTGTAAAGTTTACTGGCTAATTTCTGTCAGTTTTTTCGGTAAAAAAATAGTTGTGTACTTCAAGACCCCAAGGTATTAGTTCTTTTCTTCTTATTAATATTATGAACTTGAAAATTTGAGTTTAGTTTAGCGGAAATTTAATTATGAGACATAAGTAAAAATCTGTTCCTCAGAATCATGACAATCCTTCCGTTGCCTTCGGTATGCTCGGAAGCAAAAGTCTGATCTCATTAGTAAACAAGACAGGACCCAAAAAAGCTTTCAAATGTCTACCTATTTGACAATTCGCCCAATAATAGGACCACAAAAAACCAATTGCCACACTATTTGGTAGACTTTGACAAGAAAACCAATTTAAAAAGTTTGATTTAAGGTAAACCCGAATTCGAGGTGTTCGTATGAAAAGACCAGTAATGAATGAAACCCTAAATACAAAAAAAATAGGAAACTGGTATAAATCTGCACTAATATTTAGCAATTCTTACATGCGAGTCTGCAAGACAGTGAGGCATTTATTTTCATGTCTTGGCTCCGCGTATGCTGCCGACATGAAATGTCGCCAGGTTCGCTTCGCAGTGTTAGAGGAGGTCAAAGTGACAGAGTGACTAAGGCGTGGAGCAGGTAGCCGATGGGAAGGGGAGGCCCTAGTGATAGCGGGCAGGCTTGAGTGCACTTACCTCCTACCTCCTCCTACCCTCCTAGTACAGTGTAATGCTTTTTGAGGTCGTTTTTGGTAACGCTTTTCGAGTTTATGTGCCAAAGTAAAGACATGAAAATGTCAAAATAGACTACCAATTAGTGTGGCACATAGCTTCCTCACATCCTATCATGTACTTTATTGTTATAATACCATTTTTGTTAAGTTACTTTCTTGTTATATTATATCAACATTATTTTAAATGATGCTGATGAGGGTATGTAAAATAAATATAACGAAAGAAAAGAGCAGTGGGTATTCAAAGTGTTCAAATTCATAAAGCAAAAGTCGGTAGGAGTGAGAGTAGGTTTATAGTAAGAGAGCAGCTCGATAAAGTGTGCACAGAAGTGAATACAACAGTGTAGAAATAGCAAATGAAGCCTAGTCGCCTGGTCTCTAGGTCCCTAGGCAACTCCCTAGGCTATTTAAGAGGTAGGTCAAATAGAGAGGTGGGTGTCAAATCCTTTTAATGATTTGAAGACAACTGAACATATTTCAATAAATTGACAATAAAGCAAATTCAATATAAATAAACAACTTCAACTTGTCCTGGTTTCTTGACAGTGGTGGAACCAAGCCACCTCCTATTCCCCTCATCGATCTCCATCCCCTGATTCTCTCTATAATAAAAATGATTAATAGTTTTAAATTATTAAGATAGGCTAGTTAATTTTTTTCAAGAGTTGAATTAAGTCAGAAATATCACCCGTACAAAACAATCGATTATTGAAATCAGATAGTGTATATATTTCATATGAACACAAAAATACAATTGGAGTTAATAAAGATGCCACAAGTGTAATCTTCCTCAGCACAAAAATAAACAATTTTTCATCAAGGGTAAGATGATAATGTAAATATTCAATTCATGCTTCAAGAGGTTTGAATTTGTATTTACCTAAAGCTCTGAAAACAGTCACGTATCTCAACTTACTCAATACACACACAGTGAGGTAAAAAGTTTCAAAATCAAACAGTACGTTTTCCTTCGCTGGAGGAACAAAAATTGTAAAGACGATACGAGCAAATTAAAATAAATATACATCCTTTTTTTTAATCATTAATCTTTTGATCTAAAACACCGAAGTGGCCTTTTTTATTTACTCTCTTCTTTTAGAGTAAAATAAATATATACTGGACGATATTTTTTCTCTCTATTTTTTTATCTTTCGATCTATAAAACCAAAGCCGCCTTTATTTATTTATGCACCTTTTCCTACCGTCTAGCCCTTCGTAGATAAAGTCAACTCCACCTTGTAAACATGAAAAGACAGCTGAGATACTAACACATACGGCTGCTGTATGCATAAAAATATATATATTATTATACAACATACACCTTCACTATCTTATATAAAGTCAACATTTCTAACATAAATTTCAATGTAACTTTATTTGCAATTTTCTCCTTACAGTACACTAATAAAACTGTTTAATATATTATTTATGATACATATTACGCATTTACATGGTTATAGTATACAATGTATTTCAATTTATTTTTTTAGAGAAAATATTCTTAAAGCTTTAAAACAATTTTTCAAAACGTAACACATATTTCATTTGTATTCTTAGCCATATAACTTTAGGTTATAAATAGGCATTGCGTAGCTCTATCATTGAAGCGACCGTAATGGAATAAATATTAGATAGTTAATCATGATGAGTTGATATTTAAAGAATATGCTAGTAATAGAGAGACGTGTAGTGGGGGAGAAGGGTTATTCTACTATTCCTTAACTCTTCTACAAGTCCCTTATTATTAAGTAATATAAAATGTAATTATTATAAAATGTATCACTTCGCCACACAAAAACTACTGCATGAATCAAGTTGAAATGTTACATGCCTGTTTCAATTGTGCATTAGACGATGCATAAGAAGTTTTATTAAAATCGTTACGTTAGAACGTAAAATATCGGTAAAAAAAACTTTGTTTTCTATATTTTAAACGTTTAGGTCCGCTTTAATTGTTTTAACGATCTTAATTAATTCATAGCGGTGTCGCTGTTGGTTTTACTAAATAATGTTATTTGGTAAAAATGTTTCTCATGGAATAGATAATGTTAAAATTTTTTCCCGTCCTAAAATTTAATCGCACGTTTACGCGAGCGTTGCGCGAGAACGCTTGGGCAGACAACGTTGTCCAACGAATTCGTCCTGAGCATTGGTAAAATAAACATGTGTACCAAATTTCATCAAAATCGGTCAACTTTTACTCAAGTTATCGTCATACGTTTCAGACACACAGACAGACACGGAGTATATTTCGTTGAATGTAGGAAGCTCGCTACGCTCGCTTCAATTATTTTTGTGTAAAGACGTTGTTTGGTCATTGAACTACACCTCTTTCATGATGAGTCACTATCAAACGTTGGAGCAAAACAGTGACGAGGAAATGTAGAAAAGCAGAATTTCTCACATATGTTGTATTTCCGATGACAACGCAAGACAATATACACCACAGAACGAAAAACGAAAAAAAAGAAAATTTACACCACAACGCCATAAAAAAATCTAAGTGTCATGTTATGTTATATAAAAAAAAAAAATAATAGAGGTACGTAGATTATTTTGTAAAGTTTCAAAGTGTATTTACCCAAGCCATCAATAACTATTAAATAAATTAACTTTAGAGGAAGGCTGTCTTATTTATAAAACTAGGCTTTATAATTTATTAAATTAATCTCTTATACAAACTTCTTTTTGTAAAAATCTGGCTTCCAAAGTCAAAAATAAAAATTATAATTTGTAAAGATTCCTCACTTTTTTTCAAACTACATATTATTTATCTTCATATCAGCCATCTTTTTCATTATCCATCATTTTTCATGGTCATTGCTCTGAATATGCCTATAGAGAAAAAGATAACTTCAACAGAGGGGTGGTTTCACCATTTCCCGGAAACCTTTGGTCAGCGCTTGAGCCAAGCAGAAACCAACAGCCAGAGAATTTCAACAGAGGAATGATTTCACCCTTTGGTCAGCATCTGGGCTAAGCAAAAAACAACAGTCACAGAACTTCAGCAGAGGAATGATATCACCCTTTGCCGGACCTGGAAACCTTTGGTCAGCACCTGGGTCATCAGAAAGCAATAGCCAGAGAACTTCAAAAGAGGAATGATTTCATCCTTTGGTCAGCATCTGAGCTAAGCAAAACACAACAGTCACAGAACTTCAGCAGAGGAATGATATCACCCTTTGGTTAGCATCTGGGCTAAGCAAAAAACAACAGTCCCAGAACTTCAACAGAGGAATGATACCACCCTTTGCCGGACCTGGAACCCTTTGGCCAGCACCTGGGTCAAGCAGAAAGCAACAGCCAGAGAACTTTAACAGAAAGCAGCAGCCACAACAAACCATTAACAATGAAATATTGACAAAGGCAGCACCTGGCAGATTGCATACCTTGACATAGCAAACCTCCATGAAATCCAGGTACAATCTAAGTTTTAGAAAAGTAGTTTAAATACGAAGTTCTTCTCTCTAGTCGTTAGTTCCTATTGCTTTGAGTTAACGAAATTTGCATGTACCCCCGAATACAAAAATTCCAAGGCAGAAATCCGTTTCAGACATTAGGGAACATTTTTTTTTTTCGTGTCTTATTTGTCGGTCAGTACTTCAACATATTATTTTCGAACAAACATAATATGTCTTTCAGAACTACATAACTTTGAATGGTAGGTCATGTTGGATCATGAATTAAGTCCATTGTTGGTTTCATATTAATCTCAACAACACAAACATGCGTAATTTTAATTTTTTTTATTTATTCACCTATATCAGGGGTTCCCATGCTTTTTGGTTAAAGAGCCGTATCTGGATAGGATTGTCTAAAGCGGGACGGATGTAGTAAGCAACACTCAGCCATCGGACTTCACAATGGTAAGCAATATCCAGATAAGCACTAATAATTTCGGCCAAAAAACTTCAATACAAATCGTGATCTTTTTTCATGTTCGACATGGCGTTGGACTATGGAAAACTTCTATAACTTGTTGTTTAGGTTTATTTGTTAACTTCTTTTTTGGAGTGGCAAGCCGCATCGAAACGTCTCATGGGGCGGACCTGGCCTTCGGGCCGTAGGTTTGAGGCCTCTGACCTATACCATTAAAAGTCAAATTTTTAAATTATTTGGACGGTTTGTCAAAAGTAGCCCTCGGATATTTTCCCATATTAATTTCATCAATTTGCGCACATTAAGTAATACTAAATTGATATAATTAAATCATATAAAAGTTTGACAACAAACCAGACAATAATGGGTGGTAAAACCAGCATAATTGAGATACACAATAATTGAGACTATGAGATACACTAATTGGCAGACTATTTCACTAATTGCATGAGTAAATAGTGAAGCATAGTAATACATAGTAGTTACATAGATAACATAGCAATACATAGTTACATAGTAATACACAGTATAGCAAAGTTACATGGTTAACATAGTAATACATACATAGTATAGTATAGTTCTGTAAGCATAGTATCACAGTAACAATACACACCTACCTATATGATTGGTCCCCCGTACATGCATTATTTAAAACAATATAACTAAAACAGAAATGCTAACTATTTATACTTTTTGTGCTCACTATTTTCTAGTATTATGTTAGGTTTTAAAAGATATTCAAAATGGCCTAAATACAATTATTGTAGAGAGAAGGCAAAGACGAAATAATTTTGGATGAGGGATGAGGAAGTAGACTGAGGCCTAGCTGGACCCACTTAAAGCGTTTAATCCCGAGGCATGGGGTTAGCCGTCGAGTTGAGCATATAATCTGTATGAATAATACATTGAAATATATACGAGGCGAGTTGGTAGGAACCATGCCCCTCGCGTAGCCGGTACTCTCTATCCAGGCCCCCAAGCAATAATTAACCGCGCTTTAAATGACACCGTCCCTTGGTGATGCATACGAGTACAAGCTATTTACTAAACTTGTGTAATTGAAGCTTCCACCACTCGAACCCAACTTTATCCAATTAATAGACATAAAGGCTTAAAAACACTTTATTACAAACAAAACTAAAGTTTAATCTGGACAAGAAACAACCCTCTTTATTATGTAACAAATAACTTCACAATACACTTAGTTACAATAGATGAATTGGAAGAAAATGAAACTGACATCTATAATAGAATATTTGAGTTTTCCTGACTGTATGATTGACCTTTCCTTATATACATATATATATATATATATATATATATATATATATCGAAAGCTGTCCTAAAATTTGTTGGTAACTATGTATCAATGAAAGTAATGAGAAATTTAGGAAGCCTGAAAGTCTACGAAGACGTAGACAGTGAAGATGATTTGAAATATTTTAATTATGAAGTTAAGCATCGGTTCAATGGGAGGATAAATTAATATACAATGTTTTACTCATCAGTGAATTCTTACCGAATTCTGATATTTTGTAATAATTTACCGCTTAAGGAAAGTTTATGGAAACTATTTATCTATATAGTACAAAAGCTAATTATAGATATAAATAAACTATTTTATTGCATCTATGTATTCTATTTATTCACTGTTAAACTTAACTAAATGATAAAAGTAAAATCAACTGAGGGAAACAATAATTGTTGAAGAAGCTTTCAAGTAATTAGCAAGACAGTAAAAGTTACATTGAAAATAGTTCAATAGGGTAATAAGAAACAAAAAAAAAGAAAGATGTTCGGTATTGAATGGTTTAGTAGACGAGACGGTAAGGTTTGTTCTTTCTTTATAACTGGCAAAAGAGAACAAACTCAGTCGTGCTTTTTCCTCTTTCGGACCATTGGACGCCTTAATGGAGACCGACAAATCCCTTCCTTTAGTTCTCTGCCAGGGAAGAAAACATACAACCCGTGGAAACAAGCAAACCCCGGCCACCAGAAGGCAGGAAAAAAAATACACCGTCTCTTCTTGTTACTGCCGCTAGAACAAGAATGCGAGGTGCGGCCCTTACTCGTGAATTACAACGGAGGTCGTTAGTTCCACTCGCTTTGATTTAAACGACTTTTTATCTTTCCGTTTGGTCTTCCTTCCTTCGTGCAAGGTAAGCCAAGGTAAATCAAAAACTAACACCGACCCAAACGCCTTCTTTAAAACCCTTTTTTACCAATTGAATTAAGAGAAAAACAATGGAAAAACACAAACTTAGAAAAAAGTAAAAACAAAACTTCTTAAATGGGCTTTTAAAGTTAATAATTGAATACTGTTTATTACTTTCTTAACAATAGTCAGAGTCAGCCTTATTTAACCCAAAATCAATATGTTCGGATTCTAATACCCCAGTAAACATCTGAAGCACTGAACCTAACACTGTTCCAGAACATTAACACCTAATTTACTAATAGTATATTATGTTACAAGGCTGTGAAGTGAGTTTTTTCTTTACCGCGGCAATTACATTTACTGTCGAGCTAAGCGAGACAGTAAATATTGCCAAGGTAAAGAAAAAACACTTCAAAGTCGCGTAGCATATGCTATTTTTTCCGAGGTAGCAGACAATGAAAAAACATTAAATATTAATCACTAATCAATATATAATAATAACAAATATTAGTACATACTTAAGACTTAAAAAAAGAAACCTTAAAATGAGGTTACACTATAAGAAAAGATAAATAAAACGCATTGACATCTAGCGGATTTTTATAGAAGCATTTCTACAAAGACTGCAGCACTACTAACGGAAGTTTTGACAACTACCCGCCGTAAAGAAAAAATCTTTTAGTGCCTAGGACGTAAAAGATTTTTTCTTTACAGCTAGGAGTAATGAAAAGATTTTTTAAGTCCACGTAATGAAAAAATGGATTTTAGCTATGTTTTTTAGGCTCTTAAGTTACTATTTCACAGCCTACCACGGAAAAATTATATTACATGCATTTTTAACCCCGAGGGAGAAAGGGTCATTGGCAGCTACATTCTTACTTAAAAAACTGTATTATTCCCTATTATTTAATTTTTTTTCTCTTAGACACTGACTGACCCCAAATATTATCTTTTTTATTTTGTATATTAAACAATTAAAGCACTAGAGATGTGTTTCTCAATAGCATTTTTTTAAAGTCCGGTGATATAATCGTCCATGCCACTCTGCAAGTTTTGAATTTATTTACTTACTGTTACGCCTTATATCGGTTGTTTCACAACATGTGTCGGAAATTGAAGGGTGTGATTAGTTTGGAAATTCCAAGAAAAATAGTTCATATCAACATGGGTTCGCAAACTCACCGTTTTAAAAATACAGGGCGTAAAAAAAAGTATGCCAAATTTCGTAAAAATCGGTCCAGTAGTTTAGACTCCAGGTGTCTGCGCAGACAGATGACAGACAGACATTTTTTAATAACCACTTTTTTGGACTCGGGGACCCTAAAACGTGTAAATCTATCAAAATCTCAAAATCGAATTTTCGCGATATCACAATATTTCTTTATATGAGAAATTAAAAAAACTTATTTTATGATGAAAAACTTTTATTTTACAAAACTAAGGAAATGTTTTCCTCAAATACAAAACATGTTGCTACTTTTTTCATGTTTTCTTCAAAATGCCGTTTTTCTATATTTTGAAAAGAGGTGCGTTTGCAGATTATGTTGGTCAAGAATTATTTTTCGGAATCACACACACCCTTAATTTTTTGTCACATGTTTTGAAACACACAGTATAATTATTTTCCTGTTGCACTTGCAAACACACACCTTGTTTATTAATTAATTAATTAATTTTTTTATTGTTTATTAATTTATCTTTAGAGATAGCACTCGGCCTCTCAGAGGTAAAGGAAGAACCCTCTTCCTGAGACCTCTAAAACCTCCTCCCGAGACAGAAAAACTGCATCATTGTGCAGTTACACATATCTTCTTAATACTACAAATATATTTTAAACCATATGCTCACGCTCACATTTATTCTTTAACAAATGCGCACAAAACGTTTTGCTATTAATACTTATGGTTTTTAAAACTATTAACTCGTTTTTAATGAAATTAGGATGGTATTTCAAAGTTAGAACTGTCATATTATGGTCCCATAAAAATGGTAAAACTTATGGGCACATTGCTTCTTTTCACGCATTGCGTACAAACAAAACTAAACCATTTGTGCAGTAATAGGATGTCAGATAGCTATGTGCAATGATGATAGGCAGACATGCAACATGTTATAAAATATAATCTTTTTAGGGTCCGTAGGCAAAACGAAGGACCCTTATATTTTTCTGCTCGTGTCTGTCCGTCCGTCCATCTGTCGCCTGCTCTCGCGGCTACACCTTTCGCCCAATCACTTTGAAATTTGGCATATATGTGTATAGTACCCAAACATTTTAAAAATATAGCGACTTAAAAAATATGTTTCAAAAAAATTAGGATAAAAAAACAAGGTTAAAAAATTTTATTTTTTTTGGAAACCGAGTGGGGTATCATATGAAAGGGTACGTCGAGCTGATTACAAAGATATATAATTTTTGGTTATAAGCTTTGACAGGACGAGCGTAGGCGAGTTTGAAGTGGGTGTGAAAAGTGCCCCTCCCTTCTATCTCGCTTAAATCTAAAAAATTCCTGAACATTCTTCGACCAAAAGTAAAGATACCGCTTATTCGAAATTCTGATTTTTTTTTTATTGGCAAAATACGTTTTTCTAATAATTATGCTCTTTTCGATGTATTTATATGTTTATAGTCCAGTTCAGGGGCAAAAAATACTTTATCAGAAGTCTTTTAATGTGTTTTAAGAATATCAGACACATAGGATAGTTCAATGTAGGTTTTTTTAGCATTTTAAAAAGCACCATCAATAGGTACTACTTAAACTATACAGTGCTACCTACGGACACTCGCTGCATGTTGACTAGCACACACTTGACCTGTTTATTTGGTTTATAGTCAAATATTTATATTAAACCAAAATAAATAGGAAACTTAATGAAATGGAGATAAGTAGGTTCGTATTAAGCAGATAATAATGTTTTGAAAAACTGTAATGAAATGATACAGGATGGTTCAGACTGGAACCAGGATTACTAAGTATTGAAGGATTAGTCTAACCCGTTACAATCACAGCATGGACCTTCTAGCTTGGCCTATATCCCTCATAGCCGCTCTAGCTTCTGGCTATACCATACCCGTTTATCAATAACAAAAGGAACCCGGTATATCATGATTAATTCTACTAGTTACCATCGACCTAAACCACTCAAAACAATGACAATGACCGATATGATTTTCCAGGCAGCACAACTACATGTAAGGAATTATTTTTGTTCCAAGTTACAACTCTACAACTCAAAAACTGTGGGACTTTTACGTTACCCAAAAAGCGTTACATTCAGCTAAAAACCACTCAAATCGTCTTGAAAACAGCTAAAACAGATCATTCCGTTGAAATCTCGATTTCGTATTTTTTGGGGTGAAAGTAAATTCTTTTATCTGCTTGTGGCAGCTAAATGAGGCATTTTGAACTGATTTCGGGCAGAGAAATGTAATAACTGTCCACGCAGTAAAATGAGGAAAACTTTAACTGCCTAGGCAGCAAAATAACATTGTTATAATGTTGGCAGTAACAGTTAATATAATTATCTCTATCTTATAACATTATATATTATAGTACGTAGTCTGTTCAAAAAATACACGGACTGACGTCATAAAACAAAATGTACTTTATTGAGAAGTTACAAGTCAGCGTCCCCTTCAAAGTACTCTCCTCCCCAACGCACACACAATGGTGTTTCCACTTTTTGAAACAGTCCAGGTACGCTTCTTTTGTAATGACCTTCAGCTCCTTCATCGCATTTGCCTTAATCTCGGGAATCGACTCAAATTTTCTTTCTTTGAAGGGTCTTTTGAGTTTGGGGAACAAGAAAAAGTCACAAGGAGCAAGGTCAGGTGTGATATGATCCTTCACAAGAAGTGTTCATCTTCTTCTGAACGATCAAGCAGTTCCTGACAAACCCGGACGCGATTGGCTTTTTGATTGTCCGTCATCAAGCGTGGCACAAATTTCGCAGTAACGCGGTGCATCTTCAATTTTGTGGTCAAAATCTCGGAACAAGATCCAACTGATATCCCACACTCTTCAGCAAGCTCCCTAATGGCCAGACGTCGATTTGCCCTCACCAGGGTGTTGATTCTGTCCACGTGTGGGTCGTCAGTTTCCGTGGAAGGACGACCAAGACGTTCATCGTCATCAATCGACTGTCGACCACCCTTCAAACGTTAATGCCACTTGAAACATGGCGTACGCTTCGTAGCAACATCGCCGTAAGCCGTGTTAAGCGTAGCAAAGGTTTCAGTCGCTGATTTTCCAAGTTTAACACAACAGTTCACAGCAAGTCGTTGTTCCTTCAGGTCATTCACTCTGAAATTCGACAAACCAAAAAAATCTTTTTTTCACTAAAAACCACGTAGCTAATCAAAAATAAAGATATCTTCAATCGGGAAACGTTGTTATTATCAGCTGATCTGTACAAACCTAGCGACACCAAGAAGATTCCTCTGGGATCAACTGGAGCCGCGCAATTCAAACAGTCCGCGTATTTTTTGAACAGACCTCTAATAAGTAATCTTTAATAAATAAACTTATTTTTTTATAATTCGTTTATATTTGTTAACTCTGTTCAAAAAGTTCAATGAATAGTAGATCTGTAATTTAAAAAATAGCCAAAGTAACTAGCTACACTGCAGCTTCAAGTGAATATGCAAATTATTATTTATGTCATTCTAGACTAGAGCAGCTGCTTTTCTTGACTTATCCTAATTATTTTTTCCTTAATTTATTAAAATATTTGCAAGATATCTTCAATAGATTTAGTAATTTGTTAGTAAAAAAAAAAACAAATTGTTTATATTGTTTTTATGCATTATTTATTCAGTTTAATATTAAGTTTTTTCTGCATTTTGTTTTTGAATTCATGGTTGTTATTATTCCAAAGCTTCTTATTTGATATTATAATTTAATGAACAATTAATTAGTTAATATGTTATTATCTTTTAATTATAGCACAGTTATTAACTATGTTGTAATAATAAAGATGGTGTTTTATCAGTTTCATTTTTCTGCCCCCTGTAGATCAAATATTGTATGCAACAAGGCAGCAAAGGAAACAATTCTGTCTCTTGTATTCATTGCCTACCTCGGTTTCAACTCGGCAGTTAATTTTCATAGTCTGTCCTCGCCTACGGCTCGGAGGCTAATCTAATCACCCGTCAGTAAAAATTCCATTTTGCTGCCTAGTTACATAAATAACTATTCCTTTGAAGGTAAAGAAAAGTAAAAATAATACCTTATATTACAATTATATTACGTGCGGAAAATAATTCTATATTTATTTTTAAATAAAGCTTTATAAGGTTATTCGTTTATTATTGTCGTGTGAAATAACTTAAAGTTTGTTATTCAATATCAAAACTACCTCTAGTCACCTTCTAACACTAATAAAAAGTTTGAATGATTCACGACTGCATATTTTAAGGTAGTTATTTTAGAGAAGTTATTGCATAAGTTTTTAACTACTTAACATGTTAAACTAGAAACTACCTGTTGGGAGAAAAATAGCAAATAAAAGCTAAATACTCATATATTAAATGCCAGGATACTGTCACGATTTTAAAATAACTAAGAATAAAATAACCTTAACATAATATATAATAAAATTGAAATAAAAGGTTGGCCGAGAGACCGAAACCTGGTATTGAAAGTTAAAATTATTTTTTTGGAAAGCCATTCCTATTTTATAATGAAAGTTATTAACATTTATTTATTGATATATTCGTTCTGTGTCCACTGTAAATACCCTTCCCGTCTCCTCTTCTAATATTGAAACCGTCTCTCACCTTCGTCACTAATTTTCTTTGTCTTTGTTTAAGTAAGCAAATAAATAAATAAATATTATAGTAATATTGTAGTAAATAAACAAAATATACTGTCAATTATTGCAAACATCAATAACAAAAGGGGTCAGTCCCCCTAACTTACCACTAATTCTGAGCAAAATCGGTTCGTTTTGACCTTGAGAAATTGATGTTGTTTATCAAAATCGGATGAAAATTGTGGAGGCTATGAGTGTAGCAAGGATTCGTGGATACAGGCAGACACTAAACTAAATTTTTTCAAGAAGGACTAAAACGTAAATTTTTTTTTTCAAATGCCTATTGCCAAGCTATGTCCCACAGAAGAACTTAGACGGGCACATATCTATCCGTAAAAAGAACTAAAAGATTAACTTATACACAAAATTCTAGCTTGATGTTAGTCAGACACTTTCTTGCACGCTATCTTCTGGACTATAAGTAGAAATGTATCAATATTAAATATTCCCTATTGAGTTTATTTTGATAATAAATTGATTTATTTTGCTCTTAGATTTCTCTTAATTAGGAGTTATTTTCCACACAATCACTGTTGAATCAACAAGATATATATTATTATTACATTTTTACAGAATTTCATTAATTATTTATACTAAACATACGCTAAATTTACTCCAATGTTACATTTATAATATTATATTGAATTAAAAAAATAATTTAAATCAAATTATAATTATTAACAACTACGGGAAACAACCAGAGAAAAATACACTCCAGCACTGGAGTGTATTTTTCTCTGGTTGTTTCCCGTAGTTGTTAATAATTATAATTTGATTTAAATTAAAATTTAATCTTTCCGTAGTATGAATACTACCAAAATCAAAAAATATGAATTTTTAAAAAAATAACGAGAAATGTATTTAATAAGTCATATATGACATTAAAAAGGAATGAAGAAAACAAAAAACAAACAAAAAAAAAAAACCTTTTAAAGCCCTGCAAAAATATAAATACGCTAAAAGAGGTTTGATATCGTTTGCATGTTTAACCAAACTTTACATTTTTAGTTAAAAGGACTCAAGATTACCTTTTATTTTTTTAAAAAAAGATCTATCTATTCTTAAAAAAATGATATCCTAATTCTGTACTACTCATTAAATATTTATACTATTATTTAAATTATTAAAAAAATATTTTAGAATGAATCCCTGAAACTTGATTTCTACTCGCTTTTATTTAACATTACTTGATTGCGAGGAACAAAAATGCATTAATAGTTTTCATTTTCCCAGTATCTAAAAAGCTGAATCTTTCACGGATCATATTATTTCCATAAAATAAGTCCATATAAAATCCAAGTTATTCATATTTTCAAAGCGTGTTTGACCAATAAAAATCATTTGAAATAAGTTGAACCTGACATTTGATAACAAATAGGTGTTTAATTAAATATTAAAATTCCCCGTCCACAACATAGGCTCAAAACTATTAAAAGAAATCAGAAATAGGTTTGTTAGGATTAGTGTAGAAACCCCCTTCGAAATACCCCCCTCTATAGAATTGTAACTCTTCATCTAGTTTTCTACATAACAGATTCTCCCTACCAGCCTGAGAAAGATACACCCCCCCCCCCACCATTTTTTTATATATTGTATATGCTTATGTGCTAACATATTAATTCTAATCAAATCTTAATTTATGTATAATATTGTGAATATCTTGAACTGTAAATACAGTCCACCTAAGACAAGTTGAAAGAAAATTTCGTTTATTATAAACCTAAAAAAATTACAATTATTATTAGGTAAAAGAAGTTAAGAAACCGCCTCTCCACGATAGCTTTATTGAAAAAATTGACTACCAATTAGTGTGGCACATAGCTTCCTCGCATCCTATCACGTATTTAATTGATTTTATGCTTTTACAAGCCATTATTGTATAATTTATTTTATTCTTCCCCCGTTTTTTTTTAATACATCAAAATTGTTTCGATTTTTAACTACGTTTTTATTAGCTTGCTTTCTTGTTTATTTGTTTGTTTGTTTGTTTGTCCGGTACAGATCTGGCAATCGATTTCTAACTAGCTTCCCGAATAGCTAGACATTTGAAACTTTTGGCATAGCTCAGAACACGATGACAATGCATTATTTTAATACTTTTAGCCATCTTTCAGCAGAATTTAATTGGTTTTGAGCAAATTTTGCTGTACGTAAAGTTAGTTAGCCGCAAGTTATTTTATTTGTTTTGCCATGTCCAATATTTACGCAATCTTAATTTTGACGGGTCTCAAATTTGGGATAGATAAACATTGAATGACAGCAAAACAGGAAATATCGATTATATTATTTATCGATTATATTATTTATATTATTTCAAATACATCGATGGCACGCTTTAGATTTGGTGTTGGGGAGATCCGTTGTACAAAGATTTATCCTTTTATAGGTTTAAGATCAGCTCTCTAGATGGTTGTCCTTTATATGAAGTAAACAAATTCGGAACTATTTTGTTTTCACTAACATTATATATTATATAACAATAACAATTATTTTATCAACATTACATACGATTCAACAGAAAATTCAAAAACGTAGTATATAAAAAGTTCTTTTTATCTTGAAATTATTACATAAATTAAAGTATCAATTAAGCAAACGTTAAAGAGCGTAGACAGTTGAAATTTCATAAAAATCAGATGAGTACTTTTGAAGATATAGGTGTAAATGAATGTATGTTTGTACGCATTTTGAAGAGAAACAAAGGGGCTCAAAATGTTGAAACTTATATAGGTCCAACAATGGGACTAATTATGACCTACTATACATATTTCAATAAAATCGGATGAGTAGTTTTTAAATTATGATGGTTCTCACAAATTGAGCTACAGACCAACAGACAGACAAGGAAAAAAAAATGTTCCCTGATGTCTGAAAAATTATTTCTGTCTTAGAATTTTTTAAATGGGAGACATATAATATTTTAGTTTTTATGAACTATCACATAGCTTCCGTTACCTTTGGTAAGCTCGGAAGCAATATGAAAAATGTATTGCATTTTAAATTGGTCGTGACTTTTGAGCCATTCTGAGAGAGAAACACTTTATTTACAAAAATAACAGTGATGCTGCCCAAATAGAATGGGTTGCTAAACACACAGCGTACTGATCTATCGTGAGGCATTACTTAAATAATAAAAATAATAATGAACTAAAATAACGTATAGTGAATAAACTAAAATAGAGTGTTTTCTTTACTAATTCTTTTTATAGTTATTTTACCATCAGTTAGATGAGTTAAATACAAACGCAGATCCAAAATGACTAACCAGAATACTATGAGTATAACGCAAAGTTAATTATAAAAAATATTGTAATATTATATGAGATAAGTACAAATTTCTTTTAGTCTTTTAGCAGAAGAGTAACAGGGTGAAACAAAAGTTGCAAATGGTTATACATATAATTTGAAAAGGTCGTTTTTGCCGCATTAAGGCGCGCAAGTTAAAACTAAAAGGCGCGTCTAATTTGCCAGGGGGAGGCCTCAGGTTAATGGGTCTCATTCCGGCACTGAAGGAAACAGGCACGTCTCATTTGCCTCAATTACTTCACTAACTTCGTACTATACTACAAAATAAATTTACTTTAGTCAGTACTTCTTTTCGGGTCATTTCTTTAATAAATGCTTACTGTGGAAAAGTCTTCTACTGTTCATTAAGAAAGCATTAGCTCTTTAAGACATCAGGGTGGCTTTATTACGAAGCAAGTTAAGTTATTCCTCTAAACACGTACAGCAAAATTTATTTAAAAAAATGTAGGAACAATTATTCAAAATCTTTTAAAAGAAAGTGTGTTTTAATCTACATATATAAAATTAAAGTTTTTTCTGTACATTGGTCAGAATTTCTAATTTTTTGGATACGTTTTTATTTTATATATTCCAAAAACCGAATCCGGCGTCAACTTTTTTCGTGTATGATTGTGAGTATGTGTATATGTGTGTCTGTCGCCACCAGTCCGACTTTACTGGCGCCAAAATGGCTAAACGCAATCGATTAATTTTTTTTCAGAGTTTCATCGAAAAATATTAAGTAAAACCAAAGTTATTAACAATTTAAAAGTAAACTTATTGAGTAGTTGTAAGTAAACGAGTTTATCTATACGATTGATACGAAATATAAACATTTTATATCTGCTTAGACGCGTAGAAAGTGATTCTTTTCGTAGTTGTATTTTATTGCGCCTGCACGTTTCATAATCGTGATAAGGTGAAGAATTCTTCACCTTATCGCGCGATTTGCGTGTATGTTTACATTTAACAAAACTACTAGTAATTTGCTGTTGTTTAATTAAAGTGTTATTCCTATTGGACCTTGATCAATGAACATTGGTCTAGGCTCTAGATATGTTTAATATTTAATTTATACTATTATTGTTTTCATTATTCTTATAATTGTTATTTAAGTTTCATTATTTTTTGTTTAAACTTTTCTGATTATTAAATAAGATACTGAATTGCTTCAGTACCTAACTGATAAAGAAATATTTTGAAGAAGAATTTAGTTGGTTTGTCAACTTATAGACATTTATAATTACCTAATTTTTTGAGCCAGCATATTTTATTTCTGTTTTAATTATAATTTTTTTTTGTTCTTTATTTATTTATTTTTACTTTACTTTTGCTTTATTTGTTTTTATTATTATTTTTTTTTATTTTTATTTACTATTATTTTCAACATTCCTTTTTCTCAAATAATTATTAACATTTTAATAGTGTTGGTTCACACGGCCACCCCCCTACACGAGCTTGTGCTCATATGGTGGGTGCACCTAGAAATAGTATTTACTTTGCAACATTTTTACTTTCTCATATAAAGAGAAAGTATTGTGATGGCGCGAAAATTCGATTTTGGGATTTTGATGGATTTACACGTTTTGAGGTCCCCTGAGTCCAAAAAAGTGGTTTTTAAAAAATGTCTGTCGTCTGTGCAGACGCCTGGAGCCTTAACTACTGGGCCGATTTTGACGAAATTTGGCATACATGTTCAGAAAAATCATACCCCGAGGCGAAATCGAGAAATGAATTTTAGCGAACCTTCCTTTCTCAAGGAACTATACCTAGCTCCTGGAGGGAGGTGCACATTGTTTTTATACCAAAACAGGGTAAACCCGATTTTACTCTTCCTAAATCTTACAGACCCATCAGTCTTACTTCGTTCTTATTAAAGACCTTGGAAAGGCTGGTGGATAGATGGATTAGGTACAACATGACCATTCCATTAAGCAAGCAGCAGTATGCATACCAAGCAGGAAAATCTTGTGAGGCAGCACTTCACCATTTAGTTTGCAAAATCGAAAGAGCCCTCAATAAGCAACAGCTGATGCTGGGACTCTTCATGGACATTGAAGGGGCTTTTAATTGTGTTTCTGTTGAATCTATCAGCCAAGCTGCTTCTGACCATGGTGTTCACCCAGTTATAGTGGTATGGATCAGATCAATGCTACCTCTTAGACTAGCTAAAGTTGAGAGAAATGGACACAGCATAAAAGTGGCTATAAGGAGAGGCTGTCCACAAGGTGGAGTTCTGTCACCGTTACTTTGGTGCCTTGTAGTGGATAGTCTCATAAAGCTCATTCTGAAAGATGGGATTTACATTCAAGCTTATGCAGATGATGTAGCAGTTCTGGTTCAGGGCAAGTTCACTACCACAGTATTTGAGCTTGCACAAAGAGCTCTTCATTCTGTTGAAAAATGGTGTTATAATCACGGCCTCGGAGTTAATCCTGAAAAAACAGTGGTGACACTATTTACAAAAAAAAGAAAATTGGATGGAAGTAAAGAACTGATGCTAAGTGGTAAGAAGCTTAACCTCGCAGACTCAGTAAAATATCTAGGTGTAATTTTGGACAAAAAACTGACCTGGAAACTTCATCTTGAAGCAAAACTGAATAAGGCAATGGCGGCCTTTTGGGTATGCCGGAAGGCCATTGGTCCCACCTGGGGATTACAACCTAAAGTACTGCATTGGATCTTTACTGCCATGGTGAGACCAATTCTTTCCTATGCATGTGTCGTCTGGTGGCCAAGGATATCCTTAGGAACTGCAAAGAAATCACTTCAGCACCTTCAAAGAACGGCTTGTGGTGGTATACTAGGAGCAATGAAAACTACACCAACCCTGGCACTTGATGCTATGCTATGCTTACCACCTTTAGAGATGTACCTGAAGTACGAAGCTATGTTAGCTTCATATCGCCTGCACTGTGCTGGTTTATGGATGGGATATGACAGTATAGGACACAGTGCAATATGGAATTGTATCACAGAAATCTGCCCGGAAGTAGTGATATTACAGGACTCTATGATACCACAGTGGGATTTTGACATTAGCTGGGAGTATCTGCTTCCTTCAAGACAAGACTGGGAACCTGGAGATGATCCTCAAGTGCCACCAGGAACAGACATGTGGTTCACCGACGGGTCCCGAATCGAAGAATTATCAGGGGCTGGGGTTTTCTGTACAGAACCCCGATATGAGCTTAGTGTGAGCTTAGGCAAATATGCCACTGTATTTCAGGCAGAGATATATGCAATTTTGGCCTGTTCTCAAATTATCCTGAATAAAAATATGCTTAACAGACAAATCAGAATCTACTCTGACAGCCAGGCAGCGATCAAAGCACTGGTTGCACCAAGGTATACATCTAAGCTGGTTGCTGAGTGCAAAAGCCATCTTAACACTCTTGGACAACTTAACAAGGTACAACTGATATGGGTTCCTGGACATTGTGGCATTGAGGGGAATGAGATTGCTGACCAGTTAGCTAAAACGGGTTCTAATTCGACCCCAATTACACCAGAACCAGTTGTTGGCGTGCCACGTTGTGGAGTGAAACATTCCATAAGGACATTCATGAGGCTAGATATGAACAGAATATGGAACACTGCTTCAGGTATGCGACAATCAAAAATGATGATCCGGGAACCATCTCAGCATCTTACCAGATCGCTGCTCTCGCTCAAAAAGCAATCCTGTCATCTTTTGACAGGATTTCTTACTGGACACTGCATGCTAAATCGACATCTACATCTGCTTGGCCTAGCAGAAAGCCCAGTGTGCAGGCTGTGCGAGGAAGAGGATGAAACACCTTCTCATCTTATTAGCAGCTGTCCTGCATTAACACGCTTGAGGTGGAGAATCTTTGGCTCAGCCATCCTGCCAATTGAAGAACTAAGGTTACTTCCCCTAAACAAGGTGCTCACTTTCTGTGGGTCTGTCAGCTTGCTTAGAGGATAGGGTACTATAGGATGGACTATTAAACCGGGTTTGCACCTTGGATCCACTCATGAGGTCTTATTGCTTCGGACTTTTTTATTTATAAAAAAAGTCCCCCGGAAAAAAAAAAAAATAAAAGAAATGAATTTTAGCTCTAAATTTGGGGGCGCTACTCCCCAAAAACTCTGAAAAAACCGGAAAAAAAATTATTTCTCGAAAACGGTTCCGACGATTTTGATTAAAAAATTCTAAAATGTAGTCCATTGGAATACGAATCCAACGATATAAGCCGTTTTCCCGGGAAAAATCTAGTTCCTGAGAAAATAGCTTAAAACGCGGACGGAGAGAGCCCGGGTTCGATTCCCCGCCCAGGAGAAGTTATTTTTATGATAAATTTTGATGAAATGTTCAATAATAATTAAATGTACATTCAAAAACTAATAAATGTAAAACACTGGGCTATGTAATTATGAACTCGTATATGAGAAAGTTTGTCTGAGTTGTCTCAGACCGATTTTTATATTTGTTATTTGTTATTATGTAGCAAGATATTATTTGTAATTTTTCTGGTGGTGAATAAAAGAAAAAAAAAAAAAAAAAAAATGTAATTGTTTTTATCAAGTTTTTAGAGATAAACAATGTATATTTAATGATTTATTATTAAAATTCAACAAATGTTAGAGTTATATTTGGAAGGTAAAAAATAAAGTACGGTACACAACTCGTGCCAAGACTGCATATTGTTTTGCTCGTGTAGTTTTACTACCCTCGCGGTCGCTCGGGTGCAAACTCCACACTCGCATGCAAAATGCTACTTTCCGCACTAGACCCTTAATGTACTATTACTTACAACTACCGCTCAGGTACTAATGATAACCTATTGATAGGTCGTCATCAGTGCCTATGCGGTCCTTGTAAATAAACTCATTGAGTAATTGTAAGTAAACGAAAGTAATATAATGTGCCGATAAAGTACTGATGTTTAAAATTACTTAAGTGCTTTGGGGAAATAAAATATTAATGGATAGCCTTCTGTACTTCTATAGTTATTTTATATTTTTAAAAGTTAGTTATTTGATAATAAATAAATACATAGCAATCTTCAAGTATTAAATATAATACATGTTTACTTTACTATCCATTTTTATGAAAAATAAATTAACGAGTAAAGAAAAGAACTGTATATTTCTTTATTTACTCTTATATTTCTGTAATACAAAATGTTCCCCTTAGTTAAATGTTAGAGTTATATTTGGAAGGTAAAAATGACTTACTTTCTACTAACTTTATCTTAAAAGTTAAGAGGAAAAACCATTTTCTCAAGTGAGTTTAATATTTAAATAAATTTTATATTGTTACGAAATTCTTAGAGGTTATTTGTATTTTGCAAAAGGCAAGAAAACTGGTAATAAGACTTTTTGAAGTTTGGTTAACCTCCCCCATCCTCTCTCTCCATCCCCTCCCCCCGCAGTAGAGACCATTCCCAAGCTCCGAGTTGTTAAGAGGAAGAAAAATGCCCAAGGCTAAGACTCATTTGCACACAAATGCCCCCCCCCCCCCTCCTCTCTCCCACCCTTTCCATTCTTATTTCAGTCTCTGCGAGTAAACTAAGTTTGAATATTTACAGTACCAAGTTAATACAAATTTTATAAAACCGCAGCGGGGGTGGAGGTTTAGAAGGACTCGAGGCTCTAAATCTCGTCTGAGCGGCAAGTTTTATGCAGTGTTTCTTCAGCACTACGCTTCACCCAAGTCAAGTTTTTCAGAATCAAGTAAAACAGACAAGACAAATAAATCTGCATTTCAAATCTGACTTTTTTTCGTTTTGTATTTTTTTTTTTTTTTTTTTTTTTTGTATTTTTTTTTTTGTATTTTTTTTTTTTGGTTTTGCTTTGATTGGTGTAGACTACAATAAAAAGCCAACACTGTTGGGTTAATTATTCCACTTATTTTGCATTCTAACATAAATGTATCTTGCCTTCCCCATTGTTTTTATATTTTATTATTACTTAGGTATACATTTTTTGCTTCCAAGCTTACCGAAGGCAACGGAAGCTATATGTGGTCGATCTAAAGGCGAAGATGCACATGCCTGTAGCTTGAACAAAAACATGCCAGCTACGTGCACGTGTTTGAGTTAAATAACATGCCTGTAGCTGGCAAGCAGATAAAACCTTAATAAAAATCCTGAGCATGTCAGTTACTGGCAAATACCCTCTTTTGGCTTGCAAGCTACTTGCCAAATTTGATGGCATGTGTATCTCCACCTTAAAGAACAAAAAAGTTTTTTATCTCCGATTTCACAAAATGACAAAGATATGTTTCAGACATCAGGGAGCAATTTTTGGTACCGTGTCTGTCTGTCACTCAATTCTTGCAACCCAACATTATCTTAAAAACTATTCGACCGATTTTAATTAAATATGGATGGTCGGTCATAACTATCCCATTGCTGGTGACTTATAAATTGCAACCTTCTGCGCTCATTTTTGTTTCTCTTTCGAATGCGCACAAACATACATTTAATAACACCTATATCTTCAAAAGTACTCATAAATAATTTTTTAAGATTGATGGAATAACAAAAATTGTCTCTCCACGTAAATCCAAACTGATTTATTTAACAAAGCAGCTTTCAGGAGTCTTATGTCGATCTCCAACATGGTATAGGCTCACCTCTCAATAAATTAATTTCTTGTTTATTTTTTCATGAAACTCTTTTCTTCCTCAATCGGCACTGATGATGGCCTTATGAAGGCTGACAGCTGTTTTGGCTTTGTTGACGTGGAGAGACAATTTTTGTTGACGTGGAGAAACAATTTCTGACAATAATTATTCCTTTATGATGAACTTCATAGACGCTCCTATATCTTTAAAGATTTAGGTTAATAAAAACAACTTATATGGAACAAGCAACGCTCTAATTATGACCTACTATCTATTTTTTATTAAAATTTATCCCGGAACAAAAAATAACACTCACGAGGTAGCGTATCGTCGTCACGTACTTATCGTGTACCGTAACCGAATGAACCAAAATTAGCGAACATCTGGGCCCGTAACCTATTAATTAGTGTAAGAGCACATAAACAAACATTTATAATTAAATAAATTTAAGAAAAGAGAACAAGAAAAAGAACAAGCGTGCATATCGTAATCGTAACAAAAACGCAATACAAAAATTATTGATACCAGATTTAGTTATGTAAATATTTAAGAGTTGTGCGGGTTTTACATGCCAACAAGTATAAGTAGTATGTATAAAATAGATCGCGAGGAAGCTATGTGCCACACTAATTGGCAGAGTATTTTTTTATAAGTAAATATGGAAAAACTTTACGTATATTTTAGTAACGTTTAATCAAACAGAACGGTTTAAAGAATGGTTTTTGTAACAAATGCAGTTGAATCCGATTTCATAGTGGAATGATTTAAGTAGGAGCTATCTGCGTGGTTTACCGATGCACTTGGTCAAGCAACTCTCACTCCATCTAACACAGTTAAGCTGGACCAACTACAAACCAAACATCTCGGAAAGGCTTGTACTTGTATAGGTAAAGCAAACAGTGGTGAAACCTCGTACTAATCCATGTCAGCAAGAGAGCAGCTTTGCAGAGTAAAGCAGTGTAGCCAACTTGTCAATGTAAACTACACCAGATGCATCGGCAATTAAATTCCATAGCGGTGTAGTTGACCTTATCCCGAGAAAAGCCACCTAGGTTTGCATGTCGCAACGGAACAGGCTCACGGATTCACGTCTGCCTTTATATATAGTCTGATCAATACCGGTACTGATAACGATGTATTGTCAAAACTCAGACCCCCCCTCAACCTCCAATCCTGAAAATAGCTCTTGCAATATTTCACTACCACAATAATCTATATTTAAAAACAAACAACCTAGAAGAGTTAAATTTAAAAGATTAATTGGTTGGTGTATAATTAAACATTTTGCTTCCACCATAAATGAAGGTAACGGAAGCTATGTGAACGCTCTGAAGAACAAAAATATTTTATGTCTCTGATTTCAAAAATTCCAATATAGAAATCCGTTTCAGACATCAGGGAACATTTTGGTTCCATGTCTATCTGTCGGTCTGTCGTATTCAATTTTTGCGAACCAACATTTCTTAATAACTACACGTCCGATTTTAATGAAATTTGTATGGTAGGTCATGATTAGCTCATTGTTGGTCCCATATAAGTTTCAACCTTCTGCGACCATTTCTTTCTCTTCCACATGCGCACAAACATGCATTAATTTACACCTATAGCTTCAAAAGTACTTATCTGATTTGTATGTAACTTTTATAGTTTATCGAAGTAGCCCGCAAATACCCCAGATTACTTTGAACCGTCTGCACTCTTTAACTTTTGCTTAAATGATACTTCAAGTAAAAAATCAAAACAATTTTGACACATTATAAAAACGGGGGAAACAATTAAACAAATTAGACAATAATGGGTTTTAAAATTATAAAATCAATAAAGGACGTGATATGGTGCGAGGAAGCTATGTGCCGCACATATTGGCAGTCTATTTTTATCATTATTCGCTAAAAAGGTATGAAAATATTTTATTTTTCAATTAAATTCCACATGACCATTTCTTAATCCTGAAATATTAAAATCGTTAACAAATGAAAAGGGAGTAATGCATAAAATCAACTGTTTCACTTCTAATGCGTGAGAGTCTCACACATTTTTTTATGTCATAAAAATGGAGAAAAAAAATAAAAATAATAATACCTCAGTGTCGTTCCACCACATATGGAGGCGGTAGTTACGGAGGACGGTGGGGCTGTCGTTGATATGATCGACTGCTAATTTGACGGCAGGCATGACACCGCGTCCGATGACCGACTCGGGGACGTGACGTGAATACGGGAAGAAACCAGCGATGTATACGTCGTGTCGTTTCGACAAGGTGGAGGGGGGCCTCTGGGCCCAGGCTACGGCCGCAAGCCCCACCCACAGCCATGTCCACATCACATCCAATACCCTGAACACAACAACAAATAAAACATTATCCTTCATCGTATAGATAAAAAAACAAAACAAAACAAAACAAAAAATACTAGGCATCGCGTGGCTTCATCATTGAAGCGAGGATATAGTAATAGATACGTATTGAATATTGAGAAAATAGATAATCATGATGAGTTGATAGTTAAAGGGTATGATAGTAGTACAGAGGGTAGTAGTAAGGGCACCACCCTGCATTCTTACTATTCCACTAACCACACATCTCCTTTTCAACTATTATAAAATGTACCACTTCACTACGCAAAAACTTCTGCTTGTATCAAGTTGAAATTTTACATGCCTGTTTCAATTGTACTTTAGACGATGTATATGAAGTGTTATTAAAATCGTTAGGTTAGAACGTAAGATATTGGTGAAAACGTTGTTTTCGCGCAAGGTGGTTATCATTTAGTTTATATTTTTTTCGAACTACCAGGTACTAAAATAAAAAATCATCAATTTAAAACCCGCCAAAATGAAGAATGAATATCGTAAATATGGGTCATGTCAAAACAAATAAAATAACTTACGGATTTTTTTCAAACTAACTTTTCATACAGCAAAATTTACTGAAAATAAATTAAATTCTGCTTAAAGGTGGCTAAAAGTATTAAAATAATGCATTGTAATCGTGTTATGAGCTATTCTAAAAGTTTCAAATGTCTAGCTAGTCGGGAAGTTAGTTAAAAATCTATTGTAAGATTTGTACTGGACACACAAACAAGAAAGCAAGCTAATAAAAACGTTCAGTTCTTACGTTCAGCTAATAAAAACGTTCAGCTAATTCAAAAAATTGGTTTTCTTAGCAGGTTTTAAAGCTGTTCAAAAAAAAAAAATCAATAAGGATACTCCATTGTGGAGCACTGCAACTGAAAGCTTAGCTATAAATTAAACAAGAAATATTTATTTCAGAGTACCAACGGAATTAAAAGGGTGCTATTAAATTTAAAATATGAACTGACTTAAGTAAAAAAAAAGAATAATCAAGCGAGATTAATTTTTTAAGAGATAATATTAAATCATTTGACAATTTATATGATACGTAATTCTTAGATTTAAACCCAAAATAATGTATTACTATTTAAAAGTTAAATAAAAATGTAGGGCGGATCTATTATTTTGTGGATATCTTTAACTTGTACGTTTATCTACTTCACGTTTATTATTATTTATAAGTTAGAAAACAATAAATTACGTTATATTAATAAGAAGCACACTCACTGAGCAAAGTCTAGTAATCGACTGTTGTCACTTGATCGCTCATTCTATTCATAAATTGGTATCCTACACATACCTTTATTTTATCGCTCATATTCATTTCAGCGATGACTTCAAAAGCGGCATCCATTTGCTTTGTGAAGGTTTCCAGCTTGCCCCGGACATAAAAAAACATGGGCAAGGCAATTGTCCAGTAAAAGTTGGGATTGACGCGATAGTCTGCATCGCAAAATCAACAAGTTTTGAACAGAAATCCTGTTCGCGCGCTTTATATTGCTCCGTCATGATGAATCACCCACTCCCGGGTTTCGGCACCAGTTAGAAAACAATTAATTACGTCATATTAATATAAGAAACACACTCACTGAGCAAAGTCTAGTAATCGACTGTTTATTTTTTTGTTTACCAAGAGCATAACCTCTCCTACAGGTTTGCATTTTTATAGAGAACATATAATATCTAAATAGAGATTGAAAAATCATAACAGTAATCTTTAGGTGGGTGAAAGGTAAAGTCTTAGGGACCGTCTAAACTAATCTAACTACCCCCTCCTAGCATTCACGCACCTAAAAATAAAATTACTTACATGAAATTTAAATAATAAATACACACACACTTAAATTATAAAGATAAGAGATGAAAATAAAATAAATAAATATATATATATAAAACTAAGAGTGACAGTGATTGGCTGAGACTGACTGATCAGTAATTCTCCTACTTCCCATTGACATACAGATTTGAAATTTGGTACATAGAAAGAATGTACCATAAATAGAAAAGTGCGGCCATTTTGATTTCGATATATGGCCACCATATTGAATTACAACCGCCATCTTGGATATACTAACATTCTATTATCTCAGCTTCCAGTGGACCTAGAGATGTAAAATTTGGTACATAGACTTGTGGTAGCTGAAGAAGAAAATTAAATGCACTATCACTCAACATATGACCACCATATTGAATTACAACCGCCATCTTGGATTTACTAACATTCTTTTATCTCAGCTTCCAGTGGACCTAGAGATTTGAAATTTGGTGCATAGACTTATGGTACCTAAAGAATAAAATTAAAGACAGTTTTACTTAAACATATGGCCACCATATTAAATTATAACCACCATCTTGGGTTTAATAATACTCTATTATCTCAGCTTTCAGTGGACCTAGAGATTTGAAATTTGGTGCATAGACTTATGGTAGCTAAAAAAAATTAAAGACACTTTCACATCAACATATGGCCACTGTATTAAATAACCGCCATCTTAAATTTAATAAAACTCTATTATCTCAGCTTTTAGGGGACCTAGAGATCTGAAATGTTGTACATACTCTTTGGTAGCTAAAGAAGGTACTTTCACTTCAACATATGGCCGTCATCTTGAATTTAATCAGATACTATTATCTTCGCTTCTAGTGGATAGAATGATCTTAAATTTGGTACATGGACTCATTGTAACTAAAATTGTTAATTGAAGGTAGTATAAAATAGAATAATTGAAAATGCATAAAAAAATAATATAACCTACTTTTACAAAAATACGAAATTATGTAACAATAAAGATATATTAATTATATTGTTTTAATTACTATTTACACAGAGCGCCAACTTCTAGACGGATAAGGTGCACGAAGCGCACCGATCCGGCTAGTCAAAGATAAAACTAAATTATGCAAAACATAGTAATTCAAAAGAAAAGTAAGTAGAGAATTATAAAAATAGAATATAAGATAAAAAAAATTATGTTGTGGTAAGTTGCTAGGGGTTTCTACCTTTTTCTCCTAACAATTTCAACGCACTTTCCCTATTAATTATAGAACAATTTGATCCGGTATCAATAAGTACGCTTAAACCCCATCCTTTCACTTTTATTACGGGCAGTATACCTGTCTTACTCTGATAATGATTCACTTTAGTATTAAAACAACTTAATCTTAACTTACTTTTAACAGTTTCACAAATACTCGCCGTTCCACTGCCCGTTGTCCTTCACCGACACCTTCACGCTTCCTTTTCTTTTATATCCTCCCTCGTCAACTGTTCTAACCTCTGCTATCCTCTTGCCGGTTTGTTTTCTCCACGTCT
This sequence comes from Gerris lacustris, assembly GCA_951217055.1. NCBI lineage: Eukaryota > Metazoa > Arthropoda > Insecta > Hemiptera > Gerridae > Gerris > Gerris lacustris. The sequence continues at coordinate 67,302,989 of OX578279.1, read as the reverse complement.
CCAGGTCTGCTCCTCGAAGAAGTCGCTGAACATTCACTCTCTCCGGCATCGTCACTGCTACCCCCGTCAGATTCTCTTCGGTTGCTCCACTAACGTCTTCCGAACCAACCTCTCTGCGCATTCACTTCCATCGGCTCGTAATATTTGGCTCTTCCTTTCTGAGCAGACTTTCCATCTCGCCTATAGAGGTACGGGCAGTGGCTCGATATACGGGCAGTGGGCAGTCCCTAGTCAGGTGATTCTCATCACCACATTCCCAACATTGCTTGGGAATCCTTGGTCGCCGAGTAAAATCGGACTCCTTTCTCTTCGGTTTTTCGTCGGTCCTAGCCGGTTGCATGGGTCGCCTTGAACTTGTAGTCTCCCATCTCCATGGTGGAGGCCTCCTGGGGAAGGAGTTAGACTTTTTCTCACCTCCACCCATTCAGGTGATGACGTCACACGATACTCTTGAGACATTAACTCTTCATCTTCGATGACACGATGAATCTTCTCCACTGTCGTCCCCTTATCGCCCCGCACGGCGTCCCGCAGTCTTTCCGGTAACGCTTTCTTTAATGTCTCGGAAGCTAGTTCTTCATAAACCTGGATCCTTACAAGGGCCTCAACTTCACTGTATCCGGCTTCACTAACTCTTCGCTTTAGCAACCTCATCTCTTCACACAATCTACCGGAGTAGACACGGAGTGCCACACCCCTTTGTTGCTTAAGCCCTACAACCTTCCAAACATGGCGAGTTAAAGGTCTGCAGAGACCACCATATTTTTCTCTGAGGCGGACTCTTGCGTCTGACGAAGGCATATTAGCATTTATACGGGCATCCCGCAACACTTCCTCGCTAATTCTATTCATAAATTGGTATCCTAGACATACCTTTATTTTTTCGCTCATATTCATTTCAGCGATGACTTCAAAAGCGGCATCCATTTGCTTTGTGAAGGTTTCCAGCTTGCCCAGGACACCAGTAAAAGTTGGGATTGCCGCGATAGCCTGCACCGCAAAATCAACAACTTTCAAACGGAAATCCTGTTCGCGCGCTTTATATTGCTCCGTCATTATGAATCACCCACTCCCGAGATTTGGCACCAGTTAGAAAACAATTAATTACGTTATATTAATAAAAAACACACTCACTGAGCAAAGTCTAGTAATCGACTGTTTATTTCTTTGTTTACCAAAAGCATAACCTCTCCTACAGGTTTGCATTTTTATAGAGAACACATAAAATCTAAATAGAGATTGAAAAATCATAACAGTAATCTTTAGGTGGGTGAAAGGTAAAATCTTAGGGACCGTCTAAACTAATCTAACTTATATATATATGGCATTTTTCAATCTTGATAAAAATTCGCACACTTAAGGCTGAAAAACCGTTCCTTCCAAGTCTCCTACAACTCCTCGACTCCTTCCATATTTGCTATAAAAGCAGGGTTACCCCATGGTAACATTTAAGGTCATATTATGCTCTATTCCATCTATACTTCCGACGTTCCCCAGCATTCTACAACTGTTCTTGCTTCCTGTTCCGACGATAAGTCTATCTTATCCTCACATATTACGTCCCCACTTACAGCCTCCGACCATGTCCAAGAGCACCTTGCACTACTGGAATCTTGGTTTAAGAAAAGGCAAATCAAAGTAAATGAAGTGAAAAGCTCTCACGTGACCTCTAAGGCACGGCATGTGTGATCCAGTAACCCTTAATCAAATCCCTATTCCTCATTCCAGTTCCGTCCGCTACCTGGGGCTATACTAATATCGTCGCTTAACAAGGGCACATCACGCCAAACATGCAATTCACCCTATATACTGTTACACAGACTCTTACACAACAAATCTGACCTCAACATGCTAAACAAAGTAGTCATCTACAACACCATAATGAAACCTTTATGGACATACGGCATAGAACTCTGGGGTTGTACCAAACTTCCAATTCCAAATTCAAGATCCTAAGAAAAATAAAAAATACCTGACGCCCCCTTCTTCATAACGACCTCAAAGTATCCTTTTCCGTGAATTGGTCATTTTCTGATACAATTCCTTCTACGACTATCTTTCTGAAATTCCAATCTACTGGTTGATAGTCTTTTTTCCCGGTCAATTCCTGACAATCTTTCTAGAATCCTGAAGAGGTAGAGGCTAAGTGACCTCTAAGACAACTAATTATTTTTATTTTAATTTCATGAATGAAATTTATTTATTGTCATTTTAATAATTTCTGTTCCAATTTAGTAAGTGCTATCACTGAATAGTTCCTTGCATCATGTCGTCTAAAGTCACATGTTTGCATATCTGTATTGCTTATAACAATAATATATTGTAGTTGCAGTAATTAAATAACAGGAAGCGGACTCTGTGAGATAAATTATAGCATCAATCTGGCTTTTTTCTGACATTATTCTAGAGAATTACAATATATGTGACCGAGGGGGGAAGGGGGGGGGGGGGGGGGGGTACTATCCCCCGATAGTAAAAAAAACTGGGCAAATCCACAACTATTATGTACTTTTTTCAATTAAATATGATATGCTAAAATACAATATTCCTCCCCCTCCCAAATGTTTCTTCTGCTTCCTCCCCCTTCGCTCTCATAAATTATAATCTAGAATAATGTCAGTAAAAATCAGAAAAAGTCACAAAACATGTGTTATATAACTAAAAAAGTAATAGAAATACCGAAGACTCAATATGAAAAAATCAATTTTTTGTTTTTATTTTTCAATTTTCTTTAAAAAAAATAAGGTCAACGGGTTTTTTATTATTTTAGATTCGTGTTCTTCGTAGTTTGAAGATATTCCAACACCCAATATATTTTGGGCAAAAAAATGGGTCGAAAACCCCCAAAAACAATATTTTTTCCGAACTTTAGGCGCATTTTCCGGGATAACTGTACGTATAGGAGAAATTTTGACTTCAGATTCGTATTCAGCACACAAAAATACTTCTGAAAAGGTCAATTTAATTCTGAAGCTTTTTTTTGCAGAACAGTGTAATTATGGTTGTTTTTATCTCTTTTAAAAAATGTAATAAAACTGTTTTTTTTTAATACATGATTGAAATGAGTTTACCTATTAGTGTGGCACATAGCTTTCTTGCGCGTTATCATTGGTCATATGGTCACATGAGTAATTGAGGGCTAATTTTAATCCAAATCCATCCAAATATTATTTCGCATATTTATTTCAATATTATTTCGCAAAAATGTTCACGTGCAGGCAGACATGAGACCATATTGTTCCCTGATGTATGAAACGCATTACTTTCTAGAAAAATTTGAAATTAGCTTACGTTACTTTTAGTAAGCCCTAATAAATAAGGTAGTAGTCAAAATAACTAAGGATCAAACGTAATTGTAAATTTATTTCATTATTTGTAATTGAAAACAACAAATAATCACGGCCAATCAAGTTGATTTCTTTTGAAAAATAAAATTATATTAAACGTATTTTCAATTTCCTTTCCATAAAGTAGACATTTTAATATACCGAAAAGCTCATCCTTTCTTCAAACCTTTCCAGAAATTTAATTAAAAATATTACAAATTCCTTCAGGGCAGTATTTTAATAAAAATATTTATTCAAAGAATGCATTATATTATTTTAGACAGAATACATTGTCAGGATTTTCTTTTCTTATTTTTCTCATAGTAGTGAGTAGATAGTACAGTATTTCTGTGTTACAGTGTTATGTTCTACGAGAACACGATAAATTACTGAGCCGACATACCCTAAATCATTTTTCTAATCTTCGGCGGTTAAAAGAACATAAATATATTTTAACCATGTTATCAAAATTGAGAGTTAGAAAAAAAAAATGTTGAAAGATTTCTAAATAGATAAATTATGGATATAAAGGTATTTTTTCCGAGACTATTTTTTCGCCGTCTTTAACTTATATTAAACTTTAGTGAAAATTTGCAGAGTCGAGGAAATGGTTTTTTATCTTTTGGCGTGTCGTATCCTACCAAACTAGATAAAAATAGAGTGAATTATATAAAGAGGAAAAGACGAAGAAAGGCATAAAGAATCCTTGCCTCAATTTTAATTATAAAAACAAAACAATTTTTAGGAACTATAATTCCGAGGTTGGTATTTAACGAATAAAATAAACCAATCAAGAAATTAGTAACAGTGCTCTACGTAATAAAATATCCAATTAAAATTTTAATAGTACATTACGCGTCGAGTGCGGAAAGTAGCATTTTGCATGCGAGTGTGGAGTTTGCACCCGAGCGACAGCGAGGGTTGTAAAACCACACGAGCAATGCAAAATGCCGTTTTCGCACGAGTTGCGTATCGTACTTTATCTACGATTGTTAGATTTAAATTATAAATACAGAAAAAAATAAACTTGCTGTATGTAAGTTCGTATCTCTCTCTTGATAAAGATGGGATTAATTCTTGAGTTCTATTTTTTGCCGAATTAATTATTTCTGGAGGAGTATTATTCTCCACATTTTCGTCAAAGTCACTTGATTCACTTATTGTTTTTCACTAAAAACTCGATATAAACAGTTATTTTAATAAAAGAACTGCAAATTAGTTTTGTTAAATGTAAACAAACTTGCTAATCGTGCGTAAAGCTGAAGAATTCCTCTTCTTTGCCGCACACTGTGTGGTAAAGAAGAGGAATTGTTCAGTTCTATGAGACGCGCATGCGCAATGAATGCAAGTACGTAAATAACCACTTTCTACGCATCTAAACAAAGATATAATGTTTATATTTCTTATCAATCGTAGATAAAAATATATTACGACCTGTTTCTTTAATTCCTTTAACGTTGCTAATATTATTTATTAATGTTCAAATAATTTAATAATACTAGAATCAAATATTTGGTAATAAATAAAATACTTTATTATGAAATAAATAAAACGCAATTCATATTTTAATTAAAAACAAAATTAAAATATAGATCCGAAAAATCCAACAAAATTATCTCATTTAGATTTTGATACTATATTTGATTCCCATAATATCACATTTAATTTATTTATTTTTAAAAATATTCAACAGGTGGTTGTTTACAATTTTCAATAAAATCATATTTATTTTCATCAATATCTGTTACATATTTTTCATCATGTTAAATATTTTCATCAATATTCATAATTTTTCCCGGGAAAACCACTTATATCGTTAGGTTAGTGTTTAAATGGACAACATTACAGAATTTTTTTAATCAACATCGTTTGTGCCCTTTTTTGTAAAATAAATTATATACAGTTTTAGGGGGGTTGCGCTCCTAAATTTGGAGCTAAAATTAATTTACCCGAATGTACTAGGGGTTTAAATTTTTCCTGAACCTCTACACCAAATTTCATCAATATCGACCGAGACAGTTAAGTCGCACACGACTCCGCAGACTACAGACTACTCACGACAGACCGACAATTTTGGACTCAGGGAACACAATTACCCCCCCCCTCCTAAAACAATTAAACTCATGAAAATCTAATAACCTAATTTTCGCACCATCACATAAAATTATCTATAAATATACTTTGCATATTAAAGTTTTGATGAATTTTAGTAATAACAGTCATCCTTTCAAACAAAAACCAGAGCCCATGTGTGTGTGTGCAATAGGGTTGCTGATTACAAAAAACCGCAGCACATTTTGGCTTCCGGAAGGTTTATATTATATTGCTAATTGCCAAAGGTAAGATATGTGATCGTTCTGAATTTTATGTCTCCGATTTCAAAAATTTTAAGTCATAAATTCATTTCCGATACCAGAGAACATTTTACTTCCATGTCTATCTGCTGCTCAATTTTTGCAAATCACCATAATATATTAAAACTACTCAATTTTTATGGTAAGTCATAATTAGCCCACAGTTGGTCCCATATAAGTTTCAACCTGCGCCCATTAGTTTCTCTTCAACATGCTCACAAACATACATTTATTTACAATTAAAAAGCATTATATCTTTAAAAGTACTCATGTAATTTTTATGAAATTTGGAATGGTTTTGTCGAAAGTATCCCGCAGATAGCACCAGATTAATTCCAACCGTAATTGATGTAAATAATTAAAACAATTTTTACATGAAATAAACGGGGGAAACAATTAAAAAATTAAACAATAATGGCTCGTAAATGAAGCTATGTGCCACACTAATTGGCAGTCAATTTTTTTACGTCTGTAAATTCAAATTTCTTTCTCTTAACGGTATTTATGAATGATACTTATATTTTGAAAACTACTTATCCGATTTTAATGAAATTTTATTGATGTATCAAAGTGCCTAGAGGGCTATACTCAGCGCAGATTGCTTCCTCTTGCGCATATACACAACCTAAAATATTGAGTAACACTTTGAAATCTATCTATCTACCACGTTTTTGACATTTTTATGTTTAGGCTATGGAACATAAGTCAAAAACGTTACTTTTAGCTTAAAAACTCAGAAAAGTGTAACAGGGAGTTAGAATGGTATAGGAGGTTTGTAATCCAGTCTCCAGCTGTAGTGCCTTCCCCTACCGCGCTTCGTAGGGCCGTAGAAAGTCGAAAAGATTTATACGTGTGACAGGAAGTTAGGAAAGTACAGGAGCTTGCCATCAACTCTCAGCCCTCTCGGCCTACCTAGTATGAAGGCATATTAACAATTCGTAGAAGGCGGGCAGGTGCCTTTGAATTCAGTCGTTTGTAATCAGGCTCGGCATTGCCGGTGTGGAGATAAGAATAAAAATGATCTTCCATCTCACTTTGCATCTCACTGTATATGAAATGTAAATTTACTTATTGTTAAAAATGGTGGAAATAAAGATTTATTTATTTTATTTTTATCTACTTTTATCAATTACTTGAATAAATTACCGATTATATTTCATTTTATGTCGGTAGTTTACGCAGAGCGAAAACATAAAAATGTCTCACTGTCTTGCAGACACGTAGGCAAGAAGTATTTTTTTTTTTTTTTAAATCTATGACACTCTACTTTACTCATGTGGCCATTTGTCCAGTGTATCACATGTAATACATCCTAGTCCTACAAGGAATTGAAAGTGTCAAGTTACTAAGTGCTCAGAGAGGGAGAGAGGTAATAACTCTAAAAGATCATTTCTCGTTGAAAGTGTTATTCTCTTGTCCTACTAAAACCTTTGTGTCCGAATATACAAATCTTAACTACTTCGTCTCAGTATTCGTCATTACAACTATTAACAATAGAAAAGTTTATTTGTTCAACAAGAATTTTATTTTTATTTTTTTATTTAATAATAATTCGTCTCTTTTTGAATTGAAATTTTAACCACTTTCCAACAGTTGTTTAAATGAACAATTAAGTACGAAAGAAGGAAGAAGGTGTTTAGAGTGAAAGATCTCGCTTCTTTGAAGGGAAACGAGATGCGAAAGAAAAGTTTGATGCAGAGGTCTCACAAATTAGTCGATAAAAAGGAGTAAGGCTTGGTAGAAGTCTACGGAGTGACACTTGGGGAGTCAAGTGTTTAGACTCCGGTAAGGTCCAACTTGAGACCAGAACTCTCTCAGCTTCTTGTAGATTCAAGCAGGGGCCATCTCTTAGAAAGCACTTAACCCCTTCTCTTTTTATACTTCATCAATACTTTCTTCTCCTTTCTTACTTCTGGAGAAGGAAGAGGGGGGGGGGGGGGTCTTATTTTAACAATATTGTCTTTTCTTCCCAATTTCATGCTTTAATTCGAGTAAAAACAAGAATAAAGTATTACTAAAAGGAAAGGTAAGAGAGGAAGTATTTTTTTAAATGAAAGAAAATTGAAAAACATTCCCTCAAATCCTTATTTTAAAACTATAAGTAGTCTACTTAGGAATGTAGTAGTCTAAAAGTATACAATTTAACTTCTTTAAAGCGAAATTCATTCCTAAATAATTTAGTAAGTTACACTTCTATTAATAACTTTAGCTTCCCTACTTACCGAAGATAATGGAAACTAAATAATCATTATGAAGAACAAATATTTTTAACTTCTCCGATTTCAAAAAAATTCCAAGACAGAAATTCGTTTCAGACATCAGTTAACATTAAAGGTTCCCTTTCGGTTTGTCTGTCTGCCTGTCACTCAATTTTTTTGCGAACCAACATATCTTAAAAACTACAGGTCCGATATTGATGAAATTTGGATGGTAGGTCATAATTAGCCCATTGTTGGTCCCATATAAGTTTTAACCTTCTGCGCCCATTTGTTTCGCTTCGACATGAGCACAAACATACATTTATTTACACCTATATCTTCAAAAATACTCATCGAAATTTTATGAAATTTAGATGGTTTGTCGAAAGTACTTTCTGCGCCAATCTAAAGATATAATATTAAGAAGGGCGATATAACTTCATACAATGAATCTCCTCCTCATTATTCACTTTGCCCTCATATCCTAAATTAATAAAATCCCATCTTGGCAGACATTAATATTATTTTAGAAATCATTATACAAAAAACAATAATTTAAATGGACTACAATAAGGAATTATTTAATCAAAATCGTCGGAAAAGTTTTCGAGAATTAATTTATTTTGTCACGTTTTTTTTCAGAGTTTTTGGGGGGAAGCACTCCCACATTTGGAGCTAAAATTCATTTCTCGATTTCACCTCGGGGTATGATTTTTCTGAACATGTATTTCACATTTCGTCATAATCGGCTCAGTAGTTTAGGCTACACGCGTCTGAACAGACGACATACAGACATTTTTTAAAAACCACTTTTTTGGATTCAGGGGACCTCAAAACGTGTAAATCTACCAAAGTCTGAAAATCGAATTTTCGTGCCATCACAATCAATTTTCTCTTTATATGAGAAAGTAAAAAATCGGAGATAAAGGTAATCGTTCTCCAGAACGATCACATAGCTTCCTTTACCTTGTGATAAGCTCGGAAGCAAAATCAATAATTATTATAATAAGAGAAAATTACAAATTACAATAGTTATTTATGCACCTAGGGAGTAAAGTAAGCCATTATTCCCTGAGCGAAAAAGTTGGTTCTTGAGGCGAAGCCGAAGGAACCATGGTCCCTAAATCCTGAGGCGAAGCCGAGGGAATTAGACTCTTTAATAATATAACTCTAATTAGCTCCCCAGTCTCAGCCGAGGGGGATAATTATCGCGAGGGGAATAATGGCACTTTACTCACGAGGTACATACAATATTTTATCTCCAGTAGAAAGAAAATACACATTTTCGTCTATTGCACAGTTTTTATTTATTATTTTAATAAATAACAATAACTATTAGCACTTTAAATAGCAGATATAAGAGATTCAATATTAAAAACAAATAAGAATTGGAATTAACCTCAAATAGAAGGTTATTTAGATGCAGGTTATAAACAAAGATAATCATGGTCGAAAAAGCAGTGCCGCAAACCTGATTTCAACAACTTCGTTTTATATTATTTATAAAATAATCAAGTTGCAATCTTTACTTTTTCTCCCTACTTTTTGAGTTCAGGGATGAAAAGACTTACTTTAGTCCCTCTAAACTAATTCAAAATCATAACTTTTCCTCCCTACTGGAGATAAAAAAATTAAATGCATTTATAAATAATGTATTATTTAAGATAAGTTGAAGTAATAGTGCGGCAATATAGATTTAACTTATTGTTAATAATTAGTTTAAAACTGTAATTAATATGGTCTGAGTATTTTCTTAGATGTCTGTCATGTCACATTGATGTCTACTAAGTGGAGCAAGAAACTAGAAGCGAATAGTTATCTTTAGTCCAAGTAAGCGAAGAAGTTTGTTTTGACAGTCTGCTTAGAGTTCTAACACACCAACAATTAATCATTTCAAACTTTTAAAAGTTTTCAGACAAAAGAAAATGTATTAATTATAACAAGAAATTTGTTCTAAATTGATTTTGAAACTGTTTTCTTTAGCATTTTACTCATGTGAGAAGTCTGACAACAATCGATAAAGCGTATATTGTTTATTAGGAACAATATATTGTCCTTTATATTAAATTTACTTCCGAGCTAACCTAAGGTAACTGAAGCTATGTGATCCTTCTGAAGAACGAAAATATTTTACGTCTCCGATTTCAAAAATTCCAAGACAAAAAATCCGTCTCAGACATCAAACATACATTTTATTTACACCTATAGCTTCAAAAGTACTTATCTGATTTGTATGAAACTTTTATAGTTTATCGAAAGTAGCCCGCAGATAGCCCTAGATTAATTTGAACCGTCTGTGCTCTTTAACTTTAGCTAAATTGATACTTTAATTTACGTATAAAACCCAAACAATTTTGACAGATTAAAAAACGGGGGGACAAAATTAAATAAATTACACAATAATGGCTTATAAAAGCATAAAATCAATATAGTATACATGATAGGATGCGAGGAAGCTATGTGCCACACAAATTGGCAGTCTATTTAATTTCCGTTAGCTTCTTACTCATGTGAGAAATCTAACAATAATCGACAAAGAAGAGGTTGAAGATCGAAGAACAAGATGTTGTCCTTTCATTAATATTTTGTTCAATATTGTCTTTCAAATATAAAAGAACAGCTATGTGGAATGTACTGTACATATATTACATAATGATATAATTTAAAATAAATAGGCTTTAAGATTCATCGGCTGTTTAAACAAAATATGCTTAAATTCAGTATAGGAGTGAGAAAAGTAGGAAAGGTATCACCACAGGTCCTGCTGGGACTATGAAATGAGGAAAAGTTATTGATCGATTCGTAAAGGAAAAAGTGGCTTGAATTTGTAATTTAAAATTTTGCAATACAGTTTTAAAAGTAAACATTTTCTTTTAACTAAGATGAGTAATTATTTCTTGGACGTAAAAATATCAAAAATAATTAAATTTTTCTAGTGTTAAATTTATATAAGTAAATCATCGTTAGATCTGATACAAGGCCTTGGTGGACCATGGTTACAATATGCTTTTCTCTTTGTTGACTTTTACTTTAATTTTATACCTAGGCAGCTATTATACAGCTAATAAAGACAGTATATAATCAAGTGCAAAGGTATTGAAAATTTTTTCAGTAATCACAAGAAACTAGAAGTGATTTTTTTTTTCTAAATTTTTCTGTAATTCACTATTATATATATAACACAAAAGTTAGGAGTAAAAATGATGAAAAAATATATTTTAGACAAAACTCAAGATTATTCCCGGGAAAACAGCTATATAGTTAGATTCTTATTAAAATGGACTACATTTTAGAATTTTTCAATCAAAATCGTCAGAACCGTTTTTAAAAAATAAATTTATTTTCAAATTTGTAACTAAAATTCTTTTCTCGATTTCACCTCGGGGTATGATTTTTCTGAACTTATATGCCAGCCTAGTAGTTTAGGCTCCACACGTCTGCACAGACGACGGACAGACATTTTTTAAAAACCTTGTTTTGGACTCAAGAGACCTCAAAACGTATAAATCCATTAAAACTTTAAAAACGAATTTTCGCGCCATTATAATACTTTTTCTTTATTTGAGAAAGTAAAAATCATAAAAGTTCAAACAATATACAATTCCACAATATTTAAATTACATTGTTAATAGAAAATTGACCCAGAATACCATCCGTTACTATATTCCGTTATAATATTTTACTATAACACGTGTAACCCTCCAAGGGCTCATTTATTTTAAGAGAAAAAAATGAGTTAGATAAAAGATTCTTTCCGAGAAAAGTTTATTTTTTTTCCTCTTAGAATATCAACATATTAATTTTATTTTATTTATTTTTCTTTTTTTTTCATATTTACGTTTATATGAATTTTTTTAAGGAAAGAAAAAGCGTGAAAAATATGAAAGCAGTGAAAGGGAAGGAGAGAAAAAAAAACTAGAGCATAATTTAGAAGATGAAGATCCACCGTGATGTTAAAAATTTCACCTCTTAAACAAGATCTCTTGATATTTTCTACTTCCCCCAACCCCCCTTTTTCTAAAATTAAAGAAGTAGTATTAAAAAGGAAAAAAAAATATGCAAACACATGAGAGAAATATGAAGGATAAAAATTGCCTCCATTCGACGAGTCGTAAATCTTTATAAATAATGAAAAAAAAGCATATTGCTTTAATATTATTTGGTTTCTTTTTCGAATTTCTCTTCTAAGACCAGAAAAAATAATATATCACAATACTTTATAGTTGTAAAATATATATATATATATATATATATATATATATATATATATATATATATATATATATATATATATATATATATATATATATATACATACATATAAAATGTCTAATTTTGAATTCAGTGAAATGGAGAAAGAAGAGGTTGAGGATGATATAAAATATATATATATATATATATATATATATATATATATATATATATATATATATATATATATATATATATATATATATATATATATATATATATATATTTCACTTTTAAGGAAAAGAAAAGTATTTGTGGAACTCATATGAAGGGAGATTTTTTTTTTTTTTAAAAAAAGGACGACTGGTCTGAGTGTTAAGACCAGGGAGTTCATATAGAATTCTTGACGGAGTCTGGAATGCAAGTAAGCCCAGGGGTCGAGAGAAAATTTCCTACCTGTATTACTGGAGCAACCCCACGGATACGCGTAGGATTAATCTTCATGTCTGTCCCTGTATATTTGACATGTGACCTTTTACAATTCAATAACTATTTATCAATAAATATTTTTTTATTATACTTCTTTATTAGTTTTATACTTATAAGTTCTTTGTAAAAAAAAAAGTATTGGACTAATAATATAGCTGAAATGACATAGCTTGGCAATAGGCATATAAAAAAAAAAAAAAAAAAAATGGTGGAGAGAGGCCATGTTCCGCAAATTATGTTGGACAATGTTAGTTTTTACCTTGATAGTGGACCAATTTAGAGTAATATTTGAATAACTAACAATTCAAGGGACAAACTAACATCAACTTTATTTTTGTTCTTTTAATTAATTCTGTACTAAGTATCATGGTAGTTAATTTTTCCACTATATTTGGCGAGACATGGCCGCTCTCGACCGGATTGTTATTTTTAAATGCCTATTGCCAAGCAATGTCTTGCAGACGAACTTAGCCGACCATATATTCTTAAAAGGCACTAAAAGATTAACTTGTACACAAAATGCTAGCTTGGTGTTAGTCAGACACTTTTTTGCACACTATCCCCTGGCCTATAGGTTCTATGACAGTAGTGACTATATATTATCTATAGGTCTAGCAGACAATTATTGTGATAGAACATTGAAGGGCTGACAAGCCAATAAAGCAACGACTTATTACTATTAGATTACCATTTAATCTAGTGTTACTATTGTCAATATGCTTAACATAGCGCGTATACAGTTTCACGTTAGCGTATCAATGCTTTGCAGAACAAGGCACGTCAAGCCTCAAGCATCTACTTGATATTGCCTCACATAGCTCTGTCAGAGGATCATATGTTGGAAGATTTCATTTTATTATAAGTTAACTAAATTCTTATCGCGAGCTATTTTTGTTAAATTCGTAACGAGAGGAATGATTATCATTTAAATTGTATGCAGTACATGCATTTAAGTAACTCCAACTAACTCTGATAATCTACGATAAATAAAGATGATAAATTGACTGCCAATTAGTGTGGCATTGAGCTTCCTCAAAAAAAAATCTTTGGGAATCATCTGTAGGTCAGTCCCTAACTATCCACTAATTCTGATCACAATCGGTTTGTTAGACCTTGGGAAGTTAATATTCGGTGGAATTTTACGTTTACGAATGCGCAGTGGCTACTATAAATCCAATTACAATGACATTCGTACTGGACCATATAGGACAAAACGTGCATAGTTCCTGAAAATTTAATCGACATCAGATGAAAATTGTGGAAGTTATACGTGTGGCAAGGATCTTACGTTTGCGAATGCGCAGTGATACGATCTATGATGGAATTCATAAGACATCATCATACGTTTGATCCTCAATTGTCCTCCAAAGTTGAGCGAAATTGGACCATTAGGTCACGAGAAATCGACGTTTGGAGGTTTTCACGCAGACGCTGCCGTTCCTCCGAGAGCCATGAATTTTATAAGATAATATCTATGGCCTAACCCGCGAGATTCCAGAAAATTAATCCATCAAAATCGGATGAAAATTGTGGAAGTTATGCATGTGTCAAGGATTCGTGGACACACAGGCAGACACGAAACTAAATTTGATCAGGAAGGTTTAAAACGTAAAATGCGATTGGAAGTTTTGGTTTTGGAGGGGAAAAAATGTTGACCTTCCAAAAGTGAACATAAGCTCAAAAGCAATATGTAATTGTGTGGGTATTTTAATGATAGGAAACGAGTTCTCTTATAAATTACCTAATAATGTTCAATGTTTTAACAATAATACAATAATTTAACCAAGTTACTGTTTTCGCATTAACATTAATCTATTGAAAAGAGTCAATAACACTTAATACTGAATTATTAAAAGAGCGAGTGTAAACAGAATGATTTTCTCTATCAAATCATCTATTATTACAACAATATTACGGCATGTTATCGTTGTCGAGACATTTCAGTGTAGTTCTTTTCCCCCTTGTTTTGATTGTTGTAATGATACGTGTATTATTTTCGGACGAGGGGAAGTAGAATAAATCGATAAACAAGGAATAACAATAAACGGGCATAGAGACCGTTGGTCTAGTCCTATAAATATTGGATGAAGGATACAGTGAAAGTGGGGTGGAGGGGGGTGAAATCGATCTCTAGTGGAATTCCATTGGATGAGACTCGGCTGCGGTTTCCGTTGCATTATTAACAAGATGGAAGCACTAGCGGCTCCCTCCCGATGGATATCTGGGGCACTTGGGCCAGAGGACAGTTTGAACTTAAAGTACTAAGGCCGGCTTATTGAGCATTCTCTCTGTACTTACTTACTACGCTCGAGATTATAACTCGCTCTTCTGCTCAATTTGAAAACATTAAGTTGTGAGAGAAAGGGGTCTTTTTGTCCGTGGGCTTAATGTTGCCTCTAGGGTCTTGAGAATAACTTGATGACTTTAAACGTGTTCTCAGTGAACAACTCTTTAAGACCCCTTTGTGCCAAAAATACAATGCTGATAGTTATAAAACTGATTCACTAACTCCTTGAATATTCAAATTGGACTCGTTGTGTAGTAAAAGAGGAGAAAACCACTTTGATAAGTACACGCAGTCTATTTAGACAATGTAATGATATCGTCTCTCTTGAAAATAGGTTAAATTAGTGTGTGCTTTCAGTTTGTAGTGGTTTTAACAATCGGCTTTACTTCTTTAAGATAATTTATTTATTTAAAATATTTGGTTAATTATTATTAATTATTAATTAATATGACACACCCTAGTATTCAATGAGTAAAAAATTTTCTTATTAATGGCGGATGAGGTTTAGAAATAAAAAATATAGGACCTAATTCATATTTAATTAAAATATAAAGCGTCAGTAGAGGCCATCATTAAATGTAGAAAGAAAAAGTCACTCCAAGTAAAATAAGTTTATTATTTTCAGAGCAGCTTTTAGCCACTATAGGGCCATCATGAGTGCCTCAAAAGCGAAGAAAGTTAAATAAAACTTTCTTCGCTGGTTCGGTTGCTGGTTTGACATGACTCACCGTTCTCCCATGTTTTATCTTTTTATTTAACTTTCTTCGCTTTTGCGGCACTTATGATGGCCCTATAGTGGCTGAAAGCTGCTCTGAAAATAATAAACTTATTTTACGTGGAGTGGCTTTTTCTTTCTACATTTAATTCATATTTAATGAATTACAGCTTTTTCAAAAACCATCTTCAGTCGTATTAATTTACTTACTATAACAAAACAAACTAATAACAAAATAAAATTATAAAATTTTAACTCTAATTGAAAATTCGCAATAATATTTATCTTAATTAAGTTCATTATTATATTATTTTTATTTTATAATAAGTATTGTTTAATTGCAATTAAATATATATATAAATAATATATATATTAAATATATAAATAAATAATTTATGTAATGTAACAATCAAATTTACATTAAATACAATATAACAATAATTATTATTAAATAAAAATAATAAAATGAGGAACTTAATTAAGATTAATATTATTGAGAATTTTCAATTAGAGTTAACATTTTATAAATTTTACTGTTTGTTTTGTTAAAGTAAATAAATCAATAAGACTGAAGATGTTTTTAAAATTAAAACAAAAACGTATCAAATATGAATTAGTGTGCTACTGTATTTATTTCTACACCTCATCCGCCATCAATAAGAAAATCTTTCCTTTTAAAAAATTCGTTAAACTGTGATAAAAGGGAAATCTATCTTAAATTCAATTACCTAAGTACTGTTAAGCTTAATGAAAGGAGGGCCAACTGTTCTGCTATCCAAGCTACCGAGGCCCCCTTAATTAAAAGCCACTACTAACAACTAGAATCGATAGGGAAGTGATTTTCACCGAGTAAAGATAACCCTGAACTAGGCATTGTACGACTGCTTTATATTACATCAGTGCTTTGTCATAAAATGTTTGCCAATTAGGGTGGTATAGAGCTTCCTCAGGTCCTATCACTGGTCATATGAGTATAAAATACTATGCCAATGTGGAGGGGCCTGGGAGGCTCAGAGGCTAGCGCGCTTGCCGTGTTAAGCAAGTACTTAACGCAAGTTAAGCAGCCCCGAGCAGGGTCAGTAGATGGATGGGTGGACGCTTCTGATCACAGCTCTGGGTTCGATTCCCGGACCGGGCCCCCCGTTCAATGTCAACCCAGTATTGTTTAAATAAATGGGAAGCTCCTCGAAAGAGTGGCGCCACCAGATTTCGGCCAGGAAACTATGATGATGACACTCCTGGTTGTAATGAGTCATGGTTATCGACCACATCTTCACAAAAAAATGTGAAGATTTCGGTCCCTAACCCGGGTTTGTTCGATGGGCCCACCTAAGTGGCCTGCGTCTTCGGGTGTAAATGCCCCCCGGAAAAAAAGAAAAAAAAGCCAATTAGTGTGGCAGGTAGCTTCCTCAGATTCTATTGGTCATATGAGTATAAAATACTATGCCAATTAGTGTGGCAGGTAGCTTTCTTTAGACCTACCACTGGTTATATAAGTATAAAATACTATGCCAATTAGTGTGGCAGGTAGCTTTCTTTAGACCTACCACTGGTTATAAAAGTATAAAATACTATGCCAATTAGTGTGGCAGGTAGCTTCCTTAGGTCCTTTCACTGGTCATATGAGTATAAAATATTCTGCCAATTAGTGTAGTACATAGATTCCTCAGGTCCTACCACTTGTCATATAAGTGGAAAATACTATGCCAATTAGTTTGGAAGGTAGCTTCCTCATGCACTTTCACTGGTCATATGAGTATAAAATATTGTGTCAATTAGTGTGGCACATAGCTTTTTTTTTTTTTTTTTTTTTTTTTAAATACCTTTATTTATAATAAATTTACAAAATAAATATAAAGTGATACACAATGATATAATTATAATTATAAGTAAGGTTCCCGTCTCTACTAAAGAGCTTAACGCTCTGCGCCGTAGAGAGGGAGTTCTTAAAAAACTAATTTAAAAGCTTATTTTAGCATATCTATTTTTCACAAATATATATATAATTTAATCAATCCTTGGTTTGATATTTTGCTTATTATAAAATAAAATAAATATTTCTAAATATAAATATATAAAACAATTCAACAAATCATGTAATAAATACAATACAATAAATAAATAAAAACATTCTAGTTATAGTTACAGATTTCAATTTGTAAAGATCAATGTAAAAGATTAAAACAGAACAATGTTTATAAATATATTCATTTCCATTACAGAGTAGAGATAAGATAAGATTTAATTTTATTGATATTGCTATATATATTCTGTGTTAATCTTAAAAGTTGGGATCAGACCTAAAGAACTTTGAAATTCGTATTAATATAAAAATTAAGATACTATACTATAGTTTTAATTAATTGATCAGTGGGTGTCGGGAATTTTACTAGACAACGTCTCTCGTTCGAATCATTAAAAGTAAAGCGGCGTGCTTATACGCGCAATTCTCTTATTTGTTTTAATTAAACAATCATCGTATTAATTACATTCGTTTCCGATCTTTAATATTTCTCTATACATAGTTACACTCCTCAATGGTGTAGCGACTTTTGTGCGACTTGGTCCAAGATATGTTTTTTAAGATTATTTTTGAAGGTGATTAGTTTAGTGTCTGTATTTTGTAAATCAAGAGGTAAATTATTATAGATTGAAACAGCGCGATAGGACCAGTGTCTTTGTGCCATGGATGTTCTACAAGTTTTTAATGAATAATGTCCTTTTACTTGGCTTCTAGTATTAGCATCATGGCTCACTTTCTGTAAGTCATGCTTGCCTTCTTTAAGGTAAACAATACATCTATATTTATAACTTTGCTCTAGAGTCATGATCGAAAGTTTTTTAAAAAGTTTTTCAGTATGGTCTCTTAGATCCTTATTTAATATTATTCTAATAAAAGCTTTTTGGCGTATAAAAATTTGTTCTTTATGTGTGTCACACGCAGCTCCCCATGCTAGCAAACCATATTGAATTATTGAATCAACTAGTCCAAAATACAAATTTCTTTTTTGTTGTATATTTAATATATTTTTTAATTTAGAGAAAATAAAAGTAAGTTTTCTCAGCTTTATATTTAGGTTTGCAATGTGCGGTTTCCAATTCAAGCAACTGTCGATCATGACTCCCAAGTATTTAACAGTATGTACCCAATCTAATTGAGCACATTGACATATATTAGTATGATATTGACAATTATCTTCATGTACTCTTATATTTGCAATGACTGGCTGTGTAGACCAATGAATGGAGTAAGTCATAGCACAGGTTTTTTTAACATTAATTGTTAATTCATTTTGGTCAAACCAATTTTTAATTTTTTTGATCTGTTGCTCAGCCAACAACTTACTATCTTCCCAGTTATTAGTTTCGCAAATTAATGCTAGGTCATCTGCAAACCCAATAATAGTTGATTTTTTAGAATTGTTTCGTTTATTGTCAATGTTGGAAAATGGAGTAGAAGTATGAATAATTGACTGTTGTGTATTTTCTACTATTCTGAATAGGGAATTGATGAATATTATAAATAACGACGGTCCTAAGACTGTTCCTTGAGGGATAGAATAATTGGCTGAATAACCATCACCTATAACGTCATTAAGTTTGACTTTATATATCCTATTTTTTAAGTAACTATCGAACCATTTCAAGACTGTACCAGATATGCCTATTTCTCTTAATGCTTTGATTAATTTTTTATGTGATACGCTATCGAAAGCTTTCGCTAAGTCAATATAAACGGCTATCGGTTTTAGCCCGTTATCTAAACTATTTGTTATGAATGTTGTAACTTTATTAATGGCATCTTGAGTGTTTAAATTACTTTGAAATCCAAATTGACTTTTTGATATTATGTTATTAGTCTGTAAAAATTTATTTAGTTGTTTTTTTATAATTTTTTCTAATATTTTCGCAATATTGGATACTAGTGAAATGGGTCGATAGTTAATAGGATTATTCGTTGGTCCAGATTTGTGTATTGGATGTATAATGGCTATTTTAAAAATATCGGGAAAGACACCTTGTAAAAAACTTGACTGAGCTATATAGGTTATTGGTAGGATTAGTGATTCGATATTATTTTTAATCATTGTGACAGTGATTTGATCATGACCTGGACCTGATCTACCTCTAAGATCATTAATGGCATCTTTTACATCTTTGTCTGTTATATTTTCAATATTACACCATAACTCTTCTTTATTAGTTTGTAAATTATCAAATTTATTTATTTTTTTAACTTTTTTACTATTTATATTTTTTGCCATATTTTCACCTATAGTAGTAAAATATTGTCCCATACAATTAGCTGCGTCTTTGGGGTTTTCTAAGGCGTTTATTACATTTCCGACACTATTTGCTATCTCTGGCACTAGATTTTTTTCTTTTTGATTTCTATTTGTTATTTTATTTACTTCTCTCCAGATCTTGATCATATCATTATCACAATCTTCTATTTTTTTACTAAAGTATTCTTTTTTTGTCTTTTTTATAAGTGAGTCAAGCTTTTTACAATATTTCTTACAATAAGTTTGCAATTTTACATTATGAGGCTGTTTAGAACATTTTTTGACTAATTTTCCTTTTTTTCTTAAAGACACAACAAGTCCGTGGGTAATCCAGGGCTGTAATTTAATGAATTTTCTTTTTGGTGGATCTAAAGTTTTAACTACTGTGCTTTCAGAGATCAACTCTTCCATTTTATTTATATAACCATAGGCCGCTTTATTTGCATCAGATTCATTGGTAACAGTTTCCCATTTTTGTTGTTTTAACAAAAATTTCAACTTTTCATTGTCTATCTGTTTATAAGTAACAGGTTCTCTGTTTAATATCTCTTTATAATTGATATGAACATTTCTTTTTGTTTTTAAGCTAAATATTATAGAATAATGGTCCGTAATGCAAGTTTTTAATACTAATGCTTTTATTTGGTTTACCAATGTATCTGATGAAAATAAATGGTCTATGGTGGTACTGCTTTGAGCACTAACTCTGGTGTAATCTTTTATATGAGAAACAAGTTTATTTTCTGACATAATGTCTAAATAAGATTCAACGTCATTAGTTAAATCGTTGTTACAGTTAATATCTAAATTTATGTCGCCTGTGATTATTTTTTGAAATTTCTTTTCTTTTTTAATTAAGTTATTAAATTCATTTA
This sequence comes from Gerris lacustris, assembly GCA_951217055.1. Taxonomy (NCBI): domain Eukaryota; kingdom Metazoa; phylum Arthropoda; class Insecta; order Hemiptera; family Gerridae; genus Gerris; species Gerris lacustris. The sequence goes on along the minus strand of OX578279.1, from coordinate 67,282,268 downwards.
CGAAAGTAGTAGTGTTTCCACTTGGTGATCTATATAAGGTAAATATTTGTAGATTTTTTTTCATAATTTTTAATTCAATGCAGTTACAATTTTCTAATGGATGTTCAGTAATAATTACGTCATTGACTAATTCATCTCTTATATAGATCACCAAGCCACTGTTCTGGTTAAAATTATTTTCTGTTGTGATTATTTTATATCCCTTAATTTTAAACATATTAATGTCTATTCTCCTTAACCTCGCTTCCGACAGAATAATCAAATCAAAATTACCATCAAATTCTTTTAGTTTTAGACAAAATTCATCAAAATTTTTATTTAAACTCCTTATATTCATATGGATAAATTTAATAGAATTTTGTTCACTCATGATTTCTTTTGGTTTAAATTTTTGTTCATTAATTATTTCTAGGTTTTCTAATTCATCTAAGTGCTGCATGTTTAAAAGATCATTGTTAGTTTAATTGTCTTGATTATCTATTTATTTCTATCCTATAAAAGTATTGATTTATGTTATATTATTTGGGTTATGTTATATGTTATGCTATATTATTTGTGTTTTTTTTTTTTTTTTTTTTTTTTTTTTTTCTTTTCATTTTTTTCCAACATTTTAGTTTAATTCAGTTTAGTTTAGTACAGTTTAGTTTGTTTTTTAATTTAATTATGATTTTTGTCACTATTCATTTATTTAATGTAAATATATTTCTTAATTTATAAATTTCTTTATTAAAATTATAGAGGATCTTATTCTTACATTTAATCTTAATTATTTATTTTAAGTTACTTTTTAATTTAAATTATTTTTCATGTGATTATAAACTAGAAAAATAAATATAGTTTATTATTTTAATATATTATATATTTATTAATTATATATATTATTTAATATATTTAGTTAATAATTAAAATTGTGGTATTTTATAATTTTTTATGGGTAATTATTCGATTAGGTATTGATAAATAATGGTATAATTTAAATTGTTTAGTATTAGGAAAAGAAAAAAGTAAGGAAAAAATAAGAGTTAGTAAAGATTAAGCAGAAAATAATGTTATTAATTATTGGATATGAGAGATTTTAGAACTTAAATATTAAATTATAATAATTTGCTATCAATATCTTCGAGAGATTTAATAGTAATGATTGGAGATTTTTCCTCTTTCCTCACGAGTACCTTATTATTCCACCACACAAATTTATATTTTGCTTTCAGCGCTGCAGTTTTGGTGGTTTTTAGAAGATCTCTGTTAAAAGGTGATAAATCGTGCACAATAGTGATTCTGTCTTCCTTTCCTAGAGAATTATCGATCAGCTGAGCTGATATTCCTATTTTCTCAGAATCTTTACTGGATAGAGTCTTGAACGCTTGTATCCACTTCAATTTATCGGTCCTTCTAACGAATTTCACGACTATAGGGGGAGGATAATTAGTTTGTTTTTTACCTGGAGTTCGGTGTGCGATACTTATATCGTCTTGCTTATAATTAACTCCTAACGCTGTAGCCACGTTCTGAATAATAGCATCAATATTCTCGTTAGGTGTTATTTTTAAGCCGTGGATCACAGCTATATCCCGGCGGCTGTACTGATTAGATTCGTTGTTCTCTTTTCTTAGTTCTCTGTTTTCCTCCTTTAGCTCTTTATTCCCTCTTTGCAGATCTTCTACTTGGTTTGACAACTCTGAATTACAATCTCCAAGTAGGAGATTTTCTTCTTCTATTTGTTTTATCTTATCAGTTAGTAATGATAATTGATCTGACAATGCTTTCGTCTTGCTGTTATATTCTGCTCTAATTTTATTAAGCTCAGTTTTAAAGATTTTCTCTATAAGAGAAACTATTTTGCAGCTTTCTTCTGAAAGCCCCTTAAGCTCTTCTGCTAAATTTATGGTATCAGATGTGCTTATATTATCGGTATTGACACTTTCAGCATTAGTTGATGGTAGACTACTATTTCCTGATGTTGATCGAGTGCCCCTGCAGGTACTGCACTTCCAAACTTGTTTAACTATAGGCGAGAGTTTTTGTAAGTTTATATTATTACACTTCGCATGATAATCTTTAAATTCTTAAGTCTTCCTAAGTCTTCCTTCTTAAATTCCTACACTTCCTTAAGTCCCATCACTTGTCATATGAGTATAAAAATAATCTGCCAATTAGTGTGGCACATAGCTTCCTCACGTTATTTTTTGTATAATTTTATACAATTAAACCTATTATTGTCAAATTTATTTAATTTTCCCTCGTTTTTTAAAACTGTCAAAATTATTTTGATTTTATACATTAATTGAAGTATCAATTAAGAAAAATTTAAAAACCACAGACGGTTAAAATTAGTCTGGGCCCATGTGCAGTCTACTTGCGACCAACCATCCAAATTTCATAAAAATCAGGTAAGTTCTTTTGATGTAAATAAATGTAGGTATATTTGTGCGGATGTGGGAGAGAAACAGATAGACGCAGAATGTTGTAACTTATATGAGACTAAAAATGGGCTAATTATGACCTACCATCCAAATTTCAATAAAATCGGACGAGTAGTTTTTAAGAAATATTGTTTCGCAAAAATTTAGAGGCAGATAGACAGACACAGACACGGCAAAAAAAAATGTTACCTGATGCCTGAAACGGATTTCTATCTTGGAATTGATAAAATCGGAGACCTAGAAAATGTTTGTTCTTCGGAACGATCACATAGCTTCCGTTACGTTCGGTAAGCTCGGAAGCAATAAAGGAAATTATATTAATAATTTGTTCTTGATAGATATATTAGGTGTAATTAAATACAGTCAAAACTAGTTGATTTTTATTTGTTTAATGTGAGGTTTTGACCCTTTACATTGCTTATAAGGTAATTTTCTAATCACATAAAGGTAACCTTAAAGGATAACCTTTAATAGGTTAAAGTAATGTTTCACTGTACTTTTTAGTAAATTATAATATAATACTTGTTAGACAGTTTGTTTTTAGATTTTAAATCGGTTGCCTCTGTTTTAAAATGTCATTTTTTTAAAAAAATGTTTTACTTTTTATTAAGAATTCAATTTTTAGGCCGATCGGCCACCAGAAGCTGAGCGGAGTTGACTCAGCTTGTGAAATCGAATCCCATTGTTTTAAATGTAAGGGTGGCCACCGGTTGCGGAGCGGAGCTGAGCTGAGCCTAGCGACGCATCTCGACTCCGCTTAGTCGGTCGGTTTTGAAAGCTGACTCCGCTTCCCCCTCCACCCACAACAATAATATTATTAAAAAATTAAATGAATAAACTTTTTATTAATTGATTAATACACTCTTGTAGATAAATGAACGAGAGATTAGCTGGCTAATATAGTGTAGAAAATCACTATTTTATTTGAGAAATGTTTCGACCAATTATTAATGTCATCTTCAGTCTTGTTTTATTCTAAAATTTAAACAAGCATAATATATAGCTTTAAAATAAAGTAATTATAAAATAAAAATTAGTAATTATATAGGGTTTAATTATTCGTTAAACATTTTGACATATACTTCTAATTTTACTGAAATCAAGTTTTAATTAAGACTTGTATTCAGTAAAAAATTTACTTACATACGTCATTATTGTTTCATTATATAATACTATCTCCATAAGAGAGGGTCTAAAATTAAAAAGTTTAACAGTGGCACGTTGTTATAACATACCGACATCGAAATAACCAGTAAATGTTAATATGTATAAATCGCTGCCTAAGTTCTAACAATGGATATCTCAATTTTCACAACTTTTCAGGAGAGCATTTAAACTGTTTTTCTGACACACCTAAAAGTATTTTAATGCCTTTTTTAGATTTTATTTGTTATATATATTTATTTTATATTATAAAATTATTAACGAACAAAAATAATGTATTAATAAAAAAATGAATGAGATATGCAGTGTTGTTGTTTGAAACTTGAGATAAATAGAGTTGAGCTAATGAGATATTCAGAGTTACCATTTAGCTTTTTCGCCATGTCTTGAGATGTACTGTGTTGCACGTACATTATAGCTTGCTTAGGTGCTTTGATATTGCTATTAATTAACAAAATCTAATTATATATATATATATTTTTTTTTTTTTAAACAAATCATTAGTTAGGTTTTATCTCTACCCCGCCCAAAGAAGAAACAACAAAAATAAAAAATTCAATATTATTATAACTTTTATTTTTTTATTTTATTTTTTTAAAGTAAAAACAAAAAATTCCACTAAAAGAAGGATGTAAAATAGAATAAAACCTAAATTATTATAACAAAATAGGTTAAAACATTATAATAATGTTTAAAACATTATAATACATAAATAAAATGGGAAACATTGACATAGAAAACATTATAATACATGAATAATTTAAAAAAAAAATCCAATGAAAGGTAGGTACCCAGTATAAAATATGGTTGAATTGAAACTTTAAATTTTTATAGAAAAATTAAATAATGACATAACAATTTTCCAACATAATTTGCTTGAAAAAATAAGATAAACATAAATTATTCCACTAGTATACACAGAACGATAAGAACAAAAAAAATGCCCATATGGTATTTCTTAATACTACTATATTAATATTAGCTACATTATTATAATGTTATTCTATTATGAAATAAAAAATAACACGAATAAAAAGGAAAAGGAAATATAAAGTATGGGCGCTCTGTAAAATTAGGATGAACCTAATAAGTTTTAATAATAAAATTTAAAAATATTATTGTTTATTTGCCTTTTTTTTCTTCCGATTCATCTGCCTAATACTTTCTGTCTCACAAGGTATGGTGTCATAAAACCCATGAACATCAGAAGGCATAAATCTTTTCAAAAATTGCAAATCGTCGTATTTGTCTTTTTTAATTGTTGGCCTACTTTCATAAAGTCTCGGAAATTCTATAATTGGTTCTTTTTTTCTTTTTCTATTTGGGAGTTCCTCAAGTGGTGAGTTCTCATTATAGTCCAGTTTGTATAATATTTTCCCAGTTGGTTCGTATTGAAGCCATCTCAGATCGACCACTGTGGGATCGCCAGGGCGTTTTCCTGGCCTGATAGATGAATACATCATAGTTTCTTCTTTTGAATAATTTTTAAAAAATGTGTAATCCAATTGCTTAGCTCTGTATGGCAACGGAGGTCGTCTTGCTGTAACTGAATGCAAAACGTATTGACTGGGCAGGTAGACTTCAAGGTCCTCATACTTTCTCTGAATTAAGGAGTGAACACTATCACACTCCATTTCAGTATGACCTTTTTCTAGGTATTTTTGAATAATTGTGACATTCTTGGTCATACTCAAATGGAGTAATGCGTTTGAGAGCACCAAATTTCTGTTTTGATAGTTACAGCCATCAGAATATAATATAACCGGCTTTAATGAGGTATCGAGCAATTCACTTATATAGTCGACTAGACAAGTGGCGAAAATAGACGAACACATACTAGCTTCCTGCGTCTCATCAACCCAGTAAGTCATGACATCACGAGAAGCCAAATTAAAAACAGTAAAGTTATATATTGACAATTTTAATTTGTAGTAAGCTGAGGAATTGGTTAGAAGAGGAAGTGCCTGGACAGCCATCAGGTCACAACACAACGTGTGACAGTCTCCTTCTAGGGCAGCAGCCTTGTCTTTTTCTTTTTCCAAGCGGGAAGTATCCCTCAATTCAATGTGTTTTTGAAAAACTGTTTTTGAAATATTACCTCGACGGTTCAGTGTACAAGTGTCACATTTGTCTTTTTTGGGTTTACATATATCAATGTTCTTTTCAATTCTAAGTCTATCAAACGTGTTTCTAGACAGTGGAACTTCCGGTATTTTCATACATTCTAACTTATACATATCGTATAATTGCCTCCATGACTGTATGTCCCCTTGAAGAAAAATTACTTCTGTATCGATGTAGAATTTTGTAGAGTATTTTCGACAATAATGGGATGGTAGAACTGGTAGAGAATCAAAAAACTTCTTTAGAGTTTGGTGCCGTTTTCGAAAACTATTTTGAGTAATATTTTTGTTAAGTGCATTGGAATTTTGAGTTTCAGCATAACTCTGCAAAATATTTTTATTTGAATCATTGCGTTTTTTCATAGGCATATTGTTATCGCGAAACTTGGTCAACCAAGTGTTAACTTCCGATGTTTTTAATCCCAATGTGCTGAGGTACATGTTTTTGCAAACGGGTATTTTGTTTTTATCGACTTTTAAAAAATAAAAATAACTTGAAAATCTTTTTGAATTACCTTCAGTAGTTTTTTGTTTTGTTTGTCTTATTTCTACTGTTGAACAAACGTACATTCTTTTGGAGTCCCAAGTCATTTCTTTCCAAAAATCGCGAAACAACCGTTGTCGTTCTATCTCAGTAATTGAATCACAAGACCTGGTTGCCCATTTTTTACAGATAGTTGACTCACACATAGTGCCCATTACCCGTGCACTCTTTGGAACATCATTGATAATTTTAAAATTTGTCGCTGTTTTGGCATTACCTCTTCTATACCCCATGTAAGCTTCCCTCATCATTCGTTGTTGTTTAATCATGTTTTTTGTCCATTTTTTCGGTTTTGCCAGAGCTAGTCTTTTTCTTTTTCTTGATTGAATTACTTCTAAGTCACTTATTTCAGTGTTATTACTTATTATTATCTCAGTCTCAATCACATTGCCTTCTAAAATATTATTTTGTTCGATATCACAATAAGTTTCAGCTATAAGATCACTTCTATTCTCTAAGATATCCATAATATTTTTATGATAATCATTATTCTCACTTGCTTCAGTATTATTACTTATTACTATCTCAGTCTCAATCACATTGCTATCTAAAATATTATTTTTTTCGGTATCACAATAAGTTTCAGCTATAAGTTCACTTCTATTCTCTAAAATATCCATAATAATATTATGATAATCATTATTATCACTTGCTTCATTATTATTACTTATTATTATCTCATCCCCAATCACATTGCCTTCTAAAACATTATTTTTTTCCGTAGTACAATAGGTGTTACTCCTATTCTCTGCATAGGTTGCTTTTGTATTATCATTAATTATTTCAGTCTCAATCGTATTGTCTTGTAAATAATTGTTATTATTGTTTCCTTCAATATCACAGTAGGTTGCAGTGACTTGCTCACTAATATTCTTGTTGACATTATTTTGAGTATAATTATTTGGTTCAATGTTACTGCTAATTATTACTGTTTCACCCTCAATCTCATTGTCTTCTAAAGTATTATTTTGTTCGGTATCAAAACAAGTATCAGGCACAAGATCACAACTATTCTGTACATAATTAGTTAGTCTTTCAGTCTTACTTAGTATTTTTATTTCAGGTTCAGTCACATTGTTTTCTAAACTATTCTTATATGCTTTGAAGTCTCCATATTTTTGTTCCGATTCAGGCAATAGTTCACACTCCCTGAAAAAATTAAACATGTCTTAGAAGAAGGCATATTAAGTATTATAAAATAAAATAGAAATTTACCCCGGTCAGTAAAGGAAAACTGATATTCAAAATAAATAATACCTACCTTTTCTTGGGTAGAACCTTTTCTTTAGTATTATTATCATTGACGGTAGCAATTTTAATAGGCAATTTGGGGACATCGAGTTTGCTTGATTCCTATAACAACAATAATAATACCTATTTTAAAAGTTATGCAGGTAGTTGTATATAATATTTAATTGTTGATTAAAAACTCCCTAGGAGTGTGTTCACTTCCATTAATACAATTCCATAGATACTTCCATTTACAAAAGTAATGTAAATTAATATCACAGTAATTTTATTATTCGTACTTACATTATTTTTTTCTTTATTTGAGTTTGCCAGTAGTACCATTAGCTGTCCTCTACTTTTTGGAGGATATGAATAATTTTTTACACGAACCATGATCACACTGCTAACAAAAATATATATATGTATTAATTTTTAATAATTAATGATAAAAAATTGTATTATTATATATTTTTTTTAATTCATAAATTAAAAAAAATGTTTTGAAAAAACAGTAGATATCACACGATATCGAAGTTTCTAACACTGCATATCTCAAACGCATTATGTTAAACAGTAGATATCTCATGAAAGCCATATTTCTAACACTGCATATCTCAAACGCATTATGTTTTCCACAAATTCTATTAATTACAATGAGATATTTCCAATGCAATGAGCAGTTCTTTAATTACAAAAAAGTACTTATCACATTACAATTGCAAGATTTTAAATTTTTAAACGATTAACATTAGTAATTACTTACCTTCTCAAAGTCGACAACGAGGTTCTCAGATTACTATGGAGGATACATGAGATGTTCACTGTTGAATTAAAAACTTAGATATCCAGTGTTGCCATTTTGGCCTAAAACAGCGCTTTCTGTTGGTCAGAAGTTGAATTAGACCGCACCAATCGATTCGTCTTGTCATTTTACATAAGATAGCGCTCTTAACTCAGAAACCCCAAAAAATGAGATATCCACTGTTAGAACTTAGGCAGCGAAATATAAATTAAAACATTAAACAAAACTAGTAACAATTTATAACATTCTAAAAAATATATAATAATAACAAAAAATACAATTATCAAAAAGCTGTATACATGTGATCTTCATAACAACTATTCATCGAGGAGATTCATCTTATTATACAGTGGTTCTTAATTAAAACTTGATTTCAGTGGGATTAAGGATATGCCAAAATTTATAATGAATAATTATAATTACCTTGAATTAATTTTATATATATGTTTGTTTGAAGATGACATTAATAATTGGTCAAAATGTTTCTCAAATGAAATAGTGATTTTCATTATTTTCTCTACCTTAATAGCCATCTAATCTCTCTTTCAATAATATAATGTGAAGGAAAATAAATAAAGTATAATAAAAAGTAATCAGTGTTGGCGTATTTAAAAAAAAGGTTTTTAATTCGGATGTTACAGCTCTCCGATAGTTTGTATCACAACCCGTTATATCATCTCTTATCTTATTTAGAAGTTCATTAAACTGAGGGCTATTCATACGGAAATATTCCTTAAACTGTTCGTGGATTAGATCATGAAAAAGGGTGTGAAATTCCCCGAATTCATCCCATTTTCTAGATAGAAAATTTCCCAATCTGTCTTATAAGCTGGTAATGCGATACAAGCTGCAAGAGAAAACTCGGTTTCAGAATCCTCGGATTCTGAACTTAAACACAAATATAATAGTTTTCGTTGGGTTGACATTTTTGGGTGGACTAGCTTAGTTCACGCAAACGAAAACAGAGCGGAGTCAGCTAGACTCCGCTAGTCAGCTCGACTCCGCTCAGCTTTCGGTTGCCACACCCCTTGGACTCAACTACACTCAGCTACACTCCGCTCCGTTGATATTTTCAAAATAAAATTTAACAATTGTTGATCGATGTTCTGTTGTGTAGTGTTCCATTTCAAATTTCCCAAGTTTTCTTCACAAAATTCTGAAATAAAAATAAAAAATAAAAATAAATTTAAAAAATTATTAAACATTCAAACCAAAACGGTAGTTTTGCGCCACCCTGATAAGTAGTTAGCATCGTATACTTAGCAGTGTGATTTTATAATTTATATTTAACTAACTGGATACCCGTGCTTTCCTACGAAAAGTGTTATTTTTAATTTGATTGGTTTATAAACTACCATCAAGAAAAATTTAAATGATTTATTAAGCTATAATATCTATATTCTTTTTTAAATTTGCTAATAATCCTAGTTATTAATTGATTCCGACTACTTAAGAAAAAATATACGTTAAAAGGTAACTTTCCGGGAGAAGCAGCGGTATTTTCCTACTGTATTACCTGTGAATTTTCACATCCCTGGATTGAAATTAGAATTACCTTTTATAAATACATTAAGCTATCATCCAAAATAGGAGTCCTTTCCCAAGCATTAACTTCCTAACTTTAGAAGAGTAGTCTAGGCTCAATGCCCCCAAAAGGGATAAAATTTTAGAAAATCCCTGCTTGCAGTTATTAATATAATTTACAAATCATTATTCTACGTATACACTCGTAGATTTTATTTAGCATTTTTAAAAAAGTGGTGATAATTATATTACTAAAGGTTTAGACGGTAAGGTGAGATTTATAAACTATTGTCTTCTTGATATCGTCTTATTTAATATTTAAAAAAGGGGTTGTTAAATGGATAAAAAAAAAAAGTGATTTTTAATTTATACTTTTATTAAATAAATATCTTTATAAATAAAAATGAATGTTTGTCTGTCTGTCTATCTGTCTGTCTATCTATTTGTCTGTCTATCAGTCTGTCTATCTGTCCATCTGTATGTCTATCTGTCTGTCTATCTGTCTTTCAATCTGTCTGTCTATCTGTTTGTCTGCCTGCCAATCTGTCTGTCTATCTGTCTGTGTATCTGTCTGTCTATCTATCTGTCTGTCTATCAGTCTGCCTATCTGTCTCCCTATCTATCTGTCTATCTGTCTGTCAATCTGTCTGTCTATCTTTCTGTCAGTCTATCTGTCTGTCTATCTGTCAGTCTATCTGTCAGTCTATCTGTCTGTCTGTCTGTCTGTCAGTCTGTCTGTCTGTCTATCGGTCTGTCTATCTGTCTGTTTATCTGTCTGTCTATCTGTCAGTCTATCTGTCTGTCTATCTTTCTGTCTATCTGTCTGTCTAGCTTTCTGTCTATCTGTCTGTCATCTGGCAGACTAGATAACACACCTCCTATATCCTCCTAACTCCCTGTTACACGTGTAACGCTTTTTGGTGTCGATTTTTTAGGAACGTTTTCCGAGTTTATGTGCCATAGCCAACACATGAAAATGTCAAAACGGAATGTCTTTTATTCTTCGATGTTAGTAGCAAAAAATTCTTACCTATATTTTATTAAAAAATAAGTATTGTACTTATGTGAAAGCTTTTGTGAAGCAAGATGCATAACTGAATGATACTCGACACAATATATTGGACTGTATTGTACATCAAAGCTAGGAGAAGTGAGGCAGTAAACGCTCACTTTGCCAGTTTTACGAATGAATGACTATACAATATTATAACTAAAGTAGCACGGATCTTCATAAATATCTTCCTAAAAAATATAAAATTATACCCATTTTAAAATATATTATACACATATTATAATATAGAGCACTTGCTGGAAAATGTAATTTTGGGCGTTCATGAGACAAACATTTATGCTCCAATTAATGCTATCATTGGCAAAAGAAATAAATTGGAGCGTATCCTTATTCGTCGTGCACAAAGTGCTAAAGAAGTTGAATAAGCATATTAGTAAAAGAATAGATATTTGTAAGTACAAGATAAAGATAAGAATAGCATATTGGTTGTCTTTCACTCACTATGCTAACACTTACACTGAAGATGATATAAATATCGAAACGCGTATGTTTATTAATATAAAATTGTGGTGTCAATATTGTTGTGTTACTTTTTATCGACCTCTCTAGTCACAATTATGAAGTGGAACCACAAAATCTCAGTCAAAACAACAAATCATTTAAATGTTGGAGCCAATTAGCAATAACAAACATACATATTTATAAGTACATGCAGGTTTTATGCAAACTTCTTCTTCTCTATTTGGTCTTTAGGTATAGCATAATTTTGAAATAGACTGCCTATTAGTGTGGCACATAGCTTCTTTGCATCCTATCACGTACTTTATTGATTTATGTTTTTACAAGCCATTATTGTCTAATTTGTTTCTTAGAAGCGGTCAGAGCCTGAGGTGGGACGAGGAAATGAGCAAGTCGTGCGGAGGAGTCACTTGGCAGAGGGTAGCATACGATCGGGCGGAGTGGAGAAGAATGAGAGAAGTGTACTGTGATGTATGGCTTTATAAAAATTAATTATCATATACAAAAAAAAAAATAAAATAAAATAAAAAAATTGTATTGAAATTTAAAAGATATTAGGACAACTCAAATACCACAGTTGTGGTTACCACGGCCCAGGCCGATTTATGACAAGTAAAATTAGCTTAGCACAAATAATTGTATTGCGAAATGTATATTATGTCATAATAAATGGTTGCTTATTTATTTATTTATTGTCTAATTTGATAAATTGTTTCCCCCGTTTTTTTAATCTGTCAAAATTGTTTATTTTGTTTTCTTTTCATGAATTAAAGTATCAATTTAGCAAAAGTTAGATAGTTCAATATGGGGCTATCTGCAGGTTACTTTCAATAAACTATAAAATTTTCAAACATGTCAGATAAGTACTTTTGAAGCTATAGGTGTAAATAAATATATGTTTGATGTCGGAAACGGATTTTTGTCTTGAAATTTTGACATAATATTTTCGTTCTTCAGAAGGATCACATAGCTTCCGTTACCTTAGGCTACTTTCGACAAACCATCGAAATTTCGTAAAAATCGTATAAGTACTTTTGAAGATGTAGTTGTAAATAAATGAATGTTTGTGCGCATGTATGCATGTGGAAGAGAAACAAATGGTGCAGAAGACTGAAACTTATTTGGGACCAACAATGAGCTAATTATGACATACCATCCATTGAAATTGGTTTACAAATATTGAGAGTCAGACCGACATACCATACAGACACGGACCCAAAACCGCTTCCTGATAAACCTAAAACGGATTTCTGTCTTGGAATTTTTAAAATCGAAGACCAAAATGTTAGTTCTTCAGAACGATCACATAACTTCCGTTACCTTCGGTAAGCTAGGAAGCAAAATATTTTACTAAGACTAATATTTCACCTATACCTTTACATCTTCAGGCCTACAATCTATATTATACCAATTTTGCTAATAAATCTTTACAGTTATATACATATTTATATAACAATATTTACATTTTAATATTCAATTTTTTTATTACTGTCTTTAATTTTAGTCATAATATTGTTTATTACATAATTACTTCTTTTGTTTTGTTTTATTTGGCTCAAATTGTCCAACGAATTTCTTATTATTTTTATTTTTTTCTTTAGTTGATCGATTGTTTTTTTGTTTAAGGACTATAAATAATATTTATCAATTTATTTATAATAAATCGATAGAAACTGCTATAGATTAACTTTATAAGCTATTGTTCAGAACTATTACAATTTAATATTATATATATGTACTTATAAAATAAAGAAAGGAAACTATGTATGTAAGTATAATATATATTCAGACGTAATTTAAGCTCGTGAAAAATTGGGACAATTTGATGGTTTGAAAGGAAGGTTTAAGGCAGAGAATGCCCTTATAGGTTTCATACGACGCTGTTAGTTTCCTTGGACCTTACCAACCCTAATTAATAATATAGGGATGGGGTGGAAAGAGAAATTTAAGGTCCCAAACCGACTATAAAAGCAATAAAATGGGAAAAGGAGAGTGGCTCGAGGGGTTCCAACAGAGCAAGATTTATACGAGGTACGTTGGACCTCATGACTCGCTTAAAGGCAAAAGGACCTTCGAAACCTTTAAAAAAAAAACCTTGCCTTAGGGCTCGATCCCTTCGTCCCTAAAACTCGTCGTTTAAACTCCCTAAAAACACGGAAGGAGGATAAAAAGAAAGACAAAACAAGTGAGAGCGGTGATAACACTAACTAAAGGACATGACAAGCTCGAGATCCTTCTTCAGCATTCCTCATTTTATTTTCTTATCCTCTTTTCTTCAATGAACCATGGATTTAAAATGGGTTTTTTCTCTTTTCTTTTTATTTCCTTCTGTCCAAGAAGAAAACGTATTTCTATAAATAGACTCTCGGTACTTTTTCCTCTTAACTCTTAAGGTTATTTGATTTTACATACGGAATGTTTTCCTTTCATTCTTAGAGTTCCTCCCCTCTTATAAAAACAGTTACTGTGAGTCAATTTAAGAGTTTGTTTAAGGTTGCAGCAAGCTTTGTACAGAACAGCAAAACTAAGAGAGAAAATAAAGAAACACGTCTTCAGTTGTTTAAAACTTTTGTTTATAAAAGAACCACATTTTTATCACGTAAGGGCTAGGCACAACAATTTGGCGGGTGCGGCTACTTCCTTAAACTAGTAACCACTGCTTTGCTTGATATTTTCTAATCTTTTATTTCAGTTTTATTCAAGCACAAATAATTACTTTTAATTTTGTCTCTATTATAACTCTGCCATGTATAATTGGTTAGCATCGTAAGGGGGGGGGGGGGGGGGGGGGACATTTTGGAAAATATAACATCTAAAAACGCATTTTTATGCATTCTGGAGGTAAGATGTACCATAGGACTCCAAGGAAAGATTAGTGATGAAGTTACAAAACTAAATCAACTATAAGGGGAAAATCCCGTTGTGCAATATGTGCAGTACATCTTTGTTTTGCTTCGAGTCAACATCACGATGCACCACACCCCAGTAGAAGCTTCCAGTAGTGGAAGCGAGACGTGGATTTCACCGGAAAACCAAGCAACTTATTACGAGTCTACCCGCGGAAGCCTACACACTAAATTAACTTTATTATAGTTGAATTTTGCAAAGTTACTGAAAAAAAGTTTCATGACAGAAGTAAAATTTTTAGATATTAATTTATTTTGTTATTATTCTATTAGCTATCCACACTAAGAATTCAGAAACAAAGTATATATATAATAAATATAATAAATAATAAATAATATAATAATAAATTTTAAATTTATTAGGACTCTTTTATCTAATACAATCTTCATTAAATATATGACTCATTTTCATTATTGTATAATATTATGTATTAATGGCAAACATTTGTATGACTCCTCCTCTACGCTCGGGAAACCCTGTAGAGGAGAATAGCAGCAAACTTATTTCATATAAAATTATCTACTTATATTTATGTATAATATTGTAAATAATTATTAAATAATAAAGAATGTTGTCTCAATTTTTAGCAATTTTTTAAAAAAATAATCACTGTAAAATAATAATATTAGTTTTATTATTATAATTTTTATTCAAAAAACATATAAATATTTAGCAGAATATAACGCTTAAAAATACAAAAATGAACAATGTGGGAGAGTTCATAACCTGAGATGTAGTAACTTTTTCTTAAAATTTGGCAGCCTGTTTGTTATTTTGCTGACACTTTGATATTTTGCTGCGTGTTTCTTTGACTTGTTACAAAAGAATCAAGAAAAATGACAGTTTGCAGATTAAAAACAGTACAACAATGCCTAATTTTGCTGCCGTGAGTAGATAAACTATATTATTTATTTAGTTTGCATGCTACTTAAACAATACAATATTCAAGCAACGAAATTAAATTGAAATATAAAGTCGTAAAATACCATACTAGAATTTCCTTAGTTTAGGGAACCAATTTTACTCAAAAAAGTAAATTTCCATCCACTAAAGCAGTACCGGAACGGCGCACAGTGTGGTATTTTCCCAATCTAGCTGGACAAAATTATTTTTTTGTGAAATATTTAATTTTGGTAATCTAATTTTTGTTTTCTAGGTAAATATGAAATAGATATAATAAACTAAAGGATTTTATTATTTTTAAATACATTTTAAGAAATTATGTATCTTACAGTTTATATTTTTTTTATATATATTAGATGCAAATCTCATTACTTCTCATGATTTACATTGTAATGTTGCCCTGTTTTGGTTTACACAGCCTTTGATTTATTAGATTGATTTGCCGTAGTTACCCAAACTTGGAGAAGATATTTTCTTAATAACAATGATTTTGAAAAAAAAAAAAAAAAAAAAAAAAAATAGCATTTGGAAAAATTATCCTCAATGATAAAGTTAAGTTATTTAGGTTATTAGGTAAGGTTTGCGCAAATATGCGCAAAAAATGTTACTCAATCTGTAAACCACATGGCTTTATGTTTGAAAAAACGTCAATAATATAGTGGGATATTGTGGGATTCCCAATTTAAAATTTACCCGAATATTTCATTATTTTTCATTGCATGAAAGACAAATTAAATTAAATATGTTTACAAAACAAAAAAGTACCTTTCAGGGCTCCATTTAATGCCATTCTACACGATTAAAGCCAAAGAAAAGTGTAAAAATATTTTTAAATTGAAAGTGTTTGAACCAAGACTAGTTACAAACTGATTAATAAATATTCTAAATTATTTTTTTGGACTATGATCTACAAACCCGTAATCTCTTTGAATTAATTTTCTTGTTGATTTTTTTTTACTTTTAGACTTTCCTTGTATTATTAAAATGCTTTTTGATTTGTTTTTTTAAATTAAATTTTTATACTTTTGTCCAGCTAGATTTGGAAAATCCCGCACTGTGCGGCGTTCCGGCTCCTGTACTGTACACCCCTGTTTTTCACATAAATTTTACATCACTGGTAATTGCTACCATTGAATTGATTATTACTAGTTTACTGAAGACGAACAGATTTTAAAATGAGCTATTACACGGTGTGATTTACGCGGATCCTTCATTACAGCTCATCAATTATATTGTAAACTTGATCCTAAAGTATTTCTCAACAGAGTGTCTTTGTATAAATGGAATCTATTGTAATAATAAATAAATTGTAATGTTTTAATAAGTGCTAGATTGGAGGCTTTGAGAAGAGTCATTGAACTTGATTTAAGTGCGAAACTCTAATATAGAAGTAGAGTGTACTCTCGCTCTATTTCTTTTAAAAACCACTCACTTAAATTAGAAGCAGCGTACTTTCTTGTAGGCAACACTTTGATAAGAGGAAAAAAGTAGTATTCTATTTTCTTAAAAGTTTTGTCATAAATATACTTTAATACGCTATATTTTACAACGATTAATGCTATACTTATTTATTCTGTTTTGTTTTCTTTACTGCTATAACACTCTCGTTGAGTTTTAGATAACAATGTAAGGAATACATGTTTAAAAATATCGCCAAACAATAAATAAAGTCAAACTATTATTACTTCCTAGCTAACCGAAGCTGTGTGATCGTTCTAAATAACGAAAATATTTTATGTCTCAAATTTCCAAAATTCCAAGACAGAAATCCGTTTCAGACATCAAGGAACATTTTTGGTTCCGTGTCAGTATGTCTGTCACTCATTTGTGCGAACCACCATATCTTAAACACAACAAGTGCGATTTTCATTAATTTGTAAGGTAGGTCATAATTAGCTCATTGTTAGTCCGACATAAGTTTCAACCTTCTGCGCTCATTTGTTTCTCTTCAAAATGCGCACAAACATACATTATTTACACCTATAGCTTTAAAAGTACTTATCTGATTTGTATGGAACTTTCATAGTTCATCGAAGGTATCCCGCAGATAGCCCCATATTAATATGATAGATCTCAACTCTTAAACATAAACAGAAAAAATCAATGAAAATATTGATAAACAAATTCTAGATGTTATTGCTACTAGAATCAACATTTGCTCCTGTAGTATCCCCTTAAACAATAATACCGACCTAAAACAACGCACATAATAGCAAACATAATAAAATCCAATATATACTGAATTGCATTGAAATTGAAACCATAAACATTTAAATGATCAAATAAAATACTGTGGAATTTCCTATACAAAGATAATAGAGAAATACATATACACACAAATACCAAAGTTGTTTCGGGTTTCGCTCTTGTATAATGTATAACTAACAGTAAAACAACGATATGTATATTTCTGACGTTTTGGCCTATTGTTTAAAAACCTTCAAGGGGTATAAAACAAAATACAAAATCTAATTCTTAAAATAATATACTGCCAATTAGTCTGGCACATAGCTTCCTCACATCTTATCATACGTAATTTATTGATTTAATGCTTTTAAAATCCATTATTGTCTAATTTCCCCCGGTTTTTTTAATCTGTCAAAATTGTTTTGATTGAATTAAAGTATCGATTTATCACAAGTTAAAGAGCGCAGACAAATTAAATTAATCTGGGACAATCTGCGGGTTACTTTCGAAAATCTATAAACGTTTCATACAAATCAGATAAGTACTTTGAAGCTGGAGATGTAAACAATTCTATGTTTGTGCGCATGTGCAAGTGAAAGAAATGGGCGCAGAAGGTTGCAACTTATATGGGACCAACAGCAACACTGAGCTAATTATGACCAACCATACAAATTTTATTAAAATAAGACGTGTAGTTTTTAAGATATGTTGGTTCGCAAAAATTGACCGACAGACAGACACGGAACCAAAAATGCTCCCTGATGTCTGAAACGGATTTCTGTCTTCAAATCTTTGAAATCGGGCACCTACAAATTTTTTGTTCTTCAGAACGATTACATAGCTTCCGTTAACCTTACCTTCGGTAAGAAAAACATTGAAAATAATAAATTAAACATAATATTTTTTATATTTTGTTTAGGCACCTGCAAAAGGTTTTTTTAAATAAAATTCCGAGACTCGAAACTTCGATTTATTCATAATTACGGAAGAATATGACTATTAACTGTAAAACACTATAACTACATGACCTTTTTATGTTATAAAAATAATTATACATAATAATTATGTTTATGTAACGAGAACTAGAAAAACCCAATAAAAAATTAATGCTCCATAAAAAAGAACAAACGATTTATTTAACAATATTTTATATTAAAGTCTACCTCTATCAGGCAACGCATAAAAAAAAAAAAAAAAAAAAAAGATTATTTTATCACACAAGAGCCCAAGAAGCCAAGTCAAGACTGCAATTAAAATGGTAAAACATTTAAAAAAAAAAAAAAACTACACTACGCAAATCCCACTTGACAAATGCGACCAAAAGTCGAGCGAAATGGTGGAATAATTTATGCAACATCCTGCACCTAAACATTTTAACTAAACTCATTATTATTATATGCTGTACTCAAAAATATATTTGCGACATTTTATAATGTAATCATATAAAAAAGAGCCTGCCAAATAGTGTGGCGGATGGCTTCCTCACGTCTTATTTTCGAATACTTTAATGATTTTATAACTCATATTGTCTAGTGTATTTAATTCTATCCAAAAAGTTTTGATTTTTATTTCGTGCTTTCCAAAGGTAACGAAAGCTATGACATGATTCAAAAGAGCGAAAAATGTATATGTCTCTTATTTCACAAATTCCAAGAGAGAAATTCAGACAGAAAGGAACATTTTTGGTTCCGTGTCTGTCTGTCTGTCAATCAATCTTTGCGAACCAATATATCTAAAAACTACATATTCCATTTTAATTAAAAGTGGTCAGTAAGTCATAATTAGCCCAATGTTGGTACCATAGAAGTTTTAACTTTCTAATGCCCACTAAAAAAATTATTTACTTATACATAATAATAATAATAATAATAATAATAATAATAATTATATTTCCACCTTTCTGATTTTTCTAGCAATACATGCAATACATAATAGTTACAGTTGTAATTCAAATTTTAAGTTTACTTCCATGTACATCAGTTATACATTATATTAAAGGTGAGGTCCCTCAGTAGTTCAATTAAGACTAGACAGAGGGCCCCGTCTCTTTGTAACAAATACATATTATTTAGATGATTTTTTTTTTTTTTTTTTTTTTTTTCGTCTCTTTTAAATTTTCCTTTTTTCTCTTAGCATGCTATCTACATGCTCAGACTTAGTTAAATATACATATCATCAAAAGTACTCATCTAAATTTTATGAAATTTAGATGAGTTTGTCAAAAGTAGCCCGCAGTCAGCCTCAGATTAATTTCAATCGTCTGCGTTCTTTAAATTTTACTAAATTCATTCATTACATTAATTTATGAAGAAAAACAAAAACAAATTCGACAGATTTAAAGAACTATTAAATAAATTGGACAACAATACGTTGTAAAAGCATAAAATCATTTAAGTATACGAATTAGGAAGCGAGGAATCTATGTGGCACACTAATTAGCAGGCAATTTTACATGGATTAAAGTATCAATTTAGCAATATTTAAAGAGCGTAGACAATTGAAATTAATATGGGTTTACCTGCGAGCTACTTTCGACAAACCATCTAAATTTCATAAAAATCAGTTTAGTACTTTTGAAGATAAACAAGTAAGGCGCGCTTCACGTAAGTACGTGGGGGCGATTATCGCCGGTTTTGTACATTAAAGTTAAAATTATTAAGTGTAATATAATTATACTAATTTTAATAGTAATAATCTTTTTCTACTCTTCAAGACCTTTAAATTGATGTATAACATGTTATGGTAACTAAAACAATGTTTTTATTCACCCACCATATTGGCCGCCATCTTGAAAATTTTAAGTGTAAATTTTTAATAGTTGCATATTCTTTTTCTTCATTTCAAGACCTTTAAATTGATATATATAACATGTCATGGTGATTAAAACCTTTTTTTAGTCGCCTGCCATATTGAAAATATTAAGTGTGAAAAATCCAAAATGTATTCAGTTGTCTCAAATGCCGAGATGCACCTGTGTGCCGAATTTCATATTCCTAGCTATAGTAGTTTATGAATTGAAACAAGCAACGGACAGACAGACAGAGCCGTTATATAAGGTTTCTTTTTGTACTTTGGTCAGAAACCTAAAATGTATGTTTGTGCGCATGGGGAAGACAAACAAAGGGTTGAAACTTTTAGGTGACCAAAAATAGGATAGTTATGACTTACAATCCAAACTTCATTAAAATCGGACGAGTAGTTTTTTTATGTTTGTTCGCTCAAATAAAGCTGCAGACTGACAGACAGACACGGAACTATAAATTTCCCCTGATATCTGAAATGGATTTCTGTCATAGAATTTTTGAAATTGGAGACATAAAATATTTTCATTTTTCAGAACGATAACATAGTTTCCGTTACCTTTGGTAAACTTGGAAGCAAAACCCTGAGGGAGATGAAAATAAATATTTATATACTATTAAACACGATAAAAACAATAATAAAATACGATGTCTGTCCAAACTTAACTGGGAATAAATACGATGTTTTTCCCTTATTTGTTGATACTGTGGCATCTAGCAGAGTATATTACATTAACAAAAAAAAAAAAATGAAAAATATTCTGAGAGGTTGAAAAAGTTTTCTTCTTTCATTTTAACTTTCATCAAAAAGTTTTTGGTCTTCAACATTTAACGTAGAAGTGGAATAAGGAGGGGGGTGGAAGGTTCGAGATAATTCAAAGATAACAGACTCCCCAGAGGGGGGAGGTAGGTAAATAAACCCACGAGGTCAAGGCAACGAGGTTATACCAACGGACAGACAACGTTCCTTCACCGACCCCAAAATTTAATTTTAATAAATGAATTTAAGGTCCTTTACTTTCAAAAGGATTTTAGAGTAATTTTCTTGTTCTAGAATTAATTTAATATCCCTGGCAGTTGCGGTTCTATTAATTAGTATGCTTTGGCAAGAAGAAAAGATGGACGTTGTTTTAACACTTGGACCTTGAATGTTAACGATAATAATTTTAATTACTAATTTATGTTATTATCTTTACACAGGCTTGTAACCTTCTTAATAAAATTAAAACAAAAAAAAAGTTAAAGAAATGTTTTAACAAGTAATAAGAGCAAGGCCAATTATTTATAATAATTCTTAGCTTTAAAATGTAAATATTTTTTTTATATAATTGAATCTTTGACATTTTTTTTTTTAAATTTAAATTAAATGTTATAACAAGAAGAAAAAATTGATTTTGGGCGGGTCACATTGTCAGAAAAAAGATAATACATTGGTCAAATTAAATTATTAATCTGTACCCTAGAGATTGTGTGAGAAAAACAAGATGAACCGGTTTAAAGTGGGACGAGGAAATGATGAAATGATGTGAAAAAATCGGTCCGAGACAACTCAGACAAACTTTCTCATATATAAGTTCATAATTACTTAGCCCAGTGTTTCCACTTATTAGTTTTCAAATGTACATTTAAATATTATTGAAAATTTCATCAAAATTTATCATAAAAATAACTTCTCCTCGGCGGGGAATCGAACCCGGGCTCTCTCCATCCGCGTTTTAAGCTAATTTCTCAGGAACTAGATTTTTCCCGGGAAAACGGCTTATATCGTTGGATTCGTATTCAAATGGACTACATTTTAGAATTTTTTAATCAAAATCGTCGGAACCGTTTTCGAGAAATAATTTTTTTTCAGGTTTTTTCAGAGTTTTTGGGGGGTAGCGCCCCCAAAATTAGAGCTAAAATTCATTTCTCGACTTCGCCTCGGGGTATGATTTTTCTGAACATGTATGCCAAATTTCGTCAAAATCGGCCCACTAGTTTAGGCTTCAGGCGTCTGCACAGACGACAGACAGACGACAGACAGACATTTTTTAAAAACCACTTTTTTGGACTCAGGGGACCTCAAAACGTGTAAATCCATCAAAATCTCAAAATCGAATTTTCGCGCCATCACAATACTTTCTCTTTTTTATATGAGAAAGTAAAAAATGAGTAGGTATGGGATAGAATAAGGAAAACGTTTCATTAAAAAAAATACTAATTTAACGTAAAATTTGTTTATTTTAGTTTAAGGAGAAAGAGTGTATTAGTCCAGCCAAATTAGCCAAAATATGAGAAAAAAAATCTATGTTTTAAAACTTGGAACACATGATTATTTGAGTGTACATTACAATATACTAAAAGTCCCCGGAGAGGTAGGGGAAAAAACCATATTAAAAGAAAAAACCATATTAAGGTCGATTTTCTTGCAGTTTTTCTTAAATATCTTGGACAAAATTGCGAATTTTGCAAAAAAAACTAATTATAATATAAACTGGCTGTTTACAGTTCGGTGCGTGCGAGCAGGTTATTGATCATTGTTCCGTGTGCGTGTGAGTGAACCTATGCGAGGGTGTGTTTGGTATGATAGTTATTCTTAATTTTTAGTTATTTGGTTTATTTTAGCATTACTCTTGCAATCAATAATGCATTTAAATCACGTATTAAGTTTACTAAAGACACAGATTTTGTCCTTGCCGTTAGAAGTGAAAATAGAAATTAAAAAGTTAAACCAACCTAAATCAACCTAAGGATTTTATGCTCGCTGTAACATACGATAAGTAATTTATTTTTATAATTTTGTGGTATACATTAATGAAGTAAATACTTGATTTTTATCGTACGGTAATGAGAAATTTCCACGTTACTATTATTGAAAATTGTTAAATTCGTGTAATTTTTATTCATTTTAACTGTGCTAAGTAAACATTATGCAGCGTAGGTACATTTTAACTCTAGCCCACTCTGTTAAATACGTCACTGCCAGGAACATCTACTCACCAGCCACTGACATGCGATAGTGATAAATTATATAATGTGATTGCTATGACTTCCAGTGCTGTTTGTTGTTTGAAAACCTTAACAGTTGTTCATTTAACCTTTCCTGAACATTGCGCAGGTAGTGTCGCATCTAATGAAACTATGAAGAAAAGGATGGTATCGCAACATTTAAGTTTTAGTATGAAATGAAATGTTAGTATGAGATGAAAAACATCTGTGTTTCTCTATTTCCCCGTCCAGGTTTGATAATGAAGATACTGTATTGTAGGTAGGTTGCTGGTGATAGTGTTATTAGTAATACTAAAGTATGCGCGTTACGACTTTTGATAGCGTTTTTTTCCTCATATAGGTTGGCCAATCTGACTGTCAAAAGTCACAGCTCGTAACGAGCATACTGTAGCAGGTCGAAATTCTCACTATAACAACAGCAACTTTTTGATGTGCAGAAAATTTGTCAATCGCATATCCAACCATACTTTTGTCAGCGTTGCTAGCAACAAGTTGTGTTTCCATTCCTTCCTAGTCATTTGTTGTGAAAGTAAGTTTCAATTTCCATTGTTTATTTTTTCTCATGCTACCTTCATCAAACATATGGAATCGGATGATTCATACTCCAAAAAAGCAACCAAAACTACAACAAAATCCTGACTCGGGCCGGTCCAATGTCATATAATATTCCAAAGAGACCAATGGAAACGGCTATCGCTAAGAAAAATTATTAAGATCTTGTAGCTCCTTTGGAGTATGACTTATCTCCCGATGCTATTGGCTCTCTTGGAGTATGATTTATCACCCGATGCTATTAGCGCTTTTGAAGTATGACTTATCACCCGATGCGATTGGCTCTTTTGGAGTATGACTTATCACTCGATGCTATTAGCTCTTTTGAGTATAACTTATCATTCGATGCTATTGGATCTGTTGGAGTATGATTTATCACTCGATGCTATTAGCTCTTTTGGAGTATGACTTATTACTCAATGCTATTGCCTCTTTTGTAGTATGAATCATCACCCGATGCTATTGGCTCTTTTGGAGTATGGCTTATCATCCGATGCTATTAGCTCTTTTGGAGTATGATTTATCACTCGATGCTAAAAGCTCTTTTGGAGTATAACTTATCACCCGATGCTATTAGCTCTTTTGGAGTATGACTTATTACTCAATGCTATTGGCTCTTTTTGAGTATGACTTATCGGGTGATGATGTTGGCTCTTTTTGACGAAGTTGGCATCAGAAAGAAATCTGCCCTATATGGACTTTCTTCGACGACTAACACCAACTTCGCTGTTTAAAGGAAACTCCCAGTAACTAGGAAAAAGGAAGGGAAAGTAAAAAGGATAAACAAGAAAATTCGCAGAATTAAGAAACGATAAAATCAAGCAATTATTATTTAGAACGAATAGAAAAAAGTTATTAAAAGAGACGATTAACATCTATTCCGGGATCCATTTATAAAAATGAATCAGATAAGCTTTCAAGTAATAATATTTTGAATCAAATAGGCTCGCTTCCTATTCCCTTAGATACAGACATTTCTAATCTGTTATCTAAGCTTTTAGAACCCATTTCTGAACAGATTTCCATTGTGTTCTTCCTCCTACAGGATTCCTCTTTTCTTAAATGAGAACGGTTTTATGTTGGAGCTTGTCCAGCTGTGTAGACATCTCCCACACATATCTTGGAAACCATCTCGATAGTTATTACTTCCATAATGGCAACGTCCAAAATCTCATAGTACCATAAATCTATAATACACTTCCACCATGTACAAGATATAAATCAGAGAGAAATGGAGTACAGACATCATTTCCACAAATACTAAAGTAAATGGAATGGATATATATATATATATATATATTTCAGAACCACAGCAATAACATGATTTGAACAGTAAGTGCTAAAAATTACTTTGGTGTCATCTATAATTTATGAATTACTTTTTACATAAAACCGATCAGATAAATTGAACAAAAATGTCTCGCATAGATATTGATATTGTATTTTAATCCCATAGTTACGTAATTTAATTGATTTAATTTTTAAAAATGTTTAAAAAGTTTACAATATATTGTTTACAATATAACCACCTATAGGTGGTTATTTAGAAATTATTTTCAAATTTCCATAAAATTAGATTTATTTTCATAAATATTTCGGCAACTATTTTTTCCCCCCGGGAAAACGACTTATATGATTATATTCGTATTTAAATGGACTATATTTTAGAATTTTTTAATCAAAATAGTCGGAACCGTTTTCGAGAAATATTTTTCTTTTCAAGTTATTGAGGGGTAGTTCCCGCACATTTAGAGCTAAAACTAATTTCTCGATTTTACCTCGGGCTATGATTTTTCTGAACCTTAAAGCCAAATTATATCAAAATCGGCCCACTAGTTTAAATTCCACATGTCTGAAGACTACAGAATTTTTTAAAAACCACTTTTTTGGATTCAGAGGAATCCAAAAAAGGATTCGTTGGATCCCAAAAGAATAATACTACTTATGGCGTGAATTTTTCAGAATATTAAAAAGAATAATGAAAAACAAATATATTATTCAATACATACATACAGTTATACTAATAATAATCTAAAGAATAAAAATAGTAGGAATGATAAGCTAGGTGATAATTAATTATTAATAACTATTGGCATTTTTAGTCAATCTCTGGGCCATTGCATCCTTAGACGGTGAGGTGGGTTTTCTGGGATGGCTTGGGAAGAAAATAGTTCTACTAAAGGATTAGGTTGAATGGATAAGGTTTCGTGGAATTTATGGTATCTGGATACAGATTCGTAATGATCATTATGGAGTGTGAGATTGGATACATAATAATACTAGCCCATAAAAACAATGCTTTTATTATAATATCCTTTATATTTATTCAGTTTGGTTGTGCCGCCGATATCTGAGTATTGGTATTAATGAATTATTAATAAAAATTATTTTCTTTTGGTATCTAACTCATTTTAATTTTTACTTTTCATTACCTATAGGGAAAGTATTGTTGTTTACTTAATTAATTAAATTTGTTTTTTAAATTTATTAATTATTAATAGTTAATTTATTAAATTAGCTTAGTTGTAGAGGGGAGTAACAATCTAAAGAAGGTGTACGGAATTTTTTCTTTAGACTGTTACTCCCCTTATAAAAACAGAAGTGTGATATTCCTTTGTCCTAAAGTACATTGGGCTAAAAGTTGTTTTTTTAAATAGTTATTTTGTCAAAGTCATCTATATTCTAAAGCAACATAGGGGAGTAACAATATAAAGAAGTATTTTAACTCTGTACCCCTTTGTATAAAACTGTTGTTTTAAAAACAAATATATTATTATTATTATTTTTATAAAACTTACACAATGCTTGACTTGATTTTGATTTGATTAAGGAGCACTCATTCCGTACCTGAAACAATCAATAAACATTATAATATAAATACACACATAATATAATCACATAATATAAACACGCACATAATATAATCACATTGTAATATAAAGCTTTAAATAAAGTCAGAGTAGTCATAACATCGTAAATTAATAACAATGATCTAACATAATTAGCTTATAATCCAATATCCAAGACACAAATAGAGATTTTTTAATTATCTTCTTTTGAACTTGAACCCTTTATTTTGTAGTTTTATAAATGTTCCTCTTAATTTGGCCTTTAAAGGGTTATTTTTTTTTATTTAATTAATTAAAAAACTCACTGTCTCTTTTTTAAAAGCTATATTTCACCCAGCAATTTCGGGCTTCTTTGTCAGGCTTGTAACTATTCCTTTCACATGGATCTAATTAATAAAAACCAACACATAACATAAATTGTCCACAACTGTGATATATCGGGAAATCACATATATATACATACATTCCCTTAAACCCCCCCCCCCCCCCCTGCTAAAATACCAGGGAGAGACTATAATTTTATTATAAAATATCTAAACATAATAACTCTGCCCTTGTATAACCTATATAAAAAAAAGTTTTAAGGCATAATTTAATTGAAGTAAAATAAGAAAATTATTGTTTAGTTTAAGCATTAAAGAAAAAATAATGTTATACCTGACCTAACCCTACACCGAGTTCCCTCTTCGACTTTCACTTCATACCCCCTTAACTTTGGTAACTTCTATCTAACGTTGGTGCCTTAGTCTACCAGTCTACCCCCCATTTTGAACTGTTATTTTAAGTCATAAAAGCTTGTAAATATATGTAGCTTGTAGAATCTTCACTCTTACTATCATTTAATAATTAATAGTTAATAATTAATATAAAAGTTTTGATGAGTGGACAAAATGTAAGTGGCAGGGTGTTGGTGTCAAGCATTTTAAGGAATATCCAAATTGTAACAAATACATTTGGGACCGGAAAGTACTAACGGGATCCGAATGGACCAACTCAATAAAACTTAACGTTAATTACGCCCCTTTAAGAGCTGTACCTGGCAATCAGTCAACAGGAGTTGTTGGGACCCTCTGTCGCAAATGTGGCAGAGAGAATGAAACTCCAGCACATGTGCTTGGAAAATGCCCACATAACATGCTTCTTGTGACTAGACGCCACCATAACGTTAAGCGCAAGATCTCGGAAGTCCTCAAGGAGAAAAATTATATTTGTTATGACGAGGTTTATGCTATTGACTCGGAAGGTTCCTCTAGATTTTCCGATATTATAGCATTCCACCCGGACAACAAGACTGCCCTTATTATTGACCCCACCGTCAGATATGAAACTAACGACATAGACCAAGCCAACAAAGTACACGAGGAGAAGAAGACCATCTATGAGAAATGCATCGAGTTTTATAAAGATAGGTTTCGAGCTTCTCATGGTGATAGGGACTATAAAGTGTATGGATTGTGGTTTGGAACAAGAGGGACTATACCAGCTAGCACTAAAAACTTCTTTGACGAGATCGGTACGGACCAGAATTTTTTAAGACTACTGTCAGAAAATATAATTTTGGACTCATTAGGTATCCTTAACCACCATATATATTCTTAATTGTTATGATTATATTATTTAGTTTTTAGTATTATATGAGTTAGTGAATTACTTGTTAGTTCATTATAATATCCTTGACAAACTTGTATTATTTTTTACAGTGCTACTCTGTATGTACTATTAGTGTATTACCTTAGACTTTACTTCAAACTTTATGATTTATAATTTAGCTATTATTAATTTAAAATGTTGTCATTAGATTGATAAGTACGCTGTGTGTGAAAGCAAACCTTAATATAAGGCCAGCCTCACTTGTTTATATTTTGTAAATAAAGTGTTTATATATTGTGGTGACAATATTGTTGAGTTACTTTCTATTACCCTCTCTAGTCATAATTATGAAGTAATACCACACAATCTCAGTCACTACAACCAATCATTTAATAACAATGAATTGAAGATTAAAGAGGTGGATTGGAGAAAGTAAGAAGTGAATTATTTATCCCAATCGGACCTCAAATAGACAAGAAGAGAAAGGAAAACAATAAACGATTGAGAAATCTCACGGTTGGGATAACATTGATGGAATTTTAACGAACTAAAAGGAAAGAAAACGAGAATAGAAAACGACTACATTAATGATAGAGGTTGTCCGTGCACGGGATTTATCCGACAGGTGAAAATTTGATGATTTTTGGGATAGCTACTGATAAGAGAACCAGAGGCTTGAAATATTCGGTGCCAGGATGTACCCGGTGTTCGTCGTGACGCCGGCAGTTCCCTCTCCCTCGACCCAAGTAGATTTGCATAACATTAATTATTCTCGGGTTAAATCAGTTAAAAGCCAGTTTAAGCACGACGGGGGAGGAGCCCTGTCAGGCTCGCTAGATGTTGATTTATCGGTAAAATCCACGGTGGTTTCCGAGGGAGGGTTTTCAAGAGCAAACGATTTAAATTTTACAAGATAAACATCCGACTTATCCTTCCTCTTGGAAAATCTTGTGAAGTTTACATGTTAAGTGATAGCAGGATATTTGTCTTAAGAGATCCGGCGGCAATTTGGCAGGAAATCTTTCACCTACTCTCCCATTCCGACTTGTATCGATTTCACACCGAGAGAAAAGACAAAGTTCAGAATAGAAAGGATAATGTTATGATGTTCCTTCGGAAATGATACTCCGGAAAAGCCACTCAATGTCAGAACCAAGGAAACGAGAAGGAAATCCGTCCCGGAACCAAACACTCCGGTAAAATTACCATTATCTAGTTTCTAGATCAAAATTAATAAATTTCTACTTACTAACCGCACTAAAACTATGAAGGGTAATTCATAACTAGACAAAGACGGTACTCTAACAGAAAATTATCAACAGGAAAAAATCCACTTGAAAGGCTCATAAATTCGAATACTGTACAGGAATTACTAAGGCATATTTTACGCTTTTTATATCTAACAGGAAGCATAAACAATTTAGTAGCATAAGCACAAATAGAATTATACAATATTAAAGTAGGTATATATGTATACTAAAAATGTTATCAACATAGATTAGAGAGAGAGAGAGAGAGAGAGAGAGAGAGAGAGAGAGAGAGAGAGAGAGAGAGAGAGAGAGAGAGAGAGAGAGTGAGAGAGAAAGTGAGGGAGAGAGAGAGAGAGAGAGAAAGTGAGGGAGAGAGAGAGAGAGAGAGAAAGTGAGGGAGAGAGAGAGAGAGAGAAAGTGAGGGAGAGAGAGAGAGAGAGAGAGAGATAGAGAGAGAGAGTGAGAGAGAGAGAGAGAAAGTGAGGGAGAGAGAGAGAGAGAGAGAGAAAGTGAGGGAGAGAGAGAGAGAGAGAGAGAGAGAGAGATAGAGAGAGAGAGAGAGTGAGAGAGAGAAAGAGAGAGAGACACACACACACAGTCAGAGAAAGAGAGAGAGAGAGAGAATAAAAGAGAGAGAGAATAAAAGAGAGAGGGAAAGGAAAGAAAGAGATGTTAAAAACAAAAGTATTACTTCAGAAAAATTGAATGACCACACATAATATAAATTATACGCTCTCCGAGTTTTATTTGAAAATAAGATGAGTGTTTAAAATTTAGTGTTAATAAGAAAAATTTTGTGCAATATGATTTTCATAATTATTATTTTAATTTACATTTACAGCGATATAAAACATTAAAAAACAAATAAGGAGATAATCTCTTTAAATAGCTAATTCAAAAATAACAGTAACCACTTTTTTAATGCATAGACTTAAAATAGGAAAACTAAAATTCTCGATAAACACACGAGCTCAAAAATCAACACACCTTTCTTATGTAAAATGACAACGAAAACAAGATAAACCAAAAAACCGTTTTTGAATGAAATTTCTAAAAATAAACATTGAGAAAATAAAGCAATCAGGTTTTAAAGACAAAGTTATCATTGATAGTCTGATAGGTAGGGTCCTTTTTCTTTTTAAAACTGAATTCCTTAATAAGTTTTACTTTTAATTTATTAATTGATTTAATCAGTCTAATTATTAAATAATACTAGACCATAATAACACATTATTTTTACTATTAATCCCATCACGTGCTTAATTTATTATTAGCTTTTACAAGCCATTATTCTACAATGGCTTTAATTCTACAATGGCCATTATTCTACAATTGATTTAATTGTTTCCTCCGTTTTTCCCACCGAGCTTACCGAAGGTAACGGATGCTATGTGATCGTTCTGAAAAAAGACAATATTTTGTTTCCGATTTTTAAAATTCCAAGACAGAAATCGGTTTCAGACATCAGGGAACATTTTCAGTTCCGTGTCTGTCTGTCACTCAATTTTTGCGAACTAGCATATCTTAAAAACTACCATTCCAATTTTAATGAAATTTGTGAGATAGGTCATAATTAGCCAATTCAACATAGCTTCGGTTACCTTCTGTAAGCTTGGAAGCAAAATCAAAACAATTTGACACATTAAAAAAAGGGGGAAACAATTAAATTATTTAATCAATAATGGCTTGTAAACCCATAATATCAATATATTACGTGATAGAATGCGAGGAAGCTATGTGCCACACCAATTAGCAGTCTATTTTTTATTATATTGTTTCAGCATTAAGGGTTTTTAAGAAAAGATGAATGGCAGTTAGGAGTGTGCCAATTACAAAATATGCTTGTCTGAATAATAATATATAATTTCTTTTCAAAAAAATTAAGGAACCAGCCTGTAAAAGGGACTTGACGGAAAAGGGTTTTATTAGCATATTTTGGATACTTATGTAAAAGGTAGGCCTTTTACTAAGGAGGCCCTTTTCTCTATAAAAAAAAAATCTTTGTACTGATGTATGTATAATAAAAGAGTTCATTGAGCTGAACAAGAGTATGTACATATTATACATATATTAAGTCAGTATGGTGAAAAAATATTATACATAAATATTATTTATAAGAACATGAAAGTAAAGTTATATTCAAGAATTCAAAAATGCTAGAACTTCAATAAACTGAAATGTAAATCAATCCACTGCCACATTGAATATTATGTTAAAGGAAGCCACATTTCTTCCAATTTATATCCACCCACATAAAATATGTTGCTATTAGGAAAATTAAACGGTGATTTTAAGAACACCTTGTTATAACCATGATGAGTAATGATGGGTATTTTAAAAAAGTATGAAACAGATAACGCTTTAAAAGATGTTTATTCTGAGACGTTTCGACCCTTCAAGAGGTCATCTTCAGCCTGTTATATATAACTAAAGCAGCCCCTACACGATCTAGCCGCTTGATCAAAACATTGGGTCAAGCTGATTGACACGACCTTCAAGCCGCCTTGGGGCGCATCAAGCATCCCATCAATCTTTTCATCAACACTTATTTGTAGCGGAGTTTTCGACTAGTGAACTACTCCTCCTGGACTGTAGTGAATCAGTATTGTGTAGATACCATGGTTTCGTATAAGGATTTGTGGTGTCGAGCATGTGATTGACGGAATGCTTGATCAAAATTGCTTTAGACTATCAAGCACTCCGTCAAGCCGCTTGACTCATTCAAACTTTCCATCAATCTCCGTCAAGGCTTGATTCAAGCATCAAACGGGTTCCTAGACCATCAATCATGCTTGACACCATTGCTTGACGCGCTGTTTTGATCAATCGGCTTGATCGTGTAGGGAATGCTTAAAACAGGAGTGAGCACGCTTAAGGTCATTGAGAGACGCATTCCGGTTTTTCACTTATTATAAACACGCACACTATAATTACACAGTATTAAATTCAGAAATTAAAATTTAATTTAATTAATATATTTACATATTCTACACAAGTCTTAAGTGCTATGTAAAGTACGCATAAAAGAAAATAACAAATTCTTTATTGGCATAAGTAACAAAAAAAAGTATTTGTGTTTACCGGAGCCATAACGTTAAAAGAAAATACAATTAAGTGAGAGACAATACAAATAATTATTTAAAAATTTTAATAATTAAAATAAAATAAACTTGGGTAATATCTTGGAAATATTACAAAACATTTGTTAAATTTGCTTGCAGCATTTCTAAGAGATGATGATTTCATCAACTGAGAACGATACTTTGACTTCATGAACTTTAAAAAAACATAGGAATACCAATTTTTGTACCAAAAATTGAAATTATACTGCAAACAGCTTTCTTGAAGCCTGAATATTTTGATTATGGCACGAGTTGGGCTGCATTTGCAATGTCTGATCCTCTTTCAACTCTAATAACTCTCTAATAAATTTGTTGGCCAATATTTCAACAAGTATTATTTCATAAATTGAAAAATCTATCTCCAATAATATCACAAATAAATGGAATACAACAAATGCAAATGTAGATTTAAAACTCTTTAAATTTTCAATACTAAAAAGGATATAAATTTCAATGAGAGCCGCACTAAACTCAACGAAGAGCCGCACTTAACTCAACGAAGAACCACACAACTCAACGAAGAGCCGCACTAAACTCAACGAAGAGCCGCACTAAACTCAACGAAGAGCCGCACTAAACTCAACGAAGAGCCACACTAAACTCAACGAAGAGCCGCACTAAACTCAACGAAGAGCCGCACTAAACTCAACGAAGAGCCGCACTAAACTCAACGAAGAGCCGCACTAAACTCAACGAAGAGCCGCACTAAACTCAACGAAGTGCCGCACTTAACTCAACGAAGAGCCACACAACTCAACGAAGAGGCGCATTTGCCCACCTCTGGACTCTTAATTGGTTGTTAATCGGTTGTTAATTGGTTACTAGTTATAAAATAGACTGAAGATGACTTTAGGAAGGATCAAAAATCTCTAACAACCTTTTTTTTCAAACACCTTAAAAATACCCCTCATTACTCAAAGCATGAGAAGCAAATTATGGCAAATTAATTTTTTATTTAATGCTTAAACATATAATTTCCAGGATGGTTTATAATTTGCATTATCATTACAATTATGACATACACATAACTGGGAGGAATCTAAGGAATCTCAGATGGTCTAATAGGCTGCTAAACAAATATGTCGACAATGCAGAATACAGGCTTTCCAATGTAAAACTGTGAGGGGAAAACACCCTCATTACCATAAATGACCAAAGCACAGCTTTAGCACACCATGAACCACTTTTTTACCGAGTCAATTACGATCGGAATATACGAAGGGAAGTAAGATAAGTTGTTTAAGTCTTCTTGGAGACTTAATTAAAAATTTTATCACAACATTCTATATCAGAAAAAACTGCAATTAAACACTTTTAATGCAATTATGTTTAAAAATCCAAGTATGGAAATACTGTCTTTTACACTTTTAAAAATTACCTACTTTTTTTTTAAAAAAAATAAAACTATTAACTTATTTTTATAAATTAAACAATGTTATACAGAATGTTACAAGGTTTTGATTTAACTATATTACTGATTAGTTATGTTCACTACTGTTTTCAAATTTGTATAGAAATATGTTTTGGATTTAAATGTTATAGCCTGCAGAAGATCTAAGTAAGGGCGAAATATAGCTATTTTAAAAAGGAGAGGAGAAGGAAGCAATATATTTATTTTTAAACCCTTAAAAAGATCAAATGAAAATATATGTCATTATAGTTTTCTATAGAATAAAGGAACGTGGACTAAGGACGACTGAGAAAAGCTAAAAATAACAAATATTAAAGAATACACAAAATATTCTGCCGATTTTTATGGGCACATGGCTTCATTCCTATTGTTGAACAAATGGTCACAATAGGTTTGGATCTGTTTCAATTCCCAGTGACGATCTATGGGCTACTTTAGATAAACCAACCAAATTTCTTTATACTCAAATGCGTATTTTAAAAGATATAGGTATTAATATAAATCAAAAATTTGCGCAGAAGGTTGAAACTTATATAGGGCCAACCATTGAACTGATTATAGCATCAATCAGTTCAAATTTCATACAAATGAGTTGAGTGCTTTTTAGGGTCCGTAGGCAAAACTAAGGACCCTTATATTTTCCTGCGTGTGTCTGTCTGTCCGTCCGTCCACCTGTCGCCTGCTCTCACGGCTACATACAGCTTTTGTCCAATCACTTTGAAATTTGGCATATATGTGTATAGTACCTACCCACACAATTCAAAAATGTAGAAAATATATTTTTCAAAAAAACTTAGGGTTAAAATTTAATGTTTGGAGACCCTGTGGGTATCATATGAATGGGTGCGTCGAGCTGATTGCAAAAGTATATAATTTTTTAGGTTATAAGATTGATAGAGCGAGCATAGGCGAGTTTGAAGTTGGTATGAAAATCCCCCCCCCCCTCTATCTTACTTATGTAAAGTGCAGAACAGAACAAAAATAACCTCTCATTATTAGAATGACCACATTGATGAATCAGAATGACCATATTGATCACAATGGTTCCGCAAAGCTCGGAAATGAAATTATTATTAAATGGTAATACTTAAAACTTTGAGTAAAGTAAAATAATAGAAAATTAAACTTAGTCTTTAAAGTAAAGTACAACTTCATTATATAAGTTAATACTCTAAGTTTGCAAGAGATAAATGGTTCTTCTTGTTGGTATGTAAACTTTGTCTTCTGCCAAGGGACATATAATATATACTTATATTTGAACAAGGATAAATTCTCTTGGGAAAGGGGAAAACTATGCCTACTTTAACTTGCTGAATACATTAATCCATAAACTCGGTAGACCTTAAGAACTTTATAAATTTAATAGAAATGTCGCATAATCTAAAATAGTTTTAGTATGATTTCAAGTAATTATAACACGTCTTACTTAATATCTTTGGCTATTAGTCTATCGTGTGCAATTAGTGTGACTATATACACCTTATAATGAACTTAAGGTGGGAGAAGATAACGTGGCAATAACCTTACCGAGTTTTAATAACAGGTAAAGTGGCTTTGAACCCTAACAACACTTCCATTCAAATTATTGGTAATTTTAATGGGTCGAACGCGCTAGTTCTCTTCAAGAACATAAAACAATTCTGATGCAATATTAAGAAACGTACATTATTAGTTAAATATAGGTTTTTATTTTTAATTAATTTTGTTGATGGGTGGATTAGGTGTAATAAGTAACAAGTATTCTCTTTCTTTATAGAGTCATCTTCTGTCACTGTTATTAATTAATTAATTAATTAATGAAATTAACTGTGACAATAGATGACCCTATAAATGGCCGAAACGTCTTATGATAGAAAGAGAATAATTGTAATTACTACACCAAATCCACCCATCAACAAAAATTATTAAAAATAAAAATTAAATAGAAAGGTTTTATCTCAAAGTTTTACTGTAAAATAAAGATTCAATTGAAAAATAACATAATAGATTAGTAGTAGTAGTCTAGTACTTCCTACTAGAACGGGTAGGACGAACCACTTGTTCGAACCTTGCAATTAGGCCATCACTTAGGCCCTTTTTACGCCCCGTGGTGGAGTGTTCCAGCTATTTCACACATCATACATTTGTACATTGTACCGCCGAAGCGAATATGGTGTGGTCATTAGTAAGCTATATAAGCGTGCGTCAAAGCGGGGGGGAAGAGTCCCCATAAAGAGTGTCCCTCGCCCTGCACCGTCCGCGATTTATTGATGCAATTCAGAGTATCATGGCACGGGATCGAACCCACGACCTCGAGTTGCCTCGACTTATTGATAGCTGAGCGAGCGCCTTAAGACGCTCGGCTACCCTGGCTCCACATAATAGATTAAGTTTAGATATAGGAGCGTCTATGGAGTTCATCTTGTCTCTCCACGTAAATTGAAAATGGTTTATTTAACAAAGCAGCTTTCAGCCTTCATATGGCCATCATCAGTGCCAAAACAATAAAACCTTAATAACAATTAAATCAAATTATAATTATTATTAACAATGGGAATTAGACAGAATAAAATAGACTCCAGCACCGGGACTCGAATCACGGGCCTCTATATTTCCGTTACATTGCTCTGACCAACTAAGCTATACTGGGGACCAATTTTCCTCCGTCTATAACGATATCTAATCAATTAAGCTTTCAATTTTCTACAAATCTATAAGTTGAAATTTACGACAATAGAACTAGACCGAGAATTAACGCTTATAATTATAAAGTACCCGATAAAGTTTATTTAACAAAGCAGCTTTCAGCCTTCATATGGCCATCATCAGTGCCAAAACAATAAAACCTTAATAACAATTAAAACCAGAGAAACCCTAAGAAACAAAAGGCTTATAATTAAATAGTTATTCAAACACCAAGGGATTAACGTAAGTGATTGTACTCTGCGCGATTAAGTTGGTTCCTGAGGCGAAGCCGAGGGTTAATTGACTTTCTGGTACAACTGATTTTTACTCCCTAGCTACGAACAAGATTTTATCTAAAGAAGGGAGACAAAAATACTCTGCTAACTAGTGTGGCACATAACTTCCTCGCGTCCTATTTCGTAAAATGCTTTTGAAACCTATTATTATCCAATTTATTTCATTTTTATATTTTTTACATGTATTAAAGTATCAATTTATAAAAATTTAAAGAGTGCAGACGGTTGAAATTAAACTGGGGCAATCTGAGAGCTACATGCGGTAAAGTAAACCATCCAAATTTTATTAAAATTGGCCAAGTAGTTTTTAACATATCGATACCTTAGCTCACAGATGTGTTAAGTGACATTTTTTTTAAAATGAGGGTTAAGTGATAATCTGACCCTTTATGACCTATAGAAAGGACCTATTATCAAATGCACAGATGTGGTAAGTGTAGCATTGCTCTAATGGTGGTTTATATTAATGCCGAATGAAGTAAATACAGTCACTTATCTGTACTGGAATACGCAGATGTGATAAGGGCTTTTACAACCAAAGGCCACTATGAGAGGAGACAGTTTAAAAGTCAAATGTGGTAAGTGATTACTTGTCACAACTCTTTAATTCAAACAAGTGATGTTTAAATAACAAGAATATAACTGTAAATTACTCGAAATTGGTTTGTGATCACTATTATCGAGCACTGAATATTCAAGTTCGTTTTCTGAGAAATCAGAATATTTTAACTTAACACATCTGTGAGCAAGGTATCGATATGTTGGTTAGCAAAAAATGAGTGACAGACCAACAGGGAATCAAAAATGTTCCCTGATGTCTGAAACGGATATCTGTCATCAATTTTTGTTCCTCAGGACGATTACAAAGCTTCTGTTAAATTTGTTTTTGTTAAGCTCGGAAGCAATAAGAAAATCAATTAAATTATTGACATAATTCACGTCTTTCTGCATTATGCGTGTTTTGTATTATAATTTAAAATGACTGAAAGAATGTAAAGAGATTGGTTCATCAACAGTACTCAACCAATTACACATTGCATGAAGTCAGAGTTTAATAAGTCGAGGTTCTTCTATCTAATAGGAGTTGAAAATTATATCTAAAAATGGGGGGTAATAAAAGACTGTGGTACTAGGATGTTGATTGAGTGTTTATAACCAAGTTTTACATTTGACCGTAAATTAAGTGAATTTAAAATTA
The DNA here is from genome assembly GCA_951217055.1 of Gerris lacustris. Classification (NCBI taxonomy): domain Eukaryota; kingdom Metazoa; phylum Arthropoda; class Insecta; order Hemiptera; family Gerridae; genus Gerris; species Gerris lacustris. Next base: position 67,244,209 of record OX578279.1, on the reverse strand, counting down.
AATTAGGTGTGAAAAGTGGAGGAACTTTAGTTGTAAGGGAGTCCTATAATAGACAATTTAAAATGAGTTTAGGAGAACAAGAGCTTCAGAAAAAAAGGGGAGAACGAAAAAATCGGAAAAACTGCAATTAGGTGCTTTGATAGGGCGGAGCCGTGAAGTTGAGGGAGCCAGAATCTCCGCCCTTTGATCTGCCATCCAAGATACTTTATTCCTTCCTTTAGCTTTCTTGGCAGCACACTCAGCCGGATATTAGGGGGCCGATGTCTGCTTTTAATCTAAAAAATGTTTCAAAGGAAAAACACCAGAACTAAAAGGAGAAGCTAATTTTGTGCCCAATAGAAATTTATCTTTATTCTATATTGGGTAGTTTTTTTCGCCTTATTATTAATAATAAACTTTTAATATCAATGGCACAATTAATAATTGAATTTTCTTATAGTAATAACTAATAACCGTCCTTTTAGATGTCATTTTTTACCGTAGATAGGATTTAGAGATTACCTTTGAAATTTTTCGTAATAAACTTTTATTTTTATTCTAAGCCATAATCTACCTAATGTATTCTTCTATAAAGTATATATATGTATATCTTTATCTATTCTTTTGTCTTTTATAAATATAAAAATGAATGTTTGTCTGTCTGTATTTTATGCCTGCCTAAACCGTTCATACGATTGCGATAAAACTTTAGGGAATGGTTGGACGCATGCCTGGGAAGGTTTCTGAGTTAGTAAAACTATGTTCCGATTTTGGTACACAGGGATACGGGGTACAAATGAATGGAAAATACAGGAAAAATATTTCTATAATCTCTATCTATCATCCGATTGCGATGAAACTTTGCGGAATGGTTGGACGCATGCCCGGAAAGGTTTCTGGGGTAGTAAAACTATGTTCCGATTTTGGTACACAGGGGTACGGGGTACAAATATCAAAGTATGAAAACTTTTAATGATGCATATCGTTTAAAAGCTCTCTAACATTTCAGTAGTGGTTAGACGTTTCTGAGTTATTAAAACTATGTTTACGTTACGGTTTACGTAACTAAGTACGTAACTAGGTTTACGTACTATGTTACTTTACGGGGTACAAATGTCAAAGTAATGAAAACCTTTAATGAGCTCTTTAAGAGTACAGTAATTGTTGTTATGTACATTTTTGCCCTATTTTCATTTAGAAGGGGGTAAAATCCAGTATGGAAAATGCAGGAATGCAAATAGTATATTACTTCCGAGCTTACCGAAGGTAACGCATTCTGAACAATGTATTTTCCTACAAGCGCATAAACCTTTTACTGTAACGCCTATATCATTGAAATTACTTATTCGATTTTAAAGAAATTTGTATGGTTTGTCGTAACTAGCCCATAGATAGTCCCATATTAATTTCAACCGTCTTTGCACATTAAATATAGCTAAATATATACTTTTATTAATGTAAAAAAAGAGATATTGAAGGGGGCTTTAGTTTCTAATAAAATTAAACGCTGAGGAGCTGCGTTGCGCAGTGTACGTAGGGCATCAAGACAGTTTGAAAACGCAGTATTTCTTTCGTGCTGCATTGCTTTGCGTGAACTTAGCTAGTATGATGTAAAAGCAGAACATTATTAAAGTGATAGGACGTGAGGAAACTATGTGCCACACTAATTGGCAGATCACACTTTTGTCACGACACGTACACAAATACGAGTATCTCTTTGGTGGAATTGATAGCAGGAATTGTCGTGTTATTATTCTTGTATTGTGTTCGCCTGGTCACACGCAGCTGAGCAATTATTCTAATCACTTTAATGGGGATCTCTTATCTTATGGAAGGTTTTACTCTGCTTTCCCTAAACTGGGAGTCATACGTTGATGTAGATACGCTCTTGAGATTTTCAGTCAATAATTTCATCAGGTAATTTTTTAAGATGGTAGGTAAAAGCCCTGTTAACATGTTTGGTTCCATTAAGTGTTTGATGTTGATCTTTGTATTCGGTTTTTATACAAACAAACCTACTTGAAAAAAACCAGTTGTACTTTAGCTTATTTCCCCCTAATGCCACGAAGCTGAATTAGCCTATAAGAATTTTTTAGTGTAAATGATATCTTGTAAAAAACGATCTGTAAAAGATGCCAAAAAGTCGTTTTAATGGTTTTTCAGTGAAATATGTTTTATTCCCGCTTCTAGTATGACAATATAATTTAGAGTGTTTTTTGAAAGGTGAAGCAGACTCTTAAAAAAGTGTGTCTGGGCTCACTCCAGAATCTCAGGAACCACATAGAGGCACCGTACAGCAACGAACTTATTAACGCAGCTTCAATGCTTCCTGTAGGACTGTCTGTCAGTAACGTTTACATGTCACACATCTGATAACATGAGTAAAAGTTGACCGATTTAGTTGAAATGTATTATAAATGTTCCTTTTACTAATGCCAAAGCTAAGTTCGTTGGGCAGCATTATCCGTCCAAGAGTTCACGCGCAACGCTCGCGTAAAGGTAAGCTTCAAATGTAAAATTGGAATGTCAAGACGGGAAAAAATTCTATTATCACCTATTTGATGGGACGAAAATTTTTTTTCAAATAATATATTTTAGTAAAACCAACAGCGATACCACTATCAAATAATAAAAATAGTTAAAACTATTAAAGAGGACCTAAACGTTTAAAATAGAGAAAACAAGATTTTTACCGATATCTTACGTTCTAACGTAATGATTTTAAAACAACTTCATAAACATCGTCTAAAGTACAATAATAAGTACAGTCTAAAGTGGCATGTAAAATTACAACTTAAACGAAGCAGTAGTAGTTATTTAGTAGTGAAGAGATACATTTTATACTAGTTGAAATAAAGATGGTCAAAACATGTAAGCTAAGGAATATGTAGAAAGACACTCTTCTCCCCCACTATACGGCACTCTATTTTAATCATCCTCTTTAGGCATGCCCCACACTGGATCCGCTCATCTCATCTCATCTCAGCTCAGCTCCGATCCTTCCGCTCAGGTCCGGCAAATTTCTGCACACTGCTTCCGCTCAGACCGCTCAGCTTTTTAATGCAGTTACAATATTTATGCCAGTCTTGTCTCAGTTATCCATTAGTGCTGTTCGACATGAGTAGAATTGGCTGATATTATTGATAGTAGTAGTAGTAGTGGTGAGGAAGAAGCAGTTATAATAGCTACGCTACTTGCTGCTGAACAGCAGACCAGGAAAAAAAGACTTTGGGTGCACGCGATAAATGCAGCCAGAAATGAATGAGAGTTTCACACTCTATTTGAAAGGTTGAAACAAGAAAATAAAAGATTTTTGTTATTTTCGTAAGTTACGAAAAATGTATGGAGCTTTTAACTGTGATAGAACCAAGTGGAGAAGAGCCATACCTCAAAAAGAGCGGCCGCCAGTAACTTTGAGGTAGGTTTTTTACTGAAGTTGGAGGAAAGAAGGTGGAGAAAGGGCACAGGCAGCCTGGAGCGCCTGCGCGAACCTTCCGCCTTCCGCAGCGTCCGGCAAAATATTCTCGCCGAGCGAAAGAGGTCGGGCTGAACGGAGCTGAGAGGACCGGAGCGGAGCGGACGCAGTGTGTGGGTTTTCATTTAAATACATGGATTTTAATTTTTTCGTCAAAGTCTGAGCTGAGATGAGATGAGATGAGCGGATCCAGTGTGGGACAAGCCTTTTAACTATCGAATCATCATGATTAACTATATTTTTAATATCTAAAATTTATTGCATCACGCTCACTTCAATGATAGAGCCTCGCGATGGCTAGTTTTCGTGTTCTCCAAATTAGTTTTAGGGGCTATCAACATGGTAAATATTTTGCCCGACTCAATTTTGGCATTATTACACATCTCATTACAAAGTGACGAAGAAGAGAATAATAGTATGTAATAAACAAGTTTTAATTAGGATATAACATCCATAACTTCTAATATAAACTATGTACATTAAATAAGTTGCCGGAAGTTTGTACTCTTCAACATTTAGAGGGGTTGAGGGATGCTCCATTTATGATTATTTATGAAAATTATCCTTTGCTCCTATTAAAATTCTCTCATTTACATAAAATAGCCGATGCACATAGGAACTGGGAAATAGGTTCATAAGGGAAAATTAGTTAATGAAAAGTCTCAGAGGATTACAATCTTTGAGGGTTGGTGTTGAAACCAAAAGAGGGAAATTTTTGTTTAAATAATTAATAAAGTGGAGATCTAAAGATGCGAGCTCCATAAAGAGGCTGGTTGAAGATGAAGGGACCGCAACTCTAACCAGCTGGGCTCTATGTGACGCCTCCATCACTAATTCCATTCATTATTAATAAACAACTTGTTTGCAACACGATTTGACTAAAGCAGAATTAGACAACAACTCCTTACTTATATATATAATATTAGCATTAGCCTCTCATAAACTCTTCACTAATTGACTACATAGTATGCATCTGCAGATGAAAGTAGATAGAAGTTAATCCAATATTACTTCAAAAACAACTTACTATTTCAAATAACTATGATTAAACTAGGCATCGCGTGGCTCTATCATTGAAGCGAGCGTATAGTAATAAATATGTATTGAATATTGAAAAAAAAGATTATTGTGAATCATGATGAGTTGATAGATAATGGGTCTGGTAGTAGTGCAGCGGCTAGTAGTAAGGGAACCACCCCGTATTCCTACTATTCCACTAACCACACATCTCTATTTCAATATTTATAATTTGTATCTCTTTGCTACAAACAAACTACTGCATGTATCAAATTGAAATTTTGCATGTCTGTTTCAATTGTGCATCAGATGGTGTCTATGAAGTTTTATTAAAATCGTTACGTTAGAACGTAAGATATCGGTAAAAAGGTTGTTTTCTCTATTTTAAACGTTTAGGCCCGCTTTAATAGTTTTAGCGATCTTTATTAATTCATAGCGGTGTCGCTGTTGGTTTTACTAAAAAATGTTATTTAAAAAAAATGTTCGTCTCATCGAATAGATGATGATAGAATCTTTTCCCGTCCTGAAATTCCAATTTAATTTTTGAACCTCTCGTTTACGCGAGCGTTGCGCGCGAACTCTTGGACGGATCACGCTGTCCAACGAACTTAGCCTGAGTATTAGTAAGAGGATCATGTATACCAAATTGCAACTAAATCGGTCAACTTTTACTCAAGTTATCGTCACACGCGTGAACGTTACTGACAGACAGACAGACAGACAGACAGACAGACACGGAGCATATTTCGTTGAATGTAGGAAGCTCGCTACGCTCGCTTCAATTACTGCATTTTTATTGAAATTCATAGAATACTTGCTAATTAGTCAACTTCCAGCATGGCAATTATATTCATTCAAGTAAAATTTTAATTAAAAGCATGTTATCACCAGTGTGTTTTTCCCTATTAAATGGAAAATTATTATTATTATTATCTCTTACATATATAAACAGTAGTAGTAATCTTAGCCTTACAACTATTTGGTTAACTAACAGAAGCAGATAAGGCACTAGAGTAAACATTATTTATTCACGCTTTAAAAATCATAAAATAATGATAGTACAGGTAAAAAAGAGACTATAAAGGGCAACAGAAAAGTATAATGCAATATTGCTTCCTAGCTTACCGAAGGGAACAAAAGCATTGGATCATTCTGAAGATCATTTCTTTTGTAACAAAAAAAAAAATTTCTTTTGTTAAAAAAGGAAAATGTTTTGTCTGTCTGTTTCCAGTCTAAATTTTTTGCGAAACAACATGTCTTAAAAACTACTCGACCGATTTTGATGAAATGAGGCTAGTAGTTAATAATTTGCCTATTCTTGGTCCCGTATTAACCATCTGCGTCTATTGGTTTTTCTTCTACATCCGCACAAACACCTATATAATACAGTTTCCTATATTTTAAGATATTTTGATAGTTTGTCGAAATTATTCGTCAGATTGTGCCACATTAGTATATTAAATGTTACTAAATACATACTCTTTATCTCTGTAAAAAATAGACTGCCAATTAGTGTGGCGCATAGCTTCCTCATGTCCTATCACGAACGATGATCATGTATTGCTTTTAGGATCACATGATCACATGGGACCAACATTGGGCAAATGTGACCATGTGTGGCCACCAAATATGAATCCAAATTTCATCAAAATCTCTTTAGTTTATAGTGGTTCATGAAGATAGATCGATAGGCATTTTAGCTAAATTCATTTCTCGATTTCAACTGTTTAAAAAACTACTAAAAGAAAACATTTATTATAAAGGTCAAAATGTTTTATCTTAATAACCCATGATGTCTATATATTAGAATAAGATATTCTTCTAGCTATATCTTATGACATAGTTTCAATCTATGACATTCTCCCATATCCCACACTATCAATGTAAACCATATGATCTAAATATTAAATATCTTAATTACTATAATTTATAATCGGAATGCCATGTAAAATTAGTCATCACTTTACTAGGACGCCTAAGAGTAATTCAAATTGCAAGTAATTTAAATATAAATTAATAATAAATAATTTAAATATTACTAATAAAATATAACAAATTAAACAATTCTAAAATATTACTCATAAAACAATAAAAGTTAAATAGATTTTCTTTCCTTTATTTTGGCTGTATCTGTATTTGTAGTATTTTAATTTTGAACCATCTGGTGTTTAATTCATTTGTTTGTACAATTCCTCTCCACACCCCCCCCCCCCCCCCCCCCCCTGACCCCGCACGCCCTCTCTTTTAGTGTCAAAACAAGCACTTTGTCCACAATATGGAGTATTCCGAAAAAGCAAACAACAAAAAACAGGTTACATTTATCATTCCGCTGAAATACCAACGCTAAAAATCAATAGGGTGGTCGCTGTGTGGCTAGAGCATTGCCGAGGCAAAAGCAATGTACCAGGTGTGACACATATGGGAGAATAATATATATCCTCTATGACGCTTACATATACATGCATACGTATACGTATGGACGTACAGGGGACATAATACATCACGAAGTGGAAATAGACTGTGGACAGTTATACATGAATAATACTTTTTGTATTGATATTGAAGAAGTGCAATTTAGTTTACAAGTTTTCTAACCAGTTATAAATATGCCTACTTTAGTCAACTTGAATTTCAGCTAAATGATTTCTATTTATATGCATTTAAAAATAAACATAAACAAATGAACAGGTCAAGTGTGTGCAATTCAGCACACAACAAGGGCACGTAGGCAACACAGTATTATGTTAGTAGAAAAATCATACTCTGGGGCGAAATCAAGAAATGAATTTTAGCTCCAAATTTGTGGGCGCTACCCCCCAAAAACCTTGAAAAAAACGTGAAATTTTTTTTTTCTCGAAAACGCTTCCGACGCGACGGTTTTTATTAAAAAAATTCTAACATGTAGTCCATTTAAGTATTTATCTAACGAAAAACCCTTTTTCCCGGGGAAAATCTAGTTCCTGAGAGAAAGCTTTAAAAGCGGACGGAGGCTGGGTTCGATTCCCCGCCGAGGAGAAGTAATTTTTATGATACATTTTGATAAAATGTTCAATAATAATTAAATCTACCTACGAAAACTAATAAATGGAAAACACGTAAGTAATTATATGAACTCGAATATGAGAAAGTTTGTCTGAGTTATCTCGAATATTTTTTAGTCATTCTCAAGTTATCTTTAGATGAAGACATTCATTTTGTGCCTCTTTATAATTTTATACTAGTGACATATAAATACCAATAACCAACCAGATTTTAAAATAAATTATGTCAATCACGATAAATCCAGCTATAATCCGTCTTATGTGGTATTTGTATGCCACAATTAATAATATAACGAAAGAAAATTAAGTTTAAGCCTAAGGCTGATAAAATTACGTTCATTGCTTATTTAGGCAAAAGCTATAGCGGGCATCTGGTTCATATTCTAGGTTAGATCATAACTCGTGAGACACCAGAGTGAAACCATAAATATCTAGTTATGAACTTCTTCCCGGAGCTAAAGTTAAGGTGACAGGAAGTTTGCTTAAAAAACGGTTAGTTTTAGGTAAGGCCGTAAAGAGAGTAAACTTCTTAACTTTGTGGTACTCAACACCTATAACTTAAAACACCCGGGGCAAAGTAATGCACACCGTAAAGAGGCAAGCAAGATAATTCATATTTACGAGGTTTAAAACAGGTTTAAATCAAGATGTTTGGATGGAGGCGAGCGTGGGGCGGCATCTAGCGAGTTTCCATATGAGATATAACCACATCGCCCTTCGCTCCCGAGTTAACGTGATATATAGATAACAAGGCTTCCAGGAGTTGAATTTCAGGCAACAGGAATCGAGAAAACCCTGAAGATAACAGAACACATGTCGATATCAGAAGCTAGCTATCTACATCACTGCCTGCATGCTCCCGTGCCTTCTTCTGCCAAAACATTCCTTTCAATCTTACCGCTTCGTAACAAAAATCATTTTATGACCGTCTATTCTCATTCGGCTATATGCAGAGTTCTAGTATCAAAATAAATTGTGTAAGATGCAAAAAAGAATTTATAAAAATGAATAACTAATAAAAATCAAATCTGCCAAATAGTGTGGCACATAGCTTCCTCGCGTCTTATTTCGTAAAATTGAATGATTTTATGCTTTTAAAACCTATTATTATCTAATTTATTTCTTCTTTCCCCCGGTTTTTAAATCTGTCAAAATTGTTTTGATTTTTTACATGTATTAAAGTATCAATGTAGCAATTTAGACGATTGAAATTAATCAGGGGCTATCCGTGGGCAATTTCGACAAAATATCAAAATTTCATAAAAATCAGATTAGTACATTTGAAGATTTAGGCGTAAATAGTAAATAAATGTATGTTTGTGCGCATGTGAAAGAGAAACAAATGAGCTCAAAAGGTTAAAGATATATGGAACCAACAATGATCTAATTATGACCTACAATACCAATTTCAAAAAATCGGCAGAGTAGTTTTTTAAAATATGTTGGTTCGCAAAAATTGAGCAACAGACCAACACTATAGAAAACAACAACTAAAAAATACTCATATTCTCCATTTCATGGAAAAACATGGAGTCATGGATATGTTTTTCGTCATTGAATCAACACATCGACATTTCAATGATATTTTCCATGAAGTGAAGAAAATCAGTATACATTTGTCTAATTGATATAGTAGATGGATCTTAAGGTGTGACATTATGAAACGTTAATCCATTTTGATTACTATTTGGTCCGCTAGGAGCTCTGATATAAATTTATTATAATATATAATGTTATAAGATCGAGATAATAATATAAACCGTTATTGCCAACACTATAACAATAAAAGTTTTGTTGCCTAGACAGTAAACTTACATTTCCCTGCCCGAAGTCAGTTCAATAATGTCTCATTTTGCTGCCGTAAGTAGATAAAAAAAAATCTGTTTTGACGAATAACTTGGAAGCCAGATTTTGTGTTTTCCCGAATGAATGTACTTTTACAGGGTCTAATAATTGAAAATTATTTTTAGTTACAAAAGAAAAATATGTGTGAGACTCTCACGCATTAGAAGTGAAACTTAAGTTCTAGAAACAGAATAAACATATGAAATAATGTGTATGAAATAGCACAATAACCCTTATTTAAGTAATGCATATTATATAAATCATTTATTGGTACTTTTTTACTTTAGCACCCCCCTATTTCCCTTTGAGTTAAGGGTAATTTATACAAATGAACATTATACAGAGTAGCATATTATTATATTCCTTAGTCTAAATTACAGTTAAGACGAAGGGATATTTATTCCAATGTACCTTGGGACAAAGGAATATCACACTTGTGTATATAATTGTGATCATATCCCTTAGTCTAATCAACTATAATAAGCAGAGACGGGACGTTTATGACTTTTATTTTTCCATTTCATGACCTTTATTCTATGACTTTTATGACTTTTATTATCCTGTTTTATGACGTTTATTTTAGAAAATCGGTTGTTTTATGACCTTTTAGCCAAAAGTATGACGTTTATTTTCTGTGAATTTTCATAAATACAAAATTATATTTACAATATATGTAATAAATTATAATAATTAACAGAAGGCTTCAACATTGTAAAAAGTAATCGTGTGCTGTTCTATATTCTCCAGCGTTAAATTGGTTCTTTTGACTGTCAGTGGAATTTTAAACTTGGAAAAATACCTTTCGACGTCGGCAGATGAGGTGGGAAACAATTTCATGCATGACACGTCATTTGCTTTTGCTATTGCACGCCCTTCAACCGGGCAGCTATGGCCTGGGCGTGTTCCCACCCAGGATTCCTTGAGAGAACAGCAGTGAACTTTTCTTTCACCTTTTCCCCCACTCTTCCAACCCAATCGGTACCGCAAAGGGTCTTGATTTTTTTGACGCCGTTTGGAAATAGCATATCCTGTTTTTGCAGACCTTCTATTATATCAGGAAATGTCCCAAAGTTGTCGTTGATGTAGTTCAGGTGGTTCCAGTCCTGGAGCCTTTAGGGCTTCTTTTGCATTGCGAATTGACAGCGCCTCTCCAGCATCCAATGAAGCTAAGACCTTGAAGACTTCAGATACAAAGTAGGTGTAGAACTTACCTGCTTATCACATGGCTTACAGAAGAATGTTTCACCTTCCAAAGAAAAGTCCACCTCCTCTGACACCCACTTACGCTTAAGTGCTATGTTGTTTGCAGGAGTTTTCGGCATTCTGACACGAGTAGAATCAATCAAGAAACTAGTTACACGAGTAAAATTAATCAAGGAAAAAGTAACACGAGTTTCTTACTCGTGTTACTTGTCATCAATTGAGCAATTAAACATTCTACTCCCTTACCATGGATTTAGGATTTATACAAAGTCTTAATTATGGAACAGCCAATGAGGAGACTTTCTAATCCAATGGGTTTACTATTGGCTGATTGGAGAATCTATCTTAAACTGCCTGGATTATAATTTAAGGAGTTATTCCAAGAAGGAGCCGATCAGGAGCCCTAGTTTGGAATTAGGGATGACTGTCGGTGCCTCTCTGGTTGTAGGTATGCATAAGCGCATTAGTTAAGTCCGAAAGTGGTCAGGGAATTAAGAGGGGTCACTAAGCTGGTTGGGTTTTTTGTTCAAACTGCACTTTTACCTGGAACCGGACCACGAATGTTCAATTTAAAAATTTGCATTTACAAAAAAAATAACCTTTTTGCTAAACATTTGTCAAAAAAAGGCCATTCTATGACGTTTATTACAAGAAATCCCCATTTTATGACGTTTATGCCTAAAATGGCTATTTTATGACAAAATCATATGACTATGACGTTTATGACTTTTTCCCGTCTCTGATAATAAGATAAAGCAATATTAAATTAAAATCTTTCCCAGGAGTCTCAATGTCTTGGGGAGACAAACACAAACCTTTGAGACTTTTGTAGGGCTGACTATTGTTTAGAACCAAAGGGGGGCTAAAGTAAAAAAGTGCCCATTTATTAAATACGCAACATACAAATGTATTTATAAACAAGAGTTTACAATGCCGCCACAGTCAAATAACTTCTCGAAGAAACATAATTTCAATTAATAAAATATTTTCAGAAAATGTTAGCGAATAATGAATAAAAACATGAAAACAACAAATATATATATATATATATATATATATATATATATATATATATATATATATATATATATATATATATAAACTGTTAAAATGTATATGATACCCTTAATACTCTTATATACCAATTCTGTGTACAGAATAAATCAACTACTCCCGTGGTATAGTGATTAACACTTGACATTCTCAATCCAGGGGTCGGGGGTTCGAGACTCGTCCAGAGGGAAGATTTTTGACAGGTAAATCAACTGCCAGCCTAAGTCGGCAGTCGATTAAAATATCTATCACAGGCGAGTCTTAAAACGAAAACTTGCAATTTCGTTAATTTCACATCAAAAATGTTTTACTTGGACGAGTCTCGAAACGCGAACTTCGTTTCCCGATGTCAATTTCATCCAAGCAAATTTACTCTACCGAGGCTAATGAAGTTTCACTTGAAAGAAATTCTTAATTTGCATTTTAAATAATTAAAGAAAATTTGATCAACAAAATGTACATGATTATAAAGTCTGCAAACAGAGGGTCGGCTACATGGTTAATTACTCCGGTAACAAAGGCTACTATAGTCGAAGTAACTCAAGCGTCTCAAAAGAAAAGTTAAACGTACTTCATGCTTAAACTTGGCCTTGTTTTAACGAAACTAAGTTTTACCCGAAAAAAGTTTTCCATAATACGATTAAAATCAGAAGGAAACATGATATGTTTTAAGGATAAAGAGTTAGACTGTCAAGCCTCTTATATCCTTAGAGTTGAAAGTACCGACAGAGGAGAAGTCACAAGAAAACTAAAAGCACACAACGGAAAAAACCTTTTTCTGTAGAGAGAGAGAGAAAGGGGAGTCAAAACAAAAATAAAATAATTACTGGAAAAATAAAGGACGAAACGCGAATCCAAAACCGAACTGGAAACTAAAGAGAGGTTTTTCAACAGAAGTTAAATTTCAGGTAAAAACTTTTACCTTGAAACAAGAGAAAGAAAAAAAAGAGAGGCAAGTTTAAAGTGATTAGAGTGAAAGGAGAGTGGAATTTGTCTGCCACGAAAACCCAGGACTTGGGGAAAGCAACGAAACGTGATCCGTTTTACTTTCATCCTGAGCTTAAACTTTACTTTCCTCAGCTGAATCACTCACTGAAGCACAAACAAACCAACCTTTGTACCGTAAAAAACTAGCTTCACTTTACAAACCTTTCCAATCAATTGTAAACCGATCTTACAATTAAATAGAAATTCACAGATCTAGTTTGGGTTTTTGGAAAAGATAAAGATTTAAAAGGAGATAAAAATGAAAATATTCTGTAATTGAGTGTGGCACATAGCTTCCTCGCGACCTGTTTTGTATACTTTAAAGGTTTTACGCTTTTAAAACCTAAATATATTTAATTTCCCCGACATTTCTTAAATCTGTCAAATTGATTCAATTTTGGTTGAGCTTTGAGATCTTTCAGAACGAAAATTTATCAGGACTCCAATTTCAAAAATTCCAAGACAGAATTCTGTTTCATTCTGTTTTAGGGAACATTTTTGGTTCCGTGTCTGTCTGTAGGTCTGTCGCTCAATTTTTGTGAACCAACATAATCTTAAAATAAAAACGTCCCGTCCGATTTTAATTAAATTTAGATGATAGGTTATAATGAGCCCATTGTTGGTTCCATATAAGTTTCAACCTTCTGCGCAAATTTTTTTTCTCTTCCAAATCCACAAAAAAATACATTTATTTACAGCAATTGGTACGTTTTCCTAGACGCGACGTCAGCGATAGGCGCTGAGCGAAAGTCGCTGACACAAAATATAGGTGTAAATAAGTATATGTTTGTGCGCATATAGAAGAGAAACAAATGGATGTAGAAGGTTGAAACTTACACGAATTATGACCTACCATTCAAATTTTACTATTATCGGACAGTAGTTTTTAAGATATGTTGATTCGCAAAACTTGAGTGACAGACAGACACTGAACCAAAAATGTTCCCAGATGTCTGAAATGGATTACTGAAAATAACTAAAAAATGAGCGACAGACCAACAGGGAACCTAAAATGTTCGCTAAATCAAATAAAATGTAAATGTCTATTAAGACAAAGGGATGTTTAGTCCATTGTGCTTTAGGAAAAAGGAATATCACACTTACGTTATTTTAAGGAGAGTGACAGTCTAAAGAAGAACATTCCGTACACGTTCTTTTGATAATTAGTTCCTTCTGTTTTTATAAGGGGAGTAACAGACTAAAGAAGAATATTCCGTACACCTTCTTTAGATGGTTAGGTTACTCTCTTCTGTTTCCTACAATGGGAGTAACAGTCAATAGAAGAACATTCTGACTAATAAGTGAATCTGCATATTTTCTGCATATTGTTAATCGTAACAAATAAAAAATCTACTAATTTTATTCATGAACATTAGAAATATTAGCTGGTTTATTTTAAGTAATAAAAAAGTAAATTCTAAAGACTGAAATAGTTTATCTTATTAGGTGCAAGAAGTTGAGTTTTCAACACAAACTTATGTATTGAACATTTTAGTGCAGGACTTTGGTTGCTTTACAAGGAATTTATTATTGTAACTTTTAATGAAAATCAATTTTTAATATATAATTTACTTTTTCCAAAACTAGAACTTTAATTTAAATAACCAAACAAAATTCAGAGTGTGCTTTCAAAACAGTATAACTTACTTTTAGTTTAAAGCTCAAACAAACTCAAAGAGAAACTTTGATTAGAAGGGTTAACCTCGGAGTATATTATGTAAAATTAAATTGAACGATCAAAACCATTAATTAGAGATTTAACATTTGTACGACCAAAGTTACGTTATATTGAGAACTTTAAACAAAGAGACATTATTCAACAAGATTCAACTTATCGAGTAAATATTTCAAAATCAGATTCAAAATTTAACAATATTACTCCCTAGCTTAATATAAACTATAATAAAATACTACTTAAATAACTAAAAACCTGACAAAGTTAAGAGAAATAAACTTTCTACGATCATAAATTGTATCAACTTAAGAAAGAAACCTTAAATTAATAATTCGTTTATTATTTAACGTTAAAAGTAAATTTTAAGCAATATAAAACATTTATAGCCTAATTGAAAGGTAAGCGGAAGTTCAACTTCATTTTCTATTAATTCAATCTTATTAACAAAATACATTTACTTCTAGAGTTATTAATTATTAAACATCCGTATTGAACCAACATTATGTATGGCCAGGACCTAGGCTGTGTGGGAGACATAATATATTATATATTATGAACAGGGTGATTCATTTTTAATGTAAAAAAATTAAAATTTCGGTAGAGCAGCCTAAATGGAACAAAAACATTCCTATCATACCTCGATTTTTACTCGTTCGGCACCCATATCCAATTCCAAATTTTTCAAATAACATAATGTATATAACATATAATATGTTAAATTGAAGCTAATGAAACAGGGTCGTTTTTAAGCTTATCTAATGTATTGGTCATAAAATGAAGGTAGTTATGGAGGATCAAAATTGTAACCGTATTTTTTTTTTTTTTTTTTTTTTTTTTTTTAAATCTTATTTAAATGATTGTAATTCCTAGATAAATAGAGTTACAGGAGCAAGTGTATTATAAATTATAAAGGTAATCTTAACCTCTTTAAAATTACTTTGTTTATTGGCCAGGCTTAAATAGGAAAAGTTGAGTACATTTTCCTTGAAAAATTTAAAGTGGCTATAGCTGCCAAAGGAGTACAAATCGAGGTACGGTCCAAATATCGAGGTACTGAGTGCAAATAGGTAGGTACTTTTTTGTTTAATTTATGATGCCCTATCTAAATTTTCATTTTTTTACATTAAAAATGAAATTTATATATTTTTTTTTTTTGGTGGTGAACATTTACTTAATTGTTTATTGTATAGAAAACTATATTGATCTATATTTTCATTAAAATTGAATCACCCTTTGTATATAATGTCCAATGACCAAAGCTATCGTATTAATAGCTTCTTTTCATATTGTATATTTACTTTATTTGTTCAAAAATAAACTATTATTAATTAATTATAATATACAATGTATGACTAGTCAGTTTTCTTTACGAAAACATCGTTTGTAACACGAATAAAAGGTAAGGAAAAAAAACCACTTTCAAAAGGAGAAAAAGAAGTAAGGGGTCTATTCAGAGAAAAACTCACTCCGTCCCCCCTTTTTGCCCATTTGATAAAAGTCAGAATAAAAAGAAGACTCGTATATCTAGGGCTTTACAAAAAGTCGCTGGGATTTTGAGAAATGAAGTCAGCAAAAGGCCTGCGGTGTAAGTCAATTAGGTGCGGTTCGTATGGGGAAGAAAAGTATGTTTGGTGATGCTTTTGAGCAAGTTTTGCGGATACTTGAATTGGATAGGCCCTGAGTTGAGAGAACCATTCAACTGTAGACTCTACTCTGACGCGGACCCCACATCACTCAACACACAGACAAGTAGCTAGGGTGAGTAGGGGAGGGGGAAGGAATGCAGGCCTACACATTTATTGTTCCCAACAATCTCAGTGCTCCTACCATCACTCAAGCATTGTAACTCCTAGACTTCCTCTTTACCGCGACACCAATTTCCCTCCTCGAGCCTCGGAGCTGTGGCTCTGAAATCCAATACTCGACACCGAGGACACAGAGATCGTTGTCTACATTATTTTGCCACCTGGTCCGAGCCCTTCCAGGTACCTAAAGCCAACCGGTCTCTCAAAAAAAAGATCAGTCGGTTTTCCAGTGCTCGGACAACATAGCCAGCCTATCTTAGCCTCTGAGCCTTCACCCACAGAACTAGGTTTTTCGCATTATAGAACTCCTCAAGTTCGATGTTAGTCCTGCCTTGCTCTGGGGCCCAGAGCAAGAACGAACGCCCACATTCTGGGCGTTCGTGAAAGGGCCAATCACTTTCCTCAAAATTTGCCTTTCGAAGACGAGAAACACTCTTTATCTGCCTTGGTCATGGTCCATGTCAGCGTCAGGCTCGTTTTACACTTCAGAGGTTTTAGATGAGGTGGTTCAAATTCGGTGCTATTTACGCGGTCGCCGAACAAGTATAAAGCAATCGGCGCGGTGAAACCAGCTCCTAGGAACCAAAGCGACATCGCTTTGCACCGAACCATTATCAACATCCTAAAGTAATTTAAAAAATTTGTCATCGTCCCTTCTTAAATCCTCAAAAAGTGTGTAAAATGCATTTAATTCTCTTCTTTTCATAGGAATAGGGTGGACCCAACGTATTCTATTTAACCTTCTTCGTCTGTACAGAACTGCCCATGGCAATAACAGGTCTTCTCTCCATGCTTAATGAAAGCAACTGGTTGACATGTACAGTCAATCGACAGTAAACCCAATATAATCCTTGCAAAAGTGAAAAGGTCGGCAATGTTTCCGCGGCTGCCGATCGTGCTAGGCCAAATTTGAACCACCCCACCAAAAATCGCTCAAGTGTGAAACGAGCCTCATTTGCGACGACAGGATGAACTACCGCCCAATGAAACCGAATTTGGTAACTCTTGAAAGGTCTTGCGATTTAAAGGGACTTGAAAGAAGATTAAAAGCACTAGAGGATTTGATGTCAATAGAATAATAAAAGCCTCTCCACAAAATCAATGCCTCTCCATCAAAAGTCATTTTCAGCCACTCGGCCATCATCAGTGCCGGTAACAGGTAAAGGGATCAAGTTGATTTACATGAGAGACAAAAAACTGACTCACAGACGGTCCGATTTTTGTCTCTCATGTCAACTTAAGTTATTCCCTTTACCTGTTACTGGCACTGATGATGGCTGAGAGGCCGAAAACTAATTCTTCAAATTCTATTTCACTTTAGTAACGATTTAATCTCTTCAGAACTTAAAAACAGGGATAGGTTTAAATTGAAAACTTGAATCTAAATCCTAACTTTTAACCAGAGGAAAAGCCATGTAAAACGAATTTCAAAGCTCGTAACTTTCCAAGCCTTAAAACACCGACCAATCTCCCTTTAAATATTTTACTGCTTTTACTAAATAAAGGTTCTTGCCTTATCTAGATTAGAATTTTAAAGTTCGGATTTGATTAAAAAAAAAAAAACCGAGGCCTATTTTATCTCCCAAGAAAACTGCGATAAAGTTTAAAGTTGAAAATCTAATTTACAAACTCATTAATACCGAAAACGAAATTTTAGATAATACATAAAATTAATTCATATATATATATATATATATATATATATATATATATATATATATATATATATATATATATATATATATATATATATATATATACATATATATATATGTATATATTTATACACATACATACATACATAATATATATATATACTTTAACGTTGATTTGAAAAAACAATTAAAGCAATTGAATTATTTTATTTGACTCATAACAAGTCAAATTTAAATTTAATATATTAATTAAGTAACATCCATCTCTAAATAGTGTTATTTAAGAGGGAAATACCATCATTAATAATGGCATCAAGGTAATTAACCTGACTAATTACTTGTAAATAGACCAGTACTCAGCCAAGCTCTAGCTTTATTGCTTCCAAGCTTACCTAAGGTAACGGAAGCTATGTGATCGTTTTGAAGAGCGAAAATTCTTTTTGAGTCTTCAATTTCAAAAATTTCAAGAGAGCAAACCGTTTCGGACATTAGGGAACATTTTTGGTACTAACATTATCTTAAAAGCTACTTGTCTGGTTTTAATGAAATTTGCAGAGTAGGTCACAATGAGCCTATTATTGAACCTATATAAATTTCAACCTTCTGCGCCCATTTTTTTCTCTTCCTCATCCGCAAAAGAAACATTTATTTTACCTATATCTTCAAATGTACTCTTCTGGTTATTATGAAATTTAGATGGTTCGTCAAAAGTAGCCCGCAGATAGCCCCAGATTAATTTAACCGTCTGTATTCTTTAAATTTTGCTAAATTGATACAATTCATGTTAAAAATAAAAATATGTATGACAGATTTAAAAAACGGGGGGAAAATTAAATAAATTTGACAATAATTGGTTGTATATGCCTAAAATCATTAAAGTAAATAATTAAATAATGCCACACTAATTGGCAGAATATTATATCTATATATTTTATCCAAGTGTGGGGATCGGTGTAGTGGTTAGTGTCCTCGCAACTCACCTGAAATCAAAGTTCTATCATATAGGGTGATGGTTCAAATCCTAGAGCGGTGAGACTTGTTCTGTACGCACCACATTAAGTAGATAGGTATATTAATTGACCAGTTCCTCTTCCTGTATTGACCCTATGCAGTGATATCGGAGTATAAAATAAACTGCACAAAAACTAATTTAAAAGAAGTATTGACAAATCCATAATCTTATTATACAAATAAGTTATAACGACCATAATACTCCATAACACCAATGCTTTTATGCAACAAGTAATACTTTCTATGAAGTAAAAAAAAATAATAAGTCATCATTATAAAAAAATCCTTATTTTAAATAAGCTTAATAAGCTAAAATACCCTTATTTGTTACTTTAAAAGAAACCTCTTTAAAAAGGAGTTCACAAATTTAAACAAAGATTATAAAACGAAGTTTTATATATATATATATATATATATATATATATATATATATATATATATATATATATATATATATATATATATATATATATATATATATATATATGTTCTCATTTATAACAAGGGTTTAAAAATAATTGGATGGGAAAAAATTAAATTTATTAAAAAAAGCTTCTTGGGTCAATCAATAAATTATGTGTTTAACTTGAAAAGACTCCAGATGGATTTAGAATAACTCAAAATTGAGTCCTTTAATTCCTTAATAGACTCAACTATTCCAGATTAAAATGATATGAAACGGTTATTTTAAACTTCTGTTGAAAGTGAAAAATCGATTTCCGTTTAAGGTGGAAGGTCGAGAAAAATGTATATTTTATTTAATGTAAGTCAATTAATTCCAATTAAAAGAATAATAAATAAACTAGGCATCGCGTGGCTCTATCATTGAAGCGAGCGTATTGCAATAAAATACTGAATATTGAAATGTATTAATCATGATGAATGTCGTAGTTGAAGATAAGTGAAAGAGGGCAGTTTGGAGTAGAGTGGGGGTACTCGGTACAAAGCTTTACTTCCTAAACAAACCTAAACACTACAAGACTATAAGAATCGTAACATTAAGCATTAAAACAATTATTATAAATGTATCACTTCACAACTCAAAAAATTCTGCTTGTATCAAGTTGAAATTTTACATGCATGTTTCAATTGTACTTAAGACGTTGTATATGAAGTTTTATTAAAATCGTTACGTTTAAAACGTAAGCTATTTGTAAAAAGGTTGATTTCTCTATTTTAAACGTTTAGGTCCACTTTAATAGTTTTAGCGATCTTTATTAATTCATAGCGGTGTCGTTGGTTTTACTAAAAAAATGTTATTTGAAAAAATGTTCGTCTCATCGAATAGGTGACGACAGAATTTATTTCCGTCGTGAAATTCCAATTTTAAATTTGAAGCACACGTTTACGCTAGCATTGCGCGCGAACTCTTGGACGGATCACGCTGTCCAACGAACTTTGCCTGAGTATAAGTAAAAGGAGCATGTATACCAAATTTCAACTAAATCGGTCAACTTTTACTCAAGTTAACGTCGGACACGTGAACGTTACACACAGACAGACAGACAGACAAGATGCATATTTCGTTGAATGTAAGAAGCTCGCTTCCGCTCGCTTCAATAAACGTTTGAAATAATAAAGGCATATGTTCTGAATCATAATTATAAATATGGTTGGCCATTTTGTGTGATAGATATAATGGATAGTCAAGCTTATGTACACATAGCTCATAAAATTTTGAAAGAACAGACAAACTGACAGATAGACACGAGACCACAAATTTCATCTGATTTCTAAAACGGACTTTTGTCCAGGAATGTTTGAATTTAAAGAAAATAAATAAGTCGTTCTTCAGAATAATCACAATGTGCCGTGCACAAGGTCTTAGGTTACTTCAGTAAAAACACGGAATCAAAATAATATAATGAAATTATTTTTTAATATTTATTATTATAATTTTTATTTATAATTTTTTTTTTTATTTTATAATTTTTTACTTGTATCTTATATTGATATATTAAAAATAAGAACTTTATATTCTCATATATTTATCAATATTAAAAAAATGGAGAGAAACAGGAAGATAGCAGAAAAGTAAAAAGAAGGGAGGGATAAATATTTCTAGTTTATGAAAGACCGAAGCATATCTGTGACTGGCACTGAATCGTAAAACAGATATCATACAAGAACAGCATTGGCAACTCACACTAAGGTACTACCGCAACTAACTCGGAGATTTTATATTCTGAAAACTCTTTACAAAAAATCATTGTACATGGTACTGTGAAAAATATTGTAGATTAGACCGTGACATCTTGTTTACATAAATAAATGAAACGATTTGATTTATAGATTCAAATCAAATTGTACAATCAAGATCAAGGAAGAAGCGATTAATGTAAAAAGACATATATACTTTATTTGTGCTTCCGATCTTACCAAAGGTAACGGAAGCATTATTGCGATCGTTCTGAAGAACATGAGAACATTTCTGGATAGAAATCCGCTATAGTCATCAGAGAACATTTTTATTCTGTCTGTCGGTCTAGCCTCAAAAGTTTCTGAAACCACCATACTTGAAAACCCCCTTGAACCAGGGAGTGAATCCGAAAAAAACGACCGTAACAAAACCAACAGTCACAAAAACCGACTTTCACGAAATCGGCCGATGACGATAACTTGAGAAAAATATGAACAATTTAAATTAAATTTAGTACACATATTAATTTTTCCAATGCCCAGGACGAGTTCGTTAGACAACGTTATCCGCCCAAGCGTTAACGTAACGAACACGCAATGCTCGCGTAAATGTAACATTTAACGATTTATCTTATCCATACACTAGTATATTTCTAACTACAGTAGGATGCCAGTAATCGGAACGAATTTGGCTCAGGGTCGTCCGGATTACTGGGATTTCCGGATTAGCGAGATTTTTTAAAAAAAATAACGTAAAAAACGTTTCAAAAATTGCATATATTGCAACTCTAACAAAAAATGTTTGCATAGGAACAGTATTTGTATTAACTATGTAATTACATGTGAATAAACATGTACATTCCTATAATTTTCCAAAAAAGTCAGTGATTGTTTTGTGCGGACGTTCCGATTTTTAACTCAAATGTGGGGTGTCTCAATCGTCTGAAGAGCCTGACTTCATGCGCTTCAAATTTTGCTCTTTAGCCCTCTGAAGTGAAAGAGTTAAGTGCCGCCAACGCCATAGCCTTAGAGTATGAAATTTCAAAAAGGTTAAGAGGGGTAACGTCATCATCATCATCGCAGTGCTTATAATTTCTTAGTCTGTAAAGGTTTCATGACAAGCCAAACTGTCACTCTAATACCTACATACATAAAGAGGCTTTCCTAATTTCTATTGTCACGGGCTTGCTATTTCCATGGACCGCACTGTCCGGATTACCGAGGGTTTCGAATTATCGCGTGTCCGGATTACCGGAGTCCTACTATATATACATTCACTCCCTTGTTAAATCGTTTGCTTTCCTATTGTATTAATCTATTCTAAAGGTTAATTTGATTCTTATCACAAAAAGGTTCACGAGTTAGTAAATGATCTAAATAATTTAATAAAAAAGTTTATCCTTCAAAAGTTTAGGAAAAGAGCTCATTTTTTAGTAAATGAAGTTGTTCCTCTCAATTTATTTTTCACAGTAAACCCCTAGATAGACCGGCTATTATATTCCTATATTAAATGAATCGAACGCTAATGGGCGTTGCGGAAGATTTGCCCCGCAGTGTTTATTGCATTTCTCCTTTCTTTTTTGTAAAATAATAACTTGATTAATTCTAATTTCTACGCTCTGTTAAATACTAATTAACGCCAAGAGCATTATAAGAAGGAGTGAAACTTAGTCGAAAGCGAAGTTTCAAGTCAATGTTTCAGCGAAGAGAAAAAGCAATTTAATATAAAATCCAAGCTGGCGGTAGAGACGTCGGCTTGAGTAGCTTGAATTATTAAAGCAGGGGCTGCCCGGGTTTCACCCCAATTTTTACCCGCACTTTCATATTTAGACTTCTTTACAAAGTCGTACCCAAATCATATTCCTCCTTTTTAAATAAAATAATAATAAATATAGTTATTTCGTATGCATAACTCGAGCGTTATCTTGATTACTAAGTCGATCTTGTCGCACGTGGATTTCCTCCAATTTTTTATGTTTTATTTTTCAAGTATTATTTTAAGTATAAAAGGTTTATATTTAAATTGTATTTTGTACTACCATTATTTTGGAGTAAATTGCTTTAATTATAACAATTTTCAAAAGAGTAATTTCTAAATCACTAAAAGAGAGAAGCAGGGTGTCTTGCGTGACTTGTTTAAGAACGGAAGAATCTGTCCAAGAAACGACCCAAATTTAAGATAATGAGAATAAAGATTACTATAAATTACAGAGTAATCTCCAAGATTAGTGAAAAATATCAAAACACTTTCATGAGATTAGATAAAGTGCATATCTATAAATCTAAAGGAACAGCAATGTGATGAAGTAATGTAGGTAAAATAAAAACATTAACCGAGTACACCTTAGCTGAAAGAACTCCTTCTGAAGTACAAGAAAAGAGTGAGAAGTCGATTCATCGCAGCACAAGATGGCGGACTAGTTTTTATTAGCCCGCCCATGATATGGGTGTCAAATGAAAGGGTTTGGTGAGAAGAATACGAATAAAAGCTTGCATTTAAAAATATTTTTTTTAAATCAACTTATTTTTAATTTAATTACTGTTTTAATTGTTGTTTTAGTTCTTTTACAATTTAATGTTACCTTACTTTTTACCTCCAAGTCTTTATAAGTCCAAGTCAGTTACTTATTTAGTAAAAAATCAGAAGAAAACTGCTTTAGAACAGCCGAAACCGGTCAGTTGTTTCAATTTTTTGTGTGAAGACGTTGTTTGGTGTTTAAACTCTTTCGTTTTCACTTTCATGATGAGTCCCTATATCACACATTGGATCAAAACACAGTCGAGGATCTTGCAACAAAGTGTTCAGGGTTAGTGCGAACTAAAACATTTTTAAACTCTTAAAAATAGCTTAAACATATGTTTTTTAAATTGTGTATCAGACTCTAAAGATGATCCCTCCTAGTTGTTAAAAGACGGCTTTTAACGTCAGCTTTGTATAGTAAAGTAGAATTTTCAGAATAGGATCAGTAGCTCCAGAGATTAACTCCAACAAACAAACATGCACAGTAAGTAGAGTAGTTGTTTCCTTATAACGTTTAAATTTGTTGCTTTTTGGTCTTAAGGAAAAAATAAAACGCTCCCTTTTACGATATTTCGGCCCCTCCTTGGGTCATTCTCAAGCTGACTGACTAGAAGATTACAGATTACCTACACTGAATTGCATTTTTTAAGTCACATTAAAAAATTTTGTAAAACTTATTGAATCGTCTGATTTTCGTCAAACTTTCTGCATTTAGATAATGTTTGTTTCACTTAAAGATAGTGTGTACAATTTTATTTCTTATTTATTCTATCAATTTCTTCTTACTTTTTCACTGTCCACTACACTGTAAGTTTGTTTCATGCAGGTAAGTTTGTTTTCATTCAATCACGCAGTATGGGCCACCAATTTTTCCCGCAGGCCAACCAACTTCAAAATTTCAAATTGGAGTGTATATTTTTGATAGCAGATTTTGATTCTACGGTGAAAAATAAGTATATTTTACTTCAAACTTTTTCTCTCCAATATTTTGCCCCCTTTATGAGGCAAAAGTATAAAAATGGTAGATTTTAGCGCCTGGGGGCAAAATGGGTGGTTGACCCACTTGACCCCAGTACACGAGTGGAAGAATACACACTTCACTTTACATGGTACAGATCCCTAAGTTCCAAAAAATGTATCTCCAACCGTTCAAAAGTAAAGGGGGGGGGGGGGGGGGGAGGGGAGAGAGACTTTTGGACCACCCTGTATAAATGAAAGAATTTTTGTGAATCGAAACTGTAGATTTTATCCAGAGATTACCTCCTTCAAACAACATACTTATAAACATACAAACAAACACCTCTTACCTCTTTATTAAATTAGTAAAGATTAATTACTATTAGATGAAAAAATAACACGATCAGGAAAAAAGGGTGAATTTTTCAAGCACACTTAACAAATGTGTTTTAAAAAGCTTGTCAATTAATTTGATGTTAAAATTTAAAATTTGACAGATTGCAATCCAAGATTCAGAGCAGTTCTTTCAAACACGTCGGGTTAAATAAAACAGTAGGGTACATTAACCAGCGTTACATTAACTAGAGTTACATTAAAAGCAACTCCGCAGCGAAAAAATAGAATTAGTATGAATTTCTCATCTTCACTTTTTTCCATATTGAATATTTAATTCGTATGAATTTAAAATTCCCTTTAATTTTCTGTTTTAGAAAATGAAAGAAAAGAGATAATTCTTTTAGGGAAGTTCTTTTTCCTTTTTAAGAATTTCAAAATACATTATTAATTTGCGTGTAAAGACAAGCAGAAAGAATTCTGATGAGTAGGGAAGTGAATCTGAGCGAAGAAATACAAAATAAAAAAAATCTTAGATTTTTTTCTTTGAGCCAAACTTCCGAATCAAGATGATAGCTCTGATTCGTTTGGGATTTACACAAAAAAGAGGAAGGTCGAATTTAGGAGCCCTTTCTCAGAATTAGATTTGTTTTTATTATTGGCCTTAATGGGGGACGTCTCTGGGTTAAAACGGACAGAAAGAATTGTAAGAATTTGAATTTTCAATTAAACAAGAACCGAAAGTACCAGGTTGGAACAAGAAATTAGACGATACCTCGACGAGTCTAGCAAAAGAAGGAGCGACAAAATTGATTATTGAAGAATTGTAAAGTCTCTGAGTCGGAAATAAATAAGTTATCATCAAAAACTCAATAAAACCTTAACGAGAAGAAAGGTTAAAAAGAAGAATTAAAGAAAAAGAAGAAAAGAAGAAAGAAAGAAAAATTAAACGAAAAAATCAACATGATTATTCGTGGTTAGATCTTAGGAAGGAAAGAAATAAGTCGGTCGGTTCATTTTATTCTTTCATAACAACCTGACAATTACAGACAGACATCCTAAAAAAAAAGGTGACATTTTGTTAAGGTTTCAAATCTCTAATTGTTGGAGTGGTGTTTCAAAAAATAAAAAAAAAGAGGAAGGAGAATAACACTTTAAAAAGCAACCTAAATCTTAAAAATTATAATATCGCATAAATAAAAGAATAGTTAACCGACGTTTCGATTTTGACAGGCAAGAGGATTTAGACTTAGACCTCAGGAAAAAGGGGTTTATTTTTGAAGGACCGGAAGATATTTAGAAGATCTTGAGTTTGGTCCCGTGATTCTTTCAAGGAACATTGATGAGCTATAAAGATTTTTCTGAATAAGTTTCCCTCTTATCTTCTCCCTAAGTTTTTTTTTTTTTTTTTTTTTTTTTTTTTTTTTTTTTTCAAATAATGACTTAAAAAGGGATAAGGTAAATTCTTTGGGTAATTCGAATCCATAACTTTGACAACTAATATATATAATCACAGTTTAATATATATATATATATATATATATATATATATATATATATATATATATATATATATATATATATATATATATATTTATATAAAACTATATATATATATATATATATATATATATATATATATATATATATATATATATATATATATATATATATATATATATATACATATATATATACATATTATATATATATATATATATATATATATTTAATATCTAATATTTATTGCATTAATCTCGCTTTAATGATAGAGCCACGCGATGCCTAGTTGTATACTTTTCCAATCTATATTTGTTAATGACAATTTATTATTATTTATATAATCTATATTTATATAATTTATTAAATTTTCTCCCCTTTTTTTCAATCTGTTAGAATTGTTTTGATTTTGCTTTCGAGCGAGCCGAAGGTAACGGAAGAGCAATGTGATTGTTCTAAAGAACGAAAACTTTGTATGTCTCCGATTTCAAAAATTCCAAGACAGAAATTCGTTTCGGGCATTAGGGAACATTTTTGGTTCCAGGTCTGGGGCTTAATTTTTGCGTACCAACATATCTTAAAAACTACTTGTCCGATTTTAATAAAATTTTAATTGTAGGCCATAATTAGCCCATTTTTGGTACTATATTAGTTTCAACTTTCTGCTTCCATATGTTTCTCTTCCACATGTGCACAACATACATTTATTTACACCTATACATTCAAAAGTATACTTACATGATTAATATGAAATTTGGATGGTTTATCGAAATTGGCCTGAAGATAGCCTCAGAATTGTTTCAACCATATGCGCTCTTTACATTTTGCTAAATTGATTCTTTAATTCATACCCTCAAAAACGAGGGTAACCTTATACAAATTTTACAATAAATGGTTATAAAGGCATTATTGTAATTCATTAAAGTAAGCTATGTGCCACATAAATTGGCTGATTATATTACATTGTATTAAAATATTAGTTTAGTAAAATGTAAAGAGCGCAGACGGAAATTAATCAAGGGCTATCTGCGGACTACTTTCGACAAACCATCCAAATTTCATAAAAATCAGATATGTACATTTGAAGACATAAGTTTAAATAAGTGTATGTTGGTGAGCATGTGGAAGAGACACAAATGGGCGCAGAAGGTAGTTAGTAAATAACTTAAATGTACATGGGAGCAATAATGGGCTAATTATGAACTATCATCCAAATTTCAATAAATAAGACAAGAAGTTTTTAAGGTTGGTTCGCAAAAACTGAGCGATAGACCATCAGACTGACATAGACACGGTACTAAAAATGTTCCCTGATCTTAGATAATGTATTCTTCAAGAAATTCGAGGAAGGAATAACAATCTAGATATTATTACTTAAGAGGTGAACTACAAATTTAAAATTCTGAACTGAAGATTGGGAAATTTATAATAGCTGTAACAAAAGATAATAATTGGACCATTTAAATTAAAACTTCTCAAGTAGCACTATTAAATTACATCCCTTCCCCCACCTTTACAGAGCCATTAGGTATAAAATTTCCAAACCATTTCAAAAACTTTATGTTCAAAGTTTCAACAAGTATTGGAAAAAATAAAACTTGCCAAGCTATTCCAATTTTAGAACCTGCATCTATAGGAAAATAATCATTTGATTTCGGAGAGCTTTTGCGGGAAAAGGAATGTCCAACAACGGAATATAAAAGAAAGGTAGAAAATTCCTTTTTTGAAACGGTTTGTTAAATTAAACACGACATGAAGCGGAGACGGAGATGGGATGAGAGAAGAAAAAGGATTGGAAGTCAATGTACCGTCGACTCAATTCCGTGAGGAGGTATAGTTGCCATTCTGAAGGGGGTGGAGGATATCGGAAATAAGAGGCGGCGGACTGAATAAATCTTAGGCCGAGATGAGGGGAGAACCGCGCCTCCTGCTGATTTGTATTCAAGTGGGTTTCCGGAGTGCTCGGTAGAGGGCGTCGGCAAACGGCCCTCGTGATAGGATAGCGGACCAGACCCTGACACAGAATACCCAGAGACTCTCCACAAGAGCCCTTAGACTTGCCAGTAATTTCACGAACTTCGTTCTTAAAAAAGAAGATTGAGTATTGTGAAGCCTTTGTAGATGCGCACAGCCACATTGAACCCAGTAATCCAGGTGGCTTCATGGACCATAAAGTGGAGGATCTGAGGTCTCGGGCCCCCTCGGCAGAGAACCTCCCACCTCTACTCGCCAACCTTTACTCTCGTACTCCCCAGTAAAATAAAAGCTACAGCGGAGATAGATAATTTGATAATCTCCGGTCAGACTCGAAACTCTTCCATTTAATGACCAAGCAAATGATCTCGTCTTTTTCAGACCTTGTTATGACTTTACAATTACGAATCAATTGTTACACGAATTGAATTACATATTTCTACCAATTTAAATAATTCAAAAGCTTCAACAGAAATAATCATATATATATTTATATAATCTATATTATTCAAATATATGTGGTGAAATTTATTTTAATGGCTGAATAATATGCAGAGAATTTCGGCAAAAAAAAATCTTATTCCTTTATTTTAAATAATAAATATATGGTTTGAAAAATTGTAAAAAAAAAAAAAAAAAAATACTAAACCAATCTTGCTCTTTAAAATATGCTTATAATTATTTATTCACCTATAAGTCAACAATAAACATGCTTCTTTTTTACTTGCAGAGAATTTTACTAAAAATTCCGCTTCATGAATTGGTATATATATACACCAATAAATTGGTATTGATATTAATATCGAAACATTAGTAAATAAGGAAGTTTTTCCTAAAGTCCGAAAAGTTTAAGCTCGGTTACCAAGTTATGGAACCCCATTAAAATTGATTTTCTTGTAGGAAATTTTGTCACCTTTAAAACAATACCAAATTTTTTGTTCTAGCTTTTATACTTTTGAAGCAATAAATGTTTATATGAGCAGAGGTATGCGATCTTAAAAAAAATCATAAAATTTAACCTTGTGGGAGAACGGTTAAGATTTGACACGCAGTGTTTTTTGCAGCCCCTGAGGCGTAGAACAACCGACTTTTTTTCACATATATCACTAGTCACCCTGTATAATGTAAAGCATAGCACGGGGATAGTATGCCGCTACATTAGCTGTATAAACCTAACTATATGCATTCACAACAAGGTAGGCACCAATCCGCATAATCAGCTAGCCATTTATATAGTGATACTAGGCGACACCGATCTGCGGTCAACACCCTAGTTTTGACCACGCCCAATGCTGCTTACCTTTATTGATAGGAGGGTGAACTGCTTTTCTATACGAGCTAAACATAAACATAAGCGGTACCACTCTGCAGCCATGCCACCCACAACTCGTGATAAGATTTGAGGCCTTACACGTGATAAGATTCGATTTTAAAATAGCGTAATAAAACTGCCGCAGGAATCTCAATGTCTTGGGGAGACAAACACACAAATCTTTGAGACATTTGTAGGGCAGATTATTATTGTTTAGAACCAAGGAGGGTGCTAAAGTAAATAAGTGCCATTAAAAACTATCTCTCTAATATCTTTAAGGCAAAACCTGCTTTTAATTGCAAGCGGTCATCAGCTACGGAGAGATGGAGTCAGGTAAAACTAGGAGTATATGACTGGATTGAATTGTGAACTTGATAGAAAATTAATGTGATATTAAAGGGGACAAACCAAGTTGGCTTATCCTTGTCTTATTAATCGGTGAAATAGAGTTGAATTTTTAGTATTAGCTTAGATAGAGAAATGACGCAATCGAATAGTTGGCTTTGAAAACCCCTGGGATGCAAGAAAAATTGAGGTAGACCCAAACAGACATAGTCTGTTACACCGAGGCATCTATCTTCCGAGCATCTGCCCTCACCGAGGCATAAGAAGAGGGTAATACCTTGAACGAAGTAAAAAGGACAGCTGCCAACAAAAGTAAATAAAAGGGCCTTGTTGATGTCCTACGCTCCAAGAAGGATGACAGGAACTGATGATGCGCTTTCGTTATTTAAATTAACCTCTATTAATTTAGTTTCCCTAAATAACTATGATTCGTTGATCGATAAATGTAGAATGCTTAGTTGATTCTAGCCAGAGTTCCAAAATACCCCGAATCTTTGTTTTACAATTCTGATTTAGTTATTATACATATACCAGTAACCTTATAACTTAAATAAACAAATCTAGTCACGATTTCCTGACATGAAGCTAGGCGTTTATACAATTGTAAAAACAAGTGTGATGTTCCTTTGTCCCAAAGTACAATCTGAATAGCCATCTTGGTTGGACTAAATATCCATTTGCCTTAATAATAATAATTTAGACTATGGAATATGTATATAGACAGTCCCATATTTCTGAGTTATAAATGAATGAGTTAGCCAATGTTATTAGGTAGTTTTCAAACCAAATTAGAATTAACCAATAAATAAAATAATGATAAATATATCAAATAGAGTTGAGTGTAATTTTTTTTGTTACTACGTTTTTATTAGCTTGCTTTCTTGTTTGTTTGTTTGTCCAGTACAAATCTTGCAATCGATTTTAACTAACTTCCCGAGTAGCTAAACATTTAAAACTTTTAGCAGAGCTCAGAACACGATGACAATGCATTATTTTAATACTTTTAGCCATCTTTCAGCAGAATTTAATTAGTTTTCAGCAAATTTTCCTGTATGAAAAGTTAGTTCAGAAAAAATCCGCAAGTTATTTTATTTGTTTTGACAAATCCCAGAGTATTTACAATCTTCATTTTGACGGGTTTCAAATTTGTGATTTTTTATTAAAAGGTAAACATTGAATGACAGCGAAAAGTAAACAAAGAAATAAATTAATTGACGTGTGACACCCAGGTTTGTTTACACTTGTGTCCTAGATATAGGTTTAATTTCTCTGCATCTCTACTTCTTTACATCTACACATTTTTCTTGTCTTACTGGCCCTACACAGGGGCATATCAATGGCACGGTTTAGATTTGGTGTTGGTAAGATCCGTTGTACAAAGATTTGTCCTTTTACATGTTTAAGATCAGCTCTCTAGATGGCTGTCATTATTATTTGAAGTAAATAAATTCGGAACTATGTTTTTTTTTCACTAACATTATATATAGCAATGACAATTATATTACCAACATTACATATAGTCCAGGAGATAGCGTGCAAAAAAATGTCTGACTAACATCAAGCTAGAATTTTGTATACAAGACAATCTTTTAGCGCCTTTTAAGAATATGTGGTCGGCTAAGTTCGTCTGCGGGACATAGCTTGGCAATAGGCGTTTGAAAAAAACAAACCGGTGGAGAGCGGCCATGTCTCACCAATTATGGTGGACAATGTGATTTTCATGATCCTGAGTACAGAATTAGTTAGAAGACCAAAAATCAAGTCGATGTTATTTTCACACTTGATAGGTTAGTTATTCAAATATTACTAAAAATCAACGTTGTCACCTGTCAACGGACAAACTAACATCAACTTGACTTTCGGTCCACTAACTAATTCTGTACTCAGGATCATGAAAATCACATTGTCCACCATAATTGGTGAGACATGGACGCTCTCCACCGGTTTGTTTTTTTCAAACACCTATTGCCAAGCTATGTCCCGCAGACAAACTTAGCCGACCACATATTCGTAAAAGGCGCTAAAAGATTGACTTGTATACAAAATTCTAGCTTGATGTTAGTCAGACACTTTTTTGCACGCTATCTCCTGGACTAATATGATTCAACAGAAAATTTAAAAACGTAGTATTATAAAAAGTTCTTTTATCTTGTAATTATTTTATATTTTATTTAGAGGTTAATTATTACTTATTAATATGATACACCCTAGTATTCTATAATTAATTTTCTTTTAATAACTCATTTTCATTACTTTCACATTCTAAAAAATATGATGTGTAGAAAGGAAAATAATTTGATAAGAAAGAAGAATACTGCAATCATTTTCACTTAAAAAAATATTCTGCACAGCGTTGTCTTATGCAACAATTTAAAGCCATGTAACTTCGAACAAAAACTGAAGCAGAAATGCTAAAATTTCGCCCTACCGCATATCCATAATTTTCATTGCAAAAAACGCGATTATTCCACAGTTTTGTGCCTTTAAACATCAAGTCCGTATAAAAACACAATCTCCCCCGTTTTATTCTCTGTGCTTAATTTAAACTACTTCGCAGTCCTTATATTTAGAAACTTTTCTCTCTTTAGGGAGTTCCATTTAGTGGAAAAAATAACTGTTATGAGATTTTCTTTTGGCGCATATTAAAAAAAAAATGTCTGATGCTAATTGAAAATTACAGTTGGTTAGTTTAGATTTAGCTCTGAAATGAAGCTTTTTATCTCTTTCTTTCTCATATGTTTTTTTCTCCCCACTCGAAAAAGTAGGGCTGTGTGATGTGACGCAACTAACACAGAAAGGAATGTAATGGGGTTAGGGAATACGAGGAAAGGTCCGTCCCACGAGCTCTCTTCACAAATTAGGATTCATTTACAGTTGATGACAATAGCTCGAGTCAAGAGGGGGGGGGGAGAGAGGGTTAGAGAAGGGTGGGGGGGGGGGGGGGGGTAGGAAAGCGTCACCCTGTTGTCCGAATGTGTGGACATTAAATAATAAAAACCTTCATATTCCGCCCACGGCCCTTTTTTTTATATTTTTTATCCCTTGCACTTCAAAAAGCCGTTTGAACCCCCCCCCCCCCCCCCCCCAAAGAAAAACTCGAGAGAAAACTCTTCAATAGATTTAGAAGAACGGAAAATGGGTATTTCCTTCCTCAACCCCTTTTTGTTTAATGGTGTTGTTAGGATTGCTAATTGGAATTATTAGATTTGTTTCCAAGTGGATTTGTCAATAAAAACCTGACCTTCGTAGTTTACATGGGTATAAGTTAAAGATCAACACTTAGCACATTATTCCCACGATTCGATTTAAAAATGGAAATTGTTTTTTTTTTTTTTTTTTTTTTTTAATTTTATTAAAATGCTCTAAGAGATTTCTTCTCGTTAATAATGTTCACAAAAACATGATTTGTTCTTTTCTTCTTTTAACGGACGAATAAATAGTAATGAATATTGCTTTACCTCATTATTATTATTTTTTTTTTTGTTTACTTTTTATTGGAACGAAGTTCCTTATGGCACGATAAAGCGTTAGGAGCCTGGGAGTAAATCCGAAAAATGCGTAACGGTCGTTTATTTCGGATACGCGAGGAAGCTATGTGCCACATTAATTGGCAGAGTATTTTTTCATAAAATCCATAATAAATATAAACGGGAGTGAATCCGAAAAATACGGCCGTCACAAAACCAACCGTCTCGAAATCGACCGATGAAGATAACTTGAGTAAATGATGACCAATTTAGTTGAAATTCAGTACACATGTTCATTTTACTAATGCCTAGGACGAGTTCGTTGGACAACGTTATCCGCCGAAGCGTTAGCGTGCAACGCTCGCGTAAAACGTAAGCTTGTAATGTAAAATTACAATTTTAGGACGGGAAAAAATTTTAACTTCTGCTATTTATTGGGACAAACAACTTTGTTCGAAATATTTTTGTTAGCAAAACCAACACCAACAACGTTATGAAGTGTTAAAGATCGCTAAATTTATTAAAGCGGACCTAAACGTTGTAAAATAGAGAAAACAACTTCTTTACCGATATCTTACGTTCTGACGTAACGATTTTAATAAATCTTCATACACATGGTCTAAAATAAAATTGAAACCGGGATGTAAAATGTCAACCTGATACAAGCAGAAGATTTTTTGTAGTGAAGTGATATATTTTATAATATTTTAAATATAGAGGGGCACGAGGGTTAGGGAATAGTCCTGTTCCCTCACTCTACTATTATAACCATCCTTTTTTACTATCAAATCATCATGATTAACTTTTTCTCAATATTCAATACAAATTTATTGCGAGATGCTCACTTCAATGATAAAAAAAATGATTTTCTTCAAATTTCGCCTTAACTCGGCTAAGTTATAAGTTATAAGTTAGCATTTTATACTTAGCAGTGTGATTTTGTTTATATTTAATGAAAAGCGTAAGGAACTTCGTTCCTAACGAGTGGACCGCGACACCACATGTATTTCTTTAAGCGTTATCGATTCCATACCATTCTATTTGTGTTAAAATTGTAACAAATATGATGGGTCGGACCTAGTCCCTTGAATGTGTTTAGATAAAATTAACACATAAAATTCTAGCTTAATGCTAGCAAGTCAACACCAGGATTAAAATACTAACTATCCTGATGTTAAATTTTCTTTTTAGCTTAAAAAACCACATTGTTGGCATATGTGCGTCAACTTTAGAATTATTATATTATATTAAACAATACAGTCTATTTCAACCTTATATTTTCATTTACGTATTGTAAATGCGCAATACAATCAATCTCTTTGTCTTAATATAGATTTTATTGTTTTTTTTTCCTGTGTCTTCGTTGAACGGATTTGATAAATGACCTACTTGAAGACCTCCCACTCCTTTTCCAACATTCTCCCATAAATAAATCATAAAATACACGCTCAAATGAATACTATGAATGAACCATTTATCACGGAATCGTTCATTCATCTCCGAATCACTCATTCATCATATAATGTAAGCCTTCTAACACTTTACGACACTGTTAAAAAGACTTTTGTTTCCAGAAATGTCGTTCTTCCCATTCAGAGCCACAAGTTATTTATTCTTGGCAAATTGAATTCATTGCAAATCATCGAATTAGGCTGAATTCGTATTCTATTGAGGCATAAACTTTTCCATTTTTTCTCTCTCTGATTAATGATGGTTCTTTATTATTTGTTATTTAAAGTATCATCATGGATCATTATGGATCATATACATCTTTTGTGAAGAACTGGAAAGGAAATAATACCTAATTAATTATTTGTAAATTATATATATTTTTTGAAATAATTAAATAAAAATATTTATTTCTTTAAAAGTAGCCATATTAAAACGTTGCATCTGTTTCAGGCATCATCCAACGTGGGAGGGTGGAATATAGCTACATTTAAAGAGAGTTTTATTTTATTTAATCATATTAAAATAAATAACCCTATATAGGTAAAACAATTATAAAAATGGTTCAATTTTTAAAAAAAGTAAAAATTTAATGGCTTTTAACTTTTTTTTACACCAAATTATAACTTAATTTTTCTTTGGAACAAAAGCATCACCAGATACACCGATGAATAATGCAAGGGAGGGATGAGTAATGATGAAGGGTTCCGAGTAACTCCACGACTTTTTAATTTAAATAGTGAAATATACCCTTGCCTGTTATATTTTTTTCCATATTTATTTAAAAACAATACGAATTCTAAATAGATGTAGTAAAGAAAAGCATGTCGACCTGTGTGTTATTAGGGTTTTGAGGTCATCCTATAAACCCTTGTGCATTTGGTGGTCCGTCCGTTCGTCGCATCTTTAATACTATCTTTTAGGCCCAAAAAAAGGAAAAATGTTGCGAACTTCCCAACTCAACATTTCTTCTATCAAAGAGCAATTGCAAACTGATAGCAACAGTTTTTATTTTTGTAATTTTGAGTGGGGCATCATTTTAAAGGGATTTAAATGCAGATCACAAATATATATATCGCAATTACAAAATTGCGGCCATTACCCCCAAATCTACAAAAAAAAAAAAAAAAAAATCCCCCCCCCCGCTACCCTATATGGAAAAGTCCTAAAAATGAGGGGAAAAATACATAAATATACATTTCTGTAGGCTAATGATATTTTCGGGAGTTAATATAAAAAAGGCCAATTTTAGAAATTTGAGGTGGCGCGGTAACTATGCGGTAAACCCAAAATTTTTATTTTTTATAATTTTTCAGTGTGTTGTCATTTTAAAGGTATTGAAATGTAGATCACAAACATATATCGCGCTTCCAAAATGGTGCCCATTTTACCCCTAACAGAACAAAATATGTGCATACCAAAGATGCAAAAGGATAATATGCACATTTTGCTCCTCCAAAGTGCAACTTGCAATACATATTTCAGTAAAAAAAAAAAAAAAAAAATGTTGGATATATGAATTTTTATGACTGAAAACAACTCTTTTAGTAGCTTGCTGGCAAGTTCTTGACGGGATTTTTTTTTATAAAATTGATAATAACTTTGGTTCTACTCAATATTTTTTAATGAAACCAAGCCTGCAAGATGCATAATAAAATGTCAAATTAACCAATTTCGTTCGACAAATTTTGTGCCTATAAAGTCGGACTGGTAGAGACAGACATACATACATATAGACAGACAGGAAACAAGTTAAGGTTGGACTCGGTTTTCTGAATTTATGAAATGAAAAAAGTATAAAACTTTTCCAATTCTGATTAATGTACAGAGTACAGACGACAAAACTTTATTGTTACATGTATACATAATAGTTAAAGCTGCGGGTAGTTAAGGTTGCTGTAGGGGTGTAGTTAGATGACGCCCGGTTCCCCTACTCTACAACCCTCCTTACTTCTTATTAAATAAATCAATGACACTCATCGTTATTATTTATTACCTATTTTATAATATTCAATATCTGTGGCAATACGTTCACTTCAATGATAGAGCCACGCGATGCCTCGTAGTATAAACACTGTTGAAGGGACCTCTATTGCTCATATTGACATAATAAAACAATTTGGACATATTAAAAGAGGGGGAAACAATTAAATAAATTAGCCAATAATGGCTCGTAAAAGCATGAAATCAATAACGCACGTGATAAGATGCGAGGAAGCTATGTGCCATACTAATTGGATTTTTTTAAATTTCTCTACAAATTCTTTGCTTGTTTTTTGTCAACCTAGCTGTTAAAAAAGCCAAGTGTTTGCACATAGACACTGCAGTCCAGATACTAAATGAAATCGGTCCTCCTTTGAAAATAAAGAAACTCAGAAAGCTTTTTAGATGAGGATAATCTTTAAAATATATATTCTATTCTTATGAATAAATAAACATACATAATTCCTAACTCGGGGTCTTGGTGTAGACTAAGTTTTCTTACAACTAGACTATATCTCTCGGAAAGTCGTTTAAATTAGCTCTTTACATTCCCTTCTACTCTAAGTTAGGACCGCGGTTATAAAATACTCGGATCAGACTATTTAAGCTAGTAGGAGAAGCGAGACAAAGAGTAGTCATCTATAAACACCTTTTTTCTAGATAAGGTGCATTTAGGAGTTCCAGTTCTTAGCAAAATACAAACTCTTAGTTCCCACTCATAAGTCTTACCTTAAGTCCTTATAAATAATCCTCCGCCCCCATTGTTATTCCGACCTATTTCCATCTTCGTTTCAACCTTCAACGGCAACTTCTGTCTTTATTCTTTCTAAAATCGTAGGAGAAAAGAAAAAATAAAAAGAAAAACAATATTTCATGCTAATACGGTGGGATTGAGGTAGAAAGATTTAGATGTTTCCTTTCTTTCTATTCTTTGTGGTAGTAAGAGTTTTGAGATTTTTTTCTTTTTATTTTCTTGAAGGATCGTGTTTTTCAGAGGAAGGATTTATCGTTGTCTCGCAGAGGATGATGTCTGACGCGTTAAGTAAAGTACGGAATAACGAAAGAACAGACAGTGGTGCTATCCAACGGGGCACCGATACCACTAAATAAACAAGAAAATCGTTTCTCAGGTTAAAATATCACAAAGTCGAATATAAATCTTTCCAGTTTCTCCATCTTTTGTTTTAGCAATGTTTCTTTCGTTGTTCTTTCATATATTATAAGTGGGAGGAAAATGTATATTCATATAAGTACTGTTTTCCTTTTATTTATTATAAAACATGTTTATATACGTAGAAACTTTTCAATATTTGAAACCGCATTGAAGTATTTTTATAGATTAACATTTTCCGTAAAGTCGTCCTCGGTATTTTCTTTTAAGTAAACATCATTAAGTTTTCCCAAATTGCTGAATCGTAATGTTTTTTGATTGTCGTTATTCAGAGCGAGTATGTTTCACGCTAAAATTATCACAAACAAAAGGTACTCTCAGGCTTAATTATTTTCTTGGAAGAGAAATATACATGTATTCAGATATTTATATTCGCTACCATGCATTCGGATTTTAATAATGTTGACAGTCATCCCATTCAAACTGGCAAATCTCTATGGCCTTCCAAGCAAGACAATTTTTCTATATTTTTGATAGCAAAATATAAATATACGTACACTAAAACTACGATGATCCGGAATAATCAAAAAGTAATAATAATAAGAAATCGGTGCGTACAATTAAATATCCGGATAGACGAATTTCCAATATAATCAGTTGCTTTAAAGGAAATACGTCAAATAACTATTAAACAAACGCAAAATTTATTTAAAAATGCCGCGGCTTGATTACAAACGATTGAATTCAAAGGCACCGGTCCGCCTTCTACGAATTGTTAATATGCCTTCATATACTAGGTAGGCCGAGAGGGCTGAGAGTTGATGGCAACCTCCTGTACTTTCCTAACTCCCTGTCACACGTATAAATCTTTTCGGCCCTATGACGTGCGGTGGAGGGAGGCCCAACAGTTTGAGACAGACTGTGCACACCTCCTATACCTTTCTAACTCCTTGATATACAGGGTAACGTTTTTTAGTAACGCTTTTCGAGTCATATAGCACAGCCTAAACATGAAAATGTCAATATATACAGGGTAATTAAAAAAGAATGACCCATTTTCA
Organism: Gerris lacustris; assembly: GCA_951217055.1. Taxonomy (NCBI): domain Eukaryota; kingdom Metazoa; phylum Arthropoda; class Insecta; order Hemiptera; family Gerridae; genus Gerris; species Gerris lacustris. The sequence goes on along the minus strand of OX578279.1, from coordinate 67,205,311 downwards.
AAATTAATTTATAATAATCGTTGAAGTGTAATTGACATGTTTAAAGCAATTAAGTTATAAGCAGCAATCTAAGCAGCTCAGCGGGCAGTTAAGTTGTACGTACAGCTTAATTTCTCTAAACATGTTAAGCACACTTCAACGATTTTTAAAATTTAATTTTGGAAATATGTCATTCTTTATTAATCAACCTGTACTGTAAATGCTAGACTTAGAAATCTGTGATTTAATTAATTATCGTTATCGCTTCATAGATGAGTTTTATTGCATTGATATTATTTCTGTCCTCATTAGTTTATACTAATGAGTTACCTCCATTTTCAATTAATTGACTGTTATTTTAAGTATATATGTAGCTAGTAGAATCTTTATTCTTACCAACCCTTATCACTGAAGAAACTGTTAATAATTAATACAAAATTGTTGTGAAAATATTGTGGGTGTGATAATTTCTAGTTTCTATTAACCTTTCTAGTCATAAGTTATTAAGAGTAGTATTTTATCTGGAACACAAATCTTCGTTTATTGAATTGATATCGCAGTTTATTTATGTATAATTTATCATTGTAACCAGTAATATCTCTACCACTATTCACTATTCCTCCTCTCCTCCACTATCTTCTTTATTGAGGTGAAATAAGTTGTCGCATAACAAATGATTCCAGTAGGACCTTAAAGCCTTTTTTATCTCCTCTTTTTCTCTAACAGTTTGAATTGAAACTAATAAATTAGAATGTTTATGTGGAAACCAAGGTATAGATAAACATACTTAATGTTAGAATCATGGATAAAATGTCCATTTATTGTGCTGTTAAGTGTTTTGTCATGCCTACTATCTCTACTTTGTTGGTGTATACAGTGCACGCAATTCTTATTTTAGCCATTTCGATAATTTTACTTTATTTGTTGTCTAATTGTACTTTACCTTTACTTTATTGTGGTTATAATTTAAATTATTAGTAATTCAAATTACTAAATTTTATTTTAAAAATGATTTATGTTTGGTTACTAATTGGTTAAAGAAAGTTGCTATTTGTAAAAAACAAATATCTCATATGTAATTAAATAAGATAAACTGTATATATTGTTAGAAGGAATGTGAGAAATGAACCTGGGTTTATTTTTGTACATAATAATGTTACAATGTAACTAATCCCAATGAGTGAAGTTACGCGCACCTCTGATTGCTTTGACGAATTACTGTTTTAGTATTTTTTTTTAAATATCTGACAAATAGAAAGATTTTTAAATTGAATTTTTAAAAGGATTAAACCTAAAAGGTAAATACTTATAACAGTTAATTAAAATGTAATTTTTGATAAAAGATCTGATATTTTTTTAATCTTTTGTAAATTAATTACAGGTTTGAAAATGTTCCAACGTAGGAATGAAATATAGTCATTTTGAAAATAAAAATGAAATGAGGTAGTTATTTCATTTCATTTTTTTAAAAGAAATTATATTCCTACTGACACAAAGTAAAAAATGCATAATTAATTAAAGGGGACAACCAAAATAGAAATGTACTTTATTTCTTTTAACAAAGTATTGAAACTAATAAATTAAAATGTTTCTGTGGAAATATAGCATTATTTTCTTCTTGTCAGTGGTGAGAGGTATAACGATTATTTTTATAATTCTACTCCATTTAAGTACCAATTTAACTTTAAATCAAATTATAATTATCAATAACTACGGGAGACATACAGAGAAAAATAGACCCCCTTCACCGGGACTTGAACCACGGGTCCTCCTATTAATCCGTTACAGGTGCTCTTACCAACTGAGCTATTCGGGAGAATGATTTAATTCAATTCTCTCCCAATTCTTATCCCGTATAGCTCAGTTGGTAAGAGCACCTGTAACGGATTAATAGGAGGACCCGTGGTTCAAGTCCCGGTGCGGGGGTATATTTTTCTCTGTATATGTCTCCCGTAGTTATTGATAATTATAATTTGATTTAAAATAAAATTTAATCTTTCCGTAGTATGAATACTACCAAAAACTTAAAAAATTGTAAATACCAATTTAACTGTATAAGCCGTCTTTCCGAGAAAACATTGAATAAAACAAATGAGACCCCGATGACAATTGAAACAGGTCCTTCTAATCAACCACATTTTTATTTTAAGTTTGAATAAGCCTCATAAAATATATAAACTGACAAATCTTTTATATAATCGGGTAGTGTCCCGACGACGGCGACGGCGACGCACCTCGAAATGATTAATAACGTTAAAAATTGATGAGCTAATACCTAGATAATATGATCCTGTGACCTCCAGCACGCGAAGCAGGCACTCTACCATTGTGCTATCCGTTCGTAGTGAACCCTATGGCCTAAAACTTTCTATTTAAACAGTATTTATCTATATATTATTTAGAAACAACTAGAAATCACGTGGCTCTTTCTGTTTAAGTATAACTGGACACCGCGAGACTCATTCATTTTAAATATAACAAATTATCTCTCAGCTCTTTTTTTGAATGCAATTAATAAGAAATAACTAGACATCACGTGGCTCTTTGGGTTTATGTATAACTGGAGACCGCGAGACTCATTCTTATTGAATATAACTAATGATTTTTCAGATCTTTTTCTTCCTTTTTTTTTTTTTTTAATTTAAATTTGAATTATTCATTTATTCATTCATAATTGAGTAGTGTCCCGACGATGGCGACGACTCACCTTGAAATTATTTTTTATTGTTAAGACAACCACATTTATTCTGCACATTGCCATGGGCTTAATGGCTAGTAATAGATAAGTGACAAATAGAATTAAGTGAGTTTATTTAAGTGTTTAATTAAGTGCATTGTGTGGTAAAAATTATAAATTAAATGACAATCCGATAAATATACTGACACTTTATTTATTTTACGATGAGTTAATTAGATAAGGTATTATACCGTCAACGACATGAAATATATCTTATCACTTTATGAATACAAATTTGTAGCTGGATGTCAATCTGTCTGTCTGTGTATTGTGTATCTGTCCGTGCGTCTATCTGTGTCACGCATAACTCCCAGATTTTTTTAAAATAGAAAGTTGAAACTTGGTACAAAAATTAGTCCTTACACGAACCTAGTTGTGCTGCTCAAAAAAAAAAAAAAAAAAAATCAAAATTTTCCGCCATCTTGAACCCAGTTTGTTGAGTCAGCAAAACTTAAAAAAAATCGAAAAGTGGTCCAATAGAGTTGAAATTTGGCACGAATGTACCTGTCTTTATAACAAACAAATACATCAAATTTGATATAGATATTGGCCGCTATTTTGAAGTTATCAATTTTTTAATTTTGAAACTTAGACGTTTTAATACCGAAAGTATAAATATGTTTCTGACATACAGTATATCACTGGAACCGGTAAACAATAAGGAACAAATTAAGAAAACCTGATGAAATTTCATTAATTAGTTTAAAAGTTATAAGCAAACATAATTATTAATTAGTACGATACTTTTGTTAAACGTCAAAGTTTGTTTACATCGGTCAAAATACACTTAAAATTTTACCGCCAAAATTCAAATAATTAAATAAAAAAAATAAAAATAATGTATACAATTTTTTTTTGAAAAATGATAATAAAAAAAATTAGTTGGTTCAAAACGGTCATCCATCCAAGTACTGACCACGCCCAATGCTGCTTTTTCAGCACTGGCCTCTTTAGTGGCCTCCGAAGAGGGGAAAAGTTCCGAGGTGCTCCATTCCCGATTTTTACTGATTTTATTATCAGTAACATACTTAAATTAATTTGATTACAGTTAATGTTTTGAATCTTGATAATGATTGCATGTTGTAAAATGAATATAACATCGGATAATAATTTCGGATTCATTGATTCGTTTAAACTTGAATATTTCTGTTAAAGGAAAGGTAAAGGCTAGTTGTAGGTAAAGCTAGTATTCAGGTACTTTTATAACCCGTTATTTTTCAGTTATTATACAATTATAATCTTTTCTCAGTCGGACTGTAGATAAAAACATGAGGGGAGAAGGAGTCGTCGGAATACTTAATTTATTCCTTAGACGTTGGAGCTATGAATACATAATGCTCTGTTACAAGAATAGGATTATGTTGTGTATTTATTCTAGGACTTGTTCTGTTTTTAGCAATCAATAAAATGGCCCAAAGTCTAAGTTAAAGGGTATTTACATAAAATGTCAAGACGTTGAAAAAGCAATCACGCACATCTAAAATTATAGGCCTTGACTTCCACTATGAATTAATTAGCAGCCTTCAATTTTTATATTCCTTTCACGCATTTTCAACCATTATTATTTTTTAAAAATGTTAAAAAAATAAACAGAACGTTTGATTGATACAATTCGAACGAGAATTTAAATTTGCGTGGAAGTATTTTTAATTTATTCTACTTCTTCGTAAAAAAAAAGCCTTTTGTAAAATCTCAAGTTAAAAAGTACATTTTCTTTCTTCTTTAAGCATTTTGAACGTAGCTTAATTTTTCATTTTGTGACTTAATGTTTTTCTTTGTGGTAATAGCAGTATGGTAATAGCTAAGGTCCAGTTCAGTTAAAGACCTGTTGTTTTTTTTTCTCCAATGCCCTTTTTAAAGTCATCAAGTAATATTTTAACAATCTTAATGAGTTTCACGATAATAACTATTTATTTTTTTTGTATTTTTAATAGTTACAGCTGTTGTGAGGCCAACATTTTGTGGGTAGCTAAATTGGTCAAACGACACATTGTTATATTGGTACAAGTATAGAAATTTGTGTTCCACGTATATGAATGTGCCTCTGAAACAATTATTTGGCCCAAGATAAGAGGGTGTTGGGAATTATGATTAATTGAACAAAAGTGGTTCAAAATTGGTTAATAAAGATAATAAAAACTATCTGCTTCAATACATCCTGACTATATTTCGACCTTCTCTAAGGTCATCTTCAAGCCTACAACATAATTGAAGACAAGGATTTACTATTTTATCACAATGCTGAACAAGGTTATTACATATATTTATAACCATATTAAAATTTCTTTACCTTATGTGGTTACTAATTAAAAAACAATAAAAAATTCCATGTCAAATTTAAAAATATAAATTATAAAATCACACTGTTAAGTATACGATGCTACTTATACATGGCGGAGTTATATCTACATTTATCTCTGCAGCTCTGTCTATCCGACATAAAATTTTATCCTACTGTTTTATCACCTACTTTTCTTCCCTCTCCTTTTTATGTAGCTTTATGTCTTTAACTTCCTATACATATCTCCTATGTTTATGGCATCCCATGCATTATTTTTATCACACATGAAGTTAAACAAAAATAAATAATAATAAAAAAAATAAAAATAAAAAAAGTAAATACGTAAATAATGAGTATCAAGATATATATTTAATTTTGTTATTCTATGATTTATATTTGTGAAGTCTTTTGAATTGTAATTTCCAATTTGTTCTTCTCTCTTTGTATTATTTAAACTTATATGTACATTTGTACATATAAGTAAGCAAATATTGTAGCATATATTGTAAGCAAATAAAGATTATTGTTATTAACGGAGTTAAGGTCCAATTAAAAGAAAAGCATTTTTTATTATTGAAGCGAGTTTATTGCAATAAATATTTCCAAGATAGAAATCCGTTAAAGACACGTGGAAACATTTTTGGTTCCGTGTCTGTCTGACGGTCTGTTACTCATTTTTTTAACTAACGCATCTTAAAAACAACTCATCCGAATTAATTGAAATTTGGATTTTAGGTCATAATTAGCCTATTGTTAGTTCCATATAAGTTTCAACCTTGTGCGCCTAGTGTTTTTTCTTCAGATGCGCACAAACATACATTTATTACACCTAAATCTTCAAAAGTACTAATTTGATTTTTGTGAAATTTAGATGGTTTGTCGAAAGTAGCCCGGAGATAGTCCCAGATTAATTTCAACCGTCTGCACTCTTTAACTTTTACTAAATCAACACTTAACTTTTAATTCATGTAAAAAAAAAAAAACAATTTTGAGATATTAATAAAAAACGGGGGAAAAATAAAATCATTAAAGCATAGGAAGCTATGTGCCAAACTAATTGGCAGAATATTTTAATTGGTTTCTTTTCTTTAAGCAATAAATGGTTTTTAACCCTCATAAAAAATAAATAATTACATAAACGGTTTTTAATAGTTAAAGATTTGAAATTTTTAAAAAATACATAAAAACTCCATTACTTTGGAATAATAGACCAGCAATGATCCAGTAACCTGATTAAAATCCGGATATTAATACAAAAATTATTTTCAAATAAAATATTATAATTTCATCACAACAAAGCAGGTCTGAAGCAATCTGTTTGTTTTTTTTTTTTGTATTTTTAAATATATTTTTCAGTTTTAAATATTTTAAAATGTGAAATGTATTTAAAATTAATATATGTAGGATATATGAATTTATAGTCTGATGAACGAGAGGAACCGAGAAGGCATTTTTACTCGATAATATTAAATAAAGAAATAAAAATGAAACTCACAAATAAAATCAGCATAATAAAATAAGACAATGTCTCTTCACTGCATACCTGAAACAATCAATTATAATAAAAATTCAATTATAATAAACAATCAATTATAATAAATAATCAATTATAATAAACAATCAATTATAATAAACAATCAATTATAATAATCAATTAATAAACAATCAATTATAAGAAACAATCAATAATAATAAACAATCAATTATAATAAACATTCAATTATAATAATCAATCAATTATAATAAACAATCAATTATAATAAATAATTAGTTATAATAAACAATCAATTATAATAAAATGCTGTTGATGATTTTTCTGAACTTGTTTGCCAAATTTTGTCAAAATCGGCCCAGTAGTTTAGGCTCCACGCGTCTGCACAGACAATACACAGGCGTTTGTTAAACTTTTTTGGGACCTCAAAACGTGTAAATCCATAAAATCGAATTTTCGCGCCAACACAATACTTTCTCTCTATATAAGAAAGTAATATGATAGGAATGCCCCAAAAAAACATCCCTCAAAAACTAGGGGTTGAAGTTTAAGGAGATTTTGTCAATTATTTTTCGGTTATGCTTCATGAAGGTTAAATGAAAAAGCAGATCACACGGAGAGACCTGGTATGGTACTAAAAATATAATATATGTATTTAGTTTTATTTTTGCACTTTTCTTCATTCCACGAGTCCTTGAATAATGCGTTTTTATTGTACCCCGGTCTTATTGAAAAAAAACAACGAAACATTTTTTAAAACATACAGTTATTCTTTAGACGATAAAATGAATTTTTTATGTGAGCCACATTATATAATAAAAACTGAGCGAAAAAAAATCTTTAAATTATATCTCTTTATATATCTTTAAGGAATAGTTTCAATGCGTTTGAACAATATAAGTGTTTGATTCACGACATTACAGTAAATAGTTCAAAACTTTACAGCCAAAACAACCGGTACTTCTTTAGATTGTTACTCCTCTATGTTTTTTTTAACATAAATGACTTCGACTAAATATCTATTCAGACAAAGGGGTGTTAAGTCTAATGAATACTTATGGACGAAGGAATATCACACTTCTGTTTTTATAAGGGGAGTAATAATCTTAAGAAGAGCATTCCGTAAAATTTCTTTAGATTGTTACTCCCCTCATTTTTTTTAAAAGGCGAGTAACAATCTAAAGAAGTGCCAAACAACCTTTTAAATACTACTGAGCCGATTAAGCTCATTAACGAACCTGTCCTTTTTTTAAATTTCCTACGAACCCTTCCTTAGTGTGTGATGGAAGGAAATTCATTCTTAACCAATGTATTTAATTTTTCATATGTGTATTTGTTATGTTTTAAAGTTATATTCAAAGATTTAGTTAAATTTAAACGTATTAAGATCAAAAAATGTAATTGAAGATTTTTTAGTAAATATTTTTGTCATTCGTTTGTAATTAGTTATTTACCCAAACCAAGACTGTTATTTCCTTTTTGTCTCACTAAATTTAACACTTAGATAAAGAATTACTTTCTTTTAATATTTAAGCAACTCTAACGTGATTATTAAAGAGGAAAATGGGGTTCTATGTACAAAGTGGAAACTTTTTATTACCAAAACGGGAAGTAACCGACATTATCAAGCAAAGGTACGACAAAACGATAAAGAAAAAAATACATAGCAATCCCTTTATAATAAACTAATTAGCATAATTGGTAATTACAGTAAAGTTTACCGAAATGTTGAGTAAAATTTTAAGAAATAAGAAATTAAAAGCTAGAGTTTACCCGCTATATTACCATACTATTAAAAAAGATATTAGGGAACAAGTTTAGAACTAAGTTTTCATATAGAAAGTTGCCTCTACCAATAACTATAACTACTGTGAATAAAATTTTCAATTTAAATTATAATTATAATTTAAGTTAGCTATTTGCTAATAGCTTTGCAGAAGTCATAAATATAAACCTAAGCGATTAAAATGTTCTACACTTCATACAATTATTTTCTAATAAGTAAGTCAAATTATAATAATAATGAAATGTTACAGGTATGAAAATATCAATCTTCATAAATAACTAAGTTAAATAGCCAATTTGGACTTAATATACCAAATCCATAATCCTGATTAAGTATGATCCATAAGTTAAGATCAAGTCTTCAATGGTTAACTCGTTATAGGGGATATTATATTAAAAGTTTTAAAGATACTTTAAGGTACTGCGTGGCATACTTTGAATTCGAAACTACATGTAAAGTTCTTTAAGATGGGTTACCAGCGCTAAAAAATTAGATTTGAATTAGCTAATAATTTAAATTTGACTTTGTAAGATAGCCAGTCTAGTATAGTACATAACCCCTGATGATGTAAATATATTTTATCTACAATTGATACGATATATAAACATTTTATCTCTGTTTAGATGCGAAGAAAGTGATTCTTTTCGTAGTTGTATTCATTGCGCATGCGCGTTTCATAATTCATACCTTTATTTCTGCACTAGTGTGGAAATAAAGAATTCTTCACCTTATTGCACGATTAGCGTATTTGATTACATTTAACAAATCTAATTTGCTATTTGTTTAATTAAAGTAGCTGATTTTTTTCTGTTTATTAATCCAACAATCGTAGATAAAGTTCGATACGAAACTCGTACGAAACTTTGCAAAATGCTACTCTCCGCACGAGACAAGTAATGTAATAGTATATTATGTTACTAGGCTGTGAAGTGAGTTTTTTCTTTACCGCGGCAATTATATTGCCAAGGTAAAGAAAAAACACTTCACAGTCGCGTAGCATATGCTATTTTCTCCGAGGTAGCAGACAATGAAAAAACATTAATTATTAATCACTAATCAATATATAATAATAAGAAATATTAGTTCATACTTAAGACTTAAAGAAAGAAACCTTAAAAAGAGGTTACACTATAAGAAAAGATAAATAAAACGCATTGACATCTAGCGGATTTTAATCGTACTAGAAGCATTTCTACAAAGACTGCAGCGGTACTAACGGAAGTTTTGACAACTACCCGCCGGACATAAAAAATCTTTTAGTTCCTAGGACGTAAAAGATTTTTTCTTTACAGCTAGGAGTAATGAAAAGATTTTTTAAGTCCACGTAATGAAAAAATGGATTTTAGCTATGTCTATTAGGCTCTAAAGTTACTATTTCACAGCCTACCACGGAAAAACGAATTTTTTTATACACAAGTCTATAAATTTTTCAAATGATAATAATATCATATTATTTGTAGCTTGAAAGTGAATTAATAAATTTAATTATCTAATTTCTTTTATTTTTAATAATATATATATATATATATATATATATATATATATATATATATATATATATATATATATATATATATATATATATATATATATATACATATATATCAAACAGTAGCATGCTTTCGTCTCTTAACAGGCCATAATTATCTACAAAAACATCTATATCGAATAGGAGTGGTTATGGAACCAGGATGTGTTATCTGTGACACCGGTGAAGAAATGACGGCGTCGCATCTCGACTCATGTCCTGCGTTAGAGGACATCCGATCTCACTTTAAGATAGACGACAGCAGCTGGTCTAAGAAAGCTGCACTATATTGGGCTGCCAGGAGACGTATGGTCGAAGTTGCCAACGTACCGGCGTAAAAAAAAAAAAAAAAAAAAAAAAAAATATATATATATATATATATATATATATATATATATATATATATATATATATATATATATATATATATATATATATATATATACAGTGTGTCCCCGAATCGACGCATGAATAGGTGAAAAATACTAAAATTAACTAATTTATGTCATAATTTAAGTTTCGAAAAATCAAGTTTGTCTTGGAAATTTACATAATAGTTATTTTTCCCACTAGTAAAGTGCTTCTTCTCTAGGAGATACGACAAAATGGTATCAGAAAAAGTTTTTCAGAGAGAAAAACTCTTACTCAGTTTTTCTCTCTGAAAAACTTAACTTCATACAAAATTTGAAAACTCTCTGCCTACATTGATATATTGCATTATTTACCACTCCATAGTATGTCTATTGTGGTGTTAAAAATAGTTAACAATTATATTTTTAGTGGTGTTTTCTGTGCCATAAAAGTTGGTTTCAAATTTCGAAAATACCTCTATAAATATTTCTATGTTAGTACAAAATTAAATTTAATCGTGAATATTATTGTTATTATTCTTATTTCTTATAATGAATATTTAAAGTTCTTAACAGACGATTGAAAGTAAACTAAATTTTTTTGCACTTGCATAATTTATCAATTTTGTAAGAACTTTTCCTCACGAAATTTTTTAATATCTTCAACAATTGAAAAAATGGTAAATAATGCAATATATCAAAGTAGGCGAAGCGTTTTAAAATTTTGTATTTTTACTCAGTTTTTCTCTCTGAACAACTTTTACTAATACCATTTTGACATATCTCCTAGAGAAGAAGCACTTTACTAGTGGGGAAAATAACTATTATGTAAATTACCAAGACATACTTGATTTTTCGAAAACATTTTTTTTTTTCAAACAAATTCTTTATTGGCATAAGTAACAAAAAAAATATTTGTGTTTACCGGAGCCATAATGTTATTTTGAGAGGGGTTATTTTGTGCCTTTTTATAATTTTGATATTTTGTAAGGGATTGGAGCTTTTTAATCAAATTTGGGGAAGGGTATAATGAACAATTTTGGAGTATATATTTATATTTTTTTATTTTTCTAAACGGAAGTTTTTGATTGGATTTTTGTTAGGGTTGTTTGCAGGTATTTAAACGGGTATCATAGGCAGTCTGTGGACTGACTTAAGAGTGGACCAACCTGGCATTTGCCTAGTAAATTGAGGGAAACCACAGAAAACCTCAATTAGGTTGGGTGGACCCGAGTCCTTCCAAAATTCTTCCTATGTTTTCCCTAATTAATTTTTATTTATTTTTTAAATTTTATTTCGTTTGTGGGTTTCTGTTGGTGAGTGGACTCCAGATTTTTTCAATTTTAGGCTAAGGGGAGTAATTTATTTCTTTTACGAATTTTAGTGTAAGTTTAATATTTTTTAAATTTGAGAATAGGATGGTCTTGATTTTTTCATTTTTGTCTTGAATTTCTTGTATTTTAAATTTTTGGTAAAATTTATTTCTTTCTGATTTATATTTCGGACATTCCAATAGGATGTGAGCTACATTTTCTTCTTTTTCAGGACAAGTATAACATATTGGTGAATCACTTAGTCCTATTATATAGTTGTACTGAATGCATCGTGCATGGTAACTTCTTAATCTATTAATTTTCATTATATCTGTACGTGGTAGTTTTGTTTTCCAAAACCATGGTTTAAGTGGAATTTTTTTGACTATTAATTTGAATTTTTTTGCTTTTTCTGGTTCTTCTTGTAGTTTCATATTAAATTTTCAAACATATTCTTTTTGGATAGTGTTATGAGGTCTCTTGTTGGTATTTGTTTTTCAGATTGTTATGTAGGGGTTTTGGCAAGTTTGTCTGCTTCCTCGTTTCCTTCAATTCCTTGATGTGATTTGACCCATATAAAGTCTATTTTTTTATTGTTTCTTCTTATTTCTGCTATATTGTTTAAAATATTCATGAATATGTGATCCAAGTGTGTAGTGTATGAAATGTTGTCAAGTTTTTTAAGAACGCTCTGGTTGTCACATGCTATCGTGTATTTGTTATAGTTATTTTGTAATGTGTTAATGTATTCTAGTGCTTGTAAAATTGCTAAACTTTCTAATGTATATATACTAGTATGTTAAGGGCATAAGTAGCCGATGCCTTATTTTAATTGCGGGGGCCATAATAAGAATATCCTGTTACATTTTGTTGTTTTGATCCGTCTGTAAATATAGTATAAGTTTTGTGTGGATGTAATTTATTTAGTTGATCTTCGAATGTAATGTTATTGTAAGGATAAGTAAATTTGGGTATATATATATTTGGTTTTTGATATAGGTTTTCATAATTAATTTGATGAATTGGTAATAATTTGTGTTGGTATATACTTTGATTTAAGTAAGGTAATAGATTATTGTAGCTATTGTTTAGTAAGGGTGTAGGTTTATGTCGCCAGTATCTGTGTACTCTGTTTATTTTGTTTGATAGTTCTGATATAGATTTGTATATGGTAGAGTATTGAGTGTATAATTTTAATAGTAGTTTGTCAGCTAAATGTTGTCGTCGAAGGTTAAGTGGTTGTTCGCAGCATTCAGTTAATATAATGATCATTGGTGTTGATTTTAAATATCCCATAGATAATCGTAAGGCCCTGTATTGAATGCGGTCGAGTTTTGTAAGTAACTATTGTTTTGCGTTACCGTAGAAAGGTGATGCAAAGTCTAAGCATGATCTTATTGTTGCCCTATAAAATGTAATCATGGTTTTTGGATCACTTCCCCATGATTTGTTGCAGGTCATTTTCATTATGTTCAGGTATTTTTCACATTTTAAGGAAATATTCTTGATGTGTTCTTTCCATGTTAGTTTTTGATCGAGGAAGAGACCAAGAAATTTGATTACTGTTTTTCGTTTTATTTGTATATTTCCAAAATTGATATAATTTTCTAGGTGGGGATTATTTCTTCTTGTGAAAACGCAACATTCTGATTTTTCATGGGATAGTTCTAGTCCAGTAATTCTAGTCCAGTTTTGAATTGCTTGTAATGCTTGACTAAGATCATTTACCATATCATCAATTTTTTTACAGTTTGTTACAAAATTTGCATTTTGTTGTGGTATGTTCATTTGTATTAATTTATGATATAATATATTAAGGTCAACATTATCATAAGCTTGTGTAATGTCTAGAAGTAGTGTTAATACTGACTTTTTTTGTGTGAATGCGCTGTGTATGTCTGTTACAAGCTGACTTTGGCTTTCTAAAACTGATTTATTTTTTCTAAATCCTTTTTGCGATTTTGCAAGTTTTTCATTCGACTCTATCCACCATTCCAATCTATTTTTAATTAATCTTTCAAAAGTTTTTAACATACATGATGATAATGAAATTGGACGATAATTTGAGGCTAAATCGCCTGTTTTTCCTGATTTTTTAATGTTTATTATTATAAATGTTTGCCATGATTCAGGAATTTTTTGTGTTTCCCAAATGTTATTAAATATTTCTAAAAGTGTATTTTTTGAAATTGGGGGTAAGTGGTATATCATGTCATAGTGAATATTATCGTGTCCAGGGGAAGTATTGCTGTGTTTAATAGCCGTTTTAAATTCGGATAATGTAAAAGGTTTGGTTAGTACATGAGTGTTGTTATTATTTAAAGATTTTGGGATTATATTTGTTACTGATGGGGGGGCTAATTTATCCATAAATTCCTCTAGCCAGGTTCCTGGATTTGTTTGTATTTCATTTGATGGATTTTTAATTAATTTTTTAAACGATTTCCAAACATTGGATGGTGTATTTTTTGAAAAGTTTAGGTTTTCACAATATTGTTTCCAACTATTTCTTTTTTTAAGTTTAATTAATCGTCTAAATTTTGTGTATTTACGTTTGAAATGAATAAAATTTGTTAAATTTGGATTGGCGTTAAAGTTTTGATAAGCGTTGTATCTTTCATATTTTGATTGTTCGCAGGTCGTACCCACCAATTTTCGAAAATTAAATTATGACATAAATTAGTTTCTATCCAAGCAGGAAGAACCCCAGAAGATGAAATTTTAATTAAAAAATTTTTAGTATTTTTCACCTATTCATGCGTCGATCCGGGGACACACTGTATATATATATATATATATATATATATATATATATATATATATATATATATATATATATATATATATATAAATATATATATATATAATATATATATATATATAAAATACATAAACAAATATATTTAACGGAAGTGAAAACACTAAATCAATACAAACTTTCTAACCAACGCTAAAAACTTGAAGTAAAAAAAATAAATGCGCATATAATCGATAAATAATAAAAATCAGTCTTCTTTCCTTTAATTTATTTTTCTTTCCTTTCAATCATATAGAGGGAGAAAGATAAAAACTTATATTAATAATAAAAAAAAAAACCTTATCCCAGAGAATGTAAACATTGGTTTAAAAACGCTGCTTTTCAAACTTATCAACTTTACTAAGTCTCCTAAGACCAATTCTACGATATTGTTTCAGAGTTGGGAAAAAGTTAGTAAAAAAAAAAAAAAATTAAGTCAATGTATAGAAAACTTTTTTCCAACAACAACAACAAAAAATGTTTTTTTTAAAAACAAATAACAAAAACACAAAAAAAACCAACGATTGCCACTAGAATCGACAGAATTTAACTGAAGTAGCTTTTACAAAACAGACGAAAAGTCATAAAAAACTTTTATTTTATTCTTCATAACGAGATATATATTTAATTCTTACTGTGTTTATTTTACAATCTTTTAATAGTAAGCATAAGATTTAAAACAAACTACATATTTTTTCTACAACTTTCACATTATTGTTTTTATTTTTTTTTTAAATTAAAAAAAAAATAATAAAAAATTTTTTATTTGACAAAATCTTAATTGTGTTGATATTATTATAGAAAACTCGAAATCGCCGTTTTACATTATGAACGCGTAGGCGGATAACGTTGTCCAACAAACTCGTCCTGGGCATTAGTAAAATAAACATGTGTACAAAATTTTTAACTTAATCGGTTATAATTTTACTTAAGTTATCGTCATCGATCGATTTTGTGACGGTCGTTTTTTTCGGATTCACTCCTGGGCTCCAGAGCCTGTCATAAGTAACTTCGTTCCAAAAACTTGGTGTTACGTCTAATAAGAAATAGCGTAGCATAATGTGAAAGCGATTGTGTTGAAAAATGTAACCTGAATAATGAAGCATACCTGTTTAGGATTAACTGAAAAGCTTGCTGTTAATAATGCAACAGATTGTGTAAAGAAACTTGCAGCAAAAGCTTAGAGGGTAAAATTTAGCAATAGCATATATAAACAAAACAAAAAGCGAAGCTTAATTCAGTAGATTACGCCAGAAAAATGCTGATGCATGATCAGAAATAATGCAGAAAATGTTCAAATGAATATTCTGTGAATTAATATGAATAATGTAACAGAATATTTAAAGGAAAACCAAATCTATACCGATCATTTGCAAGTGAATCTGCTCACCTCATGGAGAGGTGGTTGGAGTGGGGGAATACTTCCCGGCGGTTGAGAAAGCGACACCGGCCACTTCTACCCTACATGCTTAAACTAGTTCTATAACAAATGACTACCTATAATAGTACTCTATTACACGTATAATATAAATTTGTAGCAGATAAACAAAGTAATTTTTATGTTGACTTCTCATTCGTCCTTGAAACTGAAGTTAGTTATTTTTTGTCTTCTTCCGTCCAATAAAACAAGACGATAAAAACCCAAAGTCCTAAAGTCTCAAGCCCATAGTTGTTTTCACTTCAGATGACATCTGACTTATAACCAAAGTTACACTCACATAAAGTAACTTTTAAAAAGTCCGAGGAGCGTTAAGATCAGCCAGACTCTAACTCAACTCCCTTATTTACGAAACTCAAGCATTCTGTTTCAAATTTGTAGTTTCCACAGTATTAAAAAAAAAGTTAAGTTTTATTATATTTTCTGAATGAGTGCTTTATTTCTAAGTAAAATAACTTTTCTTTCAAAGTAGTTTTTTACAAAACTGCATTAAATTTTTTAATAATGTGTTTTCTCTTTAAAACTCATGATGTTTTTGCATAACCCACGATTAAATTACAATAGTTTTTAAACTTTTAAATTTCGTTTTGAAAACTATTAAGAGATAAACATTTTAACATTTCTAAGAGAAAAGATAATAGAATTATTATTTTTATCACTTTAGTTTTATTTATTTCATATCAACAAAGTTATTTAAAAAATATATAGTTTCGTCTTTGATAATAAAAATTATTTCTATAAATGAGTTTTACTCCCTCACATAATGCAGTATATATCAAGAGAAAGTATTGTGTTTGTGTAAAACTTTAATGAGATAAATATATACGTTTAAGGCTCGAAACAAATTTTTAGCTTATAATTTTTTAAAAAAAATAGAATGTAGTTTATAATATGATTTGAACGACTAAATACTATTCTTGAATCCACGAACTTATTCATTATAGCAGTGGATTGACCTTTCTGTGTGTAAATTAATGATTCTCTGGCAAGTTGTATTAATGTTCAAACAATGATAAATGAACGTCCCCCAACCGAATGCTCTATTGATCCGGTGCGAAATGAATCACTAGTCTTTGCAAACTTGTTAATGGCTCATCCTCTCCTCTTTATTTTCAATAGCACTCAATTAGTATTCGTGTGGGTATATATATATATATATATATATATATATATATATATATATATATATATATATATATATATATATATATATATATATATATATATATATATATATATATATATATATATATTAAAACACTGAAAAAACCCAGGGTTCGGTCACAAAACAAAAACTAACTCACACCACTCACAACATACTTAAAATTTATTTTTATTTTTTATTGTAGTGGACAGTAGATTTAATGTAAAGAACTCTGTAACGTTCAAGGGAATTTTGTCTCAACATACCGTAGATGACACTATGACTATGCTATCTTTAGATGTTCAATCTTTGTTTACGAACATCCCGTTAGATCTGGCTTTCCAATTGGTTAGCAAACAATGGTCCAAGTTTGGTAGGAGCACGGGAATGTCAAAACAGATGTTTCTTTCGGTTCTCGAGTTGGTCTGTGATGCCAGATATTTTGTTTTTGAGGGAACTGTTTATAAGCAGCGTTATGGGCTTCCTATGGGATCTCCTGTTTCACCTGTGTTGGCCAATATAGTCATGTGTCAGCTTTTAGAAGATTGTTCCAGTCAATTAGTTGCCAGTATTAAGCTCCTTACTTTATATGTTGATGACCTGTTTCTAATTGTTAACAAAGGAGATGAGCAGTTGGTATTGGATACCTTCAACTCATTTCATCCTCGGCTAAATTTTACCATGGAGTTGGAAAAGAATGGTCGCTTGTCATTTTTGGATATTGAAGTGATAAGGGGTCCTAATAATCTATTGCTTACTGACTGGTATATCAAGCCTACCAGTTCGAGGAGAGTCCTGCATTTCCAATCCTCGCATATGATGTCTCAAAAAATTAATTGTGTCCAGAATTTGGTTAAGAAAGTGATTGACATTAGCAGTCCTTGCTTTCTTAACAAAAATAGGAGACGATTACAAGCATTTTTCGGCAATAACGGCTACCCTATTCAATTTGTTAACCGATGTTGGTATCGTTATTATCAAAATTTGAATACTAAGAGAGATGATGATGTTCCTGTTGCTTATTTTAAGTTCCCTTTTATTGATGGTCTTTCTCAGGGAATTCAGCGGATCTTACGACGAGAAATACCACGGATTTCTTTGGCCTTTTATAGTAGATACAGAGTTGGGTCTCTATATACTAAATTAAAAGATAAATACCCAGTTCACTTACAGTCTAATGTAGTGTATGCTATCAGTTGTCTGGATTGTGGTAAAGTATATTACGGGGAGACCTCTAGGTTTCTAAAGGAACGTGTTTATCAACACGAGTATAGTATTAGGACTCGCAAGATTACTTCTACGGCTTTAGCTCTACATGCGGTGAACCAAGGGCACAAGTTTAACTTCCAGGATGTTAAGGTATTGGCTAAGGAGCCAGATGAAAATAAACGCCGTACCCTGGAAATGCTTTTTATTAAAAAGGACCCATTATCTCTAAATTTTAGAAGTGACATAGATAACTTGCATGTTGTGTATTCTGGACTGATTGAATAGAGTATTTTTAATGTTTTTATAATGTTTTTAATGGTTGTTGGACTTTTTTAGCTTTGTTTTATAAAAAAAATTTAATTCAATTTGTATGTAGTTTTGGTGTGTTGCCGCTAGATGGCGCCACTGGTTAAGTTTTATATTTTTTTTTTTTATATTGTTACCTTCTCTTTCTGGTTACCTCCTTCTATTTACTTTTTGTTTCCTACTTCAAACTCATCTTGTCAATTTTAATGTTTTCTTTCCATTAGTTATTATATTAATTCTCACTTCAACGTTTCTTAATGTAAGTTAAAATCTTTGCGCTTCCATAAGAGTTTTTCTGTTAACTTTTCTCTTATATTTAGTTGCATTCTTTGTAAACCTTTTGTATTTCTTCTGTTTTAGATCCTCTGAAGAAGGTTTTAAATAAAGCCGAAACGTCGGGTTTTTAAGTATGTTGTGAGTGGTGTGAGTTAGTTTTTGTTTTGTGACCGAACCCTGGGTTTTTTCAGTGTTTTAATAACTATTCGCGGTCGTGTGTTGTTTCGTTTATTATATATATATATATATATATATATATATATATATATATATATATATATATATATATATATATATATATATATATATATAATATATATATATATATATATATATATATATAAATATATATATATTATATATATAAATTATGAGTTTACTCATTTCTACTATAATTTTCTTATTGAGTAAACATAACATACACTAGATTAACTTTTTCTCTTAAATTTCTCATGACTTCATCATGTTAGAGGAGACAATTATAGACAAAATTATTGACAATTTTGAAATGGGCATTACTGCTGAGCAAGTAGCTCACGCTGTGAATGGCTACGGTTCGTAGTCAGTGTAACGCAGTAAGAGCGTTGAGGTTGCCTAAAACTAGTGTCCGTAGAGCTGTTCAACTGTAATACCGTGAGGTATCGTAGGTACACTTGAAGGATAAGTTTGGTTGACCAAAAGTGAGATCTATAAGCTGCGGAATCGCTCACCAAACGCTTTTGATGAGGCTCAAAGACATGGTATTATTCAAGATGTTGCAAACAGAAGAAGGTAAAGAGAGATGGTGGATTAAAAACCAAGGAGGATAGCTACAGCTCCATTACTATCCTTAGAAAATCTAAGCGCCCTACTAGAGTTTGCTAGCGATTGCCTGTACTGAACGTATGGGGACCTACATTTTCGCACATGAGCCTCGTTTCTCTCTAAACGCACCACAAGGGCGACTTTAAGTATATCGAAGGTCCAGTGGAGCGCTGCGCACTATATAACTGGAAGAGAACAGTTCGGAGGGGCTCAGTGATGATGAGGGGAGATAAGTCTTAGCTGTCAATGACAGAAAGCTGGTCCCTGAATGCGGATATGTATGTGACCGACATTTTTCAGATCAACATTTCTAAATGAATAAAATACAAAAGCATTTTTTAGATGTTTGCCGCTCTTGTATACGATCAATACAGCACTAAATTATTACAGGATGGAGATCCACTTTAACACATCTTACTCGATGTGATCATTAATGAGAAATATTTCTCTGCGATTCGAACCAGATACGTCGGTGTTTAGACCTAGCTTTAAGGAGAGTTGAGTGTACGCTAAAAACTCGGCTACTCCGATCAATGAGTTTTATACAGATCTAAAGACAATAATTGAAGCTATAACATTTAGCTGTTTCAATTTGAATTAAAGCAAAGTTGATTAAGACAATAACTATGGTTCTAAGTTTACAATTATTCCATTTCTGTTAGGATTTTCATTAGTTAAGAAAGATAATCTTACATCCATCAAAGCCTTATAATATATTCAAGGTTTCACCGGTACGGTTCGTGCTTGCCAAGGAGACAAAGCAGTCAAGGAAGGTGGGAATGATTTGCAGCAGAGGTTAAGTCCACTAGGCAGCCCCTGCAAAACGCCCTCCCAAGTCGCCTTGTTTAACTATTGATGGCAGCGGAGCGCGGTTTGTCAGAGGTCCAGCCCTTCAAGGCTATCCGGCAGCCCTGAATTATAGATCCGGGCAGCAAGGAGACGGCTTCGGGTACTAAGGATCTATCTTAGAATGGAGCAGTCTATTCTTACTCCCAACCTTCCCGAGGAGATAACTTTTTGGAATAACTAAACAGTCTATTAGAACAGAAATATCAGCAGCAGCTTTCCCTTTATTAAAGAATCAAAGCTTGGATAAGCCGATAACTTTTGTAGTTGTGGTAGGCCTTTTTTAAACAAAGGTAAATAAATACCTGAAAATCTTTCTCACAGTCAAATAGAATGCTTTATTGTGGAATAAATTCTTCCAGGAAAAGATGCATCCGAGAGGTTAAATTCATTCTTCCTTCGAATTAAAATATAAAGAAGAAATTAGATAAATCACTTCACTGACCGGACCTGCCACGAATGAGTACAATATTCTGCAAGCCCTTATCATTTAAAGATTACAGTTCGAATAAAGAAGGTTACTATTGCGAAAGGCAGTTTTTAACAAAGGAACTTGGATGAGAACAAGTCAGGGCTAGAGCTGGATACAATAAGAATAAGGCAAGGTTAGCGAGTACTTGGTGCGTCTAATTGCGGTATCCGGAACTCTACGCTGTTTCCCTATGAATATTCGAGAGTGCAGCTCAGCCCTGAAAGCGAAAACACCCTCCTACTACATATTCATCTACCTCCTATCTCAGTGTCGCCAACCCATACGCAATTTGCATAGGCCTCGGATTATTGAAATACTGAAAATCCTTCCTTATATTTTATAACAAACCAGTCTCTTGTAGTTGTAATTTATTATATAGTTATCTTGCACTAAAGATGTACGACTTAAACATAATAAAAGTAAAATAGCTCTTAATAATATTAAAGACTTTATAGGAATTGGTATAGCTGAATGATTAGTTTACTCGCAACCGCACATGTCTTACAGTGAAAATCACATCGAGTAGCTGAGTATAGTGGCCAAGTTAATTTATCTGTAACAACCTAACAATATGTTGATCAGGACGTAAAAGAAACATCAAATAAGACTCCACTGTTGGTTCTTATTAATTGTTGTACATTTTTTTGAAACACAGGTGAAAATCACCAGCATTCGACTCTTAACTTTCCCAGAGTGCATAAAAGTCGATTATTAAAGAAATGTTTGTCTGTGGTCTATAAAGACGCATGGACCCTAAACTACAGGCCCGATTTCGATGAAATTTGGCATACATGTTAAAAATCATACCTCGATGCAGGTCTAAGACATACAAGGGCTGTTGCGCAAAATTTTAGAGAAACACAATACAATTACAAAAAAAAACAAATGTTTTTGTGGATGCCCATGGGTTGCTCAAACACAGCGTACTAATCTATCAGTAAAATTACAATTTTTATGAATAATAATAATAGTAAAAAGTAAATAAGTATAACTTAACAAACATCGCATCATTTTCAAAATAAACAAAGAAAAAATTATTTACTTTAAACAAGTAATAAACAGATAAATCATTTAATAAAGAAGACTAAATCAATATATATTCCAATGATAGATATTTTATTCATAAATACGGTTGATTATAATCCCTTGCAATGGTTCGTTATTTTCATATCTCTCAGTAGAATCGAAAACCAGTGCTTCCTTACTATTACATTACATATTACAAAACTAAAAGAATAAACTATAATTTTTAAATCAATCAACAATAGTCCATCAGTTTTTCTTATTAATTGTTGACTTTATAAAAGGCGATTCTATTAATTCTACAATTTTTGCTTCCGAGCCTACCAAAATAACGGAATCTATGTGATTGTTCGGAAGAACGAAAATTTGTAATGTCTCAGATTTCAAAATTTCTAAGACAGAAATCCGTTTCAGACATCAGGAAACATTTTTGGTTCCGTGTCTGTCTGTCGCTCAATTTTTGTGAACCCACATAAATATATTAAAAACTACACCTCCGATATTAACGTTTTTGGTTCCGTGTATGTCTGTCATCTAGTCGCTCAAGTTTTGCGAACCATCATATCTTAAAAACTACACGTCCAATTTTAATGAAATTTGTATGGTAGGTCATAATTAGCTCATTGTTGATCATATAAGTGTCAACCTTCTGTGCTCATTTGTTTCTCTTTCACATGCGCACAAATAAACATTTATTTCGCCGTAACATATTATTACAACAATAGCTTCAAAATTACATATCTGATATGTATGAAAATGTTTTATAGTTTATCGAAAGAAACCCGTAGATAGCCCCAGATTCATTTCAACTGTCTACGCTCTTTAACTTTTGCTAAATTTATACTTTTATTTGCGTAAAAAAATAAAAACTATTTTGACATATTAAAAAGAAAGGGGAAACAATTAAACAAATTAGACAATGCCTTGTAAAAGCATAAAATCAATAAAGTACGTGATAGGATGCGAGAAAGCTATGAGCCACACCAATTGGCAGTCCATTTTTAATTTTATTTTTAAAAAAGACTATCAGATACGAGTTTACACAATTTGAGACACAATAATTGTTGACTAGGATTAATGCATAGATAATAATTTGTTGTTCCAAAATCTACAGCTCATTATCTTCAAATACCAAAAATAAAATCATGTAAAAGCATTGTTTCAACTAGATAAAAATATAGTTAGAAATCTTCATTTTTTATTAACAAAGATAATTTTGAAAATTGTAAAAGCAAATTATAGTAAAGTAAATTAGTGTATGTACACATTACATGAAATAGGTCATAGCAAAAAAAATCTCTTTGATTATCTTTGGAGTAATTTTTTATGTTTACATTAAAAGCCACTGGCTTTTATAATTGCAATTAATTATGACGGTGGTAAAATAATGAGATTACCAGATGAGAAGAGACCTTCTGGGGTGTAATGTAGATTTAATTCTGTTAAAACTATCATTATAATGCGAGAAGTTCAGAGCTTTTAAAACAAGGTACAATGAAAGTAAGCCACTATAATAATAATTCATATTATTACTGTACGTTAGGTCAATTCTACTATAAGTGAGGTAATTTAATAATATATATAACACGAATACTACAAAGTAAAAAAAAAAAAAATTGGCCGAGACTACTCAGACATCTTTCTTATATAAAGTTCATAATTACTCGACCCAGTGTTTTACAATTATTAGTTTTCGAGTTCTTATTTACATTTATTATTATTGTACATTTCATCAAAATTTATCATAAAAATAACTTCTCTTTGGCGGGGAATAGAACCCTCGTCCACGTTTAAAACTATTTTCTCAGGAACTAGATTTTTCCTAGAAAAACGGCTTGAATCGTTAGATTGGTATTTAAATGGACCATATTTTAGAACTTTTTATAAAAAATCGTCGAAACCGTTGTCGGGAAAGAATTTTTTTTTTAAAATTGTTTCACAGTTTTTGGGGACAGCGCCCCCAAATTTGGAGCTAAAATTCATTTATCAACTTCGCCTTGGAGTATGATTTTTCTAAACATATATGCCAAATTTCGTCAAAATCGGGCCAGTAGTTTAGGCTCCTCACGTCTGCAAAGACAACATATGACAGACATATATTTCAAAAACCAATTTTTTGGACCTCAAAAAGACGTAATTCCATCGAAATCCCTAAATAAAATTTTTGCTCTATCACAATACTTTCTCTTTATACGAGAAAGTAAAAACAACTATTATAGAAAAGTTTCAACTCTTATTTCAAATCATTTTCGAATAAACAATAAACATATGACTAAAGATGACTTTAAAATAAGGGTCGAAGCGTTTCTATTAATGAATAATAATAATAATAATCCATACAATCAAATTTTTATGGTCGAAATACAAATATATTGATAAAAAGGGAGCCACTTCTTTAGATTGTTACTCCCCTTATAAAGAAAACAGAGGGGAGTGAGGGTGAGTGGGGGGGAGTGATCTTAAGAAGGTGTACGGAATGTTCTTCTTTAAATTGTTACTCCCCTTATTAAAACAGAAGTGTGATATTCCTTTGTCCCAATGTACATTGGACTAAACATCACTTTATCTTAATATTTATTATGTTAAAGTCAATAATATTCTAAAACCACTTAGGGGAGTAACAATCTAAAGAAGTACCAAAAGGGAATTAAACACCAATTAAATTACAACTAATTAATTTAAAGTGTTTCCATGCAAACGTCAAAATAATGGCCAATTGGCTAAATAAGGAACAATTGTACTAGAGCTCTAAAACATTATTTTTAAAGGATATTGTTTATTTAACTTTTTATTGGCCTGAAATCAGATCTTCTCTATGAATCAAAGATAATAATAGTGATTTAACTTAATCATTATTGAAAAACGACTGCCACTTGGTGTTGAACATAGCTTCCTCGCATTCTATCACGTACTTAATTGATTTTATGCTTTTACAAGCCATTATTGTCTAATTTGTTTAATTGAATCCCCCGCTATTATAATCTGTCATGACTTTTTTTTTTAAAGGATAAATTTAGCAAAAGTTACAAAACCGCAGATTGTTCAAATAATCTGGGGCTATCTGCGGGCAACTTTCGATAAAATATAAAAGTTTCATAAAAATCAGATGAGAACTTTTGAAGCTATAGGGGAAAATGTTTGTGACAATAAAGGATGAAACTTATATGGGACCAACAATGAACAATGTCAATAATTATTATGACCTACCATCCACATTTCAATAAAATTGGACGAGTAGTTTTAAATATATGTCGGTTCGCAAAAAAATGAGCGACAGACAGACATGGAACCATAGATGTTCCCTGGTGTCTGAAACGGATTTCTGTCAAGGAATTTTTGAAATCGGGGACATAAAAAATTTTCGTTCTTCAGATTTTTTTCAACGATCACATAGTTTTAGTTACCTTCGGTAAGCTCGGAAAGAATATAAAATATATCATTTCAAATTCAGGCGAATTAAAACTGTAATCACAAATAATATTAAACTTTATTTTATTTTTTTTAATTAAAAGAAGCTTACTTTTGCAATATTTGTTAAAAAATAACGATTTCAACGTAACTTTTTTTGTTACAAGAGTGAGAAGGACAATCTTTATTAGAACTGCAGAGTTTGAAATAATGAAAAAGTTAGAGCTTTTGGGATTATTTTAAGAAAAAATAAAACTAGTGATTTTAAATTTTAACATATAAATTGCATCAGTTGCAGTTGTGTCTAAAATAAAAAAAATGGTCCGCAGCGTCTTTATTACGTCAGTGTAATTCTATTCAGTATTATATATTTTTATTTGGGAAGCTTTTAAATCCATAACTATAATAATTTAAACTGAACCCGTCAGTTCTTTTTTTGTATTATATTAGACAATTTTTAATGAGACTTTTACAAAATAAGAAAATAATATTTGTGCTCCCAACATTAAATAAGAAAAGAGAAAAAAATGAAAATACTTTTTAACTTTTAAAGTGTAAGTTTCAAAGTTCCTTGACCCTACTTTGTTAACGTTTCTTTCCAAATTAACGAAGTTGGCAAGTGTATTTTCATATTTATCAAAATAATACTCTGCCAATTAGTGTGGCACATAGCTACCTCATATTGAAAAAGGTTTATTTTGAATACTTAAATGATTTTATACTATTAAAACCTATTATTGTCAAATTTATTTAATTTCCCCCCGTTTTTTTAAACTGTCTAAATTGTTTTGATTTTTTACGTTACTTAAAATACCAATTTATCAAAATATAAATAGCGCAGACGGTTGCAATTAATCTGGGGCCATCTGCAGGCTACTTTCGACAAACCATCCAAATTTCATAAAAATCAGATAAGTGCTTTTGATGGTATAGGTGTAAATAAATGTATGTTCAGAAACCCAAACAGACCCTGGGTCACAATTATTACGGATTTCTGGGACTCTACTTTACTTTCTAGAAAGTACTTTAATTACTTGTTACTCGACTCTTTATTTTTAAATTATGAATTTCCCAAAGGGGGATTAATTAAGATAAAATATTACATTGAATTAGTAATATCATATTCAAAGGTGCCTGAACCGTGTCAATCCGTTGGTACCCGGAACACGATCATTTTACCCATTCCTTAGAGTTTCTTTTCTAGAGAGGGGAGAAATTTTTTTTTTTTTTTTAAAAAAAACATAACCTATAGGTAAAGATAAAGGGTGTGTACCGGTCATAACCAGGATTTGGAAGAGGGGGTCCCTTTTTGTGGCTGAAATTAAAAAGAATTGAGTGTGAGGATGGCCTAAAAGGGTTGCCACCTAATACACAAATGGACCTCGGCCCCTGGCAAAGCTGTATGGATCTCATCCCCACCTCTTCTCCATATTTTTTAGGGACCTACCTTTTACTGAAAATTTTCCATATTCGAATTTACCCAAATATCTTGATTTCATCCAACATTAGTTCAAACATGGAAAGACCATTATATTTTTTCACTATAACGAAACCAGTATTCAAATTCATCATATATATATATGACTAAAAGAACCTGTATATAGTATGAATAATTAAAAAAAAAAAAATAATAATAAAAAAATAATAATAATAAAAATAATAAAACAATATAAAATAAAATATATAAATATTAAAATTATGAATTAGTTTTGATCCCGTCTAAGATAAATTTTATATACTATTTTAACGATTTTCCTTCCAACCTTAGCGAAGATAAAGGAAGCTAAGTGATCGTTATGGAGAAAGAAGATTTTTTATGTTTTCGATTTAAAAAATTCCAAGACAGAAATTCGTTTCAGACATGAAGGAACATTTTTGGTCCGTGTCTGTCTGTCTGTAGCTCAATTTTTGAAAACCAACATATCATAAAAACCACTCGTCCAATTTTAATTAAATTTTGATGGTAGGTCATATTTAGCCTATTGTTGGTTCCATTTAAGTTTCAAACTTCTGGGCCTATTTCTTTTTTTTCTCTTTCTTTCTCATGCTCACAAACATACATTTATTACACCTATATCTTCAAAAGTACTAATTCGATTTTTTACGAAATTTAGATGGTTTGCCGAAAGTAGCCCGCAGATTACCTCAGATTAATTTCAACCGTCTGAACTCTTTAACTTTAACATAATTTATACTATAATGCTGTAAAAAGTAAAAAATAGACTGCCAATTAGTGTGGCACATAGCTTCCTCGCATCCTATCATGTACTTTATTGTTATAAAATTATTGTTATATTACTTTATTGTTATATTGTTTACTGTGTAAAAACTATTAATAGTTTTAGCGATCTTTAACACTTCATAGCGGTGTCACTGTTGGTTTTACTAAAAAATTGTATTTAAAAAAAATGTTTGTCTCATTGAATAGATGAAGTTAGATTTTTTCCCCGATCTAAAATTCCAATTTGAAGTTCACGTTTATCCGAGCGTTGCTCGTAAACTCTTTGACGAATAACGTTGTCCAACGAAATCGTCCTGGGCATTGGTAAAATGAACATGTCTACCAAATTTCATCGACATCGGTCGACATTTACTCAAGTTATCGTCACTTTCACACGTTTCATAATTCGCGGACACACAGACCGACAGACAGACAGACAGACACGAGACCAAAAATGTTCCCTGATGCCTGAAACGGATTTCTGTCTTGGAATTTTTAAAGTCGGAGACATAAAAGTTTTTCGTTCTCAAAAGTGAACACAATGCTTCCGTTACCTTCGGTAAGCTCGGAAGCAAAATAAATAACAGGTTTAAATAACGGGTGGGAAATAACATTTTTTTTTTTTTCTTTTCACCTTTCAAACATTTTCTTTCTGAGCATATGGCAACGGAAGCCATGTGATCATTCTGATAAGACAATAATAGGCTGTAAAAACATAAAATCATTAATGTATACGAAACAGGACACGAAGAAGCTTTGCCGCACTAATTGGCCGACTGTTTTATTTTAGGAATGCATAAAAAAATATACTATAACTTTAATTAAAGTAAAGCATAGCCATAGATTCTCAGAAATACAAGAAGTAATCGAAGCCTCTTTTTAAATCCTTTATATTAACTTCACTTTTGTGCCTGGGGGAGTGCCTGGCGTCAACATTTTTGGAAGGCTAGTTAACCCTATTCTACTTATTCGATCGAGCTGAAACTTGGCACATAGACTCTCTACCAATACAAAAACATTTTAACAAATTAATTAATTAATTAAATTTAATTAATTAATTAATTAATTAATTTTTCAATCTAATTAATTTTTTTTAAAAAATGAATGGATTAAATAAATTTTAAAAAATTCAGTATTAAAAGTAAAATAAAAAATTAATTAATTAATTAATTGGTTGGTATATAAAATCTTTGGAAGGCTAGTTAACCCTTTTCTACTTATCCGATCGAGCTGAAACTTGGCACATAGACTCTCTACCAATACAAAAACATTTTAACAAATTAATTTATTAATTAAATTTAATTAATTAATTAATAAATTAATTTTTAAATTTAATTAATTTTTTTTAAAAATGAATGGATTAAATAAATTTTAAAAAATTAAGTATTAAAAGAAAAATAAAAAATTAATTAATTAATTAATTGGTTGGTATATAAAATCTTTGGACGGCTAGTTAACCCTCTTCTACTTATCCGATCGAGCTGAAATTTGGCACATAGACTCTCTACCAATACAAAAACATTTTAACAAATTAATTAATTAAATTTAATTAATTAATTAATTAAATTTAATTAATTAATAAATTAATTTCTCAATTTAATTAATTATCTTTTTAAAAATGAATGGATTAATTAATATTTAAAAATTAAGTAATAAAAATGTATTTAATTAATTAATTAATTGGTAGGTATATATAAAATCTTTATAGGGCTAGTTAACCCTCTTCCAGTCGTCCAATCGAGCTAAAACTTGGCACATAGACTCTCTACCAATACAAAAACATTTTAACAAATTAATTTATTAATTAAATTTAATTAATTAATTAATAAATTAATTTTTAAATTTAATTAATTTTTTTTAAAAATGAATGGATTAAATAAATTTTAAAAAATTAAGTATTAAAAGAAAAATAAAAAATTAATTAATTAATTAATTGGTTGGTATATAAAATCTTTGGACGGCTAGTTAACCCTCTTCTACTTATCCGATCGAGCTGAAATTTGGCACATAGACTCTCTACCAAACAAAAACATTTTAACAAATTAATTAATTAAATTTAATTAATTAATTAATTAAATTTAATTAATTAATAAATTAATTTCTCAATTTAATTAATTATCTTTTTAAAAATGAATGGATTAATTAATATTTAAAAATTAAGTAATAAAAATGTATTTAATTAATTAATTAATTGGTAGGTATATATAAAATCTTTATAGGGCTAGTTAACCCTCTTCCAGTCGTCCAATCGAGCTAAAACTTGGCACATAGACTCTCTACCAATACTTCCCCCTCCCAACCAAAATGCAAAAATATAAAG
Source organism: Gerris lacustris (assembly GCA_951217055.1). NCBI lineage: Eukaryota > Metazoa > Arthropoda > Insecta > Hemiptera > Gerridae > Gerris > Gerris lacustris. The sequence goes on along the minus strand of OX578279.1, from coordinate 67,175,581 downwards.
GATTTATAATAAAAACTTGGTTTTTATGGGCTGGTATTATTATTAATAAAATAACATTTAACAGTCGTCCTTTACAATTTGAGTATTTCCCGTAGAAGCTTGAGTAAATGTCAGAAGTCAAGTTTGTGTCACACCAAATGATAGATTGATAGATCTCGCACTGGTACAATATCTTACGAATTATTAAGGATCAGGTCTCGAAATACACCTCAAGAACAATAAGCTTGCCTGGAAGCAGATTAATTATTCCAGGTATCAAACTGATTAAATTTTCAGGTACGACAAATCATATACAACTTCAGAACAGAAGTAAACCTTAGTTGAAAGGTGTAGGTCTTGTAGTTCTAAAAACATTAGAAACAATTAAATAAATTTACTTCTGCAAAATTAAGTTAAAAATATGAAATTTGTATTAGATTTAATCACTCCTAAAAGTTTTGCATCCAAGCTTACCGAAGGTAACGGAAGTTATATACTCGAAAAAAACAAAACATTTGTATGTCTCCGATTTCAAAAATTCCAAGATAGATATTCGTTTCAGACATCAGGGAACATTTTAGGTTCCGTGTCTGTCGGTCGTTCTGTCTGTCAATTTTTGCAAACCATCATATCTTAAGAACTGCGCGTCTGATTTTAAATAAATTTGTATGGTAGGTCATAATTAGCCCATTGTTGGTCCCATATACGTTTCAACCTTCTGCGCCCTTTCTTCTTCCGCATGCTCTTCTCCTTTTAAAATTACCGTATGTTCTCGTACCACTCAAACGAAATGTTCGTAACTACCCATGACCCCACGTCTATTTCTATTTAAAGATAAATAAGGTTATTTCTACAGGGAGAAACTTTATATTGATCTCCGAGGACCTCCTGAATCCATTGTCATAAGATACATTTTGTGTTCACTCAAACCTAAGCTTTTGCTTTCTGAGTTTTGGCATTTTCGTTTAAGGTATAGCTCACCAAGCGATAATATTTTTTTTTTTTTAAATGGTAGGACCGCCACCATAATCACATTCATTTTTCCAAAATATATATATATATATATACTTACAAAATAGAAAAAAGATCTAAGGATAAAACACAAAAGAGATACGACAAACAATAAGGATAAAAGCCAACTAATCTAAAACGGTAAAGATTTCACAGTAAATAGAAGAAAGCTAAAATCTAGAGAAAATTAGGACAGGGGATTCGTTTTAACATCGGGCTAGCCAAACTTGTCGAAATTATGGAGACTCGAGAGCAACAAAATTAATATAAATCAGTAAAAAAATCTAACTTGTTGCGTTCCAACTATTTTATTGAAAATCGACATCGTTTTCCGGCAAATTACCTTATTTTTTCGTACCGTAATGAATTAATTACCAAGCTCGCACCCGACTTAAGCCTCGTTCACACGATGACACTAAATGTCGCGACATTGGTGTCACCGAGTGTCGTCGTATGAACAGTAGATGTCATGGCACTAAACGCACTATAACTAAGACGCTAAGTGTCAAGCAGTGTCACGGCATTAAATGTCGCGACATTAGTGTCGTCGTGTGAACGAGGCTTTAGAAGTAACGAATGTTTACTTTAATTACCGTACAGTTGGCAACCCTGTACGGTGCACTTATAGAAACAACGGATTTCTAATTGAAGACATGAGAACTTGTTTGATACTTAGAGGCGAAGAATTGACAACTATGGAGAGGAAGAATAAGATTTAGGTAATTCTTGAGAAATGTATGAGAGGCGAGCATCGTCACATACGAAGAGGAAGAGAAAGGACAGGAGGAAGAAGGAGGGAGAGGAGACTTATATCCGCGGGAAAAGGACCTTGGTGTAGGAAAATTGCGGGAACAGAAAACTAAAGGGAGTTGGTGGTGACTAAGGGAGTTGGCGGGAACATTAAATAAACCTTCAATCCTTAACAAATAACTTAATTACTTAAATAACACAATCACTTAACAAGTTGGTAGACAATACAACCAGTTCATTACATTATTTTGATAAATGACAAATAGACATTTTTTTAAAAAAATCACATTTTTGGACTTCAAATTGTGTAAATCCATCATAATATAATAGTACATTACGCGTCGAGTGCGGAAAGTTGCATTTTGCATGCGAGTGTGGAGTTTGCACCCGAGCGATAGCGAGGGTGGTAAAACCACACGAGCAATGCAAAATGCCGTTTTCGCACGAGTTACGTACCGTACTTTATCTACGATTGTTAGATTTAAATAATAAATACAGAAACAAATAAACTTGCTGTATGTAAGTTCGTATCTCTCTCTTGATAAAGATGGCATTAATTCATTAGTTGTATTTTTTGCCGAATTAATTATTTCTGGAGGATAATTATTCTCCACATTTTCGTCAATGTCACTTGATTCACTCATTGTTTTTCACTAAAAACTCGATATAAACAGTTACTTTAATAAAAGAACACCAAATTAGTTTTGTTAAATGTAAACAAACTCACTAATCGTGCGTAAACCTGAAGAATTCCTCTTCTTTACCGCACTAGTGTGGTAAAGAAGAGGAATTATTCAGAACTATAAGACGCGCATGCGCAATGAATACAAGTACGTAAATAATCACTTTCTACGCATCTAAACAAAGATATAATGTTTATATTTCGTATCAATCGTAGATAAAATTATTTTTTAAATACTCCGCATACATGAGAAAGTAAAAACTTTATCAAGTACTTGAGAAAACAGAGCGTTGGTGGAGGTCATCTTAATAAATAAAAAGAACCAGTCTCTCCACGGTAGATAAAACTTATTTTTATTTATCAAAGCAGCTTTCGGCTTTTATAAAGCCATCATCAGTGCCTACGAACAAACATAAAGTGTTAAAACTTACTAACATAAAGTCAAACTGAAATTACAAAAAAGACGAATAAAAGCTAATGCTAAAATCTATAAAAATAAGAAATTAAAAACAAATACTAAAAGCGTAGAATAAGATCAAAAAAGACTATAAGACGACAAATAATCAAACGAGTAAAAAATAAGTAACAAATCAAATAACAATCAATAAAACAAAGAAACAGTGTTTTATGATTGATTTGTTTTATTTTTGTTTAATTTTGTTTTCATTTTTAACTTTAACTCTGGCAATTTTAACACTGTTTCTTTGTTTTATTGATTGTTATTTGATTTGTTACTTATTTTTTACTCGTTTGATTATTTGTCGTCTTATAGTCTTTTTTGATCTTATTCTACGCTTTTAGTATTTGTTTTTAATTTCTTATTTTTTATAGATTTTAGCATTAGCTTTTATTCGTCTTTTTTGTAATTTCAGTTTGACTTTATGTTAGTAAGTTTTAACACTTTATGTTTGTTCGTAGGCACTGATGATGGCTTTATAAAAGCCGAAAGCTGCTTTGATAAATAAAAAAAAGTTTTATGGAGACTCGTGGAGAGACTGGTTCTTTTTATTTATTTATCAAGTAGTTCAGATAATCTAAAAAATTAAATTAAAAACCTTTTGATTAAGAATGATCCTTGTCAAAAGGATAAAAAGACCAGATAGAGTTAAGAGATTTTAACAGAGCTGAAAAGGGGGATTCAAAGAGAAAATTGAGTAAATGATGCTTTCCAGGGCTGAGTTGGTGGACTGTTTGGGAGGGGGGGTCATTAGACGAGGCCTTCTTAGTTTCACCCCTCCCCCCGAAAGATAATGTTAAAAAGTTATACAAGTTTTCTAACCCAAAAACAACTTCCTCTTCACCAAGTCTCTCGACATTTTATGAGGTCATCCCAGTAGCACCAAAATAAAACTTTTTTCAATACAAACACTCTAATTAATATCATTTCTTTCTACTTTCTAATACAGGTAATTGAACAGTTTTTTTTTTTAATTTAATGTTTAAGTATACAAAATAATGGTATAAAAAAAAAATGTATTGAAAATTGAGGAAGAGACAATCATGATGAGTTGATAGTTTAAGAGTGGGGTTGTAGTAAAAAGTCTAGTAGGGGGGGAGCCACCCTGCATTCTTACTATTCCACTCACTCACTACATGCTTCGGACGTCTCCTTTTAAACAATTAAAAAGTTATACAAGTTTTAAAACTTTAAAAAGTTATACAAGTTTTCTAACCCAAAAACAACATCCCCTTCACCAAGCCTCTCGACATTTTATGAGGCCAACCCAGTAGCACCAAAATAAAACTTCTTTTCAATACAAACACTCTAATTAATATAATTTCTTTCTTTCCATAGAAAAGTATTGTGATTTGTGATGACGCAAAAATTGGTTTTAGTTGAAGTTGTTTTGATCAGGTTTATATAAAAAGAATTTAATGGATTTTCACTTTTCGAGGTCCGCTAAGCCTAAAAAAAGGGATTTAAAAAAATGTTTGTGCGTGAATTATCACATAAAAAGGGGTTCGTTGGTATTTTGAACTTAAACATAAGTTAGAATAAGGGGGTGAGGTCAAAATGTTGATGCTTTTTCACAAAATAGTGTGGAAAATTAAACAATTTACACAAGTATTATATATTTTTTTAAATCTACTCTTTAATACCTTAAATTTGATACCCAATTCTAAATAACATTTATTCACGACATAAATTATCCACCATATTGGATTCCTAGTTAATAAGATCAAATTGCTATTCATATTTTTTCTATGGCTAGCAGAAGGCATATTTAGCATATTTCTAGTAACAGGAGAAAATTAAAATATTTCCACGTGTTACTAGAGGAAGGGGTTCCTAGTTCGATCCCCTGCGGGTCACAATGTTTTTTATCTGTAATAGCGAAAAGATCAATTAAATTTAGGCCTCCATGGACACTTTGGATCCAAAATCTGTATTCAATCCGTATTTAAACATCATGGAAACGTAGTAAAAATAAAACAAAAAATTATATTTTATAATAATTACTTTGTTGATAAAAAACCAACACAAAATTACATACCATAAGCAAAAAAAGTTAAAAGTCATAAAACTTAATATTTTATTACATGTTACAAGGGGTCAGGGAATATTAAAAAGAAAAAAAAATAACCCAACTATTTATTTTGTATTTTTCCATTACCCTTTGCTTTTTCCCCAGAGGTCGTTTAACGATACATTTTAATAGAATAAATATTTGCGTTAAGAACGAAAATTTCCTTTTTCGGTTTTTGAAACGGGTGTTTTTATTTAAAAAAAAAAAAAAAACAAGAGAGTGAGAAAATATTGTTTTAAGTTCAGGACTGGGAGGGGGGGGGGGGGCGAGAAAGTGGAAAATTTGCATTTTATCTTTAACCCCCCTCCAACTAGAAGCTTGGGAAAATACACAAGGGGAAACGGCGGCAAATTTGAATTATAGGATCAATAGAAATTTGTTTTCCGATCAATACTACGAATTTCCATTGAAATTGGAAATGAAGGGAACAACTTGTAGGAGGATGAAACGGTTTTATGCAGAAAGCTTTACTTTCAGAAACAGATAGCAAAGCTATATATACCTGGGGGCAATACCTGGGGGCAATACCGGGGGGCTGCCTCATTAGGTTCCTACTCTAGCTTAAATCACCTATATATAGATTTTTTTTAATTTGCTTCTCTCTAGTGGATTATTTCAGCACACTCGATTACAAAACTATAATTTATTTTCGATGCTTGAAAATTATTCACTTATCCTAACTTAGATTCTCCAGATAGATTATTATTTATTTTTTTTTTTTTTTTAAATAATGCTAAAGAAAATTACTATAAAAATAATTTTCTATTAGGCATTCGATCATTATTGAACGAGCTTAATGAGTTCTTCATTTCAAAGAAATGAAATGAAATTTATTTGTTTCAAGCTTTTAACAAGCTTATACAAACATTTATCATTTGGTCATTTCAAAGACTTAGAATTTTAAAAGTTTGAGTCTGTTTGTCTAACGATAACTGACGTAAAAATTAAAGAAACAAAATTTAACATACAAGTGCATCTCAGCATTATAACTGTATAGTTTTTGGAAATTTTACCCTTCATATTTCTAAGATGGCATAAAGTCAGCATGACATGTTCTTTAATTGTATTGAAGGTCTTGAAGAGTAGGAAAAGAATATGTATTATTAAAAAGTTTAAAATGGCGGACGATTAAACAAAACTTTTTAATAGCATGACATGTTTCACATCGTATTAAGGTTCTTGAAGAGTAGATAATAATACATAAGGTATAGTAGGTAGGTAGCATACATATTATTAGCATATGTATTAGTATATTACGCGTCTAGTGCGGAAAGTAGCATTTTGCAAGCGATCTTTAATAAGAGATTGCAATAATAAGTGCGATCTTTAATAAGAGATTGCAATAATAAGTGCGATCTTTAATAAGAGATTGCAATAATAAGTGCGATCTTTAATAAGAGATTGCAATAATAAGAGCGATCTTTAATAAGAGATTGCACCTGTGCGACAGCGAGGGTAGTAAATCCACACGAGCAAAGCAAAATGCAGTTTTCGCACGAGTTGAGTACCGTACTTTATCTACGATTGATGGATTTTAATAATAAATACAGAACATAAACTTCCTGTATGTAAGTTCGTATTTCTCTTTTGATATTAATGTCATCTTTAGATGTCATTAATTCATTAGTTGTATTTTGTGCCTAATTAATTATTTCGGGAGGCGTATTATTCTCCTCATTTTCGTCATAATGACATAAATCACTGTTTGGTTTTCACTAAAAACTTGATACATATAAACAGCTACTATAATTAAACAAATAGCAAATTAGTTTTGTTAAATGTAAACAAACTAGCTAATCGTGCGTTAAGGTGAAGAATTCCTCTTTTTTACCGCACTAGGGCGGAAAAAAAGGAATTATAATGAATACAGTACGTATAGAATCACTTTCTACGTATCTAAACAGAGATATACAATGTATCAATCGTAGATAAAGTATATGTATTTATTATTACAAAATTTCAATACTTTGCCGGCATTTCAAAAAACAGATATGGTAGAAAATGAGTGTTTCGGATAAAGTTTTTGCTTAAAAAGCACGTAACATATCATTTTAATGTTCTTTTCAGGTAAATTAAGAATATATGATAGTTATTTTATGTATAATGTTTCCTGGAAGCTATGTTGAAAACAAATGTGGCATACATAAGAACAAATTGCAAATTATTCTTCAGAGTTCTTTATTCACCTCATAACTAGTTATTATTAATTGGAAAAAAAATAACATAAATAGAAGTTATTAAGTGGAGCTTTTGGGTATGTTCATTTTGATTATAACAAATTACATTACAGTACATGTAATTAAGATTGTTGGCAGTTTGTTTGTAATTTATAGAGTTTGGGTGTCATTTGTGTAACTTTTCTAGAATAAGTAGTTTTCAGTTTGTAGGATGGTTTTTATCGACGCCATGTTATGTGTTTTGGAAATGTTGGGACAGGATTATTTTAGTAAAGGGTTTAATTCGGGGCCATTGAAGATTTTCTGTAACAATAACTTGTGACTATACAAAACAATACTTTCGTGATATACAATAGTAATATACATAATTTTATTCATTAATTATTTATAAACAGTTTAAAGTTTCTCTTCGTAGAGATTATACATTTCAAAGATAATTTAAAATTCAAATTCAAAAGTCTATTTGTAAATTACAATTCGAATCATTTCCATTAAAGCAACCATTCATTGATACATGATATTTTATGCATGATTCGTCATTTAAATACGTAGTTATATACAAGATGTACTGATTATATTACATATTAAATGCATTATGTAATGAGTTCTGTATCAACCATATGCAATTATAATTATAATTTAACCAACCTATATTAATAGACGGAACATTATGCTTAGGCTGTTATGTATCCGTACAGAACAGCTTAGTCAGATAACAATGATGAAATATTCCATAGACATTTAGATAAAACTATTTATTCTAGATGTTGCTAGGATTTTCTGAATGGAGTTTTTTTTAAGTTAAAAATTGTTACCATGCTTTGTCTAAATTAATTTACGTTCGAAATTTTAAAAGGGAGTCCTGACATTTTTTGTGATTGTTTTGAAGAACAAAGAATTTTTAGGTCTCCGATCTGTAACAAGACATCAGAGGACATTTTTGGTTCCGTGTCTGTCTGTCGGTGTGTCACTCAATTTTTGCGAACTAACATATCTTAACCAAACTACTGTCCAATTTTATTGCAATATAGGTAAGTCATATATAGCCCATTGTTGGTCCCATATAAGTTTCCACCTTATGCTCCCATTTGTTTTTCTTCCACATGCGCACAAACATACATTTGTTTAGACCTATATCGTCAAAAGTACTTATCTGATTTTTATGAAATTTTGATGGTTCGTCGAAAGTAGCCCGCAGATACTCCCAAATTAATTTGAACCGTCTGCGCCTTTTACAATTTCCTAAATTGATAATGTAATACAAGTTACATTTGTTTTGTTTAAAATCAAAACGATTTAAAAATAGACCGCCAATTGGTGTGGCACAAAGCTTCCTCGCATCCTATCACGTACTTTATTGATTTTATGATATTACAAACATTATTGTCTAATTTATTTTGTTTCCCCCGTTTTTGTAAACTGTCAAAATAGTTTTTTTTACATGAATTAAAGTATCAATTTAACAAAAGGTACGGCGCAGACGGTTCAGATAAATCTGGGGCTATCTGCTGGCTACTTTCGACAAACCATCCAACTTTCATAAAAATTAGATAAGTACTTATGAAGCTGTAGGTTTAAATAAATGTATGTATGCGTGGATGTAGAAGAGTAACAAATGAGCGCAAAAGGTTGAAACTTAAATGGGACCAAAAATGGGCTAATCATGATCAACAATCCAAATTACATTAAAATCGGACGTGTATAGTTTTTAAGATATGATGGTTGACAAAAATAGACCGACAGACAGACACGGAACCAAAAATGTTTCCCGATGTCAGAAACGGATTTCTGTCTTGGAATTTTTGAAATCGAAGATCTAAAAATGTTTCGTTCTTCAGAACGGTCACGTAACTTCCGTTATCTTCGGTAAACTCGGACGCAAAACGGGAAAAAAAAGAAAAGTTTTTATTTATTTGACTTGCACCCTAAGGTTTCCATTATAATTGCAAAACGAAAGAAGTTAAAGTGATAAAAGTAAGTTACCTAAATTGTTTTAAGACTGTTATTAGCATAGAGCATAGAGTCTCGACGGTAGAGGGCAGTTTATTGACAAATGCATTCATAAAAATCTTACTTAGCTTGTTTTACCTGGCATATTGCTTTTAATACAAACCCAGTCATTTTAATTTAATAAGCTTTTTCTCCCTCATAAAATATAGGGTAGAAGTAAAAAAAGAATAATTCACATTTTCATAACTTTTTTATAACATCAATTTTGCAAAATCATTATTATATAAAACGTACTTGCGTTGTTACGATGCTTTCAACTAAAGGCTATACATTCATTCCACCTTTTTAGGTGAAACGTTTTCTAAAATTTTTCTTTCCCTAAGGGGGGTGACACACTTCGCCACCCGGGAGCGCCACCTCGGTGGCGCCCACCTGGTTGATGCCACTTGCTCCCGCCACCTGACTTGCGCCACGCACTTATATGAGGGATGCAGTCAGCCCCAGATTTGATCTCCCCTATATTTGATTGAAGGAGTGGGGGCTGAGTGGCGTGACTTGGGTGGCGACGTGTGACAGGCTCAATTGAAAACAATGGGTTGACCGGGTGGCGCCACCTGTGGGTGGCGGCTAGACCGTCGGACGGTTGACCGTATAGTGCCACCCGGCAGGTGGCGCTACCTCGTGTGACAGCTTCCGTCTATTCTCATAGACGACCGGGTAGCGCCACCCAGGTGTCAATACCTTAAATTACTACACGTTTAAATTTAAAAACAATTTCTGACTTGGCAATTATGCACCACAAAGAGGTTAAAAGTTTAACAGCATACTTTAAATTTGAAATTTAATTTAACTTAAATTCTCCCTATGGGTTTTATTAAGATCTTTGTAGGATATTTAGTCAAAACGAGGACTCCTTATACATTCCTGCGCTTGTCTGTCGGTCTGTAACGAGGACTCCTTATTCATTCCTGTGCTTGTCTGTCAGTCTGTATCAAGGACTCCTTATTCATTCCTATGCTTGTCTGTCAGTCTGTATCGAGGACTCCTTATTCATTCCAGTGCTTGTCTGCACACAGCTACACAGCTGTACATTCCAGCTGTCTGTCTGTAACGAGAACTCCTTATACATTCCTGCGCTTGTTGTTTTTTTAACGGAAATGCATCATGGGGATTGTTAACTGAAAGAGTAAAAAATATATTTAATTTTTTTATTTTCTTATTTCAATTCATCTTTGCGCAATGTGTCCTTGAAAACTGCGTATACGAATACCCCTCTATTATTAAAAAAAACGGTCCGAGTCAACTTAGACAAACTTACTTATATAAGAGATCATAATTACTTAGCCCAGTATTTTCTATTTATTAGTTTTCATAGGTGCATTTAATTATTGTTAAACATTTTATCAAAATGTATCATAAAAATAACCTCCTCAAGGAATCGAACCCGGTCTTTCTCCGTCCGCGTTTAAAGCTATCTTCTCAGGAACTAAATTTTTCCCGGAAACCGGCTTATATCTTTAGATTTGTATTTAAATGGACTACAATTTAGAATTTTTTAATCAAAATCAAAAATTTTTTGGAGGGTAGCGCCACCAAAGTTGGAGCTAAAATTCATTCTGCCTTGGAGTATGATATTTCTGAACATTTATGCCAAATTTCATCAAAATCGGCCCAGTAGATTAGGCTCCAGGCGTCTGCACAGACAGACGACGGACAGACATTTGATAAAAACTACTTTCATGGCTGTTTTGAGATCCCCCGGAGTAGTGAGAGGACCTCAAAACGTGTAAATCTATAAAAAAAAAATCTCAAAATTGAATTTTCGCGCCATCACAATACTTTCTCTTTATATGAGAAAGTAAAAAACCTTAAGCCGGGTTTACACGGGTAGAGTGAACAGGAGAGTAGAGTAGCGAGTAGAGTAACTCTACCGTAGAAACCCGAAAAAACGCTCCGTAGAGTAGAGTGGCGAGTAGAGTAGCTAGTAGCCGGTAGAGTAGAGTACTATACCGCATGCAGTAAAGTGGACTCTACTTCCCCCACCACAGCTCCCACTCTACTAGCTTCGCCACTCTACCCGTGTAAACGTTTTCAATAGCAAGTAGCAAGTAGAGTTTAGTGTCAGTTCACATTGTTGTGCAATCATTTTTGCTTTTTCACTATACTTACTACTAGCTTATGTGTAAACACTCCAAAATCAAAATTGGTAGAGTAGGAAGTAGAGTACACACTTCTCGCTACTCTACTCTCCTGTTTACTCTACCCGTGTAAACCCAGCTTTAAAGTTGATATCATAGGAACTGACTGTTTCCTTGCGTTCAGACAATAAAAATCCTCATACGGGTGTTTGTTTTTTGTTGGAACCGACACCGCTATGAAGTGATAAAGATCGCTAAATTTATTAAAGCGGACGTTATTTATTAAAACGTTTTTACCGAAATCTTACGTTCTAACGTAACGATTTTATTAAAACTTCTTACACATCGTCTAAAGTACAATTGAAACAGGCATGTAAAAGTTATAAATATTATTGTTTATTTAAATTAAAAAATTAAAATTAAAAAATATTCTTCATGCATTTTCTGTTAAATTATCATTTAGTATTATTTGTTTCTAAAAAAATAAAGAAATCGAGAGTAACAGCATTGTTTGAAGCGATGTATGGGTAAAAGATATGGAAATGACTGGGAAATCATTGTTTTTCATAATATCTTCTCTTTTTATCTGGCTACTCTGTTGAAAGTTTCAAAACCAAATAGAATTTGGCGCTCTGAATTTTACTGCTAGAGGTTTTTTTTGTGTCGGCCGACTCAAAAAACCTCAACTTTGTTATGATAAGAGGGAAAATGACAGTAAATTATTTTAAAATGAAAAAAAGAAAAAAAAAAATAATAATACTAATAAAATAGAATAAAAGCAAGCCCATTTTCATCTCCCTCTTGGATTCGAAAATATATATATATATTTTTTTTTCCTCCAAACCCTCTTTAACAGTGAGTGAAATGTTATACATTTTCTATTTCTCGCATTCGGTTAAAATTTTGGAGTGATAGCAAATGTAAAAATATTAATCATTCCCCCCCCCCCCCAACCCTCTTTCTTTTTCCCTTCCAACCAACTCTCAGCGTTAAATGAAAACAAATTGAAAATGGCCTTAATTTTAATTAATCAAAACGCTAAAAAAAAAGGAAAGAAAAATACACAATTACACTTCCATCTCTTCCATTATGGATCGATAATGAAGGAAATGTATAATCAAAATGTTTCAAATGTTGAAGGTAAAAAAGAGAAAAATAATAATAATACAAATAAATATGAATATTAATGCAAAGAGTGGCCACTAAATAAAACATTTTTTTAATGTTATTTCAAGTATAAATATAATTTATATTTCTGTTATCCTGGTATTGTAATGGCCCCAAAATTACACATGCAGTATTTACTCAAAATTAAACGTACAGTTACTGTACGTTAATAGTTACTGTACGTACGGTACAGTATAAGTACAAAAAGTGGTTTTCCAAAAGAATATATAAATGTGTGTGTCTAAATTTATCAATGTCGTATATAGTCCAGGAGCTAGCATGCAAAAAAGTGTGTGACTAACATCAAGCTAGAATTTCGCATAAAAGTTAATTTAGAATGTAGTGTGGATCCTTTAGGGTAATAAAACTACTATCATTTATTTGGTAACGTTTCGGCCCAACAAGCCATTTTCAAGCCTAGAAAATAATCTATATTTAGAAAAACATCGTACCATCGTAAACATCGTACAAATAAATATGAATATTAATGCAAAGAGTGGCCACTAAATAAAACATTTTTTTAATGTTATTTCAAGTATAAATATAATTTATATTTCTGTTATCCTGGTATTGTAATGGCCCCAAAATTACACATGCAGTATTTACTCAAAATTAAACGTACAGTTACTGTACGTTAATAGTTACTGTACGTACGGTACAGTATAAGTACAAAAAGTGGTTTTCCAAAAGAATATATAAATGTGTGTCTCTAAATTTATCAATGTCGTATATAGTCCAGGAGCTAGCATGCAAAAAAGTGTGTGACTAACATCAAGCTAGAATTTCGCATAAAAGTTAATTTAGAATGTAGTGTGGATCCTTTAGGGTAATAAAACTACTATCATTTATTTGGTAACGTTTCGGCCCAACAAGCCATTTTCAAGCCTAGAAAATAATCTATATTTAGAAAAACATCGTACCAAATTGCTTACATAAATTACTTGACTTGTGTAGATTGACTACTTGACAGATTAAATTACTTGACACAGCGATAGTAAAGATAAAGAGTGCATATTTTCCAGCCAAATACAGTTTATTAGTGGTCTATTATTTATTTAGTCTTCCACGCAAAGGTATATTTATACTAGTAAGCGAAATATATCAATTTTGATCCATTTTTACAACAGACATTAAGTTACAAGATATCTCAACTCTCTATTGAAAGGAATAATTATTTATAGTGAGAGAGATATAAAATACACATTGGAGCACGTCAATTATTTCGTAATATGTATATATTTAGAATTTACAAAGAAATAAAAGGGACTTTTAAATGAAGTTAGGTGTGTTGTCAAATGAATAATTGATAAAGGGACGGCACAGTGTTTCAGATTAGAATTCCAAGAATTAGAATCAAGTAAGACCCTTTCTAGGTAAGACCTAACTTAATTTTACAACACACCCCTAACTTCTACAAAGTAATATTAGTTCTCTCAAGTTTATAAATATTATACATCCTAACTGAAGAAACTCTACATACAATCGGATTAAGTAATTATCAGTCACCGAAGGTACCCTATCTTGAAATAACGTATTTTTGAAAACATACAAAAATATTTTTCTCAAAATTATAATTATACGATACAATAGATGGGTAAACTTATTATGGCCCCCATTTTAATGACAATATTTTACTCATGTAAATGTCAAATTTAATAAAAGTTCAAAATATTATAAAATATTTATAGAAATTACATTTATTTCTATTTTTTTGGCATGGGTTTAGATAAACCACACAGCCATAAAGTTAAAAATTAGATGAACGATAATTCATATTCTATATATAATTAAATATTTATTTTGTTTCTGTAAAAAACTGAAATTTATATATATTTATGTAGTTTAGCTAAAAGGGTGGGTTATATGATTTTGTACACGCTGAAATAAACATTTCTCTGGTTAGCAAATTTGATGCAAGACATAAAGATGTGTTCAAGATCCTCTTTTACATGGCTTCATGCTGTTTAAATTTTCAGCCTTTCTTATTTTATGCAAATATGATTTGCAATTGTCGTGGTTTGATCACAACCGAATCATAAGAACAATTAGGTAACGGTGTTCTGAAATCCCTTTAAACCATGGTGCCCTTCCAATAGTTTTATAAAATACGTGTGGTGTCGCGGGACATCCCCCCCCCCCCCATCCCCGAAGGAACGAAGTTTCTTACGCTTTTCATTAAATATAAATGACAAAATCACAGTGCTAAGTATACGATGCTAACTACTTATTCATGGCGAAGTTAGAAAAGAGACAAAAGTAAAAGTAAATAACTATTTGTACTTAAGAACTATTGCAAAATTAAGAGAAAAGTATTTTTTTTATATCATTGAAGCGAGTGTCTTGCAATAAATATGTATTGCATATTGAGAAAAAAGTTATTCATGATGAGTTGATAGTTAAAGAGGTTGGTTGCAGTGTGAGGGAAAACGACTGTTCCCTTACCTATCACTTCTCTTCACAAAAACATCTACTTCAAAAATATTATAAAATATATCACTTCACTACGCAAAAACTTCGGCTTGTATCAGGTTAAAATATTATATGCCTGTTTCAATTCTACTTTAGTCGATGTGTATGAAGTTTTATTAAAATCGTTACGTTAGAACGTAAGATATCGGTAAAAACGACCTTTTCTTTATTTTAAACGTTTAGGCCCACTTTAATACATTTAGCGATCTTTAACACTTCAGTTAGAAAATGTTTCCCGTCCTAAAATTCCAATTTTAAATTTGAAGATTACGTTTACGCGAGCGGTGCGGGAACGTTTAGGTGGATAACGCTGTCCAACGAACTCGTCCTGGGCATTGTTAAAATGACCATAAGTAGCAAATTTCAACTAAATCGGTCATCTTTAACTCAAGTTATCATCATCGGTAGATTTCGTGACGGTAGATTTCGTGACGGTCGGTTTCATGACAGTGGTTATTTCGATTCACTCCTGGGCTCCAGACGCTGTAACGTGCCATAAGGAACATCGTTCCAAAAACCCTGAAGCACTGTAGTTATACCACTCTGTCCATTACTCAGTTTATAAATAAAAATATACCAAATACATTATTTAACGTGATAGAGAATTTATAAAAGCAATTATTTTTTCTATAAAAATCGTTTTTGCCTGTTTCTTTTCTTTTTGTTAGATAAAAAAAGACATAAGTGTCTATCTATCTACTTTTTCTCTTGAATTACCACCACTTACGACGGTATAAAAGAGCAAAAAAATATCTTTACAAGAACCAGTACAGAAAAAGAGCAAACATGAAAAAAGAAATTGGATCCGAGAAGGAGGGGGGGGGGGGCGAGCTTGAGTCCAGAGGCAAGAAAAATCTGTTGGAAAAAGCAGCCGGGAAATGGACAGGACCTGCAAGGGAGGAAAAAAGTCTATCAACGAGCGTCAATCTAACCTTCAACAAAGAGGGAGGGGGGAAAATAAATAAGAAGCAATTCAAAGCTACAAGGATTTTTCGCTAATTCCCAGGATTCTTTACTTGACTTACACCAACGATAATAAAAACTTAAAAACAAAAGCCATTTAACAAATTGCTTTATTCTTTCTTAAATTATATACATATAGTTTTGTTACACATCCGTAACAACATTTTGTAACTATAAGAAACAATACAACTTAAAGCCACTTTTTTTGCGATTCCCCATATGAGATCTTCCTTAAAGCTTAGTCCATACTGAGATTTAATGTTGCACGTCAATGTTTCGAGGTTGCCCAAATTCAATGTTGCACAACATTGTTTCAGAGAACCCCGTTTCCATGGGACTCAAATCCTTCTATAACGTGGACTCTCAATAAGATCCGGGGACATGGGGAAATGTTACGGCATCATTGGACACAACAGGGACAACTAACTGGCATTAGTGGACACAACAGGGATAACTAATTGGCATCAGTGGACACAACAGGGATAACTAATTGGCATCAGTGGACATAACAGGGACAACTAATTGGATTCAGTGGATACAAGAGGCACAACTAACTGTCATCAGTGGACAAAACCGGGATAACTAATTGGCATCAGTGGACAAAACAGGGATAACTAATTGGCATCAGTGGACACAGCAGGGACAATTTCCGGCTTAACCACATAAGCAAGGGCAAGCTCACCCTAATTTCTAGTTTGACCCACTTACCCGGTTTTCCCCCACTTTCCCCTCCTAATAAAGCTTTTTAAACCTGGAATACATCATAAGAATTACTTTTATGGTTTGTCAATAAACTGAAGAATTTTAATCTTAGGATTTTATTCTAAAATCAATTTTAAAAAATGCTTGGTCAGAAACAATACGCACTTGCACTTATTGTATTTTAAACTTCCTTATTTTACCCTCTAGTGTAAATGGTTAAGATTACAATATTTTTAAAAATAAACTTTGGCTGTAAAAATAATTAAATATTTTTTTGCAATTAAAACTATTTTTAAATAAATTTCGTAGTTACAAAAAAGAAAACCCCAAGTTTATTAATAATTAAATAAAAATACAAATAAACTCCACCCATCATTCTTTTATTTAATTGTATGCATAAACTAATGGACCATTTATTTATATTTATTTTACAACTATATTTGTTAAATATTTATGATTGTCTCGCCAAAACTGAATAAAAAATTAAAATACGTGTTCTTATAAACCAAATAATAATTTTTATACACCAAAAATTCAAACATAAAATTGAATAGTCAATTTAAAGTTTAACAAATAGATACAAAAGAATTTTGAACTGAATAAATACAAAATTAAATATCTATTATAGAATATTGTTAAATTATAGTTTTTGAAATCAGAAATTAATGGAAGGAGTTTAAGATTTAGAAAAGATAAGTGGTTCTAAATCCGGTGTCCAGAAATACACGTTTATTTATCTGTATTTTTATCTATCCCATATCTAAATGTGTTGGATTTTAGGTTTCTGTACAAAGTACAAAAAGAAACCTTATATAACGGCTCTGTCTGTCTGTCCGTTGCTTGTTTCAATTCATAAACTACTATAGCTAGGAACATGAAATTCGGCACACAGGTGCATATCGGCATTTGAGACAACTGGACATTTTTTCGATTTTTGAAACTTAATATTTTCAAGATGGCGGCCAATATGGCAGGTAACTAAAACAAATGTTTTTAGTCACCATGACATGTTATACATCAAATTAAAGGTCTTGAAGTGTAGAAAAAGAATATGCAACTATTAAAATTTCACACCTAATATTTTAAAGATGGCGGCCAATATGGCGGGCGACTGAAAAAATGTTATTAGTCACCATGTCATGTTATACATCAATTTAAGGCATTGAAGTGTAGAAAAAGAATATGCAACAATTAAACTTAATAATTTTAACTTAATCGTACAGAAACCGGCGATTATCGCCTCATGACTTACGTGAAGCGCACCTTACTTGTGTTTAAATAGTCAGCAAATGTGCTTCCTCGTGTCATATTATTGAACGAATGGTCACATGAGAGATGGATCAGTTTCAATGCCCAGTGTGGACACGGACACACTTATTTTTAACGAATATTTCATTTGTACAGAAAGGTGAAAATAATGTGGAACGATCTTTAGACTACTTTCGATTAACCATTTAATTTTCTTTAAGATCGGATGAGTATTTTTAAAGACATAGGTGTGATTAAAATAGACTTACAATTAGTGTAGCATATGGTTTTTCTTTCATCCTAATATTGGACGAATGGTGAAATAAAATTTGGATCAATTTCGATTCTCAGTGGGGTCACACTTATTTTTATGCGATTTTAAATTTGCGCAGACGGTTGAAAATAATATGGGGCTAACTATAGACTAATTATGACCAACCATCCGAATATAATCGAAATCGGACAATAAGTTTTTAAGATATTATGGGTCAAAAAATTGTTTACTGACAGAAACAAAAAATTTTCCCTGAAGTCTGAAACTGATTTCTGTCCTAGAATTAATGAAATCAGACACACAGAAAAATTACACAAATTCTTCAGAGTGATTACAATGCGTCCGCTAGGCTAAGCTCGGAATAAAAAATTGAATTAACTGAAATTTCAAAAAATCAAAAACATCCATACACCAAAACTAACACCGAAGGATCTTTACACCTATTTCATAAACGTAATAAGTAAAATCATTGGCACTAAATCGAAAAAGAAGGCTCAAAAAAATTAGTCTGTCAAATAGTTTAGCACATAGCTTCCTCGCTTTCTATTTCGTATACATAAATGATATTTTGCTTTTAGAACTATATTATTGTATAATCTATTTAATTTTCCCTCCATTTTAAAGCTGTAAAAAATGGTTTTGATTTTTTACATGATACTTTACAATTTAGCAAAATTTATAGAGCGCAGTCGGTTGAAATGAATCTGGGGCTATCTGCGGGCTACTTTCGACGAATCATCAAAATTTTATAAAAATCGCATAAGCAATTATCAAGATATAGGTGTAAATAAATGTATGATTGAGCGCATGTGAGAGGGGCGCAGGAGGTTGATACCTATATTGGACCAACAATGGGATAATTAGTCCACTATTATCACCAATCAAATTTCTTATAATCGAAAGTGTAGTTTTACACAACAACATAATATGTTGGTTCACAAAAATTCAGCGACAGACAGACACGAAACCATGGATATCTGTCTCGGAATTTTGAATTCGGAGACATCACACATTTTTTCTTCAGAACGACCACAAAGACGCAATTACCTTACAAGCTACCTTTAGGTAAGATTGTAAGCAATAATCGCATTCCTAAGTTTACTTCAGGAATAAATTTGACTTATGTCAATGTTACTTATTATACGGTTGAAGAAGTCACCCTTAATGACTTAACTTTAATCAATTATATACCTTACTAATGTAAAATGACTGTTTCCCAATATAGAATAATGATTATTAGAATTTCGGCGGGTTCCGGGTTCTTATAGGAATACTTATTTCATAAGAGTACAGACAGTATATATAAATCACTTTTTTCAATAAGGTTTGCTCCTTATTTTTTTAAAAGAAAACATACTAATCTCAATTTTAGGTTAAGGTTGAAACTTATATGGGACCAAAAATATGGACTAATTATGAACTACATTCCAACAGACAGACCGACATACATACACGGAACCAAAAATGATAACAGATATCTGATACAGATTTCTGTCTTGGAATTTTCCAGAAGAGAATTCAATTACAATTTTGTTTCTATGTTATTTTTAACTAGAAGGTATTTTTTTTAGAGAGAGTAGACTCCGTCTATTTCACTGAGATAAAAAACATATTCCCACTGCTATTTGGGTCCCTAACTAAAGATTACGAAGAGAAGGGGAAGTAAGGGATACCAAATAAAATATTCACATGGTAAAAAAAAAAAAATACGAATCATAAAACGTATGCTAGAGAAGAATAAAGTGTATGCTTTTTATAACATAGTAGCTTGAAATAAAAACATATGTAATAGAGTTAACTTTATAAATAGAATAAATAAGGAAGGATGTCTAGAGCTTTTTTTTATCACTCTGTACCATCTTCAGGCTGATACTTTGTAGTATAAAATAGCTAATCAACAATTTTATACTCCAACTCTTTATTTACATTAGTATATCATACTGTGTCTCATTTTTATGCATGCCTATGGTTTGTTATAATAAAACAAAAATAAATCAAATAAAGAATAAATATACAGAAACAGCAAAGTATAATAAAATAGTTAAGTATTAGATAAATATGAATTATTTTATGCTGTTATTTTCAAAATATTGGAACGAAGTTCCTTATCGCACGTTATAGCGCCGGGAGTCCGAAAAACGTCACCGATGACGATAACTTGAGTAAAAATTGACAGATTTAGTTGAATTTGGTAGACATGTTCATTTTACCAATGCCCAGGACGAGTTCGTTGGACAACGTTATCCGCCAAAGCGTTCACATAAACATAATAAGCTTCAAATTTAAAATTGGAGTTTTAGGACGGGAAAAAATTCAAACTTTATCTATTCATTAAGACAAACAATTTTTATTAATACATTTTTTTAGCAAAACAAACACCGGAACCTCTATGAAGTGTTAAAGATCGCTAAAAGCATTAAAGCGGACCTACACGTTTAAAATAGAGAAGACAAATTTTTTACCGATACCTTACGTTCTAACGTAACGATTTGAATAAAACTTCATACACATCGTCTAAAGTACAATTAAAACAGGTTTGTAAAATTTTAACTTGATATAGGCAGAAGTTTTTGTGTAGTGATACATTTTATAGTTGTTGAAAAGGAGACGTCCGGAGCATGTAGTGAGCGAGTGGAATAGTAAGAATGCAGGGTGGCTCCCCCACTACTTGACTTTCTACTACAACCCCACTCTTAAACTATCAACTCATCATGATAGTCTTTTTTCTCAGTTTTCAATACTTTTTTTTATACCATTATTGTGAATACTTATACATTAAATAAAAAATAGACTGCCAATTAGTGTGGCCCATAGCTTCCTCGCATGCTATCATGTACTATAACAATTATTGTTATATTACTTTATTGTTATATTGTTTATTTTGTAAAAACTATTAATAGTTTTAGCGATCTTTAACACTTCATAGCGGTGTCGCTGTTGGTTTTACTAAAAAATTGTATTTGAAAAAAAATGTTAGTCTCATTGAATAGATAAAGTTAGATTTTTTCCCCGACCAAAAATTCCAATTTTAAATTTAAAGTTCGCGTTTACACGAGCGTTGCTCGTGAACGCTTGGACGGATAACGTTGTCCAACGAACTCGTCCTGAGCATTGGTAAAATGAACATGTCTACCAAATTTCATCAAAATCGGACGACATTTACTCAAGTTATCGTCGCACGTTCCATAATTCGCGGACACACAGACCGACAGACAGACAGACAGACAGACAGACAGACAGACAGACAGACAGACAGACAGACAGACACGAGACCAAAAATGTTCCCTGATGTCTGAAACGGATTTCTGTCTTGGAATTTTTGAAATCGGAGGCATAAAAGTTTTTCGTTCTCAAAAGTGAACACAATGCTTCCGTTACCTTCGGTAAGCTCGGAAGCAAAATAATAATAAATGCTGTTTAATTTTGTCTTAATACGCTAAGTACGAGTAGTTAACGTAGTATATCTTTCAATTTTGTATCTTTTCTATAAGTAGTTAACATCGTAAACTTATTAGCGTGATTTTTATAATTAATATTTAATGAAAAGCGGAAGGTACTTCGTTCCTACCGTGTGTCCAGCGACATCACACGTATTTAATTATATATTATTATTATCATAGCCCGTGTTCGTCATGCATATTGTTCCGTATATGAGTAATTATCACAATTCTGTAAAAAAAAAAGCAATAGTATAAAAATATAATTTTCTCTCCTCGGTAGTCACAACATATGAAAGAAAGTTATTTTTACAGCGATTGTAATTATCACGAGCCAAACTATATCCAAATATTTTCAAATACCAACTCAAGACATTAGTTAAAAACAGTAAATGTATTGAGATCGTTTTCAAAACACTATATAAACATAGCTTCAATATACACAAAAAAGTGGCCGGTGACTTGTTACAACCCCTGTGTAAAAGGACTTAAAAGAGAATAGAGGAAGTAAAATGTATTCATACATAAATCCAAGTAAAACTCAAGACATTAGTTAAAAACAGTAAATGTATTGAGATCGTTTTCAAAACACTATATAAACATAGCTTCAATATACACAAAAAAGTGGCCGGTGACTTGTTACAACCCCTGTGTAAAAGGACTTAAAAGAGAATAGAGGAAGTAAAATGTATTCATACATAAATCCAAGTAAAACTTTAAAACCTAAAAAGTTAATTTAACTTATAAAAGCCAATGACATTGCTATTTAGCTCTGAGAGGGTGCATTCATTTAAAAAGGATTATCACTGGAAAAGGGGAAGCGTTAACTATGATACATGATAGAACTGATATATAGGGTATTTATTTAAATTGGTTTTTTATTAGTTGCATCTAACGTCAGAC
The DNA here is from genome assembly GCA_951217055.1 of Gerris lacustris. NCBI lineage: Eukaryota > Metazoa > Arthropoda > Insecta > Hemiptera > Gerridae > Gerris > Gerris lacustris. The sequence continues at coordinate 67,153,203 of OX578279.1, read as the reverse complement.
TCAATCGGTTTAAAAAAAGAGAACGGAAATTAAATAACATATAAAAGACCCAACCTACTATATAATTAATTTTCTGTGGCATCACTAGTATCAAACAAACAGATTTAATGCGAACGAGAACAAGATAATGATTTTAGACAGGCCCTGTTAACGCAATAAAAAAGACTTCGTGCTAAAATAAAGCCACTCATTTTCCCCTTTCTTATTTCGGTTTCATTGTAATTTGGTTTTCTTTTGGAGTCGAAGGCTGACAATAAGTAGCTTTACATAACATAAGCCGAAACGGGGAAGAGAAGAATAAATAGATTCAAATGAAATTCAGAATACAAAATGTCACGTTAAAACACTGAACCTACACAAAGATTGATTTACTTATGGCTAAAAAGAGATTTCCTTCTTTCTATCTTCTGTTTTAAACTTTTAACTGAGTAGACTGCATAAAGAAAACTATATAACAACACTATATAAGAAAACTATAGGTTTGTTCCAACCACCAGTTCCGAATCAGTTTCATTCAGCAGATGCGCGATCATTGACCGTTGGGAATTGATTTGTGATTTCGTTTTTGTTGGAACGCTCCTTTCTCAAACCAAACTGTTTGCCGTGGTAGGTTTTAGCACTGTTATCAGAACAACTTTTTGAGTTGATCGTTTATGTGATTTTGCGTTCCTGTGCTATCGAAAAAACCTGAACTTATTAATATTAAAGATATGGATGATGGATAAGTCAATAGTTGATGAAGATAAGTGCCAGTCAGGGCCTGATTTAGGCCGCCTAGGGGCTCGCACAACAAGGGGGCGCCACACCACAAACGTTTCATTTTCTAATGTTAATTAAGCTCGAAAGTTGGAAGTAAAACCTACATACTCATAGAGGATATGACGAAAATACATGCACACATTTTAGAAATGTTTATTTAATACATGAATTCACGATTTCATTTCGATTTACGCAATTCACAATTTTCGGGCTTACTGAGGTGAGCCAGTTTTAGTAGACTCACGGCACACTCGTATTCGTATTTTTATTGATATAATCCTAAATGCTCTTTTGTTTTAAAAAAATAAATATTAATCTTAGTCCAGTTAACGAAAGAAATATTGCGGAAATAAATCGGATTCTTTTGATATTTGTTTGAAAATGGAATAAGTGAATAAGTATCAAAAGTCCATCTTGGAAAATAGGTCCAATTTTTATTTTTTTCAGAAATATCTAGAAAATGCCAATTATATGCACAAAAATTCAACGTCGCATTCGTACAAAAACATTTTAAAAAGAACAGTTGATTCGCAAGAAAGGATAATAATTATAATAGGCGAGCGAAATCAAAACAAAAACAATGAAGCGGAGCGGAAGGTTACGTTTCTGTTCACCCAAACTCAATCCCAAACTACTAGTCCCTGCCGCCGATCGCTGACTGCTCTGACTGGTTCCAAACTAATCCGTGATTCAATCAGAGCGTTGTTGGAACAGCCGATTAACAGTCGGAGTCAGTCAGAGTTTGAGTTTGGGCTCGTTGGAACTCTTTTTTCCAAATGCGCATGCGTCGTACAGTTCCAAACCAGTTTGAAGAGTGGTTGGAACAAACCTAATATAAGAAAACTATATAAGAACCAGTGTATTATAAGAACACTAAATAAGAACACCATATAAAAACCACTATATAACAATACTATATAAAATGTATAAGAAAACTATAAAATCACAGGGAAGTACTTGCGTCCAAGTACTTTTTAGGGTTTTGTAGATGATGAAGCATACCCGTTATGAAATTATGATTTTTTTTCTTCGATCCTAAGGGTCCCGGGTTCGATCCCCCGGGAGGTCACAATGTTTTTTATAGGTAATAACGACAAGATAAATTACATTTTTTTAGGAAATTTTCATTGCCCAACCATACGGTGTAACCATGAATCATTTCAAAATTTTAAGACCAGCCATTATATAAAATTTGGGGGGGGGGATTTTTTTGGGGGTATATTTTGACTTATAAAACCAATAAAGAATTAAAAATTTAAAAAAGCAAATATAATTTGTATCCTACTCTTCAGCAGCTTTCATTTGATACCCAACTCAAAATTTTTAAAAAATAAAATTTTGGGCGCACTCCAAATTTTCGTGCACAAAATTGGTAATTTTTGAAACCTGGGAATGAACTCCCGGAAATATCATCGCCCCACTATAAGGTATTAGTATGAATTATTTCGAAATTTTAGCACCAGCCGATCTATAGTGGTTGGGGGGGGGGAAATTTTTTTGGGGTATATTTTGATTTTTTTCCCCTATAACTAATGCAAATTTTAAAAAAGCATATATATATTTGTGTCCTACTCTTCAGCAGCTTTCATTTAATACCCAACTCAAAATTCTAAAAAAATAAAATTTTGGGCGCACTTCACTTTTTCGCGCCCAAAATTTACAATTTTTGAAAATTTGGGATGAACTCCCGGAATTTTCATCGCCTCACAATAAGATATTAGCATGAATTATTTCAAAATTTTAGCGCCAGCCGATCTATAGTGGTTGGGGGGGGGAAAATTTTTTTTTGGTATATTTTGATTTATTTAACCAATAAGGAATGCAAATTTTAAAAAAGGATATATATATTTGTGTCCTACTCTTCAGCAGCTTTCATTTGATACCCTACTCAAAAATTAAAAAAAATATAAATTTTTGAGTTTACCACATTTTTCCGAATTGCGCATGCGCAAATCTAATTATGAACTTCTGTATATTTTTCCTGTGGCTGGGTCAAAAAGTTGCACCAGTGTTTCAAATTTCAGTACTTTCGCTTAAACGGTTCGGGCCCTATGAACCAAAGAGCGACGGACGGACGGACACATCACCCTCGGTATAAGGGTTTTGAGAAGTATCTACAAAACCCTAAAAAGAACACTATATATAAGAACACTATATAAAAACACTATAAGTCTGCAGGATCCTGTAGCGAAACCTCACGGGTTTTGAAACAGGATAACTCAATGAGTAATCGAGATATATATTTTTATAATATTTAAAAGAGGAATACCTTAAACATTAACAATACCTACCTAAAAGTGTTGTTTTTTTTTTTTTTTTGGTCATTGAAGTGAACGTCTTGCAATAAATATCTATTGAATATTGAGAAAATAGCCAATCATGATAAGTTTATAGTTAAAGAAGATGATTGTAGTAAATAGCCGAGTGATAAGGGAACAGGACTATTCCCTAACCCTCACACCCCGACCTACTCCATTTAAAATATTACAAAATGTATCACTTCACTACTTAAAAACTTCTGCTTGTATCAGGTTTAAATTTTACATGCCTGTTTCAACTGTAGTTCAGACGATGTGTGTGAAGTTTTATTAAAATCGTTACGTTAGAGCGTAAGATATCGGTAAAAACGTTGTTTTCTCAATTATAAACGTTTAGGTCCGCTTTAATAGTAGTAACGATCTATAACACTTCGTGTCGGTGTTGGTTTTACTAATAGAAATAATTTCAAAAAGTTGTTTGTCTCATTGAATAGATGAAATTAGAATTTGTTCCCGTCCTAAAATTCCAATTTTACATTTGAAGCTTACGTTTACGCGAGTGTTGCGTGGGAAGGCTTAGGTGGATAACGATGTCCAAAAAACTCGTCCTGAGCATTGGCAAAATGAATATCTGTACCAAATTTCAACTATAAGGTCAACTTTTACTCAAGTTATCGTCATCAGTCGATTTCGTGACAGTTAGTATTGTGAAGGTCTGTTTGGTGAAGATCAATTTCTTACCGTCGTTTTTTTCGGATTCACTCCCGGGCTCCATATGCTGTAACGTCCTATAAGGAACTTCGATCCAAAATCTCATTAATTAATTACCGATAGAAATACCGAATTTTAATTGAATATGGGGGGGGGGAATAAATAACATTATAAAATTGACTTTTACTTTATTCAAAGCAATTTCAATCTCATAAAATCGAATAACATTTTCGTAAGTGACTCATATAAATATGGTTTTTACCGTTGGGTAAAATGCCAGGTTTTCTCGGTGAAATGGCTCGTGATAGGACGAGGAGGCTAAGGGTAAAAGACATTAATGAAAATGTCCTTTAGGGAGATACGACGAGGAAAGGTTCTACGGGCCCTTGTGACAGATGTCTGAAATGGAACTAAGGCACCGTGTGTACCTAAGTACATGGTGCCTCACCCTGAAGACAAGGCGGGGTAGAATCATCTCCACTCAACTTTTCATAACCCTTTATAAACACCTGTTGGCTTAAGACTTTACTATAAACTCTCTAGTTACACCAAGACATTCTTATCTACCTGAGGCTCCCCCTTAACTTTTTTTTCTTTTACTTTTACTTTTTCCTCCCCCCTCCCTTTAGTCTTATTTTCGGAAAAGGGACATTTATTCATGAAACTGGGGGGGGGGGGGGGGGCGAGTTTGACAGCGGCTATATATTCTGGATGGTTTAAAATTGTACGGAAAATTAAAAAAGGTAAAAAAGAGAAAACAATAAATTCGTTTAAAAAAAGGAAAGTAGTCCCGACAAGGAAATAGTTTTTTAAAAAATGATTAAACTGTTATATATATATCAAATGTATAAAAAAATAAAATGTCAAAGAACCTTAGAGAAGCATTTTGTAGCTTTCGAGAGATTATCAGGGTTTTTTTTAAGAGAAAGGTGCTCTTAGACTTTCTATAATAATTTAAAAAAAAAGTCATTTAAAGGCCAACTAAATTATAAAAATTATTAAAGAATTATTAATACTATATTTTTGTATCTTAATACGGAGTTTTTTGTTATTCCTAGGGTTCTCCATACTTACTTAATACAGATAAAAAAATGATGTCTCCATTAAAAAAGTTTTTGAAAACATTAATCATCTTTATCTAGTTAATTTTAAAAGTTCGGTATAAGATAAGAATGCAGTTAATTATTTTAACTTGGAGAGATCGCTACTTTTTACTTTCAGCTGTTCCACTTGGGATTATTAAGGTCTTATTATTAAGGCCCTAGGACTAACAAGACCAATCATAAACTATGCCTGCATCTTATCACTGAAATTCAGCAAGCATATTGTTATTTATTGAGCGCAAGCGAGCTTCTTACATTCAACAAAATATCCTTTCCTGTCTGTCTGACTATCAGCAACATTTACGTGTCCGACGATAACTTAAGTACAAGTTAAACGGTTTAGTTGAAATTATGTATACATGTTCCTTTTACTAATGCTCAGTAATGCTAAGTTCGTTGAAGAACGTTATCCGTTAAAAAGTTCGCATGCAACGCTCGCGTAAACGTTAGCTTCAAAATTAAAATTGTAATATAATTGAAGCAGGCATGTAAAATTTCAATCTGATACAAACAGAAGTTTTTGTGTAGTGAAGTGATACATTTATAATACTTGAAAAGGAAATATTCCAAGCGTGTATTTAGTGGAATAGTATGAATGCAGGGCGTCTCCCCCACTACTAGAACCCCTTATGGCAATCATATTCTTTAACTATCAACTCATCATGATAATCTATTTTCTCAATATTCAATTTATAATGATTAGTAAACGCTCGCATCAATGATAGTCACGCGATGTCTAGTTATATTTACATTTGGAAATTAACGTCTCTTAAAGAGATCAATATTAGCGCGTAAAAGCCATAACATTAAAGAAAAATCGGTCCGAGACAACTCAGACTAACTTTCTCATAGCGTGGCGGTGTGGGTTAAACCACGTCTGCTCAGCCATCAATGGATCAGGAGGTTGGGGTTCAATCCCTCGCCGTGAGACTCTGATTTACATGGCTCACTAATGATCACATCATACTCGCTTCGGCGGTACAATGTACAGAGGTATGATAGTGTGAAGTGGCTGGAACTCTCTACCACGGGGCTAGTAAAAAGGGCCCGAATGAAGGCCTAATTGCTAGGTTCGAACAAGTGGTTCGTCCAACCCGTACCTTACTATTACTACTACTAATACTAACTTTCTCATATAATCTCGGTCCCAGATCCCAGAGAAAAAACATAATATGTATAGATAACAATAATATATATTGTTATCTATACAGACGGATACGCGTGTCGATCCGATAGCTGTGACTGTGAACTTGTGAACCCACATTTAGGAACCCTTCTATAGAACCTTCAAAGTGAAGTGAGAGTCCACCGCGGCAATACCGTTAACTCCAACCACCCTTTTAAACTATAAACTCATCATGACTAACTACTAATTTGCTTAATATTAAATATTTATTCCATTAAGCTCGCTTCAATGATAAAGCCGCGCGATGCCTCGATAATATATAATTTTAAAATGATTTGAACAGGTGGTTGTTTACGTTTTGTTTTCGATTTTCAACAAAATCAGATTTATTTTCATCAACATCTAGGAAATTAGATTATTTCCAGGAAAACGGCTTATATCGTTAGGTTCGTATATAAATTAATTTTTTTTTCACGTTTCTTTAGAGTTTATGAAGGGTAGCGCCCCAAATTTGGAGCCAAAATTCATTTCTCGATTTCGCCACGTTGTATGATTTTTCTGAACATATATGCCAAATTTTGTCCAAACGGCCCAGTAGTTTAGGCTCCACGCGTCTGCAGAGACGACAGACAACAGATAGGCGACAGACAGTCATTTTTTGAAATCACTTTTTGGACTCAGGGGACCTCAAAACCTGTAAATCTATCAATATCTCAAAATCGAATTTTCGAGCCATCGCAATACTTTCTCTTTATATATGAGAAAGCGAAAATGGGATTAAAATAATAATAACTCAAAGTTTTAGCGGTTATTGCTTCTGAGCTAACCGAAGGTAACATAAGAAATATGTTCATTCTGAAAAAAAGTGTTCAACATATCCAGTGTGGTATATGAAAAAGTTATTTAATTCGGAAGAAGTTGCACCTGGAGCAATAAACTAGGACAACAGTATTAACTAGGTAAAACTTGGTGAAGTTATGTTTCCCTAAAGTTGCTAACTTTACCCATGAAGTTCCTTCTTTAACTTACTACTTTTGACCATAGTAAAGTCTAACCTATGTTACAACCAAAAGAAACTGAGATAAATTCTGGAGGGAAAAAAGTTTATTTTTTAAAACATTTCTTTCTTTAAGAAAGTGTTAATTTCAAAGTAAAAGATGGACCTTGATGTTTATAGTTCTAATGTTCTTAATAAAATAAAAGAATAACAGGAAAAAGAGAGTCTTTAAACATAATGCATATAACTGCAAAAATTGGTCCGTCAAACTGGAACAAAATTTTCTCTTTTAAGAAATAACACAAACTGTCTCTCCACGAAAATGTAAACTTTTTATAAGCCAAAGCAGCTTTTAGCCTTCATCAGGTCATCATCAGTAGACACACCATTTACTTATTTCCTGTTACTAATGTATCTATTTCTTCCACATTTCGTTTGGATATCTTACTTTCTACTTTAATTTATCACACTTTTATTCTGTTTTCCCACTTATTTATTTAATATTATTTCATTAGTAATTTTACCTAATTTGCGTATTTTATCAAATTACTTGTGCTTTTATTTTATTTTTGCTTCCGAGCTTACCGAAAGTAACGCAAGCCATGTCACCACTATATGTAGAACGAAAATTTGTTATAGCACTGATTTCAAACATTCCAAAACAGAAATACGTTTCAGACATCAGAGAACATTATAGGTTCAGTGCCAGTCTGTCGCTCACTTTTTGCGAACTAACATATTTTAGTCCCATATAAGTTTCAACTTTCTACGCTCATTTGTTCCTCTTCCACATGCGCACAAACATACATTTATTTACACCTACAGCTTTAAAAGTAGGTAAGCATTATCTGTTATTTATGAAACTTTTATAGTTTATCGAAAGTAACCCTCAGATAGCCCTAGGTTAATTTTAGCAGTCTGCGCTCTTCAAATTTTGCTAAATTGATACTTCAATTCATGTAAAAAAATTAAAAACAATATTGACAAATTGTATAAATTATAAATGGAGGAAAATTAAATAAAATTTACAAAAATATGTAGTAAAAGCATAAAATTATTAAATTATACTACTAAATAAGACACGAGGAAGCTACGTGCCACACTAATTGGTAGACTATCTTACAAATATAATTCATACTCAAATTTATAATTTGATTCGACATAAATGAGAGTTAAAAAATATTAAAATTAACATGTTCTTAATTTGTTTATATATATATATATATATATATATATATATATATATATATATATATATATATATATATATATATATATATATATATATATATATATATATATATATATATAATTATTAACTTATTACGTAGAAAGAGAAAACAGAATCATGTACATATAATTTCCCTCCAACTTCGATATATAGCATTGAATCCATCTGATACATACTTGAATGTGGGCTTTTACAGGAATAAGCACTTCAATTTCGATATTATAGAGATATTATAGAGATTCCTTCAGTGTTCACTACCAAAGCTTTGTCCACGCTCAACTAACTATAAATAATCAATTTCATTGATGAGTTTGCACTAAGCTCCAAGACCGTGACCAAACTCTATTACTTTTTATTTGAAATTTGAAGGTACAAATAGAATTATGTAATAAACTAAATGGAAACGTAGAAACTATGCTCCTTACTCAAAGATAAAAGCTACGACCAAATAAATGTTATATACATTAAAATTATGTTATCCCATTTATCAGATTCTCACAAAAAATTCATGGTTAAAATATTAATAAAATTATTTTAAGATTGATGACAGTGAAAAGAAAACAAACACCGTTTCAATGAAATTAATTTCTCTGATATACATTTGTGAGGAGTTTATACCACAATACTTTTGTGAGTATACCGTAAAATTTTTGTGAGTTTACACCACAATACTTTTGTGAGGATAGCCCCCAGATAGCACCAGATTAATTTCAACCATCTGCGATCTTTAACTTTTGCTTAATGATACTTTAATTCATGTAAAAAATCAAAACAATTTTGACATATTAAAAAACTTTTCCTCACTTCAGAGGCCACTAAAGTGGCCTCTCTTTTTGGACGTGATCAATACTTGGATGGGTGACCGTTCTGAACTAACTGATGTATTATCATTCTTAAAAAAAACCTTATTTTTTATACCTATATTTTATTAAATTATTTGAAGTTTGGCGGTATTTTGACAGATGTAAACAAACGTTGACGTCATCAAAATTATCGCACAAATAAATAATTATATTCGCTTATAACTTTTAAACTAATTAATGGAATTTCATCGTTTTTTTTATATATTTGTTCCTTATTTTTTTCCGGTTCCAACAATATGCTATATGTCAAAAACCTATTTATACTTTCGGTATTATTAACCGTCAAAGTTTAAAAATTCAAAAATTGATAACTTCAAAATGGGGTGGGCTTGTTTGTCATACAGAGAGGTACATTCGTGCCAAATTTCAACTCGATCAGGACCATTTTCGATTTATTACAATTTTTAATTTTTTGCTGACTCAGCAAACTGGGTTCAAGATGACGGAAAAAGTTGATTTTCCGGGCGGCACCACTACAACATGTAAGGACTGATTTTTCTGCCAGGTTAAATAAAATAAATTTAACTCTCTAGGTTAAATACCTTGGGCGCTACGATGATAACACACATACATACATACACACATACATATATACAGACGTCATGCTGAAAACCACTCAGGAGGTCTTAAAAACACCCAAAACGGATAATTCCGTTGAAATCTCGAAAAAAAAAATGTTGGGTGAAAACAATAGTTTTCCTACTATAGGTAGTGAGAAAAAGTAAAAAGTGGAAGCAATTAAATAGATTACACTTTAATGGCTTGCAAAAACATAAAATCAATAAAGTTCTTAATAGAATGTCAGGAAGCTATGTGCCACACTAATTTAAAGTCTATTTAAATTAAATAAATATTAACCTTAATAAATAAACAAAAGTCTAAATTCAAAAACTTTAAACGCAGTTAGTCAGCAGAAAATAGAAAAGAATGCACACTATCTGTGAGAATGCCAGGCCGAAGCAGGCGTAAGCATTATAGGATAATCTGTATGCATAATATCGTTGTTATTAATTAAAAATTTAATCAATTATTAATTAATTAAAAATTTAATCAATTATTAATTAATTAAAAATTTAATCAATTATTAATTAATTAATAATTGTTAGCTAATTAAATTTAATTCTCTGTTACCTCTGTCAAAATTACCCTTTATTTATTTATTTATATCATGTTATATATTAAGATAATTATTTATATCATATTATACTTGATGTTATATTATACTAAGATTATGTAAGCAACTCAATATAGAAAAAACTAACGTTTTATAACAAATAAAATTCTAATTCTAATTCTGATAAAATTAATAAATACAGAAATTCATTCGACCGATACTTTATTTTCCTTTTTTTACTAGAATTTTCTAATAAATTTATGATTATTGAGTAAAAAGTTGATAAAGAAAATATTAAAATAGAAGGAGTTCTAATCAGCAGTAAATAATTCAAGTTTGTTATACAGGACTAACTTTTAAATTTATTCATGAACTAATTCACTGGTTGAAAGTGTTAGGTGAATGGGTAACGTACAAATATCCAACTAGATGGAGGAAACATATATGAACTCAAATAAAATATGTAAAACCCTTCTTAGGAAGGACCTTTCTCATTCGAGAAACTGTCAAGTCTTGCAACTCCCACAGGAAATTCAAAAGGACCTTTACACCTATTGGATTCTACTTGGTAACAACAACTGTGTCCTTAACTTAATACACAGTCAAAATGAGAAAGGACCCTTTTCCTGGCATTTCATATACTCACTACACATTGTAGAAAAATGTACATAGTTAATATCTAAATATATAATAATTTCAAGATAAAAAGAAATTTTTATATACTACGGTTTTAAATTTTCTGTTGAATCGTATGTAATGTTGGTAATATAATTGTTATTGTTATATAATATATAATGTTAGTGAAAAAAAAAAATAGTTCCGAATTTATTTACTTCACATAAATAACAACCATCTAGAGAGCTGATCTTTAAACCTACCTATAAAAGGACAAATCTTTGTACAACGGATCTCCCCAACACCAAATCTAAACCGTGCCATCGATATATTTGAAATAATATAAATAATATAATCGATAAATAATATAATCGATATTTCCTGTTTTGCTGTCATTCAATGTTATCTATCACAAATTTGAGACTCGTCAAAATGAAGATTGCGTAAATATGGGATATGGGAAACAAATAAAATAACTTGCGGATTTTTACCGAACTAACTTTCCGTACAGCAAAATTTGCTGAAAACCAATTAAATTCTGCTGAAAGATGGCTAAAAGTATTAAAATTATGCATTGTCATCGTGTTCTGAGCTAATCTAAAAGTTTCAAATGTCTAGCTATTCGGGAAGTTAGTTAGAAAACGATTGCCACATTTGTACCGGACAAACAAACAAGAATGCAAGCTAATAAAAACGTAGTAAAATTAAAGTTTAGTCTATATTACAAATAAACAAAAACTACCTCAATTAAAAATTGGTAAATAATTATTTCTATAAAGTTTAGTCCAGTCAAATAAGACATTAAATTCGCAAAGCGTGATGTAGTTCTAATTTTTTTATATGTTGTTCGGACCAGTTAGGGTAATGTGATCCTAACTTTACAGCTTCGAAAAACCTGTGCTAGCTGCGTAAATGCTGAAAAACTGAAAAATGATTGGAATTTTTTTAGTTTTTGCCATATAAATCGTAAACTATGTGTTTTCCGATGTTGCGTTTCTATTTTTAAAGTAGAGTAAATTTGCAGCAGCATATAAGCTCAACTGCATCTCTGTACGACAAATAGGTTCCGAGAAATGGTAATTTAAAAATTGGATTTTTTTTAAAAAAACATTTAATTTTAAGTATTGCTCTCGTTTCGTGGCGAATATCGGCGTAAACCTGTTAACCTACGAGAAAAGTCATAAGGAATGAAGTTGTAGTAAATATAATTAGCTTCTTTTTACGTCCAACGACAACTCTGTACGTCTAATAATTACCGAGATATAACACTTCAAAAATTAGCAGTGTTTTCAAAAAAATGGAAAAATTAAGTATTGCTCTCGTTTTTGTTTGAATATAAATAAGATATTATATTTATAATAAATAGGTAATTAAAATAGGAAACAGTATTCAATTATCGGAAGAGGAGAACAAATTAATTCGAGACTACTAGAATAAAAAAACTATGTAGATCATGTATTCATTTGCATGCTCACATCGATCAATATTGATTCATTACGGGCATCAGTAATGAGATCATTAGTGAGGGACATGTCACCTTACTGGTAATCGAACCCGGATAATTTATGGTGTATTGATTCCGACTCCAGAGAGACCGTCTTTAGCCTCTCAAACACACTAATCCTCAGAGTAAGTAGTTCAAGTGAATAAAAGTTTAAACTCTTCAACAGTTGTAGCAAACGGAGAATTAATTCCCTCTCACCAAAATAAGAATAAGATTATCTTAAAGTAAAAGAATTACGAGTGAGGAATCGCGAGGAATACAAGTATAGAATTAAGAATAAGTCCAAAGTCCAAGTCCTCCTTTTTGTGGAAAAAACGACGAGTCCTTTCTCCCACCGAAACAATATAGTCTGCCAATTAGTGTGGCACATAGCTTTATCGCGTCCTATTTCGTGTACTTCAATGATTTTTTGCTTTTACAGCCTATTATTGTCAAATTTATTTAATTTTCCACCCGTTTTATAAATCTTATAAAATTGTTTTGATTTTTACATGAGTTATAAGTATTTATTTTGTAAAATTTAAAGAGCGCAGACGGTTGAAATTAATTTGGGGCTATCTAAAGTCAACTTTCATCCAAATTTCATAAAAATCAGATGAGTACTTTTGAATTAACAAATAACTTTTGAATATATATTGAAGTTGTTGCGCATGTGAAAGAGAAACAGATAAGTGCAGAAGGTGAAAACTTATACAATGGAACTAACAATAGGTTAATTTTGACCGACCGTTTAAATGTAATTAAAATCGGGTAGGAAGTTTTTAAGATTTGTTGCTTTGCAAAACTTGAGCAACAGACCAACAGACAGACACAGAACTAAAAATTATCACAAATATCTGAAACGGATTTCTGTCCTGGGATTTTTGAAATCGGAGGTATAAAAAATTATTGGATCTTCAGAAGGATCACAGAGCTTCCGTTATCTTTTGTAAGCTCGGAAGCAAAAGGTATTAACTAGGCATCGCGTGGCTCTATCATTGAAGCGAGCGTATTGCAATAAAATACTGAATATTAAAATTTGTTAATCATGATGAATGTCATAGTTCAAGATAAGTGGAAGAGGGTAGTGTGGGGAAGAGTGGGGGTACTCGGTACAAAGCTTTACATCCTAAACAAACCTATACACTATACGACTATAACAATCTTAACCACCCGCGGTAGCTTTTAAACAATTATTATAAATGTATCTCTTCCCTACACAAAGACTTCTACTTGTATCAAGTTGAAATTTTGCATGTCTGTTTCAATTGTGCATTAGATGGTGTATATGAAGTTTTATTAAAATCGTTACGTTAGAACGTAAGACATCGGTAAAAAGGTTGTTTTCTCTATTATAAACGTTTAGGTCCGCTTTAATAGTTTTAGCGATCTTTAGTAATTCATAGCGGTTTCGCTGTTGGTTTTAGTAAAAAATGTTATTTGAAAAAAATGTTCGTCTCATCTAATAGATGATGATAGAATCTTTTCCCGTCCTGAAATTCCAATTTAATTTTTGTACCTCTCGTTTACGCGAGCGTTCCGCGCGAACTCTTTTCAACTAAATCCCAACTAAATCGGTAAACTTTTACTCAAGTTATCGTCACACGCGTAAACGTTACTGACAGACAGACAGACAAGATGCATATTTCGTTAAATGTAAGAAACTCGCTTACGCTCGCTTCAATAATTCCAGTCAACAAAGAAATTTCACCTCGTAATCCGTTTAATGACCTATTTTGATTAAATTTATTTTATTCTCTTTCTTTTGACTCCTAGATTAAAGTTACATACAAAAGTTTCCTGTCGACCTTTTGTCAAGCTTGTACGTTTAAAAAAAAGATTATATTGTACAACTAGCCTCCACCCCTCGGTCCGCGCGGGGTTCATGGTAGTAAGGTTAAAGCTCCTAAAGAGTAGGATAAAAATATATATCTATTTTTTTAAATTTTGCATTCCTTATTGGTTTTATGAGTTAAAATTTACCCCCCAAAATATTCTCCTTCCCCTAACCACCCTACGGCTGGTGATAAAATTTTGAAATAATTCAAACGTATATGCTTAATAGTCTATGAAACCCTAAAAAGTTTTTGGATACAACTACTTCCTAGTGATTTTTTAAGTGTTTTTAGTCTGGTCTAAATGTTTAATGCAGAACGGGTTCGACCATTCGATTCATTTAAAGAATGAAATAGTAAAAAAAAGTATAGAATTGCAGTAAGTTTAAATAATAAAAGTAATAAAAAGAAGAATTTTTTTTTTCTATTTTCTTAAAACCTAAAATGAAACTTTATAATGCAAACAAAAATGTTTTCCCCCACTAATTAAAAGCAGGTAAAAAGTTCAAATGGACAAACAAGAAGGAATATTTTATATTTGAAAAAGTACTCACACCTACAACCTCAGAGTTATATTCTTACTATTAGTATTGTATTTTTTTCACAAATACCTCAAAAAGGATGTAATAGTAAAAAATATAAAGATGAAAAATTACATTGGAGCCGAATAAAGGTGAAATACTGCGGAGAAAATAAAAAACAGTATAAAAATTCCACGATGGTAAAAGCGTGTAACAAATGAAGAGCTAATTATTTAACTGAGTGAAACGGAGGTCGGTAGCCTACAGTCTGTAGGCGGGCAATACTGCAACATCCTCCCTCATATTTTATAGCAAGGAAAAAAGGAGAGAATATTAAAAAGAAAGAAGTATTACAAGAGGAAAAAAGGTCCGGAAAAATGGGGAAATCCAAGCTACCTTCAGAATCATCCGGTGCGCCCAATTTTTAAAAAAATAATATTACCTCGAAAGCGTAGAAGAGAAGAACCAAAGATTTACCATCCTAACAATAGCACGATAAAAAAAACTTCACTCATTTTTTTTTTTTTTTTTTTTTAAAAAAGAACTTATTTGGGTACCTTAACCTGGGCAAATCCATCAGACTCTTACAATTAATCTTCTTCCTCAAAACAATATGTTGGGCACATGTCATTATAAAAGCGAAAATGCTAATAGTTTATTGATATAATCATAACAAAATGATACTTCACACAAGCTGTAAAGAGTAGTAAGGTAGTAGTACTAAGTCTAGTACTAAACTGGTAGGACCAACCACTTGTTGGAACCTAGCTTTTAGACCTTATATTTAGTAGATTATTACCCTCTACAAGTTTATTTGTAAAAAATCGGTCCGAGACAAGTCAGACAAACTTTCTCATATATGAATTCAATTTTACTTAGCCCAGTATTTTTTATCTATTTGTTTTCGTAGGTGCATTTAATTATTATTGAATATTTTATCAAAATGAATCATAAAAATAACTTTCCTCAGCGGGGAATCGAACCGCGTTTAAAGCAATTTTCAGAGGAACTAGATTTTTTCCGGGAAAGCAGCTTATATCGTTAGATTTGCACTTAATGGAATTCAATTTAGAATTTTTTAATCAAAATCGTCGGAAACCTTTTCGAGAAATAATTTTTTTCCCTGAGTTTTTAGCGCTATTTGAAGCTAAAATTAATTTCTCGATTTCGCCTCGGGGTAGGATTTTTCTGAACATGTATGCCAAATTTCGTCAAAATCGGCCAAGTAGTTTAGGCTACAGGTGTCTGCACGGACAGATATATAAAAGAAGAAACACTTTTTTGGACTCAGGGAACCTCAAAACGTGTAAATACATCAAAATCTCAAAGATATAATAAATTTCTTCCTCCATGCTTGAGATCGAGAAGTTCTTTTGGCCTTTTTAATTGAAAATAAAACTGTGCACTGCCTTTCTTTTCAAAATGGAATAAAATATGTAAAATATGTAAAAATGTAAAAAATGTAAGAATAAATATGTAAATCTATCAAAAATTGTAATAAATTGTAAATAAGAACATAGGAAATTTAATTAAGAAAGGTTGTCGCATGTTAAGTAGGTAATCTAATGTAATAACGTCAAACGGTGCATGTGGAAGCCACTGAAAGCGCTATCAGCTAAACATTTATTTATAACTCGTCTTCTGGTTCAGGACCCTCACAATCTTCAATTTTTAACATTAATTTTTAACTCGCTAAACAAAGCTCGTAAATACCCCTATTATCGGTGAAGTTAATAACAAGAAATAAAATGGATGTTAAATTTAATTACATTCTTGGTACAGAATGTTATTAAATTTTGTAGTATTCACATAAAATAAAAAATAAAAACGGGGTATCATAACATTGCTTTTGGCAAATGCTAAATATTACCGCAGTAAATTTTATTAAATTGAATTACAGGGTGATGATAAAACAGTGTTCGCATATTCTTTGACCCCCGTGTGACTTTATCGCTCCCCATATTCATATAAATAATAACTAGTTTCTGTGAAAATAGCCCGGAAAATTTCATTCACCGACCCACACGACCCGTAGTCGGAAAAAGGGACCATTGTTCTATTGTCCCCTTCGCAAAGCGCGCCTAAAACCTTTCCCGCGTTTATTTCCCTCGGCGTTGTCCTACCCCCGAAAAGCCAAGCGCTTTCTTTTTTTCTCATGCGGGTACAACGGGTACGGTTCTACACCTCGCTCCGACACAGGACGAATCGGTTTCCCATTGTTTTTCCAGCCCGGGTGAAAGGGAGGGGGGACTCGCGATATTGGAGACGGTGAAGACAAAAGCGTTTCCAGTACCGTAAATTCTGTTGGCCTCTTTCCTGTGCTCTATCTTTGTCATACTGAACGATTCTCCAGCCTAGAAGCGAAAAGAAAGGGGACAGAGCAAGCTTAAGCCTTTTCTGGGACTTGCCTAAGTTTTTGCCGAAGTCTTAATCCTCTTATTTCCCTGTTTTTAGTGTTTGTCTTGTTTGAATTGTTTGTTGTATTTTTGCCGGCATTATCTCGACTGAAGTCAAGTCCTGAAATCCTCACCTCCTTGTTTAACCCAATTTCTCGACTTGTCTAGTTGATGTGATCTGTTCTGGCGAGACGCAGCTCTACATCCAGTTTCTTTCTTAACTCAAACTAAAGAAATAGTCCAAGGGAAAAAAGTGTCTGACTATTTCTATATTAGCTGTGTCTGACTAACATCAAGCTAGAATTTTGTGTACAAGTTAATCTTTTAGTGCCTATTAAGAATAAGTGATCGGCTAAGTTCGTCTGCGTGACATAGCTTGGCAATAGGCATTTGAAAAAAAGAAATTGGTGGAGAGCGGGCATGTCCCGCCAATTTTGCAGGACAATGTGATTGACATGATCCTGAGTAAAAAATTAGTTAGTAGACCGAAAATCACGTTGATGTTAGTATGTCCCTTGATAGTTGACCACTTTGATTTGGAGTAATATTTGAATAACTAACCATTCAAGGGACAAACTAAAATTACTTTATTTTCGGTCAACTAACAAATTTTGTACTCAGGGTCACGAAAATCACATTCTACATCATAATAGGTGGGACATGGGCGCTCTGCACTTTTTTTTTTTTAAATGCCTATTGCCAAGCTATGTCCCGCAGACAAACTTAGACGACCACTTATTCTTAATAGGCACTAAAATATTAATTTTGTTTGCAAAACTCTAGCATGATGTTAGTCACAAACTTCTTTTGCACGCTATCCTCTGAACTAAAACCAAAACCAACTATACATATAATTTATTCATCTAAAATAATTTGATAGCCTATTTTTTACTATTTTTTAAATATTAATAAACAATTATCCATACCCACAACACCTAATTATGAAGAATAGGCGTAGTCTCCAAAATACATCGTATGTATTCCATATGAGAAAAGATGTCACTCCCTCTATTATTAAAAAACCTTCAGTAAGACCTATGTATTTTTAGTAGCCTTTATATTACACTTAAGGGGCCCACACACTTACAGTTTAACTGCAGGCCGTTATCCTATACGATTATCGTAAGGCCAAAATCTCAGACCACCACAGACTACCCGTCCACCGCCTGCAGGCAATCGTAAAGAACTACAGATCTGTGCCTGTATGCACCATACACTGTGCGATGAATGCCTGCAGGCCGATATCTGTCGATTTTTAACTGCAGTCCGACGAAAGGAAATAAACAAAATAAATACGAATCACTCTACACGCCTGTAGGCCGACTGATAGTGTAGGGCGACATTGATCTTGAGGCACAGGCCGGACAGTCCACGGACTGTCATCTCTCCTTCCATCCGATCCTTGCCTCTACCCTCCACACACCTACAGTCTACCTCCGACTGCAGTCCGTCATCTTAAGGAAACCTGACGAGTGTGTGGCCAAGCTCCGTGGACGGACAGATCGTTATCTTCAGTTAAACTGTTAGTGTGTGGGCCGCTTTATAGTAGGTATTATAAACCCTTTCCAGGCCTAGACCCAAAAAATTGTTAAGTCGCCGAAATCCGTTTCAGGCATCAGCGAACATTTTTGGTTATGTGCTTATCAGCCACTCAATTTTTGCGAACCAACAGACCAACATATCTTAAAAATTATACGTCCAATTTTAATTAAATTTGGATGGAAGGTCATAATTAGCCTATAGTTGGTCCCATATAAGTTTCAACCTTCTGCGCCCATTTGTTTCTCTTCCACATGCGCACAAACATACACATTCATTTACAACTACATCTTCAAAATTACTCATCTGGGTTTTTAAGAAATTTGGATGGTATGTTGAATGTAGTCTACAGATGGACCTATAATCATTTCAACCGTCTGCGCTCTTTAAATTTTTCTGAATTGATATTTTTATTGATGAAAAAAATTGTCAGATTTTAAACTACATGGTTTGTAACAGCATAACATCATTTAAGTATATTATAGAACGCGAGGAAGCTATGTGCCACACTAATTGGTAGACTATTTGTATTATACACACAAATAGTATAGTAGTATATATATATTTGTATTATTCACGGTACTGGGTACTGGATTACTTGGGACCTAAAAAAAAAAAAATCAGGAATCGAACCCAGAATTCTAGTGGGGCCAAAGGCAACCGATACCCATGAACTCCCAGGGATACCATCAATACACAATACACACACAAGGGGACAAATAATCCACTGTGGTCTCTATCACAATGGTTTTCCCCTACACAACCACCAAACCAAATTGTCACTACCTTGTGTTAAATTAATGTCATATTAAATTTTGTCTATTTGTCCCTTTTATTATTTATCTTCTGTTGCTTGTGTGTCGTTTATGGGTAAATTTAATAATTGTGATAAAGTATACATCGGTGAAACAAAGCAAAAGTTAAGCAGCCAACTAAAACAGCATATGTATGATATACAAGCGAAAAATGGAAAAACGGCCCTAGCTAACCATACAGCTAATGAAAACCACCAAATAGACAATAATAATATTAAAGTTCTAGATACGGAAGTAAAGGGCGAAATATAGCCATGACTAATATTGAGCAGTTGTGAATTTATTTAATTTACCCTTAAACGACCCACAAGCTACAGAAGTCATATTAAACGAATAACAGAAAATTCTCTCATCCTTTTATCTGCTTTCTGACTAAATATAATAAAGTTAGTGACTAATGTAATGTTCCTTGATAAGATATTATTGCAATCTGACAGATTTACTAATTTGGCAAAACAAATCCTATCAAAAACAACTAATAAATAATGAATTCACAGAAGCGAACCATTAGAACAAATTGGTTTTTAACATTTCCTCTTGAAATTTATATATTTTTTCAAATATATATAAACTTAGTATTTATTTTTTTAACCTTTTTTTAATCCAAGAAAACAAAATAAATCTTTATAGTCTTGGTCACTAATAGTTTAAAGAGACTCAATTGCCTTTTATTCCTCCCCCCCCCCTTCCACCAGGTCAAAATCGATACTATAATTTAGAGTCAATACTTTGTTTGAGATCGACAGAGCGATTATAGTAAATCGAAACGTTCCGCTCCAATACCTGTCTAGACTCCAGGCTATTAGTTTCTTCCCTTCTTTTATTTTTCTCTATTTCTTCTTTTTTTTACTTTTTTAACAAAAATATTGCAAGTGTTACGAGCAGCAATTTACGATCACCTTGTTTTAAATCTTTTCTATTTCTGTTAAAAGTTCAAAAATAGAGTTAATAAATATTTGCAGAAGAAAATAAATATTACTTTTATAGAAAAGTAAACTGAATTTATGTTTAAAACTATAAAGCAATTTTAATTAATAAACTGAAGTAATTAAAATTTAATAATCGACATTTAATAACAAGTATCTCAACTAACTCAGTTCTATTCCTTAGGTATATATTTTACCCTAGATAGATACACTCACAGAAAAACTTACTCAAAAAGAAATTTTAGGGGGTTAATTAAAGAATTAAATCAGTTTTAATAGAAACTAAACCCTTTAAATTACGTTCCCAAATACCCTTCCGACTATCTATTGCCAATAGATTGGCAAGAGTACAAAAATTATACTTATTTTTTTCCAAAAAAAAAAAAAAAAAACAATTATTAGATGGCAAATCTAGTTAATGTAAATGATTGGTTGTAGTGACTGAGATTTTGTGGTACCACAACATAATTATGACTAGAGAGGTTGGTAGAAAGTAATACGACAATATTGTCATCACAATTTTATATTAAAACACACAAACGTGTTTCGACATACCATCTTCAGAAAAGTGGTCGTCACTCAACACTGAAGATGATATTATACGTCGAAATCCGTTTTTATATTTTATTATAAAAATTGTGGTGTCAATATTGTTGTTTCACTTTCTACTAACCTCTCTATAGTCATAGCTAGATAAAGTAATTGATAATTCCGCGAAATTAAATCAATTTTACTCAAATAACTGTGAAGCATTTGAGATTTTATTAAACATATTAAGATATGACGCCACAGCTTATACGAAAGATATGCTAGAATTTAAGTGAAAGTGGCGCGGGTCCCCTGTCAGGACAATATGGACACAGAATTTAAGTATAATCACGTACGATGTTAAACAGTGACTGATTCTCTTGATAAAAGCAAGAAATGTAGCTAGAAAAATCCCTAACTTTCAATCGCACCAACATCTATCTCATTTTCACAGTTATATCTCAAATTTAGGCCTCACACGACCGCGCGTTCCAGAGGGTTAAACACAAATACAACGTAGGTTTCAGCACAAATAAGTCTTATTCGAAAGGCCAATTTAGTAGCGTGAAAATCCGGTTTCCAATAAGAATAGAAGTGGTGTATACATTACATCGTGCGGTAACTGCGACGTGGAATACGTCGGGCAAACCGGCCGCAACTTTAACATACTTATAATACAAATCTTTTAACATTATAGTATTATGGTAACTGAGTAAATAAATAATGACGGAAATCTAAGGGCTAATCAGTGTATTGTCTGACCACAAGAATAATTACAAATTAAACAAAAAATAATAATAAAACCTGTTTAGACTTAACGTCATCACTGTGGTAAGTCGAAACCGGTTTTATTATTTTTTTTAAAAAAAATTGTAATTATTATTGTGGTCAGACAATACACTGAGTATCCCTTAGATTTGCACTATTATTTATTTACTAAGTTACCTAATAATACCAAAATGTTATCAAAATACCACAAAATTTCAGTCAAAACTACTAATGAATTACGAATCTTTTAATTAATGTAATTCTTTTTCATCAGCAATAGGTAAGCTATCTTATTGGAAATATTTATTGTACATTTATATTTATTTCTCATTCATTCATTTTCACGTATATTATTGAATTTTGTATCTTTCCTTTTTTAGTTATTTAGTTTTATAGTCTCATTTTATTATGTAAGTTCTAGTAGGGTTGATTGAATCAGTGACTTTATAGTAACAGTTAAAAACGGTGATAGTGATTTCTCAACTACAGTGATTTCAAAATCACTGGTGATTTTTCACTAACCGGCGATTCTCTACCTATCTTTATCTTTATCTTTATTTTGATAATGGCCATTTGAAGGCTGAAATCTTCTTTGATATTTAAGTAATGTTAATTTACGTAGAGAGACAATTGTGTTATTCCTTTTAGATGACCTCTATAGACGCTCACGCTCACATATATCAAATATAATATTAGGGCACATTGAGTTATTTATAACGAAGGGTGAAGGGAAACTTCATCTTAACTTAATCAAAATCTATTCTGTTTTAATTATTACTAAAATAATAATAATAATCCTCCATTAATATAAGAAACTTATAACTTGTATTGTTTGTATATAGAAATTTAGAAGAGATTTTATATGATAAACATGAGTTAGTTAAGAGATACAATTTTTGGAGAAAACCCCTCATTGTTTTTCTAAACATTATCCGTCGGTAAAGTTAATTAAGGTAAAGTAAATGTGAATAAGTGGGGGTAAGGTAGAGAAGTATCTTTTGTTTTGCGCTAATAACACCAGAGGGAGTTGCGCGTTGCTCGACTAAAGTGTTGTGTTACATTTAAACGAAAGACCCCACCGAGCCACCAACAAGATCCTTTCTTTTTTTTTGCTAAAATAAAAAAAAAACGGGGTAAAGTTGGTGAAGTTTAACATAAATTATTCTCTCTTGTTAAATAAAAGGCAAGTCAGATGGAGAAGTGTCAGTTTCTTGTTTCATTCTTATTTTTTATTATTAAGGCTTTTAAAAGAATTGGATGAGTTTAGGTCTAAAATGAGCAACATTTGTTATATATATATATATATATATATATATATATATATATATATATATATATATATATATATTTTTTTTTTTTTTTTTTTTTTTTTTACTAATAAAAAGAAAAAAGTTCTATAATATAGCAAAAGATACTTTACAAATAAGAATTTTTATTTGTTTTAATGTTTTACATTAGTACAAATTGAGTTCATAAGGAATACATATTATATTAAATAAAATAATATCTAAGGATAACCTCCTAAACAAAAGCCTTTTAGTATCTACCTACAGATCAGTTGTACTTACTGATAAAAGTTTAATATAATTTAACAAAGATACTTTTTCAAATCAATTTTAAGGAAAATATTCAGTTAATTAATTATTAGTCTGTCAGTTAGTTTGGCACATAGCTTCCCCGCGTCCTATTTCCTATACTTTAATGATTTTATATATAATGATTTTACAACCTTTGTTAAATATATTTAATTTTCCGCCCGTTTTATAAATTTATCTAAATTGTTTTGATTTTTTACATGAATTAAGAAAGAAATAGGCGCAAAAGGATGAAACTTATATGGGACCAACAATGAGCTAATTATGACCTACCATTCAAATTGGATTAAAATCGCAAGAGTAGTTTATAAGATATGTTGGTTCTCAAAAATGGAGCGAAAGACCCATAGGGAACCAAAAATGTTCCCTTTTGACTGAAAAATATTTCTGTCTTGAAATTTTTGAAATCTGAGACAAAAAAATTTCGTTTCGAAGAACGATCACATGGCTTCCGTTACCTTCCGTCAGCTCGGAAGCAAAAAAAAATTTTACATACCTAATGATACTGCATATAAATCCCATAGTATCCCATAAACATGCCTTTAAAATATTCAATAGGTGGTAGTTTACGTTTCCAATTCAGCGGGGACAAATTTATTTTTTCTCCACCAGGGAGAAAAAGTGAACTTTTCTCCCTTGTTTACAGGGAGGAA
This sequence comes from Gerris lacustris, assembly GCA_951217055.1. Classification (NCBI taxonomy): domain Eukaryota; kingdom Metazoa; phylum Arthropoda; class Insecta; order Hemiptera; family Gerridae; genus Gerris; species Gerris lacustris. The sequence goes on along the minus strand of OX578279.1, from coordinate 67,129,367 downwards.
AGTTACTAATTGCACCCAGTCAGTTTGAACAGGGAGTAATGGAAAATAAGGGAATCATGAACTCTCATGATTCCCTCCAGTATTACCCTAGATAAAGCACAAGTAAGGTTAGTGTTAAATACACAATATCATTTATTAACTTTTGTTTAATCTCTAAATATATAATGTCATCTTCACACATGCTATGTAACCTCTGAAACTGTTGTCATGGTGATTTATCAGTTAAACAAACAAAGAAGTGAGATCCTAATTTCTAAATGTAGATAAACTAATCTATATGTATATATCAGTTGTCAATACTCACAACACGACTCAGCTACCGGCTGATTTTCCCACCTAATTTAAGTATTAAAATTCAAATAATTACTATCTATAATTTAATTGATTAAACTTATTTAGAGAATTGTTAATATAACATCAAACCATTATTTTTATTTCTTTGTTTGAAATAAATACAAAAATATTAACTTTTTGTTTTACAAAAAAAAATATTTAAAAATTAAAATCTTAATTCAATATTTTTTACTTTCTCATATAAAGAGAAATTATTGTGATGGCGCGAAAATTCGATTTTGTGATTTTGATGGATTTACACGTTTTGAGGTCCCTTGAGTCCAAAAAAGCGGTTTTTCAAAATGCCTGCCTGTGGTCTATCGTGTGTGCAGTGCAGACACCTAAACTACTGGGCCGATTTTGACGAAATTTGGCATATACGTGTATATTCAGAAAAATAATACCCCGAGGTGAAATCGAGAAATAAATTTTACCTCCAAATTTGGGGGCGCTACCCGCTCCAAAAACTTCTTCACGAAAAATCGTGAAAAAAATGATTTCTCGAAAACGGTTCCGACGATTTTAAAAAAAAAATCTAAAATGTAGTTTTCATTTAAATACGAATCTGACTATATAAGACGTTTGCCGGGAAAAATCTAGTTCCTGAGAAAATAGCTTTATACGCGGACGGAGAGAAGCTCCATCAGAAGACCCATGAAAAAAAAGTAGTCTCGAATTTTTTCCGCAGACAGCCTTTTATTACGACAGATTGACTGTACTATAGTAGTCTATATCTATATAGTAAGGGCGAAATATAGCTGGTTTTTTAAAAAGGAAAAGCAGAAGGAATAAAACTTGTTTAAACCCTACAAACGACGAAATGAAATTATAGATCAATATAGTTTTCTATGCAATAAAAAATTGTTATGTTAACAAGGATTAAAGTCGAGAAGATGCCTCAAGAGGAGAATGAAGTAGCCGCTTAATTTAATAAATGTCCTATAGACCAAAAAAGAAGTCAAATTAAGAAAAAAAGGCTAATCTACAACTAATATGTTACCATTTGTTGTCATTATTGACGACAAAGTAAAAAAAGTCTTTTGTAGGAAAACTTTGTAATGCATCACATAGTGATTAAAATGAGAACTCCTATGAGTTATCATATTTAATCTATTCAACCTTAACCATCAAGAAGGATATTACTAGTTTAGATTTTATAAAGGAGTGAATCACGTACGTATAAACATTACAGTCTAAACTATAGTGATTAAGGACGCTTTAAGAGTTGCATCGGCATTGATATCGCAATGAGATAACGATTGTAAGTGAATTTCAACATTTGATACATCCATGCAATGGCAGGCCACGGAAAATTATGGTAGGAATTAATCGAGGAGTCACGTGATACCACGGCACAATGAACCTTAGTCAGGTTTCAACTACGTTTTTCCTGCAACATACACATCCAAAGTAAAAACAGAAATGCACTACATCTCTCCAATTAGACGAAATACATTTTAGACAGATTAGAATAGAAAGTACCTATGTTTTAGTTTCTAGGAACGGGTTCAGAAAAGTCTTAAATGCACCGATTTCTTAGACTCTAAACCGTAACAATATACTAAGTACCCCTTTATAAAATAAGAGAAAATTACATTCGTGTTCACGTGCAATGTCTGAGCGCAATGTAACACGAGTCTACATTGAATCACCAAGACAAAAGCGTCGTCTAAGTACTTCTAAACACAAAGTAACCGCTAAGGAAGGTTCTCTACACTCGGGATAAATGTTAGCAACTAGCCTAACCTTCACCTTTAACTCTTCATAGACTGGCAGTAACCTTCCATTAACTTAAATTAAGGTAAGCAAAGTCTTTATTACACGCTTGGTTAACCAAAAACATTCTCAAAGCACATAAATGGCAACCCTCACATTTCACATGTGTCCCTTGAACATCTTCAAAACTAAAACAAACCTTATCTTATTGTAACCACCTTATCACATTAGTAAAATAATAGTTTAATTCATACAAAAAATCGGTACTTGTTAGTTAGGAACCCTCAATAAAAGTGTGAGGTTAGTTAAGAGGTAGTTAGAGAAAATACTACTCTAACACCTAACTCCAACCACCTCTAACCTCCTCTAACCACCTCTAACGACCCCTAACCTCCTCTAACCGCCTCTAACCACCTCTTACCTACTCTAACCACCTCTAACCTCCTCTAACCGCCTCTAACCACCTCTAACCAACCTCTCACTTTTATAGAGGGCTCCTAACTCACAAGTGCCAAAAATCTTGATATAAAACTATTGTATATGAAGTATTAAAGCTTTAATAATTACCTCTTCTAAAAGAATTAAAACAATTAAACCATCAAAATGCACATGCTATAAAATTAAACATAAAAAATATGTAAAAACGTGTTAAAACTTCACCCATTTCATGAAATATTAGTATTAAGTCTGAAAAGATTTCTATACATATATTAAATTCATTCAATTGTCTTTAAAAGTTTTAAGTACCTTCTAAATGCTAAAGTATACTTAATTAAGAGAAGCAAATTGCGAAGAAGCACTGAACAAATCCAGTTATCTAGTGGAAAACTCCATACTTAAATAACGTTACAATTGCCATATGTATTAGAAAATGTCCACAGAAGAAAGATATTCTACAACTCTACTTAAATAATGAGTAAAATAAATGTATAAAGTTTTTAAAGAATACTAATAAAATGCATCTCTATTTAGAAAATTAACGAGCAGCAGTGCTTAATGTAAGTTTTCTGAGCTGAGAAAACATGGATAAGAAAATGTTGTTTTGAAAATTTAAATCAACTTAAATATAATTTAAACAGGGGAAGAGAAGCAAGTTTAACTTGTTTTAGAATAAAATGTTACCTTATTAAATACCTTAAGTTTACGTTATGTTTAAGTCTGTTACTTTGCTTGTAGATTATCTGAAGAAGCCTGCTTCAGAACAGCCGAAACCGGTCAATAGTTACAAATACAATTATTTTGAGTGAAGACGTTGCTTAGTTATAGAACTACACCTGTTTCATGATGAGTCTCTTTCACGCATTGGAGCAAAACACAGTCCAAGAGTTATTAATTAGTTCTATTGTCCTGGTGCGAGTACAGTCTCTTTAATTTGAATTTGAAACCTAAGATTTATAAAAGTTGAATAAACATTTTAAACTGGTCAATGCATTCCTTAATAGACTGGCACATAGCTTCCTCGTATCCTATCACGTACTTTATTGATTTTATGCTTTTACAAGCAATTACTGTCCCATTTATTTAATTGCCCCCCCCCCCTCCTTTTTTTTTAATCTGTCAAAAATGTATTGATTTTTTACATGCATTAAAGTATCAATTTAGCAAAAGTTAAAGAGCGCACGGTTAAAATTAATCTGGTGATCTCCTGTCTTTTTTCTACAAACCATCAAAATTTAATAAAAATCAAATGAGTACTATTGAAGATATAGGTGTTTAAATGTAAGTTTGTGCGCATGTTGAAAAGATGCAAATGGGTGCAGAAGGCTGAAACTTATTTGGGATAACAATGAGCTAATTATGACCTACCATACAAATTTTATTAAAATCGGACGTGTAGTTTTTAAGAGATATTAGTTCGCAAAAATTTAGCGAAAGACCAACAGGCAGACACGGAACCAAAAATGTTCCCTGATGTCTGAAACGTACGAGCATTTCTGTCCTGAATTTTTGAAATCGGAAACCTAAACATTTTTTCGTACTTCGGAACGATATCATAGCTTCCGTTACCTTCGGTAAGCTCGGAAGAAAAATAAAAAACTGTTTGAATTTAACTTTAGGGTTATTTTGTTTCCGAGCTTACCGAAGGTAACGGAAGCTATGTGATCGTTCCACAGAACGAACATTTTTAAGGTCTCCAATTTCAAACATTCCAAGATAGAAATCCGTTTGAGGCAACAGGGTTCATTTTTGGTTCCGTGTCTGTCCGTCGGTCTGTCTGTCTGTCGCTCAATAAGTTTTTCGAACCAACATATCTTAACAACTAATCGTCCGATTTTATTGAAATTTGAATGGTAGGTCACAATTAGCCGATTGTTGGTCCCATATAAGTTTCAACCTTCTGCGCCTATTTGCTTCTCTTCCACAAGCGCAGAAACATACATTTATTGACACCTATATTATCAAAAGCACTTAACTGCGATGTTTATAAAATTTTGATGGTTTGTCGAAAGTAGACCACAGATAGCTACAGATTAATTGGAACCGTCTGCGCTCTTTAACTTTTGCTAAATTGATACTTTAATTTATGTAATAAATCAAAACAATTTTTCGGAAGTTTTAAAAAACGGGGGAAAATTAAATAAATTTGACAATAATAGGTTTTAATAGAATAAAATCATTAATGTATACAATATAAAACGTGAGGAAGCTATGTGCCACACTAATTGGCAGAGTATTTTATAAATATGACAACAAAATTAATCAAATGCAATCGACTAACTTATGTATGCAAGTGATCCATTGGAAGGGATTACCTTTTTTCACCAGATGCTTGTTCTTGTTAGGTATGGTATTTTATGATTAGTTTGAAACTCCTCTGAGAATTGAATAAAGATATAGATGATATAGAATATAGAGGATAGAGGAGAGAGGTGGAATATGAGTCTGCCAAGTCCGTAAAACTTCTAAGTTATACTTGTCTAGTGCACCTCTAGCTCTTTCTTTACAACTATCGAGGGATTTGGGTTGCGTTATGAACAACTTCATTTCCCTCTACTTCGGCATTACCCTTCACATGAACAAAAAATATATTATCCTACAAAATTTCAACTTCGACATTTTCGGTTCACTTGAATAAAAAATAAGGTAGGAAAAAAGTATAAAAAGTATTTGCGCTTATTTAAAGTTTCTTAAATTAAGTTTTAAAACTTAAAATATAGATAATTTATTACTTTCTGGAAGTTTTCTTTATTACAAATTTAGTTTGTCAGTACCAAGGTAATTTAAAACATGAAAAGAGGATATTGCAACAATAAATCGTACTGACATTTTACAATGACTTATACAGGGTGGGACCACGGAAACTATAGTACTATAAATGAAAACTGCCCAATCTTCAGTTAGATTTTGGAATAACATCCTGGTATTAGCGCCAATTTTTTTTCACGTCGTTTTTTGCGTGACGGAATTGTCTTCTGTCCCCCGGAGCTAAACATGTTCATATTAAATAAATATTTTTAATTAAGTTTAGCCTGATCCTCTATTAATTAAATTAAAATATATAAAATCATGTCTTCTATTCCTGGAATTCTTTGCTGACAAAGTATGCGTTCTATTTAATTTGAAAAATTAACCTACTTCATAATCAAATATTATCTGTATTCCGTAGGCCACCCTTTATAACAAAAATAATTTCACTGAAGGAACAAATAAGTTTTAAAACATGTATTAACAAAGACAACTCATTCGCTGAACATGCCATATATAACAATGTTTCCAAACTCTTTTGTACTTAAAGGTTATGTCGTCAATAAATGTTAAGCCCAATAGTCTATAAGAAAGCTTGCTAAGATTGTTTAAGCTTCAAAAGATATAATTATCAAAGAGAAAGTATTAAACTATATAAATAAATATTCAAGTAAGTAAATTATTTAGATTTAAATCAAATTATAATTACTATGTACAACGGGAGATAGACAGAGAAAAATAGACTTCAGCACCGGGATTCGAACCACGGACCTCCTTTATTTCCAGTAAAGACGCTCTACCAACTAAGCTATACTGAACAATAATTTCCTCTGTCGATAACGATACCTAGTCCCGAATTAATCTTTCAACTTTTACCACAAGTCTAGAAGTCAACATTAACGACATTAGAACTAGACCGAGAAATAACACTAGTAATTATAAAGTACCCAATTAGTACCTACACTGAGAAAAAAAATTTATACTGCTGGCAGTATAACATTAAATTGTACGTATTCATGATGAAACATATTGGCGACGTACGTTTCACCATGAAATACGTATTCGGTACCAAGATTTTACAATCGTAGTTTGTATATTTCATCTAACCACGGACGTACTCTGGGATTTATACGTTTCTGTACTTTTCATACAGACAGTTTGTATGAAGAAGTGGATGACGTCATCAGCATTGTCCAATCAATCAGTATTGAGCAGAAAAGTACAGGTTTCTGTATTTTTCGTACAGACAGTTAATATGGAACAATGTGTGACGTCATCAGCATTGTCCAATCAATCAGTATTAAGCAGAAAAGTACAGGTTTCTGTATTTATCATGCAGATAGTTTGTATAAAAAAATTGTTAACATACATCTGGCAGTATGCAATGTCTAAATAACATATATATATATATATATATATATATATATATATATATATATATATATATATATATATATATATATATATATATATATATATATATATATGGGGATATTCGTTGCCATATATATAAGAAACGGGAGTTGAACTTATTTTTTAACGTATTATTTTTTCAAAGGTCAATATTCCTTTATGGTAAGAATAAAGACTCAGGCTTTGTCATATTATTACAATTTCAAGATATATTTTTCCGTTAAAATCGGTTTATGCATTATAGGTATTACCATGCAGGACTTGTTTACCTGAAAAAGATATTATATTTTCAGTTATGTGGAAATTACCTGCGTCTTATTGACCTTTTTCCGTATTGTAGGGTGTAAGTGGTAAGGTTTTTTTTAATTCAGAGAAACATATTTTATGTTAATAACAACTTTATGGGAAAAGGTTACTTCTCACGCATTGTTTTAAATTATTTTTCCCTCCGCAGGTATAATACTTTTGTATGTTTTCAACAGTACCACGTATTAGGGAGTTATACATATAGTCGAAGATATTGTAATCACTATACCTGAGAGACCTTATCGGAATGAATGTCCTCTACCATCTCTATATATTTTATCATCTCTTGTCACATATTATAATTAAAACGTAAAAACCTAATATATAAGGATGAGCGTTAAAATTTTTAATTTTGATTTTTAATTATATATTTTTACAGTACTCAACCCTCAGCATGGCTGATTTTGTATAACAAAAAAAGAAACTGTTTTCTTCATTTATATTTTATATTATATTCAATCAACTTTCTTTTTTTTTTTGTACAAATAAGGGGTTTTATTCTATATTATACAATATAAACGAAGCTAACGTATGGCGAGCTTCCTACATTCAACGAAATATGCTCCGTGTCTGTGTGCGTGTCTTAAACGTACGACGATAAAACTTGAGTAAAAGTTGATCGATTTTGATGACATTTTGTACACACACCGCTATGAAGTAATAAAGATCGTTAAAACTATATTAAAGCAGACCTAAACGTTTAAAGTAGAGAAAACAACGTTTTTACCGCTTATCTTACGTTGTAACGCAACGATTTTAATAAAACTTCATACAGACCTTAAGTATATACAATTGAAACTGGCATGTAAAATTTAAACTTGATACAAGCAGAAGTTTTTGCGTATTAGTGAAGTCATTCATGTTTTATAATAATTGAAGAGTATAGATTGTGTGGGGTTAGAGGAATAGTATAGAATGCAGGGTGCGGTTCCCTTACTATACTATCATATATACCCTTTATCTATCAACTCATCATGATTCATGATAATCTTTTTTTTCAATATTCAATACATATATTTATTACTACACGCTCGCTTCAATGATAGAGCCACGCGATGCCTAGTTAATACATAAACATAAATTAATTAAATCGGCATTGTGTGAAAAATAATGAGATTTCGCTGTTAACTTCTGAAAATCGTCATCATTTTGGACCCGAAAATGATTTTCTCTCACACTAGCGATACAGCTAAAATGTTAATTTTATTACTTCTCCGTGGGGGTTCGTTCACTTCGCTATTACTATAAATTCTCGCCCCGCGGCCCGGTTACCGTGTTTTTCAGCGATCAAGATCACTTTTCTCTTAGATTTCCATGAGGGGATTAGCATACGATATAGCACGCGACAAACATACGAAGAAAAGGAAATATTATGGCTGAAAGTATACATATCTGTAAACAGAAAACTATTAGAATAGTAGGAGGTAGCGTGCAAAAAAGTGTGACTAACATCAAGCTACAATACACAAAATTGTAGCTTGATAAATCTTTTGGTACCTTTTAAGAATTTGTGCGGTCGGCTAAGTTCGTTTGCGGGACATAGATGGCAATGTTAGTTTGTCACTTAATAGGCTATACTTAGTCAAATATTGCTCCAAATCAAAGAGATCGCCTATAAAGTGACAAACTACCATCAACTTAATTTTTAGTCTACTAACTAATTTCGTTCTCAGGATCGTGGAAAACACATTATCCATACCTATAAGGGTGGACACAGCCGCTCTCCGCAACGGTTTGTTTCCTTCAAATGCCTATATCCCGCAGACGAACTTAGCAGACCACATATTCTAAAAAGGCATCAAAAGATTTACTTATACAAAAATTCTAGCATGATGTTAGTCACATCAAAGGCAGATTTTTTGTCGCTCTTCGAACGTCCAAAACGAACGTTTTGTCGTTCTTTTACTCCGGTATAAGCTTGGAAGCAATAAGTTTCTAAATAGGTATAGGTATTCTTTTTCCTTGGAAATAGTTTAGGAACATCATAAAAAAATCTCAAGCGACCAATAAAAATGTTTTAATTTTCATCACCCCAATCTTCCCTCTGAGAATCTGGTTTCATGGTGTGTCTGTTAACTCTTTACTCATATATTCTTTAATACCGGCTCAAAATCAGAATTAAGCTCAGAGTCAAAACAAAATAGAAACGGAAATGAAATGTTAGGGAATAGTTATAATTGAATAATTAGAAACAAAGAAATAAAGGATCGCACGAGCTTTCTGCTGAAATTAGCAGTAGGTAACATTTTTTATTGTTGCATAAAGACAGGAAAAGAAACATTTCTGCCTCGTAAATTCATTGCCTGCCTCAGCAGTCAATTAGGTAAATTACCTGCCTCGGCAGTTAATTTTCATAGCCTGTCTTTGCCTCCGGCTCTAAAGCTAACCTAATGGCTCGTCAATGAAATTTAATTTCGCTGCCCATTTTCATTAAAAACTATTTCACCTCTAACTAACCTCCATTCACCTGTAAAGTGTATTTAAATCAAGGAAAAATTGTGCTGCCAAGCGATTCTCGACTGTACTGAAGACTGCAGATTAGCCACAGTATTAAAACAGTGTAACATTAGGTTTGTTCCAACCCCACTTCAAACTTGTTTGGAACTGTCCGACCACGCGCATCGGACCACACTTGAACGCTTTTTGCTAATGCACATGCGTCGTACAGTTTGAAACTAGTTTGAGACTAGTTTGATGTGTGGTTGGAACAAACCTATTGTAACAGTAATAGCAGCAATAACTTCTGAAGTCCATTTAAAAATATCCCTGAACCACGCGGTGTCTGTTTTAGGTATGAAAAAGTACTTCTTAAACGTGCCACGTGGTTTTTAGTTTTTATATAGATCTGGATGCGTGAGACATACATGTTAGATGTACAACGTTGTTTTACACAGATTCAGTCAAGATAACTTAGCAAAGTACGTATTTCTGTATTCGCCGTATATATTTTCCGTATAATTACTAAAACGTACGCAGCATATAGGTAATCAGTAAGAACCACTAAGTATTGTCCAAGGAATCTGTACGAGACCCTTGACGTTATACTGGTCACCAGCCCTTTACCTGTTGGTGGAGGGGGTAAGTAGCGAGGTGAATATAATCCAGGGCTTACCCACGCCTTACAGCATTCTCTCCTAGCATTTCCTTCAGTACACACGTCACACGGTCCTCATAAAAGTGATTGTTACAATTTTTATTGTGAGTGTTTTCATTGTTGTATTCAAGTGAGTGAAGTTCGTATACATGGATAGCAGTGTAACCAACCCAGACCCGCCGGCGCCTATAGTTATAGATGAGGTGACAGACCATCTTTTTAAAGTATGGCAAGTGACAAAATATTTACAGCGTTTTAAAGGTCAGTAATTTTAATATATCAATCTAAAATATTGTCATGCTTATTTTTATTATTACACTTTATTAATATCTCTTCCTACATTATTAAGTTTCCCATTTAGTTAGGTCATATAAAGAAATGTTCAAAACCCTAGGACGACACACTGTCATAAAATCATCGAAGAGACTCGTAAGTTCATAAAAATATGAATACAGAGCTCTAAATGCAGATTTTTAATTATTTTCATAATAATTATTTTCATTGTAATTTGTTTCATAATTTTTGTTTCTGTTTTCTGTAAAACAGCCCTTATATATATTTAAATTAAATATTATCCCAATCTAAGGATAAACAAATTTTATATGTTTTGTTTTTTGTAAAGTACAAATATTTTTGAATATATATATATACACCATTTAATTTTAAAATTCTTATTTGTTTTGGTCAAAATTAATTGGTATATACGCTAAAATCTCAAGCTCTCATTGGCTCTCCTCCCATTTTCTTTCAGAAAAAAGTATAATTTCATGAGTACAGTTACTATGACAAATTATTTTTAAACAAATATATAAATAAATAAAAAGGGAAAATGTTTATTAATTAATTTAATTAATTGGGGTCTTGCTGCGAGACAAAAAGTATATAAGTGTGACGTTCTAGGGTTAATATTTTATTTGTATGCTATTACATGTATTAAGTAATCAAGTAATAAAATGATTTTTAACTTTTAAGTTTAAGCGAAGAACAGACAACTTATTACTAAATTAATTGCTTCCATGCATTAATTCACTTAAAATTAAGTTAATTACATGACGACAAAGAACTTGTAAATCAAGCTTTAGGAAAATGTAGCCTACTGCTAAGGTTAAACGTTCTACTACATGACCTAGCCTATGCATAACCTTCCTTTTACGTTACTAAGGAAGTGTTACTTTAGGTTTTCCTTTAAATGTTGCATATATAGTGACGGCCAACCTGATTAGTTTGTGTGATGATAAGTAATAAGTCGTGTAAAGAAGTTAATGCATATTTATCAACTTTAGTACACTTTACATTAAGAAGTACAATATTTGGTATATTATATTTTTTCTCGTAATCAATTACTTTTTGCTGTACAATATGCTTTCAGTAGACTATTTTTCTGCTAGCCGCATATACTATTTTTTTACATTTTATAACATTAAACGCCTCTGCAAAAAAATAATATTGTTTACTCTGCCTTCCCGATTGAATGAGATACCCTTAGCTGAATTGAAATTAATTTTTCTCATCGTTAATACATTTTGGAGGAAGTGATATTAATATGTTATACAATAAAGGCCATTTCTCATAAGAATTTAATTTTTTTCAGAGCAGGGGATAAATGTTAGGAGATTGCAGCTTTTGATTGACATTTCCAATTGCTTCATCAGAGGTACGGGAGGTAGCCTGTCCTCTCCTCCATTTTCTCCTGGTACACAAACGCAAGAGCCACATATCTTAGCCTCTACGCCCAGACCCTCTACCTCCAAGACCCAATTTTGTAGCCCACACGAGAGTCCTGGTTCGCCCCTTCGTACACAGGCCCTTAATCGAAGGCACTCACTGAGCCATTTGAAACCCATCACCGAATACAACGTAAGTGAATTTTGAACATTAATTTATTAAATTTTGAATGTTGGGATATTTCATAGTAATCTAAACTAACGTGGATCTTATTTTATTTCCCTATGCTCAGTTGCAAGTCTGTGGGCTCCTAGCAATGCGATAAATGAAGATGGGTCCAAAGAAAATATTTTTGGGGGGAAGGGTTCCAAAACCTAACCAATGCTTCTATGCTTATGCTATAGTCCCCCCTCTATGAAGGTATTCTACAATTGAAATAAAAGCATATGTAAATATTCATGTGCAATTGCTTTTTGTTGCAGGTAGAAGAAATCCTATCCCAAAACAGAAACACCGCCGATTATCTGATAAAAGGAAGAGAACAGAAACTAGAAAAAAGTGAGAAGAAGGCCATTAGCCGACACATTATCGGCTATATTCTTGATGAATGCCCCGAGAGGAAATTGAGAAGCGAAGAGTATATGCACTTGGCACTCCAAATTAATAGTATTTTGCCCTTCGAAGTGGTGGCTCACTACTTTGTGCCCTCGTGCCCGAAATCCATATATCTAAATAAGAAAAATTTGGAAGGCCATCTCTACCAGGCCTACGTGACTAAGACGAGAAAACGCAGGCGTAGCGGGGCAAGATCGAGGGTATCGTCTAGCTCCAGGTGTGAGGTGGCTGCGGAGAAACTCGTCAGTGAGCCCGCTAGTTGTAAGTTTATCAAATTTTCACCATTATTAATATATTTGGCACTTCTTTAGATTGTTACTCACCTTATAAAAAAGCAGAGGGGGGGGGGGGGGGGGTAACATTCTAAAGGAGGTGTGCTGAATGTTCTTCATTTGACTGTTACTCCCCTTATAAAAACAGTAGTAGGATATTCCTTTGTCCCAAAGTACATTGGACTAAACATCCCTTTGTCTTAATAGTTATTTAGTCAAAGTCATTTAAAACCTAAAAACATTTAACCTAAAAAAAGAAATAGGGGAGTAGCAATCTAAAGAAGTATCAACTATTTTACAGGGAAAGTTGTCTTCTTATAAATATATGCAAAGCAGTGACTCGTTAGGATGAACTGACTTTAACCGTGTTGATTCACTGATCAGAGGTCTGTATCTAAGGACAAAAGTTCCAGTGAAAATCACTTTAGAAAATAACATTGAAATTCCTAGTGAAATCAACATTCTAACGTAATGATTTCAAATGTTATTCTTACTTTGACGTGTTCAATGTTATTTCCTTAAGTGTTTTTCATTGGTACTTCTGTCTCCAGAAACATACCTCAGGTGTAATGTTCATTCGCATGTCAAAAATCAGTGCCGTAAAGTAGACTGTGTAGTTATACTAGCATTGAATTTGCCAAGTAGAGTATAATTTATGTTCCAGTTTATTAAATGAATGAATGAACCATTTATTAATCTAAAATATTTTTACAACAAATGTTACTCTTCTATTTTTGACATCAGATTAAATCAGCCGAGGCTGTGGTTAGTTAGAGTTCACATGCATTATTGTTCTTCTTAATTTTTATATATTTATTTTTTTTATATATTTAGTTACTTTATTTATTTATTTGATTTTAGTAATTTATACATAAATTACATTTACATATACATATATGTAAATGTGTATATATATGATATGTATTGTTTTTTTTACATATACATATATTCATACATACACATACACACATATACATTCACACTCATACACAGTTACATATATTTGCAATTATTTCTATAAGTTAATAATAAATTAATATCCTTTTAGGAGTGTATAAATTGCATGTGAAAATATTTTACTTCACCGTTTTTCCAACATATCATGCAAGATTAATGAAACATATTTTACATGCAATATAGACACTTTGTTTAGAACCCAATTCAATAATAAATAATTTAAATATCTGTACATAATAAGACCATACTTTGCATGCATATACAATATACAATTTTCTTAGCTATTTTTCTAACAGATGAATAATAAAAAAAATAAAATTTACAAGCAAAAACATAATCTTTATAGTAGTAACATAATTATTTATCATCTATTTTTGATACCATTATATTATTAACTTTTTGTTATTTATCCATTTTACTAATTTATTTGTGTTTTATCTCTTTATTATTTTAACTCTACTAGATTAATTATAAACTGGAACTAGGTAATTAATCTAGTTCCAGTTTATTATTGCCCTTTTATAATGTACTAATCTCAAAATTGTTTTTTGTGCAGGCGAAGTAAACGTGATAGCCCAAGAAAAATTGGCCTTCCTCAACTGCAACGTGGAGCCCTGGGCGTTAGTCCAGTTGCAGTGGACTGACACCCTACTAGAAAGGCAGGCGAAGTTGTCGACGACAACTATCGCTCAATACTTCAACACCTTCCCAGCTTTGAAGCAGCCTCTAGGATACACCCTCCTGTTGGAAGATTTCGCCTTCACATATCCAGGGAAAGAGCACTGCCTTCACCTAAACGTGCCCAAGAAAGTCGACAAAATAACTAAAGCCGCCAGGGATAAAGCAAAGCAAACAAGGGATAAGGACCTGAAAGCAGATATCCAATACCTGCTCTCTCTTATTGATGGTAATTTAATCATTTTGTTATTTTGGCGTCAAATAGGCCCTAGTTTGACCTAGTACTTCCATATATGTTGCATTTAATGCATTCGATGCACAATTGATTCATTAATTTGGTACACAAGTATTCAACTACTATGCTATTTTGTAATTACTGTGGCCCGAATTTTTTTGCATTTAAAAACAATATTTAATATACATATGCATTTATTTTTCCTTTAAGGACAAAATGAATAAGTAAAGCATGCAAAATCCAGGCCCTGTCAATTACAATTTACATAATTTAATTAATTATACGACATTAGTTATTTGTCACTCATTGTTATTAACTAATGGACAATGAGTGCCAATTTTTTAATTGGAACATACATTTTTATGTGTATTAAGCCTTTAACAGTAATTAATTATTTAAATAATTTATTTGTTTTAATTAATTGTTTTTAATTAATTAGTTAAATTATTTAAATTAATTAATTTACACTGCAATTTTCATCCCGTCCTGAAATTTATAATGTGTAATATTAAATAAGATTTCTAATTATTCGTGTACTATTATTATTCGATTGCAGAAGCGAGGCCCGAAACAAAGAACTTAATTGCACTGCTGCTCCTACCCGAAATCATTGACGTGCCCAACACAAAACGGAAAATTGGCTCTATGTCATGGAAACCGTCTAGGAGCGAGATTAGGAAGGCTTTCGTTACACGGTTGCCGTCTGCAAGTGAGCTGCTTCCACACATAGAGCAAAAGAAGAGGTATGCCGAAGAAATTAACACAACACTTCAGCCATTTGTAGTGTATGTAGGTAAATCCCCAGTTGATGTTGATCAAGCTTATGTAATCGTCGACGAAACCATTTACCCAATACATTCACTTTTCCAGGCTATCGACTCTGCCTTTAAAATATACCATACAACCGGGGCCTTATACACTCCACAAGCCCAAGACATTTGGTTGCTTATCCAACGGGCATTCTATGCCATGGATACTAAATATGACAGATTGACAGCAGTAACCAAGCACATGCTAGATTATTTGGACGTGGCAATTTGATTTTACTATCTAACTATTTTCTAATGTCAATGACATAGCAATTAAAAATAAAAAAATGTTTTCTTGCTTCCACTGCAGACTGCAGTTTCCGAAGCCGAGCGAATTGATTAGGCATATGAGTCAAAAGTGCAAATTTCGACAAGTAGAGGGTCTTCGCGAATACCGTTGTGGGGAGAAATCCTGCTTTAGACATTTCAGTTCCTCGTTGTCTTTAAGGAGACATCTCCTCAGACAACATAGTCCTGCGACGTTGCCTATAACTCAATGTGAGTCGGACACTCCTGACACGCGTCATAATATTGAACCAATAAGACAAAGTGTAACCAATGAGGCCCCTGACCATGATCAATTCACCAATCAATATGCACGGTTTATTTCGGGTTTGTATGCCGATCCCCAACTCCCAAGGAAATTAGTTCAAACAGTAGTTACTGGAACCAATGCGTTAATAAGTAATTTTGTTTCCTCCATTAATAATTGTTTGAAAAAATCAGATTGTGAGCAATTCACCCCCCCACAAGTACATGAAGTCATAAAAAGCACTATGTCCAAGCATGCAGATGACATTAAACAATTTCAGTCTCACTATAAAAGAATGCAATATTTTGAAACTTTAGGTACTTACATTGCACCCGTTGAAATTACTGTAGGCCAGAGACTGGAACGAAGGCGGTTGTTGCTAGGGCACCAATTTGTGCCTGTTCCTTCCACAATGCAAGTAATTAGCATAGATGTAGTTTTAAAAAAGTTTTTTGAGATTAAAGGCTTGCTCAGTCTAACCATTAAATTCATGAAGGAACTGCAAAGCTTTGACTGTCCTATTACAAATGTGATTCAAGGGCCCCTTTGGAAAAAAATTATTAACAAACAAGTCGGTGATCACCTCAATTTACCCATTGTCCTTTATTATGATGACTTTGAAATTAGCAATCCTCTTGGGAGTCATGCTACTATTCACAAATTAGGCGGTGTGTACATTTCATTACCCTCGTTACCTCCCCACTTAGTCTCTCAATTAAATCATATTTTTGTACTTGCTCTCTTCCATGCCAGCGATAAAGTAAAATTTGGCAATGGTGTAATATTTCAAAGAGTTATTGATCAATTAAATAAGTTGAGCCGGGAAGGAGTGAATGTAAATACTGATGGTTTTGTTGGAGTAATAAAATTTCATGTTGTAGCAATTACTGGTGACAACCTAGGTTTGAATTCTATATTAGGTTTTGTCGAGAGTTTCAAAGCTAATTTTTGTTGTAGAGTATGTATGGTTCACAAAGAGACCATGCAAAGAATGGCAACTCAGGATGATAATTTGCTTAGAACTCGACAAAATTATGATAAACAAGTTGAACTTGGTGATGTTAAAAAGACTGGTATTAAAGAGAAATGCGTTTGGTTTGCTTTGGATGGTTTTAATTTGTTCGACCACGTCGCGGTAGATCTCCTCCACGATTATTTAGAAGGCTGCTGCCGTTACGTTATGCACTTTGTTGTTAATTATTTAGTTGGTGAAGTTAAACTGATTTCTAGTAATGTTCTCCAAGCAAAGTTGAACAATTTCGATTTTGGCCCAGACTCCTCATCCAGGCCAGCCAGTGCACTTCTCTTTGATGGATACAATGTTACTGTAAAAGCATCAGCTGCTGAAATGTTGACCCTGGTTAGGTACTTTGCTCTAATAGTTGGTTACTATGTTCCAAACGAGTCTGAAGTATGGTCATTGTTCATTGTACTACGAACGATATTGGACAGACTATTGAATCACAGGGTCTATCCTGAAACCACTGAACATTTTGAAGGTTTAATCGAAGACTTAAATGAGTCTTATGTCAAGCTGGCAAAAACCTCATTGAAGCCTAAATTTCACTTCCTAGTTCATTATCCAGACATGCTATCCCGGTTCGGTCCCTTGACTCAGGTATGGACAATGCGATTTGAGGCAAAACATAGGGTTTCCAAAATAGCCGCCAGAGTTACCTGTAATAAAATGAACATTTGTAAAACTCTTGCAATTAAGAGTCAATTAAATATTAATGACATTTTACTGTGTTCAAAAATAAAACAAATTGTATATTACGGTAAGCAAACATTATTGCTTCCAGAGTTGAAGCCTATCGTTTGTACTAAATTTCACTTCCCGCACTCAGCTGATATTTTTACAGTTCCATGGGTGACAGTAAATGGATATAAATTCATTAAAGGCTATGTAGTAACAGTAGATCTTTGTTTAAAGACCCACCTCCCACTCCTCGCGGAAGTTGTAGAAATATTTGTGGTCAACAAAAAAGTTTATTTTAAGTGCCAATTATTCAAATGTATCGAGTTTGATTACCATTATTATGCATATGAGGTTGAACGTAGTATTGAAATTTTATATATCAAATATAAGGACTTAATGGCACCTGCGCCAAATAACTTGACTATTTTGCAAGACCTAACAATGTACGTCACTTTGAGGTGGCCCATAAATTGATATTTCTATTTCTTCTTTTATTATTTTAAATTAAGGCTGGGTTACACACTTTTCCCTTGAACACTTGTTCAAAGAAAAAAGTTGTTAATCCCTGAGAACCATCCCAAATTTAATAGGGAGGAGGTAGTCTTTCAGACCATACTGCATATACTAAACCATGATAAATCAAATTTTTGTAAAGTTTTAAGTTTGTAAATACTTAATAGTTAATACTATTTTATCATAATATGTAAATTCCATAATATATATATATATATATATATATATATATATATATATATATAAAATATGACATTACTATCGTTTTAAATAGAACATTGTTCTAATTAGTTGTAACATATTTGTTTATTGTAAAAAATTTAATATAAGAATATCAATATAATGATATTATATGAAGTATTATTGTATTAATATTAATGTAAATATTAAGAATTATATGCATTCATTTATTGTTATATTTAGAATTAAGCTTATAGTTTTTTTTTCTTATTTCATTTATACAATGAAATTACATTACAACAGTGTAATAATAATAATAATAGTACCATTATATTGATTTATTTAACATAATATAGCAGAACATAATCAACATGATATTATACAATGACCAAATCAGATTTTGATCTGTGGTTACAAACTCTGTAGGTTATACTTTTGTTTTACAACAATGTAAATGTAAATAAATAAATGTAAATAAAGGAGATGAAGTAACTTTTTAATTCAATTTTTTAAATTAAATGTTTTTAAATTAATTTTTATTTTTTATTTAATTTAAATAACTTTGGTAATTATAATTAGTTTGGTGATTATAATGATAACATGTTTATTTTAGGAAATTTGAATGTTTTTAGTAGTACTTTTTTAAACTTAGTAATTTTTAAAAAAAAAAAACTAAATGTCATCTTAGAAACTTTTTGGTTAGGTTTGAGGTGTACTATCACCCTCTGCTCTGATGGAAGTTTTTCCTGTGACACTCTGTATACTTGTAATTAAAATAATAGATAATAAATGTCATATTAATGAATTTTTTCCGAACTTAATGATTTATAATTTGCGAATAATATGTACTTAATAATTAATAGTTCACTGTATGAACTGTTTATGTTTTTAACTGTATGAAAATTAACTTAATATACTTTGTATTTTTAATATTAAATATATAAATTCTAAAAATTAAGAACTTATATCTGTTGTTACTGTTGTTAACTTATATCATTCCTATCTCCTCCACTTGTAAATGTAGGGCATGCAATGAACAAGTAATAATGTTCTATGCTTTCCCTAAATTACATTAGAAATACTCAAAATGTACCTACACTTCATTTAAATTAACTAAATTATTATATTTAGCTGTTCTTGACAGCTGTAATATGTAACTCGATGATTCTATGATGTAAATACTATTTTTTTTATTGTTGCTTAGGTAAAGGTTTCGTTTTTGGCAAGCAATTAATTTGTTTCATACTTATATACGTCTTAAAATTATCGAGTTACTAACACAGCTGTCAAGTCCTAACTTAATGTGAATGAAGTGTACCCTAAGGTACATTATTGGTTCGTACAAACAGTATATGTACGTATACTACGTACGGTCGGACTTTTGTTTCCTACTTTTCCAACCCACTCTGCGTACGTACCCCAACGTACGTTCGTACATACGTACAGTACTGGTACCTGTAGGTATCTATTGGTACAGTACGGGTACATTTAGGAATCTATATAGGTATACCTAGATGTATCCGTACTGTACCTAATATAGGTACCTACAGGTACCAGTACTGTACGTATGAACGAACGTACGTCGGGTACGTACGCAGAGTGGGTTGGAAACGTATGAAACGTACGTCCGACCGTATACGCAGTATACGTATACATGGCTAGGGATATGTACGTAACGTACGTCAAATATAGACGAATCATACAGACATGATGTACGATGTATGCAGAAAGCCAGTACGATGTATACTGCTGCTGGACGATGTATTCGTATTTATACAGACAAACTGAATGAAACATATCAGCGAATCTTGGTGCTGCATACTGCCGCATGGTGGTTCATAGGTCGGGGAAGTACGATGTGTCATGCCAATAAAAGAATGCACGATGATCCATCCTGGCAGAACGTACGTCTCACGCTGGGGGTAATGGTGTTTTATACAAGAAATACGTACGATGTATCATGCCAATCAAAAAATGCACGATGATCCGTCCTGGCAGCACGTACGTCTCATGTAGGAGTTAATGGTGTTTCATGCAATAAAAACGTACGATGTATCATGCCGATTAAAAAATGCACGATGATCCGTCCTGGCAGCTCGTACGTCTCACGTTGCGGGTAATGGTGTTTCATCCTTACAATACTTATGGAGCCTACTGGTTTATTTTTCTTATACTGACGTTACGTAAGTTCAGCCAGTACGATGTATACTTCATGGCATTACACAGTATACGGCTCTGCATTATGATGTATACAAACTTGGTCTAGATAATGCAGAAATTGATGACGTCAGACTCGTGACGTCATGGACTTTATACTGCCGCTGGTTGTATACATCGTACGGAATACGTATGTTTCCCGTCGTACAACCTTGGCTGTATGCATCATCGGTAAATCTTCCTATCCATCAAAAATACTGGCGTTCAGTATGTTTTACCCTGAAATGACGCCTTTTTTTTTCTCAGTGTACCTGTACCTAGTACAATCAATTAGAAATTCAATTTTTAAGTTTACTAAGCTATACTGAAGAAAAATTTCCTCTGTCATAAACCTGGTAGAGCGTCTTTACTGGAAATAAAGGAGGCCCGTGGTTGGAATCCCGGTGCTGAAGTCTATTTTTCTCTGTCTGTCTCCCGATGTAAATATTAATTATAATTTGATTTAAATTAAAATTTAAACGTTCCGTAGTATGAATACTACCAAAAACTTAATAATTAAATTATTTAGGTTAGCAATATACCATAATCAGGGTAGGCAGCCAAAAAAAAGAGGATCCTTATACATTCCTGCGCTTGTCTGTCTGTCTGTAACGGGGACCCTTATACATCCCTGCGCTTGTCTCCAATTAGCTCTGTTAATTCTGCTAAATAGATACTACAATTCATGTAAAAAACCATTTTGAAAGATATAAACAACGGGGAGGGGGGAATAAAAATAATGTGACAATAATAATGTTAAATTAAATGTTAAAAAGCATAAAATCATTAAAGTATACGAAATAGAAGTTATGTGTCACAATAATTAGCAGAGTATTATTTAAATGTAATATTATTGCTAGTGAACACGATACATTTTTTTTTATTAATCAAATAATAATATTGATGATACGAAAAGGTTTCTAATGATTAATTTAGCTTTAAACTGATGTGCGTGAGACAGATGAGAGAAAGAGGGGCAGCAGTCAAATTAATCACTGTCACTCTTCCCCCCCCCCCCCTCATGTAATCTTTTGCCACGCTTTATTAAAATTAGCTTCCATATTAATTGATTTTACTATTCTAAGAATAATTTAAATTTTCAATATAATATATAATTATATTCAAATTATGGTTACGATGTGGGTAGTATTGAACTTGGGGACTGATAGATATAAACTATCATGTCAGAATAGCTATGCAAAAATTTAAAAATAGACAGGCAAATAATGTAGCATATAGCTTCCTTGCATCCTATCACGTCGTTTATTGATTTTATGCTTTTACAAGCCATTATTGTCTAATATATTTGATCGTTTCCCCAATTTTTTTAAATGTCAAAAATTGTTTAGATTTTTTAAATGAATCAAAGTATCAATTAAGCAAAATTAATTTGGTGCTGTCTATGGTCTACTTCCGATAAATCTAAATTTCATAAAAATTAGTTGAGTACTTTTGAAGATGTGGGAGTAAATAAAATGATTGCACATCTTGAAGAAAAATTGGTGGAAAAAATGGATGCAGAAGTTTTAAACTTATATTGGACCAATAATAGGCTAATTATGACCTAACATACGAATTTAATTCAAATCAGACGTGTAGTTTTTAAGATAATATGTTGGCTTGCTAAAATCGAGCGATAGACAGACATGAAACCAGAAATGTTCCCTGATGTCTGAAACGAATTTCTGTCTTGGAATTTTTGAAATCCTTCAGTAAGCTTGGAAGCAATACTATGAATTATAAAAATACTAATAAAAAATTAAGTTGAGAATATGTACGGCAAAAAATGTCATTTACAAGGAGTGTACTAAATCTGCGGCACAAATATATCGACACAAGGTATATCGACGGTTTTTAGAACAATTACTACCTCGATTTCTTGAGAATGTACCAATAGCAACGAAGATTGTAATGTGGTTTATGCACGATAGTCCAAAGCACATTTTAGTTTAGTTGCTCATGATTTTTTTTATGAAGATCGCTGTATTGGCCGAGGTGGACCTCACTTAAGCCAGCTCGATTGCCAAACTTAAATCCTTCGGATTTTTTTCCTATGGGTCCATTTAATAGTACATTACGCGTCGAGTGCGGAAAGTAGCATTTTGCATGCGAGTGTGGAGTTTGCACCCGAGCGATAGCGAGGGTGGTAAAACCACACGAGCAATGCAAAATGCCGTTTTCGCACGAGTTGCGTACCGTACTTTATCTACGATTGTTAGATTTAAATAATAAATACAGAAACAAATAAACTTGCTGTATGTAAGTTCACATCTCTCTCTTGATAAAGATGGCATTAATTCATTAGTTGTATTTTTTGCCGAATTAATTATTTCTGCAGGATTATTATTCTCCACATTTTCGTCAAACTCACTTGATTCACTCATTGTTTTTCACTAAAAACTCGATATAAACTGTTACTTTAATAAAAGAACACCAAATTAGTTATGTTAAATGTAAACAAACTCACTAATCGTGCGTAAAACTGAAGAATTCCTCTTCTTTACCGCACTAGTGCGGTAAAGAAGAGGAATTATTCAGAACTATGAGACGCGCATGCGCAATGAATACAAGTACGTAAATAATCACTTTCTACGCATCTAAACAAAGATATAATGTTTATATTTCGTATCAATCGTAGATAAAATTATTAGTGTACATTACTGTAGTAGGAAATGAAGAGGATTTGAGAAATCTGGTAATAGAAGGGTGTAATAAAATACGAACACCCCTGGTATTTTTAGAGAGTTGGACAGTCAATGAGGAGAAGATTGAATGCATGCATCATAGCTGGGGGTAGTCATAGTTATTTCAAATTAAGAATCTAGTCTATATAAATAAAAATGAATGTTTGTCTGTCTGTATCATATGCCTGCCTAAACTATTCATCCGATTGCGATTAAACTTTAGCGAATGGTTGGATGCATCCCCGGGAAGATTTCTGAGTTAGTAAAAATATGTTCCGATTTTGGTACAAAGGGGTACGGTGTACAAATGTCAAAGTAATGAAAACCCCCTCATGATGCATATCGTTAAAAGGCTCTTTAAGAGTGCAGTAATTGTTGCTATGTACATTTTTCAAATAAAATATTTAATTCAACGCACCTATTGGAAAAATATATTACTAAAAATGAAAACTGCCCAATCTCCTATTAGATTCTAACTTTCCGGTAATAGCGTAATTTTTTTTGCGTGACGGAAATGTCTTCTGCACCCCCGGAGCTAAACATATTTATATTAAAAATATATTTAATTAAGTTTAGCCCGATCTGGATTAATTAAATGCAATTATATAGAATCATGTCTTACTTCTATTCCTGGAATTTATCATACAGTTAACACAATTGTTTCACTTATTAAAGAAAATATGAAATTGATAAAATAATATAAACTACACACATACAACATAGTAATAATATATTATAGCCGGACATTTTTATCTTTTTCGGGGGGTGTTATAATACAAAATAACCTAAATGGATTTAAGAGAAACAATAATGCACTATGTCATGAGAATGGTAGATATAATTAAAGCTTTAACGTTATAAAAGGCACAGCTGTCTTGTAAGACAGTCAGGATTAATTACTCGTTCCACAGATACGTCTCTCACTTATATGATACAAATTGTCGCCTCGTTTCTCTCTCCCGACTTTAATAATATAGAGTACAAAATATACTCAAAAATATTTTTCCTCTAGTTCTAAATGGAATTAAGGCAAATATACTATCTTAGCAGACAAGCAGTGAAGCTATCAAGAATTTGTAATTTATAACAGTAACTATTCTAATGAATATTGTTCAATAAATTTTAAAAACAGTACACTAGTCTATTACTGCAAGGAATATATAAATCTTGCAATATTTAAGACCCATTTCTAACAACACTTTATTATTATAACGAAACTTAAGCGTAATTTATTATTCTTAACTACTTCCAGTAATAATCCGGTGGTAATAATTAGTGGAAATGTACACTTAACTCAACATGAAAAACACAGAGATAAACCAAGTACATACCAATAAAATTAAAATACAAATGTAGAAATGTTAATGAATTATATTACTTACTATTTCTAGGCTAGAGATATTCTGTAAGGAAAGATAAATTATCCACAAGTACCTGAAACACACACAATAAAATATATTAATAACTAGCCTCTAGCCACATCAAACTACCTCTGACAACCTCTGACCACCTCTGACCATCCTAACCACCTCTAACAACCTCTGACCACCTCTAACCATCTCCAACAACCTCTGACCACCTCTGACCACCTCTAACCACCTCTGACCACCACTAAACTCCTCTAACCACCTCAAACCACCATTTCATGCTAGGAATCATGGCTGTATCCTAGTGCTACCACATGACATGGCCATCATGTAAGCCATATGAATTAATTAAATATATTTTATTTAATAAAATATATAAAAATAAAAACATATAATAAATATAATATATTTTATTTAATGTTATTAAATAAAATATATAAACAATCCCAAAATTGATTATACATAATAAAAAAAATACGTGTAGTGTCGCGGGACACCCGGTAGGAACGAAGTTCCTTACATTTTTCATTAAATATAAATGATAAAATAACACTGCTAAGTACGTATACATTGCTAACAACTTATACATGGCGGAGTTAGAAAAGAGACAAAATTCAAAGTAACGTACTGTTTGTACCTGGCAGAGTTAAGGCAAAATTAAAAGAAAATCATTATTTGTATAATTAAAGCAAGCATCTCACTATAAACATATATTAAACTAGATGAATACCCGTGCTTCGCTACGGGGTATTTTATTTTCAATTTAATGGATTTATAAACGATACCTACAAGAAACATTTAAATTATTTTACAAAGCGAGAATATCTAGATTCCATCCCTCCCCTTTATTTCTATACCCCCTCCCCTTTGATGAAATAATTTGCTAATATCCCAAATTAGTAATTGATTCCAACTAAATTTTTAAAAAGGAAAAGCAGTGGTATTTTCCTTCTGTGAATGAAATAAGAATTTTGAAATCTATTTAGAAGCCCCGTTCTCAGCTCCATATAAAGCTACCAAATCGTTTTATATCCTTTATCACCCGCAGAATTAAGCTTAACATTGTACCCAAGAACCTCCAAAATCTATTGATTATATTTTATTTATTTACAAAACGAAGTGACATTTTTGACATATATAACAAAAATAATCAAAACAAGTCAAGTAACAGGCTTCCTTAATAACACTTTTTCCCGTCTATTAAAGCTTACGTTTATGCGAGAGTTGCGCGTGAACGCTTGGGCGGATAACGTTTTCCGACGAACTCAGCCTGGGTAATGGTAAAATGAACATGTGTACCAAATTTCATCTAACTCGGTGAGCTTTTATTCAAGTTATGTCATCTGTAGATTTCGTGACGGATTTTGCGTGACGGTGATTTTGTGACGGTGATTTTGTGACGGTTATTTTGTAACTGTTATTTTGTGACGGTGATTTTGGTCGTTTTTTTCGGATTCACTCCCGGGCTCCAGAACGAGCCATAAGGAACTTCGTTCCAAAAACTGCCAATTAACGTATTGCGAGTGCCCACATGTTAAGTGGATTCCCGCAGTTAAATATTTGGGATTCACTATCGATAACTGTTTAAATTGCAAGGCACGATAATTACGCGTATTAATATTTATTTTTATGAAACTAAAAATGTATCTATGCATTTCACAGCTAAGAGTAAGAGTTTTATATTATAGATTGTTTTATATTGTTGACTCCATAATACAGTATGGACTACTCACATGGGAATCAGCTTGTGATACGTTCAAAGAAGCAATTTATCTAAAGCGAAAAGCTTTTTTAAGAATAATATTAAATAAAAGTCGTATGGAACATTTAGAACCACTATTTAAGCAGCTCTTGATACTGACTCTTAAACAGTTGTACCATTATAAATGTTTAACCTGCCTTGAAAAGGAAAACATAACTTGGAAAGAATAGACAATGCCATAATTATTAGAGGTCTTTCAGAGGTTCACTTTATAATACCAGCTCTCAGAACCTCTATGGCCTAAAGACATACTGGTCTCATTGTGCAGTAGTATTATTTAATAAATTACCAAATGAACTTAACTAAATAGAAAAATTGGAGATATTTAGACAGACAGACACGGAACAAAAAATGTTCCCTGATGTCTAAAACGGATTTCTGTCTTGGAATTTTTAAAATCGGAGACATAAAACTTTTTCGTTCACAAAAGTGAACACAATGCTTCCTTTACCTTCGGTAAGCTCGGAAGCAATATAAAATAACTAATTAATTCTATTAAAAATAATTATTGTAAAGCAGTATAAGTATAAGTAAATTGTGTAAACTCTCTCTCCGCAGCTCAGGACTCGATGATGTCTAGTGGAGAGATAACCTTATTGAGACCTCACATTATTGAAAAAACTCAAAATATACATAAATTATTTTTAAATATATTAAATATCCGCACTTTCATTTCATTCTTGAGGAAAATGTTGAAAAATAGTGGATTATATGGGTAAAAAACTCCAAAATAGATGCAAAAATACAAAATCAGCCAAAAATGTACATAAAAATAATAATTTTTATTGAAATTAAAACGATTAAGCACATATTGAATCATTGTACTCACGCATTGCATTAGAAAACAGACATTGTATTGTAGTTTGTTTTTTAATATAGAACAATGGATAGCGTTTATGCGAGGATATATATATATATATATATATATATATATATATATATATATATATATATATATATATATATATATATATATATCATTAATTATGTATATGTATATATTAGTGTGCGTGTGTGTACTCGTAAGTTTAAATTACTTGGAATCAAAGAAGTACGTTAACCGGCATGTATGTATACGTGCGTGGATGTATATATGTATGTGGGTGTGTAAAAATGTAAAGTGAAGAGGAAGAATAACAGTGAATTTTCGTATATTAAAATGGAAACGCTTCATCCCGACACAAGCGCGAATATCTGCGGCGGGAATTGTAAATTCAAAACGGAAGTTATTGAATATTCATAGAATTATTAAAATAGAGATACTATGTAATGAAACCTATGTCACATAGCTAACATTAAACTTAATGTTGTTTTTTTTTGACAAAAACAACGTGTCAATATGTTTTTTTACCAATCATTTACTTTTCGGATTTGATTTAGAATATTTTAAATATTTGTGAATGGGCAGGATTAGCTTGAATCATTTGTCATACTAAAAGAAAAAAAATCAATATTTATGAGTAATTCTAAACAGAAATATTACTAATTTTCTTTTTATAATAAATTCTGAAATTTTCTATCTCTCAGACTTCACCGGTAACCCAAATTTGTTAGGGGTAATATACCTGATTTTCCTAAAATAATAATTTTACCTGAATACTTAAAGGAGGTTTAATAATAATAAAAAAAAAAACCCAATGTGGGGTATTTTCGCGTTAAATTTCAAGTCTGTCACTAGAAAGTCAAACTTGGGAAGCACGAATAAATTACAGAAATTAATAAGTAACTGCCCAAGAAAAATACTTAAGTTTGGGGGCTTGAATGGAAGAATTAAAAAATTAGGAGAAATATATTTTCACATTTGTGTCAATAGAGGTTTTTTAAAAAAATTAAATAAAATGAAAACTTTAATTAAAGTTTTTATTTAAAACAAAACGAATATTAATTAGTGTTGTTAGATTAGTTATTTTTAAAATTTGTTAGCCTCTCTCCGTCCGCGTTAAATACTATTCCAATCATCCTTATTATCTATAAACTCATCATGATTAACTATTAATATCCTTAATATATAGTTATTTATGCACCTAGGGAGTGAGCGAAAAAGTTGGTTCTTGAGGCGAAGCCGAAGGAACCATGGTCCCCAAATCCCGAGGCGAAGCCAAGGGAATTAGACTCTTCAATTCCCGAGGCGCAGCCGAGGGAGATAATTATCGCGAGGGGAATAATGCACTTTACTCACGAGGTACATACAATATTTTATCTCCAGTAGGAAGAAAATACACATTTTCGTCCATTGCACAGTTTTTATTTATTATTTTAATAAATAACAATAATTATTAGCACTTTTAATAGCAGATATAAGAGATTCAATATTTAAATCAAATAAGAATTGGAATTAAACTCAAATAGAAGGTTATTTATATGCAGGTTATAAACAAAGATAAACATAGTCAAAAAATCGCAGTGCGCCAACCTGATCATTACATTAGCCATTCATTTTCTACTATTTATAATTAAGTTGCAATCTTTACTTTTTTGCCCTACTTGACTTTTTCGCCCTACTTTTACTTTTTCTCCCTACATTTTGAGTTCAGGGATGAAAAGACCTGTTTTAGTCCCTCTAAACTAATTCAAAATCATAACTTTTTCTCCCTACTGGAGATAAAAATATTTATTGCATTAAGCTAGGTTCAATGATAAACGTGTTGAACAAGGGATTGTTTCCTACAAAATCAGATTTATTTTCATCAATATCTCGAAAACTAGGCATTTCGGTTTGTATCGTTAGATTTGTATCGACTACACTATTGAATTTAAATTGACTACACATTATAATTTTTTAATCGTTGGAACCGTTTTCTCACATCTTTTGCAGAGACTTTTTTTTTGGGGGGGGGGTTAAAAAGGCTAAACATGCATGACAAATTTAGTCAAAATCGGTGCCGTAGTTTAGGGCCCAGACGTCTGCACAGACAAACGACCAAGAAGACATTTAAAAAAAAAACAAAAAAAAAACACATTTTTGGACTCAAAACAATTCAAAGGGATTTCAAAACCCCTGAGTCCAAACCTGTAAAATCTCAAAATCGAATTTTCGCGCCATCACAATATCTTCTCATTATATGAGAAAGTAAAAAACAAAACGTTTTATTTAATTATTGATTGAAGGAATACCCACTACCATTAATTATTATCAAACTGTTTTATTAAATACTTCTTCCACAAAAAATCCATCATAACTGTTCACAATTACATCCAACTTAATAACATTATTCAAAACATAAACGAATTAAAATATGGAAAAAGAAAAAAAAATCGAAATATATTATCTAAAAAAAAGTGATTATGATTAAATAAAAGTTTAAATACGTACAAACGATTTGTTACAACCACAACAAAACATTCAAATGTTAAAAAAATTAGGGCGAAATAAATATATTTAACAAAATAGATAAAAAAAAGGAATTGAAAAATGTGACACTGCAACTCGTTGGAAAGTTGTATTTACTTCCATTCCTTATGTAAATTCATTAAAATGTATCCCAGTCCTAACCATGTGAGGGGGGGGGGGGGGGGGGGGGGGTTCGTTTTTTAACCTCTACTTTCAAAATACATTTTGCCACCTCTTTCCCCCTTGAGTCACACACTTACAAGCGCAATAGCTTTAGTAAGGAAACACCGTACCCCCCCCCCCCCCCCCCCCCTCCCATACCAACTGCTACCAAATGCTTTTTTAATTAACACTTTAGTATTTTATGAGTTTGAAGTGGGACTCAGGCAACTGTAAATAGGGGTGTGCAATCTCTGAGATTAAAAAAAAAATATATATCTTCAACTGCAGGGATTATATATATATTTTATGAATTATGAAAAAAGGAAAGAAGTTGAGGGTAAAAAAAAGTAGGGGAAAGCGTATAGCAAAGAGCTGAAAGAAAACGTAAAATATACACACACACATATATGTATTTATATACATATATATATACACACATAATATGTATCAAGAGTTCAGCGGAATTCTTTTATATGTATTATATACATATACAAGTTCATCTACTTTTCAACAATATATATATATATATATATATATATATATATATATATATATATATATATATATATATATATATATATATAAAATTGTATATGTACGTGTACTCATTTTTAAAACGAACCAGAATTTATTTGAGGGTGACATAGGTGACAATATTTCAAGTTTGATTTCAGTCTACAATAAGAATCTGTGGAATCTTATAAACACGAAATTAAGAACATTTATTTGTTCCATATTCGAATCCACATTATACTTCACAAAAATAATAAACTGTTCGTTTCGACATAAAAGTATTACATAAATTATTAATTTTTCTTATTAATAATTCTTTCTATATATTAATTCCTTATTATTGTTGTATTTTCAAGCCAAAATTTTATTCAAAGCCCAGGTAAAACATACCTGCATAAAACTGCAAAACTAGATACTAGAAGGAAGTTTTAATAAATTGATGTATTAAATTATTTATGATGAAACAAGAAAAGAAAAAAGATTAAAGGACATCCAATAATATAGAGAGGTCGAAGAAGATAAACAACAACAAAGCAACAGTAGAAACATCTGTAATAGAACATCTGTGAAAACCACTTTCTCAAATTCATAGATCCGTCATGTTTCAAATTGAATTTTCCCTTATCACAATATCACGGTTATAAAGGGACAAAGGGATATAAACAACGATTATTGGAAAAAGTACATACAGTATTTCTAATTGACAATTCACCAGTAGTACATACAAAATAAAATGTTCAAGTCACCCCAATTTCAAATTAAATTTATAAATGACACCCACACGTTTCAAAGGTTCCAGTTAGATCTGATTTCCTCTGGCCTTATACATCGGTTTCCTTGAACTCTACCATAATTCAGTAACAAAATTGAATTTTAATCGTTCTTCTTGGCCAGAAACCTTATGCCAAAGTAAAAGTACAATTTGAAACACATTAGAACGAGTTTATTAGATAAGTTAAGAAATCAATTACGTAAACTTAAGGATACGTCGACACAAGAGAAGAAAAGGAAGACTAAGTAATAAATGTAATCAGAGATCATAAAAGAGATGAGAAAATACTCTTGAAGTGTGGTCTAGAGGTAGCACTGAATAGTGAAAGTACTGTTGAAGTGTGGTCTAGAGGTAGCACTGAATAGAGAAAATACTGTTGAAATGTGGTCTAGAGGTAGCACTGAATAGTGAAAGTACTGTTGAAGTGTGGTCTAGAGGTAGCACTGATTAGAGAAAATACTGTTGAAGTGTGGTCTAGAGGTAGCACTGATTAGAGAAAATACTGTTGAAGTGTGGTCTAGAGGTAGCACTGAATAGAGAAAATACTGTTGAAATGTGGTCTAAAGGTAGCAATGAATAGAGAAAATACTGTTGAAGTGTGGTCTAGAGGTAGCACTGAACTTTATATACAGAAAATACTGTTGAAGTGTTGTCTAGAGCAGTGGTTCTTAACCGGGGGGCCTCGAAATGTATTTAGGTACTATATATATTATATTTAAAGATTTTTAGGGGGGACGTGGTTACCAAAAGATTAAGAACCACTGGTCTAGAGCAGGGGTCTCCAAACTACGGCCCCCAGGCCATAACGGCCCGTGAGACGTTTTCATTCGGTCCGCCGCGCCACGAAAGACGTTAACAAACAAATCTAAACAATGCAAAGTTATAAGTTCTCCATAATGAAATGCCATTTCAGGCCTAAAAAAGAACATTATGAGTGATACATAAGTTTTTTGTTTTTTTTGCTAAATGGATGGTTTATGAGCTTATTATCCATATTCCCTACAATTGTGAAGTCTGATGGCTGAATGTTATTTCTACTTCATCCCGTCTGCTATGGACCATCATACCCAGATCCGGCCCTACCCCTACAACCAAAAAGATTGGAGACCCCAGGTCTAGAGGTAGCACTGAATAGAGAAAAGTGAAAAAGGTAGCTCAAGTATAGAGCAAGGATTGGCTTCAAACTGAGAAAGAATCGCTTATTCATAATCAAATGTAAATTATACATAGAAAATAGTCTACCAATTAGTGTAAATAGCTACCTTGCGTCCTATATCGTATACTTTGACGATATGGGAGTGTTCCCATAATAAGAGTTTATACTTATTTCTCGATTTCACCTCAGGGTATGATTTTTCTAAACATGTGTGCTAAATTTCATCAAAATCGGCCCAGTAGTTTAGGCTCCAAGCATATGCACAGACCACTGTTAGACTTTCTTTAATAAACACTTTTTTAGACTCAGGATATCTAAAAAAAACAACGTGTAAATCCATCAAAATGGAATTTATACACCATCACAATACTTTGTCTCTGCTTATACTTCGTACATGAGAAAGTAAAAACTAAAAGGTACAAATTGAATGGTAGAAGTCAGAGTTGACAATGATGTGGTAAAGTTTGGTCCCTGGATACTGCCGGGGTAAATATCCCCCAGAACATCATCTATTCTTCACTCCCCCCGCACTCTACTCCCACTCCACTCATAATGTACTTGCCTTCCCACATATCTTTTATATATATTTATTATATATAAATATATATATATATATATATATATATATATATATATATATATATATATATATATATATATATATATATATATATAATCTACTAAAATATAAGAAAAATAGTAAGCATACTACAAAGCTCTTCAGACTTTGTAAAAAAATAACAATCTTTTCTCTACAATATAAATATACAAATATAATAATAAATTAGTAATAAAATCAATAATAAATGTAGTAATAAAATAAATTACCTATATTTCATTAACCAATAATAAACGATAGCCTAATTCCAAGACAGAATGAATACACACACATATACAGTGTCCTTGGATAGGATTGCCAATACGTGTAATGACAAAATAAATTCAATTTTCGAAGAAAAATCTTCATAAAATCTCCTGCTTGTTCATAAATGAAGATTTATAGTATTACTTTTTTCCAAAATGTACCCTTTTGTTATGAGCCCTATTGTAATTTTAAAGAAAGAATTAAATAGAGGTTAAAGAAGTATAATAACGTAATAATGAAATTTTACCCTTAATAAAACTCTAAATACACTACTAATAGCATAAAATATAATTTTAAGAAAGTATCTTTTTTTAATATAAAAAAATTCGTCACAGGGCGTCTTGTAACTTTTCCTTACAAAACATAAACCTATAAATTACAACAGTTTCTTTATTATGTAAATTATAATTTTGTTTGTCTGTTAAAATTTAAGTCCGATATAATGAGGTCCGTCATTGTGAGGTATTTAAAAAATGTAAACGAACTCCTTCCAATATAAAAGTCAAAAGGCAGATATTAAGATAAAATATGAAGAACATGTTTATCTTACAGACTAGTATCAGTGGTGGGAATTTCATCTCAATCGACTAAATGGTTCAGAAACTATGGAGCGTTCAATATTTTTTTTAAATTTATAGAGTTAATATTTTCAAAATGGTAGCAGAAATCAAATAAAATTCAGTGTGTGTTCAAATGCTGTATAAAGAAGTATAATTAGTGCAAATTTCAGCAGATTTTTGTCGAATTTTTGCTCACAGCAAAATTGGTTAGTGAGGTCACAAATTTATGATTTTCGAATTGCAAAGACTGATTTTTGTAACTGAATTTCAATTTTCTAGCTTTAAAAACTTTGGGAGTAAAGCGTGACACAGACAGACCGACATCCAGCTAAAGACCACTCAAATCGTCTTAAAAACACTCAAAATGGATAATTCCGTTGAAATCTCGGTTTCAGATTTTTTGGTTAAAAACAATACTTTTTCCTTTAAAGTAAGGAAAAGTAAAATAATATTATTGAAAAGCTTGATGGGAATTTTACATAATAAAAGAGAATTTATACGACTAAGTTAAGTACAGTTAACCTATGACCTTTTATTTAGTTTGTAAAGGTCAAATGGGAACAAAGGCTCTCGTTGTACAGGTCATCTAACGATTTTAACAGGATCCGACGACGTTAAATTACAAATTTTACCAGAGAGTGGAGAAGAAACTCAAACAAAAATAAATTTTCATAGTCCAACGGGGCAGTCCCATAACCTTTGATCAAAGTAAATTTCATGGCTTCACTAATCAAATTTACATTATTACGTAAGTTTTAGTTTTCAACAAATTCAATTGTGGTTTTATTGAGAAAAACAAAAGTTATTCAGAGTATTGCTTTTAATAAATAATATTATTGAATCAATTTTTTTTATTT
Organism: Gerris lacustris; assembly: GCA_951217055.1. Classification (NCBI taxonomy): domain Eukaryota; kingdom Metazoa; phylum Arthropoda; class Insecta; order Hemiptera; family Gerridae; genus Gerris; species Gerris lacustris. The sequence goes on along the minus strand of OX578279.1, from coordinate 67,094,939 downwards.
AAGATATGCTTATGTTTTCTGATAAATTGTTGTTATGAAAATTCGAGTACAGTAAAAATAAAAAATAAAATATTAACAATTATGGGAATTTCATCACAATCGGCTAAATGGTTCAGAAACTATGTAGCGTTTAATTTTTTAAAATGGTATAAAGTAGTTATTATTTTCAAAATGGTAGCAGAAATCAAATGAAAATTTAATTTTCACTAAATATACACATTTCCCTAATTATTTATTTTCAAAACAATTCTGGTTACATTTACTTATTGTAATTTATGTGTGTGGCAAGAATCTCACATTTGCGCATGCGCAGTGGTTATGACTAATCCTATCATGATTAAATTCATTTGGCATCATTATAAGCTTGATCCTCAACTATCATCCAAATTACGAGTAGAATGAAATCGAACCATCGCGTCGCGTCGCGAGAAATTGACGTTTGGAGGTTTTACATTTGCGCATGCTTATAGGCTAACTAATTGATCCGCACGCGTTGAAATTCATAAGGGACCATTAAGGGCCTAACCTGCGCCATTCCTGAAAATTTAATCAATATTTGATGAAAATTGAGGAAGTTATGCATGGGGCAATGATTTGCGGACACACAAGACAGACAGACACGGCATTTTTTATTATATTTTTTACAATTTTTTTATTAATTGAAGCGAGCGTAGCGAGCTTCCTACATTCAACGAAATATGCTCCGTGTCTGTCTGTCTGTCAGTCTGTCTGTCTGTCTGTCTGTCTGTCAGTAACGTTCACGCGTGTGACGATAACTTGAGTAAAAGTTGACCGATTTAGTTGAAATTTGGTATACATGTTCCTATTACTAATACTCAGGCTAAGTTCGTTGGACAGCGTGATCCGTCCAAGAGTTCGCGCGCAACGCTCACGTAAACGAGAGGTACAAAAATTAAATTGGAATTTCAGGACGGGAAAAGATTCTATCATCATCTATTCGATGAGAAGAACATTTTTTACTAAAACCAACAGCGACACTGCTATGACTTAATAAAGATCGCTAAAACTATTAAAGCGGACCTAAACGTTTAAAATAGAGAAAACAACCTTTTTACCGATATCTTACGTTCTAACGTAACGATCTTAATAAAACTTCATGTACATCGTCTAAAGTACAATTGAAACAAGTATGTAAAATTTCAACTTGATACAAGCAGTAGTATTTGAGTAATGAAGTGATACATTTATAATATTAGTTTAAAAGCTATTACGGGTGGTTAAGATTCTTATAGTCGTGATGTGTGTTGGTTTGTTATACCCCCACTCTACCCCTTACTACCCTCTTCCACTTATCTTCAACTAAGACATTCATCATGATTAACAACTTTCAATATTCAGTATTTTATTGCTATACGCTCGCTTCAATGATAGAGCCACGCGATGCCTAGTATATATTGTAGTATTAACATATAATCGAAGCGAGCGCAAGCGAGCTTCTTACATTTAACAAACTATGGATCTTGTCTGTCTGTCAGTAACGTTTACGCGTGTGACGATAACTTGAGTAAATGTTGACCGATTTAGTTGAAACTTGGTATACATGATCCTCTCACTAATACTCAGGCTAAGTTTGTTGGACAGCGTGATCCGTCCAAGAGTTCGAGCGCAACGCTCGCGTAAACGAGAGGTTCAAAAATTAAATTGAAATTTCAGGACGGGAAAAGATTCTATCATGATCTATTCGATGAGACGAACATTTTTTTCTATACACTCGCTTCAATGATAGAGCCACGCGATGCCTAGTATTAATTACATTTATATTTATTTATTTATTGTTTATGAAATTAATTTACAGCAATGTTTTTTCATTTTAGTTTTAAATAGTTCCGAATTTTTCTATACTCATAAGTTAATTTGGTAATTGATTAAATAGTAATAGCGTAATAATAAGAACAGTGTCTTTGTGCCACAGAGGTTCTAAGAGCTGGTACTACTTAATGACCTCTGGTTAGACCTCTACTTATTATAGCACGGTCTATTTTCTCTGTCCTGTTTTCCTTCCTGTAATTAAATTTGTTCAGGAAGGTGAAAATAAAATAAAATGCTTCCGCTACCTTGGGTAGACATGGAAGCAATAGAAATTCCTATTCTTATAAAATATGTCTTCTAAATTAATATTGATTTACTCACTAATATCCTTTTGCCGTTGTTGATTCTTGTGTTATCAATATTTGCATCTCCTTATCTCTGTTTAATTTAATAGTACAACTTTTGGGTAAATAAACCCTTATGTGGGAATTCAATACCTCTTCTGTAAATCGACCATGTTAGAAAGACTGCTTTGGGAGTAAAGACGTAATATCAAATATTTCAAACAACATAATTATAATAAGGACATCAACAATATCAGGTAGCTAGTGTCTTATGAAAACAATATTAGATGTCACATTCACATCTCAAAACAAAAGTATGAGATAACAATTATTATTATCGTAATAATATACGTTATAGAAAATGTATTAATATATGTATACATTGTGTAGTAAACATAATAAATAATAACATTTTAAGTATTAAAAGGAGTAAAAATATTAAGTTTATGAACACCTTGTTATGACAAATAATGAAAAAAACACTTAAATAAGTCGAGCTCTGTTAGAGATGTTTTCTCTGAACCAACTGAAAGGCAACTGCTAGCTTTTAGCTGTAAGTCTAGAAGGGGTTAAGAACCTGGTACCGATAATTATATGATCTAATTATGTAAGTAAATCAAAGAATCCAGCAGGAAGAGGTGTTTGGCCAAGATGTAATGACTTCATTCACCTCACTCTTTCTCACATCAACCAAACCTTGTTACTAATTAAATCATTCCAGCCTCTATACATAATTAAATTAAACGAAAATTAAAATAATACAATTATAAAGATTCCAGTTAAAAGAAGGGTTAAAATAAAGTTTGAACAAATAAGAATCAAAGGGGCCCACACACTTACAGTTTAACTGCAGGCCGTTATCGTATACGATTATCGTAAGGCCAAAATCTCAGACCACCACACATTACCCGTCCACCGCCTGCAGGCAATCGTAAAGAACTACAGATCTGTGCCTGTATGCACCATACACTGTGCGATGAATGCCTGCAGGCCGATATCTGTCGATTTTTAACTGCAGTCCGACGAAGGGAAATAAACAAAATAAATACGAATCACTCTACACGCCTGTAGGCCGACTGATAGTGTAGGGCGACATTGATCTTGAGGCACAGGCCGGACAGTCCACGGACTGTCATCTCTCCTTCCATCCGATCCTTGCCTCTACCCTCCACACACCTACAGTCCACCTCCGACTGCAGTCCGTCATCTTAAGGAAAACTGGCGAGTGTGTGGCCAAGCTCCGTGGACTGTCAGATCATTATCTTCAGTAAAACTGTTAGTGTGTGGGCCGCTTAAGAAATTCCGAAGGAACACAGTTAAAGAGATGAATGATCTCACTGAAACGTCACTACATAATATGTTATACATACTAAATAATTGAATGTTTATCATTACACTTTTTAATTTATTGTATGTATGATGTTATATGATCAATATTATTTTTTATCAATCATTATTTACTAATCAACCAGGTACCATAACATACGTTATTATTTTAAAGTATTTCTGTTGTTTAATTTTTAAATTGGAAATATGTTGCTTTTGCTAAATGTTTTTTTTTTTTTTTTTTTTTTTTTCAAAAATAACTTATTAACAATTTAATTTTGTAAATTATTTGACGTTGTCACATATAGAGATAGCTATTTTTAAAATACCACAAGATGATTGACTTAATAAGTAATAACAGTATAAGTTATTACTTAATAAGTAAATAAACAGTTAATGTTACTAGCTTTATATTATTATTATTAACGGCCGAAGATGAAATATAAATACTATAGAAGTATTATCGTTAAACTAAAGGATAATTTAGATGTAATAATGGGAACGTTAATTATAATTAATACACAATGTTTGGTGTGTTATGACAAATAAAGACTGAAGATGACCTTAGAGAGTGTCGAAACGTTTCTTAACAACATGTCATAAATTTGATTATTACTCACACCTACACATTTTTGTATAGATGGATATCAACACCAAAATCGTCTAAAATGAGTTGAAAATAAGATATTTTTACTACGTTTTTATTAGCTTGCTTTCTTGTTTGTTTGTTTGTTTGTCCGGTACAAATCTGGCAATCGATTCCTAACTAACTTCCCGAATAGCTAGACATTTGAAACTTTTAGCATAGCTCAGAACACGATGACAATGCATTATTTTAATACTTTTAGACATCTTTCAGCAGAATTTAATTGGTTTTCAGCAAATTTTGCTGTATGGAAAGCTAGTTCGGAAAAAGTCCTCTAGTTATTTTATTTGTTTTGCCATGTCGCAATCTTCATTTTGACGGGTTTCAAATTTGTGATTTTTATAAATAAGAGATAAACATTGAATGACAGAAAAACAGGAAATATATCGATTATATTATTTCAAATATATCAATGGCACGGTTAAGATTTGGTATTGGGGAGATCCGTTGTACAAAGATTTGTCCTTTTATAGGTTTAAGCTCTCTAGATGGTTGTCATTTATGTGAAGTAAATAAATTCGGAACTTTTTTTTTTTTCAATAACATTATATATTATGTAACAATAACAATTATATTATCAACATTACATACGATTCAACAGAAAATTTAAAATCGTAGTATATAAAAAGTTCTTTTTATCATGAAATTTACATACTTATATTTAACTTTATTGGTATAAGAAGTAAAAGTTTTCCAATACATATTTAACCCACTTTCTGGCTATCTAGAAAGCTACCTATAAACTTGGAAAGTCGGAATTTAAATAAATTTAAAACATCAATTACGAGGAAGAATTCACCTCTGTTACGATATACCAAACAGAGTTTCTCGTATGAATAAAAGTTAATAATATCCAAATAATACTAACAGTTATTATGTAACGTTAAAACCACTATTATAACCTTTCATACATAAGATGTAGACTTATAAGGTAAGATATTGATCTGAAGATTGAAGGAGCATAGTGGGTTCCTGATTAGAGACTTGGGCTTTAAAAAGTTGGTTTGATCGAATGTATGTCTAGCGATAAAAGACGTAAAAAATTGACCGATTTAAACAACATTCATCTCAGCATTTTTGAGACAATTAGTTTTTTTGAATTTTCACACTTAATATTTTCAATTCGTAATTTCAGAGAATTAGGCCAATATGGCTGACGACAAGAAAAAAAGGTTTTACTCAGTATGACATATTACAGATTGTTTTAAAGGTCTTTATGATTGGGAAAGAAAAAATATGTAACTATTATTACAAAATTTCCTTTTTTTTGCCGGCATTTTGTAAATAAATATGGTTGACATTTGGGTATTGAAAGGTTATGCATATATGACATGTTTCACATCAATTTAAAGCTCTTTACAGGTAGATTAAGAATATGTAAGTTTTCACCCGAATAGTGTTTCCTGGTAGCCATGTTGAAAACAAACATGGTGTATATATAAGAGCACAAAGGAAATTTTTCAACGAGAGTTGTTTATGCACCGCATCACTAGTAAGAATTGCTTTGGTACTTTCGATAAAAATAGAAAGCTTAAATAAGGGCAGTGTCTACATCTCAGAGCAAGGAAGGGGTAGAGGGAACAATCCGATTTGAAAAGTGGTTCATTATTCTCTCCCCCGATACTAAACCTCTCAAGCGAGCTCAATCCGAACTAAAGTGATCACGTGGTCACTGGTCCTTGTCTTATTGGTCTTTTCTTTGTCCTTCCGTCCCCACAGACGCTTGTCAACAAATCCTGATCAGTAGTATTTATTTGATACCCCACTCAAAACACAAAGAAGATTTCTATTTGTTATCTAGGAACTGCTACATGTTTATTAATGTCGTTACTACCTTTAGATAATTAATAAGGTAAAAAACAAACATTGAAGTACGTATTTTATAAAGAAAACTGTTTTAAAAATAAAAATATTAAATATCGTAAGAAAATATCCCTTATTCTTATCAGCTCATATCAGATACATTTCGAGTTTTTATTGAGATATCGATATTGTTTTACCAAACTGCCGCTTGAAAGTGTTAGTATCGGGGGAGAACCTAATGAACCACTTTTTGATACCCAGATTATATAGTATTGTTCCCTCTACCCCTTCCTTGCTTTGAGGTCTACATAGTCCAGGAGATCTGTACATAGTCCAAAGTATCTGACTAACATCAAGCTAGAATTTTGTGTACAAGTTAATCTTTTAGTGCCTTTTAATAATATGTGGTCGTCTAAGTTCATCTGCGGGATATAGCTTGGCAATAGGCATTTCAAAAAACAAATCGGAGATCGGCCACATCTCATCAATTTTGGTACACAATGTGATTTTCATAATCCTGAGTATAAAATCAGTTAGTAGACCAAAAATCAAGTTGATGTTAGTTTGTCCCTTGATAGGTTAATTATTCAAATATTACTCCAAATCAAAGTGGTCACCTATCAAGTGGCGAACAAACATGAACTTGATTTTCGGCCTACTAACTAATTTTGTACTAAGTAATCATGAAAATCACATTGTCCGTCATAATTGGCGGGACATGGCCGAAGCCGCTCGCCACCGGTTGTTTTTTTTTTTTCAATTGCCTATATTGCCAATCTATGTCCCGCAGAAAAGCTTAGCCGACCACAAATTCTTAAAAGGTACTAAAAGATTTACATGTACTCATATTTATAGCTTGATATTAGTCACACACTGTTTTGCACGCAATCTCTTGGACTAAGAGGTAATGTTAGATCCCACCACAAACTCTAAAATGAACTTGAGAAAAAGATTAATTTATGCTTCATTGCACTTTTTGTCTATGATGAAGAAATAAATCACTTATATACAAAACAAAATAATAACACTTGCAGTGGCGATCCTAGGTCAAATGTTCTGGGGGGGCTAAAGCCCCCCATGTTTTGTGGGTTTAGGATACATTTTAATATACTAGGGAGCAACAAATTGGTATGTTATATGATGTTGTAGTCCTTGCAAGAGGGCTATGCAATTTGTTTGTTCAGGCTAAACAATTAAATTCATACAAGAATTTTATAATTGCCAGTGTACTGTGACTAGGAAGTTCTATTGTAAGTATAATTGGAGGCTTATTTAAACAGTCTCCTATGATACTTACCACATCATCACAAAAGAAAGTATTGATATTAAAATAATGATATAGTTTTAACATGAGTATAACATATACCTTGTAAATTTGTAATAGAGGAACAAAAGGATTGATGTAAAGCCATATAGGTTAATTAAAAAATGTATAAATTGTCAGAAAAATATAATATTTATAGATAACAGCAATGTTAAAATAAACATGGGCGTCGACAGCAGTGCATTATTGGAAGGAAAATTTTGGAAATATGACCTCTCAAAACAGCTTTTTTATGCATCTCTGAGGTGAAATACTTATAATAATACTTTGTCATAAAATAAAGTAATCTTATGGTGTATTTCATTGGCACAAAAATATCAACACAAGTATTTTTAAAAGAATTTTAATACAAACTTGAAAATAGTAGATGTTAAATAATAAAAGGTGTGTACCTAATCATAGTAGATTAAAGATCAGGTAATAGCAATTATGCAATAATACTTCACATCTATAATAAACTGTCCTTTATTCAATAGTTATGAAAAACATGTTTTCTTAGGGTAGCCATATTATAAAGTTTAGTCCAAAACGGGACATTGAATTTTGGCGGGGTGGTCGAGCTATTGTAGCCCTCAAACGAAGGTGGGGCCCTTGGAAAAATTTGGATATTGTAGTTTAAATTTGATAAAGAAAAACTTTAGATAAAGTTTTCTCTTTTGACATTTATTGGTAAAACTGCACTATTTGGCGTACCTACTTCGTACTGTCCGATTTACCGAGCTTACCGAAGGTAACGGAAGCTATGTGATCGTTCTGAAGAACGAAAAAATTTTAGGTCTCCGATTTCAAAAATTCCAAGACAGAAATCCGTTTCAGACATCAGGGAACATTTTTGGTTCCGTGTCTGTCTGTCGGTCTGTCGGTCTGTCGGTCTGTCGTTCAATTTTTGCGAACCACCATATCTTAAAAACTACACGTCCAATTTTAATGAAATTTGGATGGTAGGTCATAATTAGCCCATTGTTGGTCCCATATAAGTTTCAACCTTCTGCGCTTATTTGTTTGTCATCCACATGCTCACAAACATACATTTATTTACAGCCATATCTTTAAGACTAATCATCTGATTTTTATGAAATTTTTATGGTTTGTCGAAAGTAGCCTGCAGATAACACCTGCCTAATTTCAACCTTCTGCGCACTTTAAATCGTGCTAAATTATTAAGTCTTATATTATAAAGCCGCATGGCTAACTGACTCACTGACTGACATTAATGTTTACCCACTTCCAGAAGAGCTAGAGACTTGTGGTTTGCTCCATTCGACGCGCAACGTCCGTATTGTGGACCAAAATAATTATACAAAGTTCACTTTTCCCCCTCCTTCCACCCTTAAAAAAATAAAAAAGGGTGACTTGATTTTTAAGCTGGTTTGGGGGCTTATTGCGGCTAAACGGTAAGTCGTATTAGAAAATGGATAGCACAAGTGGTGACTGATTTTAAAAGATCTACAACTTTAGTCCTATGAGTTTTTGTCGTATCATCATCGGTTGTACCTTAGATGGTGATAATTTTGGTATTTTTTGGTTTTATTTTTTTCCATTTTTGTCTTTGAATGACCATAGTTTCTATAATTGTTGGCCGATTTTATTTCTGATTGCAGCAATTGAATCTCACACTAATGCTCTATAAATTAAGTATATTTTATTTCATTAGTTCATCCTACTTGCTGAGAACATGAGAGTAAACTTTTTCCCGTGCGCCGTGTCACGTGACCACTTTTTTTGGTTTTTATTATTGTGTCGAATATCTTTTTAAAGGCCTTGATATGTACATTAAAGCTATTTTATTTGTTGATTTTTTAAAAATTTTGTACATGTACTTTTGTACCGATTTATAATTTTGTTGTAGGTTAAAGGGTTTAAATACTTTTTTGATATTAGGTTTTATATTTATATGTATTTATTAGTTAAATGAATGCCCTTTTGTATTGTTTGTTTTTTAAAAATATAATTTTGGTACCTCAGAGTACAGGGGTACAAATGTTAAAGTTAATCTTTTATAATATGATGTATATAGTTGAAAAGCTCTTGCATAGTAGATTAATTTTTGTTATATTCTATTTTGTGTTATTTTTAGTTTTTAGGGGGGTAAAATAAAAAAAAAAACGGTTTATACAGTGGTTTCTACTATTTGGTTGCAGTTTTATATTTGTTTATTAAATTAATTATATGTGCGCTAACTTTTGGTGCTTGTTGGAGGCTTTAGAAACAAATGTTTATATCTTCAACTTTATTAAATATTTACTGGAACAGTGCCGCGCCGTTCCAACTTTTTGATTATGTTTATCGAGGTATTATTCTTAATTTGGTATTTTCTTTGCGAGGAAGCTATGTGCCACATTAATTGGCAGAGTATTTTTTTAACTGTTCCTTTTTTCAGTCTCTCTCTTTACAGTACAATCTCTGTACACGTAAAAACGATTCAGGTTGCAGCATCTCGATAAATTCAGATTTTTTTTTTTTTTAAATACACAAAGTGTCACGTTTAATGTGGCAATGATAGAAGGTCAAAAAGTACTAACCTTAACTTAAACTAACCATAACCTTCCATAATTTTCCCTTAAATCAAAAAATAAATAAAAATTAGGTTACAAAAATAAGATTGGATTTATCGAGATGCTACAACGGAAATCGTTTTTGTAATGATTGTAAAAATGAACATTCTGAAAAAACGGAATTAAATCAAACGTTTAGAAATAGGTGGGGCATATAATGCCGATTTACCTTACATGATAAATAAAATATTTGAAATAATTTTGAAAATTAGGATGGGGAGGAAACACAAGGTCCTCACACAAAATATTTGTAATAAAATAACTGTTAACAGGTTATGGCTAATTAATAGCCTTCTTCAGATTCTAAATTAGCACTGATCACAGCAACATGGATTATCAAAGGGACACACAATTGATAATCAATTATTAATGATATAGATAGAATAATATAGGTAGATAATTAAAAACGGGTTAGACATTTTAATCTTATTTTTAGGTTGAATTCTTTATTAGGGGAAGGACGCGTCCTCCCGGCGACGACACCTGTTAAAATTAAAACTTAAAACTATACAATATAATTATATGTCAAATTTATTTAACTGTATAAATTATTTAAATCCTTTCTATTTATTATTATAATTATTATTTATTTAATATTTATTTATAGAAAGGATTTAAATAATTTATCCATTCCAATAAACAATAGACTGCCAATTAGTGTGGCACATAGCTTCCTCGCATCCTATCATGTACTATAACAATTATTGTTATATTGTTTATTTTGTAAAAACTATTAATAGTTTTAACACTTCATAGCGGTGTCGCTGTTGGTTTTCTGAAAAATTGTATTTGAAAAAATGTTTGTCTCATTGAATAGATGAAGTTAGACTTTATCCCCGACCTAAAATTCCAATTTTAAATTTAAAGTTCACGTTTACGCGAGCGTTGCTCGTGAACTCTTCGACGGATAACGTTGTCCAACGAACTCGTCCTGGGCATTGGTAAAATGAACATGTCTACCAAATTTCATCAAAATTTTAGGTATCCGATTTCAAAATTCCAAGAGAGAAATCCGTTTCAGACATCAGGGAACATTTTTGGTTCCCTGTCTGTCTGTCGGTCGGTCGTTAAATTTGTGCGAGCCATCATATCTTAAAAAATACACGTCCGATTTTAATGAAATTTAAATGGTAGGTCATGATTAGCTCATTGTTGGTCCCATATAAGTTTCAACCTTCTGCGATTATTTGTTTCTCTTCCACATGCGTACAAACATACATTTATTTCCACCTATAGCTTTTAATGTACTTATCTTATGTGTATGAAACTTTTATAGTTTATCGAAAGTAGCCCGCAGATAACCCTAGATTAATTTGAACTGTCAGTGCTCTTTAACTTGATACTTTAATTTACGTAAAAAACCCAAACAATTTTGACAGATTATAAACGGGAGAAACAAATTAGACAATAATGTCTTGTAAAAGTATAAAATTAATAAAGTACGTGATAGGATGCGAGGAAGCTATGTGCCACACCAATTGACAGTCTATTTCATTTATCTACTCATTTATTTAGTTTTTTACGATAATTTAAGAAGGGGGATGACACACTATTTGGGGCTAATTTGATTCCTGGGGGGGCTAATTTGATTTCTGGGGGGGCTTAAGCCCCCTTAGCCCCCCCATAGGATCGCCACTGAACACTTGTTCAGACTGAACCAATGTTTAGTGTGTTATAAACAACGAAAGCTGCAATATTTTTTTTTACAAGGTATTATTTTGATTCATAACATAACAATTGACCTATATATAGAACCGATAGCTAAACATTGTTTTACAAAAAAAAGCAATAAAACTATGAATTTGACCAACTAGTGCTTCGTGTTCTATCTTTATAAAAAAAAATATCCTTATTCTAACAAATAATACGAAAGCTTTATTTTTATCTCTTCGTTTAATTCAGAAAAACAAATACTTCTGATTTACGATACTGTTACTAGGAGAGGGGCAGTTTTGGTTATATTACTGTAGGATTTGGAAGCCCCCCTCCCTCCCCGCGAGCCCATAGTAGTGAATAATGATGGAGATTTTACCTCTTATGGCTATTAATTTTTTTCTAGAATTAAATTAAATGCTACTCCTTTTTCTATATTGAACGTATCCTTTTTCTATATATTCAACCGCTGACCATTTGATTTTTTTTACTTTTATTAAAAGATATAACTTCTGAAGTAAACCACTTAAAAAATCCTAGCTATTAGGATAAATTGAATAACTTGGTAGCGTAAAAAAATACGTTGAAATATTTTATAAGAGTACGCAATCAGAAATATTACTTAGTAATACTGTTAAAAAAAACCTATACCAATATTTTACAAGTTAAAAATAAATTCTTTTACCACAAAAAGCTAATCGGTTATACCTTTATTAAATTTGAAATATTTTCAATTTCGAGTGCAAGATACTTGATTAAAAAACCTTTTAATTATCCTGCAAAATTCTAAGAGTTCTTCATTTTTTCACCCCTTCATAAAAATGGTATAATTTATATTATCTACATACGGCAGCAAAATTAAGCATTACTTGACTGTTTTTATGCTGGATAGTACTATATCGCTGATTTGTCATTAAAATATTAAAAACAGGCAGGAAAGTATTTGAAACAGTCCGAGAAATATTCCCCTGCCTAAGCAGGAAAAGTGCAGTGTTTATCAGTGCGTGTCATATAACATCTGTATTTGTTTGTGTTTAGTTCTATTTTAATTTAGTTTTATACTTGTTTTATTTATTACAATGCAATGTAATATTATTAATGTATTAATTTTATATCTATTTTTTTTTTTATCTAAATAGTGTGAGCAGATAAAATATTGTATGCAACATGGCAGCAAAGGAAACATTTCTGCCTCGTGTATTCATTGCCTGCCTCGGCAGATAATTTTTATAGCCTGTCCTCGCCTCCGGCTCGTAGAATAACTTAATCACTCGTAAGGAAAATTCCATTTTGCTGCCTAGTTACATAAATAACTATTATTACACTAAAGATAGGAACCAAAGTAATACTCTCATTTATGACTAATATATCTATTTATTTTTGAAATTTTGGGACCAAAAAGTAAAAAATTTAGTACATTTGAACGGATCAATGTTCCTGAAACCAAAAAACAATACATCCTGTTTGATTCCTAAAGAAGTGAGATCCTAACAAATAACGGAATATCGGAGAATTAATTGAAGTAGAAGGACCAAGATAACTTTACTTAATCAGGGTGATACGAGTAACTAGATTTTCTAAAGATTCTGTTTACAACTCTATAAAAAATAGAATAAATTATAGATATAGCTATATGTACTTAGTTCTAAACAAAATACAAAGAGTAAATGGTTTGTTGCTGAATATGAAAAAAGACCAAATGTTTAATGCAGATTCATTTCGACACATAAACTGATTTTCTGAACTGTCCATTGAATGAGTTTACTGTTCTTTGATTTAGTTAACTGTTCTTTGATTTAGTGAACTGACTATTAACTTAGTTAGCTGTTCTTTGATTTAGTGAACTGACTATTAACTTAGTTAGCTGTTCTTTGATTTAGTGAACTGACTATTAACTTAGTTAGCTGTTCTTTGATTTAGTGAACTGACTATTAACTTAGTTAGCTGTTCTTTGATTTAGTGAACTGACCATTTTCTTTGATTTAGTGAACTGACCATTAACTTAGTTAACTGTTCTTTGATTTAGTTATGATAATTTTTTTTTCTCCTAATAGTGTTTTAACTGTTATTTCGTTTCATTGTTTAGGTTTCTGCACAAAGTACAAAAAGACGCCTTATACAACGGCTCTGTCTGTCTGTCTGTCCGTTGGTGTCTGTTCGTTGCTTGTTTCAATTCAGAAACTACTATAGGAACATTCGGCACACAGGTGCATCTCGGCATTTGAGACAACTGGACACATTTTGGATTTATCACACTTAATATTTTCAAGATGGTGGCCAATGTGGCGGGCGACTAAAAAAAAAGTATTAGTCACCATGACATGTTATATACCAATTTAAAGGTCTTGAAATGAAGAAAAAGAATATGCAACTATTAAAATTTTACACTTAAAAGTTTCAAGATGGCGGCCAATATGGCGGGTAAACAAAAACAAGTTTTTAGTCACCATGACATGTTACATATCAATTTCAAGGTCTTGAAGTGTAGAAAAGGAATATGCAATTATTAAAATTTTCAATATGGCGGGTGACAAAAAATTGTTTTAGTTACTATAACATGTTATACATCAATTTAAAGGTCTTGAAGAGTAGAAAAAGAATATCACTATTAAAATTAGTGTAATTATATTACACTTAATAATTTTAACTTTTATGTACAGAAACCGGCGATTATCGCCCCACGTACTTATGTGAAGCGCGCCTTACTTGTTTTACATTATAATTAGTTTTGACTGTTTGTTGAGGCACTGATGATGGCCCTATAATGGTTGAAAGCTACTTTAATTTTTTTTTTTTTTTTTTTTTTTTTAAATCAATTTCTTTATTGGCAAAAGTTAACAATAATAAGGGTAACTGCAGCCATTTTAAATAATGATTTTAATTGGACAACAATTTGTGGGTAATAACAGTTTTCAAGGCCATTTTGTTCCTAATGCGGCTGCGAATATATTATTACATGGAGAGATTTTTATTTCTAAATGTTTTTCAACATAAAATAGTTAGTCGATTTTCACTGCCGAAGTTCACTTCGTGTTATAATGCTCAGGAAATAGTAACGACTTTACGTAGAACACTAAACGAGACCTTAAGAGATAAATCTAATCTCTTAGCGATAATGAGAAATAAACGGTAATTGTATATTGGCATTGATTTAAGGACAGTTGATATCTAGATGGAGGTATAGAGTGATAATCTATGTACGAGGGGGCCTAGCATGGATTTACCTTCGCATCCAATCACCAGTATATTAGCTGTATAATGTACAACGTGCCTTACCCCCCCCCCCCCCCCCCCCCACGTATAGGGGATCCTTGACATAATCATATCACTGATTATAATTATTGAGAGACAGGATCAATTGGTACAGGATGGTATTTGTCATTGAGGCATTATATCCAGCAATGTATAAGTGATAAAGTCATACTCCATTTCGATGTGTACTTATGTGTATTTGATGTGTAAGTAGTAAGTACCTAGTCGCCTTTCTGTTTGCTGAATGAATGAACCCTCATCATAAAATAAGACTGCCAATTGGTGTGACACATAGCTTCATCGCATCCTATCACGTTCTTTATTGATTTTATATAAGTTAATATTGTCTAATTGTTTCCCCCCATTATTTTAATCTGTCAAAATTGTTTGGATTTTTTTTTACATAAATTAAATTATCGATTTTGCACAAGTTAAAGAGCGCAGACGGTTCAAATTAATCTGGGGCTATCTGCGGGTTACTTCCGATAGACTATAAAAGTTTCAAAAAAATCAGATAAATACTTTTGAAGGTATAGGTGTAAATAAATGTAAGTTTGTGTGCATGTGGAAGAGAAACAAATGAGCGCAGAAGGTTGAAACTTATGTGCGGGACCAACAATGAGGTAATTATATCCTACTATCCAAATTTCATTAAAATCGGACGTTTAGTTTTTAAGATATGTTTGTTCGCAAAAATTGAACGACTGACCGACAGACCAACAGACCGACCGACCGACAGACAGGCACGGAACGTAAAATGTTCCCTGATGTCTGAAACGGATTTCTGTCTTGGAATTTTTGAAATCGGAGACCTAAAAATTTTTCGTTCTTCAGAACATCACATAGGTTCCGTTACCTTCGGTAAGCTCGGAAGCAAAAAGTTATTTTAATAAAAATACAGTACATATATACATACAGTTTCAATTCAATTCCTGGAATCTTACCCACATTTTTCAAGGTGTACACCAAGCGTTGAAAAATGATCGTTTAATAATAAGTAACAACAACGGTTAATAGTAATTTTAATGTATGTACACAGCAATGTACAAAACACTATCCAAAGAATACAACATTAACAGAGTAATGTTTATAATATTCTTTAAGGGTATAATTTCTGTCTAAAAAAAGATTAGTTCTATGCTAAGTACCACTGTGTTTTTATAAAGCTATACTATAGGTTTGATCTAACCCCCCCCCCCCCCCCAATTTTTACCGTCCTTTGTATCGTCCCGTGGAACGTTCGGGAATCTTTTAGGACAGGTGTTATACTCATGCGCTAACATTGTACTGTAATAAAACATCGTCAGGTGGGAACGGGTTTAGGACTATAATTCGCACTGTATTAAAAATATTCAAGGAATCCTAACAGTTAAAGAACCTTCCTGTTGACAAGTGTGACGATTTACACAACTGCGCACGTCATACAAACCAGTACTTGGTATTGTCAGAGGATCGATTGGAGCATACAGTAAATAGTTCGCAAACGATCCCTGCGCAGGTTGGAACAGTTTTGGAGGTCGGTACGAAACACTGTCACAAATCGGGTTGGAAAAGCTAATTCATTGCGCATGCCCATGACGATTCTGCGGACGGTACACTGCTTGTTGGAACAAACATTATATTTACCAAAATACAACATTAGAGCGGTTATTTAATAGATTTTACATAGTTACATCGAGACCAAAATCAAAAACAAGAAAATTAATAACTATACGAGTAAATAAACATAACGGAGCCAGTAAAACTTCTTCAGTATGATTCATTGTAAAACACCATAACTTTCAACAATTATTGATAAAAATACATGAAATTAGTTTGAATATGACTGGCATAAATATTATTATTGTCAGGCTACTTTAAAAATGTTATTGAATAAAATCACGAATACTAATTTCCATTTACGAGTTTAGATTATTTTACAACTTGCGTTATCACAAAAAAGGCAATAGAAGGGTCTTTAGATGGAATATCTAAAATTAGATTAAGATGAAAATGTATAGCTTCCGAGCTTACCGAAGGCAACGGAAGCTATATCGTTCTGATGAACGAAAAATTCTAAGGTCTCCGATTTCGAAAATTCTAAGATAGATATCCGTTTTAGACATTAGGGAACATTTTTGGTTCCATGTCTGTCTGTCAGTCTGTCGCTTAATTTTTGCGAACCAACATATCTTAAAAACTATACTCGTCCGATGTTATTTGATGTTATTATGCTGGGTCATAATTAGCCCATTGTTGGTTTCTGGCAGCATAACTGGTAAATTTCGTCTCAAAAGAAAGATGATAAGATAATAAGTCTGAGCTCTATTTGGTAGCAAACTCCGGGCTTTCGAGTTGTTAGTTGAAGCGAGCATCTTACATTCAACAAACTATACATATACATCCTGCCTGAGTGTCGGAAATGTGTGACGATAACTTGAGTAAAAGCTGACCGATTTAGGTGAAATTAGATACACATGCGTTCATTTTATCAATACCCAGGACGAGTTCGTTGGACAGCCATATCCGCGCAAGCGTTTAACATGGCTAAAAAAATGGAGGATTGAAATTAACGAGAATAAAAGTATCCACGCAACATTCAACATATTATATATATATATATATATATATATATATATATATATATATATTCGACGACACAAACATTTTTTTCAAACACAATGTTTTAGTAAAACCAACAGCAGCACCGCTATGAAGTATTTAAGAAAAGATCGCAAACTAAGTATGTGGACCTAAACGTTTAAAATATATAAAACAACGTTTTCACCAAAATCTTACGTTTAAACGCTTCAATGAAAGAGCCATGCTATGCCTACTAGTAGTTTATAACCTCTGCGTTAGCTAGAGAATAACCCATTAAACACAGTAATGCTAATAGAATATTTTGTTACATATTGGTAAATAAAATACATAGAAAATGCGTACAATTCAATATATAGTTTGACACATATCTAATTCACATTTTTATAAAAATATTATACTGTATTAATAAATATTATAATAGTAAAAAATGGTAGAAAAATTCCTATTTATAAGGCTTGTGGAAGTATAAATAGCAAAGGAGGAAGGTAAAAATGTAAAATTATATCTAAATAAAGACTGAGTATACTTGAGTGAAGTTCTTAAAGTCTTATAATTAAAGTATGATAACTTGAGTAATAAAGTTAAAAAGCCAGTTTATTTCCATGCATATTCATATTAAATCAGTTTCAAGTAGTATTATTCAAGAAAATTTTCTTAAGACTGTAACGCAAGAATGAATGACTTGTAAGACAGATAAGTTCAACAATATACTCATGTTCTCCATTTCATGGAAGATCATTGAATTGTGGATATGCTTTATAGTCAGGGTGCCCATAGGCAAAAAAGTCGATTATACAAACTCTTTCCAAACCTTTTTGTATGGCTTGTTTAGGCCAAGTCTGACACCTTTTTCCTCTGAAACTTTTTTTGGTTTTGGGGCGTTTTTCATTATATGGGCCCTAAAACTATGACACCTCAGACTGGAAAATCGAAAAAAAGTTCTGCGTCAGACAATATTAAGATGTTGAGTTATAGGGTTCAAATAATGTATCTTGAGAAAATCAGCTGGTTATTAATCATTAATTA
Source organism: Gerris lacustris (assembly GCA_951217055.1). Taxonomy (NCBI): domain Eukaryota; kingdom Metazoa; phylum Arthropoda; class Insecta; order Hemiptera; family Gerridae; genus Gerris; species Gerris lacustris. Next base: position 67,076,657 of record OX578279.1, on the reverse strand, counting down.
ATATTAATTAATAATAATTAATATTAATTACTATTAATTATTATTAAATAATATTAATAACTATCCAGTTGATTTTCTCAAGATACATTGCTTGAACCCTATAACTCAATATTTTAATATTGTCTGACGCAGAATTTTTTCTGATTTTCCAGTCTGAGGCGTCAAAGTTAAAGGGCCCAAATAATGAAAAACGCCCCAAAACCAAAAAAAGTCAGAGGAAAACGGTGTCAGACTTGGCCTAAACAAGCCATACAAAAAGGTTTGGAAAGAGTATGTATAATTGATTTTTTTGCCTATGGGCACCCTGACTATTAGGGCATTGAATTCACATATCGACAATCGAAATTTCAAAGTTTTTCCAAGAGGTGAGAAATTATGTATACATTTGTCTAATTGATATTATAGTACATTAGATGGATTTTAAGTGAAATTATAAAACATTAATCCATTTTGATTACCATTTTGTCCGCTAGGAGCTCTGATTTCATTTTATATAAAATTTAGAACTTCTATCGGCGAAATATAGTACTAAAATGAATACAAGTTAAAAACAATCTACCTCCTAGAATATTCTAACTTCCTGGCACGATATTTAAGAGCGTTACATTTTGCATGTCGTTTATTGAGCCTTCACTCCACCTATCGTTAAAATATTGTACTATAAATGTAAACCTAACGACCTCCTGTTAAATCCTAACTTACTGGCACGATATTTAAAAGCGTCATATTTTTCATAACGTTCATTGTGTGACGGAAATTTCTTCTGTACCCCAGGAGTTAAAAAATCGGTCCAAGACAACTCTGTCAAACTTACTCATATACAAGTTCATAACTACTTAGCTCAGTATTTTCCATTTATTAGTTTTCGTTGGTACATTTCATTATTATGACTAAACATTTCATAAAAAAACCTTCTCCTCGGCGGGGAATCGAACCTGGACTCTCTGCGTTCAAATCTATTTTTTCAGGAACTAGATTTTTCCCGGGAAAACGACATATATCATTTGATTCGTATTTAAATGGACTAAATTTTAGCATTTTTTAAATCAAAATCGTCGGAACCGTAGTCGAAAAATAAATTTTCTGCTTTCTCTTTATATATGAGAAAGTAAAAAAAATGTAAAAAAAATAGACTCTCCAATGTCTTGCCAAAGCAATGCTTGAGTTCATTTATTACTAGAATAGATGTAGGCCTGTTTTCTTAAGTCGTGTCTTTATCGTAGCCGAATTAAAGGAGGTATGAAAGTAAAGTAAACAAACTTCCCAAACTTCACCACAAACTTTAATTAAACGGCTTTACAGTGCGAAACAAGGGTGGAGAGTTTAAGGGTATTTGTAAGAGAAACAAAACAGTTCGCATTGGACAAGTGCTCCGACCAGAACAAGTTCAAAACTACATAAGGTCCTTTTAAAACCGATAACTAAAGCAGACACAAAATGTACAAAACAGTAAACCACTATCAAACTCGACAAAACAACTCAACTATACAAGGACAAACTGAGCACTCATTAAAGAGCAAATTATTTCACCTATTAACACCGGCTCGACTGGAAAACTTTGCTTTTAACCTATACCGCACAAGTTTTACTTGTTTTTCGTTTAATCCTCTACACACTGCAGAAGATTGTAACTCTCGATCGTTTAGAATTCCTCCCTGTGATAACCTACTAGTTTTCATTGGCTCGACACGTTACAGTAGAGTACACGGTCCCGGGGTTTTTAACAACTATAAACTAACGTAATTACCCTTAGAATTGCTCCGGGAGAGAATTAAACCGCAAATGGAAGTAAAAAGATACGAAGAGACAAAAGCAAGCGTAATACCGAAAAAGCCATTCCGTTTAATTTATAACGGAGATGTGTAAACAACAGTATTAAAATCATTATAACTAATTGGATGAAAAGGTATTCTTGGCGTACTCTTCATCCTACAGCTAATCAGTTAAATATTAATTAGATGATATATAGCAATGAATTTATGCAATATTATTCGTGGAAAAATTAATTTATGATTCATCATAAATTTCAAAATGTCATTGAAGCGAGCTTCTCACGTTCAACAAACTATGCATCCTGTCTGTCTGCCTGTCAGTAACGTTTACGTGCGTCCGACGATGACTTAAGTATAAGTTGGCCGATTTAGTTGAAGAGAGTTCGCGCGCACGTTCGCCTAAACGTGAGCTTCAAATGTCGAATTTGAATTTCAGGACGAGAAAAGATTCTATCATCACCTATTCGATGAGACGAACATTTTTGTCAAATGGCAACAGCCCCTGGTGGTCCTCCCTGTTTGAGATATATATATTTTTTTTTTTTAATATCATTTATTAAATAAAATAACCTTTATATATACATATACAGTGTGTCCCAAGATAGGGTATCCGAGAGGAAACTCTAATTTTGAGTTTTCGAAAAAAAGTCATTCTTTATAAAAACTCCTGCTTGTTCTTAAACCTGTAAATTTTATAAAATTTTCTTGATTTTGTGTACAGAGTGTTCTGTTTCTTGAAAACTTATAAAAAATATTATTTAGAAAAGTGGTTCAGAATTGCAAAAGACGTATAAATATTAAATATTAATTTATTTTATGAATTATTCAATTTTATTAATTTTCTGATATATATATTTTTTCTTTTTCTAAAAATAAGCAATAAGCTAACTACAACAAATAGTTCTCTTTGGATTTTTATTTTAATGGGGGTGCAGAACTAGAAATCCTCGAGGATCTACTGCTCTTCTGCCCACCCTTCTATCCTCTAATTACCAAGTCCTAACTCCTCCTGCCTACACCTACTGGCCATCTGATCCTTCAAAACGTCCTGACCTCCAAGACTTTTTTATCACCTCTCCTATGAGCCATCTTCATTATACTGTTACTAACCTTCATGACCTCTCCTCTGACCACAGCGCTGTCCTATTACTCCTAGAACTTCATCCTTCCCTAATACCTTCCAGACAGACATTAATTAACGGACTAGTTGATTGGGACTTGTTTCAACGATTAGTAGAAGACAGACTTGACTTACGAGTGCCACTTAAAACTGCTGACGAGATAGACATATAGCAGTACAAGTATTGACCGAGACAATACAGACAAGCGTTTGGGACTCTACAAGACCTTTTAATGATTAAAACTTAGAAATAATTTGCAATGTCTTTCTCTTAATTGTATTTTCTTTTAAGCGTACTTTACATGGCACTTAAGACTTGTGTAGAATATGCAAATATATTAATTAAATTAAATATTTATTTGTGTATTGAATACTATATAATTATTCTTACATCAAAGACATTTTATGTTCAATAATAATTAAATTTACTTAGGAAAACTTGAAAACTAATAAATGAAAAACAATGGGCTAAGTAATTATGAACTCGTATATATGAGAAAGTTTTTCTGAGTAGTCTCGGAACGATTTTTTAAATACGACAATGGTGAACACCGAACATGACCTCATCTCGGTTTTGGGAAGCAAAATTCTAGACTCCTTGCTTTATACCAAAAATAACTAAGTACCAAATACTTAGCCACTTTTATCCAAGTATAAAACAACATTTATATTACAAAATTAACAGACACATACCTTTTGATAAAAATTAGCGTTCAAATGAATTATGATAAATTTGAACCTTAACGATTAAAATATTCGTAGTAAAATTTAGTACCGAAATAAACTTACTTAGAACGTCTGAACAAATGCATTCAACGATAATCACAAATAATTTAGGTGAAGAAAGTAGGTTGTTCATTCCAAATATCCGGAATTTAAGCGGCAGAATAATATCTTTATTGTTGTCTGTCAAACTGAGAGAGGCGGTCACGGTCAAAACCACTCTCTCAGAATATTTTGTTAAAGTTTAAAAACAAAATCATTGGTTGCAAAACAATAGTAATGTGTAATAAAATTGAGGACTAAACAATCCAATAAATTAATTAAATATTGTCTATAATCTCTTGGTAATGTGCCGCCCCTAGGCAAGATTTTAAACGCCACGCTGCACGCTACCAGTGACGGCTCTGCATGGGATATGTTCATTTGTCTAAACTGAAAAGAAGACAGAATTATTCGAGGCATTATCCTTATATTATATAACAAACGTAAATGGCTTAGTCTATTATAATACTAGTGACGCAAAGAAACATTTAACAATTTAAACAAATATTACGTCAGTGAATTTATCTGTCGGTGAACTCAAAGTACGAAAGATACAGTTAAAGAGCAATTTAACAACAGTTTGATTTTAATCAATTTCAAATTATTTCGCTTAGGAGAGAGCAACTTGAACAGAAAGCGTTTCAGATACAAAGGCCCACTCTGTTTCGGCTAGCATTAAGGATCCGGTTAGTTCATCAAGTTGTCAACTTAAAGGGTTGGGAGGGGGGTAAACGTGGGAGTTGACAGTCAGTCAGCGTGTCGGAGAAAAGAGAGAGTGCGGGAGAGGGAACAGAGCAAAGTTTGTGATTGGTTGAAATTAATTCAGAGTGTAAAGGGAGGGTCGTCAGGGGTGGGAGGGTTTGGTGGCGCTGCGAGGTCTCTGGAGAAGGAAGGCAGTCACATGGAAAATCAGAGACAGAGGTGGTTTAAGGGGTCGCCTTGAATGTAGGTCAGAAGGGGTTGGTTTCAGGCCTAACTCCTCCCCTGACCTGGATCTAGGCACAGGGACTGGTCTCCGGTCCCGTGATTTCGGGTGGCCTATAATCGCTTACAGGCGATAAGAGAACGCAGGCTCTGTTGGCAAGCCAAAAACTGGTGAGAAAAACGCCTCACCGTGAGAACACCATGAGAAGAGGACAAAAAGGAAAAATTCGAAGGTAGAAAAAATATATTAAGGGAACAACAACAAAAAAAAACACCGATGATAAAGTAGAAATATTGACTTTTCAAAATCTAAGCGGAAATTAAAAAGATTGTACAACAGAAAAAGACCCATAGAGAAATTCTACGCTAGGTCTCTATTAAATACTGAACCGATGAAAATCCCCTAAATTCCCAAAAATTGTAGAGAAAATCCGAATATATTCTTTCTTAATAGATACCATATTTTGATGTTTTTGGCTTATTTCCTGTCAATTGGAGCATAGGACCTTAAAAATACTATATTTTATGAATAGCAAATTAAAGAATTTTACTAATCAGAATCATTATATCATATATTTTTTTAAATATGAGCATAAGGCACAATTAAATCAGACAGTTAAAATATTGGTGTTAAGATATAGAACAGATTCATTTAATGAATGAAATCGCGGTAAGGTAATGTTAAAATATGTTGACACAACAATTTAGATGCAAATTTATTAAAAAATAATTATGCTAAGACGTTAAAAATAATAATTAATAATTAATACTAGTATGTGTTGGGACCGACACATACGAACACATACATAAGAAAAGGAAGAAAGGAAGACCAATTTGAAGATGGGACCACGAAATGAGATTGATATGTGGAGGTGTTACCTGGAAACGTATTGCGCACGACAGAATAGAATGGAGGAGAATGGGTCTAGTATATAATAAAGTTTGGCTACCAACCTAAAATTACACATATTGTTTATTGCATGAAATTTATTTATTTATTTGTTTATTGATAATTTATTATTAATTTGTCAATTATTATAAATTTGTTAATTATTTGTTAATTTGTTAATTATTTATTAATTTGTTAATTATTTGTTAATTTGTTAATTATTTGTTAATTTGTTAATTATTTGTTAATTTGTTAATTATTTGTTAATTGGCTAATTATTTGTTTATTTTATATATTTAATATAATGTCATGTAAAAGAATTACACACTAGCCAAGAAAGATATCAATTTAAAACAAAAGTTAAAATAGATAAGATAAGTATTATTATTATGTACAAAAGATTTAAAGAGGAAACTCCGCCTTTGTAGGCACAACCACAGCCAAGAGCTGAATTTGCATGAATAGTTAAATATTTTTTTAAAAAAAGGAAAAAAGCATGTGATTAATCTAGCAAATAAATGGTTATTATTATTATGTGTTGGGACCGATAAGGGGTGTCGAATAACGGAAGCAATAAATATCGTCGAATAACAGAAAGTAACGGAAGCTATGTGATTGTTCTGGAGAACGAAATAGTTTTGTCTCCGATTCAAAAAATCCAAGACAGAAATCCGTTATAGATACCAGACAACATTTTCGGTTCCGTGTCTGTTAGTTTGTCCGGTTAGTCAACCTCTGAGCCGGATAATATATATATATATATATATATATATATATATATATATATATATATATATATTCGACATTTAAATTACATATCGAATAAAGTTAAGAAATCTCTTAACTTTAAAAGGAACTTCAAAGTTAACTTTTTAAAAAAGGTACAAAATTCGTTTCACTTTTAAAAAAATAAAAAGTGTTAATTATAATAGAAATTGTAGAAAATCAATCCAGTAGGACATCAACCCTTTAATAAGTAATAGCTTTGTGGAGTGGGGGGAAAAAAATGTTATCAAGTCACTCTATGAATGAATAATTAGTTAAATTTCTCACGAAGAAGTTGCCTCCATTCAAAAAGGCTTCTAAAGAAAGGAAAAAAAAAATCTGAAAAGAAAGGGTTCTTCAAAAGAAAATGAAATTGATTATTGAAAAGATAAAAGAAAAACGGAATAAAAGGAAATTATTCATATCAAAAATTAAAATAAAGTAAAAAAAGAGTTTTTCAAAGGAAAGAAAAAGTAACATTTTAAAATAAGATTAATTCATATTAATATTAAACAATCAATATTTGCTTAGGATAAAGAACTGTTAATAATACAGAAGAGTAAATAAATACAAAGATATAAATAATAAGAAATAATTGGATTTGCAGCAATATTCAATTAATTCTTTTTATCTAATATTTTAATTAAAATTTGATTAATGTTCCTTATAATTCCTATTTACCATAATGTAGACAAATAAAAAACGAATATTTATACAATATTTCTTACTTTCTCATATAAAGAGAAAGTATTGTGATGGCGCGAAAATTTCATTTTGAGATTTTGATGGATTTACACGTTTTGAGGTCCCCTATGAGTCCAAAAAAGTGGCTTTTAAAAAAAATGTCTGTCTGTCGTCTGAGCAAACGCGTGAAGCCTAAATTAATGGACCGATTCTGGCGAAATTTGGCATGGCATACATGTCCAGAAAAATCATACCCCGAGGCGAAATCAAGAAATAAATTTTAGCTCCAAATTTGGGGACTTCACCTCCCAAAACCTCTGAAAAAATATATTCCTCTAAAATGGTAGCGACGATTTTTATTAAAAAATTTTATGTTCATTTAAATACAATTCTAATTATATAAGCCATTTTCCCGGGAAAAGTCTACTTTCAGAGATATTGATGAAAATAAATTTGATTTTGTTGCAAATCAAAAACAACAATTAGACAACAACCAGTTGAACACATTTTAAGTAATATTAATTATCGCGTAGGTTTGCGATTAAAGCAAGCATAATACAGTAAATATTCAATATAAAGCAAATAAATAGTTAATCATGATGAGTTTATAGTTAAAAAGGATGATTGGAGTTAGCGGTAGTGCCGGGTAGGACTCTCACTTCACTTAAAAAGTTCTATAGGAGGGTTCCCAAAGGTGCGGGTTCACAGTCACAGTCACAGCTAGCGGATCGAAACGCGTATTCGTCTGTATAGATATAGATAACAAATCAGCAGAACCTCGTTTGCAATCCTAACAGTCGTGGTGTCTGCTAATGCGAACACCACCGAGGTACTAAATAGCTTACAAGAAACGCAAGCCATCGATATCAAAGAAGAAAATTGGGGATTTTTTAAATTAATTGCTAATAAATATTGCAACAGATTAAAACAACTTTTATTAAAAGGTAATGGACTTTTTATTTTTATAATAATACTTATCCTTTTCACTATGAATACGATTTAACAGCATCATATTTGATAATCCCATATCTGAACAATTTGATAATCCAAACGATTTGATAATCTGAACAATTAGATAATCTGAACAATTAGATAATCCAAACGATTTGATAATCTAAAAGAATTTAATAGACCGAACGATTTGATAATCTGAACAATTTGATAATCCGGACGATTTAATACTAATCCGAACGATTTGATAATCCGAACCACCCCCAGTCCCAATTAGATCGGATTAACGAGATTCTACATCCATGTTTTCTGGGATCTGTGACCGAGATTATATGAGAAAGTCAGTCTGAGTTGTCACACCACATTCACCTTCGATTTTTTGTATCAGCTAATTTTTTTGTCTCCGATTTCCAAAATACCAAAATAGAAATCCGTTTGAGGCTTCAGAGAACATTTTTGGTTCTGTGTCTGTCGCTCCAACCTTTTACGCATTTTTACGATCCAACATATCATAAAAACTACTTTTCCGATTAGAATGTAATTTGGATGGTAAGTTATGATTAGCTTATTGTTGGTCCCATAAAAGTTTCAATTTTCTGCCCCCATTTGTTGCTCTTCTAGAAGCGCACAAACATAACTTTATTTACACTTATATCTTCAAAAATACTAATCTGATTTTTAAAAAATTTGATGGTTTGTCAATAGTAGCCCGCAGATAGCCCCAGATTACTTACAACTGTCTCCACTAAATATATTGTGCTACATTAGTACTTTTAGTCTTGTAAATAACTAAACAATTATGACAGTTTTATAAAAATGGAAGGAAAAATTAAATAAATTAGACAATAATGGGTTTTAAAAGCATAAAATCATTCAAGTTTACGCGATAGGACGCGAGGAAGCTATGTGCCACACTAATTGGCAGGCTAATTCTATAGATATTTTATTAATAACTAATGTACTTTTGTCTAAAGTCAATAAATTGATTTTATGTGATTCGGGCTAAATCATTATTTTTTTCTGTAAATATTTATTAAATAATTTGTAATCATTAAAATACGCTGCCTTAATATCTTTCCATGGTACAAAAAAATAAAAATAAAAATAGTTAAATAACATTGAATAAATAAATTATGTTCTCCGCTTGAATATCGAGATGGTCATTATGTAAAGGATGAGTAGTTAAACAGAAAAGATTGCTACACGTGAACAAAAACCGAAAGCTTTTCAAACATGCCAACAAATTTAAAAACTCATACCTACCATTTCTAACGAAATAATTGTGATAGCTGTCGGATTAAAGAATGTCTTAAGCCAAATAATTACACATATACATATTATTGTTTCATAACACTGCAGATTAAATTAATATTATGTTGTTTTTTTCAATAAGATTTGTTCCTTATTTTTTTTCTAAAAAAATATACTAAACTCAATTTTAGCCTCCTTATTCCGCAAAAAGCGAAGCAGGAAAATGAGAAATGAAGCGGGCTCGCTGTATAAATGAGTTGGGAGCGCAGAACAGAATACAATAAGTCAATATTAGAGGCAACATATTGGTAACATACCGAGTACATTATCATAAGATTAAACTACTAAAGGAAGCTTCCAAGCAAGGAAGCTATATTTTGGCCGAGTTCCATACCACACTCTAATCGATTGGTTTAAAAAGGAAGGAGATCGCAGCTCGCACGTGTTCTTCACTTATTAAAATAATACAAATCCTTATAATATATTTGAATCACTTAATGGCACATTTACTTAAGTAACGTTATACTTATACGTTTATAATACCACGCATACATATCAAATTAAAAAAATCGGTCCGAGACAACTCAGACAACATTTCTCATATACGAGTTTATAATTACTTAGCCCAGTGTTTCCATTTATTAGTTTTAAAATGTACATTTAAATATTATTGAACATTTCATCAAAATTTATCATAAAAATAACTTCTCCTGGGCGGGGAATCGAACCCGGGCTCTCTCCGTCCGCGTTTTAAGTTAATTTCTCAGGAACTAGATTTTTCCCGGGAAAACGGCTTATATCGTTGGATTCGTATTCAAATGGACTACATTTTAGAATTTTTTAATTAAAATCGTCGGAACCGTTTTCGAGAATAATTTTTTTTTTCATGTTTATTCAGAGTTTTTGGGGGGTAGCGCCCCCAAATTTAGAGCTAAAATTCATTTCTCGATTTCTCCTCGGGGTATGATTTTTCTGAACATGTATGCCAAATTTCGTCAAAATCGGCCCAGAAGTTTAGGCTCCGGGCGTCTGCACAGACGACAGACAGACATTTTTTTAAAAACCACTTTTTTGGACTCAGGGGACCTCAAAACGTGTAAATCCATCAAAATCTCAAAATCGAATTTTCGCGCCATCACAATACTTTCTCTTTATATGAGAAAGTAAAAATACGTGTGGTGTCGCGGGACACCCGGTAGGGAACAATGTTCCCTACCGGGGATTGAAACTTGGTTGAAATCGGCCTTAAAATAAACATTTTCTATCGCGAAAAGATAACTTATTGTTAAATCTCTATTATATAAGAAATATATAATTAATATTAAAAATAAGGTTAATTAAGAAATAATTATTAATCACTTATACTATTACTTAAAATAAATATACATATTTAAATTAAAATCAAGTGTGTTTACCCTTTCCCTGCATAATTTATTATTTCTTTGCATGTTAAGAATTCGTGTTGAAGTTTACAAAGTAATTTAATTACTTTAGACTTCATTTAAATTTAATCTAGTACTGCTTAAAATAAAATCAATAACAAAGTTACAAATTATAAGAAATTTGTACATTCATTATATAAGGATATGAACTTAAAATAAACCCAAAATATTAAATAAAAAAAAATAAAATAAAAAGGAGAGATAAGACACACAGAAATGATACAAGTGAATAAGTGTGTTACAAATGTGTTTGTAAGATGATAACAAAGAAAGTGCACTGGTAATTAATTATGATTAAAATAGCATGAACAATATTTTTGAACTCATTTACTGTAAGAGAGACAAGAAATGGGTTTCTTTTCGTTCATGAAAAATCATTCAATCATAGATATGTTTCTGTGTTCACTCCAAGTACTAAAAAAGAAAATAGTATTTCGACAAAATAAAAAATAGGATTTTTACTTTCTCATATAAAGAGAAGGTATTGTGATGGCGCGAAAATTCGATTTAGAGATTTTGATGGATTTACACGTTTTCCAAGAAAGTGGTTTTTAAAAAATGTCTGTCTGTCGACTGTCTGTCTGTCGTCTGTCTGTGCAGACGCCTGGAGCCTAAACTACTGGGCCGATTTTGACGCAATTTGGCATACATGTTCAGAAAGATCATAACCCGAGGCGAAATCGAGAAACGAATTTTAGCTCCAAATTTGGGGGGCCGTACCCCCCAAAAACTCTGAAAAACGTGAAAAAAATTATTTCTCGAAAACAGTTCCGACGATTTTGATTTAAAAAATTCTATAATGTAGCCCATTTAAATACGAATCTAACGATATAAGCCGTTTCCCCGGGAAAAATCTAGTACCTGAGAAATAAGCTTAAAACAACGCGGACGGAGAGAGCCCGGATTCGATTCCCCGCCCAGATGTTATTTTTACGATAAATTTTGATGAAATGTTCAATAATAATTAAATGTACATACGAAAACTAATAAATAGAAAACACTGGGCCAAATAATTATGACCTTAGTACTGTTATAATCCCACACCTTGGTACCCGGTTTGACTTAACAGTTACTTGTTGAGTTTAATACGGCATAGACAGGTTAGGCGTCGCTCTAGATGTATGAAAAGAAAGTGAAAATATCCAGTAATATATGCTTAATTAACGTGTGCACTTACCTTTTTTTTGAGAAAATGTTATAGCAATCGAAACTCAGTAGACAAATGCAACAACATTAAACACTTTTTCACTAAAATCTTAAAAAATCGTTCTAACTACGAAAACTCGTGATACCGATGCTGTCGTTCTCTCCAACTGCACGGAGTGGCTAGCGCTAATAGCAACATTGTTTATCGGCAGATAGGAGTACTAATCAGTGAGATATCGAGGTACCCGGTTTTACCCGCCTACCCGGTTTTGTCCGACTCTCCCCTACTTATTGAAAAAAATATAGAACTAAATATTAAAACTGCTCAACCTCCAGTTACATTCTAATTTCCTGATTCTAGCGTAACTTTTTTTTGTCGTTTTTTTGCGTGACGGAAATTTCTTCTGCCAGAGCTAGAACATATCTATGTTAAAAGAACTTTTTTACTTTTAAGTAAAAAAAAAAGAAAAAAAGAAGATCTCTGTTTTCCTATATACCTTAACTACTTCTCTCCCCCTCCAACTGACGTATGACAGCGGAAATGCACTAACTCGAAATGTTTTGCTAAAGGGAATATAGGGTGCAAGAGTCGTGCAGTTGTTTGACTAAGTGAAAATGACGCGGAAGAGATGAGTGAATATGGAATAAGAACGGAAAGACAGGGGTCATTATAGAGTCAGTCAAGACGGGGGGGGGGACTAGGGAGATGCTTTGTTTCTAATTGGTAAGGACACCAGGGGGACCGGCAAGAGAGACAGCAAAGTACCGTCAAAAGAACTGAGAATGGATGATGAACTACTAATTGGTACGCCTGTCCCAAGCATACTGACTCTAACGCTTCAAAGAGAACTTAAAAAATAATATTTTAGACCTATCACGAACCCATTCTACAATAAAGTATTTTGATGTACAGATTTTTTTTATGAAGTTCTCCCAGCAGTAATGGAGCATGTTCTTTAGGGTACTTACAGTAAAAAAGTTTATGTGAACATGTGTGCGATTCACATTATTATTGAGCTATTTTTTAGAACATCTTATTAATTTAAACGATTTTCGACAATTCTACCTCCTACTTCAACACATTTGTCCACCCGCCTATGAATTGCTTGCGTTATATTCCTTTGCTTCACACGGTTGTCTTCTATTTGCGTTGTAGCATTTAAAAGAACAAATTGTAAATACATTATTTGTCTGTTGAATACCATCAAAAATGAATGGTCTTATAAGTTGATCGTGTAACATTCTGCACCACACATTAAAGCTAAATCATCGTTGAAAATTACTTCCTATGGTATCGTGGGGGGGGGGGATGTTTGACTATTGATGCATGATATGTGTGTTGTTCATGCCGTCTCAAGTAAATTGTTACTCATCCGTAAATAATACACTTGCCACAGCACACTTTTACATTGGAATTTCAAATTGATATAGCTCAATAAATACAAGGTAGAAATTCCATCACTACCCAGATGAGAATTAGGGGAAATTAAATTTGACCAGGAGACTCTAGTGGCATACACTGATGGCTCTAAGAATGATAACGGTATGTCGGGGTGGGACTGTACATAGATAGGTCTGATATTCAAGAGTGCTTCCCACTAGGTACACCACAAGGTTAAGGCAGAAATCTACGCTATCCTAAAGATGACAAGAAGGCCAGAGGTGAGGGATGCAACATACAAAAATGTAGCACCCCAAGTGTAGAGTCAGTAAAAGAGTGCCATGAGGCATTATAACTGCTTGCAGAGAGAAAAAATGTCACACTGCTTAGGGGTCCAGGACATACAGGGATTCCTGGGAATGAGAAAGCAGATGAACTAGCGAAGATAGAAGCTTCCATGCCATTCTGTAGCCTGGAACCCGCCATTGATTGGTCAAGAGGACAGGTGTGGATCTGGGAAGAAGAAGGAGGGCATAGATAGGATCAGAGGGCTGCAGGCAGTCAAAAATGCTACTGCCAGACCTACATAAAAGGAAAACCAGATGGCTCATGGGACTGAGTAGACCCAACCTTAGAAATGTCTGTCAGTAAGACTCCAACTATATAAATATAGTTGGAGTCTTAACTGGACACTGTTAACTCAGAAGTCATCTGGAATTATTAAAAATCGAAGACGACCCCACCTGCCCAGTGGGCGGTGATGAAAAGGAGACGGCCTACCACTTTGTGGGAGCATGTGAAGGATATTGCAGACTGCGCTCTCGTGTATTAGGAGCAGGGAAATTCAAGGAAGAGGAGCTCGTTACAATAAAGTGGCAAGCCATTTTCTCCTTTGTAACACAAACCAGAAAATTCTAGGGTAACACTGAGGTAGTTCGGTGGGTGTGAGCTCAGGGGTTGGCCAAAAGGACCCGAATGCGATCTAGTTGCTAGGCTTGGCCTCACCACCCACTTACTACTGCTACTAATAGCTCAATAAATAAATTGAATCAGACACATGTTCACATAATTGTTTACACTAGAAATAACCTAAAGAACATGCTCCATTAGTGCCGGGAGATGTTCATTAAACACCCTGTATATAGAGTTTGATCGTAAATATTATGTAAATACGGAAAGGTAATAATTCTTTGGCTTATTTCATGAAAAAATTAATTTAAACATAGGTCCGAAAATGCTTCGTTGCCGATCTGCAGGGTGTTAAATTCAAGATTTTTTTATTTTTATTTTTGTATTTTGTTTTTCTCCTGAAGTCATCTAATCACCTTTATCCACCTCCCTCCTCATTGTTAGGGGTATTATTTATTTAGGTTTTTACTTTTTACTCTCACTTCACTTGGAGGGTTCTATAGAAGGGTTCCTAAATGTGAGTTTACAGTAACAACTAGCGGATCGACACGCGTATCCATCTGTATAGATAACAATATACCTATTCATGTTTTCTGGGATCTAGAACCGAGATTATAAGAAAAAGTTAGTCTGAGTTGTCTCGGACCGTTTTTTTTTTTTTTTTTTTTTTTTTTTTGTATTGTAAAAAAGCTTTGCTAGAAAAATTACTGAAAATTTTAATTTTATCTGGAAAATTGCAGAAAATCGTTTTTCAAGTTGCAGCAATGAAAATAAATTCAAGTTAATTGAAGCGAGCGTAAGCGAGCTTCTTACATTCAACGAAATATGCATCTTGTCTGTCTGTCTGTCTGTCTGTCTGTCTGTCAGTAACGTTTACGCGTGTGACGATAACTTGAGTAAAAGTTGACCGATTTAGTTGAAATTTGGTATACATGATCCTCTTACTAATACTCAGACTAAGTTCGTTGGACAGCGTGATCCGTCCAAGAGTTCGCGCGCAATGCTCGCGTAAACGTGAGCTTCAAATTTAAAATTGGAATTTCAGGACGGGAAAAAATTCTATCATGACCTACTCGATGAGACGAACATTTTTTTCAAATAACATTTTTTAGTAAAACCAACAACGACACTGCTATGAATTAATAAAGATCGCTAAAACTATTAAAGCGGACCTAAACGTTTAAAATAGAGAAAACAACCTTTTTACCGATATCTTACGTTCTAACGTAACGATCTTAATAAAACTTCATGTACATCGTCTAAAGTACAAATGAAACAAGTATGTAAAATTTCAACTTGATACAAGCAGTAGTATTTGAGTAATGAAGTGATACATTTATAATATTAGTTTAAAAGCTATTACGGGTGGTTAAGATTCTTATGAAGTAAAGCTTTGTACCGAGTACCCCCACTCAACCCCTTACTACCCTCTTCCACTTATCTTCAACTATGACATTCATCATGATTAACAAATTTCAATATTCAGTATTTTATTGCAATACGCTCGCTTCAATGATAGAGCCACGCGATGCCTAGTTTTAGCACTATACAAATAAATAATAATAAATATAATTTATTTGTTCTGTGTTGAGTGTGTTTAATTTAATACTCAATGCTAATCACAATACTTTCTCTTTATATATACTACCAATATTATAAAGAAAAATTAGTACTCAATTTTAAATAAATAGAAGAACTTTTTTATTTTGAAAAAAAAAAAAAATTCTAATAAAATCATACAAGCTGCTTTGTGGAAGAAATATCGTTTCAGGGGTAATATACTTCCACGCTAACATACTTATTCTGAGGTGCCTCGGACAAATCATTTATCTTTAATAACATTAAGAGCTTAATCTAAGCTCTTTCAAAAAATGTTTCATGATTGTCGTATTGCATTCAACTGCAAAGATTTTAATTATAAGTTGTTCAAACTAAACCAGTAGCTTTCAAAAGGAAATATAAGGACCTTTCAAATGACATAAACCTAAGGTTCTTGTGGATTTGTAAAGCGTGTAATGAGAATTATTGTATGTTCAATGAAAATAAAAATTCATCATCTGATATAATGAGGACACATACATGGATAACACATTAATAAACTGTTCTTAATCCCTATATTCGAAGTGGAATATAAATACCTCGGTTCCATCGAGAAACAAAATATATTATGTTTTATTGAAGCGAGCGTAGCGAGCTTCCTACATTCAACGAAATATGCTCCTTGTCTGTCTGTCTGTCTGTCTGTCTGTCTGTCAGTAACGTTTACGCGTGTGACGATAACTTGAGTAAAAGTTGACCGATTTAGTTGAAATTTGGTATACATGTTCCTCTTACTAATACTCAGGCTAAGTTCGTTGGACAGCGTGATCCGTTCATGAGTTCGCGCGCAACGCTCGCGTAAACGAGAGGTACAAAAATTAAATTGGAATTTCAGGACGGGAAAAGACTCTATCATCATCTACTCGATGAGACGAACATTTTTTACAAATAACATTTTTTACTAAAACCAACAGCGACACCGCTATGACTTAATAAAGATCGCTAAAACTATTAAAGCGGACCTAAAAGTTTATAATAGAGAAAACAACCTTTTTACCGATATCTTACGTTCTAACGAAACGATTTTAATAAAACTTCATATACACCATCTAATGCACAATTGGAACAGGTATGCAAAATTTCAACTTGATACAAGCAAAATTCTTTGCGTAGTGACGAGATACATTTATAATAATTGTTTAAAAGCTACCGCGGGTGGTGAAGATTGTTATAGTCGTATAGTGTATGGTTTGTTTAGGAAGTAAAGCTTTGTACCGAGTACCCCCACTCTTCCCTACCCCTCTTCCACTTATCTTCAACTATGACATTCATCATGATTAATAAATTTCAATATTCAGTATTTCATTGCAATACGCTCGCTTCAATGATAGAGCCACGCGATGCCTAGTTATACGGTATGTTTTAGTATTTTATTTTAGTTTTATTATAAGGTTAAAAAATTAAATTTAATATGAAAAATCAGTCTGATAAATTGAATTACAAATTTCTATTATCGATATAGATAGTGTATTTAAAACCCATAATGTGTGAGTGTGAGTATATACGTTTCTAGTAGTAAGAATGCAGAGTATCTTTACTTGAACCAATTCACCCGGTTATTCTCCCCTCATACCTCTGCTTCCTCTTAAGATGGGCTTTGGATATTAGAAACATAGATTAAGCTTAAGTACCTTAGGACACTAAAAAAATACTACCGACATAAAATGAAATAAAATCGGTAATTTATTCAAGTAATTGATAAAAGTAGATGGAAGATAATTTTTATTCTTATCTCCACACCGGCACTGCCGCGGCTTGATTACAAACGACTGAATTCAAAGGCGCCTGCCCGTCTTCTACGAATTATTATTATGCCTTCATACTAGGTAGGCCGAGAGGGCTGAGAGTTGATGGCAAGCTCCTGTACTTTCCTAACTCCCTGTCACACATATAAATCTTTTCGACTTTCTTTGGCCCTAGGAAGCGCGGTAGGGGAAGGCACTACAGCTGGAGACTGGATTACAGACCTCCTATACCATTCTAACTCCCTGTTATACTTTTCTGAGTTTTTAAGCTAAAAAGTAACGTAACGTTTTTGACTTATTATGTTCCATAGCCTATCATAAAAATGTCAAAAAAAAAAAAAAAAAATATTAAGCTTTTTCAAAATAGAAGAGTTTAAAAGTTAACAAATACTGACTCACTCATTGACTCATCATCAAAATTATAAGTGACTTACAGAATAGCTAAAAACTTGTAAATTTTGCACACTTATAGCAATAGACGAATTACTGACGGAAAAATTCTTCAATTTCAATTCTTTCAATTCAAATTTTTCATTTTTACTCCCGAAAAAATTTCGACAGCGCTTCCTAAAAAAGTCAGCCTACCAAAGTAGTGAGAACTCCAATTCCATTGAGGCAGAATCTGTTTTATGTCACATTCAGAAACTGGGCGTCTTAGAAACTTTTTCTCACCTAATAATTTTACAATTAATAAATTATATAGAAAGGTATTATTGATGTGAATTTCCAATTTCCACACAATCGGCAAAATAGTTCCGAAATTATTTAGGGGTAAAATTTCGAAGTTCAAAACTCAATATTTTCAAAATGGCAGTAGATATTCAACAAAACGACAAACGAAATTCAGCGGAAAAGTGTGTTATTCATAAATTTTTCGATTTTTTGCAATTTATGCTGACTCGTGGGTTAATGACGTAAAAAAATAAGATTTTTCCGGACGGCACAACTTCATTTAAGGACTGATCTTTGTACCAAGTTTCAACTCTCTAACATAAAACCTGTGGGACTTAAGCGTGAAACAGACAGACAGACCAATCCAGCTAAAAACAATTCAAATAATCTTAAAAACACCCAAAACGGATAAATATATTTGAAAACATGGATTTCCGATTTTTGATTGAAAACAATCCTTTTCCTATATACCTTCTCAGAAGGTGAGACAAAGTAAAATTATTATAAACTAAACTAAATTAAGACAATACTTGTCCTTTTATGTAAGGAAAAATAAAAATAAGAAAAGTTTAAAAAATGCTAAATTAAATTTATTTTACCCCCGGAGCTATGGAGAATGAATATCAGGGCAAAACAATACTTAGTTATATTCCAAATACAATTCTGTCATCATAGATAAAAAGAAATTTCTAAATAAAAGGTAAGTTTTAAGTAAGGTAACAAAAAATGTTAAATTTGAATTTTAAATTCCTCTATATCTCCTTTTATTAGTGTTTCAAGGACTATTCTTTTTCCCTTTCCTGATGAAATCCCATTTTCTCTAGCAATGCAGTTTCCTTCCCTGTTTTAATTTATTTTCTTTAATCTGAAGTGATACATTTTATTTATTTTTATTTTTGCTAACAATAAGATATAAATAAAAATAAGATATATTTAAAAAATATTCTGCCAATTAGTGTGGCACATAGCTTCTACGAGTCCTATCGTTTACTAATTTCATTACACTCGCATTTTCCTATTACTACCCGATATTGTCAAATTAATTAATTCCCCCTCCCACATTTAAAAAAAACGATCATATAGCTTCCGTTACCTTCGGTAAGCTTTGCTATCAAGCTTACCGAAGGTAACGGATCAAACAGAGCAAGTAAGGAAAAAAAAATACGTGTGGTGTCGCGAGACACCCGGTAGGAACGAAGTTCCTTACATTTTTCATTAAATATAAATTTTAAAATCACACTGCTAAGTACGTATACGTTGCTAACTACTTACACATGGCGGAGTTGACAGTGGCCTCGTGACTTATTAATTATTAAACATCAATTAATAAAATGTAATGTTCATGTCTGCGTAATACCGTGAGTACTGTCAATGGAAAGTTTCTCACATCATGTGTGTAGCAAGCCAATAACAAACATATGTCATCTTTATTGCTTAAAACATGTGGTAATGTACCACATGTTTTAGTATGCAATATGTATGTAAATGTAGTTGCAATATTCAAATAAATAAAAAAAATAAATAAAAAAAGGAGTTATGAGACAAAATTAAAAGTAACTAACTGTTTGCACCTAGCAGAGTTAAGGCAAAATTAAAAGAATCAAGAAGCATGGTCCAATTCAATTAAAGCAAGCGTCTTACAATAAATATGTATTGAATATTGAGAAAAAAGTTAATCATGATGAATTTATAGTTAAAGAGTATGTTTGAAGTAGATAGCCTGTGGGAAATGAACTGTTTTCTACCTATCCAAATAGCGTAGAAGATATCAAAGTAAATTTAAAATTAAAATGTTGTATTTTAATACAACAATTGTTTGTTGTATTTGGTAAGAATAACTTTTGTATAAAAAAATTGTTCTCACAAATTGTTTCATATATAATCATTTTCTGTAAATTGCCATTGTCCTCATTTCATTTTCACTTTCTTTTGTAAATCACTGATGAAGCTTAGGCTTCAGCTTAAGCTTAGCTTCGCTCCCTAAGCGAAAGCTTTGAAATAAACAAAAATTTTTAAACCACAACCACCACGGACTTTCATTCCAAATAACCCCTTCATTCGTTTACAGTCTACAAGTCCAAAAAAAAACCTAGTTTCATTAAATAACCATATTCTATTATTGGATTCAATCGATCATACTGCTAATTCAACATAGTAAATATAGAATTGTTTCTTGCTAAATTATATTTAGACTTAAATAGTAAGGTAAAAGTGAAGAAGTTTTTACACATCAAATATAGATAATTCTTTATTTAGAAGACAAAACATATCTTTTTATAGACCTACAATAAAAAAAAGTCCAGTCATGCACCATGACTTAATGAGCGAATTTTCAAAGAAATCTGCGTTTTATTGGCTTATGATAATATAGGAAAATTTTGGTTTAGAATTTGCTCGGGTGAAAAAAAAATTGGTACACAGGGGTACGGGGTACAAAAGTCAAAATAGTATTTACCCTTCAAGATGCATGTCGTTGGAAAGCTCTTTAAGAGTACAGTAATTGTTGTTATTTACACTTTTATCATATTTTCACATAAAAGGGGGGTAAAATGGAAAAAACACGTTTTTTGACCCTATATGGTCAAAATTTGACCCCTAAATGGACTCCAATAATTCTGGCCAACGAACTCATCCTTTCTTTTGATATTATTGACATTTTAAAATTTGTATGAAATTTTTAAGTGCATCCTAAGGGGAGATATCGTCTGGAGTGACACATATATACATATATACATACATACATAAAAAAAAGTGTTAAATTTTAGGAATCGATTCAGAATGGTCTAAAACGGATTTCCATGGAAAAAATTTTCAAAAATTCGCATTACAAAAATTTTGAAGCCATTGCAATAGCGTAATTTTCTTTGAAAATTCGCTAAAAGACCAAATTTTTCTCTTTTTTACACGGTAAATAAAAAGTATTCAGAGAGAATGGAATTATTTAACAATAGAGATAGAATGAGTATTCAATTTAAATTGTCAAGTTTGAATGTCAATTCGGGTCACGGCCGAGAGATGGAAGTTGGGGCAATTTATACATAATTAATAAGATATTTTCGTGACTGTGTCCTACTCTAATCTCTTTACTTGGTTTAAAAACTTGCTTACTGTACTCACACAAGCTCTCACAAAGTTAGGCCCGTTAAATATATACTTTTATAGAAAACATTAACCTCTTAATTATTTAAACATGGAATTTTCTGAAAAATTAATTTAAACTTTCTTTTCCAAAATTAAAACTAATTGTACACCATTAATAATTCAGGATAAAGTTTAAATATTAAAGAATATTATAATGCGGTTTTGAAAAACGTAGAAAACTACTAATAAAAAATCAGTCCGAGACAACTCAGACAAACTTTCTCATTTACGAGTTCATAATTACTTAGTCCAGTCTTTTCTCATAAAAGTTTTAAATAATTCATGCTAATACCTTATGATAGGGTGATGAATTTATCGTAAAAAAAGACTGCCAATTGGTGTGGCACATAGCTTCCATCCTATCCACGTACTGTATTGGTTTTATACTATTTTTACAAGCCATTATTTTCTAATTTGATTAATTGTTTCCCTGTTTTTTAATTTGTCAAAATTGTTTTAATTTTTACATGAATTAAACTATAAATTTAGCAAAAGTTAAAGAGCACAGATGGTTCAAATTAATCTTGGGATATCTGCGGGTTACTTTCGATAAACTGTAAAAGTTTCATACAAATCAGATAAGTACTTTTGAATCTGCTATAGGTGTAAATAGATGTATGTTTGTGCGCATGTGGAAGAGAAACAAATAAGCGCAGAAGGTTGAAACTTATATGGGACCAACAATGGGCTTATTATGTCCTACCGTCTAAATTTCATTAAAATTGGACGTGTAGTTTTTAAGATATGTTGGTTCGCAAAAATCGAACGACAGACAGACACGGAACCAAAAATGTTCCCTGATGTCTGTCTTGGAATTTTTGAAATCGAAGACCTAAAATATTTTCGTTCTTCGAAACGATCACATAGCTTCCGTTACCTTTATTAAGCTCGGAAGGTAAGCTAGGAAAGCAAAATTAATTTAACTTTTCCTTATAACTGATAAATTTTTCTCAGAAAGAGAAAGTATTGTGATGGCACGAAAATTTGATTTTGAAATTTTTATGGATTTACACGTTTTGAGGTCCCTTAGTCAGAAAAAGTGGTTTTTAGAATATATCTGTCTGCGTCGGTCGTCCGTACACACGCCTGGAGCCTAAACTACTGGGCCGATTTTAACGAAATTTGGCATACATGTTCAGATAAATCATACCACGAGACGAAATCGAGAAATGAATTTTAACTCCAAATGTGAGGGCGCTAACCCACAAAGAATCGGCAAAATCGTGAAAAAAATTATTTCTCGAAAAAGGTTCCGACGATTTTGATTAGGTAAAACATTCAAAAATGTAGCCCATTTAAATACAAATCTAACGACACGGGAAAAATCTAATAGCTTTAAACGCGGACGGAGAGAGGCCGGGTTCTATTCCCCTCCGAGAAGAAGTAATTTTTATGATAAATGTTGATAAAAGATTCAATAATAATTAAATGTACCTACGAAAACTCATCTGTGTATGTACCTACGAAAATTAATCTGGGGCAATCTGCGGACTACTTTCGATAAACCATTATAATTTAATAAATATCAAATGAGTACTTTTGAAGGTAGATGTGTTAATAAAAGTATGTTTGTGTGTATGTTGAAGATAAACAAATGGGAGCAGATAGTTGGCTTATATGGGACCAACAATAGACTAATGACCTACCATACACATTTCATTAAAATCGAAAAAATAGTTTTTATGATAAATTGGTTCACACGCTTTGAGCGACAGACAGACACGGAACCAAAAATATTCCCTGATGTCTGAAACGGATTTCTGTCTAATAAGTTTTAAAATCGGCGACACAAGAATCTTCGATCGTCACATAGCTTCCGTTACCTTTGGTATGCTCGGAAGCAAAAAAACAGGCAAAAATTTGTACATTGCTGATTTTTTGTCTAGGTGTGGCATTAAAACTAATGTAAAATTGGACAAAACAATGTTAGAAATGGTTCATTAGCGTTAGTGAAGCAGGCTCAGTTAAATTCTCTGAGGACCGATTTGTAGAATTTAAAAAAGAGACTATCGAGGACGAAGTCCTAAGTAAAGTAAGTGAATATTATAAACATGGCTGGCCTGAATCAGTGGAATCAGGAGGTGAATTAGCTCATTATTTTAAACTTAGAAACGATATTCAGTTAGATGACGGGTTGTTGTATTTTAATAATAGATTTCTAATCCCTAAAAAAATTCGATTTATAATTGTTAAGAGACTTCACGAAACTTACGTGGGTGAAGCGAAGGTGAATAGAATTGTTTCCAGCTACTATTATTGGCCAAGGATCAGGTAGGATGTTAAGAATATAATAGACTCATGTAGTGTTTGTCAGAATTATCGAAGGTCAAATATAAAAAAGAGCCTCTTATCAATAATGAATTGCCGACCACACCATTTGTTAAAGTAGGTGCAGATATTGCCGATTGGGTAGGAAAATACTATTTAGTGCTGATGGATTATTATTCTAGGTGGCTAGAGGTGATAAAAATCAACAATAAAACAAGCAATGCTGTGAAACAGGTATTGATAAAAAAAATTCTAGATTAGGAGTTCCTCAAATTTTAATAGCCGACAATATGCCATTGAGTTCATATGAACTACAGGATTTCGCAAAAAAAAATAGGATTTCTAGATTCAAACAACTAGCCCACATTATTCTCAGGCTATAATGGATTAGCAGAGAAAGGTGTGGGGATAGCAAAGGAAATCATTAAAACATATTTAGAATCCGGTGTAGATATGAATTTAAGCCTTCTTAACTATCGGAACAGCACTGTGGCAGGGCTGGAATTTTCACCAGCAGAACTATTATTGGGCCGGGTGCTGCGGTCAAAACTTCCCGTCCCTGCTGATAGGTGGACAATGAGGATAGTTCCAAAGAAAGCTAGAGCTAACGCAGACAAAAACAGGGACTACCAAAAGAAACACTATGATATAAATGCAAAAAGACATGAGACAAGTTTTCTACCGGGACAAACAATATACATACAAAATGTTAGAACTAAGTATTGGGAACCTGGGGTTATACTTAATACAGTAGGCTCCAAGATCTTATCTTGTGAAGACTGACTCTTACTGACGTACAGACGGAACTCTCATTTCATCAGACCTAGAGTAGTATGTGTCTAAAAGGGGAAGATGTTTAATAACTTGTTTACTTTATATAATTTAAAGTGTTTATTTTCAACTGTGACATTTGTACATTTTATGAAATATAAAAAGAAATATATTGATTGTTAATGTTCAAACTATACAAGGATTTCTTATTTAAAACAAAAAATAAATTAATATTTAATTCAAATTAAAAAAAAAGATTAAAATTTAATTTAACAAAGAGGTCGATATATGTTATAAAGTGAAAGCAAACGTTTATATAATAAAAGCAGAGAGTTAAAGATTAGAAAGAAGACCAAGGATGAGATGGCTGTTGCTGACATCTTATCAGGATCTAAAGAAATTCAACCTTATTTAAACCTGACTCCAGAGGCAAACATTAAAAATGCCTCGTGAAATTCAAAATCCTAAATGCATACAATATGTTGAACGAATTAAAGCAGACCTTTAAAATTACTCACAAATGTTAACGGTATTTAGAAAGTAGGTCATAATTAGCCCATTGTTGGTCCCATATAAGTTTAAACCTTCTGCGTCCATTTGTTTCTCTGCCCCATTCACACAAACATACATTTATTTAGACTTATATCTTCAGGGCCGATTTAACTATAGGGGCACGATGGGCACGTGCCCAGGGGCGCAAGAGGTTTGGGGGCACCACTCAAAAGGTAAGAGGGGGGCAAGGGGCACGGCTAAACTTTGCAAGGGCAAAAAATATAAATTGGAATATGTTTAAAGTAAACCAAATATCCCTTATATACATAGCCTTTACATATCAATTTATTGGCATATCAATAATAATTATCTTTTTACTCCAATGTTCATAATTATGCTTGATAATTTTATATGAATATTATTTACCAGAAAAGATTTGACAGCAATATTAGATTATTATACTAAAGGTATTATCTGAGCGCACGGCCGTGCGCTAGGCCAAGTTCCGGTAAGCATGAATTGAGTATCTTTATACTCTACCAATTCCCCCGGTTTTTTTTTTCACCCTCATATCTCTGCTTCCCTCTTAGGATAGAATTTTGAAATTTGAAACATAGATTAAGTCTAAGTAGCTTAGGACACTGTAAAAAATTTAGCCCTTAATATTCACCCGTTACAACAGGGGGGAATTTCAAAGTTTTCATTCTTGTTTCTCACTCACTCACTCATAATCAATATTATAAGCGACTTCCAGAATAGCTAGAAACTTTAAATTCGTTACTTGTAGATATAGCCGTGTAAATTTCAGGAAAAATCCAAAAAGTTGAAAAAATTAAAAATGGTGGACGCAACGTTGAAGATATGTTATTATGAATCGCCAGTAAGTCGTATCGCAAAAATGATTGTACAATCAGCTACTGATTTTTAAAGATCTACAAGTTAGATTCTATGACTTTTTTCGTATCACCATTAGTTGTACCTTAGTTAGAGCCAGGTTCGATTAATATTTTTTAATTATTGGCTTTGAGGTCTCATAGCATCCGTAATTATTAACCGATTTTATTTCTGATCGGATGGCTCAAATATCACAATAATGTTCTTTAAATCGAGTATTTATTATTTTATAAATTCATCTTATTTGCTGAGGACATGAGAGTAAACTTTCTCCCGAGAGCCGGGTCACGTGACCACCTTTTTAAGAGTTGGTTGTTTGTGTTGCTTATACCATTTGAAAGGCCTCACTTAAAGGCTGTAATTTGCTTATTTTTTAAAAAAAATTGTACATGTACATTTGTACCTATTTGTATTGAATACAAATCCTCCCGGTCGGGTATTGTTTTGACAATTAATCTGATGTCAGTTTTTCTTTGTGTGAGTAAAAACTTACCCTTTTCCTTTCTTTTCTGTGCCTACATAATTTTTCTACATTTACAAATTTCTAATCCATTTTGTGCTTCGTAATAATCAAAGACGAAGCCCTCGGGGCTAAAGCCAGCAAAAAGGAAAGATATCCGCAAAAGAAACCTACCCACGAAAATGGGCCAAGTCTCAGACCCTCTTCCAAAATAGTCAGCCTATCAAATAGAAATGATATGTACGTTTTGGCCAAGTCTGCTCTATTTTAGTATATATCCTCACTTCACTCCTACTTTCATGAGCAAGACTGATCTTTTCATTTTATTTCTGTATCTGAATGAGGCATAAAACATCTGTATCATGTGTAATAACATATAAGAGTTACGTGGGTAAAGGGAAGGAGAGAACTCTCGCCGTAAAAATCATTCTATCAAGTAGTGATATCTACAATGTCTAAGTTTGTTTAATGCCTCATTCAGAAACTGGCCAAGTGTTAAGCAATAAAAAGAAAAGATCAGGCTTGCTCATGAAAGAGGAGTGAAGTGAGGCTATATTACATATATGTACTAAAATTGAGCAGACTTTGCCAAAAAGTAGATATCACTACTTTGATAGGCTGAATATTTTGGGAGAGGGTTTTAAACCTATTTATTAAAAAATATATTTATATTTTATATAAAATAACCAAACATATTAGGTGGTTTCATAGAGTCAAGCATGATTCTAAAATAAAAGAAGTTCATATATCGTATGTACGGATCCTCCTTAAGACAAGGCAAAATGATCAGTGAGGGTAGGGGGAGGGAATGGGGGGGGGGGGGGGCGCATTGTGACAGGGTGCCCAGGGCGCAGTAAACGTCTAAAACGGGCCTGTATATCTTTAAAAATACTAATATGATTTTCAAGAAATTTGGATGGTTTGTCGACAGAAGCACGCAGATAGGGCTAAGTACTTTCAACCGTCTGCGCTCTTTAAGTACAAGAAGTAGGAGCAAGGAAGCTATTTTCCCCACAAATTGGCAGAATATTTTAATTTGTCAAAATTGTTTTGACTTTTTACATGAATTAAATATAAGCGATAAGCTATAATATTTGTACCTAAATTTCTCATTCCTAAAGCCTTCATTGAGGAATATCGTGCGCTACGTTTAATTTATTCTATTTAATTAACTTTAAACATGCCATAGCCGTGTATGTTCTTAATTAAAGATATTTCATTCAAAAAATTGTTCTTTTACCCTTAACTTCATATACCTCCTACAACTTTTTACTTGAAAGCTAAATGTTAGAATAAAATCATTGAGGATTCGAGTTTTCTCTGACCAGATAAAGTGTAAAGCTTAAGATTTATAAAGACATTAAATAGCTTTAGTTCATTTAATTTATTAGCAAGCTATTGAGCAAGCTTCTTATCTCTTTTTCCTTATCTTCTTGGCTTAAAATCCTCTAAAAAAACCCCATAAGTTGAAAAGGGGTTAATTATACCTGGAAGTCAATAAAGAACTTGCCTTTTTCTCACTTTATCTATAAAAAGGTGTTATTTTAATTATAAAATAATAGGTGTTGGCTCTTTTCTGATATCTATCCCCCCCCCCCGGACAAACCCCCCGTTGTTGTTGGTCTACAATATAGACCAACAGTGATGTTAGTAAAGCAGTCTTTAAGACAGACTTTAAATGAATTAAAATACTTTTTATACTTTAAAAATTGTTTCACACATAATTATTATTGTTTCCGAGCTTAACGTAGCAGAAGCTATGAGAAAGAACAAACATTTTTAATGTCCCCGATTTCAAAAATTCCAAGAAGAAATCCGTCTCAATTTTTGTGAACCAATATAATATTGTATCTTAAAGACTAAACGCCAGATTACAATGAAATTTGTATAGTAGGTCATAATTATTCCATTGTTGGTCCCATATAAGTTTTAACCTTCAGCGCCCATTAAATTCTCTTCCACATGCACACAGACATTAATTTATTTACACCTATAACTTCAAAAGTACTCAACTGATTTTTATGAAAATTGGATAATTTGTCGAATGTAGCCTGCAGATAACCGTAGATAAATTTTAACCGTCTGCGCTCATTACATTTTGCTAAATAGATATTTTAATTTATGTAAATAATTTTATTTAAAAAAAGAAGAAGATTTTAATCGTATTCTTCTCAGCAAACCCTTCATTTGATACCCATATCATGGACGTGAATGACGTCACTTAGCCAACCATGCATTGTCATCCAAACTAAACGTGTATGCAAAATTTCAATTCAATCGGTTGAGGATAAAAGCTTTAAAATTCAGTTGCAAGATTTAACCCGAACATACATACAAACATACATACATTGCAAGTTAAATAAAAGCTTGTAATAAAAAATAATAAGAAAGGCAAATGGAAATAAGTTGATTATAAAAATGTATTTTTAAAAACAAGTAATTTTTTTATTCGTATTCTTCTCAGCAAACCCTTTCATTTGATACCTACATCATGGTCGTGCCTAAAAAAATAACTAGTCCACCATCTTGGGCTGCCCACCATATTGGATTTGAATGACGACAGTCAACTAACCATGCATTGTCATCCAAACTAAACGTGTATGCAAAATTTCAATTCAATCGGTTGAGGATAAAAGCTTTAAAATTCAGTTGCAAGATTTAACCCGAACATACATACATTGCAAGTTAAATAAAAGCTTGTAATAAAAAATAATAAGATTGCAAGATTTGACCCGAACATACATAATACATACAAACATACATACATACAAACATTGCGAGTTAAATAAAAGCTTGTAAAAATCAAAACAATTTTGACAGACATAAATAACAGGAGGAAAATGAAATAAATTTGACAAATAATAGGTTGTAAAAGTATACAAAAATCATTAAAGTATAATATAAAACTCGAGGAAGCTATGTGCCACACTAATTTATAGATAATTTTTAAAGTATAGTTAAAAGTCAATAAATTTAATTAAACCTATTAATTTAATAAAAATTTAGAAAACTACTTGCCAGTACTATAGTTTTGGAACTCTTCCGCCAATAAGAAAGAATATTTCATGCAACCCTAATTCTTTGGCCTGATTCCATCATATTGGAACTGGAAGAGGGTGGGGGTTGGTCCCCAAGCGAGGTTTCTTGGCAAACAAAGACCCTTATCCAACCTAAATTTTGTCGCTGTTGGCTCCTACGTCTTTTGGGAAATCCAAGTCAATGCAATCTATCAATATGACCGAATGTAGCCGAATACAAACAATTGTCTTGTTTGTATTCCATATTTTTATTTTTCATTTTATATTATTTTTAAAGCGAAATGGAAAAAGAATATGGAAGGGAAAATATACGCATATATATATTTTTTTTACAATATCTATAGCAATTCATATAAGTTTATAATTACTTGATATTACAAGAAATTATAAATATACTTAAGTAAAGTGTTAAATGTGCTTATATCCCTAACAAGATTTTTTTTTTTTTTTTTTTTTATATAATAATAAAAATAATGATTACCCTTTGAATTTTAAATTATTAATACATAAAAGAAAAAATATATTTTACAGAATATTAGAAGGGGAAAAAAATTAAAAGTTAAATTACGACGGATATTACATAATGGTAAAGTTGAAAGTTTTATATAAATAGCCTTAAAGTTACTATCGTACTTCATTTAACAGAAGCCTTTACCGGGGTAAAAAAAAAGTGAGATTATACTTTGGACTTAACATAATTAAAAAAAGGTCGATTCCTGCAGATAGACTTAATTAACTTTACGATACTTTTAAAAAGAAAATAAATACAATGCTATATATAGTTATAGCATTATTTTTTATAATTAAAGTTTAGCGAGAGAAAAATTAAGTTAAGTTTGGTAGTTTAAAAGAGAAAGGAGAAAAGTTTCTTTAAAAAATATATCGGTTTTGAGGTTAAAATCAATAGATTATTATTATTCAGTAACACCCAGGACTTACATAATAGAAGGGACCACAAAGTATACCGGGAGTCAAAGAATGTATTCAGTCGAATTCATAACTGGGTAATTATTACTAAGGGGAAAAATGGGGTTATGTATGTAATATCTTTTATTGGATAACCTTTACAAAAAAAATTGAATTTGTTTCTACATATGTTATTTTTAAAGAAAGAAAAACAATTTTTGGGGATAAAACACTTATACAAACGATAAGTACAATAAAAGTTATTTCAGTCTGAAAATGAAAACAATAATGGCGTTACTCTGTATAAGAATAAAGGCCCCCATACACGTTCAAACATTTTGCGCAAACCTGTTGTCGCACAAATTTAGGCCATACACATCAAACATCATGTTTGCGCAAACATCAAACAGTCCCATACACGGTCAAAATGTTTGCGCAAACATTTTGACCATGAATGGGGGCCTTAATGTACAATGATTATTAGAATAAAACAAAAATAAAAAACAAAACACAATAAAATAGAAATATAGTAAAAAATAAAATTCCTTTCACAAACGAAGTCTGAAAATAAAGTCCAAGAAAAGTTACTTCAGTACGAAAGCGAAAATGAAAACTGGGAGGGGGGGGAGGTCAGAATGTTTTTTATCGGAAATAACAAGATATTCATTTTTTTCGGAAATTTTCATCGCCCAATTATAAGGTTTTTGTATTACTTTAAAATTTTAAGATCAGCCATTATAGGGAGATTGGGAGAGGGTATTTTTTTTTTTTAGTATATTTAAACTCATAAAAAAAATTATTTATACATATATTTGTAACTTACTCTTCGGCATCTTTCATTGAATTTACCACATTTGTGAGAATTGGCATGCGCATTTTTTAACTTTTTAACTTTTTTAACGCATGTTTAACTTTTTTATATTTTTCCTATGTGTGGGTCAAAAAGTAGCACCAGTATTTTAAATTTCAACTCTATAGCTTAAACGGTTCGGGAGGTATGAACCATAAAGCGACGGAGGAACGGACTCACCATTTTCGGCATAAGGGTTTCGAGGAGGATCTACGAAACCCTAATTAGAGTAATTGAGATTATAAACGTAAAGGAGAGCGTAAAGATCATTAATATGATCGAGCAAAGTCCCGACGGCGACGATTCACCTCAAAATAATTTGTTATTGCTAAGCTAAGACAAAAAACATTTATTTCAATATAAATTAATGTTTGTTTTGATTTGTCGGTCTTCAAAAAGAGTTAATAACTTATCTAAATTAATTGGGTCTTTCTGTTAATCCCCCCCCCCCCCCACGCTTTCCGGGCGCTTTTTCGCATATACAGGGTTGCACCCTTAAACTTCCATGGGGCATTCCGATTTTCCACAACTGTCTAGTGCACAGAAATCTAAAAAAAAAACAATGTGCTAGGTAGATCAACTCATTCATTATTGGCATACATACATAAATAATAGTACATTACGCGTCGAGTGCGGAAAGTAGCATTTTGCATGCGAGTGTGGAGTTTGCACCCGAGCGACAGCGAGGGTGGTAAAACCACACGAGCAATGCAAAATTCCGTTTTCGCACGAGTTGCGTACCGTACTTTATCTATGATTATTAGATTTAAATAATAAATACAGAAAAAAATAAACTTCCAGTATACAAGTTCGTATTTCTCTTTTGATAAAGATAACATTAATTCATTAGTTGCATTTTGTGCCGAATTATTTCGGGGGGCGTATTATTCTCCTCATATTCGTCATAATCATTTATATCACTCATTGATTTTCTATTATATTTTTTTTAAAAACTCGATATAAAAGTTACTTTTATTAAACAAACAGCAAATTAGTCTTGTTAAATGTAAACAAACTCGCTAATCGTGCGTAAAGCTGAAGAATTCCTCTTCTTTACCGCACTAGCGTGGTAAAGAAGAGGAATTCTTCAGAACTATGAGACGCGCATGCGCAATGAATACAAGTACGTAAATAATCACTTTCTACGCATCTAAACAGAGATAAATTGTTTATATTTCGTATCAATCGTAGATAAACACATTTTCCAAGAAAGTAATAGGTTAAAAAAACACACAACTTTCGGCTTGAAACACATATTTGTTATTGGAAAGACAGTGCATAAAGTTGTCAGACAGTGGCTATGCCATGTCATAGCCAGATGGACAAAGACGAGTCAGGTGCAATACCGTCTTTGTAAGTATTGGACTCCCAACTCTCGACGCAAAGAAGCGTATATTACACTAATACGTATTAGACTGATAGGTTTCCACTTAAAACTATAATGAGATAATAGCAATATCTACACATCATTGTTTTGGTGACAAAGGTCAAAAAAAGGGTTTCATATGTTTATTTCAATAATAATGATATTTTATCAGTATTGTATTGTCTTGAACAGGGTCGGCAAAAGTAGTTATATATGTATACCAATAAATAATAAGGTGCTCAATCTAGTGAGTGGTTTTTCAGCTTCCTGTACACTAAACAGTTATGGAAAATCGGAATGCCCCATAAAAGTTAAAGGGTGCAACCCTGTATATGCGAAAAAACGCCCAGAATGCGTGGGGGGGGGGGGGACTAACAGAAAAGACCTAATTAATTTACTTAATTTTATTTTCTTTCTATAAATATAATATTAAACCCGTTGCCACGGGCTTACCGGCTTTAATATGTAAAACAACACAAACAATAAAAGGGAACTCTCATAGTAAAAGATAAAACACATGAAGCACTAATCCCCATTACATGATATGAAAAGTCAGTACTAACGACAATAATAGTCCTAAACTCATCATCTTTGCTCTAGGTCGCTTATTCTTTAACAGGATGCAATGAAAATTCCAAACAAATGAAATGTTCAACAATAAAGCGAGGAAAGAAATAATAAAAAGGATGTTCAAATAAAGAGAAACCAATTAGAAGCTATCCTCAAGTTCAACATTGGAATGTAAAACAAAACGTAAACAAAGGAGTACAGGGTTTAACATCTAATAACTGTGCCACTATTCCAGTTCTTTTACAATATGTAAATAGCATAGGACATACTAAACCTTGTTGATTCTATCTATATATATATATATATATATATATATATATATATATATATATATATATATATATATATATATATATATATATATATATATATATATATATATATATATATATATATATATATATATATATATATATATATATATATATATATATATATATAAAGAAAAATCGTTAGTAAAAGCAACTCTCCTTTATATTCTTTCTCGTATAAAGAGAAAGTATTGTGATAGCACGAAAATTCGATTTTGTGAGTTTGATGGATTTACATGTTTAGAGGTCCCCTGAGTCCAAAAAAAAGTGCTTTTTTAAAAATAAAATGTCTGTCGTCTGTGCAGACGCTTAAACTACTGGGCCGATTTTGACGAAATTTGCCACATATGTTGTACGTAAAAAGGAGAAATGCCTACAAAAAGCCTTTTATTCTCCCCCGTGACTGTGATTGAAAGGGGTTATAATATATATATATATATATATTATATATATATATATATATATATATATATATATATATATATATATATATATATATATATATATATATATATATATATATATATATATACATATAATATTATATATATATATATATATATATATATATAATATTATATATATATAATATTCTGAAATAAATCCCCTTTAACAACTCTATGTAAAATAAAGAGAAAAGAGTTTGTCGGAGCCATTTTTAACTTAAATAAGTGTTAAAAAATATTTTGAATAAATATATAAAAGAAATTATTCAATGCAAAATATAAAAATATAAAAGTATGGTATGATATTTCAATTTTCCCATTTTGGAATAAGTTAACAGCGTTCATTTCTTTTTTTTTTATTTAATAATTTTGATATTTTAGCTCGCCTTTTTTTAAAATGTCTGTTATTTCTCTCAAATATATATTATTTCACTGATGTGGTTAAAAGCACATTTCGACGCACTTAGCATTCTCCCCTTTTTTACCAGGGTTGCATTTAACATGAGAATCCGGCCAACACAAGAGAGCACAAAAAACCTAAAAAAAGAACCTAAAAAACCTTTCTGTTTACTCTCCTCTCAAGGGCTAGGGAAAAAACACCAGGGGGGGGGGGAAGAGTTCCACCAATAAAATATAAGCTCTGAATTTGTAACGGGGGGGGGGGGAGAATCCTCAACTCCAACCAGGGCTAAGAAATCACGATACGTCTGATCACAGGGAATTTTATATTTCTAGGTCACTAGTTTTTCCCTATCTTTCCGAGTTAATAAGTATATCAAACAAAAACATTGGTATTTTTTTTATAACCAAGGCAAATGGATATTTTTTAAATATTAATAATTTATTTAATATGTTACATCAATGTTCCTTACAATTTTTTAAAATTTTTTTTATCTTTTATACAAAAAAAGGGTTTTGATGCTAATGTATTTGAAAATCATTCTATTATTTTATCTATTTTTTTTTGTTAAAAGCCACCAGCATCCATACATTTTGGAATTTAACACTATATATTTATACATAGGTTAGCATACAATGAAGGCGCAAGTTTTATTGTTATGGTAAATATGTCTAATCACTATTATTAATAAACCTCGTAAATGAATACGTTTAAATATCTAAAAAAAAAAAAAAAAAAAAAAAAAAAAGTTTTAGTACATATTTATACATAAGTAAACACTTATAAATTTAGGATATAGTATTTACTAAAGTAAATAGATTTAGGATACAATGAAGACGCAAGCTTTATTTTAATGGAAAATATGGCTAACCGCTATTATTAATAAAACTTGTAAATGAATATATTTAACTACCAAAAAAAAAAATATTTTTGTCACCTTCCCGGAAATTTTTTTCCGGTAAACGGGCTTTATTGTAGTAAAAGTACGCATGATAAAGAGGTCATTTTAAATAACAGGATCCAAGAGAACTAACTATAGATATAAAATCATAAAAAACGAAAGGCCTCTCCACAAAATAAATGTTAAATTTTCAATACTAGTTTTCGGTCTCTTGGCCATCATTAGTACTTAGTACCAGTAAAAGATAAAGGAAAACCCCGACTTTGAGTCACATCAGAGTTAAAAAAGGGATCCGTTTTTTTTTGTGTAACCCGTTGTAAAAAAAATAAAAATTCATTTTGTCGAGGGGCTCTCCCTTTTTATGATTCTATTGACAAAAATTCCACTCGCACTCTTATTCAGAATAAAAGTTTGCATCTGATAAAGTTCATTCTAAATAAAAAGATACAAGAGAAAGGGATATGTCAGAATAAAAGTATGGATCTGATAAAGTTCATTCTAAATAAAAAGATACAAGAGAACGGTATATGTCAGAATAAAAGTTTGCATCTGATTAAGTTCATTCTAAATAAAAAGATACTAGAGAAAGGGATATGTCAGAATAAAAGTTTGCATCTGATAAAGTTCATTCTAAATAAAAAGATACAAGAGAAAGGGATATGTCAAAATAAAAGTTTGCATCTGATAAAGTTCATTCTAAATAAAAAGATACAAGAGAACGGGATATGTCAGAATAAAAGTTTGCATCTGATAAAGTTCATTCTAAATAAAAAGATATACAAGAGAACGGGATATGTCGGAATAAAAGTTTACATCTGATAAAGTTCATTCTAAACAAAAAGATACAAGAGAACGGTATATGTCAGGATAAAAGTTTACATCTGATAAAGTTCATTCTAATCAAAAAGATACAAGAGAACGGGATATGTCGGAATAAAAGTTTGCATCTGATAAAGTTCATTCTAAATAAAAAGATACAAGAGAACGGTATATGTCAGGATAAAAGTTTGCATCTGATAAAGTTCATTCTAAATAAAAAGATACAAGAGAAAGGGATATGTCAGAATAAAAGTTTGCATCTGATAAAGTTCATTCTAAATAAAAAGATACAAGAGAAAGGGATATGTCAGAATAAAAGTTTGCATCTGATAAAGTTCATTCTAAATAAAAAGATACAAGAGAAAGGGATATGTCAGAATAAAAGTTTGCATCTGATAAAGTTCATTCTAAATAAAAAGATACAAGAGAAAGGGATATGTCAGAATAAAAGTTTGCATCTGATAAAGTTCATTCTAAATAAAAAGATACAAGAGAAAGGGCTATGTCAGAATAAAAGTTTGCATCTGATAAAGTTCATTCTAAATAAAAAGATACAAGAGAAAGGGATATGTCAGAATAAAAGTTTGCATCTGATAAAGTTCATTCTAAATAAAAAGATACAAGAGAAAGGGATATGTCAGAATAAAAGTTTACATCTGATAAAGTTCATTCTAAATAAAAAGATATACAAGAGAACGGGATATGTCGGAATAAAAGTTTACATCTGATAAAGTTCATTCTAAATAAAAAGATACAAGAGAACGGGATACATCAGAATAAAGTATGTATCTAATGAAGTGTGTCAGAATTAAATCAGGATCTTTTTTTTCTTCCTGATAATTGAGGACTCATTGAATAACTATTGAAGAGCTCATACATACAAGCGTCTACATTACAAGGAATACGTTATAGCGGATTTCCTTTTGGATTAGTTCCAAGGGTCTTTGATCCGGGAACATTTCCAAAATCCTATTTAGGCTTTAAATCTTCTAAATGTACTACAATTTATGCATTAATAGGAAAGATAATCGGTTAATAAAGCATTTAGCCATTATATTCTTATAATTATCATTATAGAATCAAGTTTCATTTACAAGTCAGTAAATCATTGCAAATGAAGCATAAAGATAAATTAATTAAGTTTTTAGCTACTATTTCCTTTTTTATCAGTGTTCACATACTTCACAATGAATTATTATTTTATATTAGTTTAATTTTAGACAAAAATTAACTTTTCAAATGATAGTGAATTTTTTTTGTATTTAGTCCGGCCAAAAGGAAATAAAATAAAAACAGAGAAATTCCAAATATAAATAAAGTTAAAAGTAATTTAACTAGGAATTTAAATGAAATAGTTAAGACCCTAATCAGAAGTAGACCACTTTCTTTTACAATTTAATTAGAATTTTTTAAAAGAATTAATCGGTCCGAGGAATTTGAAACAAACTTCCTGAATAATAATCCATAATATCTCATTTATGTATAATTAAACATATTTATAGAGCCCTCAAAAATATATATATACAGATGAAATAAATATATACAGATGAATCTACAGATCATTTGATTGATATTGTTCTGATATGCGTCACCCAGACTATTTTTTTGTCTTCTCTGATTTTATTTTAGGTATGTAACTTCTGAAATTGTTCTTCACACATTCGAAAATATGGGAAAGCCCAGTCTTTAATTGAATTTATGAACTGTTTTTATTTCACCATAGTAAATACATTATGTTATATTTTTAACTTCATTGCTTACACACACACACATATTATATATTTACACTCAGGGTGTTTCAGCTAAGCCCAGACACAGAAAAAGGGGTTATTCTTCATCAAATTTCCAATACCATGCGTTTGGTCTGTCGACCTTTTTTCGAGATTTGTTTGCATACATTGAGTAATAACTCGACAACTATAAAAGATAATATTATTATGTAGTTTACAGCATTCGAAAAAGGATTAATTTTACTTTAAAATGCACTATTTTTTTTAACAAATCGGGTTTGTTATAATTGTGATATAAGCTACTAAAAATAAATATTTAATTTGATCAAAAGTAATAATGAAACTTTGAGCTGCCATAACTTTTGAATTTTGATGGCTAAAAAATAACTTTTTTTCATATCAAAAGTTGGTGTATTTAATAACCTTTAAAACGCGTTAAATAATTATAGTTAATTGTATTTTTTATCTTTTTCGTATTTTTCGTTTTTTTTTTTTTTTTGTTTTTAATAAAAGAGATATCGGTAGAACAATAATATCTTTAAAACACATTTCACAAGGGTAACGACGTGGCCATTTTAAGATTATATTGATTATTGCTTTCTGAACAGTGATCACTGATTTAAAAGTAGTATCGGCGGCGCTCCCCCAAGCAATAATTCAGTATCAAACAACAAATAAATGAACTCAATTCACAGCACAGGTAAAAACTCGCAGAACTCCTCTCTTTTTTCATTAATTTAATGCATTTGTTGCTTACCTCAAAGTGAACAGAAAAAGTAATTCTTCGGTGGAGGGACAGGGACGGCTAGACATGTTGATGATAAATAAAAAAAATATACGAGTTAAAGAAATCACGTAATATCTTAAACACGCTTACCGTTTACTTGATTACCCCAGTCCGCAACGGAAGGTGAACAATCTGTCCGCGGCGGACAGTCTACTTCTTGTTTGACCGGGATTTAATAAATATAGTCAGAGCCGTTTAAAATATTTACTCACGTTTTCAGAGTTTTGGAAAGGGGAAGGGGGGGGGGGGGCAGATGAATCGTCGCAGTACTTTAGTCTCCACATTTCTTCATAAATGACTTACAAACATTATTCAAAAAATAATTTTCTTTTTACTCTGTGGACCATAAAACTTTTGAATCCAGTAAAATCTCAAAATTGAATGTCATTTCATGTTATTTCATCACATTACTTTCTATGATCTGTCTTATGTGTACCCTTTAATATGTATTGATTTTGTTGGTGGATCCTTATTCGGGTATGATTAATTTACATAGGTTTCACTTTAGGCAACGTTTCGACCTTGCCGGTCATTCTCAAGCCTATAAACAAACTTTATTTTGTTCATTGTTGTTGTTTGGTCTGGTGAGTTGGATCTCCAGTAGTTAACTATTAACTTTTTTAAAAAAATTAACTACTGGAGATCCAACTCACCAGACCAAACAACAACAATGAACATTAACAACAAGGAGGAAACATACACCGAAGAAGAAATATTAAACAACTTTGATAACAAAATCAAAAGCTTCTTAGTACTAAATGATAACATTTACAACCCCATTATATGGAAAATGAAAAGGATTACTATACAAAAATGTAAAACCACAGCTAAAAAGTATTATTAGGTAAAGAAGGTTTTCTTAATTATGTTTTATTATATATGAGGTAATTTTATGTTAAATGGATTCAAAGTATGATGTATGTAACCTATGTTTTGTTGTTTTAAAAAAAAATAAAGTTTGTTTATAGGCTTGAGAATGACCGGCAAGGTCGAAACGTTGCCTAAAGTGAAACCTATGTAAATTAATCATACCCGAATAAGGATCCACCAACAAAATCAACACATTACTTTCTATAAATAAAAACTGTGTATATGAGAAAGTAAAAATCCCCTTGAGTTAATCACAAAATAAGATCGATAGATACTAGAATTAGATTATCTACTTTCTTCTGAACATAAAATTGCTTAATATGAAAAAATAATTCCATTTATCTTACAATTAAACTCCTCTTTCCTAGAAAGTAACATCATTAATTCTAAAAAAAAGTTATAATTAAAGTAGCAAAAATTAAAGTAGATAACTAAGTTATAAGTAATGAAGTGATTTGACTTGTTGCCTCAGTTTTATCTGAGCATGCTCAATCCTCATTAGATAACACCAGGTGCGTAACAAGTAGCTCATTATCATTAAGAAAAACATTTAAAAAAACTTTTTAGTACTTAATTTAGTGTTTTACCCTTTATTAATTGTATTCTCCGTATTTTCTACTAGGCTATTTTTTTTCGAAGATTTAATGGAAAATAGAAGAAGAAAACAAAGAGGTTAAAAAGATAAAATAATAAAGAATTATTTCCAGTTTAAGCCATAAACGATTATGATTGTAGCGTTAAAAGTTGTTATTTTCACAACCCTTAGTAATAATGACTTTTATTGTATATTTCATTCATTATTTTTTTTGTATATGAAGATTTTTTTTTCTCCAGTTTTAATAGCTCATAAATAAAAAGCAATTACATTTCTACTTACTTTTTTCGTCATCTAGAAAAGTTTACAACACTTACCCTAAAAAAAATGGTTAAATAACAAGAAGTGATAATTATTTTAGAGCAAACAAGTTTTTTTTTAAAGTTGTTAAAATAATTATTAATTAACTTAATAATTACAAGGAGATTTACAAGTAGAAAGTCGTTAAGATGAAGATGTTTCAAAATTTTTAGGAATACTTACAGAAGATTTGTAAAAAGAAGAATTATTGTTTAGAATTATTATTTATTTTCTATTTTTGTGGCTGACTGAGTTTAACGAAGGTTGTTACAGGTGGTTAGACAATTTCAGAGGATTTGAAAAGGATGTGGTTCATTGAATTTTTAGTTGATTCAATTCTTCGTCGATAATTGATGAGGTTTTAGAAGATAATGAAATAACAAATCAAAACTAACGGCCGTATAATTTATAGCTCTGATGTAAAAGCTAGCCTCATATAAGGCTATTCAGCCCCGCGCTACAACTTTTGTAAAGTAAAAAATGAATCCAATTTCCCCTGCTTACATACTAACCTCAAATCTAAGCAGTTTTTCCTCAGCCTACCTCCTCTAAGGTTTCGCCTAAGGGTTCGCGGTGTCGCCTCTATGATGGCTTCTGTTTCATATTTTCTAGTTTTTCCGCAAAAGAAATCTACCCCAGTTCCACCATGAATTCGGTTTATTGTTAACATGGTTTCTAATTTTCTCAGTCAATTTTCTAGAGCACATAATTTAAGTGGCGGTGATCAGCTTCATGCATTATAGTCCAGTCTGCAAGCACGTTTCACCCTTGAAACCTGGGCTAGTCAAAACCGATTTTCAAGATTATTTTATTATTCTATTTCATCTGACTCCGCTGTTCTAGTACTAGCACTGCCTTCTAAAATACCTATACTCTTCTAAAATAAAAGACGAGACGTCAAAGGACAATAGTAATTGAAGCTAGCGTCAGCGAGCTTCTTACTATTAAAAAATTATGCATCCTGTCTGTGAGTCGGAAACGTGTGATGATAACTTGAAAAGTTGACTGATCTTGGTGAAATTTGGTACACATGTTCATTTTACCAATGCCCAGGACGAGATAGTTGGACAACGTTATCCGCCCAAGAATTCGCGCGAACATTTTAAATTGGTTTTTTAGGAAGGGAAAAATGCTAACTTCATCTATTCGATGAGACAAACAACTTAATAAATACAATTTTTTTAAGTAAAACCAGCAGCGACACCGCAATGAAGTGTTAAAGATAACCTTTAATACAGAGAAAATAACGTTTTCACCAATATATTAAGTTCTAACGTATCGATTGTAATAAAACTTCACTTGAATCATCTAATGTAATATTGAAACATGAATGTAAAATTTTAACTTGATACAGGCAGAAGTTTTTATGTAGTGAAGTAATACATTTTAAATGGATAGGCCGGTTTAAATGGAGTAGGCCAAGGCGTGAGGGCTGGAATAGTCTTGTTCCCTCACTGCACGGTCTCATCCTCATTAACTATCAACTCATCATGGTTTTCTTAATATTGAATATTTATTGTATTACACTCGCTTCATTGAAAGAGCCACGCGATGCCTAGCATAGAGTATTCTTAGTAGTATAATTTAGAGTGTACTATACTTTATAAAATATACTATATAAAGTTCTTTATAAAGTATACTGTACTTTTAGACTATAGTACTATACTTTTTGATGGTTGTCATGTAATTATTATTTTAATGTAATTAGTTTAGGTTTGGAGTCCTACGGTCTAAGGAAATAGAGTAAAACATTGCGTGTAATAAGACGAAGATCAAAGGAAAGCAGAAGTCTTGCCTTAATCAAACTACTTAAAGTAATTATGTTTTTGTTGTTTTTCCGTTTCCTTTTGTCGTCGATCGGTGGAAAAAAGATTTGAGGTAAGTCGAAAGGTGGATGGAAAGAGAGGAAGGATCTCTCTTGTCTTCATAATGAATCCCATCCCTTGGATGTCTTGGAATAAGGAAAAGCCTTTCCAGATCGACAAAACCCGAAAGCCTACCCTCTCATCCTCCCCCCTAATCCAGGACGAGGGCGAATTTTCCGGTTTTGATCTGTAATTTAACCTGGAGAGAGATGAAGGGGAGGTTTTCTCCGCTGTACGGAGGCTTTGATTCGACTTTCCTTTTCCATCTGGAAAGTGGAAGTGAAAATAGGCACCTTTTGTTCTCGCTCCGTTAAGAGAAGAAAACTCCTACACATGGGTAGTAGTAAGTCTGCCGTGACTCGATGAGAGTCGATGCTTTACGGTACTTCTACTTCGTCGACGTGTGGTGTTGACAGTGAACAAATTGTACACGCGTGTTTGAATTTTCAGAAAACTCGGCATCTCCACCGTCACTGAGATTTGATTAGCTCGAACCTCCGAGTCGTCTCTAAGCCTGTTACCCTCTTGAATATGTGACGACATTGTCAAAGCCGCCGAATCAACTCTGACGATCAGAAACCGACTAAATTTTTTCGTCACATCCCTCTCTCCGGCATATTTATATTTCTCGGTTCGGAGTCACGATTTTTCTAAAATATAGACTTTATAGCGCAATTCTTTTCACCATATTCTCAATATGATTGATTTAAAATCAAATTTTAAAGATGAACACAAAATACGAAAATTCAAAATAAACGGTACAATGAGGTAGAAGACGTGAGCTTCTAGTAAAAAGAGTATTATTTATTTATTTTAAAATCCCTAATGAGCACCGGATTACTTTGTTCGTTAAGCAGCTCAAGTAGCACGAATTTGTTCCTAGGACATCCACAGGACCAGTGACTTGGTCCATTGGCACATCCTGTGGATAGAAGTTTTGCTTCCGGGTGCCGGGTGTCTTATGGAACCGATGTCTGGGTTCTAACGTCCATGGGACATCCATAGCATATCCAGTAGGTTATGCTATGGACAGTTTTGGGACATATTCTGGATGCTTAAAATGTAAATTTTTAGAATAGTGAAGAGTTGAGACAATAGTCATATATGTTATCAGCTAAGGCAGTTACAATATAAATGCTTAATGTTGGACTCCATGTGAATTCTAAGATTGAATTAAAAGTACTAGACATTATATTATGTTATTCCTGCGAGATAGAGAGATGTTATTCCTGAGAGATATGAACCCGGTACCTCAACAGTATGTCAATCTGAAGTCCACTCGGCTAAGAGTCATTTCCGATTTATTGCGACTCAAAGTAAATACTTAAACCTTACACTATAAAAATATAACATTAGTTTTGTGTTTTCTTTCTTCTAGTCCCTAATGTACAACACTTATTTGGAGTAGTTGGGTCTTTTAGGGTATAATAAGTACAAATTTACTTTTCAATTATGGCTATATTTCGACCTACTTGGTCATCTTCAGGCCTAGATTGAAAATGTAAAAAATTTTGTTTTTGCGTCATATGTTGGAAAGAAAGTTATTATCACCTTTTTGGTTCGTCATTTACAATAAAATACATCACATCATATCACATAACATTAACAATTAAACCATTAATATTTGTCAAATAAATATTTAAAAAATATAATAAATTAATAAAAGGCATGGTAAAAGCGGTAACCTGGATGTAACCTATCCTCGCAAAAACAAAATTTTTTACATTTTCAATCTAGGCCTGAAGATGACCAAGTAGGTCGAAATATAGCCATAATTGAAAAGTAAATTTGTACTTATTATACCCTAAAAGACCCAACTACTCCAAATAACATTAGTAAATAATTGGAATATACAAAAGGATATCCCAAACACATGATGATGTAATAATCATTAAATAAAAATGGGAAAAATATTGAAAATATCATAAAATGTGAAAAAATTGTAATTTATGTTTTTTAATTTTGGTGAAATAAATATCTATTATTATTATTAATATGTAGAAAATTTTACTTAGTTTATAGTTGGTGTAATAATAATTTAAGCCAGTATGACCTCACAAGTACATATAAAAAATATACACAACTGACGTTATCATTATCTGCTTCAGAGAGATATCAATAAAAATTAATTTTCATTTCCACAGGTCAGTATCAAATATCTCTCTCTTAAATTTAAATTTCTTTATCAAAAGACAATTTATTTTTACAATTGTTTGTATTTAAATTTTCTTCATGTTATTTTAACTAATGTCAAACATTTTCTTAAGGGGGGTTCACAGCTAGCGGATACGTAATTGCGGAAGCCCGAAGGGATTCATCTATATGGCAATGCTTTTGCGGCGCCGCGGCGCCTGGCACGTTTTAAAGCGGCGCGCCGCTTTAAAACGTGTATAGGACTTCGTCCTCTTCACTTCGTCCTCTTCTTCTGTCCTTCCCTTCTGTGTTTATATAATATTTCATTTGTTGTATTATAATATATTTGTATCTGTTCCTACAATATTTTCATTGTATCTATGTTTTATCTTTATCTGTGTATTATATCAGTGTTTTTTATATCTGTGTTTATTATATCTGTTCCTACATTATTTTTATT
Source organism: Gerris lacustris (assembly GCA_951217055.1). Lineage (NCBI taxonomy): Eukaryota > Metazoa > Arthropoda > Insecta > Hemiptera > Gerridae > Gerris > Gerris lacustris. The sequence continues at coordinate 67,032,269 of OX578279.1, read as the reverse complement.
ATGTACCTATTTCTTATTTATATATAATAAAAATCTTTATATATAATCTTATTAAATAAGTATTTTTTTAGCAAGAGAACTAAATTCAAGTTGAAAACACGATGTTTAATTGGCTTATTTATAACCTGACCGACCGAAACTCGAGGGTAGGAATTTTTACAAATCTCCCTTTGTTGCCCTAATATGTACAAAAATGTTTCTAATATTTAAAAATGTTTAAGGCCATTGTCAAATTCATATCAAAAGAACAATAACAGTTTTATTGTTCTTTGTATTTTTTTAAATAGCAATAAAGTTGAAGTAGGGGGGAATAAAGTAGGATACTGTAGATACGGTATCTTAGGATTTTTTAAAAAAAGTTTATATGAGAATGCTTGAAGCTATAACGTTTTCACGTAACCGATGGAGTAGGTAAAAGCAAAGAACGGAGAGAGGGGCCCTATAATATTTAGGTTAACACGTCCTTATATAGGAGCAGAGTCTATGAAGTATTCAGCTGGCAATCGGCCACTGAGGTAAGGATAGACTAAGACACGGAACACGTTATTTCCAAGGTCCAATCTCCACTGTCCAGGGACAACATACCCCATGAAAAATTTCGGACTTGCAACAAAACAAAATAACGTTTTGTGAACAAGAGGTTGGGGAAATAAGAGTATAAAAGTTTAGCACGTAACCGGAGAATGGTTACTTTCCCGTCCAGGGGACTATTTGAAGCTATTTTGTACGTCTAGAGTCCAGTGCATTTTCTTGAGAAAGTGACAACTGCAAAAAAAGAAAAAACGGTTCGTGTCGACCTCTGTTATGTATAATGCATCAAAGCTTTAAAAGAATAATAAAAAAAAAAAAAATTTCAAACGAAGCTAGATGAAACAAAGAATAATAAAATCATTTTTTTACGACTTAAGACCCCTTAATATAACAACGAAAGAATAAGTTTAAGACATTAAAAGTAACTTTTATTTCCAGCCTGAGCTCTAGAATATTAAATTAAAATTCTACTAAAATAAAATACATTAAAATAAATAACAAATTTAAAAAAAGTATCTAGCAAAGTGTGTAATAAACACAGGTTACCTGAAATGTGTTAAAAATTTTAAAAAACTTAATTAATTTGTAAAATTTTTTCCGTATCTTTAACGAATAGGAAGAATATGGATATATTTAATACGTAATCTTTCAATATATGCTAGTCAACTACGTTTGTCTATTGCCATTCACATTTCAAAGCATATAATTTCAAAACCATAAATAAATATTTTTGCGATTTTTTTTTTTTTTTTTTTTTTTTACTTTCGGGCACTCTTTTACTTTAGCACCCCCCTTGGTTCTAAACAGTCTGCACTACAAAAGTCTCAAAGGTTTGTGTGTTTGTCTCCCAAAAGACATTGAGACTCTTTGGGCAGTTTTAATATTTAACAATCCTTTATCTTAACTGTTGATTAGACTAAGGGATATGATCACAATTATATACACAAGAGTGATATTCCTTTGTCCCAAGGTACATTGGAATAAATATCCCTTCGTCTTAATAGTAATTTAGACTGAGGAATATATGTTACTCTGTATATTATGTTCCTTTGTCTAAATAACTATTAACACAAAGGAATATATAGGGGGATGCTAAAGTAAAAAATTCTCTACTTTCGTTTATTAGATTCAATCCTTCTTTACAACTTATACAAAATAATTTATTTAAGGCCTTTTTAGTATTATTTCTTACTAAAAAAAACGATCAAAAACATTTCCTTGTAATGGCTATACTTCGCCCTTCATTTCTAGGCTTCTCCAGGCTACAATATTAACAAATTACTAATAACAATGAACAATAAAAATAACATTAAAATAAGATTTTTTTTAAAAAGAAAAATTTGTATCACATAGCTACCTTCTACTACAATATAAAACTTAAATATAGCCTTCAAAAGACCAGAATATATACCAATTAAACACAAGTATGCCAACATTATCAAACAAAACAAACCCAATGACACGTGACCAAGTCACAGTACATTCCCTATATTGAGACGATGTCTCGTCTGGTAGATGAAATTGTTTCAGCCGATCAAAATTTACCACTTTCTTTCTTCTCCAAGCCTTTCAGATTTTAAAATAAATTGAATTTATTTTTGATCTCCTTTCCATTCTGGTCTAATCTGGACTCGATGCCCACTTTGTTTACAGTTTTTGTGCTTGAAAATTTTATAGGAATTCTCTATTTACTGATCCGCACACCAGTGATCGGGCTGCTACCACTCTAGCGCTAATTTCAACGCAACTTTCTACGGGGACAAACTAGCGTTACAGTCCAGTGACTACAAACTTGTCCTGTCGACCAGACCCCGAACTTGTCTAGCATAACTACCAATAACCTCGTTACAATTAACCCGGCCTCCACCCTTTTTAAACCTAGAGTTATATCCTCATCTCTCGACTCACGACTTCGACGGCAATTCTTTGTCTCTCTTTTTGCCATGTCTGCTTACTTCGATGTAAATAAGAAAAGTTCATAGAAATCCGCAACCACTAATTGTAACTTAGCCGCGATCTACTTAAATATAAAATTTAGATTGATAAAGCATTTACAAAAACAGAATATATATCAAAATCAAAACTCAACACCAATATCAAACAAAACAAACCCAATGACAAGTGACTGCGTTAGGCTTACTTTATTCTATATAGCTACGTTTATATAGGGTATTGAAAACGATCTTAACACGGTTGCTGTTTTTAACCGATGTCTGTTTAAACGACCTTATTGAGTTGGAATTTATAATTATTTAAATACAGTTCTAACATCATTAGAAAACAGCTAATTTTGAAACGTGATAATTATGATGGCTGTGACAGAAGGTTATGTTTGTACGGTTGAGATGTGTCAGGTGAAAAAATGAAACTGCTCATGCCCTAATACGATCTCAATACAGTAAAGCCTTGTCCAGACTGCCGAACCGAACAGAGGAAACGAGCCGACCATTGGTGTCTGCGCATGCCCAGTCTAAATTGCGCCTGCGCATCTCACTCTGGGCATGCGCAGAGACCAATGTTCTAATGAATGAACTAACTTAAATACGGCGCGGTTATATGGAAAGATACCGTATACAGATCATTTTTAATACACCATGTAAACGTAGATTATCGTTTAATTAAATTGTATAATCATGACTAATAAGTTAATTTAAATAAATATATCATAAAAACACATTTTCAGTCAGTTTTATCATTCAGTTCAGCATTTTTTTGTTGTCAGTAAAAGTAGCTTAGAAAAACGAATCCATTGCCTCTTGAACAAACTTAGCATTTAAGTTTGAAAACTAGAAGTTTAATTATACACTAGGTCCGGTAACTTAAACTTACTAAAAAAAAGTAAAAAACAAGCTATTAGTCCGACAATAATAATTGAACAAAACTTTCTCATGTACATAAAAATTATTTAACAAAAGATTTTAAAAAAGTTTTAATCAAAGTTCAAATAACTCCCGAGTTCAACGAGAAAAAAAAAATTAATATATATTTAGTTTTATTCGAGATATAGAAATGCACTTACATGTTGAAAACGAGTAAAATATCTAGCATGCTATTAAAATATTTTGATTTGCGAAATAAGTCAGACTTATACACAGGGAAAAGTAAGAATAAAAATAACAAAATAAACCTAAAATAAAATAAAAATATATATTTGAAATTTTAATGATTTCAAATTCATGATTATTATTTCCTTATTATCCAAAAAAAAAGTAAACATTCAACCTTAAAGTAATCAAGTGCAAACACATTTTATTTAAGTTTACTTTTAAAAGAAGAACTTATTACTTCCTTAAAAAAAAAAAACTTTTCTTTTAAAAATAATAAATTTGTATTTCATAGAAACTTCTTAGCTCAGAGCTTTTTATTTAATAACCACCAAAATTCAATTTAAAAGGTTTCAATGTAATAATCGAACCCAGTTGCAAACAGAGAAAGGTTTTTCTTGAAATGCTTAAATTTAAAAGCAAAATGCTTCAAAAGAAATAAATATAATATAAAATCTACACCTACATACATTATTTAATAATTTAAAAATTTTATTTATTCGCTGAACTTATTTAACGAAAATAATACAAAAATTCTATTATATTTCTTGTTGATTATATGTATGTATAAATATATATATATATATATATATATATATATATATATATATATATATATATATATATATATATATATATATATTATATTTTATAAATATTACACTTATTCTTAAACTTTTGCTTCCTAGCTTACCGAAGGTAACGGAAGCTATGTGATCGTTCTGAAGAACATAAAATCTTTAGGTCTCCGATTTCAAAAACACTAAGACAGAAATCCGTTTCAGACACATCAGGGAACATTTTTGGTTCCTTGTCTGTCTCTCGGTCTGTCGTTCAATTTTAGCGAACCAACATATCTTCAAAACTACACGTCCTATTTTAATGAAATTTGTATAGTAGTTCATAACCAGCTCATTGTTGGTCTCCTACCTATACCTAAGTTTCAACCTTCTGCGCTCATTTGTTTCTTTTCCACATGCCCACAAACATACATTTATTTACATCTATAATAAAATCGCTTCAAAAATACTTATCTAATTTGCATGAAACTTTTATAGTTTATCGAAAGTAGCCCGCAGATAGCCACAGATTAATTGGAATCGTCTGCGCTCTTTAACTTTTGCTAAATCGGTACTTTAACTAATGAAATAAATTAAAACAATTTTGACAGATTAAAAAAAGGGGGAAACAAACAAATTAGACAATAATAGCTTGTAAAAGCATAAAATCAATAAAGTGCGTGTTAGGATGCGAGGAAGGAAGAAGCCAATTGGTAGTCTATTTTTTTAAGGGACATAGACTGCTCTATAATTATTCAACATGGTTGTAATTATTATCATGAGTGTTAACAACTCAACAACTTTCACTATCCTGTCCTTAAGGCCACCTGAGGCCTCTTATATAGAAGTGTATCTAACATTATTCTGAGGATACAACAAACCCTGGCTCTTAGCCGGTAAGTTAACAACATTTTAGAAACAAAGGCATTTCGTTGTTCAATAAAAAAAAATTAAGGAGACCAACGCTAAAAATATTATATTATGCGTCTAGTGCGGAAAGTAGCATTTTGCATGCAAGTGTGGAGTTTGCACCCGTGCGACAGCGAGGGTAGTAAAACTACACGAACAAAGCAAAATGCAGTTTTCACACGAGTTGCGTACCGTACTTTATCTACGATTGTTGGATTTTAGAAATACAGAAAAAGGTTTCTTTAACTAAACAAATAGCAAATTAGTTTTTGTAAATGTAAAAAAACTCGCTAATAGTGCGATAAGGTGAAGAATTATGAAACGCGTATGCGCAATTAATACAACTACGAAAATAATCACATTCTATGAATCAAAACAGAAATAAAATTATTATATTTCGTATCAATCGTAGATAAAATTTTTGAAATATGTTCTTATGGAAAGCATTAACTTTCCACACATTACGGGTTTTATTCAAATTTCTTTAATATTATTGGTAAAAATAATTTGAAATTACATAGGCTACATTCGATAAACTATCGAAATTTCTTAAAACTAGAATGAGAATTATTGAAAATTTAGGTGTTAGTAAAATAGACTTCCAATTAGTGTGGCACATAGCTTCCTCGCAACCTATCATGTACTTTATTGATTTTATACAAAATTGTTTTGATTTTTTTACATAAAGTATCAATTTAGGAAAAGTTAAAGAGCGCAGACAGTTCAAATTAATCTGGGGCTATCTCCGGGTAATTTTCGATAAACTATAAAAGTTTCATTAAAATTATATAAGTACTTTTGGAGCTGTAGGTGTAAATAAATGTATGTGCACATGTGGAAGAGAAACAAACGAGTGCATGAGGTTGAAACTTAAATGGGACCAACAATGATCAACAAATCAATTAAGACCAACCATACAAATTTCATTAAAAACGAGCGTTTAAAATATATTGGTTCGCAAAAATTGAGGGACAGACTGACAGACAGACACGGAACCAAAAATGTTCCCTGGTGTCTAAAACGGATTTCTGTCTTGGGATTTTTGAAATCGGAGACATAATATTTTCGTCTTTTAGAACGATCACATAGCTTCCGCTGCCTTCGTTAGGCTCGGAAGCAAAAGTTCTAGTGCAGGAAATCGGTCCTATTATATCAAATCGGGTAGACCAAAAAATGACTTATCTACCAGGGTCCCAAGGAATATTAAAGTATAAAATATGGATAACAAATAATAAATGAATAAAATAAATGTAACAGATACAAATAAGGTAAAAAAGTTGCAAGGCAGTAAATTAAAATTTTAAATATTTAAAAAAATAAAAACCTCCAATAAACAAAACATCCTGAAGACAAGGTACAGATTTTTGGCTCACCTGAAACAAATAAAATAAATTAAATAGCAAAACAAAGTAATAAAAATTAAATTTACCAATAACTAAAACAGATGTAGCTTATATTCACCAATTATACACATCATGGGCATGTTATACATTATAGGCAATAACTTCAATAACAAATAGGTTTAAAAAATTAAATTTCATTTATTTTTTGTCACTGGGAGCGGCCAAAGCTACCCTGATCTGTGATAGGTAATATATATCGTATACTATACAAAACAATTTACATAAAAAAGTATAAATATCACAGGGAAGAACTTGCAGCCCTGTACTTTTAAGGGTTTCGTAGGATATTAAGCATATACGAAATAACATTCATTTTATTTCCTCACCCTACTTTTATGAAAGTAAAAAAAAAAATTAACAAATTTATATGGAAGGCCCCAAAAAACCAAACAAAAACAAAAACCAAGTGGAGTAAGGGATCCCTAGTTCAATCCCCGTGAGGGTCAAATTGTTTTTTTATCTGTAATAACGACAAGGTAAATTAGATTTTTCCGGAAATTTCCATCGGCCCATCATCATAGGTAGTAGCATAAATTATTCTTAAATTTTAGGACTAGCCGTTAAATGGTTGGGGGAAGGGATTATTTTGGGGATATTTTAACTTATAAAACTAATAAAGTACAATGTTAAATATGTAAAAATATTTGTAATCTACTCTTCAGTAGCTTTGATTTGATACCCTCTGATTATAGAAATAATATTACATTTTTAACTTCTACAAATTTTTTCTATGTGTGGGTCAAAAAGTTGCGCCAGTGTTTTAAATTTCAACTCTCTACCTTGACGTGCGATTCAGCATTGAAGTGAAGAACACACGTGAAGTGTGACGAACACACGTGAAGTGCGACGAACACACGTGAAGTGCGACGACCACACAGACACGATATCCTCAGCATAGGGTTTCAAGGAGATCTAGGAAACCCTAAAAATATCAAAGAATTCATTGATATTTCGTAAATCAATAAGAGGCGTGACGTCAGAGCTGCTAGAAGAAACTGCATTTTTAATGAGTGGACAAATTGATTAAATAAAATTCATGTCCGAGCTGAGTTTAAGCATGTTTGCTAACACTAACAACAAGCCTGAGGTTGATCAATCACTTTCTAATTCAATTAACTACGTTTATCAATTGACAAGTCCAACTTGTTAATATTCAGAATGTATTAATACTGTATATTCTATCAATTCTATTAAACTCTATCAATAATTTATTCCACAATAGACATTTACAGAACTAGAATATTAACATGGACTTAAATAGGCAATCAAACAAATTGGACAACCTCCTTTATTATAAGTTAATTCAGTATTAGTTATTCAGTAACTAAGTACAGAAAGTTAGATCTCTGTAAATAGCGTACTATCTAATACGCAGATAATTAAAGCACAAAACAGTAGTTCGTATGAGTAATTTTGAAGAAATAAGGGCAAATATATGTATGTATGTTTTAGAGTATGTGAAAGAGAAACAAATCGGCGCAGATGGTCGAAACTTATATGGGACCAACAATGAGCTAATTATGGCCTACCATCCAAATTTCGTTTCATATGAGGCACTTCTTTAGATTGTTACTCCCCTTGTGGGATATTCCTTTCTAAGTACATTGGACTAAACATTGCTATTTCTTAAGAGTTATTTAGTCAAAGTATTTTTTTTTTTATTCTAAAACAACATAGGGGAGTAACAATCTAAAGAAGTACCTCATATGATATTATGTTCTAAAAAATTGAGCGACAGACGCGATAGGGGAAGGCCCTACAGCTGGAGACTTGATTGCACACTGCACACCTCCTATATCTTTCTAACTCCCTGTTACCACGTATAACGTTTTTGACTTAGATTTTTAGTAACGCTTTTCGATTTTATGTAGCAAAGCCAAGACATGAAAATGTAAAAAAAAACCTGAAGAGGTCATGTCGCTTGGTCCAATGATGGAGGATGGACCAAGACAAGTGTATCACATGGAAAACACATTCTTGGCATAAAAAATAAATAAATCGGTCCGAGACAATTCAGACAAACTTTCTCAAAAAATCTCAGTCCCAGACCCCAGAAAATATTAATATATTGTTACCTATCCACAAGGATACGCGTGTCAATAAGTCAGCAATTCAAACATTTCTTCGGATATAAGTGGTTACATAGCAATTTTTTTTTTTATTACTTCAAATCATGCCATTATGTTGTATTATCTGTTTAATTTTTCCCCCTTTTTGTCTGTGTTATGTAAATTAATAGGGGGCCAGGGTAGCCGAGCGTCTTAAGGCGCTCGCTCAGCTATCAATAAGTCGAGGCAACTCGAGGTCGTGGGTTCGATCCCGTGCCATGATACTCTGAATTGCATCAATGAATCGCGGATGGTGCAGGGCGAGGGACACCCGTTAAGGGGACTCTTCCCCCACTCTTTGATGTGAGTCCGATCCGTGTCATGATGAAATTTGTATCTATGGTTAGGGGACGGAGCAGGGCGAGGGACACCCTTTATGGGGACTCTTCCCCCACGCTTTGACGCACGCTTATATAGCTTACTAATGACCAAATCACACTCGCTTCGGCGATACAATGTACAAATGTATGATGTGTGTAATAGCTGGAACACTCCACCACGGGGCGTAAAAAGGGCCTAAGTGATGGCCTAATTGCAAGGTTCGAACAAGTGGTTCGTCCTACCCGTTCTAGTAGGAAGTACTAGACTACTACTACTACTATGTAAATTAATAAAAGCTTATTTTATTTTTATTTATTGTTTTAAGATAAACTTTAGTACTAGCTGTTAAAGGCAGATTTTATTTTTATTTTTTATTGGGAAATCATCAAGATTTATAAAATAATCCTGACTTTAAGGGGTAGTTAGTAAAATCAATACGTAATACTAAATACAGATGAATAATGTCTAGATAATTAATAAATAAATGTTTCTTTAAATAGTTAAAACCACTCTAAAACTCGAATGGTTAAACAAGGTATTTAAATAAAGCGAAATTATTAATTACCCGAATGTTGACTCGAAAACAGCAATAACTAAAAGTTCAGGAATAGAAAGCATAGTTGTAACAAAATAACCATCGCGTGAATTCATTGTAAAATACATATTTAAAATAATAATAGATATATTATCCATTCAACTCTCACATTTCAACATAGCATTATAATTTAGTTTTTGTTTTTGTTTTATTTTTCTCTAGAATATATAATCTGATTTTAAATATCTGTATCTATAACACGATTTACAAAAGAACATGAAACCGCGGTAAACCATTTATGTATATATTTCTATATTACTCTAATTTCTTGTATGTAAAAATTAAAAAAAAAAAAAAAGAGGAAAAATATGTCTATAAAATTATAAACGGTTAAAATGGATACAATAAACTAATTAGTCTCTAAAATTATAATATAAGGATAAACAATTCCTTATGCAGCGCTTTATCATCATTAACTTCATTTTTCTTATGCAAAATCTTATAACAAAACTTTCTTTATCTATCCATCAACTATTCTGATTTAAGAACTTTATGTGCATTCTAGTTTTCTTTTTATGCAAGATCTTATTAAAAATCTTTATCTTCATTAGTTATAAACTCAGTTGAGACAAAGATTTAGAGAAGTTTAGAGACGCTGGTCCTCAAAAATTATAGAGCAAACCATGTGTCAAAACTGTATTAAACTGTAACAAACTGTGATGGATAATGTTAAGAGTGATGAATTGTGTATCATGATAACAGTCATGGATAATGTTTCAGCTGGAAGTGATAAAGAACGCTAATTTTATTAAAGCGGACCTAAACGTTTAAAGTAGAGGAAACCACGTTTTCACATATATCTTACGTTCTAACGAAACTATTTTAATAAGAATGAATATACATCGTCTAAAGTACAATTGAAACAGATATGCGAAATTTCAACTTGATAGAAGCAGTAGTTTTTTATGTAGCGAAGTACTTAATTCATTTTATAATAGTTGAAATAGAATGGCCGGGACTTGTAGGTAAGTTAAGGAGTAGTAGAAAAACTCTTATCCCCCACTACATGTCCCTCAAATACAATCATATTCTTTAACTATCAACTCATCATGATTAACTTTTAATATTCATTGCATTACTCTCGCATCAATGAAAGAGCCACACGATGCCTAGTTATGGTTTTATTTTAAAATTTATTGATTCTGATTAACCGTATGTTTAGTTGATTATTAAATTGCCTATGCATCGTTAAATTTCTTTGAATTGGATGGAACAAGAAGTTATGGTTATCCAAAGCAATTGTTAAGAAAAATTGCAAGCGTGTACAGTACTTAACTCTTGTAAAGTAACAATTAATAGGAAGAGAGTGTAAGTTGTTGATGTGTAGGTTGTTCATGTGCAAGGTGTTCATGCTTAGGTTGTTCATGTGTAGGTTGTTCATGGGTAGGTTGTGCATGTGTAGGTTGTTGGGGTGTAGGTTGTTCATGTGTAGGTTGAGCATGTGTAGGTTGTTAATGAGTAGGTTGTTCATGTGTAGGTTGTTCATGTGTAGGTTGAGCATGTGTAGGTTGTTAATGAGTAGGTTGTTCATGTGTAGGTTGTTCATGTGTAGGTTGTTCATGTGTAGGTTGTGCATGTGTAGGTTGTTCATGTGTAGGTTGTTGATGTGTAGGTTGTTCATGTCTATTTGATGTCAAGTTGCTTATTCCCTGTGATTTAAACTCACTACGAGAGAGGCTAAGCCCCGTGGTATTTGGTCTCGATCCAAAACAGGCCTTGCTATTATTGTACTAAGACTAAAACTGTCTTTCCAAGTTCCTACATAAAACCTAATGGCGGAAAAGATTCCTTGCTTCAATTCCTCTTAACTTTAGAGTTAGTCGTAAATCTGTAAAATACTGGACTTTTCCACATCATAAATAAATTAAAATAATTTCCTAATAATTCTTTAAGTTACCGATAAATATAACTTTTACACATAAATTTACAATTTCGAGGGAAGGCGGTTTTATATATAATACCTAGTTTTCTAAGAGCTGTGCCAGATTATAAAAGTACTATAATATATTTTAATATTGAAGAAAATATATTTTTGACAATTTGAATCAAAGAATTTAAGTTTTTGCAATCATAAATGGTTCATAATAAGAAAATAAAATTTTTATTACAAATAACAAAAAAGACACAGACTGTTGGGCAAAGAAAAAACTTAATAAAAAACTATAATATCGATAGGGCAGGATAAGAGGACTAAAGTTCTCCAAATCATCTATACTATAAATGCATTTTGTTCTTCACAGGATGCTAATGCTGAAGAAATGTCCTAGACCAATGTGAAGCTTGTTAAATCAAATCAAACCGCACATGATCGATATGAAGGGCAAAAGAATCAAGTTTTTGCAAGTAAACAAACAGGTGGTTGTTTACTTTTTGTTTTAGATTTTCAATAAAATAAGATTTACTTTCATCAATATCTTGAAAACTAGATTTTTCCCGGGAAAACGGCTTATATCGTTAGATTTGTATTTAAATGGACTACGTTTGAGAATTTTTATAATCAAAATCGTCAGAACCGTTTTCGAGAAATAATTTATTTTCACGTTTTTTTTTTAGAGTATCTGGGGGGGTAGCGTCCACAAATTTGGGGCTAAAATTCATTTCTCGATTTCGCCTAGGAATATGATTTTTCTGAACATGAATGCCAAATTTTGTCAAAACCGGCTCAGTATGTTAGGGCCCTCAGGTCTGCACGGATGACAGACGGACATTTTTTTAAAAACCACTTTTTGGACTCAAGAGACCTCAAAACATGTAAATCCATCAATATCTCAAAATCAAATTTCGCGCAATCACAATACTTTTTTCTCTTTATATGAGAAAGTAAAAAACTGTAGTCACATAAAGATCAATATGGAAATAACGAAGAACGAATACAGTTATTTACGCACCGCTTGTATTAAGAATTCTGTTCAATCTCGAAGTCACTAAAATAGTTCAAAACGGAATATCTAGCAAATAAAACCTAAAAGTTCTTACAAATATTTTAAGATAAGATAGGTCCAGTTGAAATTAGTTTTCAAACAAAATAAATCTAACTTGATTCAAAACAAAACGAAATGGTTCAAACAATCATAAATCAACTATTTTGTTAAATTTTTCTTCTCTTTGCACTTTTCTAGGAATTTCCTTAGTTTATATTATACATATATATATTTTCTGGAAGGCTGACGTTCTTTTTACCTTTTTACACACAACCACTTACACATAAGAAGAAAACGAGATGTAAAAACAGTCGAGGAAAAACGATAAATCAGTTGAAGTAGAGGAGAAAAGCTGCTTAAGCTCCCCTTTGCTGAGCACGAGGTAGTCGTAAGCAGCTGGGGGGAGTACCAAGTCCTCAGGCAAGCGCCATACATCACTTGTTGGTACTTCTAATACTTTTCTACCTCCTCATCTCGACCTGTTCCCTCGCCTTAAAGCTTTTTGCCCTAAGAATCTAAAGTGAAATCGAGGACAATTCATAGCTCTTACCCATAAAAAGGTAAGGAGTAAGAATTATCCGAGATTCATGTCGATTTTACAATCGATCCCGCCTTCCAAACACCTTTATTTATGTATTTTAATTTCTTTAAAACCCCTAGCACGTTCTTTTTTTCTTCTTTACCTTCGATTTAGAAAAAACTTAAATATCAGAAGTAAAGAGGATCCCAGAGTTGTAAACTGCTTTAGAAAATATATAAATGGGAAACTTGTTGGACCTTTTTTTTTTAGGTATAATTTACATTTCATTTTCTATTTCTTAGTAAAATAAGAACGCTCATTATTAAACAAGAACAGTAAATGAGTACTATTTTTAGAGAGAACAATGTGTATATTATATAGTAGAGAGAGAACAATGTATGTACATACTATATAGAGAGAGAACAATGTGTATAATATTATACTGTAGAGAGAGAGAACAATGTATGTATCTATATTCTACATAGATAAAATGAAATGTATGTATATACTATATATAGAGAGAACAATGTTTATACTATAGAATAACAATAAAACATACAATGTATGTACATTTTTGGTATTGAAATACACCTCTTTTATAATGTTTGCACTAGAAAGAGAGAGAGAATAATGTATATACTTTATAGAGAGAACAATGTATATACTATAGAGAGAGAATAATGTGTATACTATGTACAGAGAACAATGTATATACTATAGAGGGTGAGAACAATGTGTGTACTATATAGAGAGAGAACAATGTTTATACTATAGAGGGAGAGAACAATGTGTGAATAATATATAGAGACAACAATGTTTATACTGTAGAGAGAGAGAATAATGCTAATTTTACTATGTACAGAGAACAATGTATATACTATAGAGGGTGAGAACAATGTGTGTACTATATAATGTGAGAAAAATGTATAAACTATAGAGATAGAGAACAATGTGCATACTACACAGAGAGAAAACAATGTGTATATACTATAACCATGTAAATAATATAATATTCACATGGAAAACCATGTCAACAATCTTCAAGATCACCAATCTTTTACGCATTGATACATTTTCACATACAAAAAATAATATTGTTAATTTTATTGAAGTAGCAGAAATCTACAGCAGACGGCCCAGTAATTAACAACTGATTTTGAGCTGTTCCTGGACTACATTACGAATTCTTTCTTTGCCTTTTAAGTTCATCAGACTAACTAACTAAATTAATGCGTAAGCTTCCGGGGGTTGTTTCGTCGTTTGCAGTGAACTTCAATAGAGAGGATGGTTACCCCTTTCCTGTTCCTGGAAAGCTCTTGTCAGCACCTGAGCCAAGCAGACAACCCCCACTCCACAAAGGAACACCGACCAAGGAACTACCCGATTGCATCATTCCGACAAAGGAACAACCCGACTGAAGGAACCCCCGGGAAATCCAGACACAATTTACACTCTAGAAAAGCAGTATTAATATGTTGTTCTTCTCTCCAGTCGTCAGTTTTGTTACTTTGAGTTATACATAAATACAACACTGTAGAGAACTATTTTCTCCTCTGAATCTATCTATACATTTAGTAGATGAGTTCGTTCAATATTATCGTACAGATGTTAAAGATAGATAAAAACCAAGTTTTAAAAGTTTAAAAAACGAAAATTTTGTATCTTGGGTTATTGAAAAGAAGTCTGCAACAGATTTACCAATAAACCCCACTTCTACAAACCTTAAGACGTGTTATTTCTTAGGAAACTAGGTATGTATGTATATGTACTTATATACTACAATTTATGACTTGTGATTTTGCTTAACTTTGCAATTAAGGTTAGTATCCAAGATACTTATTTAAGATCCTAGGATATAACTCATTTTATAAAAGGCACCCGCCTGAGACGAAGGTGATTATTGGATCCAGGTGAGCAGGGCTGGATGGTGACCATCTGGGGGTCCTTGGTGGTATTAGGGTCGGCGGTCTTGACCGGTCCCCAAAGCTTAAAGTCGGCACCGTTACCCATCAGTAACGGACTATAATCCTCCTTCCTCAGACTGGTGCTAAGAGGACTAAGGGGGTAATGGAGGGGTGTACTTCTCTACATAAGACACTCGATGCCTCTTAGCCAATAGCCAATTAATGGGTAGAGGCATCCTAAAAGTGGAGCTCTATCTTTGAAGAGAGTGTGTGTTTGCAATAAATATTTAATATTAAGCAATAAGTTAATCGTGATGAGTTTTGTAGTGGGGAGAAGGGTCCTTTCTACTATTCCTTAACTTACAAGCCCTGCCGCCCAAGTCCATTTCAACTATTATAAAATGTATCACTTCACTACACAAAAACTTCTGCTTGTACAAGTAGAAATGTTACATACCTGTTTCATTTGTACTTTAGACGATATGTATGAAGTTTTATTGAAGTCGTTAGGTACTTTAAAACAATGATATTGGTAAGAACATTGTTTTCTCTGTAATAAAAGTTTATGTCCGCTTTAATAGTTTTAACGATCTTTATCACTACATATAGTGGTGTCATTCCAATTTTAAATTTGACCTTTGCACGCGAACTCTTAGACGGATAATGCTGTCCAACGAACTTAGCCTGACTATTAGTAAAAGGAACATTTATACCAAATTTTAACTAAATCGGTCAACGTTTACTCAAGTTCTGTCGGACACGTAAACGTTACTAACAGGAAGCATATTTTGTTGAATGTAAGAAGCTCGCTTCAACAATCTTTTAAAGAAAACAGTAATTTAAGCAGTAATTTAAGCTAAGATAAATTGATTAGCTTAATCAATCCATTATAAATCTAAATTGTCCTAACTTCGCGTGGCACTATCATTGAAGCGAGCGTTAATGCAATAAATATTATAGATATTAAGAAAATGGTTAATCATGATGAGTTAGTAGTTAAAGAGGATGACTGTAATAAAGAGCCGTGTAGTGGGGAAGAAGGGTGCCTCTCTACATATTCCTTAACTTCTATGTTCCGGCTGTCTTCATTTCAACTATTATAAAATATAACACTTTACTACTCAAAACTTCTGATCCTATCAAGTTGAAATTTTTGTGTCAATTGCACTTTAGACGATGTAAATTAAATTTTATAAAAATCGTTCAGTTAGAACGTAAGATATCGGGAAAAACATTGTTTTCTCTATTTTAAACATTTAGGTCCGCTTTAATAGTTAATGGTTAGTTTTAACGATCTTTATCACTACATAGCGGTACCGCTGTTGGTTTTCTTAAAAAAATGTTCGTCTCATCGAATAAATGATGATAGAATCTTTTCCCGTCCTGAAATTCCAATTTTACATTTGAAGCTCACGTTTATGCGACCGTTGCGCGCGAACGCTTGGGTGGGTAACGCTGTCCAACGAACTTAACCTGAGCATCAGTAAAAGGAACATGTATACCAAATTTCAACTAAATCGGTCAAATTTTACTCAAGTTGTCGTTGGACACGTAAACATTACTGACAGACAGACAGACAATCAGAATGAATACTTAGTTGAACGTGAAAAGCTCGCTTCCGCCCGCTTCAATTGAGTAAAATTTTCAGTGGCTGAAAACTATACATTTCATTTTGTTTTTAGAATAAGAAACGGTAATGAAATATATTATAAATTAAAGTTATGACCAGCTGGTAATACAAGGGCATCTAAATGTTTCATATAAAAAATGTGTAATAACTTGAAAAAAACAACGAAGAAAGGAATAAAATACTAAACAAGATAGAATGTTAAGAATAACAAAAACTACGCTATAATATCCATTTCATGCAAATAGTAAGACTCTTTGAATTAAAAATTCATATCATGAAATTTAGAACATTCTGTGCGTCATTTATATAAATGGCCGTATCATTTATCACATTACATTATAATAAATAATGCAGGGGGAGGGGGGAGGGGGGGCCTAGGAGGTGTGGTGGAGGGAGCTTTTTCAGTTCCGTTCTTCTTTCTTTTTAAATTTACCAGCAGTCACTACTTTTATTAATAAAAATGTGACACGTACACTTACGAGTATAATAATTCTTCTTCATTTATGATTATAAACAAATATTTGAAGACATGACCTTAAATGCAAATAGTTTATGTAAAAAAATAAAATACATAAAATATACGAAGCTTACTTAATAACGCAACTACACGTAAATAACAGATATTCTTGTAATTTAATATAAAACTTTAATTAATTTTAACTCCGGAAAAATATACCGATGGAAATCATAATTTTTTCACATACTCTTGGAAAAAAATATCTACCATAGAAACCGATAAAAATGCTTCTATATTAATTTAACCGTCGTGAAAATGCATTTAAATATTAATAAATATATTTATAATTTTTCTAAAACCAATTGTGTGTGCTAAATTGTGGTTCGTAGCTTGTTCGCTTTCTACCACGCGAGAAACCACTTTAGTTGTTACCTTCCTGTTTGGTAATTAGATTATTAAAATAAAATCTTTAACTAAATTATTATTAGGACACTGTTATCACAAGTAATTTTTTACGTGAAGACCTAACCGAATAAAAAGAATCCTATCTTGTAGAAGACACTTTGGAAATGTTATCCTACTATGATTTTTTTTTTTTCGATCCAAACCCCTCCTAATAAGTTATAAGCCTCCAAAATTGAGTGGATCCATTTTTTTTTTTTTAATGTTTAGGAATTAATTCATTTTGTAATAAGAGAAGGAGGGGAGGGTTGGAAAGGGATGCTCATATTAAAGACTAAATACAAATTAAGAAAAAACTTAACAATTGCAATGTCAATCAGACAACCAACAAGAAAATCAGCTTTATCCCATGATGTTAAAAAGAGGGGATGGAGCGTAGTGGAAAAGAGTGACCCCGTGAAGATATGAAGAAATTATTGAGACCAGAGGGACAGATTACCTTCCTCTTGGTTATAGGTTACCAAGAAACGTCCGGCAGGTTGTCAACAATCAACAGAGCATTATTTCCATTTGCGTTTTGACTTTTGTCCCGTAATCTTGTGTGTTGTATTCTCCCGATATTTTTGGTTTTAATTATTTTTTTACTGTTTATGAGTGTTTTCTTTATTGATATTTGGATTATATTTAGCCGTTTATAGTGATTGGTTTGCATTATTTATCATCTCAGAGAGTAAATTGGAGTAATTTAAGTTTAAAATTATCTTTATCACTTAACCTTTTATAACTTTTGCGATACTCTTTCCTAGTTTTCAATAATTATTAAAATAACACTTTATTTATTTTATAAATACGTTAATTGTTGATTAAATTGGTTTATAGTTAAATTTATTTTTACATAGTTAAATCAGTTTATAACCTGATTCAAAATAAACAAAGAAGGTAATGTGTCCCAATCTAAAGTTGTGAGCATGCGCAGTACGATTTTTTTCTCCAATTTCTCTTATCTCTATGGGGGTCACTTATGCCTTGAAACCCTAGCTAACGTTGCATCCCCTTTATTTAACATCCTTGCCTTATATCCACATTAACATCTTTGCCTTATCCACATCAGAGCCGATCTTGAACCTAGAGTTACAATTCTGTAAATAATATGTAATAGAAGGTGAGCCTACATTATGAGCATCATAAAATTGATGGAGTTTTAAGAAAAAAAAAAGGTCATACAGGAAATTATATGAGAAACCAAAGCATAATATGTAAACTTTAGTAACTTAAATGTAACTTTAATAAAGTTTAAATTTAAACTTTACTTACTTAATATTACTTGAAAAGCGAGTTATGATACTGTGAAATGTATATTGCAGTGGTTTAATGTATCGAATGTTTTTCGTGTATTTAGTTATACCGCTGGTAGTACTTATTGGGATTTGGATGGACTGAAAACCGCATTCAATTTCCTTCGGTTTCCTGTTTAAGTTGACCAACTTCGAGCCCTTTCTACGAACTAACCCCCCCCCCCCCTCCCCCTTTCTACGAACTAACCTCCATCTCGGTGAATCTGACAAGAAATATGAGTCTCTCAGGCCTACCCTGCTTATTTACCAGGGCATCAATAGAATACTAAATAGCAGCCTTTCAAATTAAATACCTACAAATACCCGAAGTTTAAAGGAATTTCTATAAAGTATAGATTTCGTTCCTTCTCTCAACAGGA
The DNA here is from genome assembly GCA_951217055.1 of Gerris lacustris. Classification (NCBI taxonomy): domain Eukaryota; kingdom Metazoa; phylum Arthropoda; class Insecta; order Hemiptera; family Gerridae; genus Gerris; species Gerris lacustris. The sequence continues at coordinate 67,013,250 of OX578279.1, read as the reverse complement.
TTTTATTACTTTAAGTTAAGAATTATTATCTATCAGGTTACTTTCGAACAAAAAGTGTTAGTTTTTACATCAAATAATAATATTAATAGTTATTTATGCACCTGGGGAATAATTTAAGATATTATTTCCGGCGTGGCTGAGTTGATTCCTTCGGCTTTGCCTCAGGAATAAAGGTAACTAAATCCCAAGGCGAAGCCAAGGATATTAGGTATCTTAATTCCCGAGGAGAGCCGAGGGATTAATGCCAATTAGCTCCCGAGACGTTCCCGAGGGAGATAATTATAACAAGGGAATAATAATGCATTATTCTCGAGGTATATACAAAATTTTATCTCCAGAAAAAGCGCTATATAAGAGTTATTCAACAAAGAAAGCATTTATATTTCTTTATTAAATAAGATTATAATAATTATAAATTATTTAAAACAACAAATAATCACTTTTAAAGTACAAAAATTACAAGATAAAAAGAACTTTTTATATACTACGTTTTTAAATTTTCTATTGACTAAATAAAAAAACAATATGAAACTTGTCAAAATAAAGATTGTAAATATGGGACATGTCAAAACAAATAAAAAAAACTTGCGGATTTTTTCCGAACTAACTTTCCATACAGCAAAATTTGCTGAAAACGAATTAAATTCTGCTGAAAGATGATTAAAAGTAAATAATGCATTGTCATCTCTGAGCTATTCTGAAAGTTTTAAATGTCTAGCTACCCGGGATGTTAGTTAAAATTCGATTGCAAGGTTTGTAATGGACAAACAAGAAAGCAAAATAATAAAAACTTAATAAAATATAGTTTAAAGAAAGTTAAACAAAACATCGTAGAATGACTTCTACTTGCTAGGAGATCAGAGCAAGGAAAGGGTAGAGGAAAATATACTATAGAATCTGGGTCTCAAAAAGCAGTTCATTATGCTACACCCCTATACTAAATCTCTCGAGCCGCAGTTTGGGGAAACAGTATCGATATCTCGATAAAAACTCGAAATTTATCTGATATCAGCTGATAAGAATAAGTGATATTTTCTTAGATTTAATATTTTTATTACAGTTTTCTTTATAAATATGTACTTTAATGTTTGTTATTAACTTTATTAATTATCTAAAGGCAGTAACGTCGTTAATAAACGTGTAACAGATCCTAGATAACCAATAGCAATCTTCTTTGAGTGGGGTATCAAATAAATGCTACTGATAAGGATTTGTTGACAAGCGTCTGTGGGGACGGAAGGACAAGGAATAGACCAATAAGACAAGGAACAGTGTCCACGTGATCATTTTAGTTCGGATTGAGCTCGCTTGGGAGGTTTAGTATAGGGGTGTAGCATAATGAACCACTTTTCAAATCGCATTGCTCCCTCTACCCCTTTCTTGCTCCGAGGCTGGGAGTTTAAAAGCAGTGTTGCCAACCTGAGTTCTAAAAATTCACTAAATTTTTCATTCATTCTTTACAATTTACAAAATAGATTGGCGAACGTGGATTATAATCCCGTTTTTACATTATATCCCCGATTTCACACTATTTCCCCGTTTTTAAGAGCGGGCATGAAAAGACCAACATTATAACCTATAAACATGGCCTGAAAAGTTACTTTTCGTCACTACTGGAGATAAATATATATATATATATATATATATATATATATATATATATATATATATATATATATATATATATATATATATATATAAGATTGGAGTGGTGTCAGTATATTATCTGATGATTGGGCTCAAATTTTGTATTTCCAGATTTTGTTAGTTTTTGGGTATGTTAAGCTCAATTCTGCGGTAATGTAGGCTATAACTTTTGGTAGCTCTATATGGAGCGGAGAACTTGGCTTCTAAATAGAATTCAAAATTTTAATTTAATTTTTTATAAATAATGTATTTAACCAAAGTTGCAGAGAATTTGTATTTAAATGGACTACATTTTAGAATTTTTTTAATCAAAAACCTCGGAACCGTTTTCGAGATATAATTTTTGTCCAGTTGTTAAGGCCCCACGCGTCTTCACAGACGACAGAAAGACATTAAAGGAATTTTAAGAAAAAATAATAGCAGCTATTATTTGTTTTTACTTTTCAAAATGATTTTCAGCTGAAAAATATAGACAAAAAACAGGGAATTAAATAGTCTGCCAATTAGTGTGGCACATAGCTTCCTCCTGTCCTACTTCATATCCTTTAAAGATTTTATGCTTTTACAACCAATGCTTGTCAGATTTATTAAATTTTACCCCGTTTTTTAAAACTATCAAAATTGTTTTGATGTGCTTATTACAAGAATTAAAGTACGTATTAATTAAGCATAATGTAAAGAGCGCAGATGGTTGAATTTAATCTCGAGCATTCTGCGGACTAATTTCGACAAACCATGAGATGAGTACTTTTGAAGAAGTAGGCTTAAATAAATGAGTGATCGTGCGCCTGTGGAACAGAAGCAAATGGGCGCAATAGGTTACAACTTATAAAGGATCAACAATGAGCTAATTCTTACCTGCCATTTAAATTTCATTAAAATCGGACTTTAAAAAAAATTGAGCGACAGATCACCAAAGACACGGAAAAATGTTCCCTGATGTCAAAAACGGATTTCTGTTTTGTAATTTTAGAAACAGGGGACATTAAAAAAATGTTTGTTCTTCGGTACGTTCACATACATAGCTTCAAAGGCTTCCAAGTTTTTTCTTTTAAAAATTACAATTTTTTTGGAATAAGGTTTAAATGTTTACATTTAAAATACAAAAAATCGGGTACAGGATACCTCGGAACTTTTCCTCACTACAGAGGCCACTAAAGTGGCCTCTCCTGCTGCGAAGCAGCATTGGACGTGGCCAGTACTTGGATGGGTGACCGTTCTGAACAAACTGATTTATTATCATTCTTCAAAAAAACCTTATTTTTAATAATACCTATATTTTATTTAATTATTTGAAATTTGGCGGTATTTTGACAGATGTAAACAAACTTTGACGTCATCAAAATTATCGTACTAATAAATAATTATATTCGCTTATAACTTTTAAACTAATTAATGGAATTTCATCAGGGTTTTTTATATTTGTTCCTTAAAATCAAAAATTGATAACTTCATAATGGCGGCCAATATCAAAATGAAATTTTGTGGGCTTGTTTGTCATACAGAGAGGTATATATTCGTGCCAAATTTCAACTTGGCCAGGACAATTGTCGATTTATTACGATTTTTTAAAAATTTTGCTGACTCAACAAACTGGGTTCAAGATGGAGGAAAAATGTGATTTTCCGGGCGGCACCACTACAGGTAAGGACTGATTTTTCTGCCAAGTTTCAACATAACACACACACATACATACATACAGACGTCATGCTGAAAACCACTCAGGAGGTCTTAAAAACACCCAAAACGGATAATTCCGTTGAAATCTCGAGACATTTTTTTTTTTTGAAAACAGTACTTTTCCTACTATAGGTAGTGAGAAAAAGTAAATACAACGGAATTCACTGATTTTTACACAATATTTACCGACTTCGACACACCCATCAACGAATTCAAGAACTAATAGACAAAATATATTAAGTGTGAAACGAGCCTAATACTTAAAATATGCGTTCGATAAATTCCAAGTAAGAAATATAAGTGTAATTCACAGAGTTAAACAGAAACCGGTGTCACATGAGGCGGAGTTGTTTCGAGTTAACATTATCGTCTAGTCTTACCGGTTCAGTATTTCAAAGCCGAGTTAAAGGGCTCTCGCCTGGGTGTCATATTTTTATTTCAGACCCCTCTACATTCTCGCCGGCTTAAATAAGGTGTATGTACTCGAAATTTTGTTTATTCCGAGAAGCGAAATATTGTCGTGTTAAAATTAAATGTATACAAAAATACCTAGTATTTTGCCGGGACCGTAGCATTATTAACCGTGTTAACAGATTTTTCATATTAAGCGTTTTCGTGTTAAATAGTTTTCACTGGTATCTGGTATGATGAATGACACGTTGTGTTCTATTAAGCTTGTTTTAGACAAGAAAAGCAAATATGGGATACAGCTATCAGGCGGTATAACCCATGAGAAAGTTGATACAGCGGAAAATTGATGGGTCGAGACGATACACAGCTAAGTTTAGCTTGTTTGCTCGCTTATCAAGTTTAAATGATTGATTAGAGACGAGCGTTAATTAGCCAGCTCGTACTTCGACACGGCTTCATTTTCTTACTGAATAGTAACCTAACTGTTCGTTAAGCTTTTCAAACTAACGGAAATTCTTTATTAACTTTCGATAAAGCAAAGCGAAATTTAAAATATTAATGATACTGCTTAAACACTTGAGAACTAAGAAGGCAAATAAAATAATAATTTTCTCCATTTGATGGAAAATCGTTGAATCATGGATGAACATAATGTTTCATGGAATAGATGTTTCTGGGCATTGAATCCTCATATCGACAATTCAATGTTATTCCGCATGAATGGAGACAATCAGTATACATTTGTCTAATTTATATAGTAAATGGGTCTTAAGGTGTGAAATTAAACATTAATCCATTTTTATCACTATTTGGTCCGCTAGGAGCTCTGATATAATTTTATATAAAATTTAGAAACTTCTATCGGCTAAATATAGTACTACAATGTATACAAATAAAAACCAATCTACCTCCTATTATATTCTAATTTCCAGGCATGATTATTAAGAGCGTCAGATTTTGGAGGTCGTTTAATGAACCTTAAGACCACCAGTCTATAGTCAAAATATTGTACTATAAATGAATCTACCTCCTTACATAAAATTTAGAAACATCTAACGGCTAAATATAGTATGTACTACAATGAATACAAGGGAAAACCAATCTACCTCCTATGATATACTAACTTGTTATTTAAAAGCCGTCACATTTGCGGAAATTTCTTCTGTCCAACAGAGATAAAATAAACAAAGAAAGTAATAATGATGAACACTATTAAGTTTTCAGAAAATGTTCGACACATAATAAAGCAAATTATCATTGGGCTAACAACATGATGATGTAATGTATATATGTTCAAATGTAGCAAGGTGAAACTCCTCATACACCTATTCGTTAACCAGATGAAGAACAACTTTAATGCTAAGAAATTTATAGATTTTAACTATCAAATGATAATATTACGCGATTACTTAATGATAAACAAAATAAAGCTATTTAATAATTAGTTTTGGAACGAAGTTCCTTATGGCACGTTACAGCGTCTCCGGCGAGTGAGTGGAGCCCGGGAGTAAATCCGAAAAAAACGGCCTTCATAAAACCGATCGTTAAAAAACCTACCGTCACAAAGCCGTCCGTCACGAAATCGACTGATGACGATAACGAGTAAAAGATGACTGATTTAGTTGAAATTTGGTATACATGTTCATTTCACCAATGCCCAGGACGAGTTCGTTGGACAACGTTATCCACCCAAGCGTTCGGGCGAAACGCTCGCGTAAAGGTAACCTTCAAATGGAAATTGGAACTTTAGGACGGGAAAAAATTCTAACTTAATCTATTCAATTAGACAAACAACTTATATAAATAATTTTTTTTAGTAAAACGAACACCGCTATAAAGTGTTAAAGATAGCTAAATTTATGAAAGCGGCCTTATAATTCTTTAATAGAGAAAATTCTTCTTCAGAAAATTTTTAATTCTTTAATAAATAGAGAAAACAACATTTTAACTGACATCTTACGTTCCAACGTAACAATTTTAATAAAACTTCATACACATCGTCTAAAGTACAATTGAAAAAGGCATGTAAAAATTTCAACCTGATTCAAGCAGAATTATTTGTGTAGTGAAGTGATATATTTTATAATATGTTGAATGCAGTGTGCCGAGGCTAGAGGGTTAGAGAGTTCCTTTACTGCTCTATACTACAATCATCCTCTTTGATTATCAACTCATCATGATTAACTATTTTCTTAATTTTCAATACATATTTATTGCAAGACGCTCGCTTCAATGATTAAAAAAATGCTTTTCTTTTAACTGAAATGATTCTTGCCTTAACTCCGCTAAGTACAAATAGTTTGTTACTTTTAATTATGTATCTTTTCTAACTACGTCATGTATAAGTAAATAGCATCGTATGCTAATTTATATTTAATGAAAAGCGTAAGGAACTTCGTTCCTACCATGTCTCGTGACACCATATGTATTTTTATACTTATAATTAGTTTTTTAAATCTTTTATATTTGTTTTACTTTTGTGTTTTGTTTTTTGTACCTGGCTAGTTATCGTCATAATCTTTGGAGGGCTAATTAACCTTCTAAAAATGTTAAAAAGTTCTATGCTAAAACTAAAGAAATGAATAAAGGTTTCCAAGCTAGAGTTGCTATTTATAGAGATGAAAGGGGAAATATGGTGAGCAGTGACGAGGAGATCCTTAGCTTATGGCAAGATCACTTTAATAAGCTACTTAACCAAGAAGAACTTGAGGAATCCCAGGATGAAGAATTCTATTATCAAACAGCGCAACCATGGGTGAAACCTCCTTCAGAAAACGACATAAAACAGGCTATAAGGGAGTTAAAGAATAACAAAGCACCAGGTGAAGATCAGGTTACAGCGGAGATGCTCAAGTATGCAGGATAAATCCTTCTGAAGGAAATTCCTAACCTCATAATGGATATTTGGAATAGTGAAAGAATGCCTGGAAGTTGCGGTGGTTGTCCCACTTCATAAGAAAGGGGATAGAACTAAGTGTAGCAACTATAGAGGAATAGCGTTGCTAAATGTGTGCTATAAAGTCTTAGCGAAGAGTATTGCAAAAAGTTTGCTACCTTAAGCAGAAGAAGCGTTAGGAGAATACCAGTGTGGTTTCAGAGGAAATAGATCTACTTTAGATCAAATTTTTACTATTTTAGAACAATTTTAGAGAAGTGCTACGAATTTGATACAACGTGCATCAACTCTTTGTGGACTACAAGCAGGCCTACGATAGTATTCAACGGAAAGAGCTTTACCGAGTTATGGAAGACTTTGGTTTCCCACACAAACTCATAAATCTAGTGAAGATGACTCTGAAGGGGACTAAATGCAAAATCAAAATACAGGGGCTCTTGACAAAGGATTTCAAAGTAAACAAGGGTCTCAGGCTAGGGGACGTCTTATCGACACTGCTTTTCAACCTGGTTTTGGAGAAATTAATGCACCAGTTGGATGTAAAGAGAAGAGGTACTGTGTTTCACTGTCAAGTCCAATGCTTGGCGTACGCTGATGATGACATTGTAAGCCACTCTGGTAAAGAATTGGAAAGAGTTTATTTGCTAGAAGAAGCATCGAAGAAGCATCGAGGAAAGCAGGTCTTGAAGTCAACCAAAACAAGACAAAATACCTTATTGTGTCAAGAAGAAACTTAGGCCGAGGAATGAGAGCTTTAACAGTTGGCAGTAAAGATTTTGAAAAATCTCAAAAAAAGTCAAGTTTCAAGTATCTCGGAGTGTTAATAAACGAGAAAAATGAAGTTTTAGAAGAAATAAAAGCGAGGGTTACAGCTGGAAGTCGTTGTATGTGGGCACTGAACTCTATCCTTAAGTCAAGAAGTATATCTAGAGCAGCTAAAGTACGTATTTATCGAACTATCATAAGACCCGTTGTAATGTATGGTTCGGAGGCATGGTGCTAGACCAAACATTCCGAGAATATGTTAAGAGTTTGGGAAAGGAAAGTTCTCCGGAAGATCTTTGGAGCAGTCTATGTGCGTGGGGTTTGGAGAATTAGGACCAACGAAGAGCTGTGCGCATTGTTTAAAGAGCCAGATATAGTGGCAGAAATCAAAAGCAGCAGACGTCGTTGGCTTGGACACGTTCAGCGAATGAAAGAAGAAAGCGCCGTAAAGACAGTTTTTCGCAGAATCCTGGAGGACTTGGGATCCAAGGAAGACCCAGGCCAAGATGGCTCCAAGATGTTGAAGATGACTTGCGCCACTTGGGAGTCAGACGATGGTGATCAGTGGCTCAAGAGCGGAAGATATGGGCTGATAGAACGGAGGCTCAGTCCCTACAAGGGATGTAACGCCATGGAGTTAGTAAGTAAGTAATTAACCCTCTTCCAGCCATTCAATCGAGCTGATATTATATCAAATTAATTAAAACTACTTAATTAATTTATACCAATATAAAAGCATTCAATTAATTTAATTATTAACTAACTAATTAACTTTCTGACGACTCACACAACTAAAATGCATTAATATAAAAGATTTACAATAAAAAATAGACTGCCAATTAGTGTGGCACATAGCTTCCTCGCATCCTATCATATACTATAACAATTATTGTTATATTACTTTATTGTAATATTGTTTATTTTGTAAAAACTATTAATAGTTTTAGCGATCTTTAACACTTCATAGCGGTGTCGCTGTTGGTTTTACTAAAAAATTGTATTTGAAAAAAATGTTTGTCTCATTGAATAGATGAAGTTAGATTTTTTCCCCGACCAAAAATTCCAATTTTAAATTTAAAGTTCACGTTTACGCGAGCATTGCTCGTGAACGCTTGGACGGATAACGTTGTCCAACGAAATCGTCCTGAGCATTGCTAAAATGAACATGTCTACCAAATTTCATCAAAATCGGTCGACATTTACTCAAGTTATCGTCGCACGTTTCATAATTCGCGGACACACAGACCGACAGACAGACAGACAGACATACAGACAGACAGACACGAGACCAAAAATTTTCCCTGATGTCTGAAACGGATTTCTGTCTTGGAATTTTTGAAATCGGAGGCATAAAAGTTTTTCGTTCTCAAAAGTGAACACAATGCTTCCGTTACCTTCGGTAAGCTCGGAAGCAAAATTGTTAATATGGTTTAATATTATTACAAATTGAAAAAAACATTTTTTTTCTTTCTTGAAACCCCAGTAAATTAAAAATGTTTGCATCGAAGAGCTCGATTCAGTTACTTTGAATCTACTCACTTCGTTAAGCAAAGAATTTTCTTCAATTTATGAATTCTAGTAGAAGACCTAATTTAGTTTTGCAAATTTGTTATCATTAAGAGAGTTGAGTTTTCTTTTATTTCTGCAATTCAAAGTGAAATAGTATTTTCTTAGTTCAGTAAAACCTATAACTGTGAACGAAAATTCTTGTTTGTTGCAATTTAAAAAAAAAAAAAAAAAAAAAAAAAAAAAAATATTTCTAAATCTTAATAAAATCAAGAATTGTTATCGACCGAAATTATTCAAAAACTAGCTTCAGTTTCTTTTTTTTATAAAAATGTTGTATCAGAAGTTTTCTTTTGTAATTATTGTTTTGTAAAAGAACACGTTAATTTTCTCAATTTCACTACAACTAGATTTTATTACTTTCTAAAAATCCTTGCAACGTCCTTCTATTTTAATTTTTTAACTTTTTTTAATTTATTTAATTTTTTTTTTTTTTTAGAATTGCTTTAGGAAACCAGTTTCATTTCTAATAGAAATATTTTTATACTAAACCTTGTTAAGTAAACCTGATTTTCATCTTTTAAATCTAATTTTTTTTTTTTTTTTTTTTTCTTTCTTTTTTGTAGTATGGTTATAGTTTTTTGTCACGTTTCCATATAAGCTATCTTTTATCTATTTCATCGAATTCAATTGTACGATGTAAAAAGGTTTCTATAATTTCTTCCTTACACGTTTTACTTAGTTAAGCCTTGAAGCTTATTGTGCGAAAATCATTCTGCCTCTGATTTCTTCCTTGTGAGGAAAACGAGCTGACAATTACCGAGCTTATTCTCGGAGGAATAGGCTAGGAGACTAGATGCTCGTAACAGCTGCATCCCTTCTTCAAACAGAAACGCTTTTTTTCTTATTTTTCTTTTCTACAGCGTTAAAACCCAATCGCTTCTTATTATTCTCAATTTTTTTTTCTCGAAAGAAGAAAAAAAAATAAAATAAATGAAAATATCAAGAAACATTCAAAAACAAACGAGCGGAAAATGAGATTGGAAAGAGATTTCTTTCTTAGTTTCATTCAATATATATCGTTAATGTTTTTTTTTTGTTAAAGAAGATGGAAAAATGTGTGAAATAGATTTTGTTTTTATATTCGAATTTACTGCATTTAAATAGCGTTATGATCATTTTGAAATTCTTTTACGGTCCGATGAAAGCATTTAAAATCCAATTTCAAACACATTATTATTTCCTTTCTTTTCATAAATTGAAACTTAATACCTCTACGGAAATATTCCATGAATTTCTAATTAATCAATTTATCCTTCAGCCCAGTCTTAATTATCAGAATAATAACTCTGTTGATTAAATAGGCAGTGACCAAGAGATATCCTGATTTCCTTATTACTTCCGAGAAAACTTCCTATACTTACATCTACTGAGGAGCCAGCCTGGCCCTTTGTGGCTAAAGTCGCTTGTCTCATTTGCTTGGAAATCAATGAATCAAGGGGTAGGTCAAGGGGACTTCAAAAAGATCCCAGGATACCACCTAGACAGGATCCCAAAGACAGGATACCTAAGCAGAACCACAGAATCTCTAGACAGGATCCCAGGATACCTAGAAAGGATCCAAAAGACAGGATACCTAGACAGGATCACAGGATCCCAAAAATACGTAGACAGGATCCCAGGATACCTAGAAAGGATCCAAAAGACAGGATACCTAGACAGGATCACAGGATCCCAAAAATACGTAGACAGGATCCCAGGATACCTAGAATGAATCCCAGGAACACTAGACAGGATCCCAGGATACCTAGACAAGATTCCAAAATACCTAGACAGGATCCCAGGATACCTAGAATGAATCCCAGGATACCTAGCCTGGATCCCAGGATTCCTAGACAGGATCCAAAACCGTGGCAATCTGATTTTATTTGTAACTTAAGCGGTACATGTCAGACTCCTCGTTTTGGTCCTCTGATTTACATGCCTGACTACTCGCCACGGCCATACTCGCTAACATACTCGCTTCGACGGTACATACAACAGTGATATGGTATGATGTGTGAAGTGCTGTAACTCTTTACTACAGGGTTATTATAAAGGCCTTGGGTGAGGCCAAATTGCTTGTTCGAACAAGTGGTTCGTTTAAGCCGTCTAATACTAGTAAACTAGGACTTACCACTACTACACCTAACCTACCTTTTGAAAAATAGTCGGCAATTTGTGAGCACGTAGCTTCCGCTCTCATCCAATTATTGGATGAATGGTCACATTATGAGATTTATATCTATTTCTATTCTTCAGTTTTCTAAAGAATAGAAATTTGATCTCTAAAATGAACACAATGATTTCGTTACATTCAGTAATATTCCTCTCTGCAAAGACTAAACAATAATTCCGATAAATCGAACAAAACTTTCTCATAAGAATATTAGGTAATACTGTATTTAAATTCATTACATCTTAATTAATTTATTTATTTGTAAAAATGTTTAAAAAGAGTACAACAAGCGGTTGTTTACTTTTAGTTATCCATTTTATACTAAATTAGACTTATTTTCATGAATATCGCGAAAGCTGGATTTTTTTTTTTTTTTTTTTTTATTTATTTATTATTTATTTTTTTTACGGAAAACAGCTTTTACCATTAGATTCGTATATAATTGGACGTTAGAGCAGTTTTAGAGAAACAATATTTTTCCACGTTTTTTTTCACATTTTTTGGAGGTAGTTATCCTAAATTTTTGAGCTACAATTAATTTCTAAAGTAATTGCTGAAGTAATTTCAATTGTTAAACAATGTTTTGGACCAAAAACATGAAGAAAAATCTAAAAGATAAGAGTTAAGCTAATTGGCTAAAATGCAAGTAATGGCGAGCTAAGTACAATATACAGTTAAATGAGCATTAAACAAAAGACTTTCAATAATAATTAATGCAAACATTCTAAAATAAATTCAGCAAAATCGCTGAAATTTTAATTGAGTTTTCATTTAATTAGACGGTTGATATAAACAAAAGGTTTACTTCTAAATGTTACATCCATTATTATGTGTATATTATATACTTGTTAATCCTATTCATCTTTTAATTAGCTTGATGTTAAACAGTTTATAATTTCAAATAGGTAATTATTTAATAATGCTAATTTATAATTAACATGTTAAAATTGCTTAAAAGTAAATAACAAAATATAATTGGGTATCCAAAATAATTTAAGACTCACAGGAGTGAGTACACGAAGTAGCACTCATCGTGTTAAACTCAATGCCTTGGATTCACGGATAAACATAGAGCTGCTAATCCTAACAATTTATTTTTGTTATCAAATGAGAGAAGAGAATCAGATAAGAAAGGAGGGACAGACATTCAAAAGTCGCCCGTAAAATTAAAAAAGAAGGACAACGTCGGCAGAAGATCTTTCTAAAAGATATAAAGGAAAGGCAAACAATATTGACTAGGTACATATAGTATTCAATATTTGGAAGACATGTGGAGGAATAAATTCACCATTTTACCAGCAAAGATGCTCAAATGTTGTATTCGGAAAGAAGACATAAAACAAACAATCAAACAAACAAAAAAGTTAACCAATGGGGAGCTCTACAAATAAGTTTGTCTTGTGGAGAAAAGAAACTTCATACTTAAAAATACTTTAAAAATAAAAAGAGATGCTCAGTTCTGCTACCCTCAACAAGTATATTAATACATTACTGGATCAAAAATGTATTTAATATCGTTTTATTACGTAAAAACTAGTTTTATCCATTTAAAAAAATTACCATAAAAAACATTTAAACAGTGATTTAACGTAACAAAAGAGATGGTTGATGGACACCGCATTTTAGGTTTACGCTTAATTAATACGAATTTATTTACTGATAAAATTAGGTACACATTCGTAGTTTGACTTTATAGAACAACTTTTAGAATGAAAAAACTTCGTAAGTACAACCCACGAATCTATACAGGTCAGAAGGATTAACTTCTGCTACGAAAATTTCACAACTTCTTTTATCGTCGTTACTTGAATTCGAGTGTTCAATAAAACTCTGGTTTGCTAGGAGCGCGGTGCCATTATACAGCGGCCGTAAAATAGCGGTCGTGAGGTCACTGCGGTGGACGTAAAATGACGGCCGTCTTAACACTAGCGGCCGTGATCTAAATGCAATAATCTAACGAGGGATGACGTCACTGTGGTGAACGTAAAATTACGGCCCCCTTTATGTTGGAGCAAACGTTTACGCTTAATTAATACGAATTTATTTACTGATAAAATTAGGTACACATACGTAGTTTGATTTTACAGAACAACTTTTAGTCTTAATTCTAACGGCCGTGATCTAGCTGCAGTAATCTACCGGGAGATGACGTCACTGCGGAGGACGTAAAAGGACCACCGTTTTAACGGTGACCAGAGATGTCAATTATGAACAACATTGAGGGCCTCTTGATCCATTAAAAAATCAATCTATATTTCGTCCTCTTCGCTGGTTTATATCATTTGTACTCATTTTATTACATAAAATTTAACATTACAAGAAAAAAAAACATTGCAAAACTATTTCACCGCTGTGTCGGTCATAAAAAAACGCCACCGCTATTTGACGTTTTTTCACAGTCAACGCTCCAGAGACAACCAACGTTATTTAGTTTATACTGTCAACGCTCGTGACGTCATAACCGCTAGATTACGGCCGCTATGTAACGTCACAGCTCTCCTAGGAAACCAAAGCTTTACACTCAACTTCAATATATAAGGCTACTCCATCCAAGTATTATAAAAGGCTTAAGTAAAAGTTGGTGGGTAGACTCGTAATGAACAGCATGGTTTTCCGGAAATCCACGCCACGAAGTGACTACTGGAAGCATCTTCAGGGGTGTGTTGCATCATGTGATGTTTACTTGAAGCAACAACAAGACATACAGTATTTCACCGGACAACCAAGCTGTTGCAAGTACTACTTTTACCAATAACGTTAGCATGCTAGTATCGTTATAAAATAATACAAAGCTAAATGTTTTGAACTTTTAACAAGTTATTTGATTCTTGTTGATAAGGGACTTAAAATTATTAGTTGTAATCTTAAATGGAGTTGAGGCCAAGACGAGGAAGGTTTAAAAGCAGAAAGAAGAGGGTTTAAAAGTATTAAATAGCGGCCCAACTGATTCCCCTGGAACAAGGCCAGGACTTAATCAGCTTCCTAGCCAAGGATAACCCTTTCAACTTTTCCGAATACAATTTCATAAGAAACAAACAAAGTTTTACTGCTCGTTCACAGCCCTCCCCAACAATACAATGCTCTATAACTCGTACAAAACACAAGAAAACCGGCACTATAAAAAACAACTCCAAGAAAGTTAAATTATTTTTTTAGAATAGTTAATTATGAAAATGGTGGAAAAAGGTAAAAACCCAACGTGTATTTTTAAATGCAGAATAAATGCTCTGCAATGTTAAAATAGATTTTTTTTTTTTTTTTTTTTTTTTTTTTTAGAAGGAATGAGGAAAAAATACATTTTAAAAGTGGCTACAAAAAAAAAAAAAAATCAGGAAAACCTCAACAAATCTTCATGTGTAATACATAGGAATGTATTAAACATGTATATCATATAATATATATATATTTCATTAAAAATCGGAGTGAATATTACTAAAAGATGATAAAATCGGTCCGAGACAATTCAGACAAACTTTCTCATACATGTGTTCATAACTACTTAGCCTAGTGTTTTCCATTTATTCTTCGTGTTTTCGTACGTACGTTAAATTATTATTGAACATTTCATCAAAATTTATCATTAAAGTAGCCTCTCCTCGGCGGGGAATCAATCCCTGCCTCTCTTCGTCCGCATTTAAAGCTATTTTCTCAGGAACTAGATTTTTCCCGGGAAAACGGCTTACATCGTTAAATTCAATTTAAATGGACTACATTTTAGAATTTTTTAATTAAAATCGTCGGAACATGTAGGTATTTCGAGAAATATTCTTTTTTTACGTTTATTTCAGATTTTTTAGTGGTGGTAGCGCCCCCAAATTTGGAGCTAAGCCTCGGGTTATGGTTTTTCTCAAAAATGTATGCCAAATTTCGTCAAAATCGGTCTAGTAGTTTAGGCTCCACGCGTGTCTTTTTGGGCTCAGGGGACCTCAAAACGTGTAAATCCATCAAAATAGAATTTTTTCGCCATCACAATACTATCTCTAAGTATGAGAAAGTAACAACCATTTGTCAAAAAACTCTGAATATAAATATTATGATCACTTTGAGTAAGTTCTACAAATCACAGAAGAAAGAACTAAATTATCATACGTTTAATTTATTAAACGTTATATATATATATATATATATATATATATATATATATATATATATATATATATATATATATATATATATATATATATATATATATATATATATATATATATTACATTGAAGATGTGAAACAACATAGCTAATTCACTGATAACACTTGTTCACATGTCTGTAAATATAACAAGGACGAGATCAAGTGTGTAATCATCTTTATTAAGCCCTTACTTTAAGTTTAGATGATTTGAAAGTGTCAAGGTGTGATTTTTCATGTGATATTGTGGGCCGGGGGGGGGGGGGGGGGGGAGGGGGGTAGGTTTTAGTTGTATTGTCAGAGTTAAGCTAAAGAGAACCCAGGTGGTGTGTGCCGAGGACTAAGTACACTTAGCTTAATCAGCTGCCGTCGGGTAACAGCCCCGAGGCCCGGGTAGCGGGGCCCCTACAGGGCCCAGGCGCAGGGCTGTTAGGGGAGTGTCTCGTACCTCGGGCCCGCTGCAGTAACTACGCCTGCCCTTTGTTTCCAAAGGATTTACCTTTACTGCCATGCTTCACCAAACAACCTCTTCGTTCGTTTCATTTTTACAGCCCCCCAAAAAAACAAAAAACACAACGTTTTTCCCCGTATCCGAGTTACGATCCTAAAAAGTACACCACTTTTGTTTGCTTTTTGTTGTTTTAGATATAGTTTTTAAAAAAAGAACAAGAAAGAAGAACAGTGCTTCTGTCAGAGATGAAAATCCTGAGTTATTTAAACTCGAGATCGATATTTCCTCGGGTATTTTTTGTCTCTCGAACTCCAAAGGAACAAAGTATGTTATCTCAAAGAAATATTCAAAGGTAAAGAAAAAAAAAATCTTCCTGACAATTTGGAATAAAAAACCTTCTCTTATATGTATACAATGGCACTTAATTCGAATCCTTAAATTTCTCCTTATATTACGCTGGAAATGTCAAAGTGGTTTCATATAGATTTGTTTCAAGTGGGGGAATGTTAATTTTAATTCAATATCTCGAACTATAGATTTTTCAAAGGATAGTAGCTTAAAATGATTAAATTAGTATTTAAATGGCAATTGGGTCACGATTATTTGCCCTCATCAATTTGGGGCTAAAATTTATTTCTCAATTTCTGCTTAAAGGTGAGATTTCTTTTTCAAACCTTTACACCAAGTGTAAAGTGGTTGTTGAAATGGGTGTGTTGTGGGTGTTTGAAATGGGTTTCGAAACAGACATTAAAAAAATAGTCTGCCAATGAGTGTGGCACATAGCTAGCTTCTTCGCGTCCTATCGTGCATACTTAAATGATTATATGTTTTTACAACCCATATATTGTCTAATTTATTTAATCCCCCCCCCCCTCTTTAATTCTGTCAAAATTGTTCTAATTTTATACATGATTAAAAGTATCAATTTAACAAAATTTAAATAGCGCAGACGGTTGAAATTAATATGGGGCCAATTTTATTAAAAATCAGATGAATACTTTGAAAATATAGGTGTTCACAAAATAATAAACTTTGAGCACATGTGGAAGAGGACCTAATATGGGACCAAGAATAGACTCATTACGGCTGACCTACCAAATTTCATTAAAATTGGACGAGTAGTTTTTATGATATATTGATTCGCACAAATTATGGACAGACCGACCCTTAATTAACAGATAGACACCAAACAAATGTTGAAAAATGTCTGAAACGAATTAATGTCTTGGAATTTTTGAATTAGGAGACATAAAAAAATATTCTTTCTTCAGAACGATCACAGCTTCCTCCGAGCTTACCTTCGGTAAGCTTGGAATTACTTTTAACTACGATTGTTACGAAATATAAACATTGTATCTCTGTTTAGATGCGTAGAAAGTGATTCTTTACGTACTTGTATTCATTGCGCATGCGCGTCTCATAATTCTGAATAATTCCTCTTATTTACCACCCTAGGGTAGTAAAAAAGAATTCTACACCTTTACGCATGATTAGCGAGTTTGTTTACATTTAACAAAACTAATTTGATGTTTGTTAATTAAAGGTAACTGTTTATATCAAGTTTTTTTTGTGAAAATCAATGAGTGATTTAAATGATTATGACGAATATGAGGAGAATAATACGCCTCCCGAAATAATTAATTCGGTACAAAATACAACTAATGAATTAATGTTATCTTTATCAAAAGAGAAATACGAACTTGCATACAGGAAGTTTATTTTTTTCTATATTTATTATTTAAATCTAACAATCGTAGATAAAGTACGGAACGCAACTCGTGCGAAAACTGCATTTTGCATTGCTCGTGTGGTTTTACTACCCTCGCTGTCGTCCGGGTGCACACTCCACACTCGCATGCAAAATGCTACTTTCCGCACTCGACCCGTAATGTACTATTTTGTAATCAGGAGGCCTTTTAATGTTTAAATCTATAAAAACATATTTTTTTGCGCCGTCACAATTCTTTTTTAATAACAAATTACTTCTATACGTACCGTACATACAATAAAACTAGTACCTTCCCGTCGCGGCTACGCCCGCAATTTTTTGTTCAGCACTTTTTAATTGATCAAACAGTATTTTGCTACATTTACTTGTATCCCGACTTTTTGAGTTCAGGGAAGAAAATACGTACTTTACTCCCTCTAAATTAAACTGAAAACATAACTTTTTCTCACTTATGCAAACAATAGTTATTTAAGCACCTAGGGAGTAAAGTAAGCGTTTATTCCCTGAGCGAATAAGTTGGTTCTTAAGGCGAAGCCGAAGTAATTAGACTTTTTAATATTTTAATGAGGGAGATAATTATCGCGAGGGGAATTATAGCACTTTACTCCCGAGGTACATCAATATTTTATCTGCAGTAGGGAGAAAAAATATTGAACAGTTTTTATTTATTATTTTAATAAATAACAATAACTGTTAGCACTTTTAATAGCATATTATAATAGATTCAATATTAAAAACAAATAAGAATTGCAATTAAACTCAAATAGAAGGTTATTTAGATGCATGTATAAAAACAAGGATAAACAAGGTCGAAAAAGCAGTGTTGCCAACTTGATTTCAACAACTTCACTACATTAGACATTCATTCTCTACTATTTATAAAATAATTAAGTTGGCAATCCTTCTTTTTCTCCCTACTTTTACTTTTTCTCCCAACTTTTTGAGTTCAGGGAAGAAAAGACTTACTTTAGTCCCTCTAAACTAATCCAAATTCATAACTTTTTCTCCCTACTGGAGATAAAATATATTTTTTTTAAACAATTATATTTTTAACATTAATAATAGTACATTTTAGTACAGTAGTTTGGCATGTAATATATTATTAGAAAAAAAGAAGAGAGAGGGAGGAGAAAAAAATCAAATGAGAATATCAGATAATACCGAAATTTTCATCGCCCTATAATAAGGTATTTGCATAAATTATTTCAAAATTTTAGGGCTAGCCGTTATAGGGTGGAAGGGGGGTGATTTTTTGGGGTATATTTTAACTCATAAAACCAATGAGGAATGCAATATTTAAATAAGCATATAATATATACATCAGGGTGGGCCAAAAAAACGCACTTTTTTATACACTTAAAGCTCGGCTTCTGTAATAGATAGAGATATGGGGTTTGCGGGGTCTGAAAACTACATTCTTCTGCTTTAAATTTCATATCTATAACTTAACAAACTATTGGGTGAAAGTCATACAATGACAGTTTGAATAAGGGTCTAAAAAAAAGTCGTTGTCTGGTATTATAGTTTTGATAGAATAAATAACCAATTTGAGGATGGGGGTTCTTTTTAGGTAAGAGGGAGGAGTCCCTCAGTGTTATAACAAATATTGAAATGTGTTAACTACAATGTTGCCTGAAATTGAAGATCAAATGCCAAATTACACGTTAATGCAAGATGATGCTTTGTCCCATCGCTCCTTGCAAACAACTCAATACTTGCAAGAGAATTGCCTACACTTCATTCAGCCAGACGAGTGACTGCCCAACAGTCCAGACCTAAATCCAATTGAACTCTGTCTGGGGTTGGTAAGAACAAAGAGTGTACGTGGGAGGCAGAATAAAGGATATTGATGAACTTCGAAAGAGGATTCTTCGTGCCTATTTCAGGGGTCATATCCCACTAGAGAAGGAGTGTGCAGGCTGTCGTAAACTATGTGGACATATTAAACTATATTAAACTATACAACAAGTAAATCTGTAAAATATGCATTCGTTTTTTTTTTTTGTAATTTTGTTACGAGTACACTCAATTTTTAAATACATTTATTTTATCAAAACTACCCAGACGACGTTTTTTTATGACCTTAATTCAAAACTTCATTGCATGGCTTTCACACAATAGTTTGTGATCGAGGTTGTGAACTTAACATCGAGCAGGAAAACATACTTCTCATCCTTGTTGCGTAAATAACTATTAATTTACCATAATTTTGCTAATTGTGCATGCGTATATTAAATTTTTATCTTCTCTAAATTATTCCTTTGAATAGGGCAAAAAGTTACGCCAGTATTTCAAATTTCAACTTTTTACCTTAAAAGTTGTTTTAGGTTGTTTGTTCGGGAGATATGAATCAAAGAGCGACAGACGGACAGACGCATCACCCTCGGCATAAGGGTTTCGAGAAGGATCTACGAAACCATATAAATAGATAAATACTCTAAATAATTTTTCTATTCCCCTGCCATTTATCAAACTTTATACTTTTATCTAAATAAATGGGATTAATCCTTCCCCTCCATAACGCTAAATGGACTTAAAACAATTAATATTATATACGTTAATACTTTTCCCTTATCTCAATAGTAACCAAGATATGGTATTCTCAAAAAGATATTTCAGTTACATTTATAAAAGATGCATCTGAAAGTAAGTATTAAAAAACTACATAAATTAACTAATAAACTCATTTATAATCTATGATTTTTTTTAAGGATTAAATAAATTGTAATATATAAAATGATTTAGAACAACTAAAAGAGTCATGAATCCGTTCTATAGCATTGTTATAGACCAGTTTATTACCTTTCAAATCTATTATTAAATATACACGAATGTTTAAAAAACTAGTATATATATATTAAACTATTATAAAGTATGAAGTAATAAAAATGGTAGGTTATAATATTATACCCCTACCTCAGTTTTTATAATTAAAATCTAAATTTATAAGGATGTTTTTAATTATTTATTTAAAAAAAAAAAAAAAAAAAAAAAAAAAAAAAAAGGAGCTTTTTTTATCGTAAATTATCACGTTTAACAAATTTATACTTTTATTTACTTTACTAAAAATTTTAGTTTTTAGTCTAAAATAATTATTTTAAATGATATGGCCCAATTTAAAAAAACAATTGCATAATATAATATAAAACAAATAAACAAGAAGTTGTTTACTTTATTTAAGTTCTTCAATCTTTTTTTAAATCTGTCAAAATTGTTTTGCTGTGAATAAAAGTGTCAATTTAAAATTAATGGGTACAGACTATAGTCCCATAATCGCATTATAGGATTTATAGGATATATTCGACAAACATCCAAATTACATAAAATCAAACGAGTACTTTTAAAGATACTTGTGTTAGTTTTTAGGACATGTTGGTTCACAAAAATTGAACGTTACACAACAACGGCACCTAAAATGTTCCCTGGAACGGATTTCTGTCTTAAAATATTTTAGACCGGAGACATAAAAAATGTTAGTTCTTCAGAACGATCACATAGCTTCCGTTACCTTCGGTAAGTTAGGAAGCAATAAAAGAATAATTAATAACATATACCATAACTTAAGTACGTTATAGAACGCGAGGAAGCTATGTGCAATACCTATTGCCAAACTTTTTTACTTTAAATCAAATTATAATTATCATTAACTACGGGAAACATACAGAGAAAAATAGACCCCCAGCACCGGGACTTGAACCACGGGCCTCCTATATTATATATGTTACATATGAATACTACCTAAAACTTAAAAATTTGAATTTCAAACTATTTTATTAAAAAATATAGATAATGACGATAGAATAGAGTAATACAATTATTGCCTTGTAGTAAAATAAAATTATTTATTATTTATAAAAGTGCGGTAAATAACATTCACTCTAATTATGGCCTACCTTTCAAATTTTATTAAAATAGGGCGAGTAGTACTTAATATATGATGGTGCGCAAAAAGTGAAAGGCATACAGACCGACGGACAGACACGGAACCAAAAATGTTTCCTGATGTATAAAAACGCATTTTTGGCTTAAAATGTTTGAAATCGGAGACATAAGAAAACGTTCGATGACATAGCTACCGTTACTTTTGGTGAGCAAGAAAGTATATCAAAATATAGGGAAAGAATTAACCAATTTGCGTGGCACATAACTTTCTCGCATCCTATCACGTACTTTACTAAGCCATTCTTATTTACTTATTAAGCCATTACATTATTATTATTGCTTTGTTGGTATGGTTATACTACCCTCGCGGTCGCTCGGGTGCAAACTCCACACTCGCATGCAAAATGCTACTTTCCGCACTAGACGCGTAATGTAGTGTTGTGCGTAATGTGTGAGGTTGTTGTGATAATAAGATCTAAATATTCGAATTATTAATTACTTGTTGCGATGCTAAACAAGAACTCAATTTCCTTATATTAGCTTATTCTTTGATGTGTACGCAATTTATATAAAATAAACTTTTTTATATAAATTTATATAATTATAACTCGTTTTTCGGCATTCTGAACATTCAAAATAACATTTTGCAAGAACGTAAACCATAAAGGGTATGGGGGGGGGTTATTTGATAAAAAAATTTCAAGAAACTCCATCTATACACAAAATAAAGAAAATATTATCATTTTTAGAGGAAGACTGAGTTTTAACGAAGAATAATGATTTTTCAAAAGTTCAAAATTAAGAAAACTTTTGCTCTTGGATACTCTATCTTAGGACACTCTGTATTTAATTAACGAATTAAGTAAGATGTTATGGAATTTAAATTCAGTATCTCTATTTATATTAAAGACAACTTAAATTTTGATTGAAAAAAGTATAAAAATAATGACATCATATATACTAAGTAATTACCTAATGTAGATTACATTTTAAATTTTAATCTGTCCACCAAACTTTAACACTAAGAAACTTAAATTTGAAACAAGAGATAAGTTTTATTATTTTATTATAATTCCAACTACTTTTTTTAGGATTTCGAGGTCAAATCTCTATGAAATTTAATATAAAAGTTAAACTTTTTTGCTCAAAAAACAGGAAAAATGTTGCGAACTGATTGAAAAATGTATTATTTATTTTTTTAATTTTTGAGTGGGGTATAATTTTAAAGTTATTGAAGAGAAGATCACAAATATATATTGCGTTACCTAAAAGGCCCCTAAATTACCCAAAATGAGGATGAGGGCATGAAATTTAATATAGAAGTTTAACTTTTTTGCTCAAAAACAGGAAAATTGTTGCGAACTGATCGAAAAATGTACTATTTTTTTTTTTAATATTTGAGTGGGGTATCATTTTAAATTTATTGAAGAGAAGATCACAAATGTATATTGCGTTACCTAAAAGGCCCCTAAATCACCTACAATAAGGAGAGGTCCTAAAAATGAGAAAAAATACATAAATATACGTCTCTGAAGGGACAGTGATATTTCCGTGAGTATGCATAAAAAAAAGTAAAATTTTAAGTGGCCGCAACTATGGTGATACAATTTTTTTTTTTTTTTTTTTTAAATTTTTGAGTAGAGTATTATTTAAAAGGTATTGAAATGTAGATCACAAATATATGCCGAGTTTATAAATTTGCGGTCATTTTACCCTTAAAATAACCAAATAAGTGCCTACCTAAAATGATAAAAGGATAATATTATGTTATACCTTGCTCCTCCAAAGTGCAACTTATTTTACATTTGGTAGTAACAAAAAATAAAAAATCGAGTACGGGGTACCTCGGAACTTTTCCTCACTTCAGAGGCCACTTAAATGGCCTCTCCTGCTGCTTCGCAGCAGGAGGAAGCAGCATTGGTCGTGGTCAGTACTTGGATGGGTGACCGTTCTGAACTGACTGATTTATTATCATTCTTAAAAAAAAAACCTTATTTTTAATACCTATATTTTATTTAATTATTTGAAGTTTGGCGGTATTTTGACAGATGTAAACAAACTTTGACGTCATCAAAATTATCGCACTAATAAATAATTATATTCGCTTATAACTTTTAAACTAATAAATGGAATTTCATCGGGTTTTTTTATATTTGTTCGATATGATATATGTCAAAAACCTATTTATACTTTCAGTATTATTAACCGTCAAAGTTTAAAAATTCAAAAATGTATAACTTCAAAATGGAAGCCAAAATCAAAATGAAATTTAGTGGGCTTGTTTGTCATACAGAGAGGTACATTCGAACCAAATTTCAACTCGATCAGGACCATTTTCGATTTATTACGATTTTTTTAAATTTTTGCTGACAGCAAACTGGGTTCAAGATGGCGGAAAAAGTTGATTTTCCGGGCGGCACAACTACAGGTTAGGACTGATTTTTCTGCTGTTTCAACTCTCTAGGTTAAATACCTTGGGCACTACGATGATAACACACATACACACACACATACATACGTCATGCTGAAAACCACTCAGGAGGTCTTAAAAACACCTAAAACGGATAATCCCGTTGAAATCTCGAAAAAAAATGTTTTGGTGAAAACAATACTTTTCCTACTATTAGTAGTGAGGAAAAGTAAATACAATTTAGGAAATATTTATGTATTTTTATGACCGAAGAAACCCTTTTAGTAGCTTGCTAGCAAGTACTTGACGGGATTCTTTAATTTAATCGACACATGACTATGTTCAGCCATTAAAGAAATCTTGTTTTTAAACTTTAACTTGTGACTAAGATAAAAATTAATACAAAAGATTATATATGTTTATGTTTCTGCTAGCTAATAACAACTTGTAATAAAAGGATTATGTATTTTAGTATAAGTTGGATATTGGTAAACAAAGACATAGAGGTAAGTTAATCCTTTTTAAAATCACTATAAAGTTTTGACTTTACCTGCAAGCTTACCTTTATCACTTAACTGGTTTTGCTTAACTTAAATAACCTTCAGAGAAACTTGTAATGGAAAATTTCGGACCCCACGTACAACCTTCAAACATTTCGATGGTTGTACGTGTACGTGTCAAAAGTGACGAACTATCAGTAAACATGATCATGTTAGGTTAATCTTATAATCGAATATTTTGGTTACGGGCCAACAACGGTGATAAGTTTGTTACGGAAATGTTAAGCCTTATCAAATCTGTTAAGCCATTAAATTAATACATAATAAACAAAATCAACTTTTCACTTCAATCAAATTTTAAATTTGATTATAGTAACAATAAAAAAAACGGCTAAACAACTTTCCCAGAACACAAACTTAACTTTCCCATTAACATAGTAGGGGTACTCACGATCTTTAGTTGTATCGTGTTAAATGCTGTTAAGTAAACAGTGTTATAGTGAAGGTTGATAAGAAAAGAAAACACTTTAACTTGTTCAATAATTTTATTGTCAAACCATAAATATATTTTGACTTACATACCGGTTTCGACTTATTCAGTCATCGTCAGTGTAATGATCATTACACTGACGATGACTAAATAAGTCGAAACCGGTATGTAAGTCAAAATATATTTATGGTTTGACAATAAAATTATTGAACAAGTAAAAGTGTTTTCTTTTCTTATCAACCTTCACTATGAGTAAATACCATAAAATCTCAATCAATACTAAAACTTCATTAAACAGTGTTATGTTAATAGTGTTAAATCAGTTGTCAGTTAAGTAAACAGTGTTAAGTTAATAGTGTTAAATCAGTTGTCAGTTAAGTAAACAGTGTTAAGTTAATAGTGTTAAATCAGTTGTCAGTTAAGTAAACAGTATTAAGTTAATAGTGTTAAATCAGTTGTCAGTTAAGTAAACAGTGTTAAGTTAATAGTGTTAAATCAGTTGTCAGTTAAGTAAACAGTGTTAAGTTAATAGAGTTAAATCAGTTGTCAGTTAAGTTGGTTATGTGGTCTCTATTTTTAACAAATAAGTAGATATATCACTTTTACATTTAAATCGACTTTGTGTGGGTTAAATGAAGTTTGGCAGATGTTAAATCGAGTTGAGATCACGGAGATAAGAAAATAGATGAAACAAATATATTTCTTCCTCTATGCTTGATATTAGAAAGCTTTTTTTAGCATTTTCAATTGGAAATAAAACTGTGCACTATGTTTTCCTAAATGGAATAAAATATCTATCTATTTAATAATTATAATTAGGGCTCGGATTTGAGCATATTTGCATATTTTTTTCCTGAATAGTACTCATTGAAAGAAAAAATTTATAATAAATTGTAAATAAAAACGAAGGAAATTTTAATAAGAAATTTAAAGCTTATCATTATCATATCATATAGGTAGGTCATCTAATCTAAAAACTGTCATATGGTACATGTGTAAGCCACTGAAAGCGCCACCTGCTTAAAATATAACTTATAACTCATCTTCTGATCAAGGTCCCTCATAATCTTTAATTTCTACATTTAACTCGTTAACATATCGTTAAACAAAGATCGTGAATACCCCTAGTAATATTGATATTAAATCCCATAAAATCAAATTAAATTCATTTATATTTAAAAAGAGTTCAACAGGTGCTAGTTTTTATACACCGTAAAGACCCGCCCACATAAAAAGCGAGCTAGCTATGCTATACGTCTGCGAGTTATTAGTGCTACGCTAGCTATATTTATGTTGGGTGGCCACACAGAAAGCGGTGGACCACAGCAGCTCTGATGAGAGCTATTGCTTTTATTTTACTTTTTGTGAACAGAAAAAGAAAAGAAAGTGGATGCTTGCATCTAACGGTAAAAGAAACCAATTTAGGGAATTCCATCACTTATCTTAAACAACAAGACAACAAGATGAAGTGAAGTTCAAAGAATACTTTAGAATGACATCAAGTGACTTTAAATTTAATTAAATCTTCTTCAATGTGATATAGAAAAAAAAGATTAAACTACAGTGCGACTATATCACTTAAAGAACGCCTTGCTATATGTTTGAGGTAAGTAAATTTCATGTTCGTTGTTTTTGGTAGAATTGCAGGGGGTAGTAGTAGTCTGCGTAAGTCCGTGACTGTTGCACGTCGCCGAGAAATCCGTTCAAATGGAATTGCCAAAACATTGCTAAGATGCTAAGGCCGTCGGCGTCGCCGACGGCCGACGTACCTTAGCTAGCCAGCGTAGCGTCGCGTTCAGTGGGGCCACCTCCATTCATTATAACAGAATGGAAATTTTCGGACATAGCTAGCTCGCATCGCGTAGCATTCTGTGAGACCGGGCCTTAATCCAATTATTTTTATCTACGATTGATACAAAACATAAACATTTTATCTCTGTTTAGATGCGTAGAAAGTGGTTCTTTACGTAGTTGTATTCATTGCGCATTCGCCTTTCATAATTCTTCTTTATTTCCGCTCTAGTGTGGAAATAAAGAATAATTCTTCACCTTATCACCAATTAGCGTGTTTATTAAAATCCAACAATCGTAGATAAAGTACGGTACGCAACTCGAGAGAAAATAGCATTTTGCTTTGCTCTTGTGTTTTTACTACCCTCGCTGTCACTCGGGTGCAAACTTCACACTCGCATGCAAAATGCTACTTTCCTCACTAGATGCGTAATATACTATAATCAATACCTCGGAAACTAAATATTTCCTGCGGAATCCCGTTAATTTTTGTAGTTCACTTTTTCTTTTTTAGTCTAATATAGATTTAGTCAATTTATGAGGGAAGTATTCAATCTAATTTATGAGGGGAGAAGATAGTCTAAATCTAGTACATTCATTCAAGAAGTCCTACTATGTAGTATGTAGTAAAATATTATACAACAACGTTGGCACAACTGAGTTAATACTTTAATGGCCCGAAACCTTTTCATTAAACGTACTATTTGTATTATTGGTGAAACAATTATTTAATTTTTTTTTTTTTTAATTTTCAGAGTACTCACGTAATGTTTGTAAATTGACAATAGAACAAAAAACAAATGTTACATTTTTAATAAAACTCTAAACTAAATTATTTGAATGTAATTAGATTATTTTTTTTACGTGACGGAGCCCAACTAATTGCTTGAAAAAGAATTCGTAAACAAGCCATAGAAAATCCATTTCTAGACAAAAGTAACAGGTGTAAACGAAACTTTTGACTCTTGGGCCAAACGTGCAAGGTCGAAAATTGGGGACATTTATACAAGTAACAACAGTATAGACATAGATACAAATAGCCTGCCAATTAGAGATCTAGTCCTATTTCTTGTACAATAATAATTATATGCTATTACAACCTATTAATGCCAAATTTATTTTCCCTCCGATATTTAAAACTATCAAAATTGTTTTGATTTTTTACGTCAGTTAAAGTGTTAATTTAGCAAGATTTAAAGAGCGCAGACGTTTGAAATTAATCTGGGGCTATATGCGGGCAAATTTCGACAAACCCCCCACATTACATAATAATCAGATTAGTACTTTTTGAAGGATTAAGTGTAAATAAATGAATTCTTTGTACACATGTGGAAGAGAAACATATGGCAGAAGGTTGAAACTTATATGAGACCAACAATAGTCTAATTATGACCTACTATCCAAATCACAATAAATTCAGACGAGTTGTTATTTGGTTATGTCGGTTCGCAAAAAATTGAGAGATAGACACAAGGCACTGTCCTTGGTCCCTTATTGTTCATTATCTATATAAACTCCATTTTTAAAATAGTTACAAACTCTTCATTGATAGGATTTGCAGATGATCTAGTTTTGCTATGTGAGTCTGAAAAATATATACAAACGGCAACACTTATTCAAAATGACCTACAACGAATAATACAATAGTTTGAATTAAATGAATTAACTATAAGTGTAAAAAAAACATGTGCAATGACATACTCGTTGCATAGAAGTACATTGCCTCAAATCCCAAAATTAATAGTACATAAAAAAAATTTCCAATTACCACACTGCCAGTGCCCACGTATTGAGTGGGTCTCCACAGTTAAATATTTGGGAGTCACTATCGATAACTGTTTAAATTGGAAGGCTCATATTAATAAGCTGAATACAAAATTACGAGCGCTAACATTTATATTCATGAAACAAAAATGTATCTAAGTATCTCACAGTTGAGAGTCTTATATTATGGCATTGTTGACTCCATTATACAGTATGGACTTCTTACTTGGGGATCAGCTTGTGACACTATCAAGGAAACAATATTTTTAAAGCAAAAAGCAATTTTAAGAATAATTTTAAATAAAAAACGAATAGAACATTCAAAGCCACTATTTAAGCAGCTCTCGATACTGACTCTTAAACAGATATATAATTATAAATGTATAACCCACCTTAAGGAAGGGAAACATAACATAAAAAGAATTGACCATGCAATTATGACTAGAGGTCAAATCAGAGGAAATTACATAGTATCAGCTCTCAGAACCTCTATGGCCCAAAGACACTGGACCTATTGCGCAATAATACTGTTCAATCAACTACCTGATGAACTTAAAAACATAAAATCCTTGGTACTATTCAAAACTAAAATAAGAAAATATGTTGCCGACATACACTAGATTTATAAATATACTTTAGCTATTAAGATAAACTAAAATAAAAATAAAAAAAGTGTAAAAACTAAATGTATATAGTCATTATCATTATTATAAATAACTAAAACTATAAAAACTAAAATAATATATAATAAAATAAATATATAATTAAAACTAAAATAAATATATAATTATGTAAAATAACTAATTAATTCTTTTAAAATAATTATTGTTGTACAATGTAATATACATAACAAACTGTGTAAACTCTCTCTCCACAGCTCAGGACTCCATGTTCTCTGGTGGAGAGATAACCTAATGTAGTATTAAATTGTTAAATCAGCAAAAAAGATAACTCGATGTAATGGAATATTATTATGTATTAATATGTTGTGTTTTTTTTTTTTTTTTTTTATTCAATAAAGGTAAATTAAAATCCAAAATCCAAATCCAAACAGTCAGACAGACACTGAACCAATAACGTTCCCTGATGTCTGAAACGGATTTCAGAATTGGAATTTTTGAAATTGGAGACATAAAAAAATGTTCGTTCTTTAGAAGGATGTGTGTTACCTTCCGTAAGCTCGGAAGAATTGTGCACTCTTAATTGACATCATTATGAAGAATTTTAAGACACGCTTTTAGCCAAGCTCAGAAGCAATAATACAATCAAGGGTTGCATTATTATTTACCTAAATAATATTTACCTAAATAAGTTTTTAAGTTTGTGTTCAGCTACCCTGTTATTGGTTCAGTTGACTTTATTGGCATTATACTTTTAGCTAGCGAAATTTGTTGAATGAATAAATTTAACTTGAATAGATTCATTCCGGTAGGAGACTAAGAACCAAGTGAAACGCGTAATTAAGATATAATTGGCAATTCAATACTACTAAGAGAAATTCCAATTAAATGAGTCTATTTTATATCTGGTCCGTATTTTTGCCTCCTAAGATAAAGGTCGAGAAACGGCGTAGCAGGGTGGATAACGCACTCGCTAACTTACACGTCAAACCAAGTTCATTATCAATATCCCTGAGGAACATAGTTTTTTTGGGGGAGTGGAGGGGGAAATTTTAAAAAAGATAAGTTGGTACCACCAGTAATGGACAAACGGATTTTTAATTGATTTTGTATGCCGAGTTGAATGAAGTCAAATGAAAAAGTTGCTGCAAGTAAACCATAAAACCTTACGTAGACGTCGGAACATTTTTACGAAAAAAGGGTTTCGTTGGTATGGTGAACATAAAAATAGTTATTATAAGGGGGGGGGGGGGGGGGCAAAATGTTGATGTTTTCTGACAAAATGGCATGAAAAAACTTACCATAAATGTTATATATTGCTTCCGAGCTTACCGAAGGTAACGGAAGCATTGTGTTCACTTTTGAGAGCGAAAAACTTTTATGCCTCCGATTTCAAAAATTCCGAGACAGAAATCCGATTCAGACATCAGGGAACATTTTTGGTCTCGTGTCTGTCTGTCTGTCTGTCTGTCTGTCTGTCGGTCTGTGTGTCCGCGAATTATGAAACGTGCGACGATAACTTGAGTAAATGTCGACCGATTTTGATGAAATTTAGTAGACATGTTCATTTTAGCAATGCTCAGGACGAGTTCGTTGGACAACGTTATCCGTCTAAGCGTTCACGAGCAATGCTCGCGTAAACGTGAACTTTAAATTTAAAATTGGAATTTTAGGTCCGGGAAAAAATCTAACTTCATCTATTCAATGAGACAAACATTTTTTTCAAATACAATTTTATAGTAAAACCAACAGCGACACCGCTATGAAGTGTTAAAGATCGCTAAAACTATTAATAGTTTTTACAAAATAAACAATATTACAATAAAGTAATATAACAATAATTGTTATAGTATATGATAGGATGCGAGGAAGCTATGTGCCACACTAATTGGCAGTCTATTTTTTTAATTTACTCTTCAATACATTTTATTTGATATCTCACTAGAAATTTTACAAATATATTTTTTCACAGACATGAACTATCCGCCATTTTGAATTTTAACAGCTGATAATTTTGAGATCGCTATATTTTTCCTGTTTGTGCGTCAAAACCATCTTTAATACTGCAAAGTTTCATGTTTGTATGTCTTTTGATTCTAAAATTATTGTAACCGTACAGAGTGACAGACAGACAAAGAAACGAAACTATAAGGGTTTCTTTCTTTTTGTTTTACCAACTAAACCCTAAAAATTTACCGATTTGTACGAAACTCGGCACAAAGGTTTTTTTTAGTATTTGTGACAGCTGTATACTTAGTGCGCACAAATATGGCATAAGAGTAAAAAATGCAAATTTTTCTACGCGAGTTCATTATGAGCTGCATAACTAGCTGTAATGAAATATTAAGTTATAACCCAGTAGTCGTTAACTCATTTATTTTGTATTTCTCGCTTTTTTCCTCTTTATAATTTTTTTTTTTTCAGAAACCCTTGGTCCTATTGGCTAGAATTTTGTTTCATTCAACTCGGCTCGCAAAAAACCAACGGAAATGACACTTTTTTTAGTTGGTACCAATGAATCTATAATTTTTCAATCCCCCCCCCCCCCTCCTCCTCTCCCAAAGTATTTCAACCCCCCTCCTCTCTATTTTTAGGGACTAAGATTCTTTCCCCTTGTATCAGATACAACCTACCAACAATGCAACTTACAACCAATTTTTTTTTATTCACACCCTTTTTAGGGTTTTGTAGATACTTCTCAAAACCCTTATGCCGAGGGTGATGTGTCCGTCTGTCCGTCGCTCTTTGGTTTATATGGGGCCTAACAGTTTAAGCAAAAGAGCTGAAATTTGAAACACTTGCGCAACTTGTGGACCCAACCACAGGAAAAATATGCGCAATTCGCGAAAATGTGGTAAACTCAAAAATGTATTTATATTTTGCTTCCGAGCTTACCGAAGGTAACGGAAGCATTGTGTTCACTTTTGAGAACGAAAAACTTTTATGCCTCCGATTTGAAAAATTCCAAGACAGAAATCCGTTTCAGACATCAGGGAACATTTTTGGTTCCGTGTCTGTCTGTCTGTCTGTCGGTCTGTGTGTCCGCGAATTATGAAACGTGCGACGATAACATGAGTAAATTTCGACCGAGTTTGATGAAATTTGGTAGACATGTTCATTTTACCAATGCCCAGGACGAGTTCGTTGGACAACGTTATCCGTCCAAGCGTTCACGAGCAACTCTCGCGTAAATGTGAACTTAAAATTTAAAATTGGAATTTTAGGTCGGGAAAAAATCTAACTTCATCTATTCAATGAGACAAACATTTTTTTCAAATACAATTTTTTAGTAAATCCAACAGCAACACCGTTATGAAGTGTTTAAGATCGCTAAAACTATTATATTAATAGTTTTTACACAATAAGCAATATAACAATAATTTTAATGTAAATATAACCATAAAGTACATGATAGGATGCGAGGAAGCTATGTGCCACACTAATTGGCAGTCTATTTTTAATTTTCAAGTGTGGTAACATATGAAAGCTAGGAAGGAAATAGAGATACAAAGAGTAGGATACAAATATATATATGTTTTTTTTTTTTTAAATTTTGCATTATTTATTGGTTTTATAAGTCAAAATATACCCCAAAATAAAGCCCCCCCCCCCCCCCCCCTAATATAATTACTGATAAGAGATTTCAATAAGAAACGATAAAGAAGAAGGAATATGTATGGATGTCAATCAATTTGATTAAATTTAAAAGCGTATAATGAACATAAATTGCTGATAGTGAAGCAACTTAACGATTTAAAGTGGTGCTTATCCAGGTAAGAGAGTTACAACGAAGTGAAAACCACTAACTTCACACGACTGTCTGTTGCAAACATTACAGTAATGAGAGCGGGAGTATGTATCGGGAAACTCCGTCGCCTGGTAATGGGATTGGGTTATAGAAGCTTGGTCTCGGTTTTCCAAAAACCACAACAACCGAATTCTATTATATATTAGAGGCACGGGGGTGTATTTAGAGGTTAGGGACCGGGGAATGAGACACGGCAGAGAGTGGGAGGGGGGGATGAGCAACTACTTCTAAAACCCGAGGAAAATCGGGTTGCTTGGAGGGGGGAGAATCTGCTTAAACTGTTTGAAGTCTGGATCCGACTAATCTCTCCAACTGTTCTTCTCAATGAATGCAGGGATTCAGTTTGCTCCATTTCACCGATTGCATTTCACTTGGTTGTTTGAAAACAGCAAAATAGGACTTCTACCTTTATTTCAAAGATTAACCGATTAATTCACAGTGGCCTTCAAGAGCACAACCCTGACAAGGGTTTGTAATCAGCAGAGATAATCAATCAATCTAATCATTTCTCATCTCATTTCCATTTCCTTGATTGTTACCTCATGCCAAGAACAATACTGCTTCTGCATCCATAAATATATATGTCTATTGTATATATACATAGACATTTTATATTGTCTAATTGATTTTGGAAATTCAATTGAGTAGAATCAGGCCGTTTGCTGGGCATAGGCTTCCATCAGAAGATTCCAGTTATGTATAGTTCTTGAGAAAGTCTCTGCCACTGGTGTCCAACTTCTTGCATTATGGCATTGGCTACCTATAGGCCTCAGCCATTAATGAGAATTGTGTATTTATTGATCTTTTTATTTTAGCTTCTACGAGAGAATCCAAAATTAGTCCACAAACAGAGATAACATTAATGATAATTGATAATGTCGAGGTATAGTTGATGCATGGTTGGGCTATTGTACTATGGTGTAGATTTGTGTGGCTTGTGTATATAATGAGTGGCTTTGACACTGATTAGAGTTGCAGATCTTCTACCTATTGCACACACGGTACAGCGGGTTATTTAATTAACCAATTTTATGAAGAAACTGATTGCATATGCCGAGATTGGCACGTAATCTATAAATTTAAACAATTAAATATCTATTCTCAGAGAGACCTTTAAATTATGGAGCATTGACTCTCTCTGGATACCCTTATTAATTTTTTTTCAGAAATTGAACTATTGTATCAGAATCGCAACTTTTGTATAGCTCAGGCGAGTTAATATTAACAAACATGGAAATAATTGTTCCGGAAGTACTTTATTTGGAATAAAAAAGAGGTAAAACTTATACTGTTATGTACGATAACAATAAAACAAGGGGGGCTCGTAAACCTTCACTTTTTGCAAACAGCTAAAGTATAGTAGGTACAAGAAGATTTTCAAAAAAGTTTAATTTAGTTATTAAAAGTCGAACTATTGTACTCTACAGTTTCTGTTCCAATTACAATTATTGTAGTCCACAGGCCACCATAAGAAGTGAGTCGCTGATTGATAAAGTTTTCTTACCTTATGGAATCGCTTATTTATGCCTTGTCCACCGATGAATTGGGTATTGGGTATATGGCAACTGGGCGCTGGGCCATTTCTTTTTTGTTGACATGCCAAACTTGCCCTTCTGCGGGAACATTGAAAAGAGATAGATAAAGTTTTGATTTTCACAGGATCGTTTAATTAAAGTATTTAAAAAACAGTGGTAAAGGTGGCCACCGATATGAGTGGGCCGTTTTCTTTTCAACGTCCCCGCAAAGCGATATGTTTGGGGCGGTGGACACCCCAAACGGCCCACTCTTATCGGTGGCCACCTTTACCACTGTTTTTTAAATACTTCAATTAAACGATCCTGTGAAAATCAAAACTTTATCTATCTCTTTTCAATGATCCCGCAGAGGGGCAAGTTTGGCATGTCAACAAAAAAGAAATGGCCCAGCGCCCAGTTGCCATATACCCAATTCATCGGTGGACAAGGCATAAATAAGCGATTCCATAAGGTAAGAAAACTTTATCAATCAGCGACTCACTTCTTATGGTGGCCTGTGGACTATTGTAATTTAAGAGCTTTATAAATAATTTTGAAATGGTTTACCGACCAACACTTCATTTGGTTCTCCAACCCGGGTATGTTGGATGGACCCACCTAAGTGGTATGTGTCATATTATGTAACAGTGTTTTCATTAATCGTTTGTGTAAGGCATGACTTTCTATATATTGGAAAGGTGTTGAAAATCAGAGATCTTTTATCTTTATGCCTCCCAGTATGAACTGATATTCTAGTTCATATTTAGGCTATCACAGCGCCAACAACAGTCTTTTAAAAATCACCACACTTCCTTGGAGGACTCTGTACAAAATAATGTAAGTAATTAGGTTGTATACAACCTAATTAGTAAGTCGAACTAATTAGGTTGTATTATTTTAGAAGCTTCAAAGAGTGGCTAAGAATTAGAACAGTGCAACTGGTGCGACTCTGCGATTTCTATTTATCTTGAATCTTGACTGCAATTTCAACTCTATGTACTTAAACCTTCTAAAATTTGTGATAATATCAACCGGAAAAACTTTCTATATAATAAAAAGTACCTAGGTTTAATATCTGTTGAAATACTGTTTTCATCCTTGATATCTAGACTAAGTCTTGGATTACTTAAAAACTTGCTTAATATCCCTTCTCACCTACCCTTCCTTCCAACATTATCCCTTCAACAATATAAACCTATCTTAAATCACAAAGTTCTTCTCATGATTGTTGTGAAGCTCGGCAAAGCACCTTTCAAACATTACTTTTCCAACACCATCAAACAAAATTTTCCCGGAGTTTTTCATTCCAAAAAAACCCTTTTTTAAGAATCCCATCCTTTTGTACGTAAGGCTTAATGTGGACTTAACGACTAAGCCTTTCTTAGAGTAGTTCTTCTATTGTTAGTTTGAGGTAACTTCTTAATTGGAAGTTTGATAGTTTGGCAACATCTCGAAGGCATCGGAAAGAAGAAAGTTTCGAGAAGCTTCAGGATTCTCTGTTGAAGAGCCCAAACTAAAAGTTGTATTGATTCCTTATCTTTTAACAATGAAACTTTATATAACTTGAGCTTATGATAAGATATAAAATTAACGCCTGTTCGTTTCAAGTTCCATTACTCCGTTTAAAAACTAGGTATTACTGATGTGAGATACTACTTGCTTTTCTGTTAAAATTAGAAACAGGGGTTTCAAGAAAAAAAAAAAAAAAATCTTTATAAATAGGTCAATGGATTTTTTTTTTAATATTAATTTGTAAGCCTCAGTCCTATCTAGCTGTGACCAGTGACTTCTATCTGATTTACGAAACCTGCTTAAAATATTAAAATAATAAATAAATTGACCAATTATGAGCTAGGGTCCGAGGGCAATTTAACTAATAGAAGAGTTCGTTAAACATTTTTTGGGGGGAGCTTTTTTTCCACAAAATATACGACGTTCGAAAAATTCCTCAAACAGTTTTTTGTTGTTTCTTTTTACAAACAATAATTTTTAATGATATTTTCGTTGATTTGTTTACAAAATTGAGGAGGGCGAATAATTCAATTTTCAAGGACACATTGCGCAAATATAAATTGGTACAAAAATGAAACTAAATATATATTTGTACTCAGGGCGACCTCCACTTACATTCTTTTATTTATTTATTTCGCATAACTTGTCACAATTTTTGAAATTTGGATGGCACGTCTCATCTAGTCGCACTCAAACATACATTTATTTACACCTACATATTCAAAATTGCTTATCCGATATTAAAGAAATTTGGATCGTCTAATAATTTCAACTTTTTAACTCTTTAAAAATTGCTAAATTGATCCTTTCAACGATGATGGACTTGATTTAAAAAAAGAAGGGAGAAATAAAATAACTTAATAGGCAATAAAAGCAAAACATCATTTAAGTAAACGCAGACTATTTTTATTTAGTTAAGAAAATCTGGTAAATAAATTTGATAAAGACTTGGGTTGGTCATATAAACCATGTTAAGGGCTGTGTGGCAGAAGAGAAAGGGTCGGAGACAAGGAAACATTTACCACTTAAATTTAACCTTATTTCAAAAAGGGGCAACACTGTAACGGAATAAAATATAACTTGACCTAATATACTGCTTGAAACCCGAGAACACATTAAGAAAACAGCTAATAAACTCTTACATAATAACATTAAAACTAGAATGAAAAAATAAAACTATAAAATGCTAGTTTAGAAAGAAAATAACTAAGAAAAATACAGAAGGTAATAACTAGAA
The DNA here is from genome assembly GCA_951217055.1 of Gerris lacustris. NCBI lineage: Eukaryota > Metazoa > Arthropoda > Insecta > Hemiptera > Gerridae > Gerris > Gerris lacustris. The sequence goes on along the minus strand of OX578279.1, from coordinate 66,976,293 downwards.
ACGATATATATAATGGAATCAATATATACTTCGTGAGAAAAATCTTTAGATTGCATATTATCGCCCCAGTCAGACTTTATAGGCGTAAAACTGGCTAAATGAAATTGATTTCTTTTTTCAGGGGCGAGCGCAAACATGTTGCGCAATTTGCAGGCTTGGTTTCATCTAAAAATATTGAGTAGAACCAAAGTTATAAACAATTTTATAAAAAAAAGTATATAAAACATATAACCTAAAAAAATTAGGTTGACCCATCGTAAACAAACCCCACAGACTCGCTAATCAAAATGATTGGGTACTTCTAGACCACCTAGAGACTCGCGGTTTCATGCGTTTGGTCGGAAATTGGCCCAAACCGTCTGAAAAAACCGAAAAGTTAAAATAAAAAAGTTGTACCCCCCTTAAAAAATTAAAGAAGGCGGACGCACTTTAAAGTTTTTTGGAGGCTTATTGTGCCTAAATGGTAAGTCGTATCGACAAGCTCATTGCGCCAGCGGTAACTGACTTTAAAAGATCTACAACTCTGGACTTTTTGTCGTCATTGGAATGAAAGATGGATAATATAGTCCTGATTTTATTCCTAGAAGGCTTGGAAATAAAACTATTTAGGCATTTTATTTAATTGCTAGGTCTACATGTCAATAGGAAAAATAGACACTAATACCTAGCATGAGCCCCGCGCGAAGCGCATACAAGATATATGCATACAAGATTATAAATGTATGTTGCATATATCTGATTATAGACGTAAATATACATACATATATATATATGTACACATATTAAATATATGTATAAGTGTAATTTTAATTATATATATATGATATAAAGTATAATCGTATATACATCTATATATGTGTGTGTAGATTTTGGATGTTGACTTATACCACTCTGCTTTTAAACCATTCAAATATCTTTGACTACAGCAGGTCTGCAGATATCCCTCGTGTTAAAAAATATAGTCATACTCATGGAGTAGTGTACAATGCTTATTTGACCCCTTATCGACTTATTTTACCTCACATTGAATTATTTGACCCCTTATAGTATACGCGTTATCATTTTTAAATACAAAATTGTAAGCTATAAGACTTAATAGTGCCTTACAGTTGAAATCCGGTAGTTTTAAAGATTAGCAATGTCTTAAAATGACTGAAATTAAAATTGAATTTCTGAGAGAGAAAAAAATAAGTTCATAAACTTTACCAGATGGAAATGAAACTGACAAAAAAAATACTAACGTAGAATGATCCCTTGAAGCAGAAAAACAGTAGTTAAAAGAAAAAGAATAAGTATATGAACTACATAAATATTATTGGGGAGGAGAACGGAATGATTAATATTTAAAGAAATAAAAGCAAAAAATCTCATTTTCTATACATAAAAAAAAGGAAAAAACTGAATGATATAATAGAATGAGATATTTTTAATTAAGGGAAAAACTTGCTTTAACTCGGGGGGGGGGGGGGGGAGGGGGAGGGGTCTTGGAAGAGGGAGGTGGATCTTCAGTCTTGTTAATCTTTAGAAACGTAATTAAAGTTTTGCAAGCAAAAATGCCTTTAGGAAAAAGAAAAATCTCTTTTTCCTTTTGAGGTTATATTATTTCCTTTTGTTTCCTTTCTTCTCTCATCCCGTTGGTTCTGCCCTTCAATAGGGCCCAAGGGAAGATCGAGAGTACGGGGTTGCTTCATGATAATTCCTAGGGGCCGGATTATTTTCTAATTATGATTAACAGAATATTAAGAAAAGAAAAGAGAGAGGTCGGAGTGGGGGGGAAAAAATAATATAATAATGAATTATTGTTAGCAAAAAAAAAAGATAAGAAATAAAGTTAACGCAGTGAAAAAGGGTTTTTAAAAATTATGTAAGATAATAAGACTTAAGAAAGGTTTTTCTTTCTTCTTTCATTCTTAAATAGTGAGTAGAAATCATGGAAATCATTAAAAAAATAAAATCTCAGATATAAAGGAAAGAACCTTAATGGGAATATATATTGATTAGTTTTTTAACCTGATTAATTTATAAGTTTCAACAGCAGTTAAGATTAAATATTTATTGTTAGCATTGGACCGTTTCAATCTTTTCTTTATCTCTCCCATTTAATAAATTACTACTCAGATTATTTAATATTTTTTATTTGAATTTCAAGTTTTCATAAAAGGTATGTAAAATGTAAAATTTTAACTGGATACAAGTAGAAGTTATTGAGTAATGAAGTGATACATTTTATAATAGTTAAAAAGGAGATGGTCGGAACATGTTAGTTAAGGAATATGTAGAAAGGCACCCTTCTCCCCCACTACATGGCTCTCAATTACAATCATCCTCTTTAACTATCAACTCATCCTGATTAACTATTTTCTTAATGTCTAATATTTATTGCATTAATATTAAAAACTTGCTTTAATGATAGAGCCAGGCGATGCCTATATGCATATTTCAGGAGAGCTTTTAACGTTCAAAAAATATGCATCCAGTCTGTCTCTCAGTAAGTTTTACGAGACCGACGGTAACTTGTTACTCAAGTTATCCGCTATAAAGTGACAAAGATCGATAAAACTATTAAAGTGGACCTATACGTTTAAAATAGAGAAAATTTTACGTTCTAACGTAACGATTTTAATAAAACTTCATATACATCGTCTAAAGCACAATTGAAACAGGCGTGCAAAATTTCAATTTGATAAGTAAAAGCAGAAATTTTTGAGTTGTCAATTGATACATTTTATAATAGTTGAGGAGATGTGTTAGTGGAATAGTAAGAATGTAGGGTGGCTCCCTCACTACTAGAGTCTCTATACTACAATCATACTCTTTAACTATCAACTCAATCATGATTATCTATTTTATTTTCTAAATATTCAATACATATTTATTACTACACGCTCGCTTCAATGATAGAGCCTTGCGATGCCTAGTATATTACTGTTGGCACAAAATCTTAAGAATTATTTGCCTAATTGCAACCAATTAACTATGAATACATTTGGTTTAAACAATGGTAATAAGTATGGCACATAGCTTTCTCGGGAATCTATCTATCAAGGTATAACGAGAAAGATGTTAATACATGAGTGGTGCTAGTAACAGAATTTGAGCGTTGAAACCTTTCCAAAAAGGTAGTCACATTTATTTTTTATTCAATATTAAATGGGTTCAGAAGGTTCAAATTGTCATTGTACGATAGGTGGGCTAATTTTTGTACGCATTATTTAGGTTTCATGAAAATTAGACAAATAGTATTTAAGATATAGTCAATAATGTAGGACTGAAAGAAACCTTTTAATGTTAATCAAATTGATTTAAAATTTTGCATATAGTCTTGGTTTCAATGTGAAGGTCATGGTCATGCAAATTTAAATGATTTTATTTAGTAATATTGTCACAACATTGATTTTTAAACAAGTAAGGCGCACTTCACGTAAGTACGTTAGGATAATCGCCGGTTTTTGTACAATTAATTTAAAATTATTAAGTGTAAAAGTTTAATAGTTGCATATTCTTTTTCTATACTTCAAAACCTTTAAATAGATGTATAACATGTCACGGTGACAAAAAACCTTTTCTTAGTCGCCCGCCATCTTGGAAATATTAATTGTGAAAACTCCAAAAAGTGTACAGTTGTCACAAATGCCGAGATGCACCTGTGTGCCGAATTTCATGTTCCTAGTTATAGCAGTTTATGAATTGAAACATGTCAACAGACAGAGAGTCAGAGCCGTTATATAAGGTTTCTTTTCGTACTTCGCACAGAAACCTAAAATATAAGGTACTAGCCGAATTGGCACGCTTCGCGTGCCTTATTCGTCTAGAAGTTGGCGCTAGGTGTAAAAAATAATTAAAACAATATAAGTAATATATCTTTTTTATTAAATAATTTTGTATTTTAGTGCAATTAGTTTATATTATTTTTTATTGCTTATTTTTAAACATTTTATCTCAATTAAATATATGACCTGCTTTTTTTTATATAAAATATATTTTTCATTATAAATGAATTTAACCATAAGTTTTTATATTTCCTACATATTTACTTGGCACTAACTATGTGGATAATGTATTTTGTTTAACAGTGTAATTTTTTTTAATTTAATAATATTATTGCATCAGAAATGAAATCTTAACTCATAAAACTGTTGTTGGTAAAAGTTTTGTATGTCTTAGTTTGTTAGTTCACCGCTAGAATGCTACCGTATGTACCAAAAGTACACATGTGTACAAATATGTTCAAGTATTAATTTTTTTCCGAGTTCCTAATATTAAATAAGGCATGCATACAAATTTTAAATCAAATTGAATCAATATTTCTCATATTTTTAATTTTTTATTAATTTCCCTATTTTTGGGCCCAGATTTTGAGCCGGAAAATTTGGGCAAAAAAAGTTGTCGACAACCCCATACAAACTATACGTTTTTTTAAAGCCCCCGTCGAGTAGATTACGAATATGCCGTCAGTTTACCATTTAGCACTTTTAAAGCCCAAAAAATGGCCAATCGAAAACCCCAAAAATTGCCAAATATGAACTTTGAGTGGCTTTTTCTCGGAAACTAAGAGTCTTGGAAAAAAAAGTCCAAGAGCACTTTCGTCTTGTATTTTTCATTTTTATAAGCGTGACAAATTTCATGAAGATAGTACAAACTTTATTTTTTACCAAAAAATCGTCAAGCCACACCCCTGTGATTTTTTTACCCGAAAAAGTCAAAATGAAGATAACAAAATAAATGAGGTATATTCGTAAACGTCTCGAAAAGGAGAGTAAAAAATAATAACAATGTTTTAAATTTCAACCAAAACCTAAGGAACCATTGTCAAAAAACAGCTATATAAGGACTTTTTTCAATTTTACCCCCCTAAAAAGTAAAAATATCACAAAACACTACATAACTACATTAAAAGGCCTATTCAAGAGTTTTTCAACGATATACATGAAAGTAGGTTTTGTGTTTAAAAGCATATTTGTACCCGTGTACCCATAGGTACCAAAAATATATTTAAAAATCAAACCATGTATAAGATCATTATTTAGGCTAATGAATTCTAATAAATGTAAAAATAAAATTTAAAAAAATTATTTCACCTTCTTAACCTGAACCAAAAGTACAAATCGGTACAAATGTACCCGTACAAAAAATTTTAAAAATAAATAAATACCACAACATTAAAGTATTAATCAAGGCCTTTAAAACGATATACGACACATAAAAATATACACGTGTTTTAAAAATCCAATATGGCGGCTATAATTCAAAATGGCGGCTATATATCGAAATCAAAACACCCGCACTTTTCTAGTATTGGTACACTCTACCTATGTACCAAATTTCAAATGTCTAGGTCAATGGGAAGTAGGAGAATTACTGATGAAAAAATCCAAGATGGCGGCTATAATTCAAAATGGCGGCTATATATCGAAATCAAAACACCTGAACTTTTCTATTTATGGTACACTCTACCTATGTACCAAATTTCAAATCTCTAGGTCAATGGGAAGTAGGAGAATTACTGATGAAAAAATCCAAGATGGCGGCTATAATTCAATATGGCGGACACATATCGAAATCAAAATGGCCGCACTTTCCTATTTATGGTACACTCTATCTATGTACCAAATTTCAAATCTCTAGGTCAATGGGAAGTAGGAGAATTTTTGATGATCAGTCACTGTCACTCTTAGTTTTATATATATAGATAACGAGAAAGATGTTAATATATGAGTGGTACTAGTGACAGAATTTGCTCATATATAGAGCATTTTAATTGTTGGATATGTTGGTTTACTATCATTTAAATTTAAAAAGTATAAGGAAGGTAACTTAAACAATTACAGAAAATTATATTTTTAATATAATTAAGTGAGATCTTCAGATAATATTTTCATCCAATATTTATGAGCTAATTTCATCCATGATATTTGAATGAGCATAATGACATAGGAATACTTAAAATATTAAGTAACTTTCGTTAAGAAAAGTGTTTTGTTAAAAAAATAAGCTATTTCAAATTTTCTATTCCAAAAGACTAATTCTTGTTATTTCCTTCACTCTCTCATTATGTTCTTTTTATTTTTTTCTTTTCCAACCAATTTTATCTAGCATTTCGTCTTTGAAATACCTGAGCTACTTTACAAAATAAAGAAAGATAAACAAATAGACGAGAAAGAAGCAAACAAACAACAAATAGAGATAAGAAAGTACAGAAGTACCTTGTCTCCTACACAACTTTCCTTTCCTTATTAAAGCTCAAAGAGATACAGCCACAGTAAGGGCCAACCTCCATGAAAGCAATGTTTATTCATTGGAATTCCACTTCAGAAAAAGTAAAAGAAAAAAAAAACAATTGCCCAACCAAAAAATAAAAATAGATGAAGAGAAAAAGAATAACAGAAAATGTTAATAATTAGATTATTATAGAGAATTCTTTTTTGATACCATAAACTCTAAAATAGTCTGCCAATTGGTGTGGTACATTGCTTCCTCATGTTTTTATAACATTCTCAAATGGTGTTGTGCCTTTACAAACCATTATTGTCTAATTTATTTCATTTTTCCCCATTTATTTATAATTTATAGAGGCAGGTGGTTTATATTAACATGGGACCATATGTGTACTATGTTCAACATACTATCCGAATTTCATAAAAATCAGATAAGTACGTTTGAAGATATAGGTGTAAATAAATGTATTTTTGAGAGTATGTGGAATAGAAAAAAATTGGTGCAGAAGGTTGAAACTAATATGGTCCAACAATGGGCTCATTATGACCTACCATACAATTGTTTATTTAAATGAAAGGAGTAATGCTTAAGATATGTTGGTTAGCAAACATTGAGTGACGGACAGACTGACGGACAGACACGGAACCTCAAATGTTTCCTGATGTATAAACAAATTTTTGTCTTAGATTTCTGTACGAAGGATGTCATAGCTTTCGTTACATTCGGTATGCTCGGAAGCAATAATTCTCTAATCGTTAGAAAATAAATTAAGAAATAAATTCTTATATTTATTTCATTAGAAATAAATTTTTATTGTTAGTAATCTAGTAATTTATAAAAAAAAAAATGTGAAACTAATATAAAACTTAGGACAAGAAAATAATAACTGAATACCATTAACAGAGAAATTTGAGGTTTCATTTGGGCTACAAGGTATAATAAAACCTATCATTTATATAATCGAGTAGTGTCCCGACGACGACGCACATCGAAATAATTTTTAGGGTCCGTAGGCAAAGGACCCTTATATTTTCCTGCATGTGTCTGTCCGTCCGTCCTCTCGCGTGCTCTCACGGCTACACCTTTCGTCCGATCACTTTGAAATTTGGCATGCATGTGTCTTGTACCAACCCACATATTTTAAAAATATTTTTCAAAAAAATTAGGGCAAAAAAACTTAAGGGTTATAATTTGTTTATTTTTTTTCGACACCGCGAGGGGTATCATATGAAAGGGTACGTCGAGCTGATTACAACAATATATAATTCTTTGGATATAACTTTGATAGGGCGAGCGTAGGCAAGTTTGAAGTGGGTGTAAACTAGCGAAGTTTTTAGTCAATAATAATAATAATGAAATAGGTAAAATTTCATATATAAGTATAAATAACTCGACAAAATAACAACAGTATTCCTCTCATTCAAAGACTGAATAATATATAACAACGAGCTTTCAGTAGAATATACGTATATGGGGGGTACAGATATGAACTTTGACATTAGAGTTATAGAATGACCTCAGGTTACTCGTAGGTTGAATGTAGGTGGTTCGTTTCTAGTTCTGGACTGTACAACACCCTAAGGCCACGCAGTTTAAATTGCAGGAAATAGTTTCCTGCTTATATCTGAAATACGCTTTGAAACATCAAAGGACTGTAACAATACATATTAAGTGAACCAGATTAAATAAGACAGATGTTCATACGCATGTGACCTAATTCATATCTTAAAATCACACCCTCATGCTTAAAAATCAATTAATTCAAAAATATTTTGCTTCGTAGCATTAACCAAAGGAAACGGGAGCTATGTGGTCGTTCTGAAGAACGGACATATTTTGTCTTCGATTAAATATAAATTAGAAAAATATTCAATTTTATATCTATTAAATCGATTTATAAAATTCCAACTTGATTAATAATGGGTTATTTTTTTTTAAAAAAAACGAGGAATTTCAGCATGTAATAAATAGCCTTTAAACACCGGTTCGCAGGGCATTTTACTCATAATAATGCAACGCATGATAAAAAATCACAGGGAAGTACTTGTGTCCAAGTATTTTTTATTGTTTCGCAGATGATTAAGCATACCAGTTTTGTAATAATGATTTTCTTTCTTCAACCTCAAGGGTCCCTAGTTCGATCCCCCGGGGGGCCACAATGTTTTTATCGGTAATAACGACTAGATAAATTCCTTTTTTTTAGAAAATTGTCATCCCCCCACAATTAGGTATTAGCATGAATTATTTAGAAATTTTAGGACCAGCCGTTAGATAGTGGTTGGGGGAGGGGGGTATATTTTGACTTATAAAACCATTAAAGAATGAAACATTTAAAAAAGTGTATATATATTTGTATCATACTCTTCAGCTGTTTTCATTTGATACCCCACTAAAAATGTTAAAAAAAAAAAAATTTGGATTCACTTCAAATTTTCGGTGCATCATATTGGCAATTTTTAAAAATTGCGAATGCCCTCCCGGAATTTTCATCACCCCACAATAAGGTATTAGCATGAATTATTTCTAAATTTTAGGACTAGCCGTTATACAGTGGTTGGGGGGGGGGGATTATTTTGGGTATATTTTAACTTATTTAACCAATAAGGAATGCAAAATTTATATATATATATATGTAACCTACTATTTAGCAGCTTTCATTTGATACCCTACTCGAAAATTAAAAAAAACTAAATTTTTAAAAATTCGTATAATATTGTTTTGTTATTGTAGGCCTGAAGATGCCCAGGTATGGGCGAAATATAGCCAAATTGTTAAGTAAATAGAAAATATTTTTATTTTCAAATTTTTTATCCCTGAAGACCAAAGGAGTAGGAAATCTTATTTAATCATAAGGGATCAACCGAAGAAAATAGACAGTAAATTTTTGAGTGTATCACATTTTTGCGTAATGCGCATGCGCATATTTAATTTTTAACTTCTGAATATTTTTCCTGTGGTTGGGTCAAAAAGTTGTACCAGTTTCAAATTTCAGCATTTGGACACATAACCCTCGGCATAAGGGTTTTGAGAAGTGAATTCAAAAACCTAATAACTATAAGAAGAGAATATGCCTTAGCGTGTAAGTTATTAATGTATTGTGCAAAATAATTGATTTTGGCGCTGTGTTCACTGAAGAAACTGGTTTTATGAAACCATTTTCATGTTTCAGTACATAAAGAGGGACTTATCAGAGGACATAACATGCCCTCTGACGAAGATATACTCTAGAGTTCCCTTGCAATGTTTTTTCATTGCTGTATTCCTTATGTTGATTATACAAACAAGGAAATTTTCAGCACATTCAATTATTTAAAGGCTTCTTAAGTTACTCATTTTAAATAGAAAAAATTAATTAGATTTTTATGGATTTACACGCTTTGAGATCCCCTGAGTAGTCAAATATATGTATATTTTTTTAAATTTAACTTTTTTTCCAAAATTAAAAACTAATTGTACACCATTAATAATTTAGGATAAAGTTTAAATATTACAGAAAATTATAATGCGGCTTGTAGAAAGTAGAAAACCACAGATAACAATCGGTATGAGACAACTCAGACAACCTTTCTCATATACGAGTTCATAATTACTTAGTCAAGTGTTTCCTCATAAAAGTTTTAAATAATTCATGCTAATACCTTAAGATAGGGCGATGCATTTTCCGTCAAAAAATTAATTTACCTTTTCGTTTTAACCGATAACTTTCTTATATAAAGAGAATAGTCCACAGGCCACCATAAGAAGTGAGTCGCTGATTGATAAAGTTTTCTTACCTTATGGAATCGCTTATTAATGCCTTGTCCACCGATGAATTGGGTATATGGCAACTGGGCGCTGGGCCATTTCTTTTTTGTTGACATGCCAAGCTTGCCCTTCTGCGGGAACATTGAAAAGAGATAGATAAAGTTTTGATTTTCACAGGATCGTTTAATTAAATTATTTCAAAAACAGTGGTAAAGGTGGCCACCGATACGAGTGGGCCGTTTTCTTTTCAACGTCCTCGCAGAGCGATATGTTTGGGGCGGTGGCCACCCCTATCGGCCCACTCTTATCGGTGGCCACGTGTACCACTGTTTTTGAAATAATTTAATTAAACGATCCTGTGAAAATCAAAACTTTATCTATCTCTTTTCAATGTTCCCGCAGAAGGGCAAGTTTGGCATGTCAACAAAAAAGAAATGGCCCAGCCCCCAGTTGCCATATACCCAATTCATCGGTGGACACGGCATAAATAAGCGATTCCATAAGGTAAGAAAACTTTATCAATCAGCGACTCACTTCTTATGCTGGCCTGTGGACTAGAAAGCATAGTGATGGCACAACATTTGATTTGGAGATTTTGATGGATTTACCTCAAAATCCCCTGAGTCCAAACAGGTGGTTTTTAAAAAATGCCAGTCTGTCGTCTGTGCAGACGCCTGGAGACTAAACTACTGGGCCGATTTAAACGAAATTTGTATACATGTTCACTTTTTCCCGGGAAAAATCTAGTCACAAAAAAATAGCTTTAAACGCGGAAGGAGAGAGGTCGAGTCGATTCCCCGCTGTGGAGAAGTTATTTATATTATTAATTTTGATATAGTGTTCAATAAATGATTAAATTTGCCTAGGAAAACTAATAAATGGCTAAGTAATTAAGTACTCGTATAAAGGCGGAAATGCACATGCTAGTTACTCGCACAAAAACGTATGAGTAGCTCGCAGAGGAGTGCTACTGGCATGTGTATACATAAAATAGCATGCGAGTGAAAAGTATGCGATTATATCGCACGAGGTTTGATTTTTGTCTTGCCAGTGGCACAAGTCGAGGGGTGGGGGAACTGATAAGGCATGTGTAAACAGGCCTGCCAGCGCAAGGCCGCAAGGTTGCTAGTAGCTAGCACGAGTCTCCCTCAGCCCTTCAGTCTTCAGTTGCGTTCCTTCGTTTCGCGGGTATCTGACAACAACTCATCAACTTTCTCCGGAAGAATTCGCAATTGATTCCTAAAACCATTGACGTCCCCGTACCGCATTTCATTAAGTAGGCACTGACTCGCTCCGTGTCCTTAATTTCCTTCTAGCTTTCCAATCTTTTACCCACATTCTTCGTGTCTTTTTATTATTTTTCAAATGTTTTAAAACAGTTCTTTGCAAGTAACTGAACAATCTGGTTAATTTCATTCTGCACCAATAGATTCATAATGTAAATTAAAACACAATTAATAAAACTATCAGAATTAATTAAATCAAATACAATTATTTAATAATTTATTCCGGCTAAGAGAAGGCAAGAAACGTGTGCCTTTCAAAACTAGAACTGTGACTGGAATGTGTATTGTCATGTGCTAATAGCTCGCACAAGACCTATCATCCGGATGATACTAGCATGCTTTTTCACTGGCAAATGTAACCAGCGTCTGCAGCATGCCAGCTACTGACGTGCTAGTAACTCGCTACTGGCATGCTTTTTTACTAGCATGTGTATTTCCGCCTTAAGAAAAGTTTGTCTGAGTTTTCTCGGAATAATTTCTTCAGAGTTCACCCTGCTTAAGTCTCAGATGTCACAACAGTAGTAGATGTAAATAGGAGGAAAAATATATATTTCCGTATGGTAGCAATATTTGAAATTGGCTTAAGGCATTTGATTAAAATTTAATCAATTATTCATTACTTAGTTACAATTGAGCTAATTAGCTTTGTTTATACAGGTTTAATTAGGAGTTGAGAGAAATGTACATAATTTTGACAATGTCATTGACTATTATACCATTATCCTAACAACTAATATGAGCAGATGATAATTCTGCTGATATAGCCGGTTCTAGCGAGAATCATGCGGATGTTAGAAGTTGTGTGGTTCAGGCAACATAACTAGGCTTAAGCAAGTGTTAAATAACATAATAATGGGGGGGGGGGCTCCACCCTCTTCTAGTGGTAACCATTTTAATGTGGAATCAAATAATTCGATTATTCTCGTAAAAAGAGTAATCTCAAACAGATGAGCAGCAACGCCCCCTAATTTAGAGCTAATATTAACATTGATGTTTTGATTTTGCCTCGGGGTATGAAATTTTTTTCCAAGCTTACCGAAGGTAACAGAAGCTATGTGATAGTTTTGAAAAACGCAAAAGTTTTAGGTCTCCGATTCCAAAAATTCCAAGACAGAAATCCATTTCAGACTGGGGGTCTCCCCCAGATATACTCCAAGATGCGATGGACGGACGGACGAACTACCAATAACATAAGGAGGTAAGCTAGGATGACCTCGAAACCCTAAAAACGTAAACAAAATAATTCTCGGTTCCGAATAATAAAACGGTTCCGACGATTTTGATTTTTTAAATTTTGAATTTTGTTCATTAAATATGAATTTAAAGATTTAAGTAGTTTCCCCGGGAAAAATCTATTTTACGAAATACAAATGGAATTTAAAAACAGTAGCATATCTATATGAGAGAGTTTGCCTGGGATGTCTCAGACCGATTTATTTATTTCTTTTTTTACCTCCTTTGAAGAAACTATAATAAATAACCAACCTTAGTTCAGAACTCTACTACTGGAAATCGGTACAATGTTAAAAGAGCTTATACAATTACAAATAAACTAGAAAAGTTAGAGAAACTAACAAAGCTTCGGTGGATGAAAATAATTTATAAATAGAACAAGACAAAGCAAAATTCTGGTACAAAAGTTTTTTAAAAGTTCTCTCTAAAGTTTGTTACCGTATTTTCGAAATCTATTTGCAAACTCTAAGGTTTTAAAAAAAAGTTAATGTTAAATATGAACTTGTTTTCTTCGAAATGGAAAATAAAACGTTCAGATATAATTCTCTGTCTGAGGAGGGGGGGGGGGGGGGGGGGGAGGTTCAAGTCTAGGGATATAACTGAGGTTATTTTTATTATTGATTCGGCCTTCGTACCGGCTTGAGCAAGAGTTGAGGTCTAAAGGCCGAGAAAGACAATAAATATTTGATAAATTTATACACGGACGATTATAACAGAATGGTTATAGAATCAATATCAGATTAAACAAAAAAAAAAAAATACAGGGTATAAATCAATACGATACTATCTATAGAGTAAAAAAATCGGTCCGAGACAACTCAGACAAACTTTCTCATAATTACTTAGCTCAGTCTTTCCATTTAGATATTAGTTTTCGTAGGTATATTAATAACTTATAGAAACTATAAAAATAACTTTTCTTCGGGGGAGAATCGAACCCGGCCTCTCTCCGTCCGCTTTTAAAGCTATTTTCTCAGGAACTAGATTTTTCCCGGGAAAACGACTTGTATCGTAAGATTCGTATTTAAATGGACTACATTTTAGATTTTTTTTTAATAAAAATCGACAAAACCGTTTCGAGAGATAATTTTTTTTCACGTTTTTTTGGGGGTAGCACCCCCCAATTTGAACATTCATTTCTCGATTTCGCCTCGGAGTATGATTTTTCTGAACTTGTATACCAAATTTCGTTAAAATTGGTCCAGTAGTTTAGACTCCACGCGTCTGCACAGAAAACAGACAGACATTTTTTAAATTCCACTTTTTTGGACTCAGGGAACCTCAAAACGTCGATTTACACGATTTGAGGTCCCACGGCGTCTTTGCAGACGCGTTGAGCCTAAACTAATGAGCCGATTAAGAGTTTCATTGCGCGTCTTTTTACTTTCTCATAGGGAGAAAGTATTGTGATAGAGCGAAAATGTGATGTAGAGATTTTGATGGATTTAAAGCTTTCAGGTCTCCTGAATCTTTAAAAATCACTCTTTAAAAAATGTTTGTCTGTGCAGACGCGTGGAGCCTGAACTACTGGGCCGATTTTGACTAAATTTGGCATACATTTTCAGAAAAAATCATACCCCGAGACGAAATCGTGAAATGAATTTTAGTTCCAAATTTGGGGGCGCAAAAACTCTGTTAAAATATGAAAATAATTATTTCTCGAAAACGGACGACGATTTTGATTACAAAAATTCTAAAATTTAGTGAGCATTTAAATATAAATCCAAATAAATATAAAATAAATATAAATCCAAATAAATATAAATATAAATTAGAGCATTTAAATATAAATCTAATGATATAAAATGTAAGCCGTTTTCCAGGGAAAATCTAGTTCCTGAGAAAATAGCTTCAAACACGGACGGAGAGAGGCCAGGTGTGATTCCCCGCCGAGGAGAAGTTATTTTTATGATAAATTTTGATCATAATAATTAAATGTACCTACGAAAAAATGAAAACTAACAAATGGAACTAATAAATGGAAAACACTGGGCTAAGTAATTATGAACTTTATATGAGAAAATTTGTTATGTTTGTTTCTGACCGATTATTTATATTTAATACAACTAATATGTTCTTTCTAAAGTATGTAAAGTATTTGTTCTTATCTGGTTATTGGAATATCTTCGCTTACTATGGAATAAAGCCGCGTTGTGAATGGTTTTATATATAAAGCTGTGAATATAAGAGACTAGGGATTTTTTAATTAATCAACGGTGATCACTGGTAGGAGTACGAGGGTGGCATTGCTAATGAGAAAATGAATGGTTAGGAATGGTCGGGTAAGTCTGGTTAGGAGTATGTGAAATCGATCTGAGCCTCACGTCACTCCGGCCTCATATCAGACCTGAATCCACACCTAGTAACTTTACCTAATGTCACTCCCGCCAATCATTATGACCTCATATTGATTTGACCCTTACCAGCTGTAACCTCAGTATTGATTTGAGCAAACATTTTTTTTTTTCTTTTTAAAGTTGTTTCTGCAATAATAATCAGTAGATTTGACCCTTACCAACTGTAACTTCAGTATTGATTTGACCAAACATTTTTTTCTCTTTATAGCTGTTATCAGTAGATTTGACCCTTACCAACTGTAACTTAAGTATTGATTTTAGCAACCTTTTTTTTTCTTTTTAAAGTTGTTTCTGCAATAATAATCAGTATATTCGACCCTTACCAACTGTTACTTCAGTATTGATTTGACCAAACATTTGTTTCGCTTTAAAGCTGTTATCAGTAGATTTTACCCTTACCATCTGTAACCTCAGAATTGATTTGAAGATTTTTTTATCTTTTAAAAGTTGTTACTTCAAATCTCTACTAATTTAAAAAAAAGGACTGATTTTTGACGGGTTTATTTTGAGAAAACAAAGCTTAATTTAATGGAAAACAGAAAAATATACTATAATAGTTATTTATGCACCTAGGGAGTAAAGTAAGCCATTATTCCCTGAGCGAAAAAAGTTGGTTCTTGAGGCGAAGCCGAAGGAACCATGTTCCCTAAATCCCGAGGCGAAGCCGAGGGAATTAGACTCTTTAATTCCCGAGGCGCAGCCGAGGGTACATACAATATATCTCCAGTAGGAAGAAAATACACATTTCGTCCATAGCTCATAGTCCACAGGCCACCATAAGAAGTGAGTCGCTGATTGATAAAGTTTTCTTTCCTTATGGAATCGCTTATTTATGCCGTGTCCACCGATGAATTGGGTATACGGCAACTGGGCACTGGGCCATTTCTTTTTTGTTACCATGCCAAACTTGCCCTTCTGCGGGAACATTGAAAAGAGATAGATAAAGTTTTGATTTTCACAGGATCGTTTAATTAAATTATTTAAAAAACAGTGGTACACGTGGCCACCGATAAGAGTGGGCCGTTTGGGGTGCCCACCGCCCCAAACATATCGCTCTGCGGGGACGTTGAAAAGAAAACGGCCTACTCGTATCGGTGGCCACCTTTACCACTGTTTTTGAAATAATTTAATTAAACGATCCTGTGAAAATCTAAACTTTATCTATCTCTTTTCAATGTTCCCGCAGAAGGGCAAGTTTGGCATGTCAACAAAAAAGAAATGGCCCAGCGCCCAGTTGCCGTATACCCAATTCATCGGTGGACACGGCATAAATAAGCGAAGAAAACTTTATCAATCAGCGAATCACTTCTTATGGTGGCCTGGGGACTAACAGTTTTTATTTATTATTTTATTAAATAACAATAATTATTAGAACTTTTAATAGCAGATATAAGAGATTCAATACTAAAAACAAATAAAAATTGGAATTAAAATCAAATAGAAGGTTATTTAGATGCAGGTTATAAACTTGTAAACAAAGATAAACATGGTCAAAAAAGCGCAGTGCCGCCAACCTGATTTCAACAACTTCATTACATACATTAGCCATTCATTTTCTACTATTTATAAAATAATTAAGTTGCAATCTTTACTTTTTTGCCCTACTTTACTTTTTCGCCCTACTTTTACTTTTTCTCCCTACTTTTTGAGTTCAGGGATAAAAAGACTTTTTTTAGTCCCTCTAAACTAATTCAAAATCATAACTTTTTTCCCCTACTGGAGATAAATATATATTTGCTTCCGAACTTACCGAAGGAATGATCGTTCCGAATAATTCCTGATATTTAGGTTCATGGCTGTTAATATTTCTGTTTCGCAATTTTTTGGCTGTACAAATTAAAAGAATTAAAAAAAAAAATAGTATTATAATTTATTCATTAATTATAAAGAAATTATCATAAAGAAAAAATACTAAACAGTAGGTATAACATAACGTGTAAGATACTATACACTATACAGTAACGCATTTCTTCACAAGTTATAACATTCTCTTGTTTACGAGGTTCAATTTTAACCATAGAGAATAGATTGTAACCTTTCGGCACAAAATTTTTTCATGGTTTTTAGCTTCTCGTCTTTTTTCTTGCTACCTTCGATTTTGCTAAACTGATTCTATATTCATGTGAAAAATCAAAAAATTTTGACAGATTTAAAAAAAGGGGGGTCATTAAATAAATTTGACATAATAGATTGTAATCGAAATAGGACGCGAGGAAGCTATGTGCGACACTAATTGGCAGACAATATTTTCCTGTTTATATTAATTCAATGGTTCAATTCTTTAAGAATTAATTATAAATTGTTTAACAGCAATAAAAATAAACTAATTAAAATGTGACTTATATAGAAAATGTTTTAAAGCTTCTTCAAAAAAAAATATAGATTAAACTTAATTTTTTGTTTTGAATAAAAGATAAGTAATATCAAGGGTATTAAGAAATAATAAAAAAGGGTTTATTATTTTATATATATATATATATATATATATATATATATATATATATATATATATATATATATATATATATATATATATATATAAATTAATAATGTGTATGATATATATATATATATATATGCATGTGTGTGCGTGAATATTTTTTCTTATATATATAGATATATATATATATATATATATATATATATATATATATATAAATAATAAAAAAGGGTTTATTAATTTATATATATATATATATATATATATATATATATATATATATATATATATATATATATATATATATATATATACATATAAAACGGGAAAATACTAATTACAAGAGAGGAAAAAGCGATGCTTGAAAGCTTTCAAAAAACCCTAATTAATCTGTAAAACAACCAAAAAAAAAAAAAAAAACAGAATCAATCATACAGGAGCGAAGAGGTTGAAAATCTCTCAAAATTTAATTTGAAATGTTTTAATTAATTTGTCCCGTTTTTTTTTTATTTTAATTAAATTTAAAAATAAAAATGCTCAAAGTTCTACTTTAGAAGTTAACTAATGAATCAAAATTAATTGAATGTTTAAAAAATTATTTTCCTTTAATGTATTCATATTCTAAGATGCTAAATAATTAATATTCTATTGGTTAAATTATTGTCAAATACAGACTAATATTATAAATTATAATAAAAATGATAAATTTTAATATTTTAATAAATAATTTGTTATAAAGCAACGTGGTGGTACTCATATAATATACTACAAATAGGATTCCTCGATCTTTAACACTTCGTAGCAATATGGAGTGTGTTAGTTTGTAGTGTATTTTGCAATTGAGAGAGTTTTCCCTCCTGTTATTTCTATACCCCCCCCCCCCCTCCCCCTTATGAATAAATTATAATTTGCAAAAATCCCAAATTACTATTTAAGTAAAATAATAAAATGAAATAGGTTCATCAATGAAACAAATAATAAATACAATTAAAGGGTCTAAATAAAAATATGATGTACATTATATTTTAGTATGGTGAATATTGAACATTGAACACAAAGGCGCTGCCGGGTGCTGGAACCCTACTTTTGCCTCCTAACCTAATCTGGCCAGATATTAAAAGTACGTGTGGTGTCGCGGGACACCCGGTAGGAGAGAAGTTCCTTATGCTTTTCATTAAATATAAATTATAAAATCACACTGCTAAGTTTACGATGCTAACTACTTATACATGGCGGAGTTGGAAAAGAGACAATATTAAAAGTAACTAACTATTTGTACTTAGCGGTGTTAAGGAAAAAATAAAAGAAAAGTATATTTTTATCATTGAAGTGAGCGTCTGTAATAAATATGTATTGAAAATTGTGAAAAAAGTTAATCATGATGAGTTGATAATTAAAGAGGATGAATGTTTAGTTAAAGCAGATAGTTGTAGTAGAGTAAGAGAACAGCCTACCTCATGCCTACTCCATTTAAAATATTATAACATATATTACTTCACTACACAAAAATATCTCCTTGCATCAGGTTGAAATTTTACAAGCCTGTTTCAATTGTACTTTAGACGATGTGCATAAGGTTTTATTAAAATCGTTAAGTAAGAATGTAAGATATCGGTAAAAAAGTGTTTTCTCTATTTTAAACGTTTAGGACCGCTTTAATAAATTTAGCGATCTTTAACACTTCGTAGCAATATTAGTGCTGGTTTTACTTAAAAAAAAAGATATTTATAAAATTTGTTTGTTTCAATGATTTTTCCCGTCCTAAAAGAAGTTTACGTTTATGTTATCGAATTTCACCAAAATCGGTCAAATTTTACTCAAGTTATCGTCACACGTTTCCGACACACACACAGACAGGATATATAGTTAGTTGTTAGTTGAATATAAGAAGCTCTCTTACGCTCGCTTCAATTATTATTATTTACTTTTTTCTAAGATTAAAATGAGACCATAATTAAACTACCGTGATTGTCGACGATAGCGGAAAAATAATATTTAGATAAGAATATTATTTAGAAATGTGAGTATTCGTTAAATTAGTTAAAATATTTGAGAATTAGTTTATTTTCTGAAATGCATTTTCTTTTAGTTAATTTAATAAATTGACTCCAACAAATAACTAACACTTTACTTTAATAATAATCAGTTAGGATAATAGTGAGTGGGTACGCTGAAGTATATAATTACAGGTAATTGGGAATATTACCCTTCATGACACAGCACGTATAAAATGCTTATTAATAATTTATAAATAGAGTCGATATTTGTGCAGAATTACGTCGCAAAACATTTGAATGATCTTTTTTATTTATTTATTTTGCTTCAAAGCTTACCGAAGGTAACGGAAGCTAGGTGATCGTTCGGAAGGACGATAGTATTTTATGTCTCCGATTTCAAAAATCCGAGACCGAAATCCGTTTCAGACATAAGAGGAACATTTTAGGTTCCGAGCCTGTCTGTCGGTCTGTCGCTCAATTTTTGCGAACCAACATATATTTTAAAAACTATTTGTCCGATTTTAAAGAATTTGTACGGTAAGTCATAATTAACTTATTGTTGGTGCCATATAAGTTTAATCTTTCTGCGCTTATTTATTTCTCTTGAACAAGTGCATAAACATATATTTATTTTCACCTACATCTTCAAAAGTACTCATCTGATTTTTATGAATTATGAATGGTATTTCAAAAGAAGCCTGCAGATAGCCCCAAACCGTCTGCGCTCCTTTCATTGTGCTAAATTGATACTTTAATTTAAGTAAAAAATCTTGACTGGACTTGAAAAAATTCTTGAAAATCTAGAAAAATTTTTGACAAATTTAAAGAACGGGGGAACAAACGGGGTAAAATCATACATTTATTTGCACCTATAGCTTCAAAACTACTTTTTCAGCATATAATAACATGTAGGTATCCCTAATAAAAATAACCTACGATACTCTAAAACGTACTTGGATGCAAGTACTTCCCTATGATTTTAAATAATTATAATTAGTCTAATTAATATTAAGAATGCGAAAACTTGGATTGATATTAATTGGAACTTCTACCAATTAACCAAGGTCATTAAATAAATAAAAAACTTTCAATTGACATAAATTTAACTTTTAATAAACTAAGTTCAGATTTAACTTCTACAAATAACTCCATATATCATCTTAGACGGAAACAAAACATAACTTACATATCTGAGGAACGACGCAGCTAGACATAAGAAAAAACTCGATTTTCTTACCTGAAAGAAAGAAGACAATAAATAAATACAAAATAAAAATAGTCACATATTTTAGAAATAACATTATTAATATATACAGGGTGGGCAAAAAAAAACCGTACTTTTTTGAACACTTATAGCTCAGCTTGTGTAATAGACAGATATATGGGGTTTACGGGGTCTGAAAACTACATTCTTCTACTTTAAACTTCATATCTATAACGTGTTAACTACAATGTTGCCTGAAATTGAAGATCAAATACCAAATTATACGTTTATGCAAGATGGTGCCCTGTCCCATCGCTCCTTGCAAAAATTCAATACTTGTAAGAGAATTGCCCAGACTTTAGGGAACATTGTAGTTAACACATCTTCAATGTTTGTTATAACACTTAGGGATTCCTCCCCGTACCTACAAAGAACCCCCATCCACCATATGGTAATTTATTCTATCAAAACTATAATACCAGACAACGATTACTACCCGGACAACGACTTCTTTTAAGACCCCATTTCAAACCGCCATTGTATGGCTTTGACCCTATAGTTTTTAAAGTTATAGAAATGAAATTTAAAGTAGAAGAATGTAGTTTTCAGACCCCGTAAACCCCATATGTCTATCTATTACAGAAGCTGAGCTATAAGTGTTCAAAAAAGTGCGTCTTTTTGGCCCACCCTCTGTATATGTCAGCTCATAGAGACCAGCCAAAAGAGAGAATATCGTTTTTTAAAGTTCTACAAAATGGTATAACTAAGTACATTTAGACACTATTTTAGTAATTAAGATCATACGAAAATAGTTGAAATGGTCTCTCTTCAAGTATTCGCTATGGTTTTTGACAATGATCAATTTTGCTTCCCGAGTTGAATGTCTATATGTTATTAAGTCAGTTCTACAAAATATATTCTATTAGTTTTAAAAATAAAAGATTAAGTAGAAAATAGTTCGTGTGAATGAGCTAAAGCAGTAATCCGATATTATTGAAATTTGAATGGTAGGTCATAATTAGCCCTTTGTTGGTCCCATATAAGTTTTAACCTTCTGCGTTCATATGTTTCTTTTCCACAACGCAAAAACATTTATTTTCACCTATACCTTCAAAAGTAGTTATCTGATTAGTTTGAAAAATTTATAGTTTATCGAAAGTAAACCGCAGATAGTCCCAGATTAATTTGAACCATGTGCGCTCTTTAAATTTTGCTAAATTGATACTTTAATTAATGAAAAAAATCAAAACAATTTTGACAGATTTATAAAACCGGGGAAACAATTAAACCAATTAGACAATAATAGCTTGTAAAAGCATAAAATCAATAAAGTACGGGATAGGATGCGAGGAAGCTATGTGCCACACCAATTGGCAGTCTATTTCTTAATATTTTGCTTTCGAGTTTATAAAAGGTAACGGAAGCTATCGGATCATTCCGAAGAACGAACATTTTTTTATTATCTCCAATTTCAAATTTCCAAAATACTAAGACAGAACTCCTTTTTAGAGATCAGAGAATATTTTTGGTCGGTCTGCCTTTTAACACTTTTGCGAAGCAACATACCTTAAAATCTATCAGTCCGCTTTAAAATTAGAATGGTAGGTCATAATAAGCCTACTGTTGGTTCCATATACGTTTCTCTGCCACATGCACGCTATTTTCTCAGCAATTTTTAATTTAAATTAATTGTATGATATACTTTATTCCTTTCATAGTTTTGCTTTAAAACAATATTTATGAATAAAGATACCTTCGTTAACATGAAACATTAATCTTGTTTTCATTGTGTTTAAGAATGTGTTCCTTATCATATTTTTGTACGACTATAAATAAAACCCTTAAGAAAAATAACGCGATAATAAAAAGACATGTTTTTTGATAATCCCGATTATGCATACAAATAGAGTAACCAGACTTTAAATTAAATTTCATTAGTTGAAACAGTGTGATAAATTTTACAGTTTTAAGATATACGTTGTATGACGAGGCCTAAGGTCTGCGTGCTACTATACTTCCAAGGTTCTGCCAACTTCTCTACCACATTGTATTTTGCCCACACTGAATTTGATTAAGCACAGAATCGTTTATCACCCTGAATCCATGATATAGGGTGGTCCCTGAGTTTATAAAAACCTTTTACTGAAAAAAAGGTGTCATTCTTCATGTTCAACATTGCCTTTTATTACAGATATTTTTTTTTATATAGAGGTGGTTAGAGGCGACTTTATCGTGCTCCTGATATAAAAGAAACGTAGATCTAAACCCTACATACATTATGAAATCGCATTATTCAACTTTTCTTTTTTTAAACGTAAAAAAAGACATATTTTCTCACGGAACTGTTGGGGACTTTGACCCAAGGTCCCATTATTGGGTAGAGCTTTGCGATAGTACCAAAATCAATAATACGTTTGAAACATATTCCACTGGTTACGGTTTTCAAGCAAATTATTGTTATTATCAACTTTGGATAATGATTTGTAATTGTCGAGTCACAAATACGCATGTTTACTATTCAGTCGAAGTAGTTATACTCATGCCGATATACTTTGTAAATCTGACATCTCAGATTGGCCAATCTACGTGAGGGAAAAAATAAAACCACTAGGCGGTTATCTTAAGTTTAACCAGTGATATTTTTGTTAGCCTAGTTGGCCCGACCTGCTACCCGCTAAAATCTCGAGATCTCATTGGCTCCCCTCCCGTTTTTTTCCGGTTTTCCCGCGCTGTCAGAATAACTAAGTATAATGGCATGAGTGTAAGCCAGAAACGTTTTCCACTTGGAGTTAGAATAAAACCAACGACCACAGATAGGCTATGTTTTTCTCCAATGTGTGTTAAAAAATAAACTAAAGGTGACATACGACACAACCTCTTTCTTTGGTCCTCAATAACACTCTTTTATTCAACACAAACACTAATGACAAATGAAAATGACATGACCTTTCTCATACAGCTTTAGAATCACACTCTTTCTCTCTCAGGTAGACAAAACAATGATTATAATAATAATTAAATTATTAAACAAAGATTTCCAACATGTGTGATAGCGACTTATCATGAAAGAGGTGTACTTCAATAACCAAACAACGTCTTCGCAAAACAATAGTAACATTTTGACTTGTACTTTCGAAGTCGATCCAGTGACCTCTAGATAATCTGAAGAAGGCTGCTTTAGAACAGCCGAAACCTGTCAATTATTTCAATTACAATTTTTTGGGTGAAGACGTTGTTTTGGTTATTGAAATACACTTCTTTCAATATTTAGAATTGTCAAAAAGTTAAATAATATATAAATGGACAAATTTAAGAAAATAAATTCAAAATTATAAAGAATACTTTCTTCTTGAATAGTCGAAATTTGCTCCGGTATCCTCTTGTACGATTTTAGAAAATTGTAATTTTTGGGTACAGGGTATATTTTGATCAAAAATTAAATACTATAAATCTTCATGTAAGAACAAGCAGGAAATTTTATGCTTTCAAAATTTATATTTTTTGGAATTTACGCGTATAGGTAACTCTATCCGTAGACATATTACGGGATAGATCGATAGGATTCAAAGCTTCCTCGCGTTCTATCACACACTTAACTTTTGTATTGCTTTTTTAACGACCCATTACTGTTTAATTTATGGACTAATCAAGACCTACTGTCCAAATTTTATTAGCATCGGAATATTTGTGTGCATGTTAAAGAGAAACAAATAAGTACAGCAGGTTAAACATAGTATTAGGAAGGTTAAAAATTAATCGGACGAGTAGATTTTAGAAACATGTATGTTCACTTAAATGTTAAATGACAGGCAGACACGAGACTAAGAATGTTTCATGATGTCTGAAACAGATTTCTGTCATAGAATTATTCAATTCGAAGACATAAAAACATAGCTTCCTTTACCTTTGGTAAGCTCGGAATCAAAATGGTTGAATCCTGTAAATAAGTCCAGGAAAAATTGTTGAAAAACAAATTCTCTGTAAAAACTCTTAGAGTTTACACAAACCACTTAGTCTATTTAAAAATAGTTGACACCGTACAGAAAAGATGCATTGCATTATACTCATATGTAAAGTAAAGCTTTTGAGGCTTGCCGTGGCCGAGAAAAAAGGGGAGTCTCCTAAATAAACATTTTTACCAACTCTTTCCCGACTCTTATTATAAAAAGTCCTTTTTTGTCCCAAAGCTTAGCATTTTGACAATGCCACTTACTTTGCTGATTTTTTTTTTTTTTTTTCTTTTTCTTTATTTTTCTGTGGTGAATAACTTTTTTCTTTTCTAGAAGGTAGATTTTTTTCGAGTTGAAAGAAAGGAGGGTAAGGTAGGTATTTTTTTTCAGTACTTCGCAAGAGGTATAGCAAGAACCCAAAGCCTTTTCCAAATGCGGCTCATGTGAATGTATTACGGAACTCAAGTCTAGGGAAAACGCTACTGCCCCCCCCCCCCCCCCCCCCCTGCACAAAAAAAGAAAAGAACTACGCATCTGCAAAGAAAAAGAAAAAAAAATCTCAAAAAAAAATCGACGGCTCTAAATCCTCACAAACTTAAAATCCCCCGCCAACTTTAGCCCACCAAATTCCACGAATACATTACCCTTAAGATCTTTCCCCACCTTCACTCACTAAACCATGAGTGGAAGGATGTAAATATTCCAGGTTCTTCTTCATCCTTATTTTTCTTTCTTTTCTTCATCTTTTACTTTATTTAGTTTTTCCTTCCCTACTTTGAGTATTTTCCTCCCAGGAGACATGGGGTAAAAGAACTGAAAATAGTGTCTCAGTAGAGGGGAGGGAAAGAATTAGTGTAAGATTTATTATTTTCAAAACTTAGTTAATCCCTAAGAAAAAAGTATATAATACATAAATATTATATATACTATATACATATTATATATAATATAAAATGAAAATAAAATAACATAAATAAACATTATGGATATCTAGTAAATTTTAAAAACAATTTTGGCTGGTATAGATAAAAACAATTATATTATTTCATATTAAAACTAACAGGATACAAGGGCTTCACAACGGCATTTTATTATATCTAATGATTTTAATTTTTTACTTTATCTTATACAGAGACACCACTGAAATATAAAACATTTGTGGAAATAAGTAAAGTAATTGTATATTTATTTCAAATTTATATAAACATTTCTAATAATTGAATTTTTTACAAATGTTTAATAATAAAAATAAGTAAATTATTTTTATTTTGTTGTTTGTTATAAGATCGAACGTAACTCCCAGCCAACAACTCCTATTACAAATATAACATGACTTTTCCAACTTAGTTTTTCTTATTTTCTTTTTCATTTTCTTCATCTCACGTCAATCTGTTAACTTAGAAACGAACAAAAGAATTGCATTCCGCTGTTCAAACTCTAAAAAAAAAGATAAAATTTGAGGAAGCTTATAGCTTTAAGGAGAGGAAGTTGGAAGTAAAAGTGATTGCCGATAAAAAATTTATTAACTTGGACTTGTTCTTGTCCGGGGTTTAACACGAGATCAGATTATATCAAACCGGACCTAAAAATCTTTGAGAAATTCCCGACCTTTCGGATTCTTTATCCACTTGTTCATTTCTTGTTTTGCAGAATAACAAAAGGGCGACAACAAAAGCGTCTTTCTGTCCCTCGCCGGAGCCGATAAGATGCTTCCAATAAAACTTTATAAGAGTCAGGCGGAGTAAGAAAGTTTTAGATGAATTCCCCCAAGACCCCCCCCCCCCCCTGTTTTTCCTTCACCTTTGTCAGACGAACCAACTTTATTGAGAAGCAATAAAGAGGACTTAAGGCAGTAGCCGGATAAGAGAAGAATTAAAACTTTATTTATTTATGCGAGGCTTTGTGTGTGTAAACAGGACCAACAGTAGCCCCGTTTTCAACTTTTTCCCAGTTGATCTTTTTTTTTTTCATTTTAGCCTCAATATAAAATTACCCTCCTACGTAATTTAGAAAATCCTTTGTGGTATTAAGTTATAAAAGATGTAACTGGGCGATATTTTTTTTTTTTTTTTTTTTTTTTTTTTTTTCTTTTTTTTTTACCCTTGTGGGAATCTTTCCATCGCTATTAAAGGAGAACAATGCCAAATAAGTTGATTATTTAGAAGTTTAAAGCTAGTTATATTGGTGAGATAACAACATAAGGTACGTTTTACTAGACGCGACTCCAGCGATAGAAGTTTAAACTAGTTCTACGAGTATTAGCGAGATAACTACTACGTTTCCATGATGTTTAAATACGGATTGAATCCTAATTTGGGATTTAAAAAGTTAGGTGTTTCCATAAGTAGTATTGAATCCGTATTAAATACGAAATAAAAAAACAAACTTTTTCTTGGTTACTTTTGGTAAAGATTATAGTTAATTTTGTAGCCTTCACCTTTTATAACCATGTAGTAGTAGTAGTAGTAGTAGTAGTAGTAGTTACCTAGTACTTCCTACTAGACGGGTAGGACGAACCACTTGTTCGAACCTCGCAATCAGGCCTACATTGGACCCATTTTACTTCCCCGTGGTGGAGAGTTCCAGCTACTTCACACATCATACAATTGTACATTGTACCGCCGAAGCGAGTATGATGTGGTCATTAGTGTATGGTCACGCTATATGAGCGTGCTTCAAAGTGTGGGGGAAGAGGACCCCTCGGGGGGTCCCCTCGCCCTACTCCGACCTCGAACCATAGATACAGATCACATCTCATGACACGGATCGACCCACTAGACAGCGTGGGGGAAGAGAACCCCTCAGGGAGTGTCCCTCGCCCTGCTCCGTCCACGATTCATAGATGCAATTCAGAATATCACGGCCCGGGATCGAACCCACGACCTCGAGTTGCCTCGACTCAGTGATAGCTGCGCGGCGTCTTTAGCACCTCGGCCACCCTGGCTCCCTTTTATAACCATGTTATTTATTACGTATTTTGACAGATTTTACTAAAGATTCTACAGAAATACGCTAGGTGCGCTCACACACACGCTCTGCGCATGGCAGGATCGAGTTAGGTGTTTCCATTGCAACTCGATCCAGATACGATCCCAGAATTTAGTGAATTGTATCAGGAACGGTATCGTATTTAATCCATATTGGAATCTAGGTTTCCATGGTTACTTTGGATCCAAAAACTGAATTGAACCCGGATTCAATCCTTATTTTAATATCATGGAAACGTAGTAAACATAAGGTACGCTTTAATAGAGGCGACTCCAGCGATAGAAGTTTTAACTAGTTCTATAAGCGAGATAACAACATATGGTACGTTTTACTAGATGCGACTCCAGCGCATAAATAATAGACGTGCCTCATCCTCAAGGAAGCCACATTGATGGTAAATCCCCTATGTATGCGTGTCACAATGAATATATATATACTATATATATATATATATATATATATATATATATATATATATATATATATATATATATATATATATATATATATTACATATACTTTCGTAAGTATTTATTGATATAAAAGATAGTGTTTTACGATTTTGGTAGTATTCATACTACGGAACGATTAAATTTTAATTTAAATCAAATTATAATTATTATTAACTACGGGAAACAGACAGAGAAAAATAGACTCCAGCGCGGGTTTCAAATCCCCGCGCTGGAGTCTATTTTTCTCTGTCTGTTTCCCGGAGTTAATAATAATTATAATTTGATTGAAAGATAGTGTCAAATAATATTTTTTACGATATTTCAAAAATTTTGATTTTGAATATGTTATACATAAAATTATTATAATATATAAAACTTATATTTTATCATGATTATACGTAAACTATTTGTTTGCTTTCGAAAATTTAATTTTTTATAATAAAATATTACTAAATGATTTGGCATTACATATATAAACTCAAGAATAAAGAAGTTGATGTTGTTATCATAGCAAGTCCAAAAATAATTTAACAAGCCAAGCCTGTCTTTACAAAGGTTGGAGTTTAAAAGAATGAAATATTCTCTACAAAGACAATGTAATAAGTAAGAAGATAATCATGTAATCCGTTATGCATTGTTTAAGATCAAAGCTTTCTTGAGAACTTTCTCCGAAAATCTTATTCCAATAGAATTTACCCTGACCTGAATCGTGGAAACATATGTCTAGAGTTTATTTAAGATAAATAAGCATTATTCGTCAAATAAAGGAATAAAAACCCATTTATCTTTCAATATTTCGACCTCGTACCGAAGTAGAAAAAGTAGCATTTTTATTATTTGAATAATGAAACACAAATATAAAACGAGTCTATCTCTCTCTCTCTCTAGGTCTGTCGTCCGCGGCCGTTGAAAACATTTTCAAGGGCAAATAATAACATAGGGAATATTAAGCGATGACATTAGGAAAAGAGGACGGAGTGCTATTTGCAAAGATAAAATAAGGGCGACTCAAAGAGAGTCGAAAATGTATACGGTGAGACGAAGGTTTTATTCAAATATAGTGGAAGAGAGGCAAAAGGAAGACGGATTAAGAGTGAGACGGCGGCCGGAGACAAAAAGAATAAAGAAACGAGCGGACCAGAAAGACGACAAAAAGTATCAAAGAGAAGATTAGAGTAAAATCTTGCTTATACTAAACCCGCCGAGCACATTGTGTAAGGCGGGCTTAGCATAAGGGCCGAGCCGTCTTCAACTAATGTTTCTTCTGCCAGACTTATTCCCCCACTTCCTCTAGTTTGCTTAAAGATAAGGCAAGTATTTTAAGTATATACAACTTAGAATCTTTTAACTTATTTCAATTTTAATCTTCCCAAATCTTGCTCTACTTTCGAAATCTAAACTTTAAAAAGATTAGTAGAATGTGAATGTAGGTTTTAAAAAATGCAGAAACAAATTATTTAATACATTTGATTTATACCTGGATAAAGAAAAGTCAATCCATTGTCAGATGAGATTTACCTCCACATAGGGCAATTCTTTTAAAGCAAAACTAGCTGTTAAAAAACTACACTCTTAAAGAACACATCAAGCTATTAATGAAGCATTTTTAAAAATCATCTGAGCGTTTTAGATGGAAATATAAATCAACTAAACTTTTACATATATAAATAGTCAGCCAATTAGTGAGGCTCGTAGCTTCCTCGTGTCCTATCGCGTACTTGATTGATGTTCCACCATTACAAACATTAATGTCTAATTGATTTAATTTTTCCTCTCCGAGCTAACTGAAGGAAACGGACTCATTGTGACTTTACCAACGGTAGCGGCATAACTTAAATTTCGGAATTCAAAATTCCCAAGACAGAAATCTGTTTTAGACATCAGGGAAAATTTCTGAAATTTGAATGATGGGTCATTAGAAAACTACTACTACAAACTAGAAGCCCATTTTTAGTTTTATGTGATACTCAACTATCTGCCATCTCTTTTTGTCATTTTCATATCTTGGCTATGCTACATAACTCGAAAAGCGTTACTAAAAACCTAGACCAAAAAACGTTACACGTATAATAGGGAGTTAGAAGGTTATAGAAGGTAGGCAATCAAGTCTGCCCGCATTCAGTATAATAGAACCTCCCCCTACCGCGCTCGGTAGAGCCTACCCACCCATCCCCTCCCGATCGGCTACCTGCCCCACGTCTCACTCTCCTTACTTCTCGCTTGCTGCCGATCCAGCAGTCGCTCGCGCGCCTGCCCAATTATAACTTCTGTTCTACTGCTCCGATTTGCACCGGGCAAACGCCACAACCCTTAAAATGTTATTCCTAGTAATCTTACATACATAAAATTTATTTGTTATATTATCATTCATTTTTTTTTATACTATAATTTTTGGCATTAATTAAAAAAATATGGGTGAAGAAGCAAAAAGAGTTACACAAGTGTTACCAAAATACCGACACTACGAAGCGTTACCAAAAAGCGTTACATGAAAATGTCTCACTGTCTTGCCGACTCGTATGCAAGAAGTTTTATAATTGTTTCCAAGCTTACCGAAGGTAGCGGAAGCACTATGAATTTACCGACGGTAGCGGAAGCACTATGAGCTTACCGAAGGTAGCGGAAGCACTGTGAGCTTACCGAAGGTAGCGGAAGCACTATAAGCTTACCGAAGGTAGCGGAAGCACTGTGAGCTTACCGAAGGTAGCGGAAGCACTGTGAGCTTACCGAAGGTAGCGGAAGTTCCATGAGCTTACCGAAGGTAGCGGAAGCACTATGAGCTTACAGAAGGTAGCGGAAGCACTGTGAGCTTAGCGAAGGTAAGGGTGATAGGTCAAAATTAGTGAATGAAAATGTGACGTGAGTTAACGATATTTAATACTGGAAAGTTTCATGTTTTTATCTCTTTTTATTCAAAAGTTATTGGAACCGTACAGAGTGACTGACAGACAGACAGATACATGAACGAAACTATAAGGGTTTATTTTTTTGGTTTTACTAACGAAGCCCTAAAAAGGGACAAATAAAAGAAACCACGTTTACTTTATGTGATTTGTATTGTTGTATTTTAAATTCCTCGTAAAAGGATAAATTGGCATTACAATACTTGGTTGACGGTCTGGATCCGAGAGACTAAACCAAAATTCAACAAATCGGTCCGAGACAACTCAGACAAACTTTCTCATATACGAGTTTATAATTACTTAGCCCATTGTATTCCATTAATTAGTTTTCGAATTTTTGAAGGTACATTTAATTATATTTAAACATTTTATCAAAATGAATCATAAAATCTATTAAGAAGGTCACTAAAATCATAACTATTCTGCAAATTTCGACATTATGTATCTTTTACTATATAATAACTCTTTTGTAAAAAGCTGTAAGCTTATTATATACAAATATATAATTCATTCATAAACTTATTTATAATCAAAACATAAGTTGACATAAAATAAAATGAAGATTTAAAGAAATAAAATATAAATGAAGACAAAAGAAAGTAAAGTTAATGAAAATATTAATATAAAAATATAAGGTCAAGACTTTTTAAACTTAATAAAACTTTGTTTCGAGTTTTAGTTTTTGCAGTACAAAGACAATAAAAAAAAAAAATCTAATTATCTTCTATATCCTTTGGAGAAGGGACATCTCCTTTCTCTTACAGCATATTATATTTATATTAGTTTCGTAAAATAAAATAAAAAATGCGTCCAAAGAAAAAATAATATATTGGATTTTCTTTTTGAAACATAATAAGAAGCGTGCTTTTCCATAATAAAAAATCGGTCCGAGACAACTCAGACTAACTTTCTCATAGACGAGTTCATAATTATTTCGCCCCGTGTTTTCCATTTATTAGTTTTCGTACGTACATTTAATTATTATTGAGCATTTCATCCAAATTTATCATAAAAATAACTTCTCCCGGGTGGGGAATCGAACCCGGGCTCTCTCGGTCCGCGTTTTAAGCTTTTTTCTCAGGAACTAGATTTTTCCTGGGAAAACGGCTTATATCGTTAGATTCGTATTTAAATGGGCTACATTATAGAAATTTTTAATCAAAATTGTCGGAACCGTTTTCGAGAAATAATTTTTTTTCACGTTTTTTCAAAGTTTTTGGGGGGTAGCGCCCTCAAATTTAGAGCTAAAATTCATTTCTCGATTTTGCCCCGGGGTATGATTTTTCTGAACATGTATGCCAAATTTCGTCAAAATCGGCCCAGTAGTGTAGGCTCCAGGCGTCTGCACAGACAGACGACAGACGACAGACGACGGACAGACATTTTTTAAAAACCACTTTTTTGGACTCAGGGGACCTTAAAACGTGTAAATCCATCAAAATCTCAAAATCGAATTTTCGCGCCATCACAATACTTTCTCTTTATATGAGAAAGTAAAAATGAAGAAAACATAATTTATTGTTATTTATAATAAATGTCTCATTTCAATTTACAAGAAACTAATAATGTACATGAAATGAAAGATATACTAAAATTTGCATTAAAATTATTAATTCATAATGTAAAATATATAAGCTATCTTTTATGTAATATATTCCTTGTCAAAAGTACCTACAACACCTGTTCATTTTGTAGAATCATTTTTTTTAAAAAACAATTTTACAATAATTATTTGGGAGTATATAGAAAGGCGGCAGCCCAGAATAACTTAAATCGAATTACTCTATCATAGGTAAGAAGTTGAATTTGTAGATTAAAAAATCTTCTAGAGCTTTATACGGCGAGAAAAGATGAGGGAAAAAGAATTCGGAGGGGTTTTCATACCTAATATTCTTTCTCATCAAAGTACTCATCTGATTATATTAAGAAATTTGGATGGATTGTCTAAAGTAGCCCGCAGATAGCCCCAAATTGATTTCAACCATCTGGGCAAAGTAAATTTTACTTCATTGATACTTTTATTCATGTAAAAATATCAAAACAATTTTGACAGTTTAAAAAAAGGGGGGGGGGATTAAATACATTTGACAATTATGGGTTGTAAAAAGCATAAAATCAATGAAGAATGCGCAATAGCACGCAAGGAAGCTATGTGGTGCATTAATTGTAAGACTATTTTAAATTTCGATATATAAGGGAGAGGGAAAGGGTGGCAACATTACTTATCACTTACTTAGTGATAAAGATTAATTATAATTAATAACGTTAAAAATTGTTTGAGTTGACCGATATTTTGTGTTAATCGAACATGATGAAAATTAACACTTTATATATATGTGTCTAACAATTAACATGTAAAACAATCTGACGATCATTTCAGTCTTTCGACTATCTTTTCGACTGTCGAGATGGTCGAAAGACTGAAACGATCGTCTGATTGTAATATATGAAAATTGTGGTTAGACCAATATATATTTTTAGCTTGAACAACTTGTGTTATATTAAAGTGTTAATTTTCATCAAATAAGGTTAACTAAATGTATAACTTGTATAAGAAGAGCTAGAATATTTGTAATTGTTACAGCTCTTTGACCCAAACTCGTCTAATATTTTCAAGATGGCTAAAAATAAACCCTTGTTAAGGAATTTTTTATAATGCATTAAATTTTTAGCTCTCTTTAAATTGACATCGTTGAAGAATTTATTTATAATATAAATTGCCTTTTATACCCGGAATAATAATAATCAAAAATTAAAAAATCTACTAGAGCTTTATACGGCGAGAAAAGATGAGGGAAAAAGAATTCGGAGGGATTTTCATGCCTAATATTCTTGGCATGGGTCCTCCGTAATTGAATAATTCAAGTTTACTGCAGGAAAGGGGGGAGGGGGGTGTTTGAATAAAGCAGAAGTAATTCGAGGGGGGGGGGGGGGGTATTCTAACGGCTAGCTAGTGGCCGGAGAGAAACACTGCGGCCATCGCTACGGAATACTTAAGTGATAAAAAATGGGCGAAGGATGGAATGGAAAATGTAATCAGGATGAGTCTGAGAGACATGTCTAGCTTCTAACCCTTCCCCCTCCCCCCACTCTCTACATAACCCTTTTATACGGAGTTACAACTCACAACGCTCACAAACCAACATGTACCTGACTTTATTATCTGGTTTGCATCATGTGAGATCCCAATACATATATCGCTTGCACCAAGCATGTACGATGCATCTCTAACACAAAAAAACACATGTATACGTATACCTAGAACAACTGAAAATAGTCTGCTAATTAGTGTAACACATAGCTTCCTCGAGTCCTATTTCGTATACTTTAATGATTTTATGCTTTTACAACCTATTATTGTCAAATTTATGTCATTTTCCCCTCGTTTTTTAAATTTATAAAAATTGTTTTGATTTTTTACTTAAATTAAGTAGTAGTAGTTATCTAGTACTTCCTATTTTTCGGGTAGGAGGAACCACTTGTTCGAACCTAGTGATTAGGCCTTAGGCCCGCTTCACACTATACGGTTTTTGCCGTACGGTTTTATGCCGTAATCCGAATTGGCAGGTTGTTCACACTTCCCGGGTTGTCCACGGCTATTTTTCAATCAGAAGGTTTTTAAAAGTGTAGTGAAGAGGTGTTGCTATGAACTGTAAACAAATGATTGCATTATGGTTGTATTATCGTCGCAAAAAGAGAAGACAATGCAAACGCCGGATGTGGGTGCATCCTAAAAAATCAAAAGAGAGATTAAGTGGGCTTATTTCATACGTTATTTGAGGATTTACGTAGAGATAAAAATAAGTTTTTTAAATTATTTTCGGATGTCTGTTGCCACATTTGATGAACAGCATGAAAAGCTGAAGGATACCATTCAGCATCAGAACACACAATTTAGAAATTGTATTCAACCAATTTCAACGACCATTTCTGTCTTTGTATATATCAAGATATTAGTTCCACAGCACTGGTCTATTTTGGACAAGGGTAATTAACACTTCTGCATCAATCTCTTCCATTGTGAATGATTAAATAAATATTATTAATATTTAAATAAATTAAAAGAACTGTAGAGAAACGTACAGAGCAAAGCCTGGCGAGAAAATGGCCGTACGAATAAAAACCGTCCAAAGTGAAAGCGTGCGTTTGATCAAATAGACTCCTGGGTACACGGCGGCTATCCGGTCGCCGTGAGTTTAGTGGTTGAGGACGGCTGCTACACGGCGGCCGTACGGCGGCTTTTTGCCGTCGCCGTGTAATGTGAAAGTGCCCGCCTCCTTCTATACTCCATTACTAAAATAATTTCGCCGTACGGATTATTGCCGTACGGCGAAAACCGTATAGTGTGAAACTGCCCTTAGAGTAGACCCATTTTACTAGCCCTGTGGAGGAGAGTTCCAGCTACTTCACACATCATACATTTGTACATTGTACCACCGAAGCGAGTGTGGTGAGATCATTAGTGAGCTATATAAGTGTGCGTCAAAGCGTGGAGGAATAGAACCCCTTGGAGGTGTCCATCGCCCTGCTCCGTCCGCGATTCATAGATGGAATAAAGAGTATTATGGCATGGGATCGAACCCACGACCTCGAGTCACCTCGACTCATTGATAGCTGGGCGGGCGCCTGGAGCACCTCGGTCACGCTGGCTCCCTACTTAAATTAAAGTATCAATTTAAAAAAAATTAAAGAGCGATGACGGTTGAAATTAATCTGGAGCAATCTGCGGGGTTCTTTCAAAATACCATTCACATTTCATAAAAATTAGATGAATAGTTTTAAAGATATAGGTGAAAATAAATGTAAGTATGTGCGCATACTTGCATGTAATGTCTTGAAAAAATGTCTGATGTCAAAAAAGGATTTCTGTCTTGGAATTTTTGAAATCGTTGAAAATTTCATTAAAGTAAGATAAGCACGTAAATAACCGTATGATTGTGCGCATGTGGAAGAAAAACAAATATTTGTTGGAGGTTAAAATCTATATTGGACCAACAATATGCTAATTATGACCTACCCTCAACATTTCATTAAAATCGGACAAGTAGTTTTCAAGATGTTAGTTCGCAAAAAGTGAGCGACAGACAGACAAGCCGAAAGAGAACCTTTAAAATTCCCTATATGTCTGAAACTAATTTCTGTTTTGGAAGTTTTTTAAATCGGAGTAATAGAAAATGTTCGTTCTTGATAGCTTCCGTTACGTTCTGTAATTTTTTTTAAGCAAAAAAGGAGAGGAAGATCAAACTAGTTATGTTGTGAATTTTCTTAGGAAATATCGTTTACATCTGTATAAAGTTTAACAATTTATAGATATTTAAAAAAAATTAACAAATTATCCAGAAATTTCTATTTAAACAGACAAACATAAACCATACTTTAAAAATACAAAATGTCTGTATTCAGTTAATTATCTTTCGACGCGGTGAAAAGGAATCTACAGCTAGTCGAAGTTAAATTGTTTTTCTAAAAATGCAAGAAAGAGGTAGACGAGTTAAAAAAAAAGTTCATTCCATCAACAAATTGATAATACAGTTAATACTTGTTTAAGTTAATGTGGTGTTTTAAAGTAGGTTATACTACTGTTGTTATCTGTTATCATTATCTGAAGGAGACTGTTTTGTACTTTGTAGAGTCTATCTATTAGTTTATTAGAGTGGTTGTATTGTTAATACCGGTTGGTCGAAGTGTTAGAGTGTTTCCAGGTGTGCAAGAGCTCAGGTGTTACTGATGTCTCGTTTCTCTTATAAAGCCTTTAGACCCTGGCCTCTCTAATACTGATGTTTTTTTCCTCTCTGTAAAGCACCGGGGTCACGCAAAACTTTCCCCGAGTGTTGTAGAAATTACAACATGCCACCCCTCCCCCCTCACACTAATAATCCTCCCTAAACCCGGTTCCACCACACCTTAATTGCACTCTACCTTTTAAAGTCCCATACAATTTAGCATTCTCATAGAGCCATATGTCATATTGATCATTTCGACAAATTTCACAAACAAAAACTTATATAAAACTTGATAAAACTATTGAAATAAATTAATTATAAAAAATTTAAAAACATTTAAAAAAAAAAGTAATCACCGTTCTCATTAGCAATATAATTTTACAGTTAGATGTTTAAATAGGCTGCTAATTAGTTTGGCATATAGCTTCCTCGCATCCTATTTCATATACTTTAATGATTTCATGCTTTTGCAACTCATTATTTACAAATTTATCAATGTACTTGTGTGTAATGTACTTTATTAATGTTATGCTTTTACAAGCCATTGTCGTCCCGCTTTTGCTTCCGAGCATACCGAAGGTAACAGAAGCTATGTGATCGTTCCGAAGAACAAAAATATTTGATGTCTCCGATTTCAAATTTTCCAAGACAGATATCCGTTTCAGGCATCAGGGAACATTTTTGGTTCCCAGACTGTCTTTCGGTCTGTCATTTTGCTTTCTCATATAATTACCATGCGCACAAACATACATTTATTTACTAATAATATCTTTAAAAGTACTCATCTGATTGTTATGAAATTTGGATAGTTTGTCGATAGTAGACCCTAAATAGCACCAGATTAATTTCAATTATTTGCTCTGAATAGATACTTTAATTCATGTAAAAAATCAAAATAAGTTTGACATATTAATAAAACGGGGGAAACAATTAACTAAATTAGACAATAATGGCTTGTAAAAGCATTAAGTCAATAAAATAAGTGATAGGATGCGAGGAAGCAATGTGCCACACTAATTGGCAGTCAATTTTTATTCTCTTTTAGTTTTAAGCTTTCTTTGGATTTGCTAAACCGTTGTTCAAAGTTAAAACAACCATACTTTACGAAACACGATTAACTCTATTATAGAAATTAAACAATAGCAGATAGTGAGGAAGCAACTTGAATCTATTGTTTCTTCCAAACCCAGAACACAGAACACAATGTGGGAAGAGGCCCGATAATATATATAAACAGCAACACCAAAAAGCACAACTCCGGCCAAAAACCAAAGCCTGTTTTACAAGGTTGGCTGACTTTAAACTTGCCTGTTCCACTTAAGCAGGGCAAGTTGGCTTGTTCCATTAGATTGCACGCGTACCCATGCCATCCTATATAAACCACATTTCCATTTCATTAAAATAATAATAATGCCCCGGCGCCTAAATACCCCCCCCCCCCCCCCGACCGGTTTTTCCATAATGCTTACACAGCAAGACCAGGAGGTCGGCAAAGTTAAGCCGACACTTTCCTCTAAAAATTTAATCAACATCAAATTTTTTTTTATATTTTAAAAAGGGATTAGCAATATTAATAAATAATAATAATAATTTATTTCCACCATAGAAAAAAAAGGTATTACAAAAAGTTTACATAGGTACAACAGTTTTATAGGTATTACAATAATAATTGGTGAGGGCCCTAAGTACGTGTAAAACACAGAGAGGGCCCCGTCTCTAATAACATTTTATACTTTTTTAAATTTATTATTTATTTCTTAACACTAACTTTTATTTATTTGTTAACATTAACATTTTTCCAAATATTAATTAATTTATATTATTTATTAGTGTGATTATGAATATTATACTACTTATTACTACTATTACTTTTTTATTTTATTATTTCTGTTTACTTATTCATTCTTTATAATTTATTTTGTATTAATTTATAGTTAATTTAGGTTTTTGTTATTAGTTAATGATTCCTTTTTACTTTCTCATGTAAAGAGAAAGTAGAGAAAGTTTGAAATCGTTTTGATGGATTTACACGTTTTGAGGTCCCTTGAGTCCAAAAAAGTAGTTTTTTAAAAATGCCTTTCTGTCGTTTGTGCAGACGCGTGGAGCCAACACTACTAGGTCGATTTTGACAAAATTTGGCATAGATGTTCAGAAAAATCATACCCCGAGGCGAAATCGAGAAATGAAACGTTCAACAATAATTAAATGTACCTACGGAAACTCGAAAACTGATAAATGGAAAACACTGGGCTAAGTACGAGAAAGTTTGTCTCGGAAAGTTGTCTCGGACCGATTTATTTAATGAATTTTAATTAATTATTTATCAAATTAATAATTAATTTTTATTCGGTAAAATTCTATAATCTTTTTTAATTATATTTAATTTAATAGGTACTCATTGATTATTTTTTAGGATGAGTTAAAATTATTTATATTTTTAAGAGAGGTTGGATGTGTGTTAAATATAAATAGTTTAGGTTTATGTCCTTTACACAAAGCAAGTTTTGTAGTTGTGCGGCAGAGTTGAAGTTTATAAGTAGTATTCTTTATCTGTAATTTTTTAAAGTAGTTATGGCATAATGCAGGTAAATTCTTATTGTCAAAATGAATCAAAATAGATTTATCAAACAGTAATGTTATTGGTAGTACCTTCATTTAGAAAAAGTTAACTCGGAAGAAAATCTTCTTTTTTTTATATTTGATAGGGAAACATAAAAAGTATGTATATTGTAATTACCATTTAATTAATATTATATAATGATCATTTTCAACATTTTATAACTAAATCAGTATGTAAATTAAATTATTAATAGAGATTTGCTTTATTGCAACCACCGTAAAAGAAAATATGGTTCAATTTTAGATTGTTACTGCCCTTTGTTTACTTTAGAATATAAATAGATATAATTATTTCTGAACTCCTTTGTCTAATAACTATAAAGACAAAGGGATGTTTAGTCAAATGTACTTTGGGACAAAAGAATATCTGAAAAGTAATAGAAGAAAAGTTCTGTTTTTAAGGGGAGTAACAGTCTAAAGAAGAACATTCCGTACACCATCTTTAGATTGTTACTCGCTTCTGGTTTTTACTTTCTCATAAAAAAAAGGGCTGTGGCGCGAAAATTCGATTTTGAGATATTGATGGATTTACACGTTTCGAGGTCCCCTGAGTCCAAAAAAGTGGTTTTTAATAAATGTCAGTCTGTCGTCTGTCTGTGCAGACGCCTGGAGCCTAAACTACTCAGACGGTTTTACAATAATTTGGCATAAATAATCAGAAAAACCATAGCCCGAGACTAAATCGAGAAATTAATTTTAGCTCCAAATACCCCCCAAAAACCATGAAAAAAACGTGAAAAAAAAATATTTCTCGAAAACAGTTACGACGATTTTGATTAAAAAATTCTAAACTGTAGTCAATTGAAATTAAAATATAACAATATAAGTTGTTTCCCCGGGAAAAATCTAGTTCCTGAGAAAATAGCTTTAAAAGCGGACAGAGAAGGCCGGGTTCGATTCCATGCCGAAAACAGATAAATGGAAAACACTGGGTTAAGTAAAAAGGAGTTAGTATATGGAAGAGTTTCTCTGAGTTGTCTTGAACAAATTTTTTACAAGGGGAGTAACAGTCTAAAGAAGTGCCGTATACATAATTTAATGTTTAATAATTTAATATTAGCCTAAAGATAATTGTAAGAGTAGTGTTGGATCCTTTTAGCATAATAAATTAAAATTATCATTTATGTGGCAATATGATAATATTCATATATAATATATATATATATTTAGGTGGAAGAAAGGATTTATTAGGGAGGAAGAAAGGAAGTAAAATATGATAATGAGAGGAAGCATATTGTTAGAGGAAGGAAAGGGGAAATCAATCGACAAGTATAAAAACGTCTCCAAATGATAATACATATTTTTACTAAGCTTTCCAATGTTATAACTATGTGGGATATTTGTGTGTGTCACGAAAGTATATTTTAGTATTCCCCCAGATATAGCGTGATGCTACCCCCCCCCCCCCCCCCCCAAACTAAACTAGTAACATAGCAAGGGCTACTAAATATTTCATTACATCAGAGCCTCCTTCGTGCACATATTATCATGTATTCTTTATTATTATTTTTATTTTCTCTTTCTCCCTCGGTAAGACATTTATTTTACCGTTTTCTATTTTTTTTTTTTTTTTGGGGGGGGGGGGGTGTTTTTGATTATGTCTATACATTGTTCGTTGAAGATTATTTTAAACAGATAAAGGAGGTATAAAATTATTTTCTTTTGTTTGAGTTCTAAGAAGTAAAAGGGCGTTTACATAGGTTAATATATATATATGATGTTATGTACGTCTTTTACCATGATTGAAGAAAGCTGTCAATATTTTATAAAAAATGTAATATTGACATGTTAAAAAATTAGTAGAATCATCTACTAACTAGCATGTCATAATCTGAAAATCAAACTAGCTGAAATATCCAGAATAAAAAAAAGGGATTTTTGGCAACCATACATTTACTGCACGTCAAAAATAGTACGATAAAACATTTCAGTTATGTTTGAGTGGGAGGAATTTTTGTCATTACATTCCTTCACATTTTATGGCATCTTAACAAAATTTAATATAATCGTAACTACCTTCAACCTATACCATATTCAACAAAACATAGGCAAACCCGAATTACAATGTATTTCAGGTTCCCCTAACTCACTTAATAAAAACTTGTTACTGTATCCCTTATACTAAACCAACCAACTAAAACTATTTAAATCAAATTAACTGGCAACAAATGAATTAGATATAATTAATTAAATTAAGATAAATACACAAAATTATTAATTATTTAATCAATAATTAATTGTTTTATAATTCATAAACAGAGAGAGAAAATAATAATAATTTGCCATGGTTTGACAAATAGCTTCGTAGCGTCTTATTAATGGACGAATACGCATACGCATGCATTTATAAAATAATGTTAACATACTGGGAATTAAAAGTGAGGTTGTTTGGGCCTGTTTCGATTCACAGCGGGATCACATTTATTTAGCATTAAACACAAAGCAACCGAGTAATTATTCAGTTTTAATAATAGACATTAAAATATCGACAAATTTCTTATATACGAGTTTCGTAATTACTTCGCCCATTGTTTTCTATTTATTAGTTATCAAGTTTAAAATTTATAAATTTATTTATTATTGAACATTTTACCAAAATGTATCGTAAAAATGACTTTTACTCGGGGGAATCGAACCTGGCCTCTCCGTCCGCATTTAAAGCTATTTTCTTTATGCCAAAAAAAGGGTTTCAGGAGTTGAGCCCTGAACGTGAGAAAATAAATAAAAAAAATTACCAATAATGCATGTTTTTAAGAATGGATATGGATTTTACGGAAAAAATAAGAACTTTTTGTTTCTTAAATTTTTTTTCCTAAATCCATTAGTTTAGCTGTAAAATGGACTTAAAGTTTCAATTTTAGCAGGTTCAGTGCTCTCCAGACGGCAAACTAATGCTCGGAGCGAAAGATTTCCAAGAGTAAAGAATTGTTATTTTTAGCCATAGAATCCAAATCTAGTCTAAAAAAATATGGCTTCCTATTCAATTTTTTAATTATGTAAAATGCACACACTTTGCTGAACACAGAAAATGTTCAGATTTTTTTTCTGGAAGCACATTTATAGCCATTATCGATCACTGAAAGCCGCATCATATACAAATACCCGAAAGGAATTAATAGTAAATAAACAGGGTGTCCAGCAATATTAAATTTCAAAATTCAAGCATATTTCAAGGTTTTCAAGGCTCAATTTTATAAAATTCAAGGCTGGGTTTAGTTATTAAAATAAATAGTGATTTATTCACAATTTCTTAGAATTATTGAAAAAAATGAGAAAACCAGTATGAGTTCAGTAGGTTAATATAAATTACTTTTAAAAAAGAAGAGATTTATTTTTTTGGACTTGTAGAATATTACAGTATGCTGAAGGGTTTATTGGGAATGAAATCCTTCGAGTATATATTTATTTTTATTTCATCAAAGATTTCATGCAAAATATACTACGCTTTTTACCGTAATACTCCTTGAAGGAAACCTTGTAAAGAAAATAATTTTTCGTTGAATGACACCCTGCCCAGCGCTGTTCGACAACCCCCTGATTTTCAGCGAAATTTCAAAATTCTACGTCCCTTTCACTTTGCTAGTCAATCCATTAAGGTGATCTCCAACAAAGCTCAATTTCAAAAGATTATGTTGTCGAGAGCTAAAATTGGTGTAATTTTACAAGATTAAATTGGTGGAATTTTACAAGATATTGTTGTGATTGTTACAATCTCTACAAGATTTGCTTCAAGAAGTATTAAGGTTAAAAGCGTAGTATTTGAGAATTGTAAGGATAAACGTCCAAAAATGGTGTTTTAATGTTTTTAGCGAATATCTCGAAAACGAAGCTGTTCCGGGTCCATGTTCATAGGTACTTTTTTGTTCAGCGTCAACTTTCCTATAAGAAACCCTAAGTCCAGTGGTTTCGTTCGGGGAAACCTTTTTTGCTGTACATGAATTGGTTGTGATCCTGACCAAAAAATTTCATGTCTGGTAACATTCAATTCACCATAATTCAAAAACTAGTCGGATGACCTTGAACTTTAATTATACCATTTGAAAGCTTATAAAGCAGAAGGTTTTCCTAAAAACGCCACACTTCTAACATCCTTCAGTTAAGCGTTATAAGCTCAGGCATTTTGTGGTCGAATTTTAAAAACTCGAAATTTTCAAATGTAACAGAACTTAAAAGATGCTTAGCAGCTGATAATTTGGAAATACATGAATGATTCTCAAAGGGTATTTTATGCTCTTTAAAATTGGTCCTTACCTCAATTTCTCTATCTCATTTAATTTTAGAGATATTAGGCTTTTGTTGACGATTTTCGTGAAGCACTTTAAAAAAAAGAAATAAATCGAGATCTCGAGAACTATTGAGATATGGGCATACGCTTACTCGACATTTTTTGTTGCATTTGACCCATAGAATCCGCCAGTTTCTTTATGACATTTTATCGCGGGTCACCCTGTATATTATATATATATTATTTGATTTTCTTGATCAAAATTAATCAAATTAATAAATACGGCGGGCTAATAAGGCAGATGAGAATAATTTAATTTAGGTTCATTGCAAAAAGTAATGCAAAATCTATTTATTATCACTTTAAAATTCCTTATATTTTTCAAAATTCAAGCATATTTTAAGTTTTTGTGTATTTTTTCAAAATTCAAGCATATTTCAAGGATTTTTCAAGCATCCTAAAAATTCAAGCATAATTCAAGGACTTCAAGGAATTCAAGGCTGCTGGACACCCTGATAAATCATTTAAAGTCAATTAGAAGAGTTGGTAAAATAAGTTGAAGAAATTTCGCCTCAGAATATCTAAGATATATATATATATATATATATATATATATATATATATATATATATATATATATATATATATATATATATATCTAATATATAATATTATTATATATTAGCTTAATTCTATACAACTGGAAAGAACAAGATGTTAACAGAATGAGAAGAAGTAAGCAGAAGAGAAAGGAACAGAAAGCAAATGGTCCGGAGATAAAGGGCGCCTCTAGAAAACAAAATGGATAAATCGATATATAGAACATTCCTACCCCGTTAAACCAGGCGTGAATAGGTTGTACCATATATATGTAATATACACAATATGCATATTCAATAATAGGAATACAAATCAACCATTAAAATATAATACATACAAATATA
Source organism: Gerris lacustris (assembly GCA_951217055.1). Taxonomy (NCBI): domain Eukaryota; kingdom Metazoa; phylum Arthropoda; class Insecta; order Hemiptera; family Gerridae; genus Gerris; species Gerris lacustris. Next base: position 66,932,012 of record OX578279.1, on the reverse strand, counting down.
GGTCCTTAAGAGGGTCCTTAAGGGTAAATAACAAGATTAGGTAATTAGCGACATTGGACCTATCCGGTCATTATAAAGCCTTTGACCGGATAGGTTAGAACGTCGCCAATTAAGTAAACGTTACTTAACCTTAATAGGATCCACCTATATTTTTTTGTGGTCTAAATTTTTATATTATAAATCATAAGGTACAACCACCGACTATGATAAGATGTACAATAAATAAGTGAAAACTGCCAAAGGATATTTTTTGAAGTAGAGACAAAAGTATAGGATATGTGCTTTTTGGCTCCCTTCTTGGACTTAACTATAACAGACAGTAATAATAATACAAAATAAATTAAATAATACCCTTACACAAAAAAGGCAAAATAATATTATTTATCAATTATTATTTTAAACTGACCGACAACATATGCTCACCGATTATTCTTATTATTTAGCTTCCTTTTCTAATTTATGTTTTATTAAAACTTTTATCTTTGTTACCTATAATTATCTTTTTCCTTTTACTTATCGTTTACAATAGTCGTCGAGAGCAGAAGTTTTCTGTAAGAAAGCAATTTATGCTGTCTCACATAATTTGGTGTAAAATTTTAGTGTATATTTTTATTACCAAACATCTATATTTATTGTACATCGAAGATAATTTAGCGTTCGGATTTTCTATTTTAATTTTAACTTTAATTTTAATTTTTACTCCAATTTAGTATCAAATTTATTTAATTTTCGTCCGTTTTTAAAACTGTCAAAATTGTTTTGATTATTTACATTAATTAAAGTATCAATTTAGCAAAATTTAAGGAGCGCAGACGGTTGAATTTGATCTGTGGCTATCTGCGGGCTACTTTCGACGAACCCTCCAAATTTCATAAAAATCATATAAGTACTTTTAAAGATATATATGTAAATAGTAAATGTATGTTTGTGCGCAAGGGGAAGAGAAACAAATGAGCGCAGAAGTTTGAAACTTATATGGGACCAACAATGGACAAATTTTGACCTACCATCCAAATTTCAATAAAATCGAACGAGTAGTTTTTAAGATATGTTGGTTCGTCAGACCGATAGAAAGGCACGGAACCAAAAATGCTCCCTGATGTCTCAAACGGATTTCTGTCTTGGAATTTTAGAAATCGGAGACCTACAAATTTTTCGTTCTTCGGAACGATCAAATAGCTACCGTTACCTTCAGTAAGCTCGGAAGCAAAATATACATACTCGTATATATATATAAAATAATCATTTTAAAAAAAGAAGTGAAATGTATCTTAATCACACATAAATAGTTAGGGGATTTGTCATTTCAAATATCACTAAAGAAATAAAAACGACAGACTTACGTTTTAAGAAAAGAATGGAAATGAGTGAGGGTAAATATATGTTGACATTTCATGCAAGCAAACAGCGTTGTGAATGAGCCTTAGGGGAGATGGCGTGTCCCATGTACTCGCACATACTAAGTATCAACTCGGCCACGACTCAAAGCGTTTCTTTTGATCTGAGAACAATCTTTGTTCGAGACAAATCATTGTGATACTTGACTTTTCTCTTTTTTTCACCCGTTATACTTCTTTTAGAAAGCCTCTTTTTTACACGTACATTATAAATACCCGAACCACACTTGCCGTTAAACAAGCAAAAGAACTGTAAGTAAAAGAAATCAATATCTTTATGAGTATTATATCAAACAAAATTTCTTCTGCTTGCCTAAATATGACAGGTGAATCAGCCTACACTTTGAAAAAGCAAAGATTTACAAGAAATATGTAACTCCACACAATAAGATAATCGCAAAATGCCTTTGAATATCATTGAAGTAATTTTTTAACAATTGAGCGACAGACATACACGGGTCTACAAATGTTCCCTGATGTCTAAAACGGATTTCTGCCTTGGAAGTTTTGAAATCAGAAACATATAATTTTTTTGTTCTTCAGAACGATCATATAGCTTCCGTTACCTTAAGCTTTGCTTTCAAGCTTACCGAAGGTAACGCATCAAATAGAGCAAGTAAGGAAGAAAAAATACGTGTGGGGTCGCGGGACACACGGTAGGAACGAAGTTCCTTACATTTTTCATTAAATATCAATTATAAAATCACACTGTTAAGTACGTATACGTTGCTAACTGCTAATACATGGCGGAGTTAAGGCTAAATTAAAAGAAAATCATTATTTGTATCATTAAAGCAAACGTCTTACAATAAATATGTATTGAATATTGAGAAAAAAGTTAATCATGATGAGTTTATAGCTAAAGAGTATGTTTGTAGTATATAGCCTGAGGGAAAAGAACTGTTTTCTACCTACCCGGCCAACTAATTTAAAATATAAAAAATATATCTATTCCGTACTCAAAAACGTATGCTTGTATGATACAAACATACGTTTGTGAGTAGGGAAGAGTTTTATTTTTTATATTTTAAATTAGTAGGCCGGGTAGGTAGAAAACAGTTATTTTCTTTTCCCTCAGGCTATATACTACAAACATAGTAGGGAAGAGATATATTTTTGTGTCAGGTTGAAATTTTACGTGCCTGTTTAAATTGTACTTTAGACGATGTATGTATAAGAAGTTTTATTAAAATCGTTAGGTTAGAACGTAAGATTTTAAACGTTTAGGTCCACTTTTATTAATTAGGGATCTTTATCACTTCATAGCAGTGTCGGTGTTCATTTTACTTTAAAAAAAAAAAATTAAAAAGTTGTTTGTCTCATTAAATAGATGAAGTTAGAATTTTTTCCCGTCCTAAAATTCCAATTTTAAATGTGAAGCTTACGTTTACGCGAGCGTTGCGTGTGAACACTTGGGCGGATAATGTTGTCTAACAAACTCAGCCTGGGCATTGGTAAAATGAACATGTGTACCAAATTTCAACTCACTAGGTCATCTTTTACTCAAGTTATCGTCATCGGTAGATTTCGTGACGCTTGGTTTTGTGACGGTGATTTCGGTCGTTTTTTAGATTCACTCCCGGGCTCCAGAACGTGCCAATAACAAGAACCAAAATTCAAATTTTTCAGTATTTGCATATTAATTTAAAATTACAATCTGCAAGATTTGGTAACTAAATCATACGACCACAGCCATGAAGGAACTGCTGAAGGATAATCTTTAAAAATTCTAAGGAATTAAGGTATTTGAAAATAAGTTTATACATATTAAAAGGGGTTATAAGATGCGAATGAAGCCAATTAATTTGAATTTATCCATTGTCATTTTATCAATAATATTGTCAAATATTATGAATAAAGTTCATTCGTGTGTTAGGCATCAAATTAAATATTGTTAATTATAAATTAAGCAATAAAGTTAAGACCCAAGCCAACAAATTTAATACCGGAATATTTTAAATTTAAAAAAACACCATTTTAAAGCTTACTAAATTCACAACATTTTGTGAACTTTTTACATTTTCCAATTTTTTCGTTTCAAAAACTCATACATTTTTTAAACATAATCATTTTCAAACGGCTTTAGAGCGGGATGAATAAAAGAATTAGAATTGAATTTATTCCTATAGAAAATATGCTAATCTTTAATTTAAAATGGTACTGCAATACCCCATCTACGAGTATAATAGTTTCTGAATAATGACATGAGTTTAAAGATTTTTACTTTCTCATATAGAGAGAAAGTATTGTGACGGCGCGAAAATTCGGTTTTGATGGAGTTACACATTTTGACGTCCTTTGAGTCCAAAAAAGTGGTTTTAAAAAATATCTTTCTGTTATCGGTCAACTGGACAGATTTGGAAGAAATTTGGCATACATATTCAGAAAAATCTTACCCCTAGGCGAAATCGAGAAATGAATTTCACCTGCAAATTTGGAGGAGCAACACCACCGAAAACTCTAAAAAAAAAATTATTCCTCGAAAAGGGTTCCAATGATTTTGATTAAAAAATTCGAAAATGTAGTCCATTTAAATACGAATCTAACGATATAAGCCGTTTCCCGGGAAAAATCTAGTTCCTGAGAAAATACCTTTAAACGTGGACGGAGAGAGGCCGGGTTCGATTCCACGCCGAGGAGAAGTTACTTTTATAAAAAAAATATGTTTGATAAAATGTTCAATAGAAATTAAATGTAGGTACCTAGGAAAACTTGAAAACTAATAAAATTTGTCTGATTTTATGAAAACTACATTTTTTTAAGGCCATAACTATAACTCCAGAACGGGTTGGAAAAAGGACAGTCTATACTAACTTTTTGACCGCCTTTTAAGCCTAGTTTGCACAGGTCGAGTATTTTAGTCAGTGCCGAGTATATAAATTTAGTAAGCAACAAAGTGTCCAAACGAGTAGAGTACTAAATTACTTAACTACTCTACTAAAATACACGACCCGTGCAAACTAGGCTTTAGGCGTAGTAACACCTAAAGGTGTGGCTGGCATCCGAGTCCCAGATCACCCTGTATTTTGATAAATGTATAGTATTACTGAATTCTGTAACTCCCCTTTTTAAAAACAGAAGTGTGACATTTCTTTGTCCCAAGGTACATTGGTCTAAACATCCATTTGTCTTAATAGTTATTTATTCAAAGTTATTTATTTAAAAAAAAAAAGTAACAATCTAAAGAAGTACCTATACAATTTGATATTAACAGTTCAGCAGTTCAGGCTCGAAGGGTCTGCATAAACGGCACAATTTATTTGATAGAAAATTACTTTAATTCATATTTAATAATCCAATTCCTATTGCATGTCGTAAACAACTATTTACACTTTTCGGAATAATATTTGCACATATCAATGACAAAAAAGAATCACTTAAACTCATTCTTCAAATTAATTCGGTTGAACACGCAAAAGAATTAATTTAAATAAAAGACAGATAATTGTACGTATAACTACAGCCAAGATACATTATTCAATGCAATATGGAAAATTAAATCCTATATACAATTTTTTAGCACGATGTCACAATAAAGAGAATAAATCTGCCAATTAGTGTGGCACATAGCTTCCTCGCGTTCCTATAAAATGAAATTAATAATGTTTTGCTTTTAAGACTTAGTATTGTCAAATTTATTTAGTTCCCCAACCCATTTTTTTAAACATCAAAATTGTTTTAATTTATTACATGAAAAAAAGTATGAATTTAGCAAGACAAAAAGTGCGCAGACAGTTGAAATGAATAAGAAGATCTGTTTGCTACTTTCAACAAACAAAAAATTCTTCAAAATTTGAGTTCTTTTAAAAATATGTATGGTTTTCAATAAAAATCGTTTTCTACCACGAGGAAGACTACAAACAATGGGCTAATTATGATCAACTATCCAAATTTTATTAAAATCAGAAGAGTAGCTTCTAAAATATGGTGGTTCACAAAAATTTTGACGGACAGAGCGATAAACAGACACGAGACCAAAAATGTTCCCTGATGTCTGAAAAATTAAGGGAATTTTTGAATTCATTATTTCGAAAGCAATTTTTTCTTTTCTCGCAAAAATTAATTTATAGTTAAATGGAAGCATTGTAAAATTTTAGCAATGTCTCTTAATTTAAAAAGTCCATGACAGGAATCCCTTTCAGATATCTGGGAACAGTCGTTTACAATTATTGTGAACCAAAATATTTCAAAAACTACTCGTCCGATTTTAATGGATGGTGTCACAATTATCCCATAATTGGTCCCCATATAACGAAACATCTGCGCTTATTAATTTCACTTTACATGCAAAAATCTTTAAAATTATTCATCCGATTTTTAACAAATGTAAATGCTTTATCGAAGGAAGCCCACAAATGGTCTGAACATATTATTGCTAAATTGATATTTTTTATCAGTGCATAGAAACGAAGTAATTTTGACAGCATTCTTTTTCAGAAAAAATGAGGGAGGAATTAAATTAATTAGGCAATAATTGTTTGTAAAAGGATAACCCTTTTTTGTATTAAACCTTAATTTTCAGTTTTTGGAAGGTATCGCGGTAAGAGCCAAAAATTCACAGCTGCTTTCCCTGCAGGTTTCTTTCTGGACAGAGCATGTACACCATCAAAAACTCATCAAAAACAGAACATGTACGCCGAACTTCATGACAAACGGCCCAGTGATTTAGGCTCCACGCCTACGTATCTGCAGAGACGACTGCAAACACTTTTCGAATTAATTTGTGTAAATTCATCAAAATCTAATTTTTGAGCCCATGAAAAAACTTTCTCTCTATTATATTAAATACATGAGAAAGTAAAACAAATACCTAAGAGGAACAAATATTTCAAGCTGACTTAACTAACATTTAACAATAATAAGTATTTTTGAAAATTCGTTTTTTTTATAGATATTTAAAAAAATCGGTCCGAGACAAACTTTCTCATATACGAGTTCATAATTACTTAGCCAAGTGATTTCCATTTATTAGTTTTCGAGTTTTCGTAGGTACATTTAATAATTATTGAACATGTTATCAAAATTTATAACAAAAATAACTTCTCCTCGGGGGAGAATCGAACCCGGCCTCTCTCCGTCCGCGTTTGAAGCTATTTTCTCAGGAACTAGATTTGTACTCGTATTTAAAGGGTCTACATTTTTAAATTTTTTAATCAAAATAATCAGAAAAGTTTTCAAAAAATAATGTTACGTTTTTTTCAGAGTTTTTGGGGGTAACGTCCCCAAATTTGGAGCTACAATTAAATTCTTGATTTCCCCTCGGGGTATGATTGTTCAGAACATGTACGCCAAATTTCGTCAAAATCGGCCCAGTAGTTTAGGCTCAACTGCACAAACGATAGACAGACATTTTTTAAAACTTCATTTTTGCGGACTTCCTTTTTGGACGTTTTCTCAAGACGTGTAAATCTATCAAAAGCGAATTTTCGTACCATCACAATACTTTCTCTTAATATGAGAAAGTAAAAAGGGCTATTAAACATCAGAGAAAGGTCCGAACTCATTGCGTGGTTTTTTAATAAAACTTTTTAAAAGGATTATTTTTTTAAGTAATTATGCAATAGTGTTTTACAAACATACTAAATTCAGAAATAAAATTCAACCCTTGTACTCCAACTTTAATAACTAATTTAATGTTCCCTCTGCAAAAGCTCAGACGTATTAAAAATTTAATCTCCCAAACTCAGACTTTCATATTTGAAATATTATATCTACCAAAATAAATTTTACTTCATCTTTATGAAAAGCTTTATATAATATAATGTGCAGTAGTATTTAATCAATACCAGTTATTTTTAAATGCCTCATATACACACACATATATATACACACACACACACACACATATATAATTAACTCATTTTTTTATATAACAATGTGAAAATCTCTCATTTACCTTATGGGTATATCAGCAAGGGTAAGTCAAGTAAACACAGAATTAAATTTTATTTTTAAAAAGCTTTTGCGAAAGAGTTTTTTTTTAAAGAAAAAAAAGAAAATGTAGCGAATTAATTATTATTAAAATTATTTTCAAAAATTAGAGTGAGGAAGAAAAACATTAAAGAGGGATTTTAAATGAGGCCATTAGGACCTATTTTCAAGTTTTTCATCATTTATAAAAAGTATTCTTCAAGCTGACTCTAATTATTGCCAGATCTGACATTCTGTTCATTTAATGCCATTCTCTCTACACTTTTTTTCCTCGTCTCATTTATTTTATTATTACTTACATAATTTAGTTTTAATTATTACTATTACAATTAAAATAAATATTACATTGTAGTATAATTAATAATAAATAATAAAAAATCCGATAAATCAAACAAAACTTTCTCATATTAATTTTGATACTGTATTTAAAATTTCAAATTTACTCATTAAACGATTTATTCAATTAAAAAAAAATACTTTCTATTATTAATAATACATAATAGTCCAGGAGATAGTATGCGAAAAATGTCTGACAAATATCAAGCTAGAATTTTGTTTATAAATTAATCTTTTAGTGGCTTTTAGGAATATGTGATCGGCAAAGTTTGTCTGCGGGACATAGCTTGTCAATAAAGCGAAAATAATAAGCATTATAAAGCATTAGAAAAAAAACCGTTGCAAAGCAGCCATGCCCCGCCCTTTATTATGGACAATGTAATTTTCATGGTCTTGAGAACAAAATTAGTTAGTAAAAAATCAAGTTGATGTAAGTTTGTCGCTTCATAGGTTAGTTAGTCAAATATTGTTTTAAATCAAAGTGGTCACCTATCAAGCGACAAACTAACATCAACATGATTTTCGGTCTGCTAACTATTTTTGCACTCAGGATCATCAAAATCATACTATCCACTGGGGGGACATGGCCGCTCTCCATCGCTTTTCTTGCAATTGCCTATTGCCCATTTATGTCCCGCAGACCAACTTAGCCGGCCACATAATACATATCCATAAAAAGCACGAAAGGATTAACTTGTACAAAGAATTCTACCTTCATGCTAGTCGGACACTTTTTTCCACACTATCTCCTTGACTATAAATATCATAGTATACAAAAAAGAGGACACAAGCATAGTTTAAAGCTGTCTGCCGGAATTTGTTGCAATTAAATGGTACATCATATTTTTTTTTATTCTAAGGTCACAATAAGATTACATTTTAAACATTTTGGATCCCGTCCCCTTACTATAATAAAATTCTAACCACGGAACCTTACTTAGGTTAATCATTTCACACCTCAGCCTAAAGAGAGTCGCAGATCAGAAAAGTTACATTGATTTTCAACGTCTGGGGGAAAAAAAACAAATTCAAAGTTTTTTTTTTTAATTTTTAGTTTTTTAATAAAAAACGACGATATATAATAAATTAAAAATTGTATAGACCAATAAACTTATATTTTATAATTACAGTGTTTTATTTCATTCAACAAGTGATAGAAACGATAAATCAAGAAAATCAGTTGGTTTATCCAGAATGACTTCAATAATAATAAGCAAGTGCACTCCGGTAATTTTATTTAAAGATCTACTATCCATTGAACTTATTAAACAGGATTAACAAATACACCAAATTATTTTATAAATAAAAAGTATATTTAATTAAGATTACTTATTAAACTATAATATATGTAATTTTATAAGATAAAGATAATGTATAAACTATATTGCCAACATTATAACAATAAAAATTTTGCTTTCTAGGCAGTAAAATTACAGTTCCCTGCCCGAAATCAGTTCAATAATGGCTTATTTTGCTGCAAATAAATAACATACTTGATCACAAGTCACAACATCAGACCAAATATTATTTATTTATATTTATATTGTTTTGACATTTACGTTAAAATAATCGTGTATGAATCAGGACAAAACTCTCACTCTAGCTTTCCAAGCTATTGCGGGTTTTTAACAATATACTTGTGTTATACGTAATTATTCATGTCATATATATCTTTTGAAACATTTTAAATAAATAAAGTAATAAAGAACAACGATCTTTAAGATTGGACGTTTTGAAATAGACAGATTACAGTCTTAGACTCCTAGACTAAAGAAAGACTTTGCATTCCTAGACTAAAGAAAGACTGGGTATTCTTAGACTAAAGAAAGACTTGGTATTTCTAGACTAAAGAAAGATTTGGTATTCCTAGGTCGGGATGTAGGCCAGTCATCGTTGAAAAGACAGTGTAGAAAGTGGAGGTAGGTTATGGTTACTGAGGTCACGGAAAACAAGGCGTGACGCGTCACAGGTCACGAAGCAAATGTAAAATGCGATCAAAGGAGGAAAATGAGACGTATGTGAATTATAAAATAAAAAACTATTTACTACATTTTGTGTTTAAATTATTTAAATATAACTAATTTCTTTCTGCATTTTACTGATTTGCAAGAACATATTGGTTTTTTTTTGTAATCTTGGTACATAAAAAACAAATTTAAAAATGGAGTAAAATAATAAATAAAAGGGTTTAATTAAACCAACGTAAATTACAAAAAGAAGATAGAATGATTAATATTTAGATAGAATTATTTTTAATTAAAATCGGTGAGTAATGCAAGAAAAGACTATGCCTACTAACCATAAAACGAGAACCATAAACTTATTTAATGCTAAAATTGCGATACAAAAAATAAAAAATACTAACAAAATTAGAAAAAAAAAAAATCAAAATATAAAAATAGTGTAAGAGGTATCAAATATTTTTAAAGTAAAAATATACTTTTTCCTATAGATATAAAAAAAAAACTGCCTAACACCCTTTAAAAAACAAATAAAAATAGATCACCAATTAGCGTGGCACATAGCTTCCTTACATCCTATCCCGTACTTTATCGATTTTATGCTCTTAAGAGCCATTATTGTCCAATTTATTTAATAGTTTCGCCAGTTTTCTTAATGTGTTAAGATTTATTTGTTGTTTTTTTTATCACATAGATTAAAGTATCAATTATGCAAAAGTTAAAGAACATAGACAATTAAAATTAATCTAGTGCAATATACGGTCTACTTTTGACAAACCATGCAAATTTCATAAAAATCATATGAGTATTTTTGAAGATATAAGTGTAAATAAATGTATGTTTTTGCGCATGTAGAAGAGAAAAAAATGGGCGCAGAAAGTTGAAACTTATATGGTACTAACAATGGGCTAATTATCATGACTACCACACAAATTTCATTAAAACGGGCAAGTAGTTTTTAAGATATGTTTGTTCACAAAAATTGAGCGACAGATAGACACGGAACCAAAAAATGGTTTTCTGATGTCTGAAAGGGACTTCTATCTTGGAATTTTTGAAATCGGAGACAAAATATTTTCGTTCTTCAGAAAGTTCGCGTACCTGCCGTTACCTTCGGTAAGCTCGGAAGCAAAATAGTGTTTAAGATATAAAATACCTTTAAAATATATATAAAAGAATTTTCTATTTAAATAACAGAAAAAATAAAAACGGTTTAAAAAAAAATCGAACATATGCAGGGAATAAATCGTTGTTAGATATATAGGCGAAGAAATGTGCCCTGTTCTATCAAATTTACATGACTATTAAAGCTAAAGAGTAAAGTGTTTGTTTTCAACACGTTCGGGATGGTTGTTAGTTCTATTTATGTCTAACTCTCGATTTCTTACTTATTAATTCATCTATCGCAATCCGAAAAAGGGTTAGAAAAGAATCAGAGTACGTCTTTCAATCTAAATCCAATCAGGATTCAAGTAATGTTAAAAATAAGTAATCCATTAAGAATCAAATAGAATTGAGGAAAATAAATTAAAATGTTTAGGGAGTTCAGTGATGGGTAAAAGAAAAAACACAATCGGAAAAACAGAGATATTTTTTTTCCTCCTGGTAGTTACAGAAAAAGAAAATAGAATGCAAGAGTTCCTTCTTTTTTTTAGCTGGGTCTCCGAATTATTCCTTTGGCTTGAACACAAAAACAGTAATCTATCGACAACGATGCGGCTACGTCTATTCAAAGTCACTATGTACTATAAATAAAAAAATGAACTCGAGCATGACTAAAAATCATAGTAGTGTAGGGCAAAGAATAGAATATCAGGAAAATACAAGGAAACATCCTCCATACATTATACAGTATAACTGGAAGTAAAGATGAAGGAAAATATGAACCACGTATCAATCATCAATGTCTGCAACAGATAAGACAAAAAGGTAGGTCAGGAATAAAGCAAAAGTGTCAAGATGATATTGCTTCCAAGCTTACCGAAGGTAACGGAAGCTATGTGATCGTTCTCAAGAACAAAAAAATGTTATGTCTCCGATTTCAAAAATCCCAAGACAAAAATCCGTTTCAGACATCAGGGAACATTTTTGGATCCGAGTCTGTTTGTCGCTCAATTTTTGCGATCCTAAATATCTTAAACTCGTCCGATTTTATTCAAATTTGTATGGTAGGTTATAATTAGCCCATTATTGGTCCCATAGTCCCATATAGGGTTCTACTATACGGGCGTATTTGTTTCTCTTCCGTATGCGCACAAACATACATTTATTTAGATCTACATCTTCAAAAGCACTTATCTGATTTTAATGAAATTGGGTTGGTTTATCGAAAGTAGCCCGCAGATAGCACCAGATTAATTTCAACCATTTGCGCTCTTCAAATTTTGCAAAATTAATACTTTAATATATGTAAAAAATTAAAAATGTTTTGACAGATTTAAAAAACCGGGAGAAAAATTAAATAAATTGGATAATAATTGGTTTTAAAAGCATAAAAATCATTAACTTTTACGAAATAGGACTTAAGGAAGCTATGTGCCACACAAATTGGCAAAGTATTTATGATATTAATTAAATTTACAAATTTTCATAATTAATGAAAGAGTTCTATTTTAAATCGTATATGAACTCAAAAATTTAAACTTATTTAACTAAATGAAAAAATGTATTTAAAAAAATTAAATGATTTAACTTTTTAACTAAAGCTATATAGTAGATATAACAGATTTGAGCAAAAATAAATCAATGAAATATTAAGACAAAATCACTATGATATCTTTTTAATTTAATTAATCCAGTTGTTTTCAAACTATTTCATGATATATTTTTCGTAAGAGTGTACATTATGAACCGAGTTGGGGTTTTTATTTTACACCATAATGAGAAATCAAAAGATAAACAAGTGCTCCACTAAATAGAACATGTGTTAAAAATTAAAAACATTTTATCAATTTTCATCCTTGCGTTACCGTCGGATGACCTTAGCGCAACAGAAATCATAATTAACGAAGCTCCTTTAAATATATAATCTATCAATTTAGGATTAATTTAAAGGTAATTTAAAGTTATTAAATAAAGTTAATTGATATAAATATGTTAATAAAATTTTTTTCATAAGATGGTTCTTAAGATTTAAATTATTTTAATAAAATTAAATCTGATATTGCATAGATGTAGGCTGAAAAATTGGCAGATAAATTAATTCAAAAATAAAAATAATATAATTAAAATTTAATCTATATCATTTATATATATTATTGTTTAATTACTACATGTGATATCAAATTAGAACAGTCATTTCATGATATTACACTACACTAACACTAACAACCCTCAAATGAGTACACAAATTAAAGAAAAGTAACACTTATTTCAGCAGTAATACAATGTAATATAACGATAACACATTACTTTACTCAATATTAAAATGTTTACAAGTAGAAAGTGTAAAAATGACGAACTAAATAATACCCTACATAATTATTATTGAAATGTACATACACATTTCAATTTAATATTTTGTTATTTAGTTAACTTTTTTTTATTAATTCCAATCCAATATAATTTTAATGGCCCTTAAATTTCATTGTTAATTTAATTTCAATCTTTGATTTGTAGTTTGTCTAATTTAAGTGTCACGAAATAATTAATGTAATATTTACTTATTGGGTTCCATTATAACTAATTATTAGTTCAAAAATAAGAAAATTTCAACTTTAATAACAAAAATAGTAGAAACCATGCAAAAACTAAAATTAATATCTAAACGAATTCCTTGGAACCATACAAATTATATTTTATAATTTGTTTATCCTAATTATTGAAATATAAATTTTCAAAAATATTAAATACCTATTATCTTGAAATATAAGCAAATTATCTACTTTGCATTTGTTATCACTATTATTATCCACGGGAAGTTAAAAAATATTTAATTTTCCTTTATCGTAAAAAACACACACCAAAAAAAACTTTTTTTTTATTAGTATTTACCTGTTTATCAAATAACCAGGTGCCGGTAGTTCGCAGTTCGTAAGCCGTAATTTGACTGTTCAGTCATGTCTGACGGTACGACTCAACAGGGTACCCGGAAATCGAGACCGGAAAAATTAAATCGATTCAAGGTTAAACTAAATTTAAAACTGTGTATTTTCTAGAGGAAATGTAATACTTTATTAATGTTTAATTATATTAAAAATGTTAGTTTTATAATGAAAGTTTTAATTAATAGTATGATTTTTAGGAAGGCGCAGCCGGGTGTAGGGTCGCGTACAGGTCGGTAGTCGAGTGGGCACTGAGGTGTCTCCGTCCCCCACCCCTTGCCCCTATCTTTGGTTGAAGGGACCTCCGCTCGTAGCGCCACCGTACTGTCGACGCCCCTTTGTAATGCCTTAAAAAAGGGAAAGAATATGAAGGGTTGAAAATATATTCCCCCCTCCTGCTGTATATTCGTCTTTTTGCTCATCTAAATTCTTCGAACCTGAACCTTCTTTTTATATTATATCATCAAAAAAAATATTAAAACCCTTTGATAATAATTGATACTCAATTTCTTTTATATTTTTTTTTTTGTAAATTTTAAAATATTGAATAGAGGTATATTTTGTTGCCAACTTTGTCTTGTATTCCTTTCGAACCTTTTCCGCTCTTATCTGAAGGTTTTGTTTAATTAATAGTTTATTAGTTCCCAATTCCCAGCCCCCCATTTCACCCCCCCCCCATATTTATAGGGTCAGTTAGAGGCAACCCTTGTGACCTTATATGAACTTCCTCTTGATAAATTCGACCCCCTCTGAACCATATGTTTTAACTTTTCAAAAACTAATTTTGCTTTAGAGCCATCGTAAAAATATAACTTTATTTATTTAATGGTTTACTATAATAAATCTTATAGCATATTAAATAACCTTTAAATCATAAAAATATAGAGAAATATTAATAATTAATGCCTTCTTTAAACCGTTATCGATTTTTGGGCTTTTAAAATATTATTAAACTTTAACACTTGAAAGTATCCTTTAACTTAAATGTCGCCACAGAAAAAATGTATCATTCACCTTACTGAAAAATCAATAGATATACCTATAGTGTGTGTAATTAATGTATCATTCACCCTACTGAAAAGTCAGTATACCTATAACGTGTATAAATAATTTATATAAAAATGCCATTTTTCAAAACTGGTCTTATTTTCAACTTTTTTTTTTGGTTTCTGTATTCTTCACCATAGTTGTATCTATGTGCAAAATTTGGGGAAGATTGAATGACGGTAAGTGGTTCAAAATTGGGGTAATAGGTGTGCGATGAAACTTATAAAGCAAATAAATTTGACGCCATTTTTTTTATTTTTTGGTTTCTGTATTCTTCACCTTAGTTGTATCTATGAGCAAAATTTGGGGAAGATTGAATAATGGGAAGTGGTTCAAAATTGGGGAAACGGAAATGTGCGATGAAACTTACAAAGCAAAGTAATATAAGACCAGTAAAAATTTATATAAAAATTGGATATAAAATAAAAAATGTATATAATAAACTAAAAACTGTATATAAAATTACTATTTTATAGAAAAACTAAATATAAAATTATATAATATAGTCGGACCTCCATATAACAAACTTCTATACAAGGAAAATCTCTGTAAACTCCAGAACTAATTGCAATAAATCCTTGAAATTTGGAAATTAGCTTCCTTTTACAACATCAGCAATTTTTGTAAAAAGGATTTTTCAATCGTCCATTTTGATTCAAGATGGTGGCGATATCTCCTGAACGAATTGCACTAGAACTTTGAAATTTGGAAGATACCTTCCTTTTATAACATTATACAGCTATAGTTGATAAGTTTTCATATCAGCCATTTTTATTCAAGATGGCGGCCATATATACGTATTTTATCACAGTCTCACTTAAACTTACTCTTTTTGCAAAAAAAATTTTTCTGTAATAATAATGATGTTTGCTAAAGAGATTTCCTGAAATTAGATAAAAAAAAAGGGGGGAAATTGGAGTAAAGTAAAAAAAAGAAGGGTAATTGGTCCAGACTGCGATAATTTGAAGTTAGGTGACTAATATTTGGGAAAACTGAAATGTCCAATGTCCCTGGAGATAAAAAGACGAGAGTTTAAAGCTTGCATAATACCATATATGCATCTCAAACTTGTTCGCTAAAAATAGCGGAGTTAAGACAAAATTAAAAGAAAAGTATTTCTTTATATCATTGAAGCGATCGTCTTGCAATAAATATGTATTTAATATTGAGAAAATAGTTAACATGATTAGTTAATAGTTAAAGAGGATGGTTGTAGTAGAGTGAGGAAACAGGTCTATTCCCTAACCCTCACGCCTACTCCATTTAAAATATATCACTTCACTACACAAAAACGTCTGCTTGTATCAGGTTGAAATTTTACATGCCTGTTTCAATTGTACTTTAGACGATGTTTGAGATGACCTTTGACACTTCATAGCGGTGTTGGTGTTGGTGTTGGTTTTACAAAAAAAAATATTTTAAAAAGTTGTTTGTCTCATTGAATAGATCAAGTTAGCATTTTTTTCCCGCCCGTAAATTCCAATTTTACATTTGAAGCTTACGTTTCCGCGAGCATTGCACTCGAACGCTTGGGCGGATAACGTTGTCCAAAGAACTAGTCCTGGGCACAAATAAAACTAGGCATCGCGTGGCTCTATCATTGAAGCGAGCGTATGGAAATAAATATGTATTGAATATTGAAAAAATAGATAATCATGAATCATGATGAGTTAATAGACATAGGGTATGATAGTAGTACAGCGGCTAGTAGTAAGGGAACCACCCCGCAGTCTTACTATTCCTCTAACCACACATCTCCCTCCCTGCTTTATTAATACTTTTAGCCATCTTTATTAATTCATAGCAGTGTCGCTGTTGGTTTTACTGAAAAATGTTATTTGTAAAAAATGTTCGACTCATCGCATAGATAATGTTAGATTTTTTTCCCGTTCAAAAATTCCAATTTTAATTTTAAAGCGCACGTTTACGCGAGCGTTGCGCGCGAACGCTTGGGCAGACAACGTTGTCCAACGAACTCGTCCTGAGCATTGGTAAAATGAACATGTGTACCAAATTTCATCAAAATCGGTCAATTTTTACTCAAGTTATCGTTGTATACGTTTCAGACACACAGATACACAACACGGAGCATATTTCGTTGAATGTAGGAAGCTCACTACGCTCGCTTAAATTAACATGCACACCAAATTACAACTAAATCGGTAAACTTTTACTTAAGTTATCGTCATCGGTTTTTTTCGGATTCACTCCCGGGCTCCAGACTGTAACATAAGGAACTTCGATCCAAAATAGATAGAAAAAGGATTCAAGTAGCTCAAAGAGCCATGGAGCGTAACATGCTAATGCTGGGAATTAAGCAGAAAGATGGGTTAAAGTGTTAAAGAACTAAACAGGAAAATATTTTGCCAATTAGTGTGGCACATAGCTTTCTCGAGTCTTATTTCATATACTTTAATGATTTTATGCTTTTAAAACTTATTATTGACAAATTAAGTAAATTTACCCCCCCCCCCCTTTTTTTAAATCTGTCAAAATTGTTTTGATTTTTTTACATGAATTTAAGTATCAATTGAGCAAACAAAAGTTAAAGAGCGCAGACGGTTGAAATTAATCTGGGGCTATGAGCGGGCTACTTTCAAAAGTTTTTAAAAAATTCAAATTTCATAAAAAATAAGATGACTACTTGTGAAGATATAGGTGTAAATAAATGTATGTTTTTGCGCATGAAGAGAAACAAATGGGCTAATTATGACCTATAATCTAAATTTCATTAACATAGGACAAGGTGGTTTAGTGGTTTTTAGGTTTCTGTACAAAGTACAAAAAGAAACCTTATATAACGGCTCTGTCTGTCTGTCTGTCTGTCCGTTGCTTGTTTCAATTCATAAACTACTATAGCTAGGAACATGAAATTCGGCACACAGGTGCATCTCGGCATTTAAGACAACTGGACAAATTTTGGATTTTTGACACTTAATATTTTCAAGATGGCGGTCAATATGGCGGGCGACTAAAAAAAGTTTTAAGTCACCAAGACATGTTATATATCAATTTAATGGTCTTGAAATGAAGAAAAAGAATATGCAACTATTACAATTTCACACGTAATATTTTCAAGATAGCGGCCAACATGGCGGGCGACTAAAAAAAGTTCTTAGTAACTATGACATGTTATACATCAATTTAAAGGTCTTGAAGTGTAGAAAAAGAATATGCAATTATTAAATTTTTTCAAGATGGCGGCCAATATGGGGAGGGGGGACTAAACATTGTTTTAGTTACCATAACATGTTACTAGTAGTTCTGTGAACAGTAGACCTCGCTCGTTAAAATAACAAATCGGGTTTAGCTTAGTTTGAGCTTAGGTTAAAACAAATACAAAAATTTAACCGAAAGAAATGTTATTTCAACAAAAAAGACCTGAAACGTGAAAAAGTACAAAATGTTTTTATACAACTTTAGAGTACTCTTAAAGGGCTTTCCAACGATACCAAAAACGGCCGGTCAGCTACTATTTTTACCATTTCTAAAACAGAGGTACAACACTATGTACCCCTCATGGACAGGGTACAGTAATAAATTTAAGGTTCTTCTTTCGCCCACACTTTACCTCTATAAAGTAGTAAGTACCATATGAGTTTCAGCCCGATCCTATGAAAATAAAAAACGATACAGTAAAACAAATAAAAGGTGGAGTATTTTTGCGTATTTCGACAAACCGGTACCAAAAGTACCCTTTTATGTACAGAAATAATTTATTTCAGTACAACCGCATTATAAGGCCTCAGTAGGCCTACTAAATGCCTGCATAAAGATGCCTTTACAAAACACATTAAATTAAAAACTTAATCTGCACAGTACCCAGACTTTAAGTACCTTTTGACCAAAAGTACTAAAGGAGCTTAAATTAAATGTACATCTTGGGTTGTACAATATTAAACTGTATTAGGTTCTAAAAGGACATGTTGTCACACAATAATCTTAGGAGCAAAGTGGTCAACAGTGGACTCACCTCGCACTTTTTGAGAGCTCGAAAAACTATTTTTCGTTCAAAAGGGTCTGAAACGTGACTTTTTCGATAAACATTTGTATTTTTTTAAAATACGTTTTAAGGGCTTTCCAACGATATCAAACACGGCCGGCCAGCTACTATTTTTACCTTTTCTTAAACAGAGGTACACAACTTTGTAACCCTCATGTACCCGGCATGTTAATAAATTTAAGGTTTTCCTTTCATGTACATTTTACTACTATAAAGTACTAAATACCATATGAGTTTCAGCCCAATCCTATGAAATTCAAAAACGGTACAGTACAAAGACTAAAAAGTAGCGATTTTCGACCGATTTTTCCAAACCGGTACAATTAGTACAAAAATAAGTAGAAATAAAAAATAAAGGTACATGTACGAAAAGGGTACAGTGCGTTTAAGTGTTATTTGGCGCAACTTTTGACCGAAGGAAATTTTCGAGCTGATAAATCCCTCAACGCTATTAGCCCCAGAGTGGGGTAACCTACCCCATACACTGCACTCTAAAAGTATAAAAGGGTACTAAAGTACCAACCTAGTACATTTTTTCGAAAATATTATTGCACACATTTGGTACATTTTAGATGGCCTTTCCCATGATACCTCTGTCATATCGGTACAACGTCCCCTTCTGGTTGCAGCTACCCAAGGAGGACGTCCTTCACATAGACGTGGCTCCCGAAGTAGGAATCAGAAATATAATAACTAACCGGATTCTTAAAGAGGACTATATGACCTAAAGTCCGGCACCCTTTTGAACCCTGTCCGATTAAAATTGCGAACGGTACAGAAGGTCAAATTCGAAATTTCGGAAAAACACGATTTTTGTGTGTATTTCGCCGAGGTACTTGACTTCCCCCCCCTCGAAGGTACTAAAAAAGGGGGATTGCACTTACCCCTCATAAAAGACATTTTTAGAGCATATGAAGCAGAGTAGGAGAGTACTTTTTTTTTCTCTGTACGTACCTCCAAAGTACCACCTTATACCTCTGAATTTAAAGTACCATATCTTAAAAAGTAAAAGTACCATCGAGTTTAAAAGCAAAACGCCAGGAGCAGCATTTTATAGGCTTTTAAGGCTTAAAAGCCCAAAAGCGTCGTATAAATGCCCTAGGAGGAGATACGTGAACCATGTAGAAAAACGTTTGGAAAAAAGTGGTAAAAAGTGTTTTTTCGCTTTAAAGGGCCTGAAACGTGAAAATTTTAAAAATGTTTTTGCATCACTTTTGTACTCTTCCCAAGGGCTTTCTAACGATATACGACAACCCGTACCAAATATCTCCGGTTTTCTGATCGGCGTTAAAAAAAATTCCCGATGTTACCCCTAAGCGGGGGTGCACGTAAAAAAAAAAGTTCTCATTACCGGCTATAGACCTCTGCGGGATCTACAAAAGCCTTGAAAAAAAATTTAAAATTTTCAATTATTTCAAAAGTTATACGTAAAAACGTGTTAAAAAAACGCCCTTTTTGACCGTAGACGATTTCCCATTGAAAAAAACCCATTTCCCGGAAAATTTCCCGACAGATTAAATTTTTCCTTAAAAATACACTATAACCTTAACAGTTTCCAGAAAACTGCATGACTCTACGGCAAACACACCCATCAGTACAAAAATCCAAAAAACACCCTATTTCGCCCTTTGAGGCCAATTTTCACTCTTAAGGAGTGGTTTAAAACTGCCCATACCCTATGTTTGGTCAAGCGATTTTTAAGGTTCCTAACCGATTTTGACATTACCAACTCAAAAATTTTCCGAAATTCAACGAAATATGCATCTTGTCTGTCTGTCTGTCTGTCTGTCAGTAACGTTTACGCGTGTGACGATAACTTGAGTAAAAATTGACCGATTTAGTTGAAATTTGGTATACATGTTCCTCTTACTAATACTCAAGCTAAGTTCGTTGGACAGCGTGATCCGTCCAAGAGTTCGCGCGCAATGCTCGCGTAAACATGAGGTTCAAAAATTAAATTGGAATTTCAGGACGGGAAAAGACTCTATCATCATCTATTCGATGAGACGAACATTTTTTTCAAATAACATTTTTTAGTAAAACCAACAGCGACACCGCTATGAATTAATAAAGATCGCTAAAACTATTAAAGCGGACCTAAACGTTTAAAATAGAGAAAACAACCTTTTTACCGATTTCTTACGTTCAAACGTAACGATTTTAATAAAACTTTATAGACACCATCTAATGCTCAATTGAAACAGGCATGCAAAATTTCAATTTGATACATGCAGTAGTTTGTTTGTAGCAAAGAGATACATTTATAATAACTAGGCATCGCGTGGCTCTATCATTGAAGCGAGCGTATTGCAATGAAATACTGAATATTGAAATTTATTAATCATGATGAATGTCATAGTTGAAGATAAGTGGAAGAGGGTAGTGTAGGGAAAAGTGGGGGTACTCGGTACAAAGCTTTACTTCCTAAACAAACCTATACACTATACGACTCTAACAATCTTCACCACCCGCGGTAGCTTTTAAACAATTATTATTCACAACAATTATTATTAGTGAAATTTTGCATACCTGTTTCAATTGTGCATTAGATGGTGTATATGAAGTTTTATTAAATTCGTTTCGTTAGAACGTAAGATATCGGTGAAAAGGTTGTTTTCTCTATTATAAACGTTTAGGTCCGCTTTAATAGTTTTAGCGATCTTTATTAAGTCATAGCGGTGTCGCTGTTGGTTTTACTAAAAAATGTTATTTGAAAAAAATGTTCGTCTCATCGAATAGATGATGATAGAATCTTTTCCCGTCCTGAAATTCCAATTTAATTTTTGAACCTCATGTTTACGCGAGCATTGCGCGCGAACTCTTGGACGGATCACGCTGTCCAACGAAGTTAGCTTGAGTATTAGTAAGAGGAACATGTATACCAAATTTCAACTAAATCGGTCAACTTTTACTCAAGTTATCGTCACACGCGTGAACGTTACTGACAGACAGACAGACAGACAGACAGACAGACAGACAGACACGGAGCATATTTCGTTGAATGTAGGAAGCTCGCTACGCTCGCTTCAACTATTTTGTCTTTTGTACCCCGTACCCCTGTGTACCAAATTTTTTTCCCCCCATCCAAATTCTAAACCAAAATTTTCGTATATTATCATAATCCAATAATACGTAGATTTCTTTGAAAATTAGCTTGTTAAATCATGGATCATAACTGGTTTTTTTCATAAATTACCGATTTTCCCAATATTTCAACTCCCATTTGCATGAAAACCATACGACGTACAAAAAAATGTTAAAAACATAAATTGAAGGTTATTTTCTCCTCTATATTTTACTACTGGGCCACTTTTGGCGTGAATAGATTGCTTTGCAATTTATAAGCGGAAAACCACAAAAAATTTATTATTTTGACGATTTCTCATATTTGCGGGGGGAAATTTTGTTAGACAACTTCATATTCGTGTTCAGCACCCCCAAAAATATAAAATAAACCACTAAAATCAATTACACCAGAACTTTCCACTTCGAGCCTATTTTGTGCACCATTTGACTGGACTATAAGTGAATAATTGAAAGCAATGAAATAAATATAATCACGAGCTTTTCTCGAATTCTAAAACAAGCTGTAGGTAACATTAATTTGTTTTTTATTTCTAAATTTAACGTTTTTATTAACACTCTAGCACACGCGCGCTGTAAGCGCACCGCCGCATTTTTAGATAAAATGTAAACAACATCTAGAAAGACGTTATGGTCATTTGTCGACTTCCTAACTTCTAAGAAGGTCTTTCCCCCTAAATTGATTCAGAAGAAAGTATGTCATCTTAATTATCTTGGAGAGATAACCTAACCTAACCTAAGACCTAAGATAAACCTTTTATTCTAAGCCCTCGCAGTAGTTTATGTGTATAAACAAATACATCAATTTAGGACACACCCCATTTTTGGGAGCTACAAATCAAAGAAAAAAAAATACGTGTGGAGTCGCGGGACACCCGGTAGGAACGAAGTTCCTTACATTTTTCATTAAATATAAATTATAAAATCACACTGCTAAGTACGTATACATTGCTAACAACTTATACTTATACATGGCGGAGTTAGAAAAAAGACAAAATAAAAAGTAACGAACTGTTTGTACCTAGCAGAGTGTCGGTGTTTATTTTACTAAAAAAATGTATTTATAAAAGTTGTTTGTCTCATTAAATAGATAAAGTTAGAATTTTTTCCCAAAATTCCAATTTTAAATTTAATGCTTACGTTTACGCGAGCGTTGCGCGTGAACGCTTGGGCGGATAACGTTTTCCAACAAACTCAGCTTAGGTATTGGTAAAATGTAAATAAAATAAAACCTAAGTATTGTATTTGTCCACAAGGGTCTCTTACTGTTCTTGGAAATGACGTCACTGTTGCCTTGTGATTCTCCCCATACTGGGCACGCTGTTTCCTCCATATTCCATGGATGGGGAACACGCAACCTGTTTGGGACATCGATGTTTCCGATACATCGACATCGACCTCCCAATTCCCAATCCCAACCAGACGATAAAAAAATCGGTCCGAGACAACTCAGACAAACTTTCTCATATACGAGTTTATAATTACTTAGCCCAGTGTTTCCATTTATTAGTTTTCAAATGTACATTTAAATATTATTAAACATTTTATCAAAATTTATCATAAAAATAACTTTTCCTGGGCAGGGAATCGAACCCGGGCTCTCTCCGTCCGCGTTTTAAGCTTTTTTCTCAGGAACTAGATTTTTCCCGGGAAAACGGCTTATATCGTTGGATTCGTATTCAAATGGACTACATTTTAGAATTTTTTAATCAAAATCGTCGGAACCGTTTTCGAGAAATGGGGACCTCAAAACGTGTAAATCCATCAAAATCTCAAAATCGAATTTTCGCGCCATCACAATACTTTCTCTTTATATGAGAAAGTAAAAAATGGGTCGCTGGTCTCTTCTATTTTTTAAAAAAAATGTGACTGCGTTTTTTACTTTCTCATATAAAGAGAAAGTATTGTGATGGCGCGAAAATTCGATTTTGAGATTTTGATGGATTTACACGTTTTGAGGTCCCCTGAGTCCAAAAAAGTGGTTTTTAAAAAATGTCTGTCTCTCGTCTGTCGTCTGGTGCAGACGCCTGGAGCCTAAACTACTGGGCCGATTTTGACAAAATTTGGCATACATTATGTTCAGAAAAATCATACCCCGAGGCGAAATCGAGAAATGAATTTTAGCTCCAAATTTAGGGGCGCTACCCCCCAAAAACTCTGAAAAAACGTGAAAAAAAATTATTTCTCGAAAACGGTTCCGACGATTTTGATTAAAAAATTCTATAATATAGTCCATTTAAATACGAATCCAACGATATAAGCCGTTTCCCCGGGAAAAATCTAGTTCCTGAGAAATTAGCTTAAAACGCGGATGGAGAGAGCCCGGGTTCGATTCCCCGCCGAGGAGAAGTTATTTTTATGATAAATTTTGATGAAATGTTCAATAATATTTAAATGTACATTTGAAAACTAATAAATGGAAAACACTGGGCTAAATAATTATGAACTCGTATATGAGAAAGTTTGTCTGAGTTGTCTCTGACCGATTTTTTTTGTCTTATATACGATATTTTTAATTTCGATCTTTCTTCGTGTCAACACTGTTGGTTAACCCGTATCGATGTTGACTGTTGACTGAACAGTAAACGTAAACATCGATGTTACCGATACATCGAAACTCTAAACAATAGATGACTTTTGATCCGATACATCGTGTTTTCGATACATCGATGTTTTCAGTTTTCGATACATCGAGGTCCCAACCCTACAACCTAATATAACCTTCCCTGTTTATAATTTGCAATTTGCACCAGTTTTAATTTATTTTAGATAGATATAGTTAATTTCTATCTGGTTCTATATAGTGATTCGGTTAAGTAATTTAAAATGCATTTAAGACTCAGGCTATTAAGAAACATTATTCCTCAATGTAGCTCTCTAAGGTGTTCTAAATACTCGACGGAGACAAACATCAATTCTATCTATATTGGTTCAGACGTGAAAAACCCGGCTCGTGTTAGAGGATGGGTTAAAGCTCTGAGGAAAATGAAAGATTCCGTTTTTATCGACATAAATGACGGAACACACCCTAAGCATTTGCAGGTCATAGTGAACAAATCTCTCGTACCGAAGGATTTATCGTTCGGATCTTCTGTAGAAACAACCGGTATACTCTCCACGAACGCAAATAATCAATTAGAATTAACTTGTGACAGCCTTAAAGTTATCGGGCCATGTCAGTCAGAAGAAGGATATCCTTTTTCTGCGAAGAAAACGTATTCAGACGACTATCTGAGACAATATCTTCATTTAAGATGCAGAACTAACAGATTCAGTTCGTTGCTTAGAATAAGACACGGTTGCTGGTCTGCAGTTCACGATTTTTTCATTAAATCCGGGTTTATACACATAGACACTCCTGTTTTAACATCTAACGACTGTGAAGGGGCAGGAGAAGTTTTTAAAGTTCTTCCGGAAAACGAAAGGTTAGTATCTCAGAAAAACACTAAAGATACTTCGTACTTCGACACAAAAGCATATTTGACGGTGTCCGGTCAGTTACATTTAGAGGCTTTGGCCAGAAGTCTAAGTAATGTATATTGTTTCGGTCCGACGTTTAGAGCTGAAAATTCGAAATCTCGTCTTCACTTGTCGGAATTTTATATGGTCGAAGCGGAGTCTTCGTACGTCACAGATACTTGTGATATAACAAACACAGTGGAATCCCTAGTCAAAGAAACATTCAAAACGGTTTTAGATAAGTGCGCCGAAGATATCATTTTGTATAACAAATTCAATGAAGAGCAACGGATATTGTCGGACGAAGTAATTAAAAATATAACGTCTAAACAATTCACTGTTATGTCTTATCGAGAAGCTGCGGATGTATTAGAAAAACACCAAAAAACCCTTAATTCTAAGTTTACCAGAGGTGGCTCTTTATCGAAAGATAACGAGTTGTTCCTAGTTAAACATAATGATAATGTTCCTATATTTGTCGTCGACTGGCCAAAAAATATCAAACCGTTTTTTACATGAAAAGTAAAAGCGACGACTGTGATACTGTACTTGCTTTGGACCTCCTTTGTCCGAACGTCGGTGAATTGTGTGGTGGAAGTGTAAGAGAAGACGATTATGAAGAATTAAAGCGAAGAATCGAAGAACTTAACTTAGCGGAAAAGCTCGATTGGTATCTTGAATTGAGGAAATTCGGTAACGTTCCGACCGGTGGATTTGGGCTCGGCTTTGAAAGATTACTTCAAGTACTTCTCGGCACAACTAATATCAAAGACACCATCGTATTTCCTAGGTGGCCTCACAATTGTCAATTATAATTTACAATCAGCGAAACTTAAGTATTTAAGCATGTAAAGAAACAATTAGAAAGGTGGCAGAGATGCGCAACTGTGTAAAATAGTTAATTGTACATATAATTTTAATAAAATTATAATACTGATTTAAGATTTTTTTTTTTTTCTTAAAAATTCTTCCATTGTATGTTAGACTAGACATTTTATTTCCCCTGAAAATAGATAATGATTTACATAATATAAACAAATATTTACAAAGTTTTAATAAATAGCTAAGATTAAGGGATGGAGCTAGGGCTGTTCGTAATGCATAATTAGGATTTAAGCAGGCATTATAAAATACTTAAACATTAAATTATTAAGTGGATAGTTACAAAGAAATTGTTGTTCTCCTGATTGGCTAAAGAAATGTAGTAACCTTCACTTACATAAACTGTAATGTTACTTTCAGAGTATGTGAGGAGTCGAAAAAAAATTAATTTAACTTTAATTATATGCTTAACCATGATGACTATTTCAATATTAAAACTGTAAACAAGTTATCAACCCAGATTAAACTCGTGTTTTGAAATATAGCATTAGTTCAAGGATGAGATTAGACTTAAACAGTCCATTGTACCAAGTTAAAACGTCATAAAACTGAAATAACAAATTATAAGTAATTTAACTCTTGAATGACAACCTACATAGACAATAATTATGTTCACATTAACAATAGTGTTCCGCTCTCTCTTAGATTTTAATAATTACAAGATAAAAATAACTTTTATATACTACGTTTTTAAATTTTCTGTTGAATCATATGTAGTGTTGATAATATAATTGTTATTGTTATATATTATAATATTAGTGAAAAAAAAAAAATAGTTCCGAATTTATTTACTTCATATAAATGACAACCAACTAGAAAGCTGATCTTATACCTATAAAAGGACAAATCTTTGTACAACAGATCTCGCTAACACCAAATCTAAACCGTGCCATCAATATGCCCTGTGTAGGGGACAAGTACAAGTAAAGAAGAACAGATGCAGAAAAATTAAACTGATACCTAGGACAGAAGTGTAAACAAACCTGGTTGTCTTTTCCAGTTTCGCTGTCATTCAATATTTATCTCTTAAAAATGCAATTAGTTTTTACATAACAAAAAGGCCTGATATAATCATTCTTGAACACTTTAACAATTTTATCATCCACACCAGGTACTAAAATAAAAAATCATAAATTTGAAACCCGTCAAAATGAAGACCATAAATATGGGTCATTTCAAAACAAATAAAATAACTGTTTCCGAACTAACTTTCCATACAGCAAAATTTGCTGAAAACGAATTAAATTCTGCTGAAAGATGGTTAAAAGTATTAAAAATAATGTATTGTCATCGTGTTCTGATCTATTCTAAAAGTTTCAAATGTCTAGCTACTCGGGAAGTTTGTTAAAAATCGATTGCAAGACTAATACTGGACCCACACACAAACAAACAAGAAAGCAAGCTAATAAAACCATAGTAAAATACAGGGAGTTGTAATAATGCCGTTTAAAAATGTTTAATCAAAATTTGCTATTAGAGGCAAAAGAAGAAGCTCTGGAAGAAGATCAGGAGCTAGAATAATATTATATTCAAATAATAAATAAATCAATGGATTTTGTCATTTGTTGATAGCGTCACAACAAAGCTGCCTACAGCATCGAAGGCTTCACTCAAATTCTATTACAAAGGTGGCTCTTTAATCTTGCCTGGGGGTTGGCACATTACCAAGGGACATCCTAGACTTACTTATTTATTTTTTTTTTTTATTAGATTAATGGTTTTCCTTTGCTCATTCTTTTACATCCAGATCAACTATTAGATTATTTACTAGAGGAAGAGTGATCAGCCACTATACTTAGGATCATCAGTATGAAACATATCACACCTGTCTGGGACCAGATTTGTCGGTGATTTGACCGTTTGGCTGCACAGAGCCTCTCAGTCAGATTAATTTTATTTATTAGTTTTGTAATTTTTCATAAAATCTTAATCTTATTACCCATTATTATTGTTTTCCAACAAAGGATTTTGTTTATAAATTTTTTCATAATATACTGAGGGCAGTATCTATATTTCAGATCTAAATCCAGATGCATTTTTTAAAACTAATTTTCATTAAATTAAGAGCTTAACTATTGAGAATGGTTTTTTAATTTTGATAAATACTCTGAAATTTCTACAAAGTATGGTTAATCAATTACACCATATCTTAAAATTAATATTATCCTCAGATATTGGCTCCAGTCCATAGGAATTGAATTATTTAACTTTTAAAATGGTTAGACAATCTAGTCAGTTCATACAGGTAACCACTAACTTTTATTTTTAAAAATTCACAATAATTTTAAGTCGTTTGTTTGCCAGTGGGCTCTTTATCTGGAGTCAGATGTCTTTGGTGGGTGTGCATAAGTTCAAATAGAATTAAATTAAAGTCAAAAAGTTGGCAATAAAAATCAGTTATTTTATTTGACTATGTTGGTGGTGCAGATTATTATGACTAGTAAATCATTTTTTTTCATCGAAAATATTGTATATTGTAGTATTTTTATGTATTTTAAAAGTGACATGTTGTCAAGTGTCATTCTTGTTCTTGTTTTTGATGTGATAATTAAAGATTCTTAAAACCATTATAAAGGATACTTCATATGGCGACGAGAAAAGGGCGAAAACCACGGAATATCAGGCAAGAATCTCCAGAAGATGGTGAACAAGACGGAGCGGCACCGTCAAAAGAATCTCACCAAAGTAAACGGAGTCAAAGAAGATCGGATCTGACCCGGTCAGATCCGGACTTCGATGACAGAAGGCAACCAGATACGCAGAATGATCAAGGTCAGTCAGGGTTGAGGGCGAATGATGGGCAGTCGGGGTTAGCATTGCCCAGAGGGGTATTATTAAAAGATTTTAAATTTTGCCCCTTTGACCCATCTATAGAGGAGTGGGAATATTACATCAGTCGTTTCGAAACAGAACTAATGTTATTTGGGCTGAGCAGTAATATTTACTCCCAAGCTAAAGCTATTATCTTACTGTCAAAAATAGGACCTATATCTTATAAGCTATTAATTGACCATTTCAAACCAAGAGACATTCGTAATGTTAATTACGGAGAATTAAAGGATATGCTAGAGAGATACTATGGGAAACAAATTTTTATCCAGAGCGAGCGAAGAGAATTTAGTTTAACATATCGTCAATCGGACGAATCCATACAAAAATTTGTAAACAAATTAAGAGCTATAGGAGGTAGATGTGATTTCGGAAACACATATGAGGAAAGAATCAGAGACCAAATTTTTGTTGGCATTAATGAAACAAAATGGCAGCACGAATTAATAAAGCAATTTCCTTCGAACGATGCAACGTTAAAAGAAGTAGAAGGGGCAGCTATGCGTCTTGAACAAGCCGCAACTCAACATAAGAGGTTGAAAGATTTAGAGAATGGAGGATCCCAATCTGAAAGGGTAGAACGAATAAATGAAGTTCAGGGGCATAAGATAGTTAAAGGTAATAATAAGAAACCTATAACCTTAGATCGAGAGAAAGACTGTCTAGCTTGTGGCTGGAATAAGCATAAGATCGGAGTAAACTGTCCAGCTAAAAACGAAACTTGTAGGGCTTGTAACCAGAGGAACCATTTTGCACGAGTTTGTGTAAATAAAGGAAGAGCTGTGATCTTGAGGAAGTCAGAAAAAGAAATTAGGAATATTGAACAAGGAGAAAATAGCGAGTCAGAAGAGGAAGCTTCAGAATTCATTAGGAGAGTGGGTAAACAGAAAGCTAACGGAGTCATGTTGACAATAAATATCAATTCTAAAGATATAGAGATGCTCTATGATCCCGGAGCGTCCACTACTGTAATTAGTAAGGAAGTGTGGAAATTGATTCGCTCACCACATTTATCACCGGCCCCAAATTTAAAAGCATATACGGGGGTCCCAGTTCGTACTTTGGGAACAGCTAATGTTGTGGTTCGGGCATTTGGTCAACAAAAGAAATTAGATGTAACCGTTGTACCGGATAAAGAGATTTCGCTTTTTGGGTTAGATTGGGTTTTAGAATTTGGATTGCCACTTCCAGAAGGCGCTGTTGTGCGCAATATAGAAATTCAATCAATGAATGAAAACATAGAGGAAACTTTGAAAGATTTTAAGGAACTTTTTGAGCCAATATTAGGTAAAATAAAGGGATTCAAGGCTAAAATCCATTTATCAGATAAAGCAGTACCAAAGGTATTTAAAGTTCGACCAGTACCATTTGCGTTGAAGAAGTTGGTAGAAGTGGAGTTGACCAGGCTGGTTGAAATTGGTGTGATAGAGCAGGTAGACCCAACAAAAAGTCCTGTGCAGTGGGCCTCCCCTATAGTTACTGTTGTCAAGCCTACAGGGAAGGTTCGTATCTGTGGAGATTTTAAAGTTTCTATAAATCCATTTGTTCTTTTAGAGAAATACCCACTGCCACGGTTCGAGGAAATAACTGCCAAGTTAAGTGGGGGACGATATTATTCTGTAATAGACCTTAAAGATGCTTATTTACAGTTGGAAGTGGATGAAAACGATCAAAGCTTACTAACTATAGCGACACATCTTGGTTATTTTAAGTATAAAAGGTTACCATTCGGAGTAAATTTGGCCCCTGCATTGTTTCAAAGAACTATGGACAAGATTTTAGCTGGAGTAAACGGTATAGCGTGCTATTTAGATGACATCATCATAGTTGGAAGCACCATCGAGGAGCACAATTTGCGGCTTAGGGATGTGTTAGTAAAGCTAAAAGAAACTGGCATTCGTATACAAAAGGACAAGTGTAAGTGGTTACAAAAAGAAGTAACATACCTGGGACATAACATTTCCCTCCCCGAAAATGAATTCCAATGGTCGATGATCTGTTTTAATTACGAATTTTGTCCCAAACAAGTACTGGTTAAATTTTGAAACGCCAAAAATTATCGCTAACGCTTCTTTCTCAATTGTAGCATATCGTGTTTCTGCCGGAGTCAATTTTCTAGACACAAACGCTATTGGCCTCTCTGTATTATCTGGGAATCTGTGAGCTAATACTGCGCCTAGCCCTACCCCACTTGCATCACAACTTAACACTAATGGCATATTCTCATCAAAATGTACTAACGTGAGTGATGACGATAAACAATTTCGTAACTTAATAAATGCGCTTTCTTCAAGAGAACATCTCAGCTCTTGAAAAAGGGGGGGAAATGTAGTATTTTTATGTATTTTAAAAGTGACATGTTGTCAAGTGTCATTCTTGTTCTTGTTTTTGATGTGATAATTAAAGATTCTTAAAACCATTATAAAGGATACTTCATATATTAATGTTGAATGTATAATAAAAATTCTATAGGACATATTTGCATTGTATTTTTAAAGTAAAATATTAATTAAAGGTATTTTGAAGATGAGCAAAACTGCCTTTTATGTTAAAAACATAACTTCTTTAGCATCGGTGACAAAACACATTTTAAAATTAGAAAAAAAGTCACCAGAAAAAAACAAAAAACGCTTTTTTGCATCTCTAGAAACAAGTTACACTAATAGAATGTCTCAGAAACAGCCACTAGCAAGGAACCGTTTCTTTTTATTATTGAGAAATGTTGATGGTTAGTGTCTTTGCCTGCTTATATGAACAATACATTGGACATGTTACTTCAGTCTGTGACATTATGTTGATGTTCAATACATTATGTGTATTCAACGTTACTTCCTGAATACACAGCGCATAGTTGAACAGATAAGGCTTTACATACCTGATGCATTTATTTCCCCGCAGCTTGCTGGTTGTTCTGACTCGGCAACTCTCATCTTCTGATCAAATCAAAGTCCAATTGAATTCACTGAAAAATACATAATATTTAGACATAAAACTTTAAAGAGAAAATACAACCACATACTAAGGTTATAATTTACTTTCTTCTGCACCCCTCTATTTCTCAAGATGGTGGGAAAAGTGATAAGAAATTATTAAGATGGGTCTACAATGACTCAAACACTTGTATTTTTTTTTATTATAACTTGATAGAAGAGAGAATTTTTTTATTCTTCCCAATATATCTCTTCCTATTTGAATTCCACAAAAGCTCTATACTCTTTTTACTATTAGTATTAACTTTTGACACTCAGATTGGCCAACCTATAAAAGGAAAAAAATAAAGACCTAGCCCTGTAGGAGGGGCGTCCAGTGACATTATTATTTGCCTGATTGGCCCGACCTTCTCGAATTCAAAATCCAGTGCTCTCATTGGCTCCCCTCCACATTTTTTGATTTTCCCACACTGTCAAAAGTTAATATTAGTTCTAAACAGAGTATAGACAGCTAACTTGTATATATAAATTATTTTTTGATGAATGTTAGGTGTAAAACTAAAAAATATACATAGGTTAGTTTCAATTTTTCTTTTTAATAATGAGGCGTTTCGACCCTTTACAATGTTTCTAAGGTCATCTACAATCAGGTGGTTACAAGGTATGTTTCTAAGGTCACAGGTGGTTAGAAGGTATGAGTCTTTACATACATTTAACATTTTTTTTTAAATTATGATAAACTCTCATGGAGGATATTTTTTAAAAAACGTTTTAACTTTTACACACACTGAAGTAACATAGAGCTGTGATTGAAGATGACCTAAGAAACAACCGTGTAGGGTCAAAATGTCTCATAATTAAAGAGAAACTAAAACTAACCAGTTTTGATATTTTTTGTAGTTTTACACCTAACAACCATAAAAAAATTGTTTATGTATACAAATTAAAGAAGGTGTTTATTTTAAACAATGTTATTGTTGTATTTAATCTGTGACCATTCTAATGATAGAGATCTAATATTATTTTTACTTTATGGATAAATATAGACAAATATAAATATATATGCTGTACTGCTTGTATTCTGGCAACACAAGACAGTAAGTAATACTAATATACTCTAAATAAATAAAATAACACCACCTTTTCCTTTAAGCCTGGTTTTACACTTAAAGAATTCATAATTAGAAGCCTGATCAGGCATCCGATGATGATGACAATCTGTGGGTTGACTACACTAGTCCTTCTTGTCGTTAAATTTACCTTCCAATTCGCATTTGTAACATAGTCCTAAATTTTGGCCTGACCATTGTTTACTCTAATTACGGGTGCTTGTAAAAAGATGAGGTGATGGACTGATGATTGATTGGGCAATAAGTTGGAAGGCCCTGTTAAGCCATGTCTAATTTATTCATTATCAGATAAGAATTACTTTATGTCTTTACTCCAGAGTCTTTTACAACCAGGATAAGGTTAGACACCAGGAGAGGCAGAACCACCAACACAGATTTACTCTACCACCAACTCGAAGACTCAGGTTCCGACCAGGTAAAAGGCTTAGTTAAATTAGAAGAAAAACTACAAGGTTTTGTTTATCTTGGCTTAAAGGTGTCCCGGATGACCATGACACATCAAAACAGATTTAAGTATGATTTCCAAGCCTGCAACACACTATTAAATTTCAAAGTGTAATCTACTTAATTATGCTGCTGCGTGATTGGATGCCAAAACATTGATATTTCCAATCCATCGTGTTTTGTTTCTGATATCTTAAAAATAATGAAAATAATAAAAAAAATTGATGGATTTTAATCTGTAGTACATTTTATATTCTTCTCTAAAATTAATCTCAAATCCTTAAAAAAAAGAAAGTTATAGTAAACACATTATACTTTTTAACTCTGACAGCTTAGGAAAATAGAGAAAAAAAAATGGGAGGAGAGTGAATGAGAGCTTGAGATTTTGGCGGGTAATAGGTCAGGCAATGAATCTCGCAGAGCTCAGGATTCTAAAATCCTAAGCTCTCATATAGGCTCCCCACTCCATTTTTTACTTTCCAGGGCTGTCAACGCACTAAGACTCACTTGGTACAGACTGCAGTGTTTCTTCATTTCAGGGCACTGTAGGGGATGCAGTCATACCAAATCCATTTAAACAAATTAGGCTTGCTTTATGGTCGTTGGCCAACGATACAGCTGCGTTAAAGGTGGGACAAAGCTCT
The DNA here is from genome assembly GCA_951217055.1 of Gerris lacustris. Lineage (NCBI taxonomy): Eukaryota > Metazoa > Arthropoda > Insecta > Hemiptera > Gerridae > Gerris > Gerris lacustris. The sequence goes on along the minus strand of OX578279.1, from coordinate 66,897,892 downwards.
TCCTAGCCTCATCAAAAGACACATAATGTGTATTCCTGTACTTTTATTTCAACTGCAGTTATGAATCCATATAGGAAACAAGTAGGAGTGTACATAGCGTAGACATAACGTTTACTAGTTGAACCACAACCGGTAAGAAGATTCAGGGTGTGTTTGACAAAGAGAATCTTCAAAAAGATTCTCGATAATTTATGAAGAAAGAAGCTCGAAGATATTTTTTAATTACTAATAAATGACAGTTAAACCATTTTATGAATTATTGTACAGTATGTGTGTTACGAGTTGTGACTTTTGACACTCAGATTGGCCATCTAAATGAGGAAAAAATAAAGCCACAAGCCCTGTGGGAGGGGTGGGGCCAGTGACATTTTTGTTTGCCTAGTTGGCACAACCTTCAAGAATTCAAAAATACTAACCTCTCATTGGCTCCCCACTCTATTTTCGGATTTTCCCATGCTGTCAGAACTCATAACGCGCACACTGTAGATCATGCGACCTCACATTACCACAGTAGGATTAAGAAGAGACTTCATTTTGATTCTTTATGTTCTACCCATTCATTCCTCTGTTGAAAATCGGAGGGTGAAAGCACCACAGATGCATGTGGGAACCACTAATTATGTTGACTCTTTTGCTCTGTAACTACAGAGCGGCGGCCATGTAAAATCCCAGCCTTAAGCCAGTAGTCCACTGACTAAGCGACCAGGCAACTATGCACGACAAGGGTAGTCAACTGGAAGCGACTTCAGTTCAGCGTGACGGTCAGTTCACGGGTGTGCAACATACCCTGTAGTTTACATTGGTCTTTCTGTAAGTTCTCGGGTGATTTTTTTTAAATAGATGATTAGACTTTATGTACATTTTGGTGAACCCCTATCTCACAAGGCGTCGGTTACAAACCCGTAGAAGAAATTGGTGTTGGGTTAACCCATATTAGAAAGGAGACATTCCATCATCTGCATGGTAATTTGAGAATTACCCCCAAAAGTTTTTCAATCATTACAGGATGCGGACAGAGACGTTTCACTACATTTTGAATATTATAGAGCCATCGATCACCAAATGTCAAATTTTAGGGAGACAATTACACCTGTGGAACGTCTAGCGATTTTCCTCAGCAACTTTTCTCCCCACAGTTCACACTGAATATCACGGGAATGATACAAATTATTCCTCATATCCCATAGTGGGGTTTAGTTATAAATTTGCGTGATGCTTAGAGTAAACAAGGTATTTAAACTGGCGACTACCTAGCGACTAATCCCATTTCAGGTGGAACAGTCGCCTGTTGTCCCCGGTAGTAGCGTGTGGTTGCCTGCTCAAGGTCGCTTGCAAAGGATGCGGTTATATTGTACTCTATATACTCGGATTGGTCACGCAGTCACCTGGTCGCTTGGTCAAGCGTAGTCGCTTCAGAGTCAACAGTTAGAGTTTACTGACAGTGTGAGAAAATCAAAAAAATAGAGGGGGAAGAGCTCAAGATTATGACAGCTAGATGGTCAGAAGATGGAGATTTTGACATCTGACCTTGTAGACGTCAATATCTCCAGCTCTAATAGCCTCCTCTCCAATTTTACTATTTTTCTACACAGTCGGAGTTAACTCTAATTTTAATGCGACTGTAGAAGAGCTGAGATATTAAGAACTCAAAGAGGTAAAGAAAACTTTGAGGTTACACTTGAGGTTACCACTTTGAGGTTAGGTGATAAAATCCCGCATATTAAATTAAAAACCTTAATTTTGTGTACCCTTGAATTTTCTATAGCCGCTCCGCACCGCTTCGCGGTGCTCCGCTCATTTTCTGAAGAAAAACAACCCTCCTGTGTATAAACCAGGTAGAGGTCCAACTCGAAGAAATTTCCAGGGCACGTACAATCCGATTTAGCCCAAATTGAGAAAATTAGTTAAAATAAAAACCAAGAAATATAAGATTCTAGTTGTTAGAATAAAGTAGACTAACCTATCTTAGAAAGCTTCTTGAATTTTAGTTATATTTAGGAATGATTCCAAAAAAATCTTATTCACACATTAATACGAAACTAAATAGAACGCAGTAACACAAAATGAACATAATATTTAAGTTATAAATTATATCTAAAGGAGAAAAAATAAATCGCGTAATAAGTGACGCACCGAAACCAACATGGCGAGCGCGAAAACTAAAGATTTAAATTTTTCAAATATTTGATAGGTTAAACTATTTCACTGAATAATAATATTAAAATGGAATCTAAATTTATGAAAATTACGATAGTAAAAATATAGTTTATAATTAACATAATTAATAAAATTATAATAAATAATTAAGAATATTATTATAACAATAAAAAAACAAAATGCATCCCCCCCCCCACCCAAAGTTCAATTACGATGTATGTACTACTAATCTAAATATAGCTTGCCTACTCTTTCATAATCATAACTATAATAAATTATATTATCAAAAAATTATTTGTAATAATTATTATAAAGACGGAGAATGAATTTAAAAATTAGAAACTGGGGGTGATTGGGTAAATACAATATATTGAATTAATAATTATTAAATAAACATCGCACATATTCTTGTATTATTATATGACATGGAAGTTAATTTATAGTTAGTTCCTGGGACATATTTTATCAGAGAGTTAATAATCTGAATAATAGTTTAAGGAGTTAAATAAAAGTTTAATTTATCAATTGTTTGTTAATAAGAGAAAGTATTATGATGGGGCGAAAATTTGATGGATTTACGTGTTTTGAGCCCCCCCCCCCCCCCCCCCCCCCCCCGAGTCTAACGATTTTAAAACATGTTGGACCGTAGTATGTACAGGCGTGAGGAGCCTAAACTACTGGGCCGATATTGATCAAATTTAGTGTTCACGTTCAGAAAAATCATACCCCAAAATCAAAATATAGAATTGAATTTTAGCTCCAAATTTGGGGCTCTACCTCCCCAAAAAAATCTGACAAAAACATGAAACAAATTATTTCTCAAAAAAGATTAACCTTTTGTTACATTCTACTTAAATTTTATTATAGGAAATTTTTTGTTTAATATCTGGAAGTCTTTGTTTATTATTTAAAAGTTTTTTTTTGTTTTTTTTTCTTTGCAGTTTTAGTCCCGTTCAACAGCTTATTAGGTCATTACAGGACGGCGGTTATCCAGCCACTTTACTCATCTAATCGATGAGATCATTAGTGTGAAACATGTCTCACCCCGCTGGTGTCCTGACTATTTAATGATTAAGTAGATCAAGCAATACTGCGGGGTTTCAAGATAGTCCTTTTATTTTCTTTCAGAACAAAAATTCTCAAATTTTATTAGACTGTCAAAATATTATAAAAATTAAACAAAGTAAAAAATATTCACTTGCCCCCACTCTTTCAAAATAAAATAATAAAATAAATAAATTTTACCAAATCGCATCCGCGACATTCCCGGACGGAAAAGTCCGAAGGAAGGCTAGAGTAAGGGCAACGTGAAATAGAAGTTACAACATATTATATAAATACAAATTAACAAATTAACAAAAATTTAAAATATTAAACCCAGCGAGGTGTGTCGCCCAAGCCTTTATTCGCCTGTTGGCCTCCTCTGCCGCTTGCCTGCCTGACTTCATAGGAGCTGGATCTGATGCTATTGTGTCCGAAGTAGCTTGCAACTCTAACGGATATAAGTGGCTAATGGAGCGAACCAATACGCTACCATCGGCTAGCCGCACTCGCGCGGACCTAAAACTTTCGTCTCTGCTAGGTAGCAGCTCTATTATTTTTGCTACCTGATGACCTCCGACTAGAGGTACCAACGATTGTTGTCTCGAGGGTTGAATTTCGGCAGGCGTTGTCCCTTCTTCATTACAGTGTTGATCAATATTGACCGCTGATATTTCATCTTTTTCAACTGGAACCACCTTGGTTGGAGTTGACCACGAGAAGTCCCTACTTCTTTGCAGCTCTCCACTTTGGCTCTGAAGTAGAGAGCAAAATATGTTTAAGTCGCCAATCAGCTCCATTGCGTCCAAGATTCGTTCCTCGTATTCTACACAGTCTTCGTTAAATTTTAAAGATTCTACTTCATCGGAATCAGCTATATTACTTAGCTGAAACCGCAATTCTTTTACGCGATTTGTTGAGGCCTGCAGTTTAGTGGACAAAGAATGAGCCAAAGGCACCTCAGTTTCATCTTTCTTTTGTAGAAGGGCTTTGGCTTCTTCAATGTAAGTTTTCAATCTTTGATTTGCTGGTCCCAACATCTGTCGAATTTTTCCTGCCGAAGTCATGTTCATGTATCACTTAATTTTTCTTCCGTGAAATTTAAAAAGATCTGCTACCACTTTTTTCTTCCGTGAAATTTAAAAAGATCTGCTACCACTTTTTGTCCTGACTATTTAATGATTAAGTAGATCAAGCAATACTGCGGGGTTTCAAGATAGTCCTTTTATTTTCTTTCAGAACAAAAATTCTCAAATTTTATTAGACTGTCAAAATATTATAAAAATTAAACAAAGTAAAAAATATTCACTTGCCCCCACTCTTTCAAAATAAAATAATAAAATAAATAAATTTTACCAAATCGCATCCGCGACAGCTGGGATTCGAACTCACAGCCGGGGTTTAGACCTTGGTTTCAAAGTCGAGTGCGCTAACCCCTCTGCTACACCGGCCCCCTAAAAGTATTTTTATTTTAAATAATGTTAAATTAAAATAGTTACGTTATGTTTACTTATAATCATCATTTATGTTTACTAACAATCTCACCGAGAGTGTGGAGGTGGAGCCGGCTTTAGACACGCTATTCCAACTCGCCTTAGGAATCTCCAGGTCTTCGTACATCCGTCATTAACTGCTAAACTCATCTCTTAGGAAGTCATTTCTACCGTCCAACGTCTTCGACTACTCGTGACAAGATTTCTCCACAACACCCACTCCATATAAAGCTTTTTTATACACCCTATATCTTTTTAACTCTATTAGAATTTATTTTATTTTACTAGTAACTGCACTACTAGCCTCTTATTATTTCAAGAAGATAACAATTAATTTGGATAATCTATTTGATTTTCTTTTATTGTTTTAATTCATACTTTATTATTTTACTTATTGAAACTTATTAAAGATAACTTTCTTTGTATTTTATTATTTTTTTCTATCTGTCTCCCCTTGTAAATAGTAATTACAATTTGAGTTAAATTAAAATTTAAACGTTCCGTAGTATGAATACTACCAAGAACTTAAAAATTGAATTTCTAATTGATTGTAATAGGTACAGGTACTAATTAGGTACTTTATAATTACAATCGTTATTTCTCGGTCTAGTTATATTGTCGTTAATGTTGACTTCTAGACTTGTAGAAAAATTTGAAAGCTTAATTCGGGACTAGGTATCGTTATCGACAGAGGAAATTATTCTTCAGTGTAGCTTAATTGGCTAGAGCATCTGTACTGGAAATATAGAAAGGTCTGTGGTTCGAATCCCGGTGCTGAAGTCTCTTTTTCTCTGTTGTCTCCCCTTGTAAATAGTAATTATAATTTGATTTAAATTAAATATAAACGTTCCGTAGTATGAATACTACCAAGAACTTAAAAATTTTATCTCTATTACAATTTTAGAATTTATTATATTTTACTTACTTGAGCCCCATATTATTTCAAGAAGATAACATTAATTTAGATAATTCATTTGATTTTCTTTAATTGTTTTAATTCATACTTTATTATTTTACTTATTGAAACTTATTAAAGATAACTTTCTTTGTATTTTATTATTTTATTTTCTTCATTAAAGTTTGTGTGCAAATCAAGCAATGAGTCTCAGGTCATTTATTATTACCTTAAAATACTAGAATTTTGCGAATCAGCTGTGGGTAAAGCATTCGATTATTTGGAGTGCAGGTCGTTTCTCCACTAATTGGTGCACACTTTTCACCTTTTTTGATTAAAAAATTCTAAAATGTAGTCAATTTTAATACGTAATTTTCTCGGGAAAAATCTAGTTCTTGAGACATTAATGAAAATCGACAACAAAAAGTAAACAACCACCTGTTGAACACTTTTTAAATAAATCAATTACATAATAGATTTTTTTGTTTTGTCGGTAAACATTATAAAAATTATCGGAGGCAAAATATTTGAGATTATAATATATCTGATGAAATTTGTGGCTCAGAGCTGTAGATTATATTAAATTATAATAATAAATCAATAAAAATTAAAAAGAGTATTGTTTGGAGACATAAGAGGAAATTTCAAATGAAACACAGTATTTTGATAAAACATTTTATTTTTTTTGCCATATAATTTACTTATGGATACCAGTTAAATGGTCATACCACAAAATTTTCTGTCATACATAAGGATATTTTCTGTGAAAAGAAAAAAGGATTTAATTTATTTATTTTTTATTTAATTTACTTTAATGAGTGTATTTTTTTATTTATTTAAATTTAGAATAATTTAATTTGATTTATTATTTTCTGTTTAATGTTTTAATTTAACAAGCAATTAAGTTATTTTTAACAGACTAATATATTTCTTTGACTTTTTTTATTTTCATAATTTATAGATTAACATTTTTTTTTTTTAATTATATCTATAAGATAAAAATGAAGCTTTTTTTTTTTTTTTTTTTTTTTTTTTTTTTTTTCTTTGAATAAAATGTGTATAGATTGCTTTCTGTATGAGTTTCTATTATTTTTTTATTTATTTATCCATATTTTTAGATTCTTTTATTACTTAAAAAAAAGAAAAACTAAAATTTTTGAATATCAACATAATTTGTTAATATATTAAAGGAATTTATATCTATTAATTTATTTTATTTAGAAAATATCATAATATTCATTTTTTTTTTTTAATTATAAAAGAACAAATAAAATTTTAAAAATATTAAAAACTTTTTTTTTCTTTTTGTTATGTTTTACTATTTTGTCACAAGAAAAAAAATAAATACGTACTATAATCAAATATCACGTTTTACTCGCTTTTTGCACATTTCATTTTTACCAATAAACCCATTGCGCTTTTAACAGCTTTAGTTTAAATCTTAAACACATCTCACTTTCCAATACAAATAGGAAAAAATAATATACCTACAATTAAAAATAATAATAATAATTAAATTTAAAAAAGTAATATAAAATAAATATAATCAGATCTATTACTTTGAATTACAAAAAAATTAAAAATTTAACACACACAATTATAGTAGTTACAATTTAGAATTAACTATTGACGGTGTGGAGAAATAAAGGTAGAACCAATAAGAGCTCAATATTTTGATATTTGATCTTTTAGAGGTCAAAATCTCTTCTCTAATTGGTTCCCCCACTTTAGCTTTTTCTATTTTCCCATCCAATTAAAAGTTAATTCTAATTGTATCATTACAACAGACAATATCTTTCACTTGCATGATAATATAAACTTTAGAGCAACATTCAAAGCTAATTCATACAACGGGAAATATATATATTTTATAAGTGTATTATTTGCCAAGATAAAAGTGAATTAAAAGTACATTTTAAAGGAAGAAATATTTTTTAAAAAAACAGCCAGATTAAATAAACATCTATGCTTTTTTAAAATAATTATTATAAATATAGTCATGGGTGTGGCACAAAGATAGGAGCACAGTTTTTTTGTTTTTTTTTTCTTAAATTTATTTATTTATCCTAGATAAATAGAATCCATTTTTATAAATTGATTCCTATTTTACTAATAGTTTTAAAACTTTTTATCCATTATATTAATAATAATAATAATATTAAAATGACAACCAGGTATTGGTCGGACCTGGATAAGATGGTCCATAGTGGGCCGGATGAATAAGCAACATTCAGCTATCGAACTTCACAATGGTAGGGAACATGGATAATAAGCTCATACACCGTATTTATTTCAGCCAAAAAAGCTTGTATAAGACTCGTGCTGATCTTTTCTAATGTTTGAAATGGCATTTGATTATGGAGAACTTACAACTTTGCATTGTTTAGGTTTATTTGTTGTCTTTTGTGGGGTGACGGGCTGAATAAAAAGTTTCACGGGCCGGATCCGGCCCATGGGCCTTAGTTTGGAGACCCCTGTCTTAGGTACTTCTCAATTTTAGAGACAATAAAATTAAATCAAAGAGATATTAGCTCCTTAAGACATTTGTTCATTGAAATTATTATTGTGAAACATGTTAGTGTTTGGACGGTATTTCCAGGCAAGTGAGTATCTCAGTCTCTAGACCACTGATCTTCTAAGGTCCTTATTCTATACCAGAGAGAAAGGGTGGTGCCTTCACTCGTAGTCATTACTATTCCCATTATTATACCAGCACATTATTATTTATTTTATTTATTTATTAATAAAATAAAAAAAATTGAATACAGTAAAACCTTAAAATTACCTTCTATATTAGGTGTAGCTTATAGAAGACAAAAAAATTTAATAAATACAATAAAGAAAAGGTAATTTTTATCTTTATTTCCATGCAAGACAAGTCATTATTATAAAAATTCAATGAATTGCTGTTAGACACTGTCACCTAACGAGTCTTTCTATGAAATTCCATGTGTTACCGCCCTACCCAAGACTCTGCTTCCAGTGCTATTTTGTTAGTATTCGTCAAAAATTTCTTATTAAACCCAGTTTAAGTTTTATAGCTAACTACTGGGTTTTCATTGACAGTCACCCTTTTGCATTATTATTAGAAATAATTATTTGTTATATAACGGACTTTCATAATAACAGGCAATCTTGAGTCCTTAAAAGACCATTAATGTTAGGTTCTACTTTATATACTTATGAATTAATAAAAACATTTTTTAAAAATATTCTTTATAATTACAACAAAAAAGTAGGATTACTATCTTTGATCACTTTTAGCACTGAAACTATTTTCTATTAAAATAAGTTTCATCAGCCAATTTAATTAATGTAAACTTAATTATTATTACAAGTAAATATAAAACAACCATTAGAATATATTGCTTTGAAAAAAAAAAAAAAAAAAAAAAAAAAAAAAATGGAACGTACATAAAACAAGAAAAAAACAAAACAAACAGAGTGTATTATGTAAATTACAGTAAGAAATGGTGAGATAATTAATAATTATTAGTGTAAAATGCTGCTCAAATTTGAGTAAAAAATGTTACTATCTGAAAGTTAATTTTTTAATGATTAATTTTATATTTAAAAATTCCTATCCTAATTAAGTACGCCAGTACCTATAATTGATTAAATATTTTTTTTTTTTTTTTTTTTTTGATATTTCTCGATGCAGAAATAAAAATAAAACTTGTTTGACCCATTAAATTTTGGACATATGCATACTTAATTTTTATTTGGATAAAATAATTTTAAAACATACATTTAGTTTAATAAAGGGAATAAATGTTTTACATTAAAGATAGAAATTAAATCGTATAAAATGTTCATTTTACTTAATTCCTCTTAAAATTAAATGTATATTTAATGTGGCAGTATTTTTCAATTGTTTGTAAAAAAAATTGAAAAGGGAAATATCAAAATTATTAACGGTGTTGCAAACAAATATTTGTTTTTAAAACTGCATAGAAAAATATATTTTTTTAAATTTTTTGTCAACATTATTTAAAATTGTCAAAAATAATATAATTCTTTTATAAACCACAATAAATAATAGTAAATTAATAAATATTGACAGATAAACTGTAAAAGCTCTCATGCACGATCCGGAAAATCTGTCTGTATTTCCGGATTGTTTCTGGTAAAAAACTAATAATTTTAAAGTCAATAGATTTTCCAGATCTGCTTTCCGGATCGTGTTTGAAGGCCTTAACAGGGCAAATCAAGAAAGATTATTTTAATATAATTTAACGACAATTATTCAATAATGAAAAAAAAAAAAAAAAAAAAAAAAAAAAAAATCCACAATTTTTAATTTAACTTTTATTATAAAAGAAATAATAATAGCTAGATAAATAAACAATAATCTTAAAAAAAGTTATACATCAACGTAGACTACAAGACTGCACTTGATCATTTTTACATAGCACCATAAGAAGACTTCTTTGTTGTCAACGTGTTAACTAATAGATAAATTATAAAAAAAGAAAATTTTGGTGTATCAAAACATTTAAATAGCAATAAAAATTAGAAATGTTAATAAATAAGATAATTAACTCCTACAATAAGGAAGTATTTGATAGTTTTTTATACTTTAAAAGTTATCATAAATATTACTATTTTTATATTTATTTGGTAAAATATTAAGAAATTATAGAACTTTTTTTAGCAAGAGCAAAAAATACAAAATAAATAAATAGTAATTCTAAGAATAATATAAACTTAGTGACTTTAAATTCCAAAATAATTCTTAAAGTACCTACCTTATATAGAAATATACTTTGAAAAGAAATTATAATCATGTGAAAAGACACATTATTAGAAATAGAAGTTTATATTAATAAAATAAAATAAATATAGATATGAAATAAATATAATTATATATATATTTATAGAGAGAGAGAGAGAGAGAGAGAGAGAGAGAGAGAGAGAGAGAGAGAGAGAGAAAAAAAAGAGAGAGAGAGAGAAAGCGAGAGAGAAAAAGATAGGGGAGGATGAGAGAAAAATTATTCAGAATTAACAATTGGTGGACACACTTACTTTCATTATTGGGCCTTTTTTCCGAAAATATTTATCAGGAGAATAAATATCAATTTTTCTTAATAGTATGTTTAACATATAAATTTTAAAGTTAATCCTATTAATTATAAGATGAAATCAGGATTATTGAGTTGCCTCAAAGCGGAAATTGTAAAGAGGGAGCTTGTAAAAGGTATAAGAGCCAGATTAGAAAGTGGATGTTGTGGGTTGTGTTATATGTTGTGGATGTTATCAGTAGTACTTGTGATTTCTTTCTTTAAGACTTTACAAGTACAGTAGAACCCCTCATATCCGACCTCAGGATACCCGAATCCTCGGAATATCCGACCATGGCACCCCTTGGTTAAATAAAAGAAAAAGAAATAAAAAGTTTAATCTGACACGACCGAACTTCATCCTTATCAGAATATTGAGTATAAAACAATAAAAGCAGTCAGTAGGATTTTGCTATCATACTGATCTCTACACTTTGTTTCTTATTATCGTGGGTGTCATTCTATATTTTCAATCCAGTGTCGTGCTATATCTTTAGTGAATATGGCGGCTCAACTAAAACCAAAACAGGTTGAGTGTACATTACTGTAGAAGTTAGATGTTCTTCAACGGCTAGACAAAGGTGAGTCCGTTCTAAAACTAGCTTCAGAGTTAGGAGTTAGTGTAACAACAATTATTATTAAAGATTGGAAAAAGGGTCTGAAAGACTGTGTTGAATATTCCTTAGCAGGATTAGTATGTATATTTTATTAGACACATGTAGATTATAGTACGTAAACTTAGTTTGAACAATAAATATTTAATTTTTACACTGAAATATTCAACTTATTTTTGTTCCGACCATGCTCCGGTCACATAGGTGACGGATGTGGGGGATTCTACTGTATTGCGTTCTTTCAAATCAAAATGGATTTTAAATATACATATATATAACACATAGAAAGTGCTATTTTTAAGGATAAATTAATATTTTTAACAGGAAAAATGCAATGGGAATTCAGGATGTAGAAACAGGTTTTTGAATTCAGAATTAGTTCATCTGTGTTTAATAATATTTGAGATAAAGAGTGGTTTTATTTTATCATAACTGTAACACAGTCTAAACAGTCCTGGTGCGGGGGTATATTTTTCTCTGTATGTCTCCCGCAGTTATTGATAATTATAATTTGATTTAAAGATTTCCTGCCATTTAGCAAATGCAAGGTTTTAAAAACTTTTTAATAATTGAAAATTCAACGTGAAACATGTGTTATCTGCCTGGGATTTGAACCCACACCAGGTATATTAATATAACCTTGGTTTCAGGTAAAGAGTTTGCCAGTTCAATAACTAGGCAACATTTATCCCCTATTTTTTAGTCTTAAAAAAAAATATTGATGGTAAAAGACAACATTTTTGTTAAAAAACTACAATAATGTTGAAAATGAAGTTTCTTTTTTTTTTTTTAAAAAAAAAAAAAAAATATTGGTTTAAGCACTATAATTTTTCTAATTGCACTGGATTTTTATAAAATCTAAATAATTTTCAATAGACTGGTCTTGATAAATACTTACTTTTTAACCCTTATCAAACATTTTTGAAAGTACTAGTATTATTGCAAGAGTATAAACCAGGCTTAGTAGTTGAAAATACAAAACTAACTTAATCATGATGGACAAGTCGTAGGTCAGAGCTAATCCACCATTCCTAAGAGGAAGGAGTGAATAAATTAATGGTGTGTTACCTCATCATCCTGTTCAACGATCCTGCGTAGAACACTCAAGTAACTGCTATGAAGATAGCTCGGGTTATTAAAGAAACATGTTTATCTTAAAATTACCGCTTTAGGTGTTCCATAAATTTCTTGTGAGTTCCTCTAACATTATAAATTTTAATTACCTTTAAAAAGAAGAAGCAATTTACAAAATTGAAGGAAGTATCTGTTATTTAAATTAGATAAAATATTTTTTATTGTCCACATTTGTTGATGTGTCATAAGACCATACCAACTATGAGAGAAGAAAGTTGAGTAAATTAAAACCATTGTTAAAATGAACCTTATACTCATAAAAAATCAAATAAATAGTCTTGGTTAAGAAATCAAGGAATATTTCAAACATGGATCAATCATTTAAATTAATTTGTAATAAACAAAAAAAAAGGAAAAAGAGAAATAAAGTGGAAGCTATTTAAAAAGGAGGAAATAAATAGAGTAAGAAAAAAAGGTTTTCGAGAGACATGGTAGAACTTAAAAATAAAATAAATCAATATTTATTTTATAATATCTAATATAGTTGTTCTCCTTTAATTCATTTATTCTTATTTTCCTTAGTGTTTTCTGTGTTCCTTTATGGTGTATTCAGGGTTTTTTAAATTTCATTTCAGGGGTAATATTTCTTCTCCGATTTGAGACATTTTCATCCTGTTTTTTCTGTTAGTTCTCTCTTACTATAATCATTTGTCAATGTATATTTTAATAAATGAATTATAAAACAGTAATTCGTCAATTATATGAAAGCAACTACCAACAAACACAATAAAATTATTCTTAAAGCTTGAGTCATATCACTCAAAAATGTTTTTCTATTTATTTTTAATAAATGAACAGTATTAACTAAAGGGTCAAGGAATGATTAAACAATTATGATAAAAAGAATGATCAATTATTTTTTTATTAATAATTATTTTTTATCATAATTGCACGCAAATTTATCTAAGTTTGTCTTATAAATCATTAAGGGAGGAGAATTAAAGGGACGAAAAGAAGACAAAATTATTTAATCTAATTAAATAGGTAACCTAACAAAAATATTACCAAAGCACCAAAAACCAGAACTATATTTTAAGTTCTTTATTTTTATATTTAAGTACTTTCTTAAATTTTCTTATTGTACCTAGGTATATTAAAAGAGTAAAATAAAATTTCGCTAAATTTAATAGATGTGTGGATCCACCAATAAGAGGTGGTTTATTAAAAAGTTTTAATAGATTTTTTTAAAGTATTGTTTCTATTAATAAAATTAATTATAAAATAATTATTATTAACTTTGAAGGATCACCACTCGATATAGAAAAGGAATGAACGTGTGTGTGTACTGTACTATCCTGCATTCCTCATTTTACATGGGTGGTAAAAGCCCCAAATTGTCAAAAGCTTGTTTAGTTATGAACTAAAATAGACTTAATTAAAGAAAAAATAATAAAAAGAAAGTATAAAATTGATAAAAAAAAAGTAAAAACATTAAAGATGTAATAATAACCAATCCATAAATGAAAAAAAAAAAAAAAAAAAAAAAAAAAAAAAAAAAAAAAGAGTTCATAAAAAATTTATTTTGTTTACGAAAAAAGAAGTAGAAAATAAATAAATGCAGATATAAAAATAAGTCAATAAATATAAAAGGAAAATAACTACTTTGGTAAAAGTAAAGATAAATAAGTAAAACACTTACTTAGAAAGGATGTAGTAAAGATAAAGAAAAACAAACTAAGTTGAACAATAAAGTCCCATGTTATGGATGTTTTGACAATTTTTTATAATTATTTAAAAAAAAAGTGTTAAAATAAATTATAATATTGTTAAGAATGTTACATATTTAATGTACTAGATTGGTGAAACAAAAATAAATAAAATAATACAATCCTTTTTTTTAGTAAAAATTAAAAGAAAAAAAGTGAAATCCAGAGGATTAAATGAATTATATTTCTTCAAGATTCTAAAGTAAATTATTGCAAAAGTTTATATAAATAACAATAAATTCAATTCATAAACAACTATGATTAAATTTCCTTTCTTGAGTAGAATTACGTCATTTTATTCATACAAAGCACAAAATTTAAGCTAATAATGACCTCTATAAAATTGGAATTTACAGCAATACAAAGTTTTTATATGTATATATTTTATTTGTCTTCTTCTTTACAGGGAGCAATGGATTTTAAAAAAACATTGCTTTTAAAATAAAACAAGATTACAAATGTAATAATCAAAAAGGTATTTAAGGGAAAAAATAAATACATAGATATGAAAAAAATGTATTAATTGTACTACATAATACATAATAATCAATTTGGATCATTTTTTAGCTGTAGTTAGTCACCTTTGGAGAAAATTTATTAAAATTAAGATTCTTGCAATAAAGTACTTATAGTACTACGCAGAAAACGGAAATAATAATAAGCAGTTTTATCAAGAAAAAATGTATATTGAAACAAAATTAAATTTATAAATAAATACTGTTTATTAAAATTTATTTAAACAAGTTTATTATAAATTTCAATCATACAATACTTGCAGACAAATAATAATTATTAAAGATCATTCTGGATCTCACTATGAAAATAAAATAAAATAAATAAATAAAATAAAATAATAAAAAAAAGTCTAAATAAAATTAAACTCAAAATTTGTATACTATAATTAAAAATACTGTTTGAAATGCTTTATAAATTAAATAATTAAATAAATTATTTTTTTAATTACAAATAAGAGACCTAAAAATTTAATACTACAAAAAAAGAGATATTTTAAAGTTAAAGAGTCTTCCATTGCAAATTACAAAGAAAAAAGTATATAAAATTATGATAGAAAAAAAATAAATCAATTTATAAAAATGACTAAAAACCAAAAGGTTTAACCAAAAAAAATATATATTCTCAGTACTCAGTACATTATATACATATAAGTATATTCAAAATGTGTAAGTAAAAAACAATTTTTAGTACAATTTTCACAGAAATTTAGTAACCAATTTCATTGTTAAACAGTCATATGTTTCAAAGAAAAGTAGTTACATCATATTTTAGTTACTAGATAAATAAATAATAATCATAAAATTCTAATGATTCCCCGACTGTCAAAAAACAAAAAAACAATAATATTATATATAATGAATTTGTTGAAAAATATAAAATTTTATTTTTGTCATATTAATAATTATATAAATAAACAGATTATCAACAGCAAAATAGTGAGTAATTTGCATTCAGGACAACTCTTAAATAAATTAATAATTTCAGTTATATTTAAAGGACAGAAGAAAACACGTCTTTTATTAATTCCATTTTCAGGCACAATGGCCAAGAGGCAGAAAAATTCCTTACAGCCTTCAGCCAATATTAAATCAAAAATAGCACTAGATTATTTTTTTTAATAATAATCAAAAAAAAAAAAAAAAAAAAATGTTTAAATTTACTGAATGTTTTACGTAAAAATCTCTTTTTAATCATGTTTACACACCTATTAGAAAAAAAAAAAAAAAAAAATAGCTAGTACGATATATCTATTTAATTTGTTACCCTATTAAATAATCATGATTATTTAAATTTTTAAAAATTTGTTTATTTTTATATCTACCTTTCGTTTTTTTTTAATTTGAAAATTCATAAGTTTATTCTTCATAAAAACTACTACCGATTTTTTTTTTTTTTTTTTTTTTTTTTTTTAATTTATAAATATTTTTAATAGAAAATATTATTTTAAAAAAAGAAAAAAACAATTCTTTGCAGAGTAGAAAAGAAATAAAACAAATAATATTTATAAAGTGAATTTGAATAAACACAAATTTAACTAAATAATATTTACAAATTAGCTAAGTACCACTAAGTAATCACCTTATTTTGAATTATTAATAAACCCATTAAAATGTTTTTGAAACCATAAAGCAAGATAATCCTTGGCTACATAGATCTAGTTGTTAGTTAAAAAAACAAAATACTAAGTAAAAGGTATTTTGTTTTTTTTATATAAAAGAGAAGCAAGAATTTGAAAAAGTAGAAATATTGTTAAAACTTTTTTAATATATATAGGATAAGTGCACGTAGAAGAAAATTTATTTGGATAGCAAGAACTATTTTTAGATATAATAATGAAAAATTTTTCAAAAATTAAAAAAAAAAATCAGTCTAGAATTACTAAACGCTTGATTTTCCTCATCCTCTTCCCTCTGTTTAAGTTCTCATTGATAATGTAAAAAATAACTAAATATTCAAAAAATTCATCAAATAAAAAAATAAAAATAAAAATAAAAAAATTATTTATATCCATGTGTGAGGTGAAAGAAAGAGATATTGAATATTACCTTAGCCTTTAGATTCCTAATCAAAGATATTTCTGAGTGATATTTCAGCTCAATATGTATTTTAGAGTTTTTTTAAAATCGCAAGTTGATTGTCTTTATCCTTAAATTGATTTTGTTTAATCAAATTAGCCCCAAGACTCATTTCCACATTCTATGGGATTTTTTTATTTAGTGAAATATACAATATTAAATAAAAAGGTTTCAGTTTATTGTAAAACTACAATAGCAATAAACAACTGATTGGTTTCAATTGCTTTATTTCAATCAGTTCAGTAATAAATACTGAATAAAATACTAAAAATCAATCAGTATTAAAACGTTTGCTAATGTGGATAAACAATACTTTGATAGGTACTTCGTTCCGTCATGTAAAGTCTTGTCAAATTTCTATATAATCACTCATAGGTAAATATCTCCTATAGGTAAAAATTGAAATTTTACAGTAGAGCCAAAAGAAAGTTTCAATGTTGTAGAAATATCTCATTTTAAAAAAAATGTTGGTTATATTTATCACATTGAAGATTTTACTATCTAAAAGAGGGGACATTGTTTGATAAGAATCATTCAAAACCTCACTTTTCGCTACAATTGACACATAGAGGAGGTAGATTCCCATGAACGAAGATATATCTAGACCATAGTCTAGTTATATTTATTTACATTGGATATTATATTTCTTTGCCTGAAGAACTTTTTGAGATTGGACATTACGAAACAAAGAAGTACTCTCTAATAATATTTTACTCAATAAATTATAGTTATATGTTATGTTTATAAGTGGTGATGACAGTACTAAGTGGTTTAAAAAGGGAAATTTGATATTGTAAAAAACTTGTCTAAATTGAGCTTTGAAGAGTAAAAATATCTAATTAGGAAAGAAGTATAAATCTATATCAGTCCTAAAGACCTACAATAATTGACAAGATTTAAATATTTATAATAATTTGCTCACTAGATTATAATAATTAAGCTATTATAAACTGAGACTTGCTGGAATGATTTCAGTTTTTCTTCTCTCTCTAGGCATAAACCAAACTCATTATCTGAATTAAAACAAAATATTATTTTTGTATAAAAATTTATCAAACATAAGTAATTACTTAATGGAAACCATGCTAATGATAAATAATTAAATACATAAAAAAAACTGAAGGTAAAAAAAGGAACAGACGTGAAATTAACAATAATCTAACTAATCAATTTGAAACTTTCACAAATTGAAAGAGATTACAACAATTTCTTTTTTTTTTAATATAAATATATTTACATGCATATTATGAGAAATAAAATGGAATATTATTATTTTTCCCCCCCAAAAATAACAAAGAAAAGGAAGAATAAATAATACATCCATTTGAGAAAAAAATGAACAATACCTATTTATTATATAATACAACTAATTAAACCAAAAACTTAAATAATAATTATGTAGATTTTGATTTGAAATAAAAATTATACTTTTAGAACTATCGTTAAAGAATTTACAAATCAATATTTTTCATTTTTTGCATCACCGATCATACACAGGCCCCTTAAGCAAAAGCTTTGAAAATATACATTTTAAAAACTCAAGACAATTATTTCAAAACAAAACCTCCAAAATATTAAGTCAACAAAATGTACGACAAAAAATATTTTTTAAGTTTAATAACATAAACATAAAGTTAATAACAATACATAAACAACATTTTCAATAGGCTGCTCATTTTAATTATTTAAATGCAACATAAATAATTCAGATGAAATAATAATAATAATTTACTATACAATAAAAAAATAATAATAATCAGCAGAATATCTCAATTTTTTTACATATGCGGAACTCTTGAAATATAAATTTACATCTCAGAGTCATTTAAGAACATGTCTCTTAAATAAATAGTTGTAAGGTATAATAGGGTAAAGATGTTATTTATTATAATAATCAAGAATATGACATATAATTACCGTAAAATATGAGAATAAAATAATAACGCTATTTATTACTATTTTATCATAGACTTTATGCTATTTTTTTTTTTCTTTTTGCTTAACTTTTTTTTAAAGTTCAGAAAAACCTCTTTAAGAGTAAGTTTTAAGTGTATAAAAAGGTGTTCGTTCCAATTGTATATTCCTTAAAAATTATACAAGAGGTATTGTTCATTTATTTTTTTTCAAAAAGAGGGGGAGGAGAGAGGAAAACACAAAGAAGCGTCAAAAATATAAAACAACATTTAGCAATGACATTAAATACTTAATGTAGCAAAAGAAGAAAAAAATACACAGAAAAGTAAAAACAAAAAAAACATTGCTATAATAAAAAAATTAAATGAAAAATGTACAACGATATTTACACAGAACAAAAAAATAGCTAGATCAATATATATATATATTACAAAAGTACTTAAAAAAAAGAAATAGTCAACAAGAATTAGATCACAGTATTTTGCTTTCCATTTTTTTTTTTTTCTGTCTACTTATTTTTTTTAAATTTCATTGATGTTTTTCATCAAAATAAAAACTGTTTGAAAAACACTCGAAGTGGAAGCAAAAATAATTTAAGAGAAAATCAAAATTTTAATAACTAACTGATTTTTTATTAAAAAAAAAAAATAAAATAAAAATAACATTCAAGAAATGAAAAGAAAAGTAAATAATAAAAATATTAATATTGGAATATTCAAACCTTATATAATAATTACTATAATGATCTAAAATATTAGAGCATTATTTATAAGAAAGGAGAAAATATCAGTTTTCATTTTTCTATATCCTAAATTTAGCTTATAGAAATAAAATTGTATTAATTAGTTTTGGTGCTAGCACTGCGAGTGTTTTTTTTTTTATTTTATTTTTTTAATTAATTTAATTAAAAAGAAGCGTAAACAATTAGAATAAATAATTTAAAGGTTAGCGATGTTTAGTTTGTCATTGGGGTGAAGACAACATGGAGAGGAGTGGTTTTGGTGT
The DNA here is from genome assembly GCA_951217055.1 of Gerris lacustris. NCBI lineage: Eukaryota > Metazoa > Arthropoda > Insecta > Hemiptera > Gerridae > Gerris > Gerris lacustris. Next base: position 66,878,282 of record OX578279.1, on the reverse strand, counting down.
TTTTATGTCATTTTAACTCCGAGTATGTGGGCCGAATGCTCGTAAACATAGTAAGATATGCTAACGGCTGGTACTACCTTGATGAAATTAACAGTTAGGCCCCTGTAGAGACCGGTAACACCTTCTTCTTTCCAGATTGCTCTAAATAGCGACCGCATTGTATCATTACCTGTTACTGTAAACAAAAATAAGAATATATAGAATACAACATTTTTATTATTAATAATATAGACCAGGGGATAGCATGCAAAAAAGTGTTTGACTAACATCAAGCTAGAATTTTGTGTACAAGTTAATCTTTTGGTGTCTTTTAAGGATATGTGATCGGCTAAGTTCTCCTCCAGGACATAGATGGGCAACAGGCTCCGGTCTGTTTTTTTCAAACACCTATTGCCAGGCTATGTCCCGCAGACGAGCTTAGCTGACCACATATTCTTAAAAGGCACTGAAAGATTAATTTGTAAACAAAATTCTAGCTTGATTATAGTCATACATTTTTTCCCACACTACCTCCTGGACTAATAGTATATAAAGAATATATTTAAATTCCATAAATAAAAATAGAGGGATCTTAAAAAGGTGTATTTGGTAAACTCACTAAGACCAGAAGTGGGCAGTGGGCACTCTTTTCTGTTTTTGTTATATTTTACACTTCTACTTAGAAGTGGGTTTGTTTCTTGGGTTGTGAGCCACACAACTTATCAAAGCACACATGTGGCTCACAGACTACCGTTTTTTCCACCACTCCAGTTGTAGTCACCTGTCCAACTTAAGTTTAACTTACTGTTAGGAACTAAACATTTTGATTTGATTGCTACTCACTGCAATTTTCAGATTCTGTAATATGTTAGCTTTGATAACCAAATGGGATGAAAATCCCCATTATTTTATTTTATCTTTTCATGTACAAAGTATGTATAATAATCTTGCTAGCAATTATTTCATAAAATATTATGTTGACAAATGCAAAGTAACTACCAAAAAAAAAAAAAAAAAAAAATTATTAAATAATGTAAAAATATATATTTTATAAATAATGCGAATTTTACTGCTAAAATTTTCCATATGAATAAGGAAATTGATTGATTTATCAACTAATATAAACAATTTTGTAATACTATTAACTGATTTTTATTGTCATCGGATATACATAATCAGTGTCAGAGCTTTCTAAGTATTCAGACATATACATATAAATTTTAAATAGCAAAGTATTTCATTTATGTGCTCAGTGTTAAATGTAGCTTATTATATAAGCACACATTTCAAAGGTTGGCTAACTTATGTTAATATATTAGCATTGCAGTATGTAGTATGTATGTGTTACGAGTTGTGGCTTTTGACACTCAGATTGGCCAACCTAAATAAGGAAAAAAATAAAGCCCCTAGGCCTGTGGGAGGGATGGGGCTAGTGACATTTTTGTTTGCCTAGTTGGCCCGACCTTCTATAAATCGAAAGCCTGACCTCTCATTGGCTTCCTACCCCAATACTTCGGATTTTCCCACGCTGTCAAAAATCTCAGCTCATAACACCCAAACTATAGAAATAGGGAAATCAACATTTCTTTTCAGTCAATGTAAATGTATATTTTAATTTTAAAATAAATGACATCATAATATTATTATAGAAATTATTATTATTATTATGCAGAAGAAAAATTTATAAAATGAAATAATAATTGAAATAAAAAAAACAAAACACACAATTGAGAAAAAAATCTCTTAAAAAAAAAAATAATATAATAATCAGTACTCAAACAACTAATTCTTTGAAAATTTTAATATTATATAAAAATCAGACGGAGACCGGTGAAATCTCTAAAGCAATAAAAATAAGTGGGATCATCTTGTAATACCCAGAAAAAGTCATAAATATAGTAAATCATCAATAGGGAAAAACGAAAACCCAAAAGTCAAGAGTTTTAAAGGAAATATTGCTCCCATTTATTTTAATTTATAAAAATGAAGTGGATAAATAAATCTGTATGTTTAATCATTTTATTAAAACACCGCAATTATTTCATAACTATATTTTTGATATTCTGATTTTGTGGGACATGCAAATTATTCAAAAGTTTTTTAAAAATATCTAGGTTATTAAAATTTGGCTATATTTTGTCCATCCCCTGGTCATATTCATGCCTGAAACATTGATTTTGAAATGTGTTTTTTTTTACAAATTACTTTACATACATTAAACATTACTAAACATTTTAAATTATGTATAACAGAATTGAACAACCATAAATTTTTTTTTTTTTTTTAGTAATGTTTAATGTGTGTAAAGTAATTTGTAAAAAAATAAACAACACATTTTTAAATCTATGTTTCAGGCATGAATATGACCAGGAGTTGGTCAAAATAAAGCCAAATGTTAATAACCTAGTTATTTTCAAAACTTTTTAACCCTTTACACAACCCACCAAATCAGAAGATTACATGGTAAGAGGGACAAATTCTAGCAAACTACATATATTTTTAATATCATGCTGAAATAGTTAGCCAAGATTTGATTTAGAGCATATTAAAAGGGATATATATTTCTGTAACTTATTATGTCATCATGGTAATCTAAGTTTTCCAATAAATTGTATTATTGTTATTTTAAATGTAGAAGTCTTCATGCCACAATAACACAAATGTAATGGAAAAAAATATATATTCTTCGGTTAATTTGTTTGTTTTTCTAATATTTCTTTTCTTCTAAGTCTAGCGGGAAGATAATTAAACTAATGAGCATTGATAATAGCACCAAAATGATAATTAAACAGCATTAGCCATTCATGGAAGATTGGAAAATTACAATATAAATTTTGATAGTATAAAAATACAAGACAAAGAAACAGTTACGGGGAAAAGATAATTTTTGGAAGCATCTTATATTTCAGTATACAATAATAACATGAATCATAAAGCAGATATGAAATATTTAAATAAATTTTATTCAGGTGTCTATAAATTATTAAAACTTAAATTTATAGGAAAATAAGGAAAACAACTAACTAAATTCAAAAATTAATTAGAAAAATAAATCTAAATGTATAATTGATAATAAAGAATTAAATTAACATTCATCAAGAAATTTAACAGTCCATCAAGAAAATTATAAATTAAAATTATAAAATATATAAAGTAAAGTTTTAATTTTAACTAAAATAATTAAAGGTTTTTGTTATTTAATAAAATGATCTTTAAAGACTGACCTTATCTCTGTATTTTTTTAAAACTAGTCATATCATTTGTTATGATAGATAAAGATTGCATTGTTTAGAAGCAGTCAAATACTACCAGAGTAGTTAGTAACTTATCAATGCTTGTAGTGTATAATAAAAAGTAACAGTAACACCATAATATTGTCACCACAATTTTTATTTTGGCATTTATATTATCTTCAGTGTGTTAGCATAGTGAGTGAAAGACTACTATCAATTCTATCGAGACTCCAGCAATAGTTAGTCGCTGAGTGTTAGTTGCTGGCACAAAATTATAAGAGTTTACATGTTAAGAGTCGTTCTGCTAGGAAAATGGTAACATGCACACTCAGAAGAGGAGTCCTCAGCAATAGTAGCCAAGCGACTATCGCCAGCGAAAAAAGTGAATAAATCCAACAATATTGGCATGATTTACTAATTATTATACTATTGCTATAAATATTTGAATCTCTAATAATTACCTTTGGCTTGAAGCCTAGTCCTAACTAATGTGAGAGGGTAGGCAGCAAGTTGGCCGCAAGTAGATGAAACAGCACCAGATGCTAACGGTACAAACCAACCGCTGCTATCATTGAAGAATTTCTTTTTCAAAGTCTAACAAATAAAAACAAAAGTGGGAATTAATATTCCAAGTACTCCTGACAATTTATAAGGGAGGACAAATTCTTTAAAATATGTAATAATAACAACCATTTATTTAGACTTGATATAGATGAAACAATATATACCTCGTAAAGAGCAAGATCTATGCCAGCATAGGGCACGATACCCAAAAGATTGGGTATATAGCCTTTATAGAAACTCCTCGTTCCTTCTCGCCTATAGATTTTAACAATAGCATCCCTAATTCCCTTGTATTCTCCAGTCTTTCTTAAAGCTAATCTTGTCTTTAGAACCTGAAACAAATCATAAAAGAAATAAAATAATTGTATAGCTAATAGTACTGTGGGTAATAAAGTGTCAACATATTGAATAATAAAAGGAGAGATTAGCTACCATACACAGTAATTAGTTCTAAGGAAAAAATTGTATAAAGATGGATCTCTCATAAAAGCATTTCTTATGTCCATCTTGTAAAAATTTCACTTGTAATGGAATTCACACTTAACTCTGAATCATTGATATTAATATTTAATGTATCATTATTAACTTGTTTATGTTTACACATTAACTTCCTTAAGGTGTTTTTAGACAGTCATATTGGTCTTCAGTTCAGTCTAACTTTCAGTTGGACTGTCCGTTTTTCCTTTGTGTAAAAAAATAAAACTGGGACGGAGAACTAACGGGATGAGACCTATTTCTTGCATTTTAGTTCTTGTAATTACTGTGTGTAAACAGATGCAACATGCCTCTTACACACTTGCACAACATACACACAACACTTGCTCAGTGTACTTGTTGTGTAAAACCCACTCTTTTAAACATATAAAAACCCATCTTAGTTAATACATAATAAATGATTACTAATCAAATTAAATTAGTATTATTAACTTCATAACAAAAAACTTTTTAATATAATATATCGATTTAATAAAAATTATTTAACCTAAAGTTTTAAAACTCTCGATATGAACTTTTAAAACATTAAGTTACAACAAAAAGGATCATGGGTTTTTGGTGGAATTAATAGTGTATTTAATTCCCCTATTTGTGGAAGAAATCTGATGCTAACTACCACAGCTCTAAAATTAGGGAGGCTGCTAACACTGTACTATTAGATAAATGTCTAGAGATCTGAAACCAAGTGACAAAAACGACGTGACGGTAAAATTATTAATTAATTAGCCTATGTTCAACTTTTAACTAAGACCTTAAGTTCACTTTGAAATCACAACTCGAACTGAAAGTAGAAGACTTGGAAGTAGAACTGAGATCAGAAAGGATCGTGTAAATATAAAACCTCAGTCCGGACTGAAATGCGTAAACTGAGACTGAGACTGTAAAGAAGACTGACTTGATCATCTAAAAACTCCTTTAAGAAGGAAAATTGTGAGTTTGGGCGCTGATAGGCAAAGTATCCAATTATTTACTACCTCTGCTCATGCTCTCCTCCACATGCTATTATAAGCTTGGGAGACATAGCAAGTTTCAGTTGCAGGCATTAATAAATAGCAGGTATTTATAGGATCCTCTTCAGAATACAAAACACATGTAGAGTCAATAAAAGAGGGGTAGTTCAATAACGAAACAAGGTCTTCACACAAAATGATTGTAACAGCAACAATTAGCAGGTTTTCGGCTGAACTGATGCAGCCTTCTACAGATAATCTGATGGTTATTAAGTGATTATAAAGTGCAAGTTAAAATACAAGTAGAATGATACATGAAAATCAGAGAAGAGGGAAATATAAAGGTGGACCAAATAGCACCTTCTGGACAGACAAGGATGTATACTGAAGAACTGGAAACACTAAATTATGACACTTTGAGATCAAGCATGTATCTTTAAGGAAGTAATTGTTAAAATATGGTTTGGTTACCTCTAATGGATATATGATGGTTTGTGCAACAGCTCCCGCTGTAGAACCAGCTAAGAATCTTTCTTTCATAAGCATTTCCCTATCTGTATTTCCCCGTATCAATCGCTTAACCTGTTCATAAGCCATGAACTTGATGGCACTTTCAGGGGCTATCTTCATGACATTAATTCCATTACCTCTCCATAGCGATATAAATCCTCCTTCCTTCAGCATATCTCCCAGGCATTTACCTGTCTTCATACCTTTACAACCATGCACCTGTGGGGGAAAACAAAAGAAAGATTTTTGTAGAACAATAATTTCAAGAATTATCACTTCATTTGTTTCAGTAATTGTATAAATTTAAATCAATCCATTTTGGCATTTAATAAAAAATTAACAATAAATGATCAAAATTCGAGTTTGCATTTATAGTCCAGGAGATAGCAAGCAAAAAAGTGTCTGATTAACACCAAGCTAGAATTTTATGTATAAGTTAATCTTTTGGTTCCTTTTAAGATAAGTGGTTAGCTAAGTCCATCTGTGGGTCATAGCTTGGTCATAGGCATTTGAAAGAAACAAATCTGTGGAGAGCGACCATGTCCCATTCATTTTGGTGAACAATGAGATTTCCATGATCCAGAGAACAAAATTAGTTAGTAGACCAAAAATCAAGTTGATGTTAGATACCACTTGATAAGTGACCACTTTGATTTGGAATATTATTTGAATAACTAACTCTCAGGTAATAAACTAAGATCAATTTGATTTTTGGTTTACTAACTAATTCTGTACTTAAGATGATGGAAATCACATTGTCCACCAAAATGGGCGAGACATAACATCGATTTGTTTACTTTAAATGCCCATTGCTAAGCTACGTCTCGCAGACAACTCAGCAGACCACATATTCTTAAAAGGAACCAAAAAGATTAACTTAAACACACAAAATTCTAACTTGATGTTGGTCAGACTCTGTTTTTCACGCTATCTCCTGGACTAATACATGAAGCATATAATTTCAATTTACAGACTGAAAGAATAAGACAAAATTTTACCTGAAGGAATAGTTTGAGTCGGTCGAGAGGCGCTGTACAGGATCTCGATACAGCGCCGGCCACACCTCCTGCGACTAGATGCCTCCACCACATGCCTGTTTTCATTTCACTCTGCGTGAAGTCATCTGGGACGTTTAAATTCTCTCCTATGTCCAGGCACTGCAAATATTAAATAAAGTAATGATAACTTATAATCAATAATCAAGGATAACCGTCATAATAACCCTTATCATGAATTTATTGCTATAATTTGAAAATTATTATAATAAAAATAATAATTTTATTTTTATCATTATACTTCTTTTCATAATCAATATTTTCATGTTGAACAAATGCAACTTCTAAAAAGAAAAAGAAAAATTCATTTAAAACATTATCACCCTTCTAAAATTAGCCTTTTTACAAGGAATTCATTTATGGCGTCACACAATTGCACATTGCACATACAAGTGACTTATCTTTATAATTTCTTATGGCTTCAGTAAACAACTCACGCAACATTTTTTAAAGTGCATTTTCCCCAAGAAATCAAACTATTTGTTCACTTCATTAGCTTTGAAATTTCATGGATATACAGTAGAGGATCCATCGTCCGAACCTCAGTTATCTTAAAATGGCTTCATGGGTAAGAAGTGAAAAGCCACCACTTAATTGTTAAAAAGAGCGTTGTTAGCTGTATAATTATATTTTTTCACGATGTCCTATAAATAAATAAACAAATATGCTTTTTGGTCATTTTTTTATTACTCTAATCACCCTACTCAACATTATACTCATGCTATTATACTTCGTTATTCTGACAGCGCGGGTAAATCGAAAAAAACGGGAGGGGAGCCAATGAGAGCTCGAGATTTTGGCGGGTAGTAGGTCGGGCCAACTAGGCAAACAAAAATATCACTGGATAACCTTAAGATAACTGCCTGGTGGTTTTATTTTTTTTGCTCATATAGGTTGGCTCATCTGAGCTGTCAGATTTACAAATTATATTGACATGAGTGTAGTTATAGATTGGATAATCTACTGCTACTGCAATGGGTTGATTAAAATATATCACTTTTCTACCAGATACCTACTAATATTTCCCAAAGATATAACCAGAGAAAATTTGTTATTACAATCAATATTCCAAATGTAATCAGCAGAATAATATAGAACCAACTGATGACAAATTATAAATTCCATAATATATGTAGAAGGTCGGTAAAACATAAAAAAGATTGAGTTAAGACAGTTTTAATGGTCATTCTTACTGCATAGGGAAATGAAATATTCCACTGAGTTCCAGACCATTTCAGATCATTGTGAAACCAATGAGTTGAAAAATGTTTAAACAAATTCTTCACTCCATATATTTATATAATGTCAAATTATAAGGAGTTCTCATGACATGAGGAGACATGGGATATAGAGAGACAGAGAGAATAAGAGAGAAATGAGCTAGACTAGAGAGAGAGCGCGCAGTGTTAGAGAGGGCAACATGACGTCACTGATACGTTCAAGGTCGGCAGGGGGCCCGTCACCTCCCCACTTTATACTTTGCGTAACAGCCATGTGAAGTGAATGTGTGATAACAGGTTCTCGTTTAGAGTGAGTGGTTTCTAGACATTTCTAACTCCCTCTATTATAATGAACCGGAGGTTATCTCTAGAACCTTCTAAATAGATTCAGGTTATCCTTCGCATGATCATTCGAGGCTTATGGACTCTGCACTCTTCAAATGGGGGTGATAAAGGAATAAATGAAATGGAGTCTTTCTATTAGACTAGATTGTATTGTACAGCGAATCGGGAGCAATCTTCCAATCGACCATAAGGAATGTACAGGTTGTATTTTACTCCCTAGTGACTGGTGACTGGAGCAAGATTGACAAGCATTACTCGTATTTAAGTCTAAATTAGATCAACAAGAAACCTCTCATATAATTGACTAAAAAAGAATAGTTAGAATTCTTTCTACAAGACCTTGATAGCTAGCAGTATTTAACAGCAGAAAATAGCGTTGTTTATTAGGCTAACGGCTAATCCATCATCAGGGTAGCTGGTTGTATGGGGTCTTACAACAACGCAACTGGTAACCCATACCATATTAGTATAATATCAGCTCTAGTGGCCTAAAAAATTATCAAAATAATTTCTATTAACTAACGCGCCTAAGCCTGACACTAAAATAACATTGATTCTTCTCTATAATTTTCACTTATTCACAGAGGCGTGATGAGTAGCTGTCACTTTAGGGGTGACCACCTAAAAAATGCGTCTGAAAAGGCGTAAAGCTAAATCTATCAGGTAAATTGAAGCGCCGGCGCCTTTAGAATGGTATCGTCTAAGTCAAAGTCAAGTGCTCAAACGGTTCGTAACGGCCCCAATTCTCCATTTTACATCCAAATTAATGTAAACTCTACATTCATGTTTAAGTCTGCATTAAACATTCTCGTTTAATAAAAGAGAAATCATCTCAACACGGACTAAGCGGAAATAAGCCCATGAGTCAAGTGAATCACAAACGGATAAGTCATAAGACTAACCCGTGCTTAGAAATGATTCATTTATATTACCTTTCACTTCGTTCACCTAAAAGGATCATTCATTTCGACGGATTCATTCCTAAACTATATAACTAAAACAAACATATGTTTATCCTTGAATTTAATAATCAAAGAAACTAAACTAGAAAATACTAACACATTTAATTGTGAGAAGAAATCGGCCAAGTTGTAAAACAGGTGAAACCGTTTTTTTTTTTTGCTATTTCTTAATAAAGGCTGTAAATGAAACTTTCACCACTAAATTCCTATTATAATAGCCTGTCAAACAAGTCGGGGGTCTAGTAAATCAAGGTAATAATAAAAAAGTAGGTATGCAGCTTGAAGATTACTCTTAATAGGACGGTATCTTAAGAGTTTACAGCCTATAATTGCTTGTACCTACTTTCTGAATCGCTTTTCCCTCCAAGACCAAGATATCTATATCTAGCAGTAAGTTGCGCTAGACGACTGTGAAGCTTATTCTACTTCAAGTCTTCAACTTGTACCTCGTCAACTCTCCCTCTAAAGTAAATACCATTCTCGCATTAACCTCGATTCATTTTATTTCTAGTTATGCTCCCGAAATTAAGGAAGTAATTTCACCGATATAACACACACGAAAATTATTCTAGAGATTCCAAATAGAGGAACAGAAGAATAATTGACGAAAGTGATGCTATCTATAGTTTGCGCGTTAAGTGACTTTTGAACGCGCGGGAAAATCCGAAAAAATAGGGTGGGAGCCAATCAGGGTCGGACTGGGAAGAAATTTCGGCCCGAGAGTTTCTTCATCAGACCGGCCCTCAAGCCTTGAGTTGGCCAAGGGACCGGCCCATTTGAGGCCTTAACCAGACCGGCCCACCGGGAAAACTCCAGAACTCCCTTATAGCCAGTCCGACCCTGGAGCCAATGAGAAGTCAGGATTTTGAATTCTAGAAGGTAGGGCCAACTAGGCAAACAAAAATGCCACTGTCTCCCACTCCTCCCGCAGGCGTAGTGGCTTTATTTTTTTCCTCATTTAGGTTGGCAAGTCTGAGTGTCAAAAGTCACAACTCGTAACGCGCATACTGTAGTCCTAGCTACAACTAATAACGTAAATTTAAAAATGTAAATATAATTTGAATACTAACACATTTCTTTTCTTTCTCCATTTTCCGCGGTTAGCAGGTGAAATTCGAGTTGACGATCAAACAAACTATTACTGTTTCTCAGATTTTTGTTTAAAAAAAAATATTAACATTTAAAACTAAATACAATAAACAACACTATATTCTTAAACAAAAGCAAAAGTGAAAACAAAATGATATGCTAAGTGTTGTTGTGTTGCCCAAAAATGTTTTTAAAATTTTTTATCTAAATAAACAATCGGTTCGACAAGTGTCATTTGAATTTAATTTCCAAAAATATCTTTATTGTATTCAACAGGTGATTTGTTTACTTTTTGGTTCTCAATTTTTAACTAAATCAAATATATTTTTAAAATATCTCGGAACCTAGATTGTTTCCCCGGGAAAACAACTTATATGGTTATATTCTTTTTTAAATGGACTACATACATTTTTATAGTTTAAAAAAAAATAATAAAATGAAATAAAAATCGTGGGAACCGTTTTTGAGAAATAAGTAATTATTTTCCACGCGTTTTTGATAGTTTTTTTTGGAGGGCAGCGCCCCACAATTTAGAGCTAAAATTCGTTTCTCGATTTCGCCTCTGGGTATGATTTTTTCTTAACATGTAAACCAAATTTCATTAAAATATGCCCAGTAGTTTAAGCTCCAAGAATCTGTACAGACGACAGAAATTTTTGTACTCCGAATAATCTTCTATTTTGGACTCCGTGTAAATAAAAAAAAAATTGAATTTTCGCGCCATTACAACATTTATAATAATCTTAATTTATGAGATCGATTTTAGTTTTTTAAAGCGCTATATTATAAATTTTATTCATTCTAATAAAACCAACGTATATTCAATTATAATATTTAGTATTATTAAAGCGTAGAAATACTACAAAAAAGAAACAACTCAATACCAAATGAATCAATTTATCAATTATGAATTATTTTATTAATAAAGAGAGAATATAATAGAGTGTTATCATAATAAAATAAGAAAAAAAAAAAAACGAGTGCGTGAATAGAATCATGAATATTATCACGAGAAATAAAATAATAATTACATTATATTCTCTAAACATTTATCTCACAAATTTACGGAAGCAAAGAAACTGCGAAATATACAATTAAATTAACACGTAACAGCCTCGTAATAAAACAGATGTTTGGTAGACCGAAATATATATGTACGTGATAAATATTAGAAATATGTATAAATAAAAATAATTTTTGCAAATAAATATTTTGTATTATTAATCACAAAATATTTTAATTGTGGGAATTTAACTTTGCAAAGAAAGAGTTAATAAAGAAAGAAAGATAATTGGCGTCTTAATATGTTATTAATGGAAGTTAATACTATTAAAAGACTATAAATTGAATGATAAGATAAGAAGGGTCACTTTTAGGAATTTTCTTTCAAGTCGTCATTGAATGGAAAAAAAAAAAGTCAATTAGTGGGGCACAGGGCTTCCTCGCATCCGATCACGTTTACTTTATTAATTTTATGCTTTTACAAGCCATTATTGTCTGATTTATTTAATAGTTTCCCCCGTTTTTTACTTTCTCACATAAAGAGAAAGTATTGTGACGGCGAAGAAATTCAGTTTTGAGAGTTGATGGATTTACACGTTTTGAGGTCCTCTGAGTCCAAATGTGGATTTTAAAAAAGTCTGTTTGTCGCCTGTCGACTGGCTGTGCAGATGCCTATAGAGCCTAAACTACAGGATCGATTTTGACGAAATTTGGCACACCAACATGTTCAGAAAAATCATACTCCGAGGAAAAAATCGAAAATGAATTTTAGCTCCAAGTTTGGGGGCACTACCCATCAATAAACTGTAAAAAAAATACTCGAAAACGGTTCCAACGATTTTGATTAAACAAATTTAGTCCATTTAAATACAAACCTAACGATATAAGCAGTTTTCCCAGGAAAAATCTAGTTCCTAAGAAAATAGCTTTAAACGCGGACGGAGAGAGGCCACGTTTAATTTCGCGCCGAGGAGAAGTTATTTTTATGATACATTTTGATAAAATGTTAAAATAATAATTAAATATACCTACGAAAACTAACAAATGTTAAACACTGGGCTAAGTAATTATGAACTTTTATATGAGAAATTTTGTCTGAGTTGTCTCGGATCGATTTTTAAATATGTCAAAATTGTTTTGATTTTTTTACATGAATTAAATCAATTAAGCAAAAATTAAAGAGTCTAGACAGATCTCGGGTCGGATTTTCTAGAAGAAAACAATACTTTTTCTTCTAAGATAAGCAAAAGTAAAAAAACAAAACTACGTCGTTATTTAATATTCATATTTATTGGGATTTAAGAAATATTAAACTTTAAAAACACTGATTATAATTTCAAAGGTGTATTTAAACTAGGACAAGAACAGGATATAGTTTTAAAAGTTGTAAGAACCTAACCGTTCTCAGAACTACTATTCTACACGTGGACTCGGCTTGTCTATTTCAAAAAATGTTTTGATACAAGACAATACGAATACAACGCAGTGTCCCACATCTCTTAATAAGGCCACATCAATGTTAAATAAGCGCTACGCAATAGACTATTAACTCATCCTTGCATTTCTATCTATTTAAATAAGTACATACTATTTTAAATGAGTACTTATAATTTTATATCAAATATGTTAACTTTAAGTAAGAAATTTTACAAATAAAAGATAAATTATTAATAGTCTAGGAGACAGCGTGCAACTAACATCAAGCTAGAATTTTATGTATAAGTTAATCTTTTGGTTCCTTTTAAGAATAAATGGTTGGCTAAGTCCATCTGCGGGTCATAGCTTGGTCATGGGCATTTGAAAGAAACAAATCTGTGGAGAGCGACCATGTCCCATTCATTTTGGTGGACAATGAGATTTTCATGATCCTGGTTACAAAATTAGTTAGTAGACCAAAAATCAAGTTAATCTTTTAGTGTCTTTTATGAAAATGTGGTCGGCTGAGTTCGTCAGTAGGTAGTATAGCTTGGCAATAGGCATTTGAAAAAATGTCCCGGCCATTTTGGTGGACAATGTGATTCTCATAATCCTGAGAACAAAATTAGTTCGTAGAACAAAAATCAAGATGACTTTAGTTTGTCAATTAATAAGTTAAGTTATTCAAATATTACTTCAAATCAAAGTGTTCACCTATCAAGTGACAAACTAATATCAACTTGATTTTTGGTCTACTAACTAATTATGTACTCAGGATCATGAAAATCACATTGTCCACTAAAATGAATGGGATCTGCTCTCCACCAGTTCGTTTTTTTCAAATGCTTATTGCTATATATGTTATGTCCCGCAGATGAACATAGCCGAACACACATACACTGTAAAAAGGCATTAAAAGATTAACTTGAACACAATACTCTAGCTTGATTTTAGCCACACACTTTTTTGAAAACTATTTATTGGACTATAACCGATAAATATACTTTGATTGATATGACTAGTCATATATATTATGTAATACAAGTTTTCGTAATATATATATATTTTTTTTATCGAGACATCTTAAAAAAAAACAACATATAAACGGACACATTCTATTTCTGAACTTATCTTTTTAAATAAAAAAAAAAATAAAAAGATAAAGGTAATTTTATAATTAAAAAAAAGAGGGGAAAATACTGTTTAAAATTAAATATTGAGAGTGATTATTTAGTCAGGTAAAGAAAAATATAATAAAAATAAACATTTAATTTTTATAGTACCTAATAGCAATTACATACTTCAATAAACTTAAACGATAAAAAAAAAATAAGACAGGAATTGAAAATAATCTACTGAAACAGACACCGATTATCGGCAAATTCTTAGCTATAAGTGAGTAAAATTCCCCGTGTTTAAAAAATAGCAATTACATGTAATTGCTATAGTTGCAACGTTATCCTCCATTGTGGTGAAACAAATTTACGGATTTTCTTCAGTACGCCTCATTTTTTTATTATTCAATAAATCGAACACAAAAAACCTAAACTAAATACCAATCCCTTTCGTATATTTATTTATTCTGTTTTAATTTTCTTTACATCCCGAAACACTAAACGTTCCGACACTAAAACCTATTTATTAAAACCGATTTATACAACATCAGACAATTTGACACATTTTCAATATTATAATCAGCAAAGAACAACTTCTGTTTGTCTGTTTCTTACAGCCAGAAAGAAAAGCAAATGGACATAAATTTGTGAAAAATTGAATTTAAAATTTGTATTTTGTGTAAACATTTCAGTTCAAGGCTAAAACGGGGTAAGAAGAGACCAGGAAGAATATTATTTTGACAAAATTCAATAGAAGAGGGAGAGTGTGCTAATTTGGATTATGTACAAGTTGCTAAGTGAAGAGCAACTCAAAGACAATATACGGCAACTAATCGGTATAAGCTAGTAATCTGTAATAACTAAGCTGTAGGTTATTTAAAATTAAATTAAAAAAGGAAAATACAGCGAAACATATTATGTAAATACAATATTGATAGACCAAAATACAAACAATATGTTTTAGGTACAAGATTTTTATATAATTCATTATAGTATCTTAAATACAAAAGAGATTATATTATCTTCGGCATATTTATATTTTAAGATCCCCTAAGTCATTTATATGAAAGTCAATCAATAATTCAATAGCTTGCAAATTAGTGTGGCACATAGCTTCCTCTCGTTCTATTTCCTATACTTTAATGCTTTTACAACCAATTAATATCAAATTCATTAAATTTTCCCCCCTTTTTTAAAATCAGTCAAAATTGTTTTGATTTCTTACATATATTAAAGTATTAATTTAGCAAAATCTACGGGCTACTTTCGACAAATCATTCAAATTTCATAAAAATCAGATGAGTTCTTTTAAAGATATAGGCGTAAATAAATGTATGTTTGTGTGCATGTGGAAGAGAAGTAAGCAAATGGACACAGAAGGTTGAAACTTAAAATTAAAATCGGACAAGTAGTTTATAGCGAATTTTCAAAGAAAATTAAGCTATTCCAGTGGCTTCAAAATTTTTGTAATGCGAATTTTTGAAAAATTCTCCATGGAAATCCGTTTTAGACCATTCTGAATCGGTTCCTAAAATGTAACACTTTTTTGTGTATGTATGTATATCTATATGTGTCACTTCAGACGATATCTCCCCCTTAGGACTTAAAAATTGCAGACAAATTTTAAAATTTGAATAATATCAAAAGAAAGGATTAATTCGTTGGCTAGAATTTTTGAAGTTCATTTAGGGATAAAATGTTGACCATTTAGGGTCAAATATAGCAAAAAATCATGTTTTTTCCATTATCCCCCTCTTATATGAAAATATGACAAAAGTGTACATAACAACAATTACTGTACTCTTTACCTTCGGTAAGCTCGGAAGAAAGATTTCTATAGTTGAATTTAAATATTCAATAAATTGTTAATATATATATATATATATATATATATATATATATATATATATATATATATACAGGGTGTTCCGCATAAGTACATACAGAGAAAAACCTATGAATCTACATCAAATTGCTGACAAAAAATGTCAAGTAACCATGGGTCCTACGGACCTTCGTTTTCGAGATATATCGATATATCGATTTTTTTATTTAGGTCATGTTTTTAGCCATAAACTACGTAATAAATAAAAATCTAAATAAGATAGAAAGATGCAGTTTGCAGTATCGTAAAGAGCATTAAATTTTCTTTCAGAAATCACTTCTTTTAGTACTTAATACGTTTATAAACTTAGTGAAAATGCAAGAAAAACATTAAAATTGGAAATTATATAAAATGTTTATACAACTTGGAGCTTCCATAACTTCTATATTTGTATACCTATTGTAATGTTTAAAATGTTAAAAAAACTGCGCAATTTTATAAGCTTTAATTTGATATAGCATTGTCTATAGTTTACCTCAATTTTCATAGAGAAATAGTAGAAAAACTATTAAGAAATCAACTTATTAAGTAACAGCTCTATGAATTTTCTGCAATTTTAAAATTAAAATTTGATTGTTTTCTTTTCATATGCTGGCGCGGTAGTGTCTAAAGAATAGCAGGGGGTCTGCTCGTGAGTATGCCAGGCAGTTCCAAACAGACGACATCTTTCCTATTACATTTTTCAAGTTATCGAAAGAAGATACCGAACAAAAGACACTGTTGATTGGTTACTGATCCTAGGACCAGTATTAGAAGGGCTTCGGCTGTATTGGGAATTCCAGGGATGCAGATTTTTAGAATTTTGAAAAGAATTCAACTGTGCCTTCCACGACACTCCCGTCTAGGAGCTGACCATAGCTGACTTTAATGCGAGGGTGCTGCGGGGGTATTGCGATTGGATATTACAAAGAACTGTGTCACATTTTATTTTGTGGATAAACGAGTCCCTTCTTACAAGAGCTGCTGGTTCACACTCATACATGGTTTATTACAAATCCGCATATACGGAGGCGTCAACATTTTCAGCCCCAGTTTTCTGTAAATGTGTGAGCTGGTATTATTGGTCTCAGAATAGTTGGACCTAATTTTCTTACATCTTAGTTGGACGCCTTAATGGTGAAATATTTTTAAACTTTTTAGAAAGGTTAATTGATTGGATTAATTGAGGACTTACCACTTGATTTAAGAATCAGCATGTACCTGAAGTTGGATGTCATATCCAACTGCTGTTGGATCGGGTGGATGGGGGACCTAATAAAAATATTTTATACAGAACAATTGTGTATACTAGGGAAGAGCTGATTTCTTTTTCTTTTCAAAATTCTAAAAATCTGCATCCCTGGAATTCCCAATACAGCCGAAGCCCTTCTAATACTAGTCCTAGGATCAGTAACCAATCAACAGTGCCTTTTGTTCGGCATCTTCTTTCGATAACTTGAAAAATGTAATAGGAAAGATGTCGTCTGTTTGGAACTGCCTGGCATACTCACGAGCAGACCCCCTGCTATTCTTCAGACACTACCGCGCCAGCATATGAAAAGAAAACAATCAAATTTTAATTTTAAAATTGCAGAAAATTCATAGAGCTGTTACTTAATAAGTTGATTTCTTAATAGTTTTTCTACTATTTCTCTATGAAAATTGAGGTAAACTATAGACAATGCTATATCAAATTAAAGCTTATAAAATTGCGCAGTTTTTTAAACATTTTAAACATTACAATAGGTATACAAATATAGAAGTTATGGAAGCTCCAAGTTGTATAAACATTTTATATAATTTCCAATTTTAATGTTTTTCTTGCATTTTCACTAAGTTTATAAACGTATTAAGTACTAAAAGAAGTGATTTCTGAAAGAAAATTTAATGCTCTTTACGATACTGCAAACTGCATCTTTCTATCTTATTTAGATTTATATTTATTACGTAGTTTATGGCTAAAAACATGACCTAAATAAAAACATCGATATATCGATATATCTCGAAAACGAAGGAATTTATATACATATATATATAAAATATATCACGATTTTTTTATCAGGACCTAGAATATGTTTAAAATGTATGATATTTAAAAGATTGACCAACATAATAATGTATATATATATATATGAAGTGCAGGTTGGTAATTGATTAGCTAGATGACACATTCCCACCCAGGTGTAGTTTATATGAGTATTCCCTAGCATCGGTCTGTGAGGAGCCCTCTAAATCTTACCAGAGAGTAAAGATAACATCATAACCACAGTGCCAAGTCTTCTAAATCTTCTTCGTCTAAATTTGAATTAGTGCCATTTTCAATTTAATAGAAGACGACGCACACTATTTAAATAATGTTAAAAAAAAAAAAAAAATCTGTCTTGTTCGAACGTTGCAGCAGCAAAGTAATTATCAAAGAAACCTATTGTTCTATTGACGCAATTCTAGAATTTACAAATTGAAAAAGAAAAATCAATAAATCAGTAAAAGAATCGGTCCGAGCAAATTCGAAAATAAATAAATGCATACTGTGTACACCATTTCCCAGACATATTTTTGGTGTCTTAGCCCCATTAAGGTTTATAACATATCCCAGACATATTTTTAGTGTGGTAGTCCCAACTCTGGTGTATCCCATATCCCGGACATATTTCTTGAGTTGCAGTCCCCATTCAGGTGTATACCATATTACGGACATAATTTTAGTACAGTAGTCCCCATTCTAGTGTACCCAATATTACGAACAAATTTATAGTGTGGCAGGCCCTATTCTGCTCCCCCCCCCCCCCAGAAAATAATTTTATAAACTCCTTTTTTAGTTTCAGGAGACATTAAAAAGTGTAATTTCATAGAAATCATGTAAAACGCATATGTATATGTAAAATAAATAAGGTCACAGCAAATATAGAAATATGGGTTGAATTATTTCTGTCAGTGCAATGTTAGTTTGTCCTTTCTATTGGTAATAAAATAAATAAATAGAAAAGCGTCATGTAATCATTTTCACTAAATGGCTTTTTGCTTTTCTACAACACATAAAGATAGCCTTGTTCTCAAAATGGAAGCCAATAAATACAAAAGAAAAAAATACGTCAAAAATAAAAGGGCATCTTGCTTAAAATACATATTCAACACAAAAATATACATGCTCAATATATATATATATATATATATATATATATATATATATATATATATATATATATAAAACAATTTATTGAATATTTAAATTCAACTATAGAAATCTTTCTTCCGAGCTTACCGAAGGTAAAGCAGGCTATGTCGTGATCGTTCTGTAGAACGAAAAATTTCTTCTTAGATTTTAAAAATTTCAAGACAGAAATCCGATTCAGACGTCAGGGAACATTTTTGGTTTCGTAACAGTCCGCCGGTATGTTTGTCAGCCGCTCAGTTTTTGCGAACCAACATATCTTAAAAATTACGAGTACTTGTCCGATTTGAATGAATTTTAAAAATTGTAGGTCATATTTGTTTTTAGCCTAATGCTGGACCCAATAAGTTTCAACCTTTTGCGCCCATTTGTTTCCCTTCCACATGTGCACAAATATACATTTGTTTACACTTATATCTTCAATGTAGTCATCTGATTTTTTATGAAATTTGAATTGTTTGTCGAAAGTAGCCCGCAGATAGCCCCAGATTAATTTTAACTAACTGGGATCTTTAAACTTTGCTTAATTGATATTTTAATCCATGTAAAAAATAAAAAAAAAAAAAAAAAAAAAATGTAAAGATTTAAAAAACGTGGGGGAAATTAAATAAATTGGGCAAAATGGGGTGTAAAAGAAAAAATAATTAAACTATACACGATAGGACGTGAAGAAGCTATGTGCCACACTAATTGGCAGACTATTTGAGAACTTTCTCTGGTAAAACTAATAAAGAGTTTCTCATTAAAATAATCTTGTTCTTTCACTTAAACTATAAATAAAATGATCAAACTTTATTTTTAACAACAAAATGGAACATTGAATAAAATTATAACAAGGAAACGAAGAAAGAGAGAATTAAATATATGATAAGTCGTAATGATTGATCATAAAGTCACTGGTCTCCAGAATATTTTTTTAATGAAAAAACCTTAATCATATAAAAATGCATATACTAGAAACCTGTTTTAAAGTGATAATGTTTTACTTTGTGGAATTTTTAATGGAAACAAAATTGCGATGATCATCTAGTACAATTTTTTTAAACGAGTAATAATATTCATTGTCTCCTGTAATGTTTTTAAATATAAATTTAGAATATGAAAAAATATCCGTCTAATAAAGGAAAAGTGGGAAAAGTATGTTATATATAGATTCACGAGGTGTTGACAGGCAGTTTTTAAGACATGTTGGTTCGCAAGAATTGAGTAAAGGACCAACAGACAGACACAGAACCAAAAATGTTCCCTGATGTCTGAAACGGATTTCTGTCTTGGCATTTTCTAAATCGGAGACCTAAAAAATGTTCGTTCTTGGGAATTATCACATAGCTTCCGCTACCTTCGGTAAGCTCGGAAGAAAAAAATCCTGTAGTGAAATTAGACATGTTTCATAAGAAACACAAAAAAATAGGGAGGAAAATAATTCGTTTTATATTCAAATCAATCCCAAAAATTAAGTGTTGGGGTAATGTTTATACGAATACCAAAATTGAAAGTTTTATCGAAGTAAAATATTTGTAAGGTAAAAAATATATGATTTTTATTCTTGGATTACGCCAAATTTAGATTTAAAGAATGCAACTTTTATAATAGTTTGATTTATTATGAATTTTCATTCAGAGATTAAATAATAAAGTGTTTAATAAATGTTTTTTTAATACTACACAACTTTGTTTCCTCTATAAAATAGCTTAGATTGGATAGAGAAGTGGTGAGTGTTGGTGAGTGTGGTCAAGATGATTAAAAAATTTGGCAGTTATCCATATTTAACAAAAGGAGTGCGACGTAAGCAACAGTGAACCCCCCTCTACTGCTACCCGCGATATAATTAAATATTAAGCGGACATTTTTGCACGCTTGCTTCGCGTGAAGATGCCAGACAAGAGTCATAAAGAACAAGAGAGAACCTCTCATTACAGAGTACATTAGCCCAAACCATATATGGTCTACCGGATATAGACTCACTTCCTTATGCCATAATGCCACTTAAATTGCTTTAGGAAAAAACAACATCCATAATAAATGTGTAAAAACTACCTGTCAATTAATTAGTTATAGTTGTATAAGTCTTTAACTATGATTTTCAGATATCTTACCACGCATACAATATTTTTATAACTAATCAAATCATAGTGTAAAATATAACTAAATCATAATCTGTTAATAATAAATAATAAGTTAAATGAAAATACAATATTAATGTGATAAGTTATATACTTCGTTACATTCACATTATTTATTATAAAGATTTAAATTGTTAATAATTTAAGCGTACACCCTAATTTTTTCATTGTATAAGACGTAGTAATGGTTGGAAAGATGTAATTAATACAAGAAAAAGCCTTATATATTCACATTATTTATTGTTTTATAATATATTAGAATTTGTTCATTAAAATTTTCAGAAATATTTCAAAAAATAATTTGTTTTCACGTTTTTTCAGAGTTTTTGTGGGGGTAGCTCCCACAATTTAGAGCTAAAATTCGATTCTCGATTTCGCCTTGGGATATGATAAATTCTGAACATGTAATTCAAATTTTGTCAAAATTGGCCCAGTAGTTTAGGCTCCAAGCATCTGCACAGACGACAGACAAAAACTTAAAAACCTTAGGCTCAGGGGACCTCAACACGTGCAAATCCATCAAAATCTCAAATCGAATTTTCGCACTATCATTTTAATATTTCTTAAATGAATGAGAAAGTAATATCAAACCGATTTCTTATCATCAAAAATTTTTAAGTTTCCGAGAAAGAAATATCCATGTCAGACATCAGGGAACATTTTTGGTCCCATGTCCTTCTGTGGCTCAATTTTGGTGAACCAACATATCTTAAAAACTACTCGTCCGATTTTAATGAAATTTGGACGGTAGATCATAATTAGCCAATTTGTTGGTCCCAAATAAGTTTAGACTTCTACCCATTTGTTTCTCTTTCAAATACGCACAAACATACATTTATTTACATCAATATCTTCAAAAGAACTAATCTGATTCTTAAAAAATGTGGATTTCAAAACTAGCCCGCAGATAGCCCCAGTAGAAATTATGCGTAGAAAATAAAAATTATAGTAAACGTTTAGACAACCATAGCTGACAAACAACAAAAACAAATTAGAATTTAATAAAAAAAATAGTTGGAATTCAAATTAGCATATGTAGAGTTGATTAAATAAATTTGTTTTAACCCTAAGTTGAGACTAATAAACTAATTTTGTTTAAACGCAAAATAGTAAATAATAATTCTAAGCGAGTATAATATTAGTGTGTGATAGCAAATGTTTGCACACGAATTTTACGAAGCACACGAAGATTTTAGAGCAGTACGTAGAACGTAAAATCTTGTATCCCTATCTCCTATCTCGTAGATATGTATTGACATAACAATATCTATCTTTCACTAGATATTTGATCTTTATGTTTTTATAAATTACTACCAATAATCAAAAATATATATGTATAAGCCAGGAAATACAAATGTATTAATAAAAGAGTGAGTTATAAAGTAGTATTTTTTTTTAATAATTATAAATGTCAAAGCTATAATATAGAAGGGGGTTTGATAATGAAAAACGGTTAACCGGAAAAAAAGAAAGAGATACGTCCACAAGCAAATATAGCGAGACCTTGCTTCAGGGGTTCTTAAACAACACCCTCTTGTCTACAAAAATAATATTTAAATTCAATGCGCAATAGCAGCTATTCAATTCATATATTGGTAAACACATAAAAACGAATACACTAGTAGTTAAAGATAATAAATTTGATAAGGTGTACCCCAAGGCAACGGGTTCATGATTACTATCTGAAAGGAATTTATTTTTCTTCTTACTTTCACTAAAAAATATGTCAATGAAAGTTATTTACTTCACTTTTTATTTTTTATTTAATAACAATTATTATAATTTTAAATACTAGCATTATCACAGTTATCTGTAAATTTACATTTCTTATGATAAAAAATAAAATATATAATAATTTATTTATTTAATTACATTTTCTAGAAACAAAAGCTATCTATAATTTAGTAAAATATTCTTAAAACTGCGATTATGTGCGAAAGTTATTTACTTAAAAATTTGAATTTTAGCTCAAAATTTGGGGCGCTAACTCTGAAAAAAACGTGAAAACATATTATTTCTCGAAAACGGTTCCGACGATTTTGATTTAAAAAAAAACTTAAATGTAGTCTATTTAAAGACGAATCTAAAGATTAAAGCCATTTCCCCGGAAAAAATCTAGTTGACGAAATATTGATAAAAATAAAATAAATTTTGTTGACAATCGGCAGCAAAAAGTTTCAATAGGATCTGGGACCGAGATTATATGAGAAAGTTAGTCTGAGTTATCTCGGGCCAATATTTATTTAATTTAATTACAACTATTATAATTTTATACGCCAGTATTATCGCAGTTATCTATATGAATTTACATTACTTATGCTATAACGCAACAAAAATAAATAAATTCTGAAAAAAAAAAAATCTGGGATCTGGGACCGAGATTATATGAGAAAGTTAGTATGAGTTGTCTCGGACCGATATTTATTAAATTTAATTACAACTATTATAATTTTAAATGCCAGTATTATCGTAGTTATCTATCAATTTAAATTTCTTATGCTAGCACAACAAAAATAAATAAGTATTTATTTAGTTTAATCTAAATTTTGCAAAAAACAAAAACAAAAAAATCTACAATTTAGTACAAATATATATATGTATATATATATATATATATATATATATTTTTTTTTTTTTTTTTTAAATCAAATTATAATTATTATTAACTACGGGAAACAGACAGTGAAAAATACACTCCAGCGCCGCGAAAAATATATCCCGGCGCTGGAGTGTATTTTTCACTGTCTGTTTCCCGTAGTTAATAATAATTATAATTTGATTTAAATTAAAATTTAACTTTCCGTAGTATGAAAACTACCAAAAACTTAAAAATTGAATTACAAATATTCTTAAAACAGTGATTACGGTCGTATTCATTATATTAAATAAACATATTATATTTATTTATGTTAAGTTGTTCACTCCCTGAGAGAATGCTAGACAGTATTAAATAATATTACCATAGGTTATAACAACACTTAAGTAAATAAGTAAAGTAAAAAAATCAAATAGTTCAATGATTCGGTAACACAAACAAAAAAAAACAACAAAAAACGCTACTTTGTGTTAATAGGCCATTATCATAAAATTTTGACCAAAGCTCAAATGAACTGTCAAGACAAACGCTTTGGTGCTAATTAAGAACACGTTTAGTGACAGGGAAATTAGAGTCTAGAGAGACCTAAAAAACTAACAACAATAGTATAGAGCAAAAACAAATAAATATGTTATTTATTTTATCCAATGGATAATAGACAGTGATTCATTGCGACACGCTTATTCTTAATAAATAATAAATATTGTTCAGGTCTAGACATTTAAAAGTTAAAACTAATTTTAGTTTCCTTATGAAAATTTCTATATAAAAAAAATAGAGCCTCCCACATGAAAATGAAAAGAGACTAACAGGAAAAAAAAATAAAATAAAAGTTGAGGAAGTCTGGTCAAAATTAATAAATTATGAATTAATTAATTCCTTCTATAATTCTATTAATTTATAAACACAAGGTTACCAAGAAACTTTTTTCTTTCTAAATCCTTTATATTAACTTCTCTTTTGTTGTTTGCAGTCGGTTAATTAATTGTTTTATTATTATTTATTTTTTTTTTTAATAAAAAAAAGAAGAACTAATACCAATATTTCCTCACAAAACCAAAACGCATAAATATAAAAGGATTTAAAATAAAATCTTTGTTTTTATGGTCTAATAATATTTAATGACTGAAATGCTGTGATGTTGATTTTTATCCTCTTATAATATTAAACCTTGAATGATTTAGTCCTTAAAAATTACACAAAAAATTAAACATATCATAATCAAAGTTGTTCTGATTGGCTCATTGCAATCTATTTCCTCCCCGAGATGTTTATCATGGTTATGTTTCAGTATTGAGAATGTTCAAAGTTGAAGAAAAAAAATCGGTCCGAGACAACTCAGACAAACTTTCTCATATACGAGTTCATAATTATTTAGCCCAGTGTTTTCCATTTATTAGAATTCGTATGTAATTTTAATTGTTATTGAGCATTTCATTAAAATTTATCATAAAAATAACTTCTCCTGGGCGGGGAATCGAACCCGGGCTCTCTCGGTCCGCGTTTTAAGCTGTTTTCTCAGGAACTAGATTTTTCCCGGGAAAACGGCTTATATCGTTGGATTCGTATTTAAATGGACTATATTTTAGAATTTTTTTTATCAAAATCGTCGGAACCGTTTTCGAGAAATAATTTTTTTTCACGTTTTTTCAGAGTTTTTGGGGGGTAGCGCCCCTAAATTTGGAGCTAAAATTCATTTCTCGATTTCGCCTCGGGGTATGATTTTTCTGAACATGTATGCCAAATTTCATCAAAATCGGCCCAGTAGTTTAGGCTCCAGGCGTCTGCACAGACGACAGACGACAGACAGACATTTTTTAAAAACCACTTTTTTGGACTCAGGGGACCTCAAAACGTGTAAATCCATCAAAATCTCAAAATCGAATTTTCGCGCCATCACAATACTTTCTCTTTATATGAGAAAGTAAAAATAATTAAAAAAAAGTAAGTTAATTTAGGTATATATATTACAACTTTTATTAAATTTTCATGATCCTGAGTAACAAATTAGTTAGTAGACCCAAAATCAAGTTTATGCTAATTAGTCACTTGATAAGTTAGTTATTCAAATATTACTTCAAATCAAAGTGGTTACCTATCAAGTGACAAACTATGTAACATCAACTTGACTTTTGGTCTACTAACTAATTTTGTACTCAGGATCATGAAAATCACATTTTTCACCAAAATGGGCGGATCATGGCTGCTCTCCACCGGTATTATTATTTCATTTTTTATTAATTTATTTTTTCAAATGCCTATTGCCAGGCTATGCACTTCTGACGCACACTTAGCCGACCACATATTCTTAAAAGGCACCAAAAGATTAACTTGTACACAAATTTCTAGCTGACGTTAGTCAAACACAATTTTGCACGCTATCTCCTGGACTATCTCATTCAGGAAACAAAAATGTACTTCTAAAGATTGTTACTCCCCTAAAATATAAATGACTTTAACAAAATAACTATTAAGACAAAGTGATGTTTAGTCAAATTTACTTTGGGACAAAGGAATATCACACATTTGTTTTTATAAGGGGAGTAAAAGTCTAAAGAAGAATGTCCCGTGCCTCTTCTTTAGATTGTTACTCCCCTCTGTTTTCTTTATAAGGCGAGAAACAATCTAAATAAGTACCAACAAAAACATTGTATTATACTATGTATTTCTAAATTGAATAAATGACATTTTCTTGATTAATGTTTATATTTACTGCTCACAACAAAACTAAAGAGCGACAGACGAGTATTTGATTCACCAATCACAAAAAAAAAAAAGTCCAGTCATGCACCATGACTTAATGAGCGAATTTTCAAAGAAATCTGCGTATTATTGGGTTATGATAATATAGGAAAATTTTGGTTTAGAATTTGAGTGGGGAAAAAAATTGGTACACAGGGGTACGGGGTACAAAAGTCAAAATAGTATTTACCCTTCAAGATGCATGTCGTTGGAAAGCTCTTTAAGAGTACAGTAATTGTTGTTATGTACACTTTTATCATATTTTCATATAAGAGGGGGGTAAAATGGATAAAACACGGTTTTATGCTATTTTTGACCCTAAATTGTAAAAATTTGACCCCTAAATGAACTCCAAAAATTC
This sequence comes from Gerris lacustris, assembly GCA_951217055.1. NCBI lineage: Eukaryota > Metazoa > Arthropoda > Insecta > Hemiptera > Gerridae > Gerris > Gerris lacustris. The sequence continues at coordinate 66,851,489 of OX578279.1, read as the reverse complement.
TGGCCAACGAACTCATCCTTTCTTTTGATATTATTGACATTTTAAAATTTGTTTGAAATTTTTAAGTGCATCCTAAGGGGAGATATCGTCTGGAGTGACACATATATACATACATATATACATACATACATAAAAAAAAGTGTTAAATTTTAGGAATCGATTCAGAATGGTCTGAAACGGATTTCCATGGAAAAAATTTTCAAAAATTCGCATTACAAAAATTTTGAAGCCATTGCAATAGCGTAATTTTCTTTGAAAATTCGCTAAAATATAAATATTGAGTTTTGTCTCGCAAGGTATTAAAATACGTAATACTATCGCATCAGATAATGTGATAGCTTATCGTTATTTATGAGGCCAAATGCCAAAGCAGTATTAGTATTGATATTTCTTGGAAAATCGATTGAAAGCCCCTGGGAGGAGCAACGAGATCTTTTAGTCTTCAATATTCTTTAACATTGCATTTCAGAGCAATTATAATGTCAAGGACACCATGAATAGTTTCCAATGACGCCAATAGCCAATTTAATTGTCTTTAAATAAGTGATTCTTTACTTAACACTATAAAAGCACAAACAATTTAACACGACTCAGGGTGCATCATAGTGTATTAGAGAATCTAGAAGAAATTTAACATAATCAAGGAGTGTTAAGCTGCAGAGAAGTATAATTTTACTTTTAATGCAAAACTACTTTAATAATAGTCTGCCAATTAGTGTGGCACATAGATTCCTTACTTAATATTTCGTATAATTTAATGTACTTATAACCTATTATTGTCAAATTTATTTAATTTTCCCCCCATTTTTCACATGGATTAAAGATGGATGGCACATGGATCAAAATTTAATGGGACCAGACAGTTTAAATTATTCTGGGGCTATCTGCGGGCAACTTTCGACAAACCATCCAAATTCCATGACTTTCGAAGATATAGGTGTAAATAAATGTATGTTTGTGGGCATATGGAGGAAAATCAAATGGGCGCATAAGGTTGAAACTTATAACAGACCAACAAAGGGCTAATTATGGCCTATCGTCTAAATTTCATTAAAATCGGACGAGTCGTTTTTAAGATATGTTGGTTAGCAAAAATTGATCAGACACGGAACCAAAAGTGTTCCCTGATGTCAGGAAATTCTGTCTTGGAATTTTTGAAATTGGAGACATTAAAAAAATTCATTCCTTAGAACGATCACATATCTTCCGTTACCAACGGTAAGGTCGGAAGAAAAATTTAAATAATATTAGATTCAGAATTACATTTTCTTTTAAATATAAAACTTATGGCTGAATTTCACTTTGCGTTTAAATAAAAATTTTACAGATAAAAACAAAATAATGAATCCTATTATTGATGCGTTTGTCCGAAGAATTCAGCAGAAGCTATTTTTAGATACCTTTACTCTTTTTTACTTAACTCATTCAAATTTTTCCCACACTAACTAATTTGGAAGAATGTTAAGTTATATTTAGAAAAGTCAGGGGTGAGAAACAAACAAAAAGAAAACCAATATTACGAAGGAGAGTATTGCATTTATTTCTAATTTAAAGAAAGTTGACTCATGCCAGTCCTTCATCCCGTTTCCAAATACATATCTGTAGAATGTACAGGGTTTTGTCATTATAAGTAGGCGTTATTCCCTCTCAAATAAGTCATCAAAGCCGGCATTGAATGCTATGCTTTACTTTCAATGGAGTCATTGATTAATATACTTTACTTTTAATGGAGTCATTGATTGCTATGCTTTACTTTCAATGGAGTCATTGACTGATATGCTTTACTTTCAATGGAGTCATTGATTGCTATGCTTTACTTTTAATGGAGTCATTGATTGCTATGCTTTACTTTCAATGGAGTCATTGACTGATATGCTTTACTTTCAATGGAGTCATTGATTGCTATGCTTTACTTTTAATGGAGTCATTGATTGCTATGCTTTACTTTTAATGGGGTCACTATTTTTGGAATTAAGTCCAGTTATAATAATCTTACTATAAAGATAAATTTTTACTAAGTAAACAATTAATTAGTTTTAATAATATAATATAAATTAATATAATTAATTATTATTGAACATTTCATCAAAATGTATCATAAAAATAGCTTCTCCTCGACGGGGAATCGAACCCAGCTTCTCTCCGTCCACGTTTAAAGGTATTTTCTCAGGAACTAGATTTTTCCCGGGAAAACGGGGTTTTATCGCTAGATTTGCATTCAAATAGAATGCATTTTAGAATTTTTAATAAAAATCGTCGGAACCGTTTTCGAGAAATAATTTTTCATGAGAAAGAGTTTTTGGAGCTAAAATTCATTACTCGATTTCACTTCGAGGTATGATTTGTCTGAACATGTATGGCAATTTTCGTCAAAATCGGCCAAGTAGTTTAGGCTCCAGGCGTCTGCACAGACGACAGATATTTTTTAAAAACCACTTTTTTGGACTCAGAGGACCTTAAACATGTAAATCCATCAAAATCTCAAAATCGAATTTTCGAGCAATGACAATACTTTCTCTTTATATGAGAAAGTAAATAAAATGCAATTAATCTTTTATTAATGTTTTTAGCGATGTCAAATTAAATTTATCGAAAATAATAAGTGGGCTTACCAAAGCGCATGTTTAGGTGCTATGCAATTTACTTTGGATAAATTATAGTATATATATAACTTCTTTTTCTTTTTATCGGAAAGCAAGAATTTTATAAATGAAATACATTTTTCTTTAATCAATAATTAGCTTTTATAAAAAGCAACGACTTTAAGCATTTCTAAAGAGGAAAACGACGCCTAATCAAGAAATTCTACAAAGTTATCAGTCAAGGCCAGTTTGAAATGAAACCGCATGAGCAATCAGCAAGGGAGGAAAAAAAGGTATAATTATTCGTCTGGGAGATAGGGCGCTCCCACGTAGTATGTCTGAGGTAAGTTCCTATACAGCTAGGGGTAGGAATGGCGGAGGCTCGCCACTGCCACGTTGAACAAGCCACTCCTACAATAATTACAATGAGCCGAGCCTCCAATTGCACTTTCTACTGCAAAGTGCATCGGTTTCTTGTTCACCGACTTTATAAAAAATCATATAAATGAAATAACCGCAAAGTTAGACAATCTTGATATAAAAATACCGGTCGACCTTCGGAGTCAATAACCTACAGATCCAATCCTAACGGGGAAACGATCAAAACTATTTTAAGTTATAACATATATTATATTGTAACCGGGCGATGCCAAATTTATTTTTGAACAAGGAACATAAATTTACAAATATTCTGTTAACATTTTTTATACCAGACATCGCGCGATTCTATCATTGAATTAATGCACATAAAGCAATGCATATTAAGCCTATAGTAAATATTGAGTGTGTAGTTAAAGAGGATGATTGGAATAGGTAGTGGAGAGGTGCCGGGTACCTTCCTACATTACTCTATAACTAATACTATTTTCATGCCGGTTTCAATCATTCTTTAAACGATATGAAGTTTTAAAATCGATACGCTAGAACGTAAGATATTGCTTTTTTAAGACGTTTAGATAGGATTTAAAGTATTTAGCTCTCTGTATACCTTATCTTATAGTGATGTCGCTGTTGGTATTATTAAAAAAGGATTAAAGAAAAAATTGTTTGTCTCAAAGAATGGAAGAATGTAGAAATTTAATTTTCCGTCCTTAAATTCGAATTAAAAAAAAATTAAGCTCACGTTTCTGTAGGCGTTGTAGCGCTTAAACGGATAATGCTGTCAAATGAACTTAGCCTGAGCAAAAACGAACATTACACAGCAAAGTTCAACTAAATCGGTCAGCTTATACTCATGGTGTGGTTGGTAAACGTAAAAGTTACTGGCAGGCAGACAGACAGACAGGGTGCATATTTTGTTGAATTTAAGAAACTAGCTACGATGAATATTTTTTTATAATCCCGCTATTTAAGAAGCAGAATATTTAAAATTTTAAAATAAAACTTGTTTACAAAGAAGCTACTAAAGATAAGAACCAGCAGGTAAATACAGTTGGGGAATTCCGATGCGTTGTCACAGTCATTCCTCATCGAACCTACAAGTTGTTGTTTCATATAAGAAGGAATTTTAAAGAATGAAGAAGGAAATTTAAAAATTCAAGCATGGTCAGATAGGGCACATAAAAATGTCAATACGATAAGAAAATAGACGGATAAATAATAATAATAATAGCAGAGGCTATTATATATTTACTGATGTACAGTTAAAACTGCGGTAAATATTCAAAATATAACTTCAGATTTCTTTCTAAAAGTATATAAGAACAAGTACTATCGATAACAAAAGATTTTGTGGTAACACTTCATAATTATTATGACTAGAGAAGTTAATAAAAAGGTAACACAATAATATTGTTAATATTGTCACAACAATTTTTTATTAATAAACATACGCGTTCGACATTTATATCATCTTCAGTGTCACTTGAAGCATAGTGAGTGATATAGAATATAGAATACTAGTAGTCTTTCACTCAATACGCTCACGCTTACACTGAGTTTATTAATATGATATTGTCGTGACAATATTGTTGTGTTACTTGCTATCGATACAACAAACGTATTACCATTCTATACCATAGATAATTGCTTAGCCAATTTAGCTATTATAAAAATAGCTCCAAAAAACGGTTTTAAAAAATGGATGAGAGCTATTATTGTAATAATATGCTTTATTTTAAATGGTATGTGAATATTACTATGTTTACTCTTAACTTTAACTCAATATAGACTCATTTTTTTAAAAATACTACGCCAATTAGTGTGGCACATAGCTTTCTCACGTTCTATTTTGTATACTTTTATATGATTTTATACAATTAAAACCTATTATTACCAAATTTATTTAATTTTCCCTCGTTTTATAAATTATCAAAATAGTTTTGATTTTTTACATTAATTAAAGTATCAATTCAGCAAAATTTAAGGAGCGCAGACGGATTAAATTTATCTGGGCTATTTTCGTCAAACTATCTAAATTTCATAAAAAACAGATGAGTTCTTTTAAAGATATAGGTGTAAATAAATGTATGTTTGTGCGCATGTGGAAGAGAAACAAATGAGCGCAGAAGGTTGGAACTTATATGGGACCAACAATGGGGTAATTATGACCTACCATCCAAATTTTAATAAAATCAGATGAATAGTTTTTAAGATATGCAGCTTCTCAAACAATTGAGCGACAGACCAACAGGCAGACCATTTCTGTTACGTTTGGTAAGCTCGGAAGCAAAATAAATTGCAGTAAAGATTTTATCATAACGTCTTTATTAACGTCGAATTTCATTCGAATCATTATAGAACTACTTTACAATCATGATTCTTTAGAACCCGATTTTAGGTTTTTTAAACCATCGAGATAATCGATATAATTATAATATACTTCAAGATACTGTCGAAAAACGAAAGTGCACCTAGCAATCAACAAAACAGAAGGCGAAATGTATGAAGAAATGAAATAAAATATAAAATCTAGAGGTATAATGTTGATGTACCTACATAAGAAAAGAAGAGGTTGAAATCGAAAAATAACATCAAGTCGAAAAAGTCGGTTGGTTATTTATCCAAAGAATTTCAGAATATACTATGACCTGAAATTAACCAATCAATTCCTATAAGTACCTCGTATATTATTGATTCATTTTAAAATCAATAAAGATACGTAAAAAGGAAAACTACTAACCATGAGAGAGATTATCAATTATCGTATAATGTATTAATTTGTAAAAAAAAAAATTGATTAGATAGATTTAAAAACCAAAAGGATAATAAAATGAAAAAGTCAAATATAATGCAATTCTAGTGTTTCCTGCTTACGTACAAAATATTATTTGATTCAAAAGACCAGATTATCATTTTATAGTAAAACTGTTTATGATTAATCATAAAATATTTGAGATTAATAATTAAAAAATATGAATACTAATTAAGAAACTAAAACTACTACGAACAATCTACTAATTTACCAAAAAATATAAAATATGTAGTTCCATTGAAGAAAGTATAATTGAAAAATGTAATTCTAAGCATGAAATAAGATTTTTATTTTTATTTTATTTTCTTTATTAAAGTAGGAAAATTAAAAAATCAAAGAATACAAAATGTGAGAAAGAAAAATAGTTTAATTTAGTGGACTGGACATCTAACTAGGAACAAAAAACAGGATAATTGTAAGAAGATATTTAAACAAAAAATTGAAATTATTACGACCAGGGAAAAAAATAAAATTTAAAAAAATCTAAATATAGTCAAATCTAGTAAAACCACCACTTAATTAATTAAAAACAATTTTTCATAGTACATTTTTTAAACCAAGTTTTAATCTGACAAAATACGTAATAAAATGATAATTTCAATGTTTAGCGTCACAGTTTTTTAAACAAGATACATTAAAATCCTGTAATTAACCCTTTTTTCTAATTTAAAATATCATTGCAAAAATATTCGCTAGAGCGAAATAAAATAATGATAATATATCTCTGATAACATTTGATAAAACGAATTATGATTTCCAGTTACACAATGTCGACAGTATCTTTGTAACAGAAGGTATCGAGACGGCGTCAAAAATATCAACAAAAAGAGATAAAAAAAAAGCATAAAGTAAATATTGAATGGATGTTGCAGTGCAGAGTAATTTACACACATGCTTTTGTCATATTTTTTTTCTCCCCAGCAGTGTTATCAACCAAAACATCTCAGAATTTACAATCTAAACAAAGATAAGCTTTTTTTTGTATCGATAACTTATTAAATGAGTCATATTTCGTAGATTATTGGATGGAACTAGAACAGTGCATCATTGTTTTAACCCCGTGTTGTCAAACCAAATCAAACAAATTCAACATTTTTAGCCCCGTCGAATAAACCCCCTTTAAGAAGAAAAAAAAGTATTTTATCCACAAACTCTCCTAAAAATAGTGTTTGTTTGAGACTAGTTCCTCAAACTTCTCTAAGAAAACAACAGGGTGACCACAAGGTTTGCATGACCGAGCTCGACCACAACTCACAAACTAGTATTTGACACCTTTAATTTAAAGCCCCCCCCCTCCCCCCCCCCTTTAGGCAACGCCATCAATTATTTAATAAGCATGGTATATATAGGTGCTTTATCAGAAAATTATGAGTTTTTAGACCAACCTATTTCATAACCTAGTCATTCCTTTTTAGGGTTTCGAAGACTCTTCTCTAAACCCTTATGCCGAGGGTGATATGTCTGTCTACCCGTGGCTCTTTGGTTGTTGGTACTTCTTTAGATTGTTACTCCCCTATGAGCAGGGCTGATTTAACTATAGGGGCACGATGGGCACGTGCCCAGGGGCGCAAGAGGTTTGGTGCGCAACTCAAAAGGTTAGGGGGAAGGGCTAAACTTTGCAAGGGCAAAAAATATAAATGTGAATATGTTTAAAGTAAACCAAATATCCCTTATCCTAGAAAAGTTCTAGGATAAGGGCGGGGGATAAAAGTTCTGGGGAGGGGGGCGCATTTTTACGGGGTGCCCAGGGCGTAGCGGACGTCTAAAACGGGCCTGCCTATGAGTTTTTAGAATACAAATGACTAACTTAATAGCTATTAAGACAAAGGGATGGTCCAATGTACTTTGGGACAAAGGAATATCATACTTCTGTTTTTATAAGGGGAGTAACAGTCTAAAGAAGAAAATTCCGAACACCTTCTTTAGATTGTTACTCCCCTCTGATTTTTTTATAAAGGGAGTAACAATCTAAAGAAGTGCCTTATGGTTGTTCATATCTTCTGACCCGTTTAGGGCAAAAAGTTGAAATTTAAAACACTGGAGCGACTTTTTGACCCAAACAAAGAAAAAATACAGAAAAATTTAATATGCGTATACGCAATACGCAAAAATCTGGTAAACACTAATTATTTTTAATTTTTTTAATTTAAGAGTTGGATATCAAATGAAAGGTCCTAAAGAGTAAGTTACAAATATATACACATACTTTATAAATGTTGCATTCTTTATTGGTATATTAAGTTGAAATAACCCAACGCTTTTTAAATACATATATATATATTTTTTTTTTAAATAAATTAAATGAGATATTATGGAATTTTAACATCTATATCAAGTTTGTCTAAGTTATCACGGACCGATTTTTATTTTCTCAAATTACTTATTACTCCAATCATATCCGATTCAAAGAAATAAAATGCACAGAAAAGTAGGGGTATATATAATATATATTGTTTTAACTTATAGTTTATTCGTAATCAGAACTCATATTATAGTTTGAATGATTATATTATAACACACATTTTTTTAATAACAAAACAAATACAAAAATACAACTGACATATTTGACAGTTTAAAAATAATAAAACAAAATAAACATATTTCACTAAACACCTTCCCCTTTAGTCCTGAACCCTTCTGGGCCGTATGAATCTTGAGTTTCGTCGGTATGTCTGTCCTGATTCAGTCTTAATTAGGTATGATCTGGGAGCCCCTACTGCATTGAGGATGACGCCTGGTTCCCAGTACTTAGTCTTAACATTTTGAATGTAAATTGTCTGTCCCTGGCAAAATCTAGTCTCCTGTTTGGTCTTCTTATCGTAATTTCTTTTTTGACAGTCTCTGCTGTTCTCGATGGCTGTTTCTACTTGTTCAGGAACTGGCTTAATGGTTAAGCGGTCAGACGGAATGGGTATTTTTGACCTCAGAACCCTACCCATTAATAATTGGGCCGGGGAAGAGCCTAGGCCGGCGACAATGCTGTTTCTGTAATTGAGGAGGCTTAAATTAATGTCGACATCTGATTCCAACGAGGTTTTGATCATTTTCTTGGCTATTCCTACCCCCTTCTCAGCCAGTCCGTTGGCCTGCGGGTAATTTGGGCTGGTAGTTTGTATCCTAAAATCCCATTGTTTGCTGAATTCTTTCATTTCATAGGAATTAAACGGCATGTTGTCTGCTACTAGGATTTGTGGAATTCCTAATCTAGAAAAGATTTGAATCAGGGCATTTTTTACAGACGTACTCGTCTTGCTATTAATTTTAATTATTTCTAACCACCGAGAATAGTAATCGACCAACACTAAATAATTTTTTCCTGCCCACTCGGCAATATCTACTCCTACTTTAATAAACGGAATGTTAGGTATTTCATGGTTGATAAGAGGGTCTTTCAAGTTTGACCTTCGAAATTTTTGACAAATGTTACAAGACTCCACGATATTTTTTACAACTGCTCGAATCCCTGGCCAATAGTAATAACTGGAAACAATACCATTCATTTTTGTTTCTCCTAAGTGAGTCTCATGAAGTCTTTTAATAATTAAGTTTCTCAATTTTTTTGGAATAATAATTCTTTCATTAAAATATAACAACCCATCGCTTAGTTGAATATCGTTTCTGATTTTAAAATAATGTGCCAATTCACCTCCTGATTCTATCGATTCAGGCCAACCATGATTGTAATACTCGGTGATTTGATTTAGTACTTCATCTTCAAGAGTTTCTTTTTTAAATTCTGCTAGCCGTTCATCAGAAAACTTAACTGTACCAGCTTCAGTGACGCAATGGACCATATCCCTCATCGACTCATCTAATTTAGAACTAGTTCTAATTCCACATCTGGACAAAAAATCTGCAATGTACATATTTTTGCCAGGTAAATATTCTAATTTAAAACGATAGGGTAATAACTTTAATTTCATTCGACGTAATCTGTTATTTTGAATTTTGTTAATAGGCTTATTTAAAAGTGATACTAAAGGTAAATGATCGGTTTTAATTGTAATATCGTCATGTCCGTATACATAAGAATGGAATTTAGAACAAGAAAAAATTACCGAAAGAAGTTCTTTTTCTATCTGAGCATACTCAGTTTCTGCAGAATTTAGCGAACGTGATGCAAAATATACTGGTCTACAGTTTTGCAGCAAACAACAACCCAATGCGTCCTGTGATGCATCACATTGTATGACTATAGGAGCAGTAGAGTCAAATGGTGCAATTACTTGATCGCTAGCCACAATTCTCTTTATATCACTTATGGCTTTAGAGTGGACCTCAGTCCAGCACCAATGAATGTTCTTTTTCAGTAATTCCCTTAGAGGTGAAATAATGTGTGACAAGTTAGGAATAAACCCTCGAAGAAAATTAACCATGCCTAGTAACCTTTGGAGCTCCGTTTTATTTTTAGGATTTTCTAAAGCATTAATAACTTTGATTTTTTCCGGATCTGGAAGCATGCCTAATTCAGAAAATATCATCCCTAAGTACTTAATTTCGGAACGGCAATACTCAAACTTATTAAAATTAAATTTTATGTTTAAACTTCTAGCTCTTTCCAAAACTTTTGTCTAAATCATATCGTTTTCTTCTTTGGTATCAGAAGCTATACACAGGTCATCAAAGTACACTGTAACGCCAGGAATATCTCCGAAATACCTTGATACCAGTTTGTGAAACAGTTCCGGTAGGTTAGCTAGACCGAACGGACACCGTAAAAACCTGTAAGTTCCAAAAATGGTTGCAAAATTACAGAATTTAGTAGAGCTTTCATCGAGCATAATGTGGTAAAACCCATCTTTGATATCTAAAACACTATAAAATTTCTTGTTGGCTAATTGCGGGGACAGTTCACTAATTGTTGGGATTGTAAATCTTTCTCTGACAATAAATTTATTTAAATGCTGAGGGTCTATGCATAACCTTAAAGACCCATCCGGCTTTTCAACAATGACGACATTTGAAACCCATTCTACAGGTTCGTTGACTTGTTTTATTATCCCTTTTCTTTCTAAATCATTTAACTTGTCTTTGAATTTTTGTTGAATTTTTAAAGGGATACGCCTAGCTGAACTAGCATGAGGTATAGCCTCCCTAGTTAATTTAATTGAACACTTGTCCGGGAAACAGCCCAAATCATCAAAGACGTCTTTAAATGCGTTGTAAAATTTTTGTTTACCTTGACAACTTATATTGTTATTCAACGCATCGATTCTTTTGATTAGGCCAAGTCTATCACAGGCGTCTAGTCCTAGAATAGGAGTCAACCCGCCTTTTACTATAATAAAATCTAACAGAGCCATTTTTTTATTTGTTTCAACTAGGGCACTAAGTTCTCCCACTGGTATAATTTTAAAACCACCATATGCTTCCAATCTCACTTTACTTTTCCTTATTTTTTTCGCAAGTTGACAATCTCTAACTAAGTCCAGAGGTAAAATGTTTACTGCTGCCCCTGTGTCCAATTTAAAATTTACTTCATTATTATCAACTAGTACTTTTTTTAACCAAACCTTTTTGTTGACAGTGTTTACAATATGAACCAAGTCTATCCCCTCTTGATCCAAGTCTATGTTCTGGTACTGCTCCTCTACTGGACCCTGATCCTGCCCACCTTCGACTTCATGGAGTGGCTTCCTGCGTTGTTGTACTCTTCTCAGGCAAGCTTGGCTAAAATGGTTCAATCCGCCACACCAATTGCACTGTTTACCCTTTGCTGGACATGACTGATTAGAAGAGACGTGTTGTCCTCCACAGCGAAAACAGTTCTGTCTATTCACTTGTGGTTGTTTAAGAGGTGCATTTACTCCATTATTTTTTTGGTATTGCGTATTAGCAGGTCTCGACTTAAGCTGATCAGCTTGAGCTGTAACCGTATCTTCTTTATTCACTAACTTTATGTTAGATTGAGCTAGCTCTACACTTTTACAGTATTCTATCACTTTACTTAATGAACTATCATCCCGCAGTAACCGTTCTTTAACTGCATTTGATGAAATGCCTAAGGCTATTTGAGCTTTCATAAGTTTACTTTCCTGATCACCAAACTCACATTTCCTAACAAGGTTTCTTAAATTAGATAAGAATTTCCCAAACGGTTGACCCTCGGATTGTCTACAAGTAATGAATTTGAAAACATTCATTATTTCGTTTGATTTTGGTAAACAATGCTCTTCCAACACAGCCATAATGGATTCGATTGATTCGTTTCGGTTATCGTTAGCACAAATTGCATTATAAAGGCGTAAAGCATCCTTACCCATCAGATTCTTTAAACGTGCAACTTGAACTTTTTTAGGCTTCTTTGTTGTTTCTGTAGCTATTATGTAATTTTCAATATCCTCCTTAAATTGCTTGTAGTTGTCTGCGATGTCCCCATCAAGGGAGAGAGGATCTGGTTTGTTAAACTCCATCTTCTTTCTTGTTTTCAGTAGAATAAATATAGGTCCTAGAAATTCGACTGCGCCATGTTTTAACTTATAGTTTATTCGTAATCAGAACTCATATTATAGTTTGAATGATTATATTATAACACACATTTTTTTAATAACAAAACAAATACAAAAATACAACTGACATATTTGACAGTTTAAAAATAATAAAACAAAATAAACATATTTCACTAAACATATATATATATATATATATATATATATATATATATATATATATATATATATATATATGCGATTACCTTTATTTTCTTTAAATTATATATACATATATACTTTAAATTTTATATATATATATATATATATATATATATATATATAATTTAAAGAAAATAAAGGTAATCCCGTACGACCAAATACAGTTATCGAAATAACATGCGAGTATATCAGCAGTCTTGAACATTTTCTTTTAAGAGTGAATACATTTGTCACCGCATAACTTTGTCATAAAATTTCTAAATACTCATAAAAGTCTAAAATTTCGTCTATATACTAAAAAACAAAAAAAATTATTTCGAGGACGGAGGATAATTTTCCGTGGACAATTATTGGAGAAGATTGAGAGAAAGAAATTGGCCGTCCTTGACTCAAGGAAAAAAAAAACACCCCAGATTTCAAATAATTTACCAAATGTTATCACCAAAAACATGTTTATCTCTAGAAAATTAAAAGCGAGCCACAGCCCTGTTATTTTCCTATAGCTTCCTTATCATTTATTTGGATTTTATTCAGAGCAAATTAAAGAAAAGAGAACAAGCTGTGATCACACTAAAATCAAAACTAATTTTCGAAATACATATTTTTTATAAAACTTTTTTCAATGTCAAAAGAAAGACTATCTGAAGAGAAATAAAATAAAAAAAAATTGTCAGCGTGACATGAATTTGCCGCCATTTTAAATTTGAACAGCTGATAATTTTGAGTTCGCTATATTTTTCCTGTGTGCGCGTCAAAACGATCTTTAATACTGGAAAGTTTCATGTTTTTATCTCTTTTGATTCAAAAGTTATTGGAACCGTACAAAGTGACAGACAGACAAAGTAACGAAATTATAAGGGTTTCTTTTTGCTAATTTGTACATATGAAACTAAGTTATAAAAACGTGTTATCAATGAATATAACAATATAAACCCCACCCTTTATCGCAATAAAATCATTGTCTTAGAACTTGCTTTCACACATTAATCTTCTATCATTTTAATCTTTATCATTTTTAAGATAAGGTTATAATTATATAAGTAATTAATTTCCTCCTATTATCAGAGAAAATTAATATGTTATATAAATTAAATTTTCTTGTACACATTGTTAATTAACACTTCACACAAACAAGTGAGAAGGAGAATATTTTATTAAACATATCGACAAAACAATAAATCATTGAAATTTATGTTTGAAAAAAAATCAAAATAATCTTCAACACAATAAAAATACAATTTAAGAGTACCAAGAAAGGCATTTGAAAAAGTTCAAAATATCACAGTATGGTGTGCAATCACGAGATTTGAACTCGTTGGGCAGTACTTATTCTAAGAAAACAACGGAACTGTTACCGGTGACGTAAGAACGTTAAGAGGAAATTTTTAGAAATTTCCTTCGTCCTGAACTGTCAAGACATCGCTAACATCTTCGAATTATTTGGTTTCAACCGGACGGAGTTTCCCCATACCGGTCAAATTACAACGGATTAACTTCACCAAATGTTTCCAGTTATGGCTTATTTCACAAAATAGTAAAATCCGTCATCCGACAAACGATCATCGCAATTCCGTGGGAAATGAAGAACACGACGACACAGGCGTTTGTCGCAAAGGTCTCCATTTACTTGATGTGATTTTTCACACACAATTTTTAAATTTTTAAGTCTTTAAATTTATAATAAGTATGTTTTTGGGTCTTTGTTTTTTTAAAATATAATATATAATTTGATTTAAAGTAAAATTTAATCTTTCCGTAGTATGAATACTACCAAAAACTTAATAATTTGAATTTATAATATATAATGTTTTTTTTAGTTATCGCCAATTAACAAATATTTTAATTTTCTACCTCAGCTATATATTGTTTTCTTTTCTAATTTTTAAATGCAATGTTAAAATGTAACTATTAAACGTCCTGTTACAAATATGTAATTAGAAAAAAAAATTAAAAATTAAATTGTATCCTCAAGAAGCCCAAAGTATAAGGGCGATATATAGCTGGAAACAGAAAATTAAAATATGTGTTAATTCTTTAACCAAAAAAATTATATATATATATATATATATATATATATATATATATATATATATATATATATATATATATATATATATATATATATATTATATTATAGACCCCAAAAAACAAATGATTTATAGTTAAATACAATAAAAAAATAAATAAAAAATGGAAATAAACTGTTTAAAAAACTACTAAGAAGACTAAATAATTAAATGTTTGTCTATATTTTTGATGAAATGGCATAATCAACTCAATCCTTTTTTTCTTAGCGATTTTCTTTTTTATATTTATTCAATATTGAAAGTGTATATATATACAATATAATACATAATTCTAACCATCTTTGCATATACACAATATATTATACTGCTTATTTATATCCATTTAAAGTAAATAAAATGATCTTATCAGTTATTACCTCACTTGATAAATTTACTTTATTGATTTAATAATGAAGTTAAAAATAGAACAAACCACTGTAACTCAATAAAATGTAGGTGACAAGATTGCATTCAAAGTATATTCAACACAAGCAAAATGTTGATGTTTTATGACAAAATTGGCGTAGAAAATTAAACAATTTACACGTATTTTATATTTTTGTAATCTACTCTTCAATACCTTTCATTTGATAACCAACTCAAATTTTTTTTAAAGAAGAGACATGAATTATCTGCCATTTTAAATTTGATCAGCTGATAATTTTGAGTTCGCTATACTTTTCCTGTGTACGTATGAAAACGATCTTTAATACTGGAAAGTTTAATCTTTCGTATCTCTTTTAATTCAAAAGTTATTGGAACCGTACAGAGTGACAGACAGACAGACACAGGAACGAAACTATAAGGGTTTCTGTTTTTTTTTGGTTTTTCCAACGAAACCCTAAAAACGAACAAAAGAGATCATGGTTTCTGTCTTCCGGAACATTTATTTTAAATAAAACAGATTAACAGATAACAATTTCAGACTAGAGTCAATTCCGTTCTTTCTTATTATATATTAGTATAAACAAATGCTTTGACGGTAATGGAATTAGTTAATAGATTTAAAACAAATAAAGAAAAACTATAATAATACTAAAGATCCGATACCGGGATTCCTAACTGATTTATATTATGATGTTATATATGTACATATTTATTTTTTATATGGATGTATCAATAGCTGTTGCACTAATTAAAATTATACATTATAGTATAAAGACAAATTTAAACCTTTCTATGTATAATTCAGAATATCTAAATCCAAAGTGTTGATAATCCGTTAATTCATACTACTGATATCTATTTGTTGATTATTTATAATAGTCGAATTTATTATCAGGGTTATAAGTTGTTATTAATTATTGTATGTTATACTATTTTGTTTTATTAGTTACTGTATTTATTGTTGTATTTACTGCAATATATTTAGCTCAGAGCAACTGTAACGATGGCCTCTGACTATGTTAGTTCTGCTGCCGAGATTAGCATTTTTCTGTTATTGTAATTATTGATGGAAATTAAAGAGCACATTTATTATTATTATTATTATACAAAATATCCGAGAGAGTAGCTCGGCAAAACTGTTGTCTTTCAGCACTGTTTCTCTTCAAATGCTAAAAAAAAACAGAATTGACAGAAAATATTTTCATGATAACTCGTAATAATAATAATAATGACTAAGACTATGATAAAAGTTAATTTTTTCCCACTTCATAAAAATTGTGTGTTTTACATAATTATTTATAGATACATATTGTTTACAACGTAAAATACAATATGATAAAAGTTTAAATGTATCATAAGATAAACTGTCACACAGATTAAAAGAAGAGATTAAGAGTTGCACTTAAAATTCGCTCTTAGATTACTTTTAAATTCTGATAAATAATCAAAGAAATTTGGAAGCGACGTAATTAGAGGGAAAGGACAATTTTAAATTCTCAAAGAGATGGTTATTGAATGAGTTCAAGAGGTTTTCGAAATGTATGAAATCTATCGAATATCTATCGTATATATATATATGTGTGTGTGTGTGTGTGTGTGTAGGTGAAAATACAAATAAGCTTGACCCTCTGTAAAACGGATAAACTCTTGTCTTGAACATAAATAGACATCACCTAGTTATATGCTATATTATACCATTAAACTTCGAAGGACATTATCTTAGATCACCCTCCCCCCTAAATATAGGTAAATCCTTGATATAAAACAAGATGAAATAAATAAATAAACTTCCGCAAATAAATTTCTTTTATAAGAAATTTAATTATATTGGCTGAACAAATGTTTGTTAAAACGATGCGTTCAAGAGGTCAGTGATCTAATTCTCACTCTTACAAGTTTTTTCAGCTTAATCCAACAAAAGAAATACTTTTATATGTATGGCTGTATGTCAATTATACATTCATGTTAAGTGATAAATATATCTAGATTATTGTATTAGTGTATTCGTAGTAGGTGGAAGAGTTAAAACAGTTCTTCCTTCCTTGGTCCATATCCAAATAGATTTGTCCTCCCGTCACGGCTCAACATTTTAACATTGTTAGAGGTCTAGGTCCCCCCCCCCCACCCCCTCCCCGTGTTGAGATTCTATTCTATTTCTCTCCTGTTGGCATCGTTAGCCCATCAGAAAGATGTTGCGAAGTAGAATGTGTGCATTCACCTGCGTGCACTCAACGTCACGCTTGCTTCATTGACTTGTCTAACAGTGAAATAAGTCTGCGTACGTCATAAAGTTACTTCATGATAAACCGACACGCGCTTAAACAATCAATGAACCAGATCCAAATTGATCAACATTTATATTTACACATATATATATGTAAGTGAGAATACTGTAGAAGAAAATGTAAACAAGACACCGAGGCAAAATATTATAACAGATAAATACATACGTCTATACAATATACTATTAATGAACTGTCATACAACACATTGCAAACACCTTTTTTAATTTTAACAGTTACTTTGGGTGGATGCATTTGCAGCAATTGGACCAAATGCAGGATGAGATAAATATTATATTCTATATTATATTAAATTTTAACAATGCATATAAAGCATAATGTCAATCCGATTATATCTTAGTTTTTGGTGGCAAATGATCGATTAGCAATGCCAATAATAGATTTAATAATTATTAGACATTATAGTCAAATATTTTTCATTTTATAAAAAAATTGTTTGGCCTAAGTCGGATTATTGGCTATTTTAATAAAAAATAACTTTTTCATTTTAAAAGTAGCTATATTTCACCCATCACACGTCAGGGCTTCTGATATTCCTTGTCACACATAAGTCTAAATTTAGTAAATTTACGTTTTTTTAAATGTACAATAAAATATTTTATATGACTGTGTGACGTCACCGCAGACATAACACCTGTAAGGGTGCCACCATAACAATTAATGGACTACATAATTTTTCTGATAAAGTGACACCACTGCGGCACTTTCCCTTCATTAAGCTATGGGGAGTTGTCTTTATACATTGTGCATCAAGCATATATATTATGTCACTCAACATGTGACTCTGGAAATATATATATATATATATATATATATATATATATATATATATATATATATATATATATATATATATATATATATATATATATATATAAACTTCAACTTAAGAAATAGGAGCGATATTATTTTAATCCCAATTAAAAAAATCAGTCCGAGACAACTCAGACAAACTTTCTCATATACGAGTTTATAATTACTTAGCCCAGTGTTTCCATTTATTAGTTTGCAAATGTACATTTAAATATTATTGAACATTTCATCAAAATTTATCATAAAAATAACTTCTCCTGGGTGGGGAATCGAACCCGGGCTCTCTCCGTCCGCGTTGTAAGCTAATTTCTCAGGAAATAGATTTTTCCCCGGAAAACGGCTTATATCGTTAGATACGTATTAAAATGGACTACATTTTAGAATTTTTTAATCAAAATCGTCGGAACCGTTTTCGAGAAATAATTTTTTTCATGTTTTTTCAGAGTTTTTGGGGGGTAGCGCCCCCAAATTTAGAGCTAAAATTCATTTCTCGATTTCGCCTCGGGGTATTATTTTTCTGAACATGTATGCCAAATTTCGTCAAAATTGACCCAGTAGTTTAGGCTCCAGGCGTCTGCACAGACGACAGACAGACATTTTTTAAAATCCACTTTTTTGGACTCAGGGGACCTCAAAACGCGTAAATCCATCAAAATCCCAAAAATCGCATTTTCGCGCCATCACAATACTTTCTCTTTATATGAGAAAGTAAAAATCGGTCTGAAACAATTCAGACAAACTTTCTCATATACGAGTTCATAATTGTCCTTAGCCCTGCGTTTTCCATTCATTAGATTTCGTGTTTTCGTAGGTACATTTAATTATTATTGAACATATTGAACAACACAAATTTATCATAAAAATATTTTCTCCTCGGCGGGGAATGAAACCTGGCCTCTCTAAGTCTGCGTTTAAAGCTATTACATAAGGCACTAGATGTTTCCCGTGAAAACCGCTTATATTGTTAGATTCGTGCTGGAAATGGACTACATTTTAGAATTTTTTTCACTTTTTTAGGGGTAGCGCTCCCAAATTTTGAGCTAAAATTAATTTCTCAATTTCGCCTCGGGGTATGATTTTTCTAAATATACATGCCAAATTTTGTCAAAATCGGCCCAGACTCCACCTGTCTACACAGACGACAGACAGACATTTTTTAAAATCCACTTTTAGGGACACATGGGCCCTCAAAACGTGTAAATCCATCAAAATCGAATTTTCGCGCCATCACAATACTTTCTCCTTATATGAGAAAGTAAAAAATAAATGATTTCTGTTATTTAAATTGGTTATAATTTTTTTTCACGTTTTCTGCAAAATAAATAATATTTATCATTGTTTCTCTTTTATTGGATTATTTACAAATATAGACAGGGACAGCCAAGAATAAAATAGCTGAGAGATAATATAATTTATTTTTCTGTCGGTTGTTTTTATTTACATGTATGTATAAACAATGGCTTCTTCTAGTACTAAGTTTATCCTAGACACTTGACTTCCCAATACCAGCACCGTGACAACAACACAGCTTACGTCTGCACGTGTTTTTTATAAAATCACATTTTATACTCTCATTATAAAGAGAAAGTATTGTGATAGCGCAAAAATTCGATTTTGAGATTATTATGGATATATACACGTTTTGAGGTCCCCTGAGTCTAAAAAAGTGGTTTTTAAGAAATCTCTGTCTGTGAAGAAACCTGGAGCCTAATCTACTGGGCAGACGAAATTTGGCATATGTGTTTAGAAAAAAAAATCATACCCCGAGGCGAAATCGAGAAATGAATTTTAGCTCCAAATTTGTGGGAGCTACCCCCTAAAAACTCTAAAAACACGTGAACAAATTATTTATCAAAAACGTCTCCGATGATTTTGATTAAAAAATTCTAAAATTTAGTCCATTTAAATACGTATTTAACGATATAAGCCACGAGCAAATTTCTTATCTAAAATTAACTATTATTATGGTATAATTGTGCATATTAGGTCTGTTATCAATAATATGCACAATGCACGTGCACAAAATGTATTGGAGTTTTTAAAAATAAAATTTATAAATCAACAGTGATTGACTAGAAACCATTAATAGAGAGAGAGAGAGAGAGAGAAACTCTTAGCGACATGAATCAATCATAAAATCATAATAACAAATGTAAATGGTTTCCACCAGTTTTATGTCTGTAAAACATTCTGACAGGATTGATTCCCTTTGATCTCTGATTTTTAAACTATAAGAATATTTTAGAAATCTCCCGGTCTAACTTGAGTTTGAAAGAAAATTAAATGCACTGTTCTTCAAAAAAAAAAAAAAAATAGCACAAGAATTTTTTTTTAAAATTATCCTAATTTTAATTCTGAAGTATCTTTGAGCGTTGAAATCATTCCGAATATGATATCAAAATTTCTCCTTTTGGGATGCACCTAAGGTTCGGAAATTTTGTGTATTTGGGGTTTCCGACTTAATTCTCGCCAAAAAAAAAGAAAAAAAAATATGGGGAGTTGAAATACCTTTAAACCTTGCAGAACACAATCTAGAGTCAAAACAATTCTGCTGACCTTAATTTTTTAAGGGAATTTAAAAAAGTAAACATACATATTTCTTTCTTTCTGAGTCTTTCTAATAATTTTTTAGTTGTAAATAAAATGTTTTAGACTTTCTCTGATTTTGACTAACATTATCCTACAGGATTAAAATTTATGTAAAGTGAGGGGGATATGAACAATTTTTTTTTTTGGGGGGGGGGGGAGATGTCAAGTACTAAAAAAATCAGAATTTTAAAGATTTTTACCCTACTTATACAAACCTACTTAATTTTAATAAGTAGCAATGATGTTCCACACCCCTGAAATGCTTAAGGGAGTTAAATTTTAAATAATTTTATTTACCTTATTAATTTTTAAAAAATTCTTATATTTTCTAGCTAAAATTTCTTTATAAAATAAACAATAAAAAAGTCCAGTCCTGCACCATGACAAAATGAGCGAATTTTCAAAGAACTTTGCGTATTATTGACTTATGATAATATAGGAAAATTTTGGTTTAGAATTTTCATGGGTGAAAAAAAAAATTGGTACACAGGGGTACGGGGTACAAAAGTCAAAATAGTATTTACCCTTCAAGATGCATGTCGTAGGAAAGTTCTTTGAGAGTAAAGTAATTGTTGTTAAGTAAATTTTTGCCATATTCCCATATAAGAGGGGGTAAAATGGGGAGAAACACGTTTTTATGCTATTTTTGACCCTAAATTATCAAATTTAACCCCTAAATGAATTCCAAAAATTCTGGCCAACGAAATCATCCTTTCTTTTGATATTATTGGCATTTTAAAATTTGTTTGAAATTTTAAGTGCATTCTAAGGGGAGATATCGTCTGGAGTGACACATATACATACATATATACATATACATACATAAAAAAAAGTGTTAAATTTTAGGAATCGATTCAGAATGGTCTAAAACGGATTTCCATGGAAAACATTTACAAAAATTTTGAAGCCATTGCAATAGCGTAATTTTCTTTAAAAATTCGATAAAACAATACTTAAAAATTAAATAATTGTATTAAGTGCAGTTGAAGAATAATACTTACTAATTTTTTTTATTAATGACATTTTTAAGAGGGAGGGGGAAACATTAGTTAGCTATTAATTAGGTAATAAAAGTACATAAAATTGTGATTTTGTCAAATTTTTGTAGTATTTGATAATTATTTTATTGTTAATTCCAGTACACAGTAATTAGACAAGATAAAGAACTATTATTCTATTAAATTAAATGTTTTCAGTGATTCGTTTTTCTTTTACTTTTATGCTAAATTATCATTGAAAAACAATAGTGCAGAATAGTATAATAGACAAACTTTAAATGTAATAATTGATTAGTTTATCAACCTAGATAAAGAGCAATTTGACCTGACTTAACAGTAATAAATGATCAGGTTAATATAACAATGAAGACATAATTATCATATACTAAAAGTAAATTGGAAACGCCACGCGCCAAATCTTACTGTCTGCTGCATTCCCATCTCTAGATTAGTCAAAGAAAAATTGATTAATTTTCATACAACGAACTGTACATCAGTTTTAACTATAGAGTATCGTGAAGAGGACGGCTAAACAAGATCAAACTAGATCCTACTAGTTTCATGAACTTTTCACATCTCTTTATGTTGAAGAATTAATAATTAATAAACAAGGGAATTCAGATCATGAACATTACTGAATTATCACGCTTTCAATGAATTCCTTATATATATATATATATATATATATATATATATATATATATATATATATATATATATATATATATATATATATATATATATATATATATATATATATATATATACATATATATATTTAAAAGAGCGATAAAATTATAAAGAGATAAAGTGTAATTAATGATTCCCCAATTATATAATATAATAATATATAATATAATGCTCTAGAGCATACATAATAAAGAATATATATTACATAAATATAAAGGTAATACATAAATTTTTAAAAACCATTGATTTTTATTACATACCGTATTTGCATAACTTAATGTATAATTCATCAAGCAAATTTAATTTTTATGTTAACCTAATGTATTAATCAAACTTTTGTCGCATTTAAATGTGTGATATTTTTTGTATACATTTATAAAAGTATGTACATAAAAAAGTATGAAAGCACACATTAAAAACCATTTGCTTTTATTACATATACGGATTTGCAATAAATTTTAATTCATGAAGAAATTTTATTTTTTATGTTAACGTCTCTTGTATTTTAAAACTTTTGTCGCATTGAAATGTGTGACGAATATATACTGTATACATAAATAAAGGTAGTAAATAAAAAAGAATGAAATCACACATTAAACACCCATTGCTTTTATTACATACGTATTTGCAATAGCTTGTAATACATAAAGCAAATTTAATTTTTATGTTAACGTCTCCTGTATTTAATCAAAATTATGTCGCATTTAAAAAAAAATGTGTGACGACAATTTTAAAATTGATGTAGACGGGAAACATTGTGCAAACAAAACATTTAACTGTCTCGATTGTCGTCTGACCTTGTCCCAACGGATTTTCACAGCTCGCTTTTCAATTTGGAAAAAAAAGAGAGAAAAACTATTTACTTTAAACAGTAGATTGCAAAAATATAATATACTTGATGTACTTTTTTTTAAATCTATACTCCTTTAAATATATAAATATATATACAGGGTGTTCCGCATAAGTACCTACACAGAGAAACCTATGAATCAACATCAAATTTCTGACCAAAAATGTCATGTAACCTTAAGTCCTATCGACCTTCGTTTTCGAGATATATCGATATATCGATTTTTTCATTTAGGTCTTGTTTTTAGCCATAAACTACGTAATAAATAAAAATCTGAATAAGATAGAAATATGCAGTTTGCAGCATCGTAAAGAGCATTATATTTTCTTTAAGAAATCACTACTTTTAGTACTAAATACGTTTATCAACGTAGTGATAATGTAAGAAAAACATTAAAATAGGAAATTATATCAAATGTCTATACAACTTTGATCTTCCATAACTTCTATATTTTTATACCTAACGTAATGTTTAAAATGCTTAAAAAACTGCGCAATTTCATAAGCTTTAATTCGATATAGCATTGTCTACAGTTTAAGTAAGTGTTCATAGAGAAATAGTAAAAAAAACTATAAGGAAATCAACTTATTAAGTAAAAGCTCTATGAATTTTCCTGCAATTTTAAAATTAAAATACGATTGTTTTCTTTTCTTATGCTAGCGAGGTTGTTTCTGAGGAATAGCAGTGACGCTGCTCATGAATATGCCAGGCATTTCCCAAACAGACAACATTCGTCCTATCAAATTGTTTAAGTTGTCGAAAGTAGATGCTGAAAAACAGGCTCTATTGCACATCCTCGTCATCATGAACGACCTTTGGCTGCTGGAGGTCTCAACGAAGTATAAGTTCTGAATCATTTTCGTACTGATCCTAGGACCAGTATTAGAAGGCAGAAAGGCTTCGGCTATATTGGGAATTCCAGGGACGCTTTTTTAGAATTTTGAAAAAGAAATCAACTGTGCCTTTCATGACACTCCCGTCCAGGAGCTGCCCAAGCTGACATTGCTGCGAGGGTATAAATCTGCAATTGGATATTACGAAGAAATGTTTCACATTTAATATTGTGGACCGATGAGTCCACTTTTACAAGAGCTGGTGCTGTTAATTTTCACAACACTCATACATGGTCTATTGTAAATCCGCAAGGACCGAGGCCTCACCATTTTCAGCATCAGTTCTCAGTAAATGTGTGGGCTAGTATTATTGGTCACAGAATAGTTAGACCTCATTTTCTTCAAGGACCCCTTACTGGTGAAATTTGTGGAAAATTATTATTTTTCTTTTAATTAATGTTATTGGATTAATTGAGGACTTGATTGGACACTTGATTTAAGAATCAGCATGTACCTACAGTTGGATGGATGTCCTGCCCACTTTGCCAGACATTTTAGGCACTGGCTGAGTGACCAGTCCACTGGCTTCCACGCTCAAACCTTACACCAGTAGACTTTTATCAGTGGGGCCTAGTGAAAATTATTGTATACAGAAAAATTGTGTATACTAGGGGAGAGCTAATGGATAGAATTATTTCTGCATTTGAGCAAATAAGGCAGAAGATGAAGAGATAAGGAGTGCAACACAGAGCATTTGAAGAAGGTGTTGATGTTGTTTATATGAAAATAGTGGTTATTTCGAAAACTTGTAAATAAATATTAATGTGAATAAGTTAATTTCCTTATAGTATTTTTTACTATTTCTCTATGAACACTTACTTAAACTGTAGACAATGCTATAATATCGAATTAAAGCTTATGAAAAGCTTATTGCGCAGTTTTTTAAGCATTTTAAACATTACATTAGGCATAAAGATATAAAAGTTATGGAAGCTCAAAGTTGTATAAACATTTGATATAATTTCCAATTTTAATGTTTCTCTTGCTATCACTAAGCTAATAAACGTATAATGTACTAAAATTAGTGATTTTTTAAAGTAAATTTAATGCTCTTTACGATGCTGCAAACTGCATCTTTCTATGTTATTTAGATTTTTATTTATTACGTAGTTTATGGCTAAAAACAAGACCTAAATAAAAAATCGATAAATCGATATATCTCGAAAACGAAGGTCGATAGGACCTAAGGTGACATGACATTTTTGGTCAGAAAAATGTTGATTCATAGGTTTGTCTGTGTAGGTACTTATGCGGAACACCCTGTATATATATATATATATATATATATATATATATATATATAATTATATATTTGCTGATAAAGCTACCACACATATATACAACACGAAATAAGTGTTTTAATCTCATTAAATTTAATTATATTTTTCTATCTTAACAAGGCTTACGGTCCACTTCGAAAAACAAATTTGATAACTCAATAATTGACGTAGACTCATTTACAAAAAAAAAAAAAAATAATAATAATAATACTGTTTATGTTTTGTTTACATTTAAATAAGAAGGAAAAATTGTATCTTATGTTATTTATTGGTTGATTTCATCATTGTTTGTACAGTTTACAGTTGTATAATGTTTCGAAGAATATGATATCTCTAATAATCTCTTATAATATCAGAGGAAAATATTTTTAATTTCAGTAACACAATAATTATAATCATTAATAATATTATTACTTCCAAGCTTACCAAAGGTAGATGCATTGTGATAAGATTTTTGTTATACAGTTATATATATATATATATATATATATATATATATATATATATATATATATATATATATATATATATGTATATTATTGGGGATTTAAATCCAATTGAAAGTGTAAAAGTGTAATAAAAATTAACATATATATAATTTCCAATCAATGCTTTTAGCGCAGAAATTTTCAATTATGTATTTGTATTTTTATTTATTTTTTTTAACCCGTTACCTAATAATAAACTCTTATCTTATTTTAAAATAAGATAAGTTTTCTTTTAAAAAAAAAGGATCCTCCCAGAAAAATGAATCACATGATACTTATAAAAGAATGTATAAATCGAAATAATTATACGTCAACAAAAAAATAATTATACATTCCGTTGAGATAATTATTATTAATCGATCAGATGTAGATTACTTAAGAAATTAACTTGAATCAAGGGGGTAGAAGTAGGTGGGGACAGAAGTTAAGTGGATCAAGATTTCAACGTTTAAAGTGAATAAAAACATCCAGTAAGAAAATTGTCGCTATCAAATGCCAATTAAATTATAAAAAATTATTTTTAAAAAACTCGTAACAACACAGATATAAACCCATGTTGATTTTAATTCCTCTTAACTATCTGCGAAAGTGTTAAAATATTCTCTAAGAAACAATTATAGATTTTGAAATATAATTATATTTTAAGAGGGATAGGTTGAGATTTTTTTATTTTTTTAATTAACTTGTCATTTACATTAATTTCGTTAATTGGTTGTTAATTTAACTGGCCTAATTTTATAAGAGAAAAGAGGATTAGAGAATGTGATTTTGACGGAACAATAATCCAAATTTAGAAAGTTCTGTAATTAAAAACTCGTCAAAAGCATAAACGTTAAACGTGACAATAAAAGTCGGGTCAATATTATAGCAATTTTGAGGGTTTGCCTAAGGCAAACATAAATTCAAACTTTCTTTCTTAGTATGAATGAAACGCGTTGAATTTACGCTTTGCCATACACGTTGAGGTATTCCTGACAGGTAAACTACACAGGTAAACCGGAGAGTGTGATAATTACACCTTACTATCCCCATTAAAGACACAAGATCATTGTCCAGATAAGGAACTACCAGAGAAGTTACGACTAAAGTTGTCGACAAAGGAAGCTACACCTGTACGTTGGACCCAAGGATCTTATATAAAGGGGATAGAGGGTTGAGGCAAAAAAGTGACCCCATGAAGATATGTAAAATATTAGCTCCAATGGGACAAATTACCTTCCTCTTGGTTATAGATTACCAAGAATTTGTTTATAGTGTCAGGTTATAACCTGTTAAAAAAGGTAATTTGTCCCAGTTCAAAGGTCGTGGAGCATGCGCAGTATGATTTTTTCTCCAATTTCTCTTACCTTCTAAAGTGATCATTAATTAACTTCTATTGAGCATTTCATTAAAATTTATCATAAAAATAACTTCTCCCGGGCGGGGAATCGAACCCGGGCTCTCTCGGTCCGCGTTTTAAGCTTTTTTCTCAGGAACTAGATTTTTCCCGGGAAAACGGCTTATATCGTTGGATTCGTATTTAAATGGACTATATTTTAGAATTTTTTAATCAAAATCGTCGGAACCGTTTTCGTGAAATAATTTTTTTTCACGTTTTGTCAGAGTTTTAGGGGGGTAGCGCCCCTAAATTTGGAGCTAAATTTCAATTCTCGATTTCGCCTCGGGGTATGATTTTTCTGAACATGTATGCCAATTTTCGTCAAAATCGGCCCAGTAGTTTATAGGCTCCAGGCGTCTGCACAGACGACAGACAGACATTTTTTAAAAACCACTTTTTTGGATTCAGGGGACCTCAAAACGTGTAAATCCATCAAAATCTCAAAATCGAATTTTCGCGCCATCACAATACTTTCTCTTTATATGAAAAAGTAAAAAAGGAAAAAAGCATTAAGAGTATCCAATCTTGTTCATCCTGTTATTCCTTCACCATAAATAATTAAAGTCTTAATTTAAATTGCAATTACTAATTTATTAATTATAATTTATTTTTAACTATTGAAACATGTAATTAGTTTCCTTCTATGGGGATAGTTTAAAAAAAAAAAATTATATATCTTAAGGTTCATTTAAGATTATAAAAAAAAAATTCACCCACAGGTAGCCCCATGGAATTTAAAATAAAATAAGAAACAATTTTGGAATCAACCCAAAATTTAGGAATTGAGATTCTCTTTCTATTTAACGAAATTAGAAATTACGATTCGTGATCGAAAGTAAACCTAATCAAAATGGGCATTTAATTAACGATAGAAAGAGTAACTGAAGACACAGAATATGTGGACATAGAACTAATGGATGGCTAACATCACACCAACCCATATTCGCTTATTATAAACCGCAACAATACGGAATACTTATATTTAACTTTTTTTTTTATATATAAATTTCAGTCAAATATAAAATAGATTTATCTTTAAAAAAAAAAAGATTGAAGTTTGAAGAAAAGGAATTATTTTTAAACCTAGGCAAAATATTGGAATTTTTATAATTAAAAGTTTGTAAAACTATACAAGAATTATTAAAACTACAATTATTCCTCCCAAACTAAACATATTTTATATTTATTTTTAAAAAATTACAAGGGAAAAATAAACAAAATGCCATAAATTAAAATAAAATTTATAGATAGCTCGTTTAGTAAGGAGCACCCCCCCCCCCCCCCCACACACACACACACTCACCATCATCTCGTCGGCACGACCAATAAGAAAACCTACTCAATCATTACCTATAGGTTCATACAGCGGAAAGTATATACTAAGTTAATTTATATAGAATTATAAATTTGATTGTTACTTCAAATATTTTTTTAAAATTTACACCTTTAATTTCAATATAACTTAAATATTGTCTAAAAAAAAAATTTTTATTTACACCTATTATATTGTATATTGCATTATATAAATTCGATATTATATAAATTCAAAGGTTGGTACTTCTTTAGATTGTTACTCCCTTATGTTTGTTTTTAGAATATAATGACTTTGACTAAATAACTATTAAGACAAAGGGATATTTTGGCCAATGTACTTCGGGACAAAGGAATATCACACATCGGTTTTTATAAGGGGAGTAACAGTCTAAAAAACATTCTGAACACCTTTAGGTTGTTACTCCCTTCTGTTTTTTTGGAAAGTAACAATCTAAAGAAGTGCCAAAAATGTATCGTAAAATTAATAATTAAATTAAAAAAGCTATTTAAGATAATTACTGCTAGAAGTTGCCGGAAGGAGATAACGACGTCGTGGCAAAGCTGACATGGTGGGGGTGAGTAGGCAACTACAAGTTGCCGGCTCTCAAGAAGCATTTTCGCTTCTTTTTGAGTTTCTCGTACCAAGGAAGTTCCGAGCGCAATTTTGCCGCTTTCAAAAAATACGATTTTTCGAAAAAAACAAAAACCAGGTAAACGATTTAAAATTAACAATCGATAGAGGGTAAAAAAAAAACTCTTACAATTATCAACGTGGGACAATAAAAAAATAAATAAAAATTAAAAACGAGAGAAAACTTTTTTCGAAAATTTTTATATTTTTACGAATTTACGATCGTGATAGGGGTCGGAGGGAAGTAGGAAGGGGAGGGAACTCGGTCCCTGTTTACGATACAGCGTCTCTCGCACGACTGACACTGCCTTGGAGCAGGGGGGCCGGCCCGTCCACTCAGTCCGTGACGTCACATCCGTGACGTAACCCGTACCATGGGAAACCTCTCAATCAGATTAAAAGTACCGTCCGTTTAATTCC
Source organism: Gerris lacustris (assembly GCA_951217055.1). Classification (NCBI taxonomy): domain Eukaryota; kingdom Metazoa; phylum Arthropoda; class Insecta; order Hemiptera; family Gerridae; genus Gerris; species Gerris lacustris. Next base: position 66,821,964 of record OX578279.1, on the reverse strand, counting down.
GCTCGTCGAATTGGCCGACCTCTTCTATTACCAAATTAACAGAATCAAAACAAATTCACGTTTTTACCACAAAACACTTCAAATCTCTGATAATACTGTTTGTAAACAGTTTAAAAAATAAAAAAATGTTACCAGTAAAATACGTAATAAAAATATCAAAGAAATATACGCATCAAAATATTAGTTTATTAACAAAACAAATTACAGTTGTTACTCGTTAGATTGGATTGGCTACATCCGAAAATAAACAGGGCCCACAAATTTTCGCTGAATTCCCGGAACCGGGAGTTTTCGGTAACAGAGTTTTCCGAGTGGGTCCCGAAAGTAAACAGGGCGAACAGATTAATAAATATGGGTACATGATAAAGCAGATGGCTGCAGCTGGCCTGAGCAGTTGCGTCTACAAGGGCACCCCCCCCCCCCCCTTAAACCTATTAAATAATTGGGCCCACAAAGCATTCTTTAAAAAATAAGGAAAAACATAATCATAAAAGATGCATTTTTATCGGCAATTTTTTGCCGATGAAAAACAATGAATTTAATTAAGGTATATAAACTAGACAGGCCAGTCGGCCCGGATTTTTGTAAAGGAATTAAATGAGTGAGTACATTAAATTGAATTAGAGTGCGTGTACACTATAGACAGGCCCGATTGCCTACTGGGCCCGGATTTGTGCCGATGAAATTAAATAAATTTAATTTAATTAGGGTGTGTACACTGGACCAGCCCGAATAACAGCTAGTTCAGGAATTTTGCCGTTGGAATTAAATTTTGGTTCGTACGCAAAATCGTCTAGACCGGGAAGGGGGGGGGGCGGATTTTTACCCGATATAATTAAATACGTAGAATTGAATTAGGATGAGCACACTAGACTGGCCCTAGTCGCCAAAACGGGGAAAAAGGAGTGAAGCTAATTTCATCAGCAAATTTCCGATTCAAGCCAGGATTATGCGTAGAGCACCACGCGGGTCCTCTTGTCTTTGTGCATGGAAGCAGTAGTGCCGCATGGAAAGATTGCCCGATTAACCCAGCTGGCCGACTTCGACAACCTTAAGAGGGAAAACAGAGGCAAATAAAAAATCGGTCGGACATACTACAACAAAACTTTCTCATGTACATAGCAATACTAAATTTAAATCAAAACTCAAAAGGTGTTCAGAAATCTTTTGATTTTTAAATTCCTAGTTAATTACCTAATGAGTGGTGTAAGGTAATTTAGCTTATAGGAGAATTCATAGCGAGAGATTCTCTTTAAGGTAAAAATTTGATAATTGTACATTTTTTTTGCAGTTTGGACCACATTTTTTATTTAAGTGACATTGTTTTGCATTGATCACAAAAATTAATTTAAAACCCAAAGCATGGGGGGGGGGGGGGGTCAGTCATCTTTAGTTCTTACGAAGTTTTAAAGTCTCTAAGTAATTTTTTAAAAGTGGGGACAATTTTTCGGGTGTAAGCTTATAGGAAATTTAATTTTCTATCTGAATATGAGGTATAAATTTAATTTAGAGCGTTACAAGGGGTCGAAGGGGGGGGGGGAGAAACTAAAACTTTTCGTCATAAGATTTACGTTTTTTCTATACAAAGAAATGCTAAAAAATGCTCGGGAAAGGATGATGATTGACGCAAAATTGTGATGTTTTTTTGACAAAATGGCTTGGAATCATACAATTTCTACAAGTGTTATACATTTTTGTAATCTACTCTTTAATACCTTTCATTTGATACCCCACACAAAATTAAAAAAAAAAAAAAAAATGCCTGACATGAATTTCCGCCATTTTGGATTTGAGCGGCTAATAATTTTGAGTTGGCCTAAAAAATTATTAAGCATCATAAAGTTTAAGGTGTAGTTTATAAACCTATCCAATAAAGAAAACAAAACATTATAGTATTCTTACAATTAGTATTAACTTTTGACATCGGAGGAAAATCGAAAAAATGTGGAGGGGAGCCAATAAGAGCACTGGATTTTGAATTCGAGAAGGTCGGGCCAATCAGGCAAATAAAAATGTCACTGGCGGTACCCCACCCACAGGCCTAGTGGCGTTATTTTTTTCCTTCACATAGGTTGGCCAACCTGAGTGTATAAACTCAATAATAATTGTAAGAATTGTGTAAACCCAACACATTCCATAGCGAAGCACAGGAATCCAGCTGATACAGGGTGGCGCAGCACGGATGACCACATTTTAAATTGTTACCATGGTGGTTTTTTTTACCATGGTGCTTAGTACTAGAGCCAGGAGATTGAAATAAAGAAAATTTTCAAGCAAAAATGTGGAAATTTACTGGACATATGTCAAATTTTTAAGTGTGGAAGATAATATCTGATAAATGACCTCCTTGTCAATTTCCACATTCACATTATTTACACGACCGAGAAAAATTTGACCCATGCAATCCATGAACACTTGTGTGTGCAGTGGCTCCATCTTGTTGGAACCATATGTGGACAGTATCCATTTCTTGTTATACTTTGAATAGAAGGTGAAAAATCAGATTCCCTGACGAGATATTAGAGAATGTGATGCACAACTTCGCCGAGCGCCTTTAAGAATGTGTAAATCGACAAGGCTTCATTTATCAGACATTATCTTCCACAATTAAAAATTTGACTTATGTCCAGTAAACTTCCACATTTTTGCTTGAAAATTTGCTTTATATCAATCTCCAACCTTAAGTATTAAGCACATGGTGACCATTTAAAAAAACCGCTGCACCACCCTATATAAAGCATAATCCCTTAATTCTTTTAGCAAGCTGAGAAAATGACCTAGGATAAAGGTACAGACAATGCTCTCCAGGGAAATAAGTGCCTACGAGCTGTAGCCAATATGTAAGGTATATTCTATTGTATTTCAGATAAAATACAGATAGTACTAGTAACTGAGATAAAAGAAAAGGGTGGTGGATCTTGATTGAATGCCGCCTTAGACAATACCTCTATAAGCTCAAGAGGCAAAGAGGATGGGGATAGGATGCTGTTCCTAATTCCTAAGGATAAGGACTCTTTAAAATCAACTGAATAAGCTCTTTGTTCTCCTGACTAAAATACTTAACGGCTTAAATACTTCAAATCCATTTAATTAATAATAGATTAAATTTGACTAGAATCTCCGATGTAATTTCAAATTTACCTATAAAAACAAAATGTATAATTGTAATATTAATTAACATGCTGTGATTATCTCTGTCATGTATGTTAAATACTTGACAGAATATTCAACTTTGGGTTTCTAGCTGCTTTGTGATCTAACTTTCCCAAGATCAGAAGAATACATGTAGTAGTAGATTTAATTAAATTTAATAAATAGTAAAACACACCCACTTTTAATATTAACAACATACTGAATTTCAGACAGCAAACAAACAATAAAGAGAGAAGTGGGGAGTTTAAGAACATTTAAAATTATACCTATGTGCCACTTAAAGTGTTAGATTTAAACAATTTAAGTTTCTTGCTTTTATTCAAGTGAAAAAAATACTATGCCAATCCTTACGTTCTATTTTGTATACTTTAATGATTTTATACTATTAAAACCAATTACTGTCCAATTTATTTAATTTTCCCCCGTTTTTTAAAACTGACAAAATTGTATTGATTTTTTACATTCATTAAAGTATCAATTTATCAAAATTTAAGGAGAGCAGACAGTTGAAATTAATCTGGGGCCATCTGCAGGTTATTTTCGATAGACCATCCAAATTTCAAGTGCTTTTGATGATATATGTGTAGATAAATGTATGTTTCTGCGCATGTGGAAGAGAAACAAAAATGCGCAGAAGGTTGAAACTTATATGGGACCAACAATGGGCTAATTATGATCTACCATACAAATGTCAATCAAATCAGATGAGTAATTTTTAAGATATGTTGGTTTGCAAAAATGTTTCCTGAAAAAATGTGTCTGAAACGGATTTCTGTCTTGGAATTTTTTTGAAATCAGAGACCTAAAATTTTTTGTTCGGAACGATCACATAGCTTCCTTTACCTTCGGTAAGCTCGGAAGCAAAAAAACTTATTATTGACAACTTTTACAATTTCTAGATAACAATGTTGAAACACATCAAAGAGTTCTTACAGTTAGGGTAGTAACACACTTCGCAACCCAGGTAGCGCCACCTGGTTGATGCCACTTGCTCCCACCACCTGACTTGCGCCACCCACTTATATGAGGGATGCAGTCAGCCCCAGATTTGATTTCCCCTATATTTGATTGAAGGAGTGGGGGCTGAGTGGCAGGGACTTGGGTGGCGACGTGTGAAAGGCTCAATTGAAAACAATGGGTCGACCGTGTAGTGCCACCCGGCAGGTGGTGCTACCTCGTGTGACAAGTTCCATCTATTCTCATAGACGACCGGGTAGCGAAGTGTGTCACCCGTCACCCCCCTTAATAGCATTGATTGAGATTTTATGGTATATAATTTAATGAAGGAGAACTGGTGAAGGTAGTTTAGAAAACTAAACAAACAAGGATACTTGTTGTTGGGGAGAGAGAGAGAGAGAGAGATTTATTTTAGTATATTAGTATATTTAAACATCTAAAACCACTAAAAAATGCAATAATTAAACATTTTTATTTATACTTATAATCTACTCATGAGTAGCTTCCATTTAAAACCCCACTCAAGTTTAAAAAAAAATTGTGGCACTGCTCATGTGCTCACACAAAACTTAGCAATTTAGAAATAAAGGGGAGTTCTTTCCGGCAATTTTATTCAGCCGATCATACAGTATCAGCATGAATTACTAAAATATCTAAGAGTGAACGGTTCAGAAACCAAAGTACGACGGCAGACAGACACATCACCCTCAACATAAGGGTTTTTCGAGGATGACCTATAAAACTCTAAAAACATCATAAGCGAAATTAATTGCGAGTAAAAAAATACAACATTAGCCAGTTTAATAATTCCATTGTTTTATGGGTGTTTACTTAGACAGTTATACTATTCGATGACAAAGGATAATAAGCTAATTATCATCTGTTTATAATTACACTTAGAATGACGAAAAGCACTCTAATTTTATAGAGTCTGGGCAAATACTACGCATTTGAATTCCTCAAAAAATTATAATGGCCTGATAGTGTTTTCAGTTTCCACCTCAAGTATAACAATAAACTTTAAATTTGAACAGGGAAACTAATTAAGTTGATAGAATATAAAATGAAAGTAAATTAAGATATAAAAAGTATTATATATTTATTTTTTTAAAAAAAAACACGCTTTTATAAACCATGCACTAAAAAGGAGGAAATAATTGTTTTAATACAGCCATACTGCAACGAGCCAGCACTGCGTATTTCACCATAGATAAAAACTTGCTTTTTTTTTTATAAAAAACTATCAACAGTTTTTCATTTATCGATAGAGCTAAAATGCATTATCTGTGCCAGTTTCAGGTTTCTAGGTAGTCGAGAAGAGGGTCAAATTTACCTTACAAGATTTGTCATGGACAAACAGGTGAAGTAAATTAAAAGAGTGCAAAAATGTTAAAATTTAGACGTAATGTTTTGAGTTTGGAACAATTGTTGATTCAAAGGAAAAAATGGATAACTCCTTTTTAGTTTGGCATTAAAATTAATATTGTTATTTCCTTATATGTATATATACTAGTACAGTGACTGATTATTAACATAGCTAAGATAAATAGGGGTTTCACAAGATTATCTAGGACCTGAGTAGAAAAATAAAATAATCACAATCCTTTCATTCCAATGACATCCATACAAAACACACCAAATTCGAAGACGAGGTAAGCTGCTTAAAACTAGATTAATAGATACGGTTGAGAACGGGTTATTAGAGCCCAAGCACTGCTGACTTAGGAATAAACTGTTGTAAAGTAGTGCTGCAGTGCCATGTGCAAGAGCTTCACATTTTTCCACATGTTCTGCATTGTGCCTGTCAAGTAAGCATGTTGGGTTGTTTTTGAACATGCCCAGAGTAAGGAGATGTCTTCTTTGTTTGAAACACCTCTCCCTACCATCTATCCTATTCCTAAACAGGAACTTTTCTTAAAACAAACCTATAACTTAATCTTTTTAATTAAAACACTTATAGGAATCCTATTTTTAGGGTCAATAAATTTTAAGTTGGAAAAGTTAATTGCAATGTTTTTATGTTTGAATGACATTTGTTATATATCCGAGTATAGAGACTAAATAGAGTAGCTTAAAGAGGGAAGGCAGATGGCACCATTTTCTCAGGACTATCCCCACCACTAGAATACAAAAAATGAAACCTTCGTCCTGGTTGACAAAGTTGTCAGTTTTCAAATTATAATATGAACACCTTTTAAATACCTGTCTCCTGTCATATCACTACATTTTTACCCTGAGAAAAGTCTTGTATTTTATAGCTTGTTTATATTCTGGGGGAGGGGGAAGCTGGTGCCATTCCCCACTCCCTCCGGCCTATATCATGACACCTCTATTTAGTCTCTATACTCGGTGATTGTTCCTACGATAACTTCTAACTAGGTAAGGTGGGGCTGTCAGAGTTGTATCGGTTAGACTATGCAACTAAGCTCTGAATCCGTTTAAGTAAGTTGAAGCCCTAAAACACATTCTCTATAAATAAATATTCAACAATATAAAACTTTAGAGGAAGGTTGTTGAACCTTGTTAAACTGAAATAAATACTGGTTAGAATCCAACTAGTTTTATACTACAATAAGTATACAGAGGTTTTAAAATACAAAGATTTAAAAAAATAATTAAATTGTCTGCAAATATTAATAACTTAAGGGGAAATAGATCCAAAGAGTAAGTGGTGGCGTTGAAAAAGAGCATTAAGTTTTCCTATAAAACCAAATTAGAAACAACAATTTTTTTTTTCCTTATCAGCAAAGGGAGATATATTCCAGTAAATACAGAGATAGATGTTTAATTTTGCAGACATATTGGTTTGTAATGTACTAACATTACAAAAAAAAATTGTGTCTACAGTAGTTGGTTAGGACAGAGAAACACACACAAAAAAACAACGACAATAGAACAACATAAAGAGGTAAAAAAAGTGATGTAGTGTAATAATAAACTATCTACTACAATTCAACTACTATAATAATAATAATAATGGAAACTGTAACTATTTGCAATTGATTCATGCTATAAATCTATCACTGAAAGGATAGATGGAATAAATCCAGTTTTAATCAAAACCTGCAACCTTTGATTGTGACAGAATCTAAGAAAACTTCAGACAAAGATAAATCATATTTAACTTTAAAATGATAAGTTTAGTTCATTGTCAAGAATCAGGTCAAACAATGAAAAGAGTAAAAAAAAAAAAAAAAAATGATCGGGCCATCTTCATATTATAATTTGGTCTGCAAAAAACTCTCCACAAATTTCAGAATATAAATCATTCAAAAAATATATTAATATGTTTTTAAAACAAGATATGACTATTCACTTAAATATACACTGATCCTATAATAAATACTTAGATTTATCTGCTAACTGACAAGGTCAAAACAACCAATTGTCTAAAAAAGTAATTGATAATTATCATCTCCTTATGCCCAGATAGTTAAGCAGCACTTGAAGCTCTCTGCACTCCAAGTATCGACTCAGCTCTGGTTAAAGAGTGTCAAGAGTCCATTAAAGCTGCTTGCAGAAGGAAAAGAGATTATACTGCTTTATTTTTTAAAGGAAATCCAGATGGCTTATGGGACTGAGTAGACCTGACTTTAGAAACATAGTGGGAGTCTTAACTGGATACTGCCAACTCAGAAGACATCAGGCATTATTAAAAAAATGGAAGATGCCCCCCCCCCCCTTGTCCAGTGTGCGGTGACGAAGAGGAAACGGCTGACCACTTTATGGGAGTATGTGAAGGATATGTGTTCTATAATACTAATTATAGAATAAAAAATATTTGTTGTTTTAATAATAGAACACAAGCACAACAACTTTTTATTTATTTCTTACATTATCTGTCAAAACAATGAAACCCAGGTTCATTTACATTTGTCATTACGTAGTAATACAGGCTTGTTTACATAATAAATTATAATTAATAAGTACTGTCAATATTATCTAACATCCTTTCCTTTCAAGCTAAACTTTCAAGATACTAATTTTCAGATTTTCTGTGTTTTATCAAGATCTCATTCCTCCTATAGATAGCACCATTCTCAGCTCTAATATCATAAGATCTGTTATCATACTTAGACTCAATCACACCTTTCCTCCACTTCTCATCTTCCTTTCTTTTCTTATAATACACTTCCTTCTTCATAAGATCTCTCTTCAAAATAAGATTCATCTTATTTTGTTTTATATTATTTCTCTTGGATTCGTAAATGATGGTACATCACATCTAAGTCATCGATTCATCAACCTTCTAGCAAGATTAACATTAATCTCATTCCGAGTATTGCTCCATAATAGTAATGCCTCGTAGAAATCCTGATCATCATCTATAGACTTCTTGACAAGAGATTTACATATTTTTACAGCAGACCCAGCCTTATCATTACCTTCTGAATGATACAGACTTGAGGTAATGTGTTAATAGTTCCACTTTTCGCAGAAATCACCAAATTGTGCTAATGTGAAGTATACCCGTGTATGAGGGCCTTAAGAAACAATGTAAATTGAGTCATTTACTTGTCCCTTCCGGTGAGTCACTAGCCTAACGAATAGATAAATAAATAAAAATAAGAATTTTTAAAAGTACTCACTGTAGAATGCCTCCAATAGCGGATTAGTTCATGAATATCAGTACTAGGAGCATACAGCAGAAAGTCCCGCCACTCATTAAAGCTAATTTCCAAACTGCCGTCAGTATCCATTCTAATAAAAATAAAACAAATAATTTATTAAGTACAAGAAAACAAATAAACAATTATAGAAAATGCTAATAATATGAGTTTGAAGAAATATTATTCTACAAGAAATGTAGACTATGTATTTAGGAACGCAGCAGCGTTCCGCCCCGCCAAGTCAAAAAGACAAAATTTCACAAAAGCTGCCAGTGTATATACTGTAGGTGACAAACTAGGGTTTTTGAGGGTCTGCAGCGTGGAATACGTACAAGCTACCTAAATATTTTTTTAATATCTTTGAAGGCCGTGTCCTGTAGATCAAAATAAAAAAATAAAAAGTCGAAATCGGTCAAGTAGAAGTAGAGAAAAATAGGTTTGAAAATGGTAGTTTTGATGACTTCTTATTCTTCCTTCATTTTACATTGACGCACCTACAGCCTAAACTACTGAACCGATTTTAATGAATGAGGGAAGGAGAAGAAGCTGATAAGTATCTAAGTTGACAGTGTTGGGTCAGGAGAAACTGCCAACATCACTTGGCGGGGCAGAAAGTTGATTTCACAACTTTTTTGGACCACAGACTTGGCGGGGTGTTTTTTTTACCACCAAGTGGTTTTTGGTCAGATATGTACACAATCTATTTGGATGGATAAACAAAATTGGACAAATTACAAAGAAGAGCACAAAAACATTTTGTTTTTGTGGCAAGAATTGAATTTGTCCCATAATAAAAACCAATTATTCTAAATCATGAAACAATTTTTCATATAATTCCAATGTGCCTTATAAACACAATCTGCAAATTAGATCAACAGCTATCATACAACCAATAAACAATAATATTATATCAGCTAATTTATATATTAAAGAAGCATTAAGCCCCTGGCAACAGGCTTAATTTTATAATAAGAAAAAATATATAAATATCTATTTAAATAAGTTATTATATCTATTCGAAGACCGAAAAATCAAAACAAACATTTATTTTTATTGGAATAAATTTGGTTGCCTTAGCTTAGCAATAACAAATAATTTCGAGGTGAGTCATCTCTGGGACACTCAATTAAATAAATGATAATATTAGCTTATTTAAAATTTTAAATATTCACATTTTTACTGCTCTGAAAGTTCTAATGCAAAAAGTGTCAATCACACATTCATTAATCCTTTATTATATTAAATGCATAAACCTAACTAGCAATTTGTAACTATTGTTTTCAGGAAAACAAACGACATTACAACAACAATCTCTTATTATAATATTAATGGTGACAGAATTTTTATCAGGATACTTCATTAAAATTGATAATGTTATCAAATGTGAAAAAAATAAAACTCTCTGAAAGTGCAGCGAAAGTAAAAAAGGCTGAGAGATAGAGCAAATGATTCATTGAGGGCATTAGAAGAACTGTTTCTAAACACCAACACATTTAACGCGTGGGCTTGGAATTTAATTATCAATGAAGCTTACTGAGGACACAACTCAACAGCTAATTGAGCTTACATCACATATGAATCTAGTCAACTATGCCGTTTACATTAATACATCAAACTTAGATTAACATGTGCAATTAATAATGTAAGAATAAAAATGACAACCTAAAATCTCTATTAATTTCTTATAAGAAAAATGTCAAATAATTATACCGTACAACTTAAAAATGAAATTAATAGTTAATATAGTTAATAGTATAAATTTATATTTTATGGTACATATCCATAATGAAAGTAAAGTGGTAAAGGTAGAAATAAACAGGTCAAGTGTGTGCTAGTCAGCACACAGCAAGGGTCCGTAGGCCACACTGTAAACAGTGCAGACGGTTGAAATTAAGCTGGTGCTATCTGGAGTCTACTTTCGACAAACCATCCATATTTCATAAAAATCAGATGAGAACTTTTGAAGATATAGGTGTAAATCAATGTATGTTTGTGCGCATGTATGTTGAAACTTATATGGAAATGGGCTAATTATGACCTACCATACAAATTTCATTCAAATTAGACGGGTAGTTTTTATGATATATTGGTTTGCAAAAATAGAATGACAGACAGCCTGATACGGAACCAAAAATGTTCCCTGATGTCTAAAAACGGATTTCTATCTTGAAATTTTTGAAATTGGAGACATAAAATATTTTTGTTCTTCAGAACGATTACATAGCTTCCACTACCTTTGGTAAGCTCGGAAGCAAAAAACACTATTACTAGTTCAATTGATCTATATATTGACATACAATAAATTTATATAAAATATATTTTTATGTGTGATATTTATGGTTTGATAATATACTGTTGCCAGTTTATCTTGTTCATTACTGTAACTGTTTGATTTAATTTATTCCTTAACCAGATGCGTACAGGAAATCCTCAAGAAAAAAGCCTCTGGGATTCCCTTGAGGATATCCTCAACCAAACCCTAGCCCAAACACGTAGAATATTTCCTCAAGGAAATGCCCTCCAGGATTTCCTCTACCGAGACCCTCGCCTTTCACAACCCAAACTTCAACAATCCTCGAGGCCGACTGCCGCTAATGCAATTCACACTGCATCTGACTGCGTAGTTCCGGCCTCAAGAAGGCATAAAAATTGATTTTTGTTCGGGATTTCTGTGACAACACTCCACAAGTGGCCTCAGGACCTCCACACACGAAATTCCTCCAGGTATGGAATGCACAACCTTAAGGATTTCCTGTACATTTATGGCCGACCACCTTAGGGTAACATTGTTTTCCCAAATATTGTTGTTAATCACATAAATTGAGGATTTTAGTTATAACTTCTAGAAGTGTCCTCTGAAGTGATAAAAACTGATTACTATAAATAGTATGTAACACTATTCTTTAGTAGTTTTGACGGAGATTTTATGGTATTTAGATAACATTATGGTATTATTAGGTAACTGAGTAAATAAATATTAACGCACATCTAAGGAAAAATCAGTCTCTATATATATTGTCTGACCACAAGAATAATTACAAATTTAAAAAAATTAAATTAAAACCGTTTTCGACTCAACGTCATTGATTGTTTTACATTGCTTGTTTTTTAACATATATTATAAGAGAAAACAAAAAAAAGAGGAAGGCAGGTGGGGATGTGTAGGTGTAAAGGTTTAAGAGGTGGAGGGGTAGGCTTGACGGCTTGGATGAAGTTGGAGGACTACTGGGCTCAGGTAAAAGGTATACACTATAAATAACAATAAGAACTTGTAACAGTATAATATTATCAAACCATAAATAACACACATAAAAATACATTAATGTATAAAAAATATATTTTATAGAAATTTATTGTATGCCAATATATCGATCAATTGAACTAGCAATAGTGTTTTTTGCTTATTATTATTTATTTACTCAGTTACCTAATAACACCATAATGTTATGTAACACTACTAATCGTAAATAAAATATTACTTGTTCAAAGTAATTCCATGTTATTCTTTCTCATTGACTCTCACATTAATTTTTAAAAAGAATAAATAAATACATAATTAATTTAATATTAAATTACAATAATTAATAGTATGTTAATTTGAGGTTTTAAAATTACATGCAGAAAGAGGAATCCTGTTATTTGATATAAAACATCAAGAGAATATAAAAGCAAATACCTTTTAAGTAATTTTCTAGCTTCGTTGACTTCCACCTCAACTCCTAGTTCTTTAAATGCTTTAATTAATTCTTCTAAGTCTATTTTGCCTGAAAACAAATAAAATATATATTTAAATACACATAAATTAAATTAAATTTTAGATTAAAAAGCATTAAATCTTTTTTCAATTCAGTCTCCTCAAATTCGAAGATAATTATAACACCTTACTTAGATTAGTTTTCTAGGAGTGACCTTTGTAAATAAATGCTTTTATTATACATCTTATACAATATTTTAGATATCATATAATAGGATTTAGAAAAGAATGGATACGATGAGGGAGGAAAACCCTCAAAGGCTTCATGTCAGTCGGCCAACCTTATAAAACTTGTAGCATACATAAATATGTATGGGTGGTTCTCAGACTACAGGCAATTTTCATGTCCACACTCTTCAAAATGCACATAGTGCTATAATTTTATTTTTATTTTTTAGATAAATTATTTCTACCATAAATATGCAAGTTAAAATTAAATGTAAATATGCTTTAACAACGTTTTTAATAATATTTGGCTATAAAAATATGTTAAGAAGTGGTAAAACTGTAATTACCATGGAAGTCCAGAAATAGGATTTTAACATTTTTTTTGTTAATATATTTACTTTAAATAAGTGTATGGATAAAAGTTATAAATACATGCATTCAATACTAGTGAATAGTTAATAAAACGCAATATTTAATTTTAAAAAATGATTGTATTTATTTTCAGAGCATTTTGACTTGTGTCCTTTTGTTATTTGTCATTACCATGCTCGAAATAAAAACAAATCGTAGAGAAATTTAGTGTAAGGAATATTTTTTTTTCTCCGTCATCGAAAGTCTTTTGGCATGCCTGAGGATAATAAAAGGCAGTGAGTTTCATGTTATTCAAGATGAGCCTGCTTCTACCATCAAAAGAAATCACTTGTTCTAGTATGTACCTTTTTAATTGAAATTACCATGGTTGTTTATAACTATAACACAGGTTATAATTGTTTGTGAACAATTTTGTTCCTGTGATTTATTAGCATAATACTGCCTGTTTACATTATGTCAACAATATATTTTATAAAGACATTTTTAAAGTAAATAATTTACTTACAATTTTGAAATGTAATTACCATGTCTTTAAATAGTTGTAATTACTGTGGGTCTTATTCATTTTTAAAAACCACTGTAGTTACAGTTTTACCACTTCTTAACATATTTTTATAGCCAAATAATATTAAAAATGTTGTTAAAGCATATTTACATTTAATTTTAACTTGCATATTTATGGTAGAAATAATTTATCTAAAAAATAAAATAAAATTATAGCACTATGTGCAATTTGAAGATTGTGGACATGAAAATTGCCTGTAGTCTGAGAACCACCCGTATTATCTTTATAATGCAATAATCATTCATGATGATTAAATTAAGTTTAAGAATATACTTCGGAGTTAATTAAACAAATTAACACATCTATTAAATAAATATGAAGGGTATCTTCTTAAAGTGTACCATTCAGTGATTATTAATAATTTTTCTGTGAAATAAAATACATACCATCCTGATTTTTGTCAATATGTGAGAAGCCGAGCCGGAGGTTCTTTTCATGTTCTTTCACATAGTGAATGAACTCAGCAAGCGATATATCACTGCTTTTATTAATATCCGCCCTCTCCATGAATTTCTGTAAATAATAAATGAATGTTACAAATGGAATATATCCAAAACAATACCTTTTCATATTAATTTATACAAAATAAGGTTCAACATTAAATAATTTAAAGTGAATGAAGAAACAAAAGGCTCCCTTAATACTTGAGCATGATAAATACTCTAGGAGTCTACCTAAATTTTTTTATTTTTTTATTCTCATACATTTAATTTTTACTTAACAGTGAGACAATCTGATAAGGCATAGCAAAACTAACAAAAATCTACAATGGTTTTAGAGAAGTCATATTTTTCAGACTCCTCTGTCTGAAGAAGCAGATATGTGAAAAGCAATCTGAGGCCTAAAATGTCTAAATCCTTAAAGAAACCATGTATGTTAGCAGGCCTCGATCTAGGGTGCATAGTGCCCTGGGGTCCTAGACAGAGCATTTTTATGGCGCCCCAATAATTTTTGATGATCAAGGAGAAGGAATGGAGTTTCCTGCAAAAAAATTATAAAAAGGTCAGTGATTTTTGAGAGTTCTGAATTTTTGGCACACCGCTGGAACCGGCGCCCTGAGCAAGTGCCCACTCTGCCCTTTGGTGGCTCATAGTTATTTATGTTTTTCTGTTATCAGCAACATCAAGGAGAACCCTCAAATCAAGATATCACAGAAGAAGGATTTGACAAAACCAATCTGGAAAAAGATATAGAAGAATATGCAGCTTTCTCTCATTAGGCATACCCTTCCCAATTTTGTTTGTAAATTTGCCTAATAGACCCTAAATGGTAGAATCGACCTTTTCAGCACTTCATTCTTTAGAAAAGGTTGTTACAAGCTAGGTTTACAAATTCTCAATTTTACTTTAAGTGGTACCTCTACTGAACGTGTGTAAGCCAAATTACATTGAAATTATTTAATTATTTTAGATTCCCCACTACTCCAAAGACATAAATTATTTGAAAAACACTTTCTTTGATTCAGGGGACCATGAAACTTATAAAACTATCAACAATAAAAACAAAAATTGTCCCTAAAAAAATTTCTCTTTATACATAAAGGATAAATGAGGCACATTAAAACAAGTTATGTAATATTATTTATTTCATATTTAGAAAAATAATGTGAAAAATAAAAATAAAATAACTAGAAGATTAAACTAAAGGTCATTCTCAAGAAGACTTTTAATAATAAATATTATTTTTTAAAAGATAAATATTAATAAGAGTAAATATTAGTTATTAAATAATAATTTCTTAATTTAAATCTACTATTATTATATTGCTTATACTAGGAGTAAAGTTGTCTCATTACTTTAAAAATAAAACATGTAATAAATAAAAGCTTATTTTTATATTAAGAGACTAACTATTGATAGTAGTTAATTAGGATATTATCGATTTTAAATGAATACTTTTATGTAATAATTGTTAAAGTAAAATAATAAACAATGCTATTTTATTTATTGAGTTTCAGTAGTAAAATAGAACATATTTTTGACTCAATAAGAAAGATGTCAAGAAAATAATATTTAATATCTAACATTTAATCCTATTCAGGTTTAATCGAATTAAAAAAATCAAGAATTAATTAACTGTTTGAGTTTGAAGAAATAATCCCATTACATACATCATATTGCCTCTAAAGTGGTACAAAATTGATTACCAGAAACTGACCACACCCCAACAATAGAAATAAAAAGCTAAAATATCACCTTAAAATTTAGTTAGTTTTACCATGACTCATAGGTGAATAACACTCAAAAGCTCACATGTAAAAAAGTACATCACGATGATAAGATACTGATGATGATGGAATTTAAAAAAAAAAAAATTTTAATTCAATTGCTGAAACCTAATTACCCTAAAATTTAATATGCTGGCTGAATTTAGAAAAGGAAAATTAAAAATTTCCATATAAAACATAAAAATTTGTACCCGAAATTCAGGGAACATTTTATGCATGCGTTCACACACATGAGTATTATCAAGTGGCACTAGCATCGGCTTATAATTTTACAATTGTAGTAGGTACACAAGATTACAATTTTCACTTTCTCATATAAAGAGAAATTATTGTGATGGGACGAAAATTAGATTTTAATACTTTGATGGATTCAAACATTTTGAGGTCATCTGAGTCCAAAAAAGTGGTTTTAAAAAAAAGATTCTGTCGTCTTTGCAGATGCTTGGATCCTAAACTACTGGGACAATTTTGACATACATGTTCAGAATTTATCATAGCCCAAGGCAAAATCGAGAAATGAATTGTAGCCCCAAATTTGTAGAAGCTACCCCCCCCCCCAAAAAAAAATCTTAAAAAACCAAATTATTTCTTGAAAACAGTTCTGAGAATTTTGATTAAAAAATCCTAAAATGTAGCCCATTTAAATACAAATCTAAGGATATAAGCCATTTTCCTGGGAAAAATCTAGTTTCCAAGGTATTAATGATAATAAATTTGATTTTGTTGAAAATTGAGGAAACGGAAGCAGCAAATGATTTAGCAACTACAACTAGCATGGGTACCAACCTAATATTCTAATAAAAATTAATAGAACTATTTCCTTCAAAATTATCCTATCTTTAAGAGGAATATAGCAATGTATGTGATTACAATAATTAGTAGAAGGCAGGGCCTTTGAGGAAGATAAAATAAAAATTAAAAATAGTTCTTGGTATTCAGGCCAAGTTATTTTAAAATAAAAGTTTTAAGTAAATTTCCGATGGAAAAAAAAAACTTCTTTTAATTCTGTTTAATTTACAATAAAATTAATTGAACTCAAAAAATTTAAGATTTTATAATTCAATGACAATAAGATTGTTAAAATAAACACACAATAATTATTTAAGCTTCATTTGATTACCTAAGTAAAAAATAAAATAAAATAATAATATGAAATCAGGCGCGAAGAATAATTTCTTTCGTTAAAAGAAACATTTATCTCATTTACCTATAATGGCAAAAATTCAAGTTGGAAAAATCAGTAGGTAAGTGTTTTCACTCGCATAAAATGCACACCCCTATTTTAGATGAAATAAGTGAGATTTTAAAGTTAATTCACCACTAAAATATTTCATTCAAATAAGTAAAAAAATAATATACATATACAGTGGGTCCCTGGATTGACGTATAAATGGATGAAAAATACTAAATAAAATTTTAATTGAAATTTAATCTTCTGAGGTTCAGCCCTATTTTAATTGAAATTAACTTATGTCGTCATTTTAGTTTCAAAAAATCAAGTAAGTCTTGGAAATTTTCTCAGTTTTTCAAGAAAAACAGAGTAAGAATACAAAATTTTAAAACCCTCTGTCTACTTTGTTATTTTATATTTTTCCATTCCATATTTTGCCTAGGGTGCTGTTAAAAGTAGTTAAAACTAATAAATTTTAGTAGAGTTTTCTGTGCTATAAAATTGAAAATTCCTCTGTTAATATTGTTATTATAGTATGGAAATAAATTTAATCGTTAACTGTTAGTGTTTTTTTTTTTTTCTTATTCTAATTAATTATAATTAGTATCTAAATGTCTTAACAGAGGAATGAAAGTAAACTAAAACTTTTTTGAAATTGCATAATTTATCAATTTTGTAAGAACTTTCCCTAACAAAATTTTTCAATATTTCAACAATTAAAAAAATGTAAATTATGCAATAAATCAAAGTAGGCGGGTTTTAAAATGTTGTATTCTTACTCAGTTTTTTTTTTTCTGAACAACTTTTTTAAATAACATTTTGTCATATCTCCAAGAGAAAAAGCATTTTAATAGTAAGAAAAATTACTTGTAAATTTCCAAGACCTTAAATTATCACATAAATTAGTTCTATTCAACCAGAGCTGAACCCCAGTAGACGAAATTTCGTTTTAAATTTTTTTTTTTTTTACCTATTCATGCGTCAATCCAGGGACACACTATAGGGTTCTTTAGCTATCTTTGCCCCCCTGTGGGGGGCAAAATATTGGAGATAGAAAAAATTGTTTCAAGTAAAAGTTTATTATTTTTCACTGTAGAATCCAAATATGCTATCAAAAATATACATTCCAATTTGAAATTCTGAAGTTGGGTGGCCTGGGGGCAAAGTGGGTGGTTGCCCCTAGTGGGTGATTGCATGAAAACAAACTTCCCTTTGCATGGTAGAGATCCCCCAAGTTTCATTAATTTATCTCAAACCGTTCAAAAGTTAAGAGGGGGGGGGGGGGAGACTTTTGGACCACCCTGTATGTATGTGTGTAAGTAAAAAACTTACATTTAAGTACATGGATATATACATGTAACCTACTAACACTATTTACTTTTCAGATTATTACTTTCCTTAATATCCAAAGGCCAAAATTTACATAAAATATTACTTGTTTATTCAAACATTCAAGGCCTCCTGCAAAGCGTGATAACAACAAAAGAGTCATTATTTTTCCAATGTGGGAATTTAGAGTCAACTAACTTATAATTGAATTTGTTTTTTTTTTATATAAAAAAAAAGATTAATTATTAACAAAAATTATTAAACCAAAAACATGTTTCATTTAAAGTAATTTTTTCCTGTGAGTACCTTCAGTTATGGAAAATATTTGCTAAAGATACAGGCTTTGAGGATTCTTCTGGAGTTATGAAGGTGTAGACCTTGCGTACTATTGTGATAGTACTTCAATAGTGAAGTTAATATTAATGTAGGACATACTAATATAGTTAATATTAGGAGTACCATGATTTTCATGTCAAGATATTATCCTTAATAGCTATATTTGTTTTTAATAGAATAGGAGGTAAAAATCGTTTAACACGAAACTGAGGGGACCAAAATATTTTTTTTCCGTGGTAGGCTGTGAAATAGTAACTTTAGAGCCTAAAAAACATAGCTAAAATCCATTATTTCATTACGTGGACTTAAAAAATCTTTTCATTACTCCTAGCTGTAAAGAAAAAATCTTTTACGTCCTAGGCACTAAAAGATTTTTTTCTTTACGGCGGGTAGTTGTCAAAACTTCCGTTAGTAGTGCTGCAGTCTTTGTAGAAATGCTTCTAGTACGATAAAAATCCGCTAGATGTCAATGCGTTTTATTTATCTTTTCTTATAGTGTAACCTCATTTTAAGGTTTCTTTTTTTAAGTCTTAAGTATGTACTAATATTTGTTATTATTATATATTGATTAGTGATTAATATTTAATGTTTTTTCATTGTCTGCTACCTCGGAAAAAATAGCATATGCTACGCGACTTTGAAGTGTTTTTTCTTTACCTTGGCAATATTTACTGTCTCGCTTCGCTCGACAGTAAATGTAATTGCCGCGGTAAAGAAAAAACTCACTTCACAGCCTTGTAACATAATATACTATTAAAAGAGTTTCTTGTTAAACAATGCACACAAAAAAAAAAATCACCATATTTTTATGTAAAATGTTTTAATACGAGATAAGTACATGGTATATGCACATCTGAATTTAATAAAAAAAAATTTAAAAAGTCCAGTCATGCACCATGACTTAATGAGCGAATTTTCAGAGTACAGTAATTATTTTACAGAATATTATTTTAAGAATATAGTAACACTTTTGTCAATTTTTTCATATAAGAGGGGGTTAAAATGGAAAAACCAAGTTTTTATGATATTTTTGACCCTAAATTGTCAATATTTGACCCCTATATGGAGTCCAAAAATTCTGGCCAACGAACTCATTCTTTCTTTTGATATTATAACATTTGATTGGATTTTTTTAAGTGCATTCTAGGGTGAGATATCATCTGGAGTGACACATACATATATCATACAAAAAAAATGTTAAATTTCTGGTCTAAAACGGATTGCCATGGAGAAAATGTTCAAAAATTCGCAGTACAAAACTTTTGAAGCCTAATAGCTTAATTTTCTTTGAAAATTCGCTAAAATGTTAATAAAAACTTAATCATTTTAAATTTTTTAAAAAAACAAATTTATTGACTTTTTTGGAAAATAATCTGAAATTTACAGTATTTCAAAGTCAGGTTAAAGGGCTCTCGCCTGGGTGTCTTATTTTTATTTCCCCTCTACATTCCCGACGTATTAAATAATATGTATGAATTTTTGTGTTAAGAGATTTTTTTTTTTTTTTCGTAATAAAAGAAGATAAATGTATGAAAATACCTAGTATTTTGTTGGGACGACAATATTTTTTCATGTCAAGCATCTTCGTGTAAAACGTATTTCACTGTAGTTGACTAAACCACCAAACTGTGGATCTCAGTTTTTTTCTTATTTCCAACCCTTATCTTGTTTTTCACTCAAATAACCTTAGATCTATTTTCAAGTTGAATAGCAATGCATTATGTAATTTGTAACTTTGTCCCTCGTACAGTATAATCTTCTTATAGTGTGGTCTAGATTGTTATCGTCGGCTGTATTTTGACCAACTCCTTGTCATATTCATGCCTTGTCATGAAGAGTATTTTATGAATTTATTTTCCACTATTATTTGGTATCTTCACAAAAGTTTTATTTTTATTTTTTTTTTAATTTTACAACCCACACTAAAAGAAAATAAATGATGTAATAATAACACTTCAAATAAAAGAAAAAAAAATAAGTATGAGTATTATTGTGACCAATTTAAAACGCCTAATTCAAAAACAAAACAATCCGATAAAAATTCAAGAAAAATAATAATAGATTAATTAAATAAAGAAATGTAAATTGAAATAAAAGATGAAGAGAAAGATAGGTAAAACTAATTAATTATAATAAAATTTAAAGACTAAACGCAACTTGAGAAATATATATATTTTTTTTTATACAAACGCAAAACCTTTTTTTCTTTCTTTTCATTCATGATATTAAATTACTTAAAAATAAATAGATTAATGTGAGGAAGTCAATAGGGGCAAAAAAGTCTAATCTTGGTAAGAACTGAACCTACATCAGGTCTTCAGCCCAGAAGCAAATGTTTTGTGTTTTAACCAATTCCATTTTTTAACAGCATTCATACTCAGATTTATCAATCAAAATGAAGCCATAAGTTTAACAGGTATATTAAACTGCATCTATATGAGAGCCGTACATTTAGGTCGGTCCAACAATTTCTAGGTCAGACAATAATTCTAAGTTTTACTTTTCACACGAGTATATTCTCTGGAGCACTAATTCTAAATTCTATTTATTTAAGCAATAATTGAAGTAAATAAAGAGTAATTGAATGCATTAGCCCAAAAGAATAGTCTGACAAAACTTTAAATGAGGTATGTATAATGTAGCAGACACTAATATATTGAAATAGATTAGTGTGTAAATCCTTTAACAGCAGTAGGATAAGCTTAATTAGTAAAAAAGTGGTAATTATGAATTGTATGATATTTTAGCCATACACACATTATACTTCTACATTAGCTTTAACCAATAGACAAGTCCCTCTATTATCAAATACCATCTAAACTAATATTAATTCGAGTTCTTCTGAAAATTTAAGAAATTCTACAAATGCACTCAAATAATAATTTGAGTGCAATGTGAATGTAAAATTCCACCGGAGATATTCTATAAAAGAGAGATCGATTAGTCTAGGTAGTTGATAGCATGCCAACAAGGAGCGGATATCGGTGTGTGAATCCGAAATATAGGCCTGTAGGTACCAACTTCTTTTAGCAATATAATTTACCCATCTTATATTTGGCATTGAAGATAATGAAAAATAGGCAAATGCTAGACAAGAGCAGATCGTAAGAAAACAAGGCTCGGTTTACAAGAGAAAGGCACAGAGCAATTAACTCGGTCAACACTTACTTCGGCATATTTGTGGTGGACACCGAAGTCTTTAAGAGCGACCGACAGATCGTGGATGTCGATTTTACCGTTTCCATCCAAGTCCAAGTTCTTAAAGATATTTTCCAGTCTCTCTTCATCTTCGTGAGGAAGTTCGTGGAAATAATGGGGCGGATTTTTGTACACTGGGTCCGTCGATATTTTAATGTGGGCACTCACCATGGTTTAAACACCGATACACATAACACGAAACAAATAAACGACGCGATTCGATAGAAGTACGGATAAAATTATTTAACGGATTAATATCAAAAGAAAAGAGTAACCGCAAGCCCCGACGTGAATAATGTCATTCCGCAGATGTTTAGCAGTCCGCAGGCGCAGGGCGCAATGAGGATTTCGCCATTTTTGATCAGCTGCCATGTGATTTTATCTATGGAACGTCACTGTCAAACTATAGATTGTAATTCAGCCGTAGATGAAGTAAAGACACCAGTCATAATAATAGTTATATCTTATTTTGTCCTAAATTTTTCGTTTCATTTCACTTTTATTATTCGTTATTTATTTAAATATAAAATAAAAACAATGGAAATCTATGAATGTGGTTAAAATAAAACTTAAAAAATTCAAGACAAAAAGGTTATTATACGATATTACCGTGCATTCTAGCGGCTTTATAATAAACTAAAAACTAACATTAGTATGGAAATAATTCCCCTGTAATTCCCTATGTTTAAAATATAATAGTAAAATTAGTAAAAATGTATATATTTAACACTTTTTTAAGGCGTATGTATTTAAAATAATTTAAATAAAATAAAACTATCGATTTTTTAATCATTCAACAATTCAAATTTATATTCATTTGAATGAGTTATTTTTGTTCTCTACCTGTTTTCGTCTAAGCCTAATCATCAAAAACTAGCTTGAGTATTTCATTCTTCAAATGAAAACAATACAATGTGTCAAAATTCTTTCTCTTTTAAAAAAAAAAAAACTTGTCAACTTTTAAGGCCACCCTACACGATCAATCTGATTGTCAATCTGATTGAATCAATCAGATTGAAGTAGATTGACAATCCTGCCTTCAATCACAAGGGACCCTACACGTTCAATCAGATTGACAATCATTTTATAATATGTTTTGGCTAAAGTGAATTGTACGGTGTCATTGCCATTGAATTTTATACTTCAATTTGGACATCAAGCTGGTCTATATGCAGCAGGGTTATTTTTCTTCAGAAAATGAGTGGAACATAGCGAAGCGGCCGTTTAAAATTCTAGGGCAAAAAAAAAAATTTGTACTTTAATTCTGTAAACAGCACCGTACAATTCACTTTTACCTATTTTTTTTAATGTTTTAATATTCAATTGCTTATAAATATGTAGCTGAATAGAATTTATTAAATTCTTTTATACCTGCTTTGTGATTAATTTTATTTTTATACACTGATAATGTATAATTTGCTTTTTAAAATTATTTTTCTTTAATCACTATCTTCTATCTTTACTAAATAAATTTCAAGTAAAAACATTTTTAAAAAACAAGCTTTTATTCGTATTCTTCGTAGCAAACCCTTTCATTTGATACCCATATAATGGACGTGCTTAAAAAAGGAGAGATGGCACGCAACGCACTGGACTGAAGAAAAGATTGATGAAGCCACTACACGGTCAGTCAGATTGACAGAATCCCCCGCCACTCACAGAATCCCCCACCACCTCGCATGATTGAAGCTCGGATTTCAGAATATCTGGAAATCCGTCAATCACATTCATCAATCCATCAATCTTGCCCCTACACGTTCAATCAGATTGTCAACCCTACGTCAGATTGACAATCAGATTGATCGTGTAGGGTGGCCTTTAAAATTAAAACATAAAAATAAATACTTGATAGATAAAAATTAAAAAATAAATATGTATGAGGTACTTCTTCATTACATATCTACAAAATTTACATAAAGTTATCTAAACAAATAATTAAATACTTTGTTGATGAATATTAACCCACCATTTATTAAACAACTATTAAAATATATAAAAAGAAAGCCTAGTAGGTAGTAGGACAGAAAAGCTCCCTACACTTTTAAATGTAGACGTCTGACGTCTTCTACATTTATTTTTATTAACTTTAAGACCACCCTTCAATAGGTACCTGCCTTTAATCTGCCCGCCACTGCCTGGCTAAACCTTTTCGACTTTCCCTATAAGCCAAGTATTTCTTGGTTGATTTTTCTCGATAATTAAAACCATGTCTCCAATATTTAGAGCTGCTGCCCCTTTGCTCCATATTTACTTTCTGCTAATTGTGGTAAATATTCTTTTAACCATCTTTTCTAAAATAAATCAGCAAAATTCTGTGTCATCCTCCAAATTAGGACCTTAATGGGGTAATGAAGGAAGGGCAACTTTGCTCCTGATTAAACAAGTATTTGGAGTCAGGCAGTCAGTATCTTCATGATCTAAAAACATAGGTGTTAATGGTCGACCATTTATAATATTTTCTACGTCACAGAGTGCAGTTAGAAGGGATTTCAGTTACTTTGTAAACCACCTTTGTACCAAAGTACAAGTGGATAAAATATCCCTTTATTTTAATAGTTATTAACTATGTTATGTTTCCTACTTTTCAACATTTTAAGGAAATCAATACAGCTGGGTAACAAAGTAAAAGAGGCATATAGAGGCGCCTCCACTTTCTTTTCTTTTATGGTGGGTAACATAGTAAACAAGTACTGTTAGAAGTGTCTCTTCTCGAGGTGCTCGTTATCTTTGAGGATCATATAAGGAGGAATTTACTCAGCGAACTAGTCTTTCCTAACAGCCTCCATGTTTGGAGCAGCAAGGGGATTAAACGTCCATTTAATTCCTTTCTCTGCACATCGGGTTGCCAGATTTCAGATGGACAAAACCGGGATACATAGTCGAGGAGTGCCAAGTGATTTTTTTATCTAAAAAAAATGATTACGTATTTTCTCAAAAAACATCTGTATCTCGGAAGCTATTTACAATATAAACCTCATAATGGTCACAAATTATAGGACAATCATTTTACTTAAAAGTTGGTCCTTTTATCAATTCTGCTATAAAAAAAACCTGGGCTTCAGGATTGAAAAAAACAAGCAATTTTGAAAAATTCACTCATATGATTCTTTTATGTGTAAAAAAGTTACCCCTCTTTTTTAAAGATAAAGATTATTTACTTCATGGTGAAAACAGCTAAAACTGGAAAAGTCAAACATTTTAATTTGCATGCTTATTCCATGCAGTTATTACAAATAATGCTACCACTGTCGTTATTTGTCATTGTCATAATTGATAATGCGCTGGAAATAGAATAGTAAAGAATAGTTTTGTATTTTAAGAGAAAAAAAAATTAACTATTTTCGTCATATCTTTGTTGAAAACAAGGACATTTTGGCGTCCCGGGATTCTATGTCCAAGGACGAGTGGCAACCCAACAACTACCGATTCCGTTGTCATGTCAAGGGCCTGCTATCAGCTCATTTTCTGCACTATGAAACATGGTGCCATTGTAAAAATAAATTTCATTAGTATAGCCCCGTCTAGCTGCCATTCGATGTATGGGCAATATTGAGGCACTTTGCAATACTGTCACCCAATAGCGATGCTCCTAACTTTCTATAAGCACAGCCAATAATGACATACAAGTAAACAATATGGGATCAAGGGGGGGGGGGGGGGGGGGGGGGTGATTGTCGGTCTGGATCAAAGAAAGCCAGATGGCAAGAAGTCATATGGCAAGGTGTGGACGTGCCACCCGGCAACATTGCACTTGGCATCCAGAGCCCCTTCTGACACCACTACTACTTTTTTGTGTCTATTTCGTGGTGCCATCTAGATCTGGCTTTGCCGCTTGGCCTTGCCAACTGGCATTGTGCGGCATAGTGTGGACGCGCCTTTACATTATCCCTCTAGCTATGAACATAGGGACGTATAAGTTTCTTTCCAATAGTTTGTTTGGCCCAAGTAAAAGCATGAATTAGAGAGAAAACAAGAATAAAAGAAAGTTACAATCCTGCGGACTCATCTAAATACTGAAAATTTAACAAATAATTCATTAAAAGAAATATCTCGACCAGATCCATTCTCGCAGATACCTATGCTATAATAGTACAACTATGAACTAAAAAAAAAAAAAAAAAACCATGCATTTCATTTCCTTTTTATTTTCTTCCATAAGTCAGTGTCACACATTACATTATGAAATGACAAAAATATGAAGATAATAGAAATTCACTTTTTGACAACATTCCAAAATCAATAGAATGGCGAGACGCCTGGATTACAAATCTCTCCTCAGGAGCAAAAATTAAAGAGGTTTATTATAAAAATTACATTCGTTTTTCAAAAAAGAAAACTTAAATTTAATTTTTTTTAACAGCAAACATTTTGGTTGTGGCAACAATCAAGGTATAGGGACTTAGGGACTATATATCCTCTTCAACTAAGGGTCGGGGAAAGGGGGGGGGGGGGGCTAGCTACAGATCCCCCTAGAATAATTGTCACGCTACCGCCATTGATTCGCCGCATACTTTTGTATAGTATGAGCAAAATAGATAATAGTTTTTAATAGTTATTTATCTAGTATTTTGAAAATTATCAGTTCACACTCAAGGTCTTTATTATCAAGGTCGAAGCCGCTTATTCTGAAATGAATATTTGTTATTAGCTCAGTAAAATTGCAAATTGCGTAATGACTTCATAAAAAGTTGCACAAAAGGTTATTGCGTCCTATCATACACTTAATGTTATTCTATATTTCAGTATGGATTCCACAAAAACCGAGTACCACAACATCGAAACATTCAAGGTTTAAGTTCGAAAATCTGCTTACCAGTCAAACTACGATATTTCTGGAATGGCTTGTCAAAATTTTGTTTTCAATAGCTTAAATTGTTCGGTAAAATGAGCTCTTAAATTTATTATTTCTGGCAGCTAACCGTAAAATTACGGTTTTAGAAAAAAAAAAAAAAAAAAAAAATACACTTTGGAGGCCACTTCCTTCTGCTTCTTCGCAACAGAAGGAAGCAGCATTGGGCGTGGTCAGTACTTGGATGGGTGACCGTTTTGAACTAACTGATTTTTTTAGTAAATTTAAAAAAAAAAAAAAAAAATGTTATACATATTTTTATTTATTTTATTTAATTATTTGAATTTTGGCGGTATTTTGACAGATACAAACTTCGACGTTTAACAAAAGTACCTATTGCACTAATTAATAATTATATTCGCTTATATCTTAATAAACTAATTAATGGAATTTTATCGGGTTTTTTATATTGTTTACCGGTTCCAACGATATCCTATATGTCAAAAACGTATTTATACTTTCGGTGTTTTTAACCGCCAAAGTTTCAAAATTCAAAAATCGATAACTTCAAAATGGCGGCCAATATCAAAATTAAATTTGATGGACTTGTTTGTCATAGAGAGGCGTACATTCGTTCCAAATTTCAACTCGATCGGATCACTTTTCGATTTTTACGATTTGTTTTTACATTTTTGATGATTCAGTAAACTGGGTTCAAGATGGCGGAAAAAGTTGATTTTCCGGGTGGCATAAACTAGGACTGATTTTCTGAAACTCTCTAGGTTAAATACCCTGGGCGCCATGATGATAAAATACATCCATACAAACGTCATGCTGAAAACCACTCAGAGGGTCGTAAAAACACCCAAAACGGATAATTCAGTTAAAATCTCGAAAAGCATTTTTAGGGTGAAAACATTATATTTCCTACCATAGGTGGAAAAATTGGTCCGATGCAACTCAGACAAACTTTCTCATATACGAGTTCATAATTACTTAGCCCAGTGTTTTCCATTTATTAGTTTTCGAGTTTATTTTATTACTGAACATTTTATCAAAATGTATCATAAAAATAATTTCTCCTGGGCGGGGAATCGAACCAGGGCTCTCTCTGTATGTTTGTGTGTTATCGTCATGGCGCCCAGGGTATTTAACCTAGCCTAGAGAGTTAAAACTTGGCAGAAAATCAGTCCTAGTTTATGCCACCCGGAAAATCACCTTTTTCCGCCATCTTGAACCCTTATGTTGTTGTTTTACAATTTACTCCTACCAGTTTGAGTTTGCAACTTTATTTGTAGATTATTTAAAGAAGGCTGCAGTAGAACAGCCGAAACAGGTCAAATTGTTGCAAATACAAAATACAATTCATTTTGTGTGAAGACGTTGTTAGGTTATTGAACTACACTTCTTTCATGATGAGTCGCTCTCACACATTGGAGAAAAATACAGAGGAAGAACTTTTGAATGGCTCTTGAATGACTTTTAAATGGCTATAGTTTGAGATTGATTGATTGTAGTCTTACAATTAAATCCATTAAAGTTAAAAAGGAGTTTAGTTTTATGATTTTTACACTTGATCTTATCTTGGAGCATTATACTAGTTGCGACCTTAAACTTATATATTGCAACATTTTCATTGCCACTTTCTTCCAGTAGGATATATTGATAAAGAATACAACTACGTTCATAGATAACTACAATTCTAAATCTATTAAATTACGTAATAAAGATGATCTACGAGTTGGTTAGAAGGGGAAGGAGCGCCCCCCACTTTCACTGAATCTTAGATCCCAGGTTTCTGGTTTCGGTTTTCAGTGCCCTGCCCCCATCTCATCTTGTCTGCTCTGCTCAGTCAGTTAGTGACCTTGTGCCGGACCAGACCATATTATTTATAAGGTAATTAACATTTCAAATGTCAGCCATTTTTTTAGATTCGTATTTTTAACAATGCAGTGATAGTTTTAAACTGTTGTTAACTCTATTGTTCAATAAAGAATTTAAAGATCAAAGTTAAAAAAAAGTATTAAGTACTACTGTTTTTTATATTAAATCAATCTCGGGAGAATTAAATATCTTTATTTTATTTACAAGAAGATAGGCCGGTTCATACATAAATCATATTACCAATAGGCCTTTACAACTCTACATTATGTATTAAATTATATATAAAATTATATTCATTCGGAGTAATAGTGTTATTTATTAATGGGCTAAATGTAAAATGTAAGATAGCGTAAATCTTGGGTAAAAAATATTAGAGCCACGATATAAAGCAAGCTTACGATATTCATCAAATGAGTTGAAAAATATTATAGGACCTCTATAAAGAAAATAATTTATTGTCGAAAACAGTAACAATTAATCTATCTTATCTAGAGAGGTAACGAATTTAACGTCTTAATCTCAGTTAATTTGCTAGAATAACTTACCCCCCTCCCAAAAAATCGGTCCGAGACAACTCAGACAAACTTTCTCATATACGAGTTCATAATTATTTAGCCCAGTGTTTTCCATTTATTAGTTTTCGTATGTAAATTTTATTATTATTGAACATTTTATAAAAATTTATCATAAAAATAACATCTCCTGGGCGGGGAATCGAACCCGGTGTCTCTCCGTACGCGTTTTAAGCTTTTTTTCTCAGGAACTAGATTTTTCCCGGGAAAACGGCTTATATGGTTAGATTCGTATTTAAATGGGCTACATTTTAGAATTTTTTAATCAAATTTTCGCCTCGGGGTATGATTTTTCTGAACATGTATGCCAAATTTCGTCAAAATCGGCCCAGTAGTTTAGACTCCAGGCGTCTGCACAGACAGTATAGACAGACAGACATTTTTTAAAAACCACTTTTTTGGACTCAGGGGACCTCAAAACGTGTAAATCCATCAAAATCTCCAAATCGAATTTTCGCGCCATCACAATACTTTCTCTTTATATGAGAAAGTAAAAAGGTCGGGAGGAAAAAATTCAGTGAGGCCTACACGGCGTCCATGAATATATTTTTTATCTATATTTCCCAAAAGGCATACTATGTACCCAACTTAATTCCTCGTAAAACACAGGAAAAACATATTCTTTTCTTAACACACAAAAAAGATAAAATTTAGTTACCATGAAAAGAGAAAGAACCATTCCATCCGTGATCAATAATTACGTCAAGGAAGTCCAAGAACTCTTCTAATGGTTGTGTGTACTTTGAAAAAATAGTAGACAGTTCAGTATTTAACTGATTTATATTTTTACCCTTTTCTGAAACAAAACAAGTGCAACACGGATTAACATTTTCTCACTGATCAACATTAATATGAGGCAATGTGTGGCTATCATTGAAGCGTATTGCAATACATTTAGACTATAAAGTAAAATAGTTTATAATAACGAGGGTCATAGTTGAAGATGATAAAAGGTAATGGAGTGAGGTTCACCTAAAAACGTGTAAATCCATTGTTTGGCTGAGAAATCAATGGCAATCGTTCCCTTTAATTAATTTTAATATCATGGGTGTAAGATAACTTTATCCCCTCTAATATGTAAATATTAATTTTCTATGGGTTTCTTAGTTGCTGTGAGTAAATGCTTAACTACTCGACGACTTAAGTGTGAGTGTAGCAAGAATGACAGGAGTACAGGAGGTGTGATCAGAGCTGGATTTACATATTTGGTGGCCAGGGGCCCAAGTAAAATTGCCGCCTAACCCCCCCCCCCCCCCCCCCAAATGTTGTGACAATTTTGAAATTCCAATTTGAAAGTTTGAATGAAAAACAATTTTCAAGTACACAGTATTTATATACAAGTTTTATTTTATAATTAGTCATAATTTAACAGTAACTTCGTTTTTAGGAAATGAAATGTTAAAGTGTAGTTATAAAATAATTTTTAAAAACGGCCAATCATGCACCATGACTTAATGAGCAAATTTTCAAAAAAATCTGTGTATTATTGGCTTATGATAATACAGGAATATTTTGGTTTAGAATTTGGATGGGTGAAAAAAAAATTGGTACACAGGGGTACCGGGTACAAAAATCAAAATAGTATATACCCTTCATGATGCATGTCGTTGGAAAGCTCTAAGAGTACAGTAATTGTTGTTTCAAAAAAAATTTCAAAAAAAAGAATTTTCAAAAATTCGCATTTAAAAATTTTTGAAGCCATTATATATTCCGTAAACCGTCCTTTGCACGGTAAAATTGCACGTAAAAAATTAATGAGATTATTTTTTGTGGGAAATTTTGTTATATTTAATTTTGATAACCACCTTGATTGGTGTCGGAGGAATAGGAAACGAGATATTAGCAAAATACCGAATTTGTTGACCTTTGCCCTTGAATATCAACTAACGCAACCACGATCTCATTGCCGATTTTCAATGTTTTTCAGAACGTCAATATGAAGTGATGAAAAAATATAATATATTTTTTGATCAATCTGGATTTTTTCCTGATGGTAGACCATGATAAGAGGTACATTCTCTCAAAAGTCCCCACTCCTCCCCCTTGTGCTTCCCCCCCTACCCCATCTTAAAGTTCAAAATTTACTTATTTTTCACCTTTTACTCAAAACTGTTTATTTTTTTTTAAAGAGAAGTGTTATTAACCAAACTATTTCTCACATAATTATGTAAAAAAAGGTCCTATGCATGTTTGAAGTGAGACATACCGTTTTCGAGATATTATTGATTAAAAATCCAATTTTTTATTTTTGCGAATCAAGATATGTTAAAAACAACACTTCTGATTTTAATGAAATTTGGATGGTCGGCCATACATAGCCTATTGTTGATCCTATATAAATTTCAACCTTCTGTGCCTATTATTTTATCTTGCACATGCGCACAAACATACATTTATTTCGACCTTTATCTTCAAAAGTACTTAACTGATTAATATGAAATTTGGATGGTTTGTCACAAGTACCCTGCAGATGGCACTAACTTAATTTCAACCGACTGCGCTCTTTAAATTTTGCTAAATTGATACATTAATTCACAACAGACAGACAAAAGATTGATCAACGGACAGACAGAAAGGGATCCAATTTAGAAAATGTAAAGAGCGCAGACGGTTGAAATTAAGTTGGGGCTATCTGCAGGCTACTTGCGACAAACCATCCAAATTTTATTAAAATCAGAAGTGTTGTTTTTAACAATCTTGGATCGAAAAAATGAAAAATTGGAATTTTTATCAACAATATCTCGAAAACGGTATGTCTCACTTCAAACATGCATAGGACCTTTTTTGTGCGAAATATTTTTGTTAATAACACTTCTCTTCAAAAAATAAAGTTTTGCGTAAAAAGTAAAAAATAAGTAAATTTTGAGCTTTAAGAGGGGGTAGGGGGGGGGGGGGGGGCACAAGGGGGAGAAGTGGGGACTTATGAGAGAATGTACCTTTTATCATGGTCTATCATCAGGAAAAAATCCAGATTTCCCCTAATTAGTTGCGGGTACAGCCTGTTTTTGGCCTTTATTAACTGGGCTAACTGTACAATTAGTATATAAAAGTTCAATTAGAAAATAAATATTATACTGTTTGTTCACAAGAGTCATATTGTAATGTCCAATATATAAAAAAAAGTTTTATGATTTTTGTTATTTCTTTCTTTCTGCCGCCTTTTGCCACCTTCGAAAATTTGCCGCCAGGGGCCCGGGCCCCCATGGCCCCTGCCTAAATCCAGCCCTGGGTGTGATAAATCTAAAAGAAAATATTCTGTGCAATGTAGAGTGTAGTCTAAATCTCACCAAAAATGTCATTGCTTTCTGATAAATTTGGGTTATCTCTAAAATTGTTTATGTTAATCGTTCTATTGGCAATCAAAAAACAAATTGTCTGGGGGGAAAAAAGGTATTCCTCTGAATAAGATTACCTAGGACTAACTTTTTAATTCAAATTTCAAGAGATGGCGGTATAATAGACAAATCGGTTGTTCATACATTAGGATTTAGCTGTTTTTATTCATTCTTTTGGTGTGAGATAATTTCTTTCCTATAATTATGTAATTCTTATTCTCTATTACATAAATTATGTTTCTTAATTAATTTAATTTAAATTACGTTAAAACATACATACATACATTTAAAAGGTTATCTATTATCAAAAGGTGAAGATAAGATATGAATCCAGGTTCATGTACTCATATACTTATACATTTTATCGCGGGTTTAACATTTGAATTCTGTAATAAGTGTTTAGTGACCTAGAAATAATAGTAAGTGTTTGTCTTTTTTAAACATTTGAGTAGAAAGACTATACTGCAGAAAAGCTAAAATCTTATCAACTCCGATTAATACGAACACTTTATTCCTTTTTTATTAAAGTGTTGCATTACCTAATATACTTAACTAGTAGTCCCGCATGACAAAACTTCAAGTTAATGATTAAATTTGAAAATTTACCGGCAAAAACAACTTCCAAATTCCAAACTCCATTCCATGCACGTTATTTTGTAGAGAAGTTTTTTATTCAGTATTTTATATCTTAAATTTTATGAAAGAACACTTTCCAGTTTTAAAGGTAGGAATATTTGCTTGAAATGTGACAAGTGATTTTTATTTTTTGTTATACCTGTTTATATACGAGAAAGCCTGATACTGATAAATCTTATCAAATCACCTGTTGCTTATGCTATTTTATTATATTTATTTATACCCATAATATTAAAAATATATCGTTAATAAAGTATGTTCTTGCTTCTCGGAAATAAAAAAAAAAAAATACTTGTCCAGCCAAATTATATGGTTAAGTTACCATGTGAAATTTCCATGGCAAGTGCCAAAGGTCGGCTTATACACTTTTTGGATATCTTGTTGACCAAGGCCACTACAATACAGAACAACAATACCATACACTACTATGATGCTTGTAGTACCCAACTTAGCAGATACTTACAAAAGTTCTGAGCGAGCAGAGTTATGTTTAACAACTTTTTTCTTTTGCTTAGTATCTCTGTTCGTATGCGTCGAAGAGCAAAAGTAGTTATCAGTTATTATTTTATTATAGAGGACATTTTCAACTTTTCTGTTTATAAGTATTTTTCTTTTTGGCTAAACTCGGCTATAGTGTACCCCTTCTGAGTAAACATAGTCGTACAGTTGGCTTCGAGATATCAATTCATCCCTTCCATTCGTTTATAATAATATATGTATAAAATAATTATATATGTATGGTTTGTTCATAGGAGAGTTGATATCCCTTTGTCAAAAAATACGTTGGAGTGAGAAGGGGCGCGAGTTTCGTTCGTGGTCCAAAAAAAATAGTTTTTAAAAAACAATTATTTTATTTGACAAACAGAATAAGGAAATACAAATATAAAGATGATGTGAAACACTCGTAAGTTAAAACGATAATGTCTAACTCTTCATAGCTCGCAGAGCTTATATAGAAAACAGTAGAATGCTACGTCGGTAACATGTAAGTGTGTTAGTGCGTTTACTCAGCGTTATGTTTGAATATAACACGCGCTATTGCCGATATTTACCTTCTTTTTAAGTTTTTGGTAGTTTTTTTTTGGTAGTATTCATACTACGGAAAGTTTAAATTTTAATTTAAATCAAATTATAATTATTGTTAACAACGGGAGATAGATAGAGACAAATAGACTCCAGCGCCGTTGTTCTAGTCCCCTAGCTGGAGTCTGTTTTTCTCTGTCTACCTCCCGTTGTTAATAATAATTATAATTTGATTTAAATTAAAATTTAAACTTTCCGTAGTATGAATACTACCAAAAAAATAAAAATGAATTTCTAATTAATTGTACAAGGTGCAAGTACCAATTGGGTACTTTTAATTATAAGCGATATTTCTCGGTGTAGTTCTATTGTCGTAAATGTCGACTCCTAGACAGAGGAAATTATTCTTCAGTGTAGCTTAGTTGGCAAGAGCACTATACTGGAAATATAGAGGCCCGTGGTTCGAGTCCCGGCACTAGAGTCTATTTTTCTCTGTCTATCTCCCGTTGTTAATAATTATAATTATAATTTGATTTAAATTAGTTTTTTTTTTACGTTCTTTTCTCTATTTACACTTCATACAGCAATGTCGCTGTTGGTTTTACAAAACAAATGTATTTGAGAAGAATGTTTTTCTCAAAAAATAGATAAATATAGAATATTTTCCCGTTCTAAAATTCAATTTCAAATCTGAACTTCACATTGCGTAAGAACATTTTGACTGATAACGCTCCCCTCATTTAATTGAGCTTTGAAGTTTGCTATAACTTTTGTATTTATGATTTTTTTGTATGGGTTACAGTCATCGAACTTTAGAGCAGTATGAATGTATTATATAATATATATATATTGTATCATTGTATCATTATTATTTTAGGCCTGATGATGCCCAGGTATGGGCGAAAATTCGCACCAATTATATTGTTTTTAAAAAAAAAATAGAAATGTTTTTTTAATGATCATCCCTAAAAGCTCAATAAGTATGAAGAATTGTTAGAAAATTAAGGGATAAACTGAAGAATAATCAATATATTATATAATATTCAACTGAATTAGTTGAAATTTGCTGCACATGTTATTTTTATCAATGCTCAGACTATGTTCTTGAAGAGTGTTATCCGTCAAAGCATTCACGAGCTAAATTTTTGTTTATTATTAGTTTTAATCTATTATTTGTTCTTCTGTAACGATGTTATTTTTTTTATTTAGGTACCAACATCTCACTTTCAAATCATAATAAAATGGCTCCTTCTCTGGCATTACTGAGTGTGTCTGACAAGACTGGACTGGTTCAACTTGGCAAAAAATTAGAAGGATTTGGTTACACCTTAGTAGCCAGCGGAGGTACTGCTACTGCCCTCAGGACAGCAGGGCTGAAGGTTAAAGATGTCTCTGATATCACAGGAGCACCAGAGATGCTGGGAGGACGTGTCAAGACTTTACACCCTGCTGTTCATGCCGGTATCCTAGCCAGACTTACTGAATCGGATAAAGCAGATATGACTAAAATGAATTACAGTCTGATTGATATCGTTGTATGTAATCTCTACCCGTTTAAACAAACCGTCGCTAAACCAGATGTGACAATAGCTGATGCTGTGGAAAACATTGATATCGGAGGTGTTACACTTCTGCGTGCAGCTGCCAAGAACCATGCTAGAGTTACTATCCTTTGTGATCCCTCCGACTACAATACTGTCATCCAAGAAATAGAATCTTCTCCCTCTAAAGAAACATCTCTAAGTACAAGGCAGAATCTAGCTTTGAAAGCATTTACTCACACATCGGAATACGATGTAGCCATCAGCGATTATTTCAGGAAGGAGTACAGTAACGGAATCTCACAGCTTACTCTTCGTTACGGCATGAATCCTCACCAAAAACCCGCTCAGATTTTTACCCATCTTCCTAAGTTACCGTTGTCAGTAGTTAACGGATCTCCGGGATTTATAAATCTTTGCGACGCCCTTAACGGTTGGCAGTTGGTAAAGGAATTAAAGCAAGCGTTAAACTTACCGGCTGCAACTTCATTCAAACATGTCAGTCCTGCAGGTGCTGCAGTAGGAGTCCCGTTGTCTAGAGATCAAGCTAAAGTCTGTATGGTCGACGATATTTACGATAAGTTGACACCGTTGGCTACAGCATATGCACGAGCTCGAGGTGCTGATAGAATGTCTTCATTTGGTGACTTCATAGCGCTTTCAGATGTCTGTGATGAAATAACCGCAAAAATCATTTCGAGGGAAGTATCCGATGGGATTATCGCTCCGGGATATACTCCCGAAGCACTTACTCTTCTTAAAAAGAAAAAGAACGGAGGTTACTGTGTCCTTCAGATCGATCCTGCTTACGAACCAGATGTGGCGGAGAGGAGAATTCTTTTCGGTCTCACCATGGAACAGAGAAGAAACGATGCTAATATAGACAAATCACTGTTCAGTAATGTCGTGACTAAAATCAAAGACTTACCCGAGAGTGCTTTAAGGGATCTAATTGTCGCATCCATCGCTCTTAAATACGCTCAAAGTAATTCAGTTTGTTATGCCAGAGACGGTCAAGTAATCGGTATCGGAGCAGGTCAGCAGAGTAGGATACATTGTACGAGACTGGCAGGAGACAAAGCGGACAACTGGTGGCTCAGGCAACACCCCCATGTTTTATCCATGAAATTCAAGAAAGGAGTGAGCAGAGCCGAAATATCCAATGCCATAGACAATTACGTCAATGGCTCTGTCGGCAAAGATATGGATAAGAATGTCTGGGAAAGTAAATTTGAAGTTGTTCCTCCTCAGCTTAACGATTCTGATCGCGCGGAATGGATTAAGAAATTAAAAGGAGTGAGCTTGTCTTCAGACGCATTCTTCCCCTTCAGCGATAATATTCAACGAGCTCAACAAAGTGGAGTTGAATACATTGGAAGTCCTTCTGGTTCAAATAATGATGCAGAAGTTGTTAGCACATGTGATCAACACGGCATTGTTATGGCTCATACAACTTTGCGTCTCTTCCATCATTAACTTAATCCATAATTCCTTTATCTGATCAAAATCTCAATCCCATTAATTTGCTCAAACTTCTCTTTTTTTTATATAATATTTTGTACTAAATAGTCATAACATATTTGTTAAATAAAATTCTTAATATAATGTTAAAAACTTTATTTTTTATCCAACAAAAAAGTATTGATAGTTAAAAAAAATAACCACATAACCCGAACTTTACATGGTCTATTGGAATGACAATCAGGCCGAAGATTGACATTCTGATTGAGTGTATAAGGCCAGTACTGATGGATTTCCAAATATTAAGAAAATCTAGGCCACAATCACAGGAAGTGGTCTGAATGATGGTAAAATGGCAACCGTAATTCTGATCTTCAGTTTAGTAAAAGGAGCCATGAATAGTGAATTGTTTACGTTGAGTCAAAACACCCATGTCAACTGCAGGTGATAAGTCAATAAAACGTTTCAGAGAAAGTTATGAAGCTTTGCCTGAGCTGTAGAATAAATAAAGTGAACCCTAGCTATATAAACAAGTATAAATAACCTCTATACTTTACCCTGTAACTGCTCCTTTTAAACTTATTATACAGTAATACCCGGACTTACGTAAATTAGGAGTTACGAAACACCCATCACTGCTGCTAAAAATAATCAGGGTGTCGATTCTGTAACTTTAAAATTTTTCAATTTTTACATGCATTTTTCAATAGTACTTAAGACAATTTATAAAGTTTTATTAAAATTGTTACGATAGAATGTAATTGGTAAAAAGTTAATTCCTCTTTTCTAAATATTTAGATTAGATTTAATAGTCCAAGAGAGATGCAAAAAAATGTCGGACTAACATCAAGCTAGAATTGGCTAGGCACACACTGGGGGCACAGTGTGCGCCTAGCCTTAGTGTATAAGTAAATCTTTTTGTGCCTTTTAAGAATATGTGGTCGGCTAAGTTCATCTGCGGGACATAGCTTGGCAATAGGCGTTTGAAAAAAACCCCTTTACGCCCTATAAAGTTAGGATAAACACTATTGATTTTAAAAAAAAAAAAAATTGTCTGCCAATTAAAGTGACATGTAGCTTCCTTGTGCCCTATTATTGGACAAAATGGTCATATTTTAATTCAATATTAAATAAAACCAGATGGTTAAAATTAATATGGGACTATCTGCGGTAACTTTTTGACAAGCCATCCAAATTTCTTTAAAATCAGATCATCAACAAAATTTGTAATTCTTCATCGCTATATTTTATACTTACTCCCTCACATTCACATACCATACTTACCATGAGGGGAAAAGAAAGATACATACATAAGTTATTTGTATGTATGTATAAATAAGATATATCATTGCCGTTTCCATAATGCCAAGATTATTAAGGAAACTTCATTGAATAACTAGGAATATTCATATTTGTATAGCCAAGTAACTTAATAAGTTAATAACTTATTTATTATTTTTAGCTTATAGTTATTTTGTTGTATTTTTAATCGTCAATTTTCCCTTATTTTAACTTGTAGCCATTTATATGAAAGGGTAAATTAAAAATCTAATAATAACAGATGCATACATTGCTATATTTATTTGAAAGTTCCATCTTATTTATTTATTTTTTTTAAACTTTATTCTTTATATTAATAATTTATATTTATTTATTAGACTTATATTCCAAGTAATAATAATTTGATTGCATTAACGTGAAACTTTTAAACTGAAACAAAAATTAAAATTGTTTTTCAATTTTGCAAATCTATAATATAAATATAATATTAACAATATAATTAATAACAGGTTTTAATTATTGATATAATTAATTAACTGACATCTTAACATATTATTTTTAATTTTTTTTTTTTAATTTAAAAAAAAGATATATTTACACTAAGGTAATAAAGGATTAAGGAAACTGAGTGATTACTTATCTTTAAATTAATTAAAACAATTTTACTTTCTCTATATTTACAATAAAAAAAGAAAAAAAAAACATTTACAGTTTAGAGCCTCAGAAATATAAATAACTAAACAATTGAACAGGTAAAGCTGTTTTTCTTTTCTTTTTTTTTTGTTCGTAAGTGGCCATTTATAAGTTGTCAACAATTTTTGTTTTCGATATTTAAAAAAATTGATAACAAATAAAAATATGCCTAAAATTGATTTTAATAATTAACAATATTTAAAAAAAAGCAATGAGCAGATAATCTAAAAAATATAGAGCTTCTGAAGGATTCTGAGTTACATAATGTTTGAATCTTGAAATTTTGAACCTACTGGAGGGAATAAATACGATGAAGAGTAGTTCCTTATGATGTGAGTTATTTTCACTTTCTTGTATAAAGAGAAAGTATTGTGATGGAGCGAATATTCAATTTTGATGGATTTACATGTTTTGAGGTCCTCTGAGTCCAAAAAAGTGTTTTTTTTTTTTTTTTTAAATGTCTGTCTGTACTGGGCCAATATTGACAAAATTAGGCGTACATATTCAGAAAAATCATACCCCGAGGGAAAATTGAGAAATGAATTATTGCTCCAAATTTGGGGGCACTACCAAAAACTCTGGAAAATGTGGAAAAAAAATGTATTTCTCGAAAACAATTCCGACGATTTTGATTAAGTAGTAGTCAATTTAAATACGAATCTAACAATACAAGCCATTTTACCGAGAAAAATCTAGTTCCTGAGAAAATAGCTTTAAACGAGGACGGAGAGAGGCCGGGTTCGATTCCCCGCCTGGAAGTTATTTTTAAGTCACATTTTGATAAAATTTTCAGTAATAGTTAAATGTACCGAGGAAAACTAGTAAATGGAAAACACTGGGCTAAGTAATATGAACTCGTATATGAGAAAGTTTGTCTGAGTTGTCTTGGACTGATTTTTTAAATTTCTAATCAGCTGCAATGGCTGCTGAAATGACCAAGCAGCCATCACTGAATTTTGAATAATAGACATAAACCACAAACCCATCTTTATCAAATGAGATTGACAGATGATGACTTGTACTCTAAGTCACACTGATGGACTATCATCAATCATCACATTCGTCCTACCTCAAGCTTAGCGATACCCCACAAACTGGAAAGCATGGTAAATTATCAAATTAGTTGCCAATTACTAACATAATTAGTAACTGTGTTGCAAATAAACTTTGGGATAAGTTTTATCAAGATTCATACACTACGTGATATTAATATGAACTCTAAGCCTATAAAAAACGGGCGTATCTGTTCAAAAATGTATCCACCAATTTTGTATTTTAAGTTTATTATTTTATTTAATTGCTGTTGGGTCTTAAGGAAAAACAATATGCTCCCATAAGCGATATTTTGACCCCTTCTTGGGTAATTCTCAAGCTGACTGACTAGATGATCACACTACATTGAATTCTTTGATTTATTTTTTTTAATCTCCT
Organism: Gerris lacustris; assembly: GCA_951217055.1. NCBI lineage: Eukaryota > Metazoa > Arthropoda > Insecta > Hemiptera > Gerridae > Gerris > Gerris lacustris. The sequence continues at coordinate 66,781,478 of OX578279.1, read as the reverse complement.
AAGTATAATTCTTATTTCCAGTTTTTGTACATACTACCTTTTTTAGTGTAATAAACATTATCTAAATGCAGAGAAATAAAAAAAAGAAGAAAATCACAGAATTCAATGTAGTGTGATCTTCTAGTCAGTCAGCTTGAGAATGACCCAAGAAGGGGTCGAAATATTGCGTGTGTGAGTGTATTATTTTTCCTAATAGGACTCAACAGCAATTATATTATACAATACATGGAACCAACTACTCTACTTATTATTGATTATTTTTATTTAATTATTTTAATTTCATTGCTAAATTAAAACAAATTATAATTTTAAGAATCCGAGCACACACACATTATTAAAAAAATCACAATTTTTTTCAAAAAAAAGTAATACAATTTGAACAATTAGTATATAATTAAATATTTCGATTAATGTAATAAAAGTTAAGAATGCAAAAATATTTTGTGTAGAGGTAAAAAACCCCAATAACCATTTAATGCTAATTTATTATTACATTTTTTCTTCGCTGTTACATTTAGATTATTTTTTTTGTATTTATTGTGACAAATTAAACAATACTTAATAATTAATTTTTTTAAACATTTTTTATTTCATTCATTACATTAATCCCAATAATAATTAGTTTATTTATTTAATAATGCAATTTTATAATGACTCTTGTCATATATATATATAAACAATAAAAGTAAGGGAAACTTTTTTTTTTAAAAAAAGGAACATATAAAAACAAGTAATAATGTTAATTTAACAATTACAAAAAATCAAATTGTTTGGTTTATTAATATTATTATTATGTATGCAAAAGATGGCTAATCATATGAAAAAACTCTAATGACCATTTATTTAATAAATATTACCAATGTATTGTTATTTAAGCTTGTTACTTTTGAAGGTGATAACATTCAATTCTCAGTTTTTTTTTTTTAAGTATACATAAATACAGGGAAATTCAAGCAAAACTTTTTGCGAAAGGTCAATAAAGAAATGATTGGCACTTGGGAAAAGCTGTAAACTTAGTTTTGTTTAAAATTGCAACTTGCGAGTATAGCTGAAGTCAGAACAGTGTGGTGCTAATATATGATATTTTATAAATGCCATCTCTTCATGAAAATTAATTAAAATAAAAACAAAACATAGAAGTTATCAAAAATAATTATGACTAGAGTTGGTAAAAAGTAATACAGCAATAATGTCGCCACATTTTTATTAAACACGTTTCGACATAATATCATTGTGTTAACTTATTAGTAAGAGTGAAATCTGTACTAAGCTAATTATTTTATAAACTAAGAGTACAAGGTGGGGGTAGACTAGGGCTGTGTGGACAGAAGTATTACGGAAGGAACAAGGTAAGGGATATGAAGTTGAGATCCAAAGCAGAACCCAGTAAAGGTATGGGTCTATGGGTCCAGGTATAACATTTTTTTGTTTTTCAACTGCTTACAACTAATCAATAATTCCTTGTATTATTTCTACACTCATGCCAAAAAAATAGGACTAGACCTCTTTAAAACTTTGAAATTCAAAGCGCTATCTAAGATGAGTCGCTATCACACACTGGAGAAAAACACAATCGAGGAGCTAACAAAGACACAAATATAGCATCTTTTAATGAGGGATCTAATCTTAACAATTCTGCCCTTGAAAAAACAATGATAATTTTTTTAAAAAGTATGGTCTGGTAGTTGTAAGGTATTTTAATAAAGAATTATGGTTTAGCTATAAGCAGTTGAGAAACAAAAAAATGCTATACCTGGACCCATACCTTTACTGGGTTCCGCCTTGGATCTCAACTCCATATCCCTTACCTTGTTCCTTCCATAATCCTTCTACCCACACAGCCCTAGTCTACCCCCACCTTGTACTGTTAGTTTATCATAAAAGTTTGTAAAATAGTTAGCTTAGCACTGAATTCACTCTTACTAAGTCAACACGCTCACTGAAGATGATGTTTATGAATTTTAATATAAATTGTGGTGACAATATTGTTCTGATACTTTCTACCAACCTCTCTATACTCTTTTTACAATTAGTATTAACTTTTGACACTAGAGTGGCCAACCTATATGAGGGAAAAAATAAAGCCACTAGGTGTGTGAGAGGGGTGGAGCCAGAGACATTTTTATTTGCCTAGTTGGCCCGACCTTTTTAAATTCAAAATCCAGTGCTCTCATTGGCTCCCCTCCACATTTTTTCTATTCTCCCTCGCTGTCAAAAGTAAAAAGAGTATAGTCATAATTATGAAGTGGTACGCTCAGTCAAAACAACCAATTATTTATCAAATAATTGGATTATAAATTTATCAAAAACAAAAGATCAAAAATGTGTTTTTTCTTATCATAATATTAACTGAATTTCCTATGTAAATTCACTAAATTTGATTTTGACTATGCCTGACACAAAAATTTCTTGATCGACTTTTAGTAGTAATATCACATGAGAAATATAACATGTGGACTTTGAAATTATGATACATCTTTTACTTAAGCACCCCCTGTATCTCTTTATTTTAATAGTTATTTAAACAAAGGAACATACACAGAGTAGTATATATTCCTTAGTCTAAACTACTTAAGATTAATTATGACAGAGGTATTTAGTCCAGTGTACCTTGGGAAAAAGGAATATCACACTTGCAAATATAAATGTGATTATATCCCTTTGACTAATTAACTATCAAGACAAAGAAATATTAAATATACGCTAAGAAAGCCGTAGAACTCATTATCCTGCAGTTTTCTGTATAAGATTTAGTCTTACACGTGATATGACTCGATTTTAAAATAGCGTAATAAAACTGCCCCAGGAGTCTCAATGTCTTAGGGAAACATACAAACAAACCTTTGACACTTTTGTCGGGCAGACTATGGTTTTGAACCAAGGGGGTGCTAAAGCAAATAAGTGGCGAAATTACATATTTTTAAAACTTGCAAGTGGCAACCATTGATGCCGATGCAATGATTTTATCCGATTTCTGCCAACTCTCTACATCATAGCAACTATGAGAGGTATGCAGGCTATGAAGTATGAGGTCAAGAAAATTGTTCTTTAAAGCTTGCAGGGTTATGGGACGGTTGTTGTAAACAATAGATTCGATATCAACTGCCATCACTTGCAATAATATTATCTAACTACTAAATGTCAAACTTCCTATGTTTTACTACCAAAAATGTATCTTGAATAGTTTTTTTTATACTTATCTTTAAAAAAAGGAAAGATTCAGTGCACCCTACATATTATTTTAAATCATTCATTCTTTTTGGTGCGCCCTCGTATTAGTATTTTAGAATTAATATACAAGTTAAAAATAACCAAAACAATATTATTGTCAACAATAAAAATAAAAAGTGAACTCTTTTAATCAATGAAATAAGTAAAATCACTCATGTAAAAGTCTCAAATTTAAGTAACAAGTCAGAAAATAATTTACATTTTTAAAATTTTATTTTCACAATATTTTGAATGGCTCATTTAAAAAAATTAAATATACATATAGTTTATGAAGGCAAAAGGTAGTTTTTAATATTGTAAATAAACTATGAAACTTTAGTAAACATTCCATTAGTTATTTGTTATTAATCGTAGATATACGTGGATGTCTCAAACATTATGTAAAATCACTATTTTTGATGTATTTACAAGTTCTTTAGCAATTAAAAACCTTTTTTTAATCTATTTATCTATCAACATTTCTCAAACATTATTTTAATTAATATAATGACATATCTAATAAATAATTTATTGTTACCACATTCCAATTGTTAAAATACAATGAAATATATTTGTTTAAACATTCAGTTAAATTAAAAATGTTTTAAAGCTTAGTATTTTTTTTTTTTTTTTTTTTTTTTTTACTTATTTTTTCTTTAAATCTTAGTTGTGTTTTTGAACATGAAATACAATTTTCCTAAATAATTAAATTATTATATAAATTTAATTAATAATTAATACAGTAGCCCTCATTTGTCCCTGATAAATACTATCAAAGACTAACTAAAACCTTAGATAATAGTCTGTTAATAGCCGCAGCAGTTCATCGGGACTTAAAAAAAAGCAAACCCTAAAAATAAATAATTAAATTTATTTTTTAAAATACTGGTAACAACCTAGGATCATAATCATATTCAAATGTTTGTACAAATTTATTTAGATTATAGTAAATTGACATTTGTACAGTCTAAAATTATTTTATTCATTTTCACAAAACTGACAGAAAAAAGGAGATCACAATAATGTCAGAAGCAAATTGATGATATTTTATTGTAAAAAATAAAAATGGCTTTTAAAGAACAAAAATATATTCCTCATTGATATACACCATCTTTCTGACTTCCTTCATCCTAGTAATGCCACCAACAATACTAATTTTAATAATTAAAGCCATTCATCATTCATCTAATGTATATTTATAGTATTTATACAATACTTTAGAGATGAATCACATTATCTCAAAAGTTAAATATAGGCTTAATAGGATTAGTACACATTTATTGAGAAAAAGTTCCATCTAAAGGTTCCCACTTATTCCGCTTAGGCCAGGTGCACACAGGAGACTTTTTGCCTGCAGACAATTTTGTTGCTACCTCAAGGGCGTATACAGTATATGGACACTGTAGACAAAGTCACGAGCAAGAGAAAAAGCCTAGGAGATACCCAACTCCTTTCTCTCCGCAGACTATTATGCACAAATCACAATCAAAAGTCAGTACAATGTTATGTACAAGATATGCGACTGTCTTGCCTCCAGTGAACAAGGCTGCAGCAAGACAAGTGTGACAAGGCAGACACAACTTTGGACAGTTCGGAACAATCTGTTTTGTCTCCAGTGTGCGCCTGGCCTTAACACCTAACTCTTTCTCTGTAATAGTACTTTTGAAATTCATTTTATTTAATTAAGAAATGCAGAAACTGTTAAGGAAATAGGGCACAAATTTGATATTGAGAGACTACTTTTATTATAATTATTAATTGTCAATTACCTTAATCAAATAGAAATCATTTTAAATAAACACATTAGTTTTGCCTCTAAAAAAAAATAATAACTTAAAACTGAAAAAAATCGGACTTCACACGAAGAACTGAGAAAGAGTGTTCAAGAGGATATGATTAAATGAAAATCTCTTAAGGAAGTCTGCCCGGAAGATCTGTCGAACAGTTACCAAGTGGGTGAAATTATGTTTAAAAAGAAGGCATCAGAAGCTACTGGAGAACCTACAAAATTACAAAAGAAATATATAGAGGACCTATGGTGGTGAATGAAATCTTACCTGCTTGTACTTACCGAGTTCGTGACAGTAAGGCTGAGAGTGGTCATTTGTATGCTACTACTGCACATGCCAATCTATTAAAAGAATGGTGCAAGATGAGTGATGAAGAGGAAAAGATGCAGAGAATTATAAAAATGATTAAGTGACTGAAACTAACAATGAGGAACAAACTATATTATCTCCTCTACCAATGTGATGCCTGAAAATAAAAGTGTGAAACAGACAATCTTGCCTGTTAACTTTAACTCGACACCTTACCCACATTTTGATGATGTGGAAAAAATGGATTCTAAATTTAGAAGCTGAAGATGAAAATTCAAGGAATGCCCATTGTACTGATGATGGTCTGACAAGACTTCGCCATAAGTTAAAACCATTTGATGATTAAGTTTACAATTAGTTGTAGATTTAGCTTTCTCTGGAATGGCAGAGTGTTACATCTCGGTTTAGACATGTTTATTGTAACATAGTGTATAATACAAATTCATAGTTGTAAAAGTGAAGTCGCAAGGTGTGTATTGGGTGTAAGTATAATCACAATCCTAATTCATCGAGCAAGAATGAATCGACCCAGTGAAGCAGTGTACAATACATTCAACAAAATTCAACAGCTCACATATAAAATATGATATAATATAATATATTATATCACATGTATATGATGTCACACAACTTTACCCCAAATATTATTTCTGTTATATCTACTCGTATTTATATATTAGTTACAAAGGCAACAAATATTCATATTTATTACTTACATTTAGAAAATAAACAAAAATAATGTAGTTTAAAAAAACAAGAACATGTATTTAATTTGTATAATATTATATTAAACATGTATTATGCCAATTAAGGCAAAGACTTGGAAGAATTTTTTAGCTAAGACACTGTGTGGCAAAGTATTCAAAGTTAATAATTTTTATCCCATTATTATAAGTTTCTTCGGGTGTCTTAAGCATCATGACACATGACGCTATTTGAAGCAGCAATAAATCAAGCTAAAATATTTCAATGTAGCAGGTTACACGATAGCTTCATCAAAATTACAATCACAACAAGTCATGTGATATTTTATGTAGTACGAGAAACCTATAATACATTTTTACAAGGAGAAGTCTTAACTGAAAATCTTTTATTGTTAATGATTGATGGCTTCAGCGAAGCTAACATAAGATTATATGATTTCATTTTGTTAGACGGAGCAACGGAGACACTTGATTAAGAATAAAGAAATACATCTCTCCAATAAAGTAACTTTATTGTACAAAGCCAGCATTCAAACATTTGTGGTCATCTTCAGTGCAGGTGAAAGGAGTCTAAATGTGTATAGAAAGAATCATTGTAAGGGGGGGGGGGGGGGGGGGCTGGTTCCGAATCAGGTTTAGACTCAGAAAACAAGCGCGGAAATTAAACACTGCAGACGTCTGAGTTCGGACGCACGCAGATTCACTCAACTATTTTTACCATCAGAAAAGCTTGCATCAGTTGCCTGCTTATTTAGATGGCAACCCATCCCTTTCTCCGTCTTCGAGTTAGGTAGCGCACACAGCCTTTAGCCCATGCTGTGTCACAGTTCTACTTCACATAAATACGAATTGGGACATTTTGAGGCATCGTTACCCACGGACAGCACGCTTTTTAAATGGAACATTTTTTAATTACATGAATTGTGTTTAACGTTTACTATAGTTTATAAGAGAAGAAATTTATTTCTACATTTAATTTCAACATTTTACTGAAGCAGTGCTTCCTTTGCTTCATCGCACTGCTTGCCACTGATATGCACTCCCCAACTTATTAATTTCATAAAAAGCATTTCTTTCCCGTTTTAATTTTGAATGAACGCTCTCTTCAGCCATAAACAAGCACGATATATCTTCATATAACAACTACGTGTCTGTGTTTACGTTTGTGAATCCTATTTTCGGTGTTTGAACCTGATTTGTAACGAGCCTGCAGTCTGGACGTACCCTAAGAGTTGTGACAGAGGTTGGAATCTGACTCAGATTCTTTCTCTTGAAGATCACCACAAGTGGTTGAAAACCAGCTTTGTAAAATAAAGTTACTTTAGTGGGAAGATTAATTAATTTTTTTTTTTTAATCTAATTTTGTTTTACACACTTCTTCACATATTATTTAATATAGGCCATCAAAATATTACTAAAAACTTAACAGTTTGTCTTTCACAATATTAATAATATTTATTAATGATAATATTTCAATTCATTAAATATATAAATATTTCGTAAAAGCAAACATTTGAAACCTTAAATAAAATTATAAGTAGTTTATAAACAGAATATTTTTATTAACATATTTAATTTTTTATTCTATCTATATTATATAATTTATTCTTTTAGAATTATAATAACAACTTACATCAACTTATGTTATTTATAAAATAAAATAATAATAATAAAAAGAGAAGTAAATTATTATACTCAATAACACATAATATACATTTATAGTTTTATTTATTTATTTTTTTATCAATAAATTAAGCTATTTATTAGCAGTGAATAAAACATACGTTATTATATAAGTGTAGAGCATTAAATACAATCAATAAATTCACACACGTGCTCAGATGTCAATATAATCAAACTAAACATTTATTAATTATTATTAAAACATTAATATTTAACTAAATTAGAATTAAGAATGGAGACAGACTCGCATTCTCTAATTCAGATTAATATTCAACTTTTTCAAAATATTTAGCAAAAGAACAACGAGTTTTAAAAAATAATTTAAATATAGAAGAGTTGACGAAGCTCAACAAACTGTATTTTAATCCCAAAATAAGCTTCATTAATTTGTTAATTTTATTTGGTAATATATTTATAAATGTTTTTAAAAAATATTTTATTTTTTTATGGGTTTTTGTTAAATTTCTGTGTTTTATAGTGTAATTAATAAAAATAAATTAATAAGTACATTTGTCATAAGAATGTTTTGCTCTAGAGCAGAAGTGGACTATCATATTATCAAATCTAAGAGCTAAATTAAGTACTTTTTTTTTTTAGATAAAACCGGCATTAAAACAAAATGTAATAGATTTAGATCTTAGAGGGAGACAATCACTATGTAAAAAAGATTTTGAAAACGATCTGCAAGTTCAAAACGCGGTGTGAATAGAGAAAGACGGATTGTATCGGTTCAAATCGGCTACACCAAAAATAGGTGATCAGATCGGGGATCGGGAGATCGTATTCACAACACCCGTATGAACAGGTCAAGGAGGGAATCGAGATCTTTTTCGGTTGTTTATTTTTGAGAGCTTCCGATTCTTTTGTTGTTCTTGAAACAAAAGTTAATACTATAAAGGACCTGTAAAAAGTTTTAATAACTTGTAAATAAGACATGTAAAAATTTGAGGGCATATTAGGAAACATTAAAGATGGTTTTACTCGTGGCGTCACCGTCATTAGTTATCGAAAAATAATATTTTGATCACCTGCATTTTTTGTTGTGTGAACATGTTTTGTTTAAAAAATGAATCAGATCTAAAACGCTTTCATAATGATGTGTGAACGTAGTAAATGTTAGAGATATAGTAAAACACTGTATTTTAAATCCGTTAAAAGAATTCCATTTTCAGAGGGAGTGGGCACCATTTTATTTTAAATATTGGAGGGGATTCACACAATGTCACACTCAGCCTCCTCTCAACTGCAACAAAACCCTTTACTATATTATTTACAACCATATTAGAATTGGTTGAGATTGAAATGAATTTATTATTACAGTATATATGTATATTTCTAGATCGAACAGGCTGGAAGTTGTTTAATAAATGTCCTCTACACCAGTGTTTCCCAAATTAAAAAAACAAACAGGGTCCAAATGTGTCATCTCAGGCAGCCCACTCCTGATCTAGAGCATACCGCAAAATCTTACCAATAATACACACAATTTTACCTCTATTTCTTTCTTCTAAAATAAGAGTTGCGTATAATATGCAAATGAAAACGTAAACAATTAACAACTGATTTTTCCAGCTTTACTTTTTTCCATTGTAGATAAATAATTGAAAAATAACCATATTACGACTACTTGCTACACTACATGTACGAAAATATGAACTTAAGTATTTCTTTTAACAAAAAAATATTACTCACACCTGATTTCATCTTATTTATATTTTGTTTTATTTTGTTGTCCTTAAAGGCCAATTTAAGAATTATTGTTATCACATGCATTACTATATTCTTCTTAAAAATAGGAATATTTTGAAGGGGGTTCTTATCATTTTTATTAGAATATTAGGTTAGTACCGATGCTAGTTGCTAAATTATTTGCTGCTACCGTTTCCAGTTTTTACTTAAATTACTGTTCATCTATCAGTTCTGTGTTTTAGAGTATAATTTTTGTTATTATTAATTCATATTTGAGGTTCTACCTGCATTATTAAAATAGTGCTTTTGTGACCAAGAGGGAATTGACTCCAAGAAGGTGTTATAGATCCGCTGAAAAACTAAATCTAAAATGAAAATTACTAAATCCTCTTAAAAATAACTAAATAACAATAAATAAAAAAAAATTGGAATCTTGTGATTAATGCGCACAAGCATAAAATTATAAACATCATAAATAAAGTGCGTATTATAAACAATTTTTTAATTTTCCTGAAATTTCAGCCTGCATATTATACCTAAGTGCATATTATAAGCGGGATTTTACGGTACATTTTTCAAATCTTTAACACATTCTCTACAACAAATTATTCTTATTAATTCCTTTACTTAGTTAAATTAATATAACTGAATAAATTTTAGGAAATAATAAAGTGTCTTTCCACTAAACAGTACAATCAACAGCCGTTTTAACCAAAAATAACCGTTTTATTTTATTGTTATTATAATTTCTTCTAAGTAGGTTAATTTGTTAAGCGTTATAGTTTTAAACGCCTTATTTTTATTCTTTCAGGCACTTACGATAGTCATTTTTGGGCGACAGCTAGTTCTGTACAATCTAGAGATGATAGTAGAAAGAAACTTTTTTCGATGTGTATCTCATTATTGTGACTTTCAGATGATACACATTTTTGTGTTTTATTTAGCAAAGACCCAATTATATTTGAATTAGCGCAGATTAGCTTAATTGAGCCTCTCCTATAATTTTTTATTTTTATGTAAGATAAAGTAATCTACATATTTTTAATTTTGATTAAATCTCTACATTTAATCATCTCTTTATTGATTCTTTATATTTTGTTTTAAATTTTATTGTCCACAAGTTGTCATTAACTCTGAACAAAAAAACGTTATTAAAAGATTGCTGAGTATTTATTTATAATAATAATTCAATAATTCATAATTATTACAGTGACATTTTTATAATCTATCGTTTCTAATGAATAGAGTATATATAAATATACATATGTGTAAATACAATTTATTTTATTTTGATTTTTCAGATTTCAAGTTAGTAAATGCGACTAACTTTTTTTTCTTCTTATTTTTCATAACTATTCATAAATGGTCAAATTAAAGTTTAAAACATTAATAAATTAAGTATTAATTTCATATCCATTAATTATTAAATTGCATAAACATTTGTTTTATTTATATATATATTAAATTTCAAGGTGAATATTTTATTATTATTTATTTATTTTTTTAATCATTTCATATTTAAATTATTAAATATAAATATATATTATATATATAGCAATTTTAAAATTGCTCGATGCTTTATTATTGAATATAGTAAGTGAAGAAAAAAATAGTGAAAGAAATATGGCTTTCTCACTTTACATAAAAATAATTAAATATATTAATAATGGCACCAGAGTATCTCCATAGTCAGTATTAAAAACTACATAATATGAATGTGTGCTACAAAGATGGGACTATACTTCATCAGTCACAATTTAATTAAAAGTTTAAAAATTGTTTGTAGGATAAAGAAAATTAAATCTTTTATACGAAAATAGATAAGATTGTGTTAACATTATGCCATCTGATCTTCTGTACTTCTAGAGATTAAGGCCGCTTTCACACCGAAGTAGCAAGTCGCAGGATGCATGCGTCCTGGTGGCAAGATGCATGCCACTTAAACACCGGACTGTATAACTGAACGAGAGCTTACACACTGAGGATGCACGTCGCACTTGCATCCTCGGTGTGTAAGCTCTCGTTCAGTTATACAGTCCGGGTGTTTAAGTGGCATGCATCTTGCCACCAGGACGCATGCATCCTGCGACTTGCTACTTCGGTGTGAAAGCCACCTAAGACAAACAGTTAGAAACTTTAATTTTTTTTTTCTTATAGATAGTCTTTAGGAATAAAAAATTATTAAGTTTTTTTTAAACATTTTTCATCTCTAAAGATCTATAAGAAAAAGAAAATCCAATAAAAACAGTTATAAACTGTTTTATAATTATACGAGGAGTTGCGAAAATTATTCTCTATAAATTATTATTCTACCACACTTTTATTGAAGAATAAAGTGATAAAGAAATAAAAATATTCCTCATTTGTTTCTAGTCAACATAATAATGAAGGTTTAACCACCTTATTAGGGGCAAAAAGAGTTAATATTAGCTATAAGATAAACGCCTTTTTACAAATAATAAGAAACAGTCTCTCATCCCCTCTATTGTAATTTATAGAAGAAATAATATAAACCATAAATATATTTATATTAGCTATATTGTATGTTTCATATGACTTCTCATTGGAAATTTATCGGGACAGAAATTTGAACAATTTCTAACTTTATAAGAATATACTAGCTTTTTTAACAACACTAATTACTTACAAAACCATTGGTTTTTAAAAACCTAAAAAAAAGTTTAGGTGAAAACATTTAATAATTCCAGTTTTTAAACCAGTGTTTCCCAAACTTTTTCATCCCGCAGCACACTATAACCAAAATAGCCAATAGCCGTGGCACACCCATGAATTGATGCAGCGTCACTAAGAGCCATAACCTCCCCCCTTGGTTGGTAGGTCTACTGGGTCCCCTAGTAGACCTACCGACTGGTAATTGCTTTTTACGCTATTATTGCTTTTACCTAATCACAAACAGTTACCATGATTTTTATGGAAGAACTTATTAAAAGGTTAAAAAATACTTGATAATATGGCACTTATTATTCAACTTAGTTGCTTTTTATTTTAGTTTTTTTTATTGAAACTATGGCTTCATTCAATAGCCGTTCTCTGCAGATAACACACTGAGGTATTGGTATCTCTTTATTCGATGTTAAAGTAAATCCAAAATCCAAAAGACAAATACACTTCATGATATTTCCGCACAGTCAACTTTAAATCTCTGTTTGAACTACTACTGTGCACTGTACTTCAGGCATTATTTTGTTCTGAATAGTTCGGATTTTATTATTTTTTGTTCTGGATCCTACAGCACACCTGGCCGGCCTTGCGGCACACAGTTTGGAAAACCATGTTTTAAACCATTATACAAAAAAAGTAAAATAATTATTTAAAAAATGTTACCTACCATTTTAAAGCAAAAAGACAATTCAAACATTAACCTGTTAATATTTTTATCTATTTTCGGCACCAAAATGAGGCATTATTGAACTATTTTGGGCAGGGAAATGTAGCTTTACTGCCTAGACAGTAAAATCAGGGAATATCTTACTGTTATTATGTTGGCAACAAAAGTTTATATATTATCTATGGGTTTTGTATATTTTTATTACCCAATAATTTTGTTTCTCCCTTAAAACATATCGTTTATATCATCGAGTAGTACTTCTAACGGCTACGATGCACCTCGAAATGATTTGTTATTGCTAAGCTAAGGCAACCACATTTATTCCAATAAAAATAAATGTTTGTTTGATTTTTTGGTCTTCAAATAGATATAATTACTTATCTAAATAGATATCTAAATCAATTTACTTAATTTTTAATCTTCTGTTTGTGTGGATTGAGTTAAGGGTTAATTGAACCCTTAACCTAATCCACACAAACAGAAGATTACATAATTAAAGGAGAAAATTTAACAAGTACTTAATTTTACTTTTTTCTCTGAATATAAAATTAATCCCGTTGCCACAGGCTTAAAGACTTAATATAAGTTAAGTTATTAATAAGTTTGAGTTATTAATAATTTGGCCAAGTATATGGCCATACATACACCAAAAGGTCCAACACAGGTAGCAAATTCAACAACTAGGTTGAGCTGTTAAGCCTGCAACGGCTCGAATATTATAGTTTAATAAGTTAACTTTTTATTTATAAAATAATTTGTCTTGATAAGTTCAATGAATAGTAGATATTTAATTAAAAGGTAAATTATCTGCCTTGGCAGTTAATTTTCATAGTATTTCCTCACTTCTGGCTCGGAGGCTAACTTAATCACTCATAAGTAAAATTCCATTTTGTTGCCTAGTTACATAAATAGCTTTTTTATTAATTATAGTTCTGGAACAACCTCAAATTAGAAAATAAAAATTATGGTTCATAAAATATTATTTGAGAAAATTTTTAAATTATGGATTTGGAAAAACAAAATGTATTGTGTTATTTTTAAGATAATTTTTTTTATAGGAACTATTAGTTCAATGTAGAAGATTAAGGTAATAACCAACAATTTAAAAGAAAAAAAAATCTATTACCTTTTCCTAAAACTTAATCCAACCTAATGCATTAGAATACTGATTATCAATGAAAATACCGATACTTTTTGGATATAAACAATTTGAGACAATAAAAATAACCGAACACAAATTATTTATATTTGCATAAGTCTTTGAGGAAAGATTTTACCTTATATTCTCAGACATTTGTCCAATTTAGAAATAAGATTACAAAACTATTATTAATTTTCATAAACATTAAGGCTCAAAGAAAGCAGGGTAAGATTTCAAATGGCTTCGGCAGGAAAGTAACGCATCTACAAAATCAATATGTATATTTATTTATTTGATGACATTAGTGATTAAGATCTCCGGCTTAGTGTTGCAAGTGAGAAGGCCAAACAAGATTAAATAATAATAAAATATTAAAGTTATAAAAGTAGACAACGAAAATACTTCTCTTGTAGGCTTTTGGGATAACACTAACAATTTAACAATATCAGCAAATATAGTACACATATAACAAAAACAAATTTCATTTAAAAAAAAAGTTTAAAATAACAAACAAACTTACAATTATGTTTTACAAATTAATATTTAAATAATTGAACATTTTTTTATTTTATACATAATTACAATAATAAACATTTATTATAAGCAGTTTATAAAATAAAAGTAAAAGGGTTTTTAAATTAAATAAACAAACCTTTTACTAATTTAAGAAGTCAGTGTGGATAGAAGCTACGACCAATCGTTATCTCACAATATGAAAATCAATAAAAGTAATTGAACAAAATTTGCTCTTGACAGTTTGTCTGTCAGTAATGTTTACATGCCCAACAATAACTTGAATAAGTTTTCGTGCTTCAAATTTAAAATTGGAATTTTAGGACGGGAACAGATTCTGACTTTATCTATTTGATGAGACCAACTTTTTTTTACAAATAATATCTTTAGTAAAACCAACAGTAACACTGTTGTGAAGTGATGAAACACCACTATGTACTAATGAAACACCACTATAAAGTGGTGAAAAACCGCTGCGAATTGACAGATTGCTAAATCCTTTTAATAGGATCTAAATGACCAAAGTTATAAATCAAGGTTTTTATCGTTATCTTAAATTCTAACGTAACAATTTTAAATAAAACTTTGTATACATCGTATAAAGCACAATTGAAACAGTCAAGTAAAATTTCAATTTGATGTTAGCTGAAGTTTCTGTGTATTGAAGTGATACATTTTATAATAGTTGAAAAGGAGATGTCTGGGGCGTGTAAGTTAGTAGAATAGTTGGAAGACAACCTGCTCCACTACACCACTCTCTATTACAATCATTCTCTTTAACTATCAACTCATCATAATATTCCAATAATTGTTGAATTATTGTCTATTCAATGTTAGAACGTATACAGTATACACACGATACTTAGTATTTATGACGAAGAATGCTTGTTCCAAGTTTAGTTCTAGAAATTATGAGCAATTTAAATATTAACTAATTTGCACAGACAGTTGTATGCATCAAAATCTTCAAAGCATGCTTAATTTTCAAGAAATGCTCAGTGTTATAAAATGGTTAAACATCTATAATTTTTACTAAATCACTGATGCTTGGGTTTTCTGAGCAAAAACTTTATTCTTTAAAAAAAATTTAGGACTTAATCTCTAATAAAAACCTCTAGAATGAGGCATAATTATAATTTGTTTTACTTAAAATAATATTTACATAAATAAAACCATATATCACTCATAACTAAACCCTAAAAATTCATTTATTTTGCAATTAATAATTAAGTACCTGTTATAAAAATTCATATTCAACCATATTCTCTTAACAAAATTTTTTCCCCCAATTAAAAAACAGAATTAATATTCTATTTTGTTACCTTGTAGGATTACTAACAAATAATAAGTAGCACGTAAAACAGATACAGTCGGATCTCCACATAACGAACTTGATGGTTCCAAAAAAAATAGTTATTTATGTCACTAGGCAGCAAAATGGAATTTTGCTGACAAGTTTTTTAAGTTTTAGTTCCGAGCTGAAGGCGAGGATAGGCTAAACAAGTTTACTGCTGAGGCAAAGCCGAGGCAGGAAATTTATTATTTTACTGACGAGGCGAAGCAGAGTCAAGAAAATTACATTTTGACTGACGAGGCGAAGCCGAGGCAGTCAATAATTACCTGCTGAGGTGTAATCAAAGCAGGTAATCTTTAAACGAGTCAGGAATGTTTCCTTTGCTGCCTAGTTACATACAATATTTTATCTACTAACGGCAGAAAAATTACACTAAAGATTTTAGTACCTGATTTAGAGGGCAATAAACTTTTCTTGTATGATTTTGCAATATTTGCAATTTCGGGTGGCGTGTTATCAAACAAGTCTTCAACGTCTTGCACAACATTATCATCCATATTTTTATTTAAACTTCAAAAACCTAATTAACAAATTTATCAAAATAATAACAGAAAACTATTAAATTATCTTTTTTTGATAGATAAAAGATTTAAAGCAATGAAAGTTGTAAAAATCGAATTGATGACTTGAAAGTTTGAGTAATTGTAATGACTCGAAAGTTAAAACAAAACAATCAGTGTTGCCACTTTTATTATTAACAGCTGTTTTTTACCTCAATTTTTAGCGATTTTTTAAAAATAATCACTGTAAATAATAATATTAGTTTTATTATTATAATTTTTAAAGGTATTTTTAAAAAACATATAAATATTTAGCTAGGGTTACCATAATTTATGAAGACTAGATCCGGACTGAGAGAACAGGGGGGGGGGGGGGAATTGCAAAAAAAAGTACATATACCTATATAATTTTTTTTTTTGAAATTAGGAAAATAATTAAGTAATATATTTATAACGTTATATATTTATTAATATAAAATTTGTTAATATCTATTTATTAATATCATATTCAACTTTTGCTAGTCTCTGCTTGGTCCAGGGATGGTCTTCATTAGTTCTTGCTTCATACTTTTATGATGAACTCATTTTCCTTAGAAAAGGCTAGTCATTTTTGATTTTGTCAAGGAATTCTGACCATGTCATAATAGAATTTGCTTTAATATTAAGAAGTTCTTTTACAACTGACAGAGATAATCTTCCTCTTTCAGGTGTACAAATAGACCCCATCATCAATTGTGCTGCGTATCCGTTCATCTTAGTAAAATCCGGACATTTCTCAAATCTGGACGCTAAACCGGACAAATGTTTTAAATCCGGACTGTCCGGACGAAATCCGGACGTATGGCAACCCTATATATTTAGCATAATATTACGCTTAAATATACAAAAATGAACAATGTGGGAGAGTTCATAACCTGAGATGTAGTAACTTTTTCTTAAATATAGGCAGCCTGTTTGTTATTTTGCTGACACTTTGAACTTTTGCTGACACTTTGATATTTTGCTGCGTGTTTTTTTGACTTGTTACAAAAGAATCAAGAAAAATGACATTTTGCAGATTGAAAACAGTACAACAATGCCTAATTTTGCTGCCGTGAGTAGATAAAAAAATTTGTTATATAGATTTTTTTTTTTTTTTTTTTTTGAGAAACGTATGTTGGTTTCAGGAAGCCAGCTTTGGCAAAACGATTTTTTATTGTAAGTTCGGTAACATCGTGCTGCCATACTTTAGCTAATTCTGTTATACATAATCTTAGATTAATTACATTATTCAAAGAATGATTAGTTTCTAATGCCGTGATAAGCCAATATACAAGTTCGATAATGCACTTTTAAATTCTTTATTACTAAAGAATCCCTGATCCATTGGTTGCAATGTCGATGTTACGAGTACATTCAGTGGAAAAAACATCATCTTTATGTTCCGAAGTTTTGATGCTATACTTGGGGGGGGGGTGTGTTGGACTATTATCAATATTCAATGCTATATACCTTTTCTGTTTTCTCATACTTTTATCTAAGCTAACAATCCATTTTTCAAAGATATTAAAGTCCAGTCTTGTCAGCATTAAAAATTTCATTCAGTTCATAGTCTTCTAAAATTGATTTTAAAACAGTATATTTCCATCCCGTTATATCTGCTTTATTCACACTTCCCCTTTCACCGTATATAACTTCTTCTATAATTCCTTGTCGTATTTTGAATTTGTCAAGCTCACCTGAACTAGCCTAAAAATCTTTTAGGTTTTAGCATACTCGGCTGCTTTTCTTTAATAAGTGGTCCTAAAAGAGGAAGATTTGTATTCCGCACCAATTTCAGCTATTGCAGAACTACTTCATCTACATCCCCATACTTACACCTCTAGATCTTTTTTTTAAAATCTCCACTGGTTTCATAAAGTTTAAATATTGAATCCCGGTTTTTCAAAATTGTAGACACTGAACTCGGAGCGATTGCATATTTACGGGATACTTCTTTGTTCTCCATTCCTTTATCTACGTCTTTTAATAGATTAATTTTTTTTTAAATTAAAAGCATTTTCTTTTGGAAATTTTTGTACAGTATAGGAAATTACGGTATAGGTAAAGCGTCAAGAGCTTTATAACCGTCCGAAACTAATTCAAAACTTGGACTGAAAGATTTCTCTATACTGTGCAGATTCCAATACCACTTACTAATGGAGGTAGAATACGCAAAACTATTAGACTTTAAATCAAATTATAATTATCATTAACTACGGAAGACATACAGAGAAAAATAGACCCCTGCACCGGGACTAGAACCACGGGCCTCCTATTAATCTGTTACAGGCGCTCTTACCAACTGAGCTATACGGGAGAATGATTTTTCTCTGTCGTTACCGATACAAATTCCCCGAATCCAAGCTTTCAATCTTTTCTACAAGTCTAGCAAGCCAAATATTCACGGCAATAGAACTAGACCAAGAATTAACGCTTATAATTATAAAGTACTCAATTAGTACCTGTACCTAGTACAAACAATTAGAAATTCAAATTTTTAAGTTTTAGGTAGTATTCATACTACGGAAAGATTAAATTTTATTTTAAATCAAATTATAATTATTATTAACTACGGGAAAACTATTAGAGTGCTAGAGCAAGAAACACCTAAAAATGGTTCTAAGAAAATATAAGAAAGCAAAAACACCACCAGGTTTAATTCACAGAAAGTTTGTCGGTGTCTGATCTTTGTTCTTTTTTCTAAGAATTTTGTTCGTTGTAGAGAAATTACTTCCATTTTAACAGTTTTATAAGAGAATCCGTGGGACATAAAAACATTCGTTATATAGAGATTTTCGCTGTACAGAAGTTCATTTTAAGGAGGTCCGACTGTATTTTATTATTGTATTATTATTACATTAAAAATACAAAAAAATGTATTTCAAAAAAGAAAATAAAGAGGAATAATATGAGTAAAATGTACAAAATTCAGCCGGGAATTTAAGTTGACAGTTTAGGGATTGACCGATTAAGACAATAATGCACACTGACTCCTTACTTAATAATACCACTAAATTGATTAAGCTCTAAATAAGTAGGAGAAGAAAAAAAAATTATAATTAATTTACACATTCATAATTGTAAAAATTAGTATTTTTCATAAATAGAACTTATTAAGTTATAGAAATAATTATTAAAATACCCTAAGAAATCGTTAGTTTTAATTACTATGAAACATTTTTAAAAAAATGAACAGAATAAATTCAAATGATAATTATTAAGGAATTGATGAGATTCAAATGAAAAAATACATAAATAGTAAAAGTGAAAAATTAAATAAATAATAATAACATTTTTTTAAAAAAGTTTTATTTTTAACTGAGAAATGAATTCTATACAGTCCTGAATCTGTTTAGATATTAAATACCTACATTTTTTTTAAAAAAAAATAAAAGACAAAATTATCAAAAGGAAATTGTCAAACTTATTGTTTAAAATGAATAAAATGTGCTAATAAAAAAAAAAATAGTAGTTAGATAATTAAAAAAATTTTCTTGGTATCCCTAATATTACAAGGAGTACAATTAGCTGATTTTGACACTTAAGGTCAGCCATTTTCTTCCTCCACGCACCACCAAGTATATTATTTAAAAGCAGGAGAAAATGACTATCTTCATAAGATCTGAGTAATTTATTTACCTATGTAAGAGATAACAAGTAAATAATTAGCTGATCAATTGTTCTATCAAGAAGTAACAATATTGAGACACCATCTTAGAAAGCCCAATTTAGACATTATAAAACTTTTAAAAAATAAGTATAAAATATTTTTTGAACAGAAAATAAAACTTCTATATAAAAAAAGAATAGAAATAGAAAAAAAAGTAAAATAAAAACCTTTTTATATTCAAAGAAATAAAATTAATTACACTGCTTAGGCAGATCCTTTTTTTTTATACATATATCTAACAAAATTAGAAAAAATTATACCAAGCAAACAAAAAAAAAATTAATGAGATTAAAAATAAATACACGAACATAAAGTTTTACATCAGTACATACGGACAAAATAAAGTCATTATTTTCCAGTTTTTTTTTAAAAAGTAGTTTTATAGAGGGATTTTCAAAAGAGATTTTGTGTAAAGAAAAAAGGAAGCAGGTTAATCGGACGAAGTAAGATACAGATTACAAGCCAAAAAATATGTTGAAAATGAAACCAACATTATTACAGATAAATAATGTTATTATTTGTTAACTGTATGAGAGAAGATTTACTGGGATATTCCAGTTGAGGCGGCATAGTGATAGGGTGATCCTCCTTCGGTCATGCCTGAAAATAATACCAATCGTATTAAAGAGGAGGAAAAATCACTTTTCTTTTTTTCTTTTTTTAAAATATCATCTAGTTTGGACATGAAAAGTACAAAAAAAAAAAAAAAAAAAAAAAACGTCGGTCCGAGACAACTCAGACAAACTTTCTCATATATGAGTTCATAATCACTAAGCCCAGTGTTTTCCATTTATTAGTTTTCGTAGGTACATTTAATTATTAATAAACATTTCATCAAAATTTATCATAAAAACAATTTCTCCTCGGCGGGGAATCAAATCCGGCCTCTCTCCATCCTCATTTAAAGCTATTTCCTCAGGAACTAGATTTTCCCTGGAAATTAGGTTCGTAATTAAATGGTTATAATAAAACTACATTTTAGAATTTTATAATAAAAATCATCGGAACCGTTTTGGAGAAATAATTTTTTGACGCTTTTTTCCAGAGTTTTTGGGGGGCAGCGCCCCCAAATTTGGAGCTAAAATTCATTTTTTGATTTCCCCTCGGGGTATGATTTTTCTGAATATGTATGCCAAATTTCGTCAAAATTGGGCAAGTAATTTAGGCACAGACGACAGACAGACATTTTTTTAAAAACTACTTTTTTGGACTCAGGGTACAGTATGTATATATTTTGCAAAATGTCCAATAGCAAAGTAGTAGTTAAAAAAAGAGATAAAAATTAGCCTAATATAGTAAAGATGTAAAATGGAAATCTGCATTCCAGAGCGGTCAGTGAATCTTTAACTCACCAAAAACCCAGGTCAAATACCAATATCTCTAGTAGTGGTTCATCACTAGAGATATTGAAATCAAGTCATGTTTCACTCTGATGCCCACAACGAGCCCCCCCCCCCTCCCCCCGGCTCTTCCTACTATATTAACCTAATATTATGTTGGTGTGTAGGCTTCTGCAATTTGAGTTGTAATACATAGTTTGGTTTCCCTGTAAAATCCTTATCACAGAGGGGTTGAAATCCAATGTTTCCCTTAAATAAGCCTTCACATTAGTCGTCAGAATATCTAGTTGTGGCTTTAGGTTAACATCACGATGCACCACACCCCTGAAGTAGTAGAAGCGAAACGTCAGACTTCAACCTCTTCGTGAACCGGGTTTCACCGGAAAATCAACCTTTGTAATATTATGTTTTTAAGGATGAAAGCCTTTGTTTGTTCAACAAACTTTTGGGTTTAGAATACGAAACTTCTTGTACACCAGGGAAATAAAGAGATAATTTACTTCCTATTTCACTGGCATACTAATTAATATCTATAAAAAATCACAGGGTTACATCCAAGCACTTTTTAGGGTATGAATCTTTTATGTTATCCTATTATGAAATAATATTTTTTTTTATTTTCCCATCCCGTTCTACATTAAAGTAAAAAAATAAATTAAAATATGGGAGTGTCTATGGATGTCAACTTAAAGGAATATACTGTCTCCTCATTTAAATTGAAAAGAACTTTAATAACAAAGCAGTATTCAACCTTCAAAAGGCCATCATCAGTGCCTATTGGAGAAGAAGAAAAAATTTCATTAATAAAAAGATTTAGTGAGAGTGGGTCTACTTCATGTCGGAGATCGATGTGATACTAAAAACCTGGTTCAATCCCCCAGGGAGTTACAATGTACTTTATCAGTAATAATGACAAGTTAAATTAATTTTTTCCCAAAAATTTTTATCAGCCTATAAAAATAGAATTTTGTGTTAAGTTAATCTTTTGGTGCCTTTTGAGAATATAAGGCCGGCTAAGTTCGTCTGTGGGTCATAGCTTGGCAATAGGCATTTGGAAAAAACAAACTGGTGGAGAGCAGCCACGACTCACCGATTTTGGTGGATAATGTGATTTTTATGAACCTAAGAACAAAATTAGTTAGTAGACTAAAAATCAAGTTGAAAATTTAGTTTGTCACTTGATTGGTGACCACTTTGATTTGTAGTACTATTTGAAAAGCTAACCTATCAAGTAATAAACTACCATCAACTTGATTTTAGGTCTACTAACTAATTTTGTACTCAGGATCATGAAAATCACATTGTCCACCATAATGGACGGGGCATGGCCACTCTACACCAGTTTGTTTTTTGCACGCTATCTCCTGGACTAATAAAAAGATATAACAAATTATTTTTGGAAAATTAGGGCACTAAAGACACAATATCGGCATTAGCACAATACTCAAAGAATGTTGTATACATTTTTAATCTACTTTTCAGTCGCTTTCATTTGATTGAGAATTTTGAAGCAAGTGCCTTTTTTCTAGATCGGCTTAAAAGCAGACTACCTGGGGTATACGAAGTATGCTCTGAAGAGCGTAGAGATGTATTCTCTGTGGGTGCAGGCATGGCGAAGGGGTTGGTTGGGTTGGTAGCATTGGTAGCGGGTTGAGCAGTAACAGCTGGCTCACCTGCTCCCATATTTCCACCGGCACCTTCCTCTTCACTATCCTCCTGAAATTAAACAACAGATAAAAATCAATCAACTTATTAACATTTCTTCATCAGTCTATAATAAATATTTACAAAAAAAAGCATAATATCCAAGCAACATTTTAAAATTAAAGCAATTTCCTCTTAGAAATAATCTAAAAAACATCACAACACGAACATTAGGACTGATAACGATAAACCAGTTATACCTAAAAGTTAAGAGTTGTCAATTGAATTTGTACTCCGATTTGATTGGGTGCACTCCAGTTTAGGAGTTTAAAATAAACAATACAAAAAGCATTTAATATTTTTGATTTAGTAATAAATGATTAGCCAAGCAGTAACATTTTAGATTGTTAAAAATTAGTAGATTACTTCAAAAGTTTATCTCAGTAAGCAAAGTTTGAAATTACCTAATTTTGAGGCATAAAACCACAAATCTTCTCTTATCAAAAAAAAAAAAAAAAAAAAAAAAAAAAAAAAAAAAAAAAAAAAAAAAAATCACTATTAACATGTTTTCTCATAGAGAAAATTAATTATTCTATAAGACTTTAATTTTTTTAATGTGTATAAGCAACAATTATGTGTCAATGAGTAGACTCACAGCTAGCTGGAAAACCAGATTAATAATTATATTAAATTTTATTAAAATGTTATAAAAAAAGGAAAGCAATTTTAAAGGCCTGATGATGTCTCAAGAGTAGGCGAAATATCGCAAACAGAAACACATTTTATTTAATTACCTATAAACCATAAAGGAAATAAAAGCAAAAAGGGGAGGGAGGTAATCTACAACGAATAAATGTTAAGGGTAGTTTAGTGAACTTGCCCTATCTAATATTCTGATGTTTAGGTTGAAAAAGCTTGAGAGTTAAAAAGTTAAAGATTTAAAACTTGAACAGTTGGGTCTAAAAAAAGCTCACGATAATCCAACTCTTTTATAGTGGTTAGGTAAGAATACTATGAAAATAGGCAATAGTTTCATTATAATTGAGTTTAGAGAGTAAATAAAGCTAAGTAAATGTGGCTAACTAAAAATTTAACATACAAAAAAAATTATTTTGAAATACAGTAGAGCGTCGATTATCCGAACGTCAGTTATCCGAACGTTCAATTATCCGAACTGGCTTCATGGAAAAAAAAAATAATCAAAAGCCACCGCCTAATTAATCCCTAGAAAGAGCGGTGTCAGCTGTATAATGGGACAATAGATTTCCATGAATTCTGTTTGATGGGGCAGACATTAACATTTGTTCACTAAGAACTAACTTTTGTTTGTCTATTTAATTTTTGGAATCATTTGCAGCATTTTTCTACTTAATACCTGTCCATTCTGTCGGTCATTTATGTCAATACTCTCAGTTTCAAATCATTCATTGTGAGGTATACATTGAATTAGTTAGTGGTCAGATATTTTAAGTAAAACTTACATGTCGACAAAAAGGAACGAGTAGTGCTTTCATTAAAAGATAAAATTGAAATTCAAGTTCGGTGTTGGTAAAATAACGAGTACGGGAATAAAAAGTAAGTCTGATTCAATCACTAGGTATACACTTCTTGACAGTGAGGAGGGCAGTTTATTTTGTAAAACTATGAAAAAACCGAAATCCAAATTGATGGAAGATGCTGCATTCACTTGGTTTTATACAACTTTCTTTATGCCAAATTAATCTATAAGGTGCGAAACAACTAATTGTTTTTTTTTTTTTTTTTTGTTTTTTTTTTTTTTTTTCACTACGTACTAGATAAATAAAACAAAGATGCTTTTTGTATAAACGTGGTTGATTATTTTTACATCTTCCCTTTTAATTTTTTAGTGAATTTTGATTATCCGAATTTTTGATTATCCAAACCATCCCAAAAAACATTAGTTCGGATAATCGACCCTCTACTGTACCAAAATTCAAGGGTAAATGGCAAGAACCAGTATGATTCAAATATAAGAATTTTAAAACCTAAGAGTGGTTGAGTTGGCTAAGAGTGATTCAAAAAGGGGTTAAAACAACATAATAGTAAGTCTTTTCAATTTCTTAATAGACCCAGCTACTCAAGAATTTAAAACAAAGGAACAATTTACTCATTTTGTCGTTAAAGATTAATGTTACAAGTGTTAATGAAAATATAATAAAAGCTTATTAAGTATAAAATAAACTAAAAATGTTTTAGGTTCAGGTAAAATACTAAAAATGTTAGGTTCTCAATTCTTTGCCAGAAATTAAGAGTAATAATTAAAAATAATAAAATAATAATAATAATACAGTAGAACCTTATAATAAAGGACTTCGCTAATAATGGCCAGGAAATCATTATAATACACAAATAATAAAGGATACTTATATTTATCTGGGTATATTATGAACACTCATGGGACACTCTGTCAGCTTAAAAAATAACAAGCAAACAAACCACCAGAAAATGAATTATTTTTTGAAACCAACGAGTGTAAGCAATCAACATGAACCAGGACCTTCATGTTGATTAGTAAAGTATGTACACTTTTTGGTAATTGTTAATTAAGAGCCCTCCCTAAAAGTTAGAGGTGGTTAGAGCTCTAACCATCTCTAGAGCTCTAACCACCTCTAACTTTTAGGGAGGGCTTCTAGAGCTCTAACCACCTCTAACTTTTAGGGAGGGCTTCTAGAGCTCTAACCACCTCTAACTTTTAGGGAGGGCTCCTAATTGACAAGTACCCACTTTATTTTGTTTTCAATCAAACTTAAATTTAAAGCTGTTATTTATTTAATGTATGAAACAAATAATTTTTACAGGTTACTACTCTACTTTCACTCTATCTAAACCCTTTTGCATTATTATTTGAAAGAATTATTAGTTATAAACCGGACGTTCGTTAAACTAGACAACCATTAGACCCTAATAGTCTGTTAGAATGGTGTTCTACTGTATATAGTAATGGGTTAAACATGATTATCAAAACAGCCTCGTCAAATCAGTAAGAAGTAACCACTAACAAAACACAACGCAAATAACGTTACTTGGAATTCACAATAAAATAATATTATTAATAAAAGGATAATCAGGGTCACCAATAAATAATAATGAGTATATTCTTATGACGATACATGTATGTATATAAATATATATTAAACATATTCTTTTTTAAATTAACTACTAAAATATTGCTTCATTTATTTTTATTTTATTTTTTTTTTACATCTATATTTTTGTACTTATTTTTGAAAATCTAGAACAGCTGTTGTCCACGTACCACTAAAACAAACTTGCTTAATTATTCCCCATTTTTAAAAAATATATTAGAAAGTTTAAATTTACTCTTATTAATGATATACACGACAAAAAATGATCTAATAATATTAAATTTTAATATGTGCTCATGAATAATGTTTTAAATATATTTGAATGAAGTGCATAAACTCTTAATTTTAGAGAAAAAAAAAGCACAAACGTCAATTATAAAAAAAAGGTATATAAACAAAACCCCCCAGAAGTGGAACATTATAGAATTTGAATATAAAGATATGTATATAAACGAAATAAAAATAAAATACAATCACAAATATTTAACAATCAACTACGGAAAACCCAGGGTTCGGTCAAAAAAACAATAAAAATTCACAACATACCCAAAACACCCAACGTTTTGGCTATTTGAGAATGTGGTAAGTTGTTGTTTTTGTGACCGAACCCAGTGTTGTTCTGTAATTTTTTGTTTATATATATACATATAAAATCACATTTATTTTTCAACACTAAACATTCTACTTGTATAAAACCCACACAAATAACATTGACATTCACAAATAAACATTTAGAGTATAATCTGGAAAAAAGCAAAAAAAAAAAAAAAAAAAAAAAAAAAATTGCCTTATCAAAATGAACACAAAAATTGATCAGGTGGAACATCAAGAGAATTAAGTGATAAAACAAATTACATTTATATTCTTATTTTAAACATCAATAATTTAATTAAAATTTCAATATCATTACTAAATATTTATATGAATTATATAAAGCAAAAAATGGGAACATAGATGAAAGAAAAAAGGCAAGAGAGAGAGAGAGAAAAAAAATTACACACTTAAAAATGGTAAAAATATTAAAATTAATTTGTAACATTTAAGGAGAAAATATACCATGCTCTGTGGTAGGAGGTAGAACAAGATAATACCGCAAGGCATGCCTGTCATAACATCTAAACGCTATACATACCTAAAATAAATTTGCAATTGTTATATCACTTTGTTCTCTCTTTTTGTTTATGGTGATCTTCGCCACACTGACCTTTTGTGAATAAAATCAATTTATTAGTTATAAAATATATATATACTATTTTAAAATTAATTATGTTTCATATAAGCAATATTAAGGAGACGGCAAAAATAATAATTAAAACAAAATAAAACCAAGCAATTATTGAGGAACTTGCATGATTTCTAGGATAAATAAAATTTGTTTCTTAGTCTACAATTTAAATTCAGATTTTTTAATTTTATATATAATGTTAGTGGGCTTCATCATATTAAAGCATTATACTGAAAAAAAAAAAATGCCTAAGTAAATATATAGACCCCTCAGTTGATCACAAACTGATTACCTAATTAACCGATCACCTAATCTGTAATTATAAATTATAATTTTGTTTTGACAGTATAACTAAAGTATGCTCATTCATTTTACTCAAAAGCTTGAAAACAACCAACTTAAAATAATTGTAACCACTAGAAAAAAATTCTTCCTCATTCAATTATTAAAATTATACAAACCTTTTTTTAAATGAAATACAAGGGTAATCCAGAAAGTAAAGATTGTTTATACATGGGTGCTAAGCAGGAAGTTTCCTCTCCCCATTTCAAATGGATTAGTTTATAAAAGGATTTTTAGTTTTTTTTTGTCAATGTACTTCTCATGAACAGAAAATCATAAGAACTTCAAAAGACTGGATTTATTTACAGGATTATATGAATTGATAAAAAAGCACACTGCAATTTAAGCTGTCTAGTATTGAAAGACAGGGAATGTATTCTCCAGGTATTGTTCATTTTAATACCCCACGAGGCTCTTGATGGATAGTTTTTGATTATTATCCTAAAATGACCCTATCATCTATTTTATAATAAACAGGTCAAGTGTGTGTTAGCCAGCACACAGTGAGGGTCCGTAGGCCACACTGTATAGTTTAAGTGGTACCCTATTGATGGTGTTTTTTAAAATGCTAAAAAGCTTTCTTATCCAATGGGTCTGATATTCTCAAAACACATAAACAAACTTCTGATAAAGTATTTTTTTGCCACTAAACCGGACTACAACCATATAAATACATCGAAAATACTATAGTTATAAAAAAAAAACGTATTTTGTCAATAAAAAATAAAATAATACTTTTTCAAAATTTTCAAAAAGTGGTATCTTTACTTTTGGTCGAAGAATGTTCAGGAATTTTTTCAGATTTTTCGCACTTCACATAAACGAGATAGAGGGGGAGGGGGGACACGTTTCACACCCACTTCAAACTTCCCTACGCTCGCCCTATCAAAGTTATAACCAAAGAATTATATATTTTTGTAATCAGCTCGACGTACCCTTTCATATGATACCCCTCACGGGGTCGAAAAAAAAATAAAAAATTTTAACCCTTAAGTTTTTTTTACCCTAATTTTTTTGAAAAATATTTTTTTTAAGTCGCTATATTTTTAAAATATGTGGGTAGGTACAAGACACATACATGCCAAATTTCAAAGAGATCGGACGAAAGGTGTAGCCGTGAGAGCAGGCGACCGGATGGACGGACAGACACACGCAGGAAAATATAAGGGTCCTTGGTTTTGCCTACGAACCCTAAAAACAGTCCACGCTGCTTAATGTAATCACGGTTAATATTATCAACAGCTCAGTGTAATCAAAATAACTTTAAGCGGGCCCTCGCTATAACAATTCATTCAATTTTTCCGTTTATTGTTATCAATATTTTGTTTATTGTGATCAATGTCGCGATCGTTGGAATTTTTCTTTATCATTTTCGGGAAAACGACTGTAGCTCTGATTGTAAAGTTGTGTACATTGTAATTCAATTTTATTTTTTTATTTGCTAATGCGTCATCACATCATTCAGCGGACAACATAAACACAGTCTTCTTTATAACGTTTATTGATTTGAATTTTACTTCCTCCTGTGGTACCTTTTGCTTATAATTATCAGTTGGTTAATGTTATCACTCTGTCTGGGTCCGAAAATGATAAAATTAAGTGGCGTCCACTGTATATTAAAATTTTGCTCCAAGTTAATTACACCCATTTCCCGAGCTTAAAGGTTTTCTCAGCAGGTGATAATGAATTGCAGCTAATAACCAATAACTGTTTAAATAACTACAACAATAGGATTTTAAAGCTTGTGAACAGATATGAATGAATGAAGGACGTGATTTACTGTGATTTTATAAAAGAAAATATTATATAAAATTTAATAATAAAAATGTTATTCTTACTTTTTTCAAGTTAGTTAAAGCTAAACCATCTTTAGTTTCTGGATACCTTCGTATAAAACCCTAAATACCATTCAACAAATCAAAAAATAGTATACAAAAAATATTAGAATCAAAATCTTACTACTTTTTACAATTTTTATAATAAAAGAAAGTACTTTGGAAAATGGACTCCCATGGATTGTTTTTTTTAAAAAAAAATCCTAACTTTAACTTGACCTAAACCCTAAAATAAACATCAAGTACAATCCATTGTGTACACATATACAGTAGGACTCTGGTAATTCAGAAAAATTCAGGTAGAGGGTCGTCCGGAATAGAGGGATTTCCGGATTAGGGAGGTTTTAAAAATATAACGTAAAACACTTTAAAAAAACAACATACTGAAGTAGTTTCCAACATGTAGCTAGACTCAATGCACCTTTTAAATTTACATTTTACAATTTAACAAGTTGTCATTGTGCAAAGGAACAGCAAAAATGTTAATAAGAAGCTATTTGCAATATAAATTTCATTGTTAGGGGAGGCTTTCAGTATCCTTGGAGAACCCTC
Organism: Gerris lacustris; assembly: GCA_951217055.1. Lineage (NCBI taxonomy): Eukaryota > Metazoa > Arthropoda > Insecta > Hemiptera > Gerridae > Gerris > Gerris lacustris. Next base: position 66,751,500 of record OX578279.1, on the reverse strand, counting down.
CGGATTACTTAGGGTTCCGGATTACTGTGTGTCCAGATTAACGAGGGTCCTACTGTATAATGTTTATGTAAAAATGGAAGGTGTTACTACTCCTGGCTGACGGCCTCTTGACCATAGCCATATAGATGATAATGTAAAAAGAATAGATTTATGTAAAATTGTCAACTATGCATACCAATAAATTAAAAAAAAAAAATATATAATGTCCATCTAATACTTTTAGAAATTAGTTAGCTACTTTACTATTCGTTTGTAGACTTAAAACTCAATAGCAACTTTATTTAAGACAAATTAATAAAGTAATGAGTTATTTTAAAATTACATTCCTAAAAGAAGGAACACGATTTAGTACTCTCGCAAAATTAATAACAAATATTGGTGCATTTTATTATCTCTATTTGGCATTTATATTAAACTACTGATGTATATTAAACAAATATAGTAGTAGTATGTATATTAAACTAAGGACACCATGAAGACCTCTGAAGATGCTTCTAGCATTAGGAGCGAAACTTCGGGACGTACACCCTTTGAGACAGTGGTCACCATCGGAACACCTAGAACGTTATTATAATTGTAACCGAGGAAGCTTACAAACTTCATATTAAACTAATAAAAATGACCACTTTTACTTTACATTCAACATATTTTTTTAAAGGATTTTTTTAAATAAATGATCCTAAAGACCCTAATAGGTAGAATTAGAACACTATTTAATAAAATATCATGAGTCTCCTCAATAACATAATTAAGTTAAAAGCCAAAATTCAGGTGTCATCAGTTACAAGACTTAGATATACTTGGGTCTAATAAAAAATCGCTAATAGAAATAAAGTTGACTCCACTTGGTGTTAAATTATAAATTATATTTAGAAAGCTTATACAACTATATATATGTAATAGATAAAACAGGGTTAGGGTGCTGCTACATAAACCATATAATTGAAATTAGTACCCAGACACTACACAATAGAGCAATAATCATACACGTGTCTAACCACTACCGTTTTGTTTTAAAAAAATTATCAGTTAGGCATATTTAAACAGAAAAACAGTAAATCCCAACTAAAGTAAAAAGCATTTAAAAAATGAATATTCTCAAAAACATGCATGTTCCTCATTCAAAGATAATAGCAAAAATGAAAATATTAAATTAATAACATTATAAAAACAAATAACCAACACCAAAAGACATTTAACAAGCATATTAATAAAAATTAATTGTGAAATAGATAATTAGTATCCTTTCATTTTCCCAAAAATAAAACCCTTTTGTTTATTAACAGTTTATACAAAAAAAAATTGAAATAAATAAAATATTTTTAAAAAATGAAATATATATAAAAAACTTACTCGTTATATGAAAATTGATTTAATGGTTAAAATATTCCTGATGAAACCATTAGAGATGAATGAATGTCAATTCTAACCATAACCTTCTTCAAAATTATACACAGCAAAATAAAATATGATAGTAAAGTAAAAATGTGATAGTGTTATTTCTTAACTGTTAATACATCCCACTATTTCATGGTATTATTTATTTATTTTATTTTTTTTTTTTTTCAAAAGGAATCCTTAAATAGCAACTATTAATTTCCTACTTAGGAATTATGTAAAAGTTTTATTGTTTTGTTATTTTTAAAATGTATTTTTCTAAGAGCTACAGTCAATTGGAACTTCAATTGGGCAACAATTCCACACTGAGAAAAATATAACAAAAAAAAAGTTATGTGGCATATAGGCAGGTGTGGGCTTGCCAAAAAATTATTAACTCCTTGATTTTTTTTTTTTAATTATTACTTATTTAAAATATTATTACCAGGAATTTTAAAAAATTCATTGATAGATTAAATTTACCACTGGTGGCAACTAACTATTTTTTTAATAGATTAATATAAGCAAATTTAAAATCAACAAGAGGAAAAGAATCAGGTCATAAAAGTGATTATTTTATAATTTTTTTTTAAAGACAAGGAAATCTCCTTTTCAAAGGAGAATAAAATTAATGAAACTACTATAAGGCCGATCGGCCACCAGAAGCTGAGCGGAGCGGAGCGGAGCGGAGTTGACTCCGCTTGTGAAATCGAATCCCATTGTTTTAAATGTAAGGGTGGCCACCGGTTGCGGAGCGGAGCTGAGCTGAGCCTAGCGACGCATCTCGACTCAGCTTTGACGGTCGGTTTTGAAAGCTGACTCCGCTTCCCCCTCCACCCACAACAATAATATTATTAAACAATTAAATGAATAAACTTTTTATTAATTGATTAATACACTCTTGTAGATAAATTAAGAAGAGATTATATGGCTAATAAAGTGTAGAAAATCCCTATTTCATTTGAGAAACGTTTCAACCAATTATTAATGTCATCTTCAGTCTTGTTTTATTCTAAAATTCAAACAAGCATAATATACAACATTAAATTAAATTAATTATAATTATAATTAATTATTCATTATACATTTTGACATATACTTGTAATCCCACTGAAATCAAGTTTTAATTAAGATAAGCATTCAGTAAAAAATATACTTACATACGTCATTATTGTTTCATTATAATATATAATATACTATCTCCATAAGAGAGGGTCTAAAATGAAAAAGTTTAACATTGGCACGTTGGTATAACATACCGACATCGAAGTAACCAGTAAATGTTAATATGTATAAATATAAATTAAAACATTAAACAAAACTAGTAACAATTTATAACATTCTAAAAAATATATAATAACAATAACTACAAAGACTATCAAAAAGCTGTATACATGTGATCTTCATAACAACTATTCATCGAGGAGATTCATCTTATTATACAGTGGTTCTTAATTAAAACTTGATTTCAGTGGGATTAGAAGGATATGTCAGAATTTAAAATGAATAATTATAATTACCTTGAATTAATGTTATCTATGTTTGTTTGAATTTTAGAATTAAACAAGACTGAAGATGACATTAATAATTGGTCGAAACGTTTCTCAAATGAAATAGCGATTTTCTTGATTTTCTCTACCTTATTAGCCATCTAATCTCTCTTTCAATAATGTGAAGGAGGAAAATAAATATGTAAAGTATAAAAAAAAGTATTCAGTGTTGGCGTATTTAAAAAAATCGGTCCGAGACAACTCAGACAAACTTTCTCATATACGAGTTTATAATTATACTTAGCCCAGTGTTTCCATTTTTATTTTCAAATGTACATTTAAATATTATTGAACATTCCATCAAAATGTATCATAAAAATAACTTCTCCTGGGCGGGGAATCGAACCCGGGCTCTCTCCGTCCGCGTTTTAAGCTAATATCTAGGAACTAGATTTTTCCCGGGAAAACGGCTTATATCGTTGGATTCGTATTCAAATGGACTACATTTTAGATTTTTTTAATCATAATCGTCGGAACCGTTTTCGAGAAATAATTTTTTTTCATGTTTTTTCAGAGTTTTTGAGGGGTAGCGCCCCCAAATTTAGAGCTAAAATTCATTACTCGATTTTGCCTCGGGGTATGATTATTCAAATTTCGTCAAAATCGGCCCAGTAGTTTAGGCTCCAGGCGTCTGCACAGACGACAGACAGACATTTTTTAAAAACAACTTTTTTGGACTCAGGGAACCTCAAAACGTGTAAATCCATAAAAATCTCAAAATCGAATTTTCGCGCCATCACAATACTTTCTCTTTATATGAGAAAGTAAAAAGGGTTTTAATTCGGCTGTTACAGCCCTCCGATAGTTTGTATCAAATCCCGTTATATCATCTCTTATCTTATTTAGAAGTTCATTAAACTGAGGGCTATTCATACGGATATAGTCCTTAAACTGTTCGTGGTTTTGATCATGAAAAAGGGTGTGAACTTCCCCGAAGTCATCACTTTTTCTAAGATAGAATATTTCCCACTCTGTCATATAAGCTGGTGATGCGACACAAGCTGCAGGAGAAAACTCTGTTTCAGAATTCCCGGATTCTGAACTTAAACACAGATATAATAGTTCTCTATGGGTTGACATTTTTGGGTGGACTAGCTTAGTTCACGCAAACGAACACAGAGCGGAGTCAGCTAGACTCCGCTACAGTCAGCTCGACTCCGCTCCGCTTTCGGTTGCCACACCCCTTGGACTCATCTACACTCAGCTACACTCAGCTCAGCTCCGCTCCGCTCCGCTCAGCTTCTGGTGGCCGATCGGCCTAAGGGTTTTCAAATAAAATTATTATTAGTCTTTTAATAACATTAACATAAAAAATATAAACTCAAATGCAAACAAATGTTAAATGATCTTTGCTTTAAAATGAAGTTGAATCCATAATGCAATATTAGATATGAAACTGTTAGTTAATGTGATTAAGAACACTTTTTAAGAGATACACAAATGAAAATGGAATGAATATAGGTGCTTTTGAAGGGTGATATTAACCTGAAACATTTCCCCATTAGGTAACTAATATTAAAAATATATAGTTCAGATATAGGTATAATAAATGTCAAGTTAGATGTGACCATTTATTCAATTTGCATAGTAATAAATTTAGTCAATAATTAATATTTTATAATATTACTCTTTCTTGTCGTTTTGTTGAGCTAATGAGTTTGTTAAAATAAATTTAAAACACATTTTATCCCGGTGTAAACAAAAATCTGTTTTTAGTCGGATATCTCAGCAGATGGCAAGAGTATATATCTACTTCACCACTTTGATGACATTTGTTATTCATATATACAATTATATTTGTTTTCCATCACAAAAATAGCGACCAACATGTTTGTAAATGTACTTAATTCTATTTAAGTACATTGAATCCATATGAGACGCTTTCCTCACTTTACAGTTTCTGAGATAATACCGTAAAAAATTATAGAAGGATGAGTGCAAAAGCATTAAAACAAATTTTTATTTATATTATGTTAAAATTAAACACTTTGTTTAATTTGTACAACATATATTATTCTTGATGGATGCTTTAGGTGTAAAATAAATACAATAAAAACTTGTTGGTTTTCATATATTTAAGTTTATACTTTTTGACCCTTTACTATGCTTATAAGGTCATTTTCAATCACACCTTTTTCTTTTTGTAAATTCCGTGTAAAATTTTGACCTTTTTTTTTTTTAATTTCTCTATGAGAGTTTGTCATAATAAATTAAATATATATACGCAAAATATACAGTCAAAAATTCAACACAATTATAACATGTAACAACCATCTTAAAAACATAGTAACATTTTTTGAATATGTAACAACAATGAAAACAAATTACTATGGTTTTAAAATAGTTGTTACATGTTATAATTGTGTTGAATTTTTGACTGCATATTTTGTATATATGTACATTATATTTAATTTAATATTACAAACTCTAATGGAGGAATTTATAAAAAAAAAAAAAAAATGGCACCTATATCACACGGAATTTACAAAAAGAAAAAGATGTGATTGAAAATGACCTTATAAGCATAATGAAGGGTCGAAACGTATCAACTTAAATATATGAAAACAAACCAGTTTTGATTGTATTTATTTTACACCTAAAGAATTCATCAAGAAAAAAATATATATCATAAAAACAACTTTTTATTCAAATTATAACAAAGTTAGTCTGTTCCAATTTTTCCTCCTTCATAATAGGTTGGGTTCAAATTTTATTAGCTGAGTCCTCATAGTTAGTGTTAGGGTACGAAAAAAGGACTACCATGTAAAATAGGAACAGTTTTATTGGTTTCCTCATTAAAGTTTACAGGTTGTTCCATAATCAAGGTATCCTAGTGGTAACAATCTCTTTCTAAAGATCTGGAACACAAAAATTGGACCAATCAATTCTACACAGTGGTGTACTAAGTGGGCCCTGCGCCACTGGTAAGAGTATATAACAAGCGCCCCTCTGATAGGGGTCTGGATTGTGATTTCAAGAAATCCGTGACCACCAGAGGCTGACGCCTCTAGCACGGGCCAGCACTCTGCCTGCTTGGTACACTATTAATTCTATAGCCCATAATATTTTTCATGACAACCACAAGATCAATTCTATCAAATTTAGCATGGGCTCAGGTCAGTTTAAGCAGTAATTGTCACTATCATAAGAGCAATAAAATATAACTCACGATATTTATCAAATTAAGGTTATCTTAAATTTGATGCTTTCTAAAAAAAATTAAAATCAACATTTGTCCCTGGTTGTAATAGAAAAACTTAAAATTAATAAATTTAAGTTAAAATCACAATAAAAAAAGATAAATTATAAAACAAGCTGTAAATTAAAAAAACATTTACAGTCCAACTAAGTAGTTACTTAAAAAACAATTGAAAAAGCTCAACCATAATGATTACCTTTTATTAGAAAAAAATTAACATTATTTAAATAAAATACATATTAAATATTAACATATTTAATCATCACAATATATCTATAAAGCTAAGCAGTAATCTACAACAATACTTACAACAGTAGCTATTTTTTAACAGAAGAGAGAAGAGGAAATGGTAAAAACATGCAACATTTAACGATTTAATAACTTAAAGGTATATAAAAATTAAAGTATGATGTAAAATAATTCTAAATACTTTACGTAAAAAGAAACCAGTGCTTCTTTTTATAAATTCCTCAAATAATATTTAGATAAACTAAATATATTTATAATATACAGTAGAACCCTGGAAATCTGAACCCCAAAAATCCGAATACCTGATATTCCGAACAACTTTTGGGGCAAAAAAAGACATTATACACTTTGTAAAATTTCTTGGGACTGCTCTAAGTTATTCATAATTATTCTAAATCTCTTTTTTAACATACATTTTGGGTATTCCCCATACCGGAACATAGTAATATGTACCAAAACTATACCAGGAACAATTTTATAAAGGTTGATAAACAATAAAGGCAGAAACCCTGATAATCCGAACCATTTAGAAATCCGAACGGGCCCTGGCACCAATTAGATCAAATTTCCGGGGTTCTACTGTACCTATTTTTTTTCTGTATAAGATGACCTTAACTTTATGGGGTGATTTTATGGCTCAAATGGAACAAAAAAATGTCCTATAAATATGCATCTGATTCTGAACCTGTGTAAAGTTTTATTCCTTCATTTATGGTAAAACCACATGTCGCAGTTAGTGGAAAATACCTCTTATGTGTTTATTTTAGCGAAAATGAGGTTTTGGATGATTCTTATCACACAATATCCTCTTTTTTAGATGGTAAAATCTCCAATGTGATAAATGAATAAAATATTTCTAATAACTCCTATGTGAGGAAAATGCCTCTCAATGTGACGATTTATCAACAATGAAACTTTCTTTTGGCTTTCGTATAAAATTTTAATTTTTACAAATACGAAATATTTTCCCACGAGCAAGGACTTGTTTTTCTTCATCAGAGGAAAAATCATTTTTTAAAAATAAACTATGATAGTCCTGGAGATAGCGTGCAAAAAAGTGTCTAGAATTTTGTATACAAGTCAATCTTTTAGCGCCTTTTAAGAATATGTGGTCGGCTAAGTTCGTCTGCGGGACATAGCTTGGCAATAGGCGTTTGAAAAAAACAAACCTGTGGAGAGCGGCCATGTCTCACCAATTATGGTGGACAATGTGATTTTCATGATCCTGAGTACAGAGTTAGTTAGTAGACCGAAAATCAAGTTGATGTTAGTTTGTCCCTTGACAGGTGACCACGTTGATTGTTAGTAATATTTGAATAACTAACTTATCAAGTGTGAAAATAACATTGACTTGATTTTTGGTCTACTAACTAATTCTGTACTCAGGATCATGAAAATCATACTGTCCACCATAACTGGCAGGACATGGCCGCTCTCCACTATTTTGTTTTTTTGAAACGCCTATTGCCAAGATATGTCCCGCAGACGAATCCAGCCGACCACATATTCTTAAAAGGCGCTTAAAGATTGACTTGTATACAAAATTCTAGCTTGATGTTAGTCAGACACTTTTTTGCAAGCTATCTTCTGGACTATGAGTTTTTGTGAAAAGTAGTAATGAGATAAAAGTATTAAATCATGTTCAACTCATTTTTATTAACTAAATATATGTTACAGAAAGGAAAAAAAATATCTGGCCCGAAGCAATGGTAAAAAAAGAATTTGAATGAGCAACTTTCAATTTAAGGCCTATAGACTTAAAAAAATCAGGCGTCTCGGAACGTTTTCTTACCAAATAATTCCTAAATGGCGGCAGAAATTAAGTTGAAATATAGAGGACTTATTTATCTTATATAGAAAGGTATAATTGGTGCGAATTTCAGCTCAAACGACGAAATAGTTCAGCAATTATTTAGGGTTAAATTTTCAAAGTTCAAAAGTCGATATTTTCAAAATGGTGGCAGAAATCAAAACGAATTCAGTGGAAATGTTTGTCTTAAGACGTATAATTAGTGAAAATTTCAGTCCAATCGAGAAAGATTTTTGATTTTTTTTTTTTTTTACAATTTTTTGCAGTAAAAAAGTATACAAAATTAAGAATATTGATCTGTATGGTAGGACCATTGTAGATTATCAAATGAAATGTCAAATTTAGATTTTTACAAAATATCTTCTACTATACCTTGAAAATTATGTCAACAGATTAATATTATATTCAGCAAGGCCTCAGTCCAATTTACCATCTCCAAAGCTTTTAAATCAAAAGATCTAAACACTAATAGTATTTCTACAAATTTTACCAATAGAACTGACATGCACAACTTTTTTACACAAACTTACCACTTGAGATATTTAAAAAAATAATCAACTTAACTTGAGGGCTCTGTAAAGTTTAATTCAATAAGCTTATCCTCTGAAGAATTAACTTTTAATTAATATTAGAAAATATTAACATAATAAAGAAACTAAATAACTGATATTTTTAGAATGATTTAGGACAAATAAAAGTCCAGTAGTAATCTTAAAGTGATTTTATCTTAAACAAAAAAAAAAAAAGAAATAAAGAATTATTATGTACCAGAGCTAAACAGAGTCTTCGCTCTAGCCATTATTGGCTATTGAAGACTTGTTTCGTTGCCTAAAAAGTAACCTTCAATGTATCATGTATGTATGAAACGGAAATAAAGAAATTGGAGAAAAAAAAAAAAAAAAAATCCCAATAAAAGGATCATTATTCGGTTATCATTTACATAATAATTTAAAGTTTTGATTTTTCAATTAATATTTACTAATAATAATTAACAAATGGGTAATTCTAATCAATTCTTATTACTTAAAAGAGTAATTAGACTAGAATAGAAAATATTAAATTAAAGTAGGACATATATATATAAAATTATATAATGTACAACTAGTTGTAATAATTGTCTATGTCATGCAAGAAGATAATAATTTATGTAATACTCCACCCCAGATTATAATTATAAAATTTAAACAAATTATTTAAAAAATTATGATGCAGAAATATAATTTGTAATTTCATAACCTATATTAAAATAAAGAAAAAAAATGAAAAAGCACTAAAATTTGCATAGTAATTAACAGATCATAAAGCCAAATACAAAAGATTTTTTTTTTTTTTTTTATAAACTTATAGAAATTAATGGATGTACATATTCATAAATATAAAAAAAATTGTCATGGAACCTTTAAAAATAAAAAATATAATTTACATTATGGTAAATTCAATTCTTTAAGAGGTAATTTTCATAAATTCTAAACAAGATTGATAATTAATGGTTTCCTAAAATAAATTATTCTTCTTAGAAAGTTTGTTTGTTTTCAAAATATATTAAATACAAGTCTTTTAATCATTATAGCTGAAAAAGAATATAAATATCAGTAATAATAATTAGCATATTAAATAAAAATTATATTGATAATTTGTTTCTTGTTTCTTTGATGACTTGGTCCAGTGAATTATCATATTGTATAATGCGGTGTGGTATAAAGAAACACATCTCTAACGAAAGTAACTTCAGTTGTAAAAAATTAGAATCAAACACAAATTGTCATCTTCAGGGTAGGTAAAATTAGGTGAAGAGAAAAAGAGGAGGTTCTAGTACTAGTAAAGTAGAACGAACCAAATTTTTGAACCAAGCAATTAGGCCATTTTTAAGGCCCATTTTGCTAGCCTATGGTAGAAAGTTCCAGCCACATCACACATCATATCTCTGTACATTGTACCCCCGAAGCGAGTATGATGTGATCATTAGTGAGCCATATAAATCAGAGCATCACGGCGAGGAATGGAACCCACGACCTCTTGCCACTCTTAATTCATTGGTGGCCCAGCAGCTGGGGTAAGCAATTTAATCTAGATGGCCATGTTGGCTCTTTTCTGAATATGATAAGTCCAATTCACACTGAAGATGACCATCATTGGTTGAAAGCAAACTTAGTACAATAAAGCTATTTTTCGAGTGAAGATTTGTGTTTCTTTTTACCTAACAAAAGGAGACTTGAAGCAACTTCAATACACATCTATACAATTCTTCAGAGTGATCACAATATATGCTCTATTCGACCTGATGGTACCTGTACTGATAAGACAAGAAATTTGCACATTTAAAAAATGTGTAGTTTTATCATAATAAAAAAAGGGAAAAAATAAGTAGAAGTAAAATGTATTAAGCACTTAAAATAACATAAACTATCACTTTAAGTTAGCAGTTACTATATTTTCTTTTTCTCTGTTGTTTATATGTGCTCTTGTAAAAAAATATAATTTTTGACTAACATTTTTATACTTATCAGTACAGATATATAAACCTGAAAACATAAAAAATAAATCCGGAGTAGAGATAAAAATGTGAAGAAAACAGTAGGATGTAGTAATCCCACTCATTTCTTCACTTCTTTTCTTCAAATGTTTAACCGCTTGGCCAACATTTGACGCAAATGTTTGTAAATATGACAAATAAACTTTCATCATATCCTCTTCAACCATCATCCACCTTTAATCCTTATAAAGACAGAGCAAAGTATGAGATACGATTCTAATGTAAAAGGTTTGCTAGTGAATCAGAATGATTTCAGGGTTATTAAAATTTACTGACCCTAAATTACCTCTATGTAGAGAGTAGTTTTGTAAATGTATGTAGAGAACCTTCATTGCTTAAAAATAACATCAGCAATATGGAGTGAATTTGAATTGTAAACATTACTAAAACCTCTTTTGGAATTTGCCCATTGAATCGTGCAGTATTTGAGCAAGAATTACAGTCACTTAATTACAAATTAAAAAAAAAAAAAAAAAATGTACATCATCCAAACAAAAACAAAAGCCCCTAAAAAAATTAAGGCTCTGTTTGAAATTATTCGTGATGAAGTGTCTTAAATGTTGCAGGATGCCATTAAAAACTTCCATAAGAGAGTTCAGCAATGGACTCCACAAGTAACATGTTGGAAATGATGTCTATAATTAGTTTTATATGTATGTATATAGTTGTTGGTATGACTGATGTGAGTGTAGAGTCGAGGAGTCGTGTTTGAGATGAGCAGTAAGATAGTTTCGAGAATTGTAATAATTTTGGTGTACAGTTCAATATAAGGCAACAGTGAAGCTGAAAACAAGTGTTTTTTTTATCTTACGAGTGCTTTACGTGTATTTTAGTAAATCAATACACTCAGCCACCCCTTACTATAAATAATTTTTAAAAAAATGAAGTTTTCATCTATGCACACAAAACTGAAATCTATTTAGAGATAATTTAGTGAGAATAACTTTGGAGAGAAAAAAAAAAAATAGAACGTATTGCTTTGAATATAAGACGCATCCCAACTTTGGAACCACAAATTTGGAAAAAAAAATATCAATGCACCGAATATAAGACACACTCTGTATCAAAGGGAAAATCTTCCGTTCTCTTTGGTACCAACTTGTTCAAACATCGAATTTAAAATTCATGAAAATTAATGATAAAGGGCTCGACAATAATATCCCAGCAAAATTCAAGAGAATTGGAAATAAAAAGTAAAAACAAAATTTCAGTAATACTCTTAAATGAGAAGCTCATAAGAAAAAAAGGAAAGCTAAATCTGTTACAATTGAATTCATCGATTATAATCACTTAAATCTATAAGACGGAACCCAATTTTCGTGATACAAAAACAAAAAAAGTGTCTTATATTTGAAGCAATATACAGTATATGCATAAACATATTTATGAATTTTTCTAGTACTACAAAGAGTTTCTTTTCTTCATTGGATCATCCAGTATAAGATAAAAATGTAGAAAAATAAGGCACTAACCTAGTATATTCTAGTAATTTGTACAAAATCTCTTTGCAGAATCCATTTGCATTAAATCAAACCCTTAATATAAAATTTAAAGTAATCGAGAAAAAAAATAAATGTTATCAGGATAATTGGCACTTCTTTAGATTGTTACTCCCCTTATAAAAAAAAACAGAGTGAAGTAACAATCTAAAGAAGGTGTACGGAATGTTCTTCTTTAGACTGTTACTCCCCTTATAAAAACAGAAGTGGGATATTCCTTTGCCCCAAAGTACATTGGACTAAACATCCCTTTTTCTTAATAGTTATTTAGTCAGTCATTTTTTATTCTAAAACAATATAGGGGAGTAACAATCTAAAGAAGTTCCGGATAATTTACCTCAAATATATTCTTAACTGAATTAATCCAAAACATAATTTTTATAGGGCTAGGATATCCCAATAATGAGAAATTAATAAATCAATAATATTAAAATAGGCAAATGAAGAGTAAATCAGCAATACAAAAGCCTGGAGCACTACATTCATTTTTCTGCTGGTAAATCAACCTAAGCCGAAGATAAATATATTTATAAATAAGTAAAATTAAAAAAAACAAAACAAGATTTATTTACATGTAATTTATTAAAGAATATAAAAAATAATTTAAATTTATATAATTTACGACTATTCACAATTCATAAATAGAGGTAAATGAATTAAATCTGATTAAACAAAAAGAAATCCTTACAAAAAAATAAAATTACATAAGAATTTAAACTGAACTGATTATTAATACAATGCTTAAAAAGAGTACAATAATAGCTGAAATATAATAAAACATTATGTTGATAATGTTAAAAAAATAATATATATATATACGTATATTTATAAATAAAGAAGAAAATATATATTAACAAATAATTTTATTGAGACTAAATAAATAATATTAAAAAAAAAAATTAAATGAATGATAAATATCTGATATTAATTAACATATTAAGTGTTTTAAAAGTGTAACAAGAATATGAATGTGTTTTTTAAATAAGTCAAAAAATAATTAATATTTGTAAGATTTCTCAAAACTTAGTGAGTGTTTCTTTTTTAATTTTTTTTTTAAAAAAAGTAAAATAACGAATAACAATTATCTAATATGCAACAATCAAAAATAACTTTGAATAAAAAGTAAAAATGGAAACGTTTAAATCGGAAAAAATAGAAAGACAGTCTTCTCAGCATGCAGTTGAGAAGATTTTGACACAGATTTATTTATTTATTTTTTGTGTCAAAAATAGTCAAAAGACATTTAATATCACTTGTGTTTAGTAAGCTTATGTAGAAAATATCGGTTGAAACAACTAAAATTCATTTATATCAATGTGAAAACAGTTTCCAGAATATTTATTGATGTCAATACTTCAGAATGATAAATAAATCACATTATGATCGTAAATCTGTCACTGTTAGTATTAAGCATTATACAGGTATTCAGGCAGAGAAGTCTACCAAATGAATACAATGAGTGTACTTGCAGTATTTATGAAAGGAACATAAGTATCCATTAATAGCATCTTTTTTTTCTTTTTTGTATTTCTTGGGTTTAATAAGACAGTTATTTTTTTTAATATAGATAATAATATTTGTAGAGATTTTTTAATATTTAAATGCCCACTGGAATATTAAATGAATCCACAAAGTAAACAAATAATTTAAATAACTATAATTTTTGAGAACCTCACGTTATTAATCAGTAATAATTATTTACATTGGAGGTATGTTAGAAGGAACATTTTTTATTTGAGTATCTATTTTTATTTTATAATAACAAATAAAAATAATAATTTGAGGTACATCATAGGTTGTACCTCGACAGAATAACAGTTGCCTTGATTAAATTAACATATTATAACTTATTTTGAAAATAATAGCAATTTTGGTAACCATGGATAAAAAATATCATGAAAAAAAATATATATAGGAACTGAATAATACATTTTAATATCTAATTTAAATCATGTCATTAAATTATCTTATTGGTTAAACACTTCAGGATAGCAATCCCTACTAAAAAAAAGAATTAATTCTTGTAGGTAAAATAAAATCTTATCACAGTACAGCATCTTAACACTTATATCCAAGGTAACAACAGTTAGAGGACCCCATAAAGCTGGGACCCTAATTCACTATTTTCTCCCACAGGGGTTTCCTTATGTATGCTGTGGCTACCATGCAGGAGTGCCACAAATATTCACTTATTTGAGATCCATGTGAAATATTGCCAGTTCTAAACCAAAACAACAAATCTGCAAATTACATAAGTTGAGACAATTCCCTTTTAGAGTAACGACTTGTTATAAAAAATCAGTCCGAGACAACTCAGACAAACTTTCTCATATACGAGTTCATAGTTACTTAGCCCAATGTTTTCCCTTTACTAGTTTTCGTAGATACATATAATTATTATTGAATATTATATCACAATGTATCATAATAATAACTTCTCTTCAGAGGGGAATCAAACCCGGCCTCTTTCCGTGCGCGATTAAAGCTATTTTCTCAGGAACTAGATTTTTCCCGGGAAAACGGTTTATGTCGTTAGATTCATATTTAAATGGACTACATTTTAGAATTTTTTTTAATCAAAATCGTCGGAACCGTTTTCAAGAAATATTTTTGTGAGTTGTTGAGGGGAGCGCCTCCAAACTTGGAGCTAAAACTCATTTGTCAATTTCACCTCGGGGTATGATTTTTCTGAACATTTATGCCAACTTTTGTCAAATTCGCCCCAATAGTTCAGGCTCCAGGTGTCTACATAGACATACGACATACAAACATTTTTTAAAAACCACTTTTTTTTTACTTAGGGGACCTCAAAACGTGTAAATCCAACAAAATCGCGCCATCACATTACTTACTCTCTATATGAGAAAGTAAAAAATAATAACTAAAAGTAAAACTAGTTTATATATACAGTGGCCTCCGCTTAATAATTTATTTTTTCATTCATTGCTCTTAATATTTCATGAATTGTGATCAACATTGAGATCGTTGGATTTTTTTTTTTTTATAATTTTCAGGGACGGAGCTGTGGCACTGATATTTCGGTGAACATCCTTTATTTTCTCAGAAAGTAAGCCTCACTTCACCTCCCCCCATTACTAAGAAGGACTGCAGTCAGATCTTGTGGTACTTTTTGCTTTTTATTATCAGTAGGTTTATGTTATCACTTTACCATGGTCCCAAAGTGATGACATTAAGCAGCGTCCACAGTAAATTAAATTAGTTATTTAACTCATAAAGGCAATTCTCAACTTAAGTCATTTGCAGATTCCTCGTTTTGGTTTAGCAACAACTTATCCTTCAGATAACACAGAAGAGTGTAAGACCTAACATCAACATCATGCTGTTAGGAAACAGCATCAAGCAGGCACTAAAGTACTCACAAGAATGTAGTATTAATACTCTTTTACAGAGAGTAGAAAGTAAAAATGGCACTAATGAAAAATCTGATGTATAAAGAGTAGAGAAAAAGTTTGAAATCTATTGCTCAACCTAATTTTATCCAACTCGAAAAACAAGACTTTCGTGGATTACAATTTGGAAAATTAATATTAATAATTAATAAGATTATAATATATTTATTTTTTATTGGTTACAGCCTACAACAATATAATAACAAGCAAATTGAATACCAAAAATAATAAGAATAATTAATTTTAAAAAACTACAAATTATAGTTTAGCTTATCAACTCATTCTGTTTAACCCATAAACATGTTTGGATCTAAGATGGGTTTCATGCCGTGCTGGTGGTGGTTGGATCTCTAGTGGATTCAAGCACACCCTTCTGGCACACTGCTGATCTTTGCCTCGAACCTCAGGCAGAAACCTCTTATGAGGGTCCGCCAGGCACACTGACGTTTGCAATCGTGTAATCCTATTCGGTATTATTTAAAACTGCCAGAGAGGTACGTTCCTAAATTGAAATACGCATTGAACGGGTCTTTAACATACAAATCCTTCACTATATGTCCCGCCTATTTGTCACTAAATTTAGTTGTTATCTTTAAACTTTATTTGAATGAGTCATTTCAAATAACATTATAAATTAACTAGGCTTTTCAATACTGATACTGATAATAATATAAAAGTTTTAAAATCTAACTTATACTTTCATTATTGAAAAACAAATGTAATATTAGCATACGATAAGCCAAGATGGTATTAAATAAGGTGTTTACTGAAACCCTTGATTGCTAAGCTAAATCCAGTTCTGATAATGAATTTTATAATTAGCCACTCCTTAACTGTTTTGAGAAAATAAAAATAATAAATAGCATAAAATATATAATAGAAATCAAATAACAAAAATATTAATAAAATATTTAGAGGATAAATAGAGGTTATTTTGTTCTGTGTAAAATTAATATAATAAATAACTTTAATTGAAATTTTAGATTGATGTGTTAAGCGTAGTGTAATTTATGTGGTGTTAGTGTTTTAAATAAATGTTTGAAAATAATACGTATAAAAACCTAGGGGTAGAGTAGTTGACACGAATGTCATCATCGACCTGATTTCACAGAATGTTGTCAATTGTTCAATAGTTCACTAGTTACCTTTGGTCGTTGGTCGCTGGTCGGCTGCTCGGTGACCAGTCCGTCAGCGTTCTCCCTCTACAAAACATAATATGAACAAAAACAATGTCGACAGCTCTTAATAATAACAAAGCAAACAGAAAACAAAAAAGAAAAAAAAAGAAAAAATAAAAAGGAGCAAATAAATAAAATAAGTAGGAAAAATATAAATCATGCTAAATGGTTTAAAAAAGATATATAATATATATTATCTAATAATATAGTTAATGTGAAGTGACAAATAGTTCCAACACAATTAAGTTCAATAAATTAGTTACAATAAAGGAAAGTTAATGATGGTATGAGGAACATGTTAATGTACTAAAATTCAATGTGGAGTATTTAATTGAATACAATAAGCCAGAATTAAATTTATCAAAGTCTTCCGAGCAAGTACGTATATATTTTGAATTATCTCAATTTTTCATGCATTTACATCATGCTGCTGATTAGATGAGGAGGGTAATACGCAGCAGTTTTACATGAAAATCAATTAATACTAGACTTTCTATAGTTAATATATTTGTTTTATATAAAAATCCTTAATAAAACAAGCTAGTAAGAGATTGGATACGGAATGAACATACTAGATAATGTAAGTAAACAAATACATATTAAGATTGATGATTGAATACAACAAGATAGTTTTTAGACTCAGTCATTTGTAAAATCTAATATGCTTGGACAAGCCTTTTTACAAAACTACTTAATTTCTAGATGTCAACAAGTGTCTATCTATAACTATTAGCGAACATGAAGCACTACGCCCACACTTTTGGAGACAAAAGTAGGTATGAAAAACTTAAAATTTTGATGTAGTTAAAAAATACGGAATAAATTAAAAACCTTAAAACAACTGAAATAGTTCCATGTCAAATAATAAAATATTGAAACCCTGGTTAACTGAACCCTGGTTGTGCTCCTAAAAGAGTAGAGGCAATTTGGGTAAGGAAGTTGCCTAAGGGTAAGAACGTGCAAATCAAAATTGAGAAAGTTGACTAAGGTCTTTGATAAATTGCCAAAACCTTACGCTCTAACATTTCCCCCTGTTTACATCTGCTTCCCTTTTGAGTTAAGAAAGTAAACTGAGGGCTTTAATAGAATGATGGAATGCTACAACCTTATTCCCTAACATTCCCCCTGTTTACATCTGCTTCCCTTTTGAGTTAAGAAAGTAAACTGAGGGCTTTAATAGAATGATAAAATGCCACAACCTTATTCCCTAACATTTCCCCCTGTTTACATCTGCTTCCCTTTTGAGTTAAGAAAGTAAACTGAGGACTTTAATAATTTTATTTTTTTTATTTTTCAATATTAACTGAATCCTGGCAGAGAATGCAACAAAGGAGTAAGGTGAGCTAATAAGTGTGAGTTTGCTTAAAGATCTGAATAATTAATGACTGATCAAATAGTAAAATTCCAAATTTTAACACCCATGTCAGAGAATAATAAACAGGTCAAGTGTATGCTAGTCAGCACACAGCGAGGGTCCGTAGGCCACATTGTATTGTTTAAGTAGTACCCTATTTATGGTGTTTTTTAAAATGCTAAAAAGCATGCTTTGAACTATCCTATGGGTCTGATATTCTCAAAACACATAAACAAACATCTTATTAAGCATTTTGTTGCCACTGAACCAGACTACAACCATATAAATACATCGAGAAGACCATGATTATAAATAAACGTATTTTGTCAATAAAAAATAAAATAATATTTTTTTTTGAAATTTCCAAAAAGTGGTATCTTTACTTTTGGTCGAAGAATGTTCAGGCATTTTTTCAGATTTTCTGCACTTCACATAAGCGAGATAGAAGGGGGGGGGGGACACTTTTCACACCCACTTCAAACTTGCCTACGCTCGCCCTATCAAAGTTATAAGCAAAGAATTATATATTTTTGTAATCATCTCCACGTACCCTTTCATATGATACCCCTCACGGTGTCGAAAAAAAAATTAACCCTTAAGTTTTTTTACCCTACTTTTTTTGAAAAATATTTTTTTTTAAGTCGCTATATTTTTAAAATATGTGGGCATGTACAAGACACATACATGCCAAATTTCAAAGTGATCAAACGAAAGGTGTAGCCGTGAGAGCAGGCGACAGGATGGACGGACAGACACAGGGTCCTTGGTTTTTCCTACGGACCCTAAAAATGTTAAGGGAGTAGGAAGATGAAGAGATATAAAGAGGGAAAATATCTCCATAGTGGTCTATGTCTCAGAGACTTTGTTCTCTTGGCTTTAAAAAAAACAAAAAATCCAAAAATAAATTTAAATCGCTCATAATCTTAATCTAAAATACAGGTGTCTGTACATTTATCCAATTGAGTTCAAATTTTGTATTTCCACTAAATGAGTAATCCTGATAACGAATTTTAAAAAGTTTAGAAAATGTTATGTCTGTTTGTCTGTGGGTCAATCAGTCCAAGCGGCTGGACAGATTTTGTTGGTTTTTGGGTACAATGTTAAGCTTTATTCTGCGTGTAAGGAAAATACCCATACCCTAGCTTTTCCCGGGAAGTTAACCTTTAAGAATTTTTTATCAGTAGTTGGAATTAATTAGCAATTTGGGATATTTGCAAATTATATTATCAAAGGGGAGTGGGTATAGAAATAAGGAAGGGGTAGAATCTAGATATTCTCGATTAGTAAAATAATTTAAATTTATCATGGTGGTAGTTTATAAACCCATTAAATTGAAAATAACACACTCCGTAGCGAAGCTGGGTATCCCTCCAACTAGTTATGTATAAAATTGCATTAAAAATGAGTTGCAAGTAATATTGGCTTGAGGGTTTATAAAAAAAGAAGATTTACTGTGAAAGGAGAACCTTCAAAATAAAATGTAGAATTAACATTTTAGTTAAATGGACTCCAAGCTTAAAAAAAAAAATATTTCAACTAGATTAGTATATAATAATGATAGTAACCTGCCATACAATAGTCACCAGATTTATCATATTTATGAAACAAGTGTAAAATTAAAAATATTTATTTAATATTGGCAAGGCAGGTACATTCAATATTGTAGGGGAAGTATTACTTTAATTACATCTAAACAAAAATATAGAAACATATGATTTTAATAAAGATAACCACAGTAAAAGGTTTTTTCTTATTTTTTAATGATCATATTTATAAAACTAGATTACTGCATACATATATTACACAATAGGCATTTATAAATCGGACTCAATTTGATTTAGATGAGAAAAATAAATAATTTAATATCTTGGGTTAACATTTTTGCTTTCCCATACCTAAAAACAAAAGTATCGTTTTCACCCAAAAAATCCAAGAAGGGGGGAAAAAAGAGCTAAATAAATATTAAGGGATAAAATCGGATGCTAAGAGTCTCGGAACTTCTCCTTACAAAATAATACCAAAATGGCGGCAGATAAGTTGAAATATGGAGAAAATTATTCATCCTGAAGAAAAATGAATTGGTGTTGGTTCTTAATACTGTTTCTTACCTAAAAAAAAAGTATTGTTTTTACCCAAAAAAATCCAAAACCGAGATTTCAACAAAATTATCCATTTTGGGTGTTTTTAAGTCCATTTAAGTGGTTTTTAGCTGGATGTCGATCTGTCTGCCTGTGTGTGAGTCTGTCTGCGTGTGTCACGCATAAATCCTACAGTTTTAAGCTAGAAAGTTGAAACTTGATACAAAAATCATTCCTATATTTAGTAGTGCCGCCCAAATATCATAATTTGTGACGTTATTAACCTATTTTGCATTTTGCAAAAGTGGTTGAGATCCAACAAACCACTTCTAGGCACCCGAAAATATATGAATTCATTTTATACTTTATATTTTGTTCAAGATATACAAAGTAGATGAGTGGAAATTAATGAAAAAAAAAAATAAATAAATAAATAAAATAAAATAAGTAAATATAGGTAATGTCTGTTAAATGGCATCCATGCCTAGCAACACATTGTCTGACATCAAAACTTCCCATGATGTTGCAAAAGGTTTCTAAGGGTATGCTATTAATTTCAAGGAGAATTTGCTTCTTCAAATAATCAATGGTCCTTGGTGGGTTGTTTCGGAACACCTTGGATTTTAAAAAACCCCAAAGGAAAATATCAGGAGCTGTCAAATCTGGTAAACAGGCAGGCCAGGGAAAATCATTGTGTTTGATGAGACGTCCTGTAAATGCAAGCCTCAACAAATATCATTGAACTTCGTGCAGAGTGACCAATCACACCATCTACAAAGTTGGAAAAGTGTGTTGCCATCTGTGTCATACTCTTCAAGTGCAGGAGAAATTAGGTTAAGTTTTGAATTTAATTAATTTCCACTCATCTACTTTGTATTCCTTTAACGAAAAATAAGTAAGTAAATTTCAAAAAATCTATTTTATTAATATATTTCTGGTTAGGTGCAGCCGCACCCTTATCCCCTATACCCACCAGCCACTGCCAACATTGTTCGGTTTGACTGTCGCACCCATTATTTCAATTATTTTGTTACCAGAAGAGCTAGAATCAACAGGTGTAGAAGAGTTTGGTTTAACACAAAGTGTATCTAATATATAACAGGACACAGAGTTATTTTTTTTTCTTCAAAAAATAGCTCCTTTCCTTAGTGGAGCATTCCTTAGTTGAAGAACCAATCTTTTATTCATCATTAATAATTAATCATATTGATTACTAATATTTTATCTTAAAAAGTTTATAAATTAAACGGGACAACGCAAAGTTTAAATCTTAACCATTGTGAGACCCTGGGGTGAAGAAGATCATGTTGTATAGGACACAACATCCAACTTGTGAAATGGTCACACAGGAACTTCATGATAACACCAAAAAATAAGCTATGATGGCATATGCATAAAAATTCATAGATTATATTAGGCATGAGTGTGTAAATAACACTGTATTATTTATTATTTGATAGTAAATATTTATTTTCAATAAAAGGCAATTAAATTATGCATGATCCTGACCTAATCAACTATAATTTTAAAGACATTTCTATACATGTATTAGTAAAAATGAAAGAAAGTTCCTCAAAAATATAAATATGCTAATCGAAAATGGATATTTTAAAACTAGTAAATAAAATGATAAAATATTAAATTTATAATTAAAAAAATAATAATACAGTACATTAGATTAAAAAATGTAGATAAAGATTACTTTATTTAATTCAAACAAAGGGACAACAAGGAAACATTTGAGTACTTGAATAACTTCACAAAGAATTCATTTTCTGCAAAGTATAAAACATTTATGCATCATCGTACCTCTGAAAAACAAGTAAATATTTGTTACTTTAAAAATTAATAATTATCAAAACAATTTATCTTCCTACTTGACAAATAGAAAATATTACGTACTAAGCTCTTAGTGAATTTTTATTCGATGGATAAACAAAAATTTTGACTATCACACCCCAACAGCCTTTAATACAGATTTGAAAACCCCTTAAATTGGTCTTCATCGGTAAACTTTTCTATTTAAATTCAAAAACATTTTCTGTGTAAAGCTCAAATTATAGAATAATTGGACTACGGTCAGATGAAATTACTGCCCAGTAATTTCATCTACAATAGCCCTATTGTAGATTTAATCTGTCAATAACCATGGAAATATAGACAAGCATTAGTAACTTAAGAAAAATCATTAATATATTTATAAGCAGTCTATAAAAATGTTATATAAAATTACCCCCCCCCCCTAACTTTATATAAAATTATCTAACTGGACTATTCTTTTTTAGGTAATGGTAAAATACTCGTGACTTATTAGCGTCCATATCTTCAAAAAATTTAGATTTACTTAACAATTTCATCTGGAAAAATCTATATTGCATTAAATTCTGTCGCTGAGGCAACGAGTAAGATATAAATGGATAAAATCGTAAATAGATACCATGCCTATCTCCCAAGCAAAATGTATATATATATATATATATATATATATATATATATATATATATATATATATATATATATATATATATTAAAAAAAAAACTATAAAAAAGCATCATTATCAATATCAAGTAGTATTACGATATTCCTTAGACTTAGATTTATTTAAAAATCAATTTTAAAATAATAATTAAAAAAGTTAATGTAATTTTGAATGTATATATTGAATTGATGTCTATGCTTATATTATTAGGCAGAGCCATGCAAAGTTATTTGGCCTTGGTAGTCTGTTTCACTGCCGTTTAAGCATACTATCTGTCATTTCACAATTTAGTCGGGTAGATAATAGATAACTAAAATAGATTCACAATATGTACTAGGGTTTTTAAAAATAGGTGGAAAAAAATAACAAAATCAAACGACTTCAATAACTATCAGGACATAAATTCAAAGAAAAATAATATAATGTATAATTCAAATAAAATTTTAAATTACAAATGATTAATTCTCTAAAGCAAGCTATCTTAATTATTTAAAATAATGTTATTTTTGTTTCAGATATATTTTATTCGCATGTGGGTTTTTAATTAAACGGAAACTGTAAGGAGAAAGTAAAGAAAATTAGATTAATTTTAATCAACTAAAATAAATATTTCATTCCACGTTATATAACTGAATTGTTGTACTCAAATTCAAGAATAAAAAAAAGAATACTTTATTAAATAATTGAAAATATCATAACAAGATCATTGTAATGAAACCGAGCAATGTAAATTTGGAAATTACGTGAATTATTTATGATGTAAGGAGCTTAAAAAAAAATACATTTATATAACTGGCCAAAAGTTGATGTTGGCTAGTAAGTAAATGAGTATTAATATAATAGAATAATGAATTTAGAAATGTGTCAAATAATGTATTGCAACAAGTAGCACAAAAGAGGTTAATTTTTTTTTTTTAATTAAAAAGAAAAAAAAAAAAAAAAAATGCTCCTTACAATTCCCTAAGGCCCGTTTCATACTCGGAACCACAGGACTCTGGGCTCCAGAGCCCAGAGTTTTTAATTTTTTACGAGACGCCTTAGACCAGAGCTTTCACACTTCAGCAAGGAACTGGAGCTGTTTTGTCTCCAGTACGAGAGCCGTGCATGCACTCACTTAATGTATGCATATTTGTAATTAAGTATTTTCAAATACATCAGCAATGTAATACCGTGTTTGCACACTGAAATAAGCAATAAGCTGCACAATATGTGTGAGTGAGACACCAAGGGATGTGCCAAGCAAGTTTGGCACATAGGAACTGTTCTAACATCAGACATTACGTCAATAAGATGTAATCGATCAGGGGCCCAACAATCCCAAATATCAAATAATCAATTAATTTTACAGTATCGGCCTAATAAATTATTATTTTTCAGTTCAATTACAGGGACACAAAAATAAATATAATATAATTATGACTAGAGAGGTTAATAGAAAGTAACACAAGAATATTGTTACCATAATTTTATAATAATAATTAACAAACGTGTTTCTGACATTTTATAACATCTTCAGTGTTAAGTCTCACAATAAGAGTAAAGATTTTACAGGTAGATTCTACTATAAGACTGAATGGTATAAAATGTCAAAACGCACAATTGTTGGGATAAACCCCTAAACTCTTTTAGTCATAATTATGAAGTGGTACCACAAAATCTCACTCAAAACAACCAATCATTTACATGAATATGTATTTATTTTATTATTAATTAGGCAAATTTTTTTCATTCTTAGATAAGAAAAAAATAGGTAACATTTTTTCAGAATAAGGTAGTAATAGGTAAACAAATCAAATTAGATCATTTTTCTAATTAGATATAAAGTAATAGTGGAAATAAGGTAAAACATTCAAAACTATATTAAAAAAAAGAAGCAATTTTTGAAAATGAAATTGAATTTTGAATGTGTACACTTAAAAATTAAAATATAGAATTATTGGCACTGAACCGGAGACGTGCTTCATGTTCAAAAGCTAGGGTTTTTCTTGAGACGGAATCAAGTGGCTCCTAACGTGAAACGGGTCTATCAAACCGAATCTAAGAATAAGTGAATTTATTTATTTATTCTTTTTTTAAAAAAAGAAATTCTTAAATTAAGCATCTGTGAAAAAAATTAAAATACCATGCACTGGACATAAAAAGGCATTCTCTAAATGTTATTTTGTACTAACGCAAATCTATATTCCTTAAATGAGGCCATTAAATAAAGAATATATATATATATATATATATATATATATATATATATATATATATATATATATATATATATATATAATATATAACAAATAAAATGATTAAATATATTGACATATTTTACCTGACAAAACTTTTGCAAGATTTTACAGTCTGTTAAGACAGGGGAGGGAGGGATAAAATAAAATTGTTTAATATTTTTCCGTTACTTACCTTGTTTGAATCTTGAATTGAAGCAATGTTTGAGAGAATATCACATCGTCTCGCAATGCAGATGTCAACTGCTAGTTATTGAAGTTGTTAGAAAAACAAGACTCGATAATAAACTTTTTCGTTATTATTAATAAACATTACTCTTTTTTTTTTTCTTTTTTTTTTTTTAAAGTGTAATCAACTAAGGTTTCATCAAATAAATCATTTGAAGAAGTAAAAAAAAAAAAAAAAAAAAAATATATCGAGATAATTGACAGATGAATTGGAAAGTTAATTTATTGATAATACTATTTTAATTATACTTATAGATCTATGATAATTAATTAAAAAAATCAAAACGGTGCAGTAGCACATATACATACATACCACAAAAGGTGGTATTACTGTGATACTTTTGTCTTAACCAGAAAAAAATATTTACAGAAAAAAAAACCTTTTCTAGATGACAATAGTTCTTTTGTACATAAATACATATTGGCACTTTTAAGCTCATACCATCAAAATTTATTTTCAGAATACCACTTTTCTAATGGAAATACTAGTCCAATCCACCTTATAATTATGAACACAATAATAATAATAAAAAATCAAGCCTTAGTAAACTATAAAAAAAACCTAACTTACTCTACCTATACTTTAATTTTTTTAAATATATTAATTCTGGGGTGGAGTATTTTTATTTAATTATTATTAATGTCCCTCAAATATTTTATTCTATTTTTCCATATTCAAAGACCTTAAGAAATTAAAATACACAGACCTTGATATATTTAAGCTTACCATTTCTTAATAAATTAGATAGTAACACAAAACATATAAATATATATAAGAGTTAGCAAAGTGGAAAGAAGACACTAGGAATTGTGAATTAGTGTTAATAATAAGGAAGGATATAATATATATAAAGAATAGGTTAAATGTAGGCAGAGCTAAAAAGTAAGCATTTTGTTAAATAACAGAAATAATTAGTAGAAAGCAAAGTGAATCAAAGTTAATAAAGTAAAATGACATACGTGGAGAGTGTGGTAATCCCCGGAGTCCTCCGGAGGCCTGGGTTTGCACTTTCCGCAGCAGAAATTACAGCAGCAGCAAAGACAGCAGCAACAGTAGCAGCAAGTTATCAAACCACAGAATACCAGTAATGCCTGAAAAATAAAACAAAAATAATATTACTTTATAGTATTGCAATTTGTTGCTTTGTAACCTTAATTACTTTTAAACTTTACATGTGGTCCTCAAGAGAAGTAGAGGTTCTATGAAGTGCTGGGTCAAGAAGGGTTCAAAAAGAGGGTAGAAGTATACAAAAAGGGTTGAAGATTACAAAAAGGGTAGAAGTTTACAAAAAGGGTAGAAGATTAAAAAAGCAATATTTCGTCCCTAGAAAGACATTTAATACTAGTAATGCGTTCCGTTCCGAACTCACTTATTTAGGATGTACAGGAGAATAATTAATCATTACCTACTCAAAAACACCTTAATTTGATACTCAAAGTGACATAATACTTAAAAACCCTTCACTTCTTGTGTTTTTGCTCATTTGTGGTAGCTATTTTAAAAATAACGTCATAATATGTCGACTTCCTCTTTCTACTCATCAAGAGCTTTTAAAAGATATACAACATGCCATATAAGCTTAAACTTTTTTCCAACTTCCTCATTTCACCTATATTTGTTTTCAAAAATTCCAAAAAAAAAAAAATCAAATTTTGTAACAATAGTTACTCTTTTCCTACTCTTTAAGACCTTTAAAACTATGTACAACTTGCCATTCTGATTAAAAACTATTCAGTTGTCACAAATGCTGAGATGCATCTGTGTGCCAAATTTCGTTCAAATCGGTCATTTTTTGTACCAGTTATTGTGAGAAAAAAAACAACAACATTTTCAAAGCCCAAGTCTCTGAAATGAAGAACTTACTTTGCTTGTTTAATAGTAGGCCTGAAGATGTCTCCCAAGGCATCAAATATAGCCACTTTAATGAATTAGTGTTAAGATTTTTTTTAATCCTTCTTGACAAACACTTAAAAGATGAAAATGCATTTTTGGAAAGAAGTTCCTTATGGCAGCGTCTGGAGCCCGGGAGTGAAAAAATCACAAAATCGATCGAAGACGATAATTTGAATGAATGATGACGGATTTAGTTGAAATTTGGTACACATGTTCATTTTACCAATGCCCAGGACGAGTTCGCTGTAGTTAGCATCGTATACTTAGCAGTGTGATTTAATAATTTATATTTAATGAAATGCGTAAGGAACTTCGTTTCTAACGGGTGTCTCGCGATACCACACTTTATTTTTAAGTGTTCTCCTCTAGTAAGCAACGGCTCAATAAAATTTAGAGTGCAATAAATAATTATTTATTGTCATTGTTCATGCAATGAAATAAATATTAAAAATACAATAAAACCTTAGATTATCCGGATCAGCTAGGAAGCGATGTAACTTATTGAAACAAAACAGAAAAAAGCTTCTTTTGAATTTGTGCTACAAAGTTTACTATTTAAACTGTTTATTCTTTATTTTTAAATGTAAGTAAATAAAGTTTTTAATAATAACCTATTTTTTCTCTAAAATACTGAATTATAATTAGAAACCTGTTTATTTAATTTAAAAATACACCTACTACAAAAAAACTTAAAGGTGGAATCATCAGCAACAATCACTGGTACATGATAACAGATCTTACTTTTAAAACTCACAAAAAAGTTAACAGAAAAAAAACCTACATTTTATAAAATGAAATAGTACTTAGAAAATATTTGAACTACATCCAAATGTAAAAAAGTAAAGCAAGTAAGTTAAATTTGGGAAATAACATTAGAGGAATTGATGAAGGAAGGTTCTCAAATCTATTTTTGTTTAATAATAATTTAAATAGATGCATGTGATAAAAAGTAAGTTAAAATTGAAGAAGTAGTTTTCACAATCACATAAAAAAAAAAATACTTGAATTAAGAAATATATGAAAAATGATACACAATAAAGAAGGATTAAAAGATCTTAAATCAGAAATACTTTGGAAGGAAGTGTGCAGTGAGTGGAAACAAACCAGTGTAGGAAACATATTCACGTAATTATGTATAATTAAGAAAAGGAAGGTTAACCGGCTTGTTGACATCTAAAAGCTCTCGCATCAGTACATCATGCAATCACTTTCAAGGCAGTCTAACAAAAATATTATTCCTCTTTAAAAAATATAACTATTATACTTCACTTTTTTTTCTTCTTCTTTTGTTTCTTTTTCTCAGTGTTTTCGAGATTAAATGCCGGTAAAATTAGATTAAAAATTGTGAGTTAACCTTCACTTATATTTGGAGAATTCAAGTAATAATCATTAATTTTTTTAAATAATACTTATAAAAATATATTTTATCAAAGAGATAATTATTGTAGTTTTAGATAGTTTAATTTAAAAAAAAAATTAAGAAGTAAATGACTTAATTTTACTTTACTGGAAATAAAGAATAGGAAGTAAGTGACTTAATTTTACTTTACTAGAAATAAAGAATAAGAAGTAAGTGACTTAATTTTACTTTACTAGAAATAAAGAATAAGAAGTAAGTGACTTAATTTTACTTTACTAGAAATAAAGAATAAGAAGTAGGTGACTTAATTTGATTTAGAATAATCGGCTATGCAAAATTAATAAAAAGCTACAAGCGCTTTCTAGTAGAGATTTTCGAACCTAAAGCATTATTTTAATCTCATTAATACAATTTTATATTGGAATAAGAGTGATTGATCTTTATTGAGTATTGAGCTCGAAGATTGTAAACATACACTTCCCGCTTGTCCACACTAGTACATCAGATTATTGTTTAGATCAATTAAAACACAACGGTTACATACTTTGCCACTTTGTCTTTTCGTTCCAAACCCCTTCTTCTAAACAGTGATAATTATTTCCTGTTACCATTTATTTCCTATAATGGCCTTTCCTTATCTTTTCTATCTCTTTTCATATATTATGTACATATTATGTGTTCAAAAAGAACAAGAAGCTAAGAACATCCCAACAAACTACACATTTAAATTTAAAAACATTTTCCGACTTGGCGATTACACTAAACGAGGATACAAAGTTGTACACAACACTGCGTAAACTTTTTTTTAAATTTTAATATAAACCGTAGGAAACATATAAATTAAATGACAACAAACTGTTTAACCTATTTGTGCTGAGTAATTGCCAAGTCAGAAAATGTTTTTAATTTAAACGTGTAGAGTAATTTGAGAAAGAAAAGTTGAGAGACAGACAAACAACATCCCTTACTTGTATTGGATAGATTAGACCTAGTAGAACTTACTTGGACAGGGGGAGACTTGCCTAAACCAATGAATGAACTTACAATATTTTACGTGATACTTGGCTTACTTTTACACAAGTGTTTTCGTTGGGATATAATTATACAGGTAACAATGCTAACCATCTAACAATGGCTTTTGATTTTTTTTTTTTTTTTTTCTTTTCCATGAAGCCAGTTCGGATAATTGAAAGATCAAATAACTGACGTTCAGATAAAATCTAATGTATTGAAGTAAGGAAAATGGTTAGTAATGAAGCCTTTAAAGTTGCATTATTTTATGTTAGCAAAAGTTATTTCATACCCACAACTCACCAAGATTTTCTTTATAACTCTCATATTTTATATGATTCCTAAAAATAATTTTGATGTTCAGATTTAGCTAACTGGCTTATTCAACAGTTTCATAAATTACTAAAATATCAGTCAGTTATACATAATTAGTAACTTCACAACATATACTGCCCTCACCCACAATTGAAATAGCCATTCCTCCTTCTGACTAGATAAGTAAATATATTGTAAATTTAATCCTTAATGTCACAATACCACATGATCAAGCTTACATTTTCATTATAAGGACCCATGCTATGTGTTATACATGTAAATATGTATTATATATGTACATATACATAAATGTAAGATGTAAGCAAAACATTCTCTTGATTTTTTTTTTTTTTTTTAAAACAGAAGGCTTAATTCATTCTAATTTCCCTCAATTTAAACATCTGAGTTCGATTCCATTTCTTTCACAAGGATATTTAGAATTAGTTTAATTATTAGAAGATAGTAAAATGAGAATTATGAAGTAATACTTACTTTGCACCAACCAGAAGTGACGAGGAAGTAAGCATTGACATTCTCTTCGCCGAATTGTTCCGCTATGTACAAGCCAAGCGATCCGTAATTATCGTATATATTTCTTTTAGACGGATCACTTAAAATTGCATGTGCTCTATTTACATCTTTGAACTGAAATGAACAAATAAATATACAGATGAGAATATAGCAAAAATATAAATAATAAAATACAATTAGAGACTGTATACATTAATTTTACTATTAAATCACTTTTATATCACAATAATGAGACAGATACATCATACAATAATGATGTTAATACAATAGTGATAGAAATGGTTTCTTTTTAAAGACTTTTCTCCTGTACTAATATTACTGGTACAGCCATAGAAGAGTCAAAAAACTAGTGCTTTTCTTTAACTCTTGGTGCCCTAATAGAGACAATAGGACATGTGCACCCCTGTTACAACAATCTGCTGTAATTATCCACACAACAGGTAAATAAATATTAATATGAAAACATATTATAAAACAATAGTATTTTAGTTTTTTGTTCTTTTAAAATATCGTGTTTAAGTCTCACAATTTGTAAGCTCAGCATCAATTTTCCTATATTATTTTATTATGTATTTTTTATTTTATTTTTTTCCCCCCCAATAAAGGTACCAAATTAATTTATTTTGTATCAAGTAAGTATATGAGTTTCACTTAAATCAGCGTAATAATTAAAGATAATGAAAAAGTAAAAGCAGCGCAAGCCCTACTGTACCGATAAGGGCACAGAATTGAAGTATACTCTCGAACAATTTTAGCTAGAGACTGATTCTTCTGATAATAGCAAGAAAGGCACCTAGAAAAGTCCCCACCTTTCAATTGTTCCCCCCCCCCCCCCCCCCACCAAAAAAACACAATTTTATCAAAAATTAGGGCCTAACAGGCCTGTGCTTACCCAAGGGTTAAGAACTAATTCTGCTCAAAGACTACTCATATTTTATTTAAATTTGCATCCAATAACTACGTATTTTTGGTAATATATGTATCTAACTCATTAGAATGATACCTGCAGGTCATGAAAAATATATAATATGGCTGATGGGACTCTACATTACCCGCAACTATAAGAGTCATTTGGTAGACTTAAACCAACGTGTAGCAGGTTTATTTCATTTGTTGGTACATATACAACAGCGCAGAGGCATAGCAAGGGGGTGCAAGGGAGGAAGACTGCCCCTAGGCGCAGCATTGTGGGAATGCCAAATTAAATTTGGCAACCTTTTTTGTGCTCGTCCGGATTGTGCCAAATTGGAATTGATTATGCTCACAGCTTTGGTGGAGACTTTGTCCCTGGGCACTACAAACTCTAGCTATGCCTCAGCAACAGTGTATCAGTTATACAATCAAGTAGAGTCCCAACGACGGCGCACCTCGAAATGATTTGTTATTGCTAAGCTAAGGCAACCACATTTATCCCAATAAAAATAAACTTTTGTTTTGGTTTGTTGGTCTTCAAATACATATAATAACAACAGATCAAATTAATTTATAAATTTTATATATAAAATATAAATATATGTAGTCCCCTTTTTATTTAAAATGTATTAAATTATACCTAGTGAATGACTAGGAGTCAACTAGGCATCATCATTCTTATATAGGTAATAAATATAAATTGTATTTTTATATGAAGACAATTTAAAAGATTAAACTTTTTAATGATTTTATTACAACTAAGACTTCTAATAAGGTTTGAAGATGTCCCAAAATTAGGGATGAAATATTATCATTTAATCAATTAAAAATGATTAATTATTTAACCCGAAAGACAGGAAGGATTTAATAAATTAAACATAAGAATAAATATAAATAATATAGGCGATTTTTAACATTACAATTTAACTTAAAAAAATGAAGTGTCACTTCTATATTTTTATTTTTTGCACATATACATAGTATATCATAGAGAAATAATAATTATTTCTTAATTATTGTAGTTGCGCAAAATTTCATTTTGAGATTTTGATTGATTTACACGTTTTTAGTTTACCTTGAGTCCAAACAATTGTATGTCTAAGATTTAAGCTCTAAATTTAGGGGTGCTGCCCAAAAAAACTCAGACAAATCATGAAAAAAAAAAAAATCTCTACAATATTGATTTGAAAAAATTCTAAAATGCAGTCCATTTAAGTACAAATTTAATCATATAAGTGGTTTTCCCGGAGAAAAATCTAATTTCCAAAATATATATATTTTTTTTCTGAAATCAAAACAGAAATTTAAACAATCACCTGTTGAATATTATAATTATATAAACAAGTTTAATAATAAATAAATTAATTAGATATTATGAGGTTTAAATTCAGTATCAGTTTGTATGTGAGAAGGTTTAATTCGAGTTTGTCACACCAATTTTTAAAAATAAAAAAAATGGAGAAAAAGGTTTGATACACAAATACTGCTAAGTGACATTTATTGACAGTTCGAAGATAAAATTAAATAAGCAATACAGAACCTAAATAAATCAAGGGAAAAAAAGGAATGATAAAAAAAAAAAAAAAAATGAAGTTATTTGATATTACTAGTCTGATTTGATATTAGGCTTTAGTTAGAGGGTCATACACCCTGTAATTGAATATGATTGTACCACTCGCTATCCCTTGATTGTCTATTGGAAGACTCTATATATGTGAATTAATAAGAAGGTCTCTTCAAAAATAGTTTATTCAGAATAATACACATGTACAGAAAAATGAGTCAATGTATTAACAACTAATGCAATTTATTCTCAAATGTCAAAAGAAAACCCTGTATTGACTGCATTTAGTTATCTTTTTTTTACCAGACCGTTTCATATCAGGATTACTGATTTTTAATATTTTAAAAACTTTATAATAACACTTCAAGCCCCACAAGATAGGCTAGTGAGTTTTTTCCAAGAGTTACATTAAATCAGAAATATCACCTGTACAAAAAATCCTGTAGTGAAATAAATATTTCATATGAAAACAACAAAACTAAAAATTTATTAAGTGCATATTATTTAGTGTTATATAAATTGACTGTTGCATACCTTATCAGAAGCTTCAGGATTGTTGGGATTTTTATCTGGATGATATTTCAAAGCCAGTTTACGATATGTCTTTTTGACATCTTCCGCTGTGGCAGTCTTAGGAAGGCCCAATATCAAATAGAGCGAATCACCAGAAGTGCTAAATGTAGAACAGAAATAAATAAATGAAGAACATAAATAAATGTTAAAATACATAAGAAATATAAATAAACAAATTTATAATACCTTTATATAGGGAGTGAAAGCAAAATGAAAACATTTGTAGTGTTTTACTGTTATGGCAATTTTAATTATCATTTGTAATATGAAATAATAGTGCATTTATATACATACATTGGAACTTCTTTAGATTGTTACTCACTTATGTTTCTTTTATAATAGAAATGACTTTGACTAAATAACTATTAATACAAAGGGATGTTTAGTACAATCTACTTTGCGACAAAGGAATATCACACTTCTGTTTTAATAAGGGTGGTAACAGTCTAAAGAAGAACATTCCGTACACCTTCTTTAGATTGTTACTCCCCTCTATTTTTTTTTTTTTTATATATATGATGAGGAGTAATAATTTAAAGAAGTGCCCATACATTTATATATACATACACACAAACACAAAACACAACTACACTTGCTCTCCTTAAGAACTTAAGATGGTGCTTACTCTGAACTAATTTCTGTAGGCCTGCGCCTACACAAAAAGAAAAACAAAAAGAACATTTTATATTATGCCTAAATATAGATATATAAATATTTGAGAAATAAACAATAATAATAAAACTTAAAAAAAAGATAAACAATAGCATTAAATTCCCTCACAATCATTGAAACCCCACAACTGAATATTATCACTGAAATGTAGTCAGGTTTTTATCACCAATTTATTTTATCAAGGCTGAGACAAGGAACTAATAACCACGTTCTCTCAAATGGCAATCACTGTTCTTAAACCACAACTCAATTTAACAGGATTTTCAATTTTACCTTTTTTTAAGACTTGAAACTCTTTTTACCTGTCTTTTGAAGATACAATGCTACTTAACTTTCAACTATAAAATAGTTGTCCCAGTAGTTTAAAATATGTATGTTATAGCCAAAATATTTCAAATAATTTGCATAAAAATAAATGTATGTAAATAAAATTATTTTACAAAGCCTCTCCTAAGATTTAAGAGGATTTGAGACCATCTACTTTAAATCCCTAAAATTAATCTTTAAAGCCACTGTACAGACTCAAGAAGAAAGATGATACTATTTTCTCCTTAAAAGAAAGACTGTTAACAGAAAATCTACTATTTTGTGCAAAAAAAAAAAAAAAAAAAAAAAAAAGATTTGATAGTACTACTTTCTTCAGAATAAAAAACATGCTTAGGGACATTATTATTCTTGTATTAGTCCAAACAGCTTATGCACAACAATTTTAAGTGATTCCATTAAATAATTTAGATCAAAATTGTCATCTAAGTTGGACTTTCTTTGAGACAATTTTTATGATGCTATAAGTCCTATTATCAAACAGAAATTTAAACAATTGCTGGCCTGAAAAGGGAACAACTCAGAGATCCCAAAATACATTACACTCAATGTCATCCTAAATGGGTTTAATGTCAAAATCCTTTGTAAAAATATGTACATCTGTATAACTAAACAAACAGTACTGAAAATTTCTGAACTTTATGTTTTCAAGGGTGCTGAATTTGAATCTTAATTCTAAATTTCGGCTAATCTGCAGTTCTCAATACAGTCGAGAATCGCTTGGCGGTACTATTTCGCTTGATTCATACACTTAGGAGATTTTATCCCTTTGTCAAAACAATTCATTTTTAAGATTTATACATTTGAAAGCTTATATCTATATCATTAATTTTAGAGATGATATCTTTGTCTACACAGTTCATTCGAGTGAGGCCCCCCTCCCCAATTTTCTAACCCCTTCTCCTAAGTGGCTTGAAAACTGCAGTTTTACCCACATTTCTTCTATGTGTACAGTTTTCCAAGAAAATGCCACTAAAGTTGGGAAAAATTGTGCTTTCAGGGTTTTCCGACCCATATTTATGCAATTATTGGTGCCATCTCCCCAATATTACATAAAATTTGAGTTTGCCCATTTTTTTAGTAATTGGTCTACATTGTGATCCTGTAGAATGATGTCAGTCAAAATCAGTTAAAAATACACAAAACATTAGTTATATAACTGAAAAATTAATAGAAATTCAAAGTTTTTACATAAGAAGAAAACATTTTTTTTTTTTTTTTTTAATTTTCTTAAAAAATTAAGGTCAGCAGCATTTTTTTGACTTCAGATTTGTGTTCGGCATGGGTTGAAGATATTAAAACGCCCAGTATTGTATTTTTTTGGGGGGGCAAAAAAATAGGGTTGATAACCCTATAAACACAATTTATCTATTTGTACTACGGATTATGATTCAGCACACAAAAATATTTCAGAAAATTACATTTTTATTCTGGTTCATTTGTTTACAGGAATTTGTTATTAGTACAACCATAAAGATGTTAAACATTATAAATAGTTAAAAAGTGCAAACAAAATTTTTCACAAGGCTTTGATAGGGAGTAATTAAAAATAATAATATTTTCCTAGAAATGAAACTAATTGGTTTAACTTTACACATTGACTAGTATAAATGTGAGTCAGTCATATTGTTTCTTAAAATAGAATAATTTTCTATACAGGTTTGGAAAGCTACACATCCATTACTTCCGAAAAAAACAACAATAATCTATTTTATTACTGATAAACTGAACAAAGGAAACATGACATCATTTTAATGATAAAAAAATTAAATCTGACTCCTCAACAGAAAATTGTTTAGTTAAAAAAAATGAGTAAACTTATTACTTATCTCCATCGTAACAAGATAAGTTAGTACAGTGCTATAAATATAACACTTAAGAATATAAGAAACAAACAAACAGTTAATTTCAAGACAGAACTAAAAATAATTAATTCCTAAATTATAAACAATTTATGGTTAAAAATAAAAGTGTATTTCTTCCTTAAAGATATTGATAATTTTAAACGGTAAAAGCTCAATTTACAAACAAAAAAAACAAAAACATTTTTTTTCCCCACAAGATATTTGGGATAAATTAGAGCAAAATCATAAATGTATAAGAAAATATTACAACAATATCGGATTTATATAACTAAAAATAATAATAATAATAAAATACTGGTTAACTTTTTAACATTTAAGTTTATTTTTTTGCATTAAACAATAATAAAAAGCATAATATTATTAGTCCAGGAGATAGTGTGCAAAAAAGTGTCTGACTAACATCAAGCTAGAATTTTGTATACAAGTCAATCTTTTAGCGCCTTTATATATGTGGTCAGCTAAGTTCGTCTGTGGGACATAGCTCGGCAATAGGCGTTTGAAAAAAACAAACCGGTGGAGAGCGGCCATGTCTCACCAATTATGGTGGACAATGTGATTTTCATGATCCAGAGTACAGGATTAGTTAGTAGACCGAAAATCAAGTTGATGTTAGTTTGTCCCTTGACAGGAGACCACGTTGATTTTTTAGTAATATTTGAATAACTAATCTATCAAGTGTGAAAATAACATCGACTTGATTTTTGGTCTACTAACTAATTCTGTACTCAGGATCATGAAAATCACATTGTCCACCATAATTGGTGAGACAAGGCCGCTCTCCACCGGTTTTTTTTTTTAAACTCCTATTGCCAAGCTATGTCCCGCAGACGAACTTAGCTGACCAAATATTCTTAAAAGGCGCTAAAAGATTGACTTGTATACAAAATTCTAGCTTGATGTTAATCAGACACTGTTTTGCACGCTATCTCCTGGACTATATTGAATAATCATCAGAAGTTAAAAATCAATGGAAGTAATGATTAATTTTAATATATATTTATTGATTTAATGATTATATTTAATATAAATTCGTACAAACAATATAGAATTGGTTCCTAAAGATAATCATGCCATTTTGTATATTTTGTGATGATCTCAGCATACTGCGGTTCACTAAGCTCATAAAATATGCCGCTGAAAAACTCAACACTACCATACTTCACATCAATTGAACTCGTGGAACATTTGAAAACTTCACTCCATTCAATTAAGACAGTCACACCGGTTTCTGCAAACTGGCATAAACCCCTATTGGAGAACTAGGGGTAAGCAATCACCAAGTCTAATCTAATAAATGTAGCACAGCTCTCTTATAACTGTTTCTCAATGCAATAATTTGCTGTTTTTTTCCCATTCAGATAGACTTACTAATTTCACCTACTTTGAGAACCTTAAGTTGTAAACCTGGTTCACCTTCTAAAGCTGCAATAAAAGTCCTTAGAACCCGACTATACAAATCACACCATGCCCACTCTGCCGTTTCATTTTATCAGCAAAGGAAAGGAAGACCCATGTTAAAATGGAGAGAAGAAATAGTTAGTAGAGTTGGGGAAAATTGGTATAGAGTGGCTAGGGACCACGAGTGTTGGGACAAGGTAGTAAAAAAAACTTTTTTTTAACCTCAATTCAGACTTTTTCTCTCTAGGGAGAGGCTTCTGTCTTGGAAAGGATGTCCGCGAAGCTTATTATTATTATTTTACATAGATGAAAAATTTGACATTTTTTCAATTATAGCCATTCAATAATATTGTTTAATATTAAAATAGTCAGGCAATTTGTGTTGGCACATAGCTTCCTCGAATCCTACATTGATCAAATGGTACATGAGATTTGGATATATTTCTATTCCCAAGATCTCACTTATGCTTATTTTGAAGCAATATTAATTTTGTAAAGACAGTTGAAATTAATATGAGGCCATATGTAGGCTACTTTCAACTAAATTGGAAAATTTGGTCAGTACTTTTAAAGAGGTCTCGTCATAAGGTTTTGCCAGAAGGGCTGCTTGTGAACCCCCTTGTCAAGCCCTTTCCTCTGACGAACATAACTAGCACTAAAGATTTGGCAACATCTTTGCACAATAATACATGTATTTGTATACATACACTATACTAAAATATTTAGATCAAAAAGATATTTTTAATGTACCTTAATTATAATTTAAAATTATCAATAAAAAGTACAAAAATTGGTGGACTGACATTTTGTGGTAATCAATCATATTAAATAGTTTACATCACTTGTTTGAAGAAATAAAACACTGCTATAGTAAGATATATAACTTTATTGGTTAACCACAATTTTTAATTTAATACAAATCAGATTGGTTTCAGCCTCTAAAATATATTAAGAATACTATAATAAAAATATGATCCAAAAAGATATTATATTAATGTTATATCTTAGGATATTATATAGACTAAAACCAGTATGATTTTGAATTAAATTAAAAATTGAGGTAGACCAATTAACTTATATTTTACTACAGTGTTTTATTTCTTTAAACAAATGATATAAATGATTCAATAGAAATTACTTTTTTCACAACCTATCTAAATTTATCAAATAATTTATTAAATACTAAAGTAGAAATATATTACATTTACAACCATATTTAAAACAATAATATATGAGGAAAGAGGGGGGGAATGCAGATGACCATATATACATTTCTTAGTTAAAAAGGACTTTCCTATAGTTTATTCCTTGCAATATAACATTTTGGCAACCTGACAACTCAGTTATAAAATAAAACATGGATATCTTTACGACTTATGCCCCACCCATGAGAATCATACTGCCACATATGCTGCATATTCTTAGAGCTATTATTTTTTATTAAAGCATCAAATTATCATTATTATATATTTATTTTTTCTTTTAGTGACTGAAATAGGTGCTATATTAACTTAAAAGGAGAACATAATAAAGGTCAATGATTAAAAAATAAAAAATTAATAAACAGAAGGATCTAAGAGGCTATTAGATAAGAAATTAGATTAAAAAAAAAGTGGTAGATCTAGATATGCTTTTATAAACTACGATAAAATGCAACCATAGGAACATTTGGACTTATAAGGGTACATACTAACATTTGGACTTATAAGGGTACATTATTAACATTTGGGCTTATAGTAAGCTAGGAGTGGATAGTGGATAAATAACTATATTATAGTATTTTAAAATATATTACATATATTATTATAGTGGTTATGACTTCTGTCAACAACAATTATATTTAATTAAGGGTCTGTTTTATTTGTTATAGTTTTGTGGACACTAAATATGATTAATGTAAATAGGCTTGAAGAAACTTTTTTAGTTAAACCTGAGGGTTAAAATACGTGATTCAAAGTCAGACGTGTGCCTATGACAGTTTTTATTAATTAATTATTAAATAAGGTTTATTAAATTAATCGTTTGATTGCAATGGATAAACTTTAGTTATTTGGCTGTGGTATGCCTGGTTATTTGGAGGGTATAGATATATTTTATAAATGATATTTTCATCAGGGAGACAGTGCCAAGAAAGCTATGAACAAGTATACTAGTCAGAATGCCTGTATTTGAATTATTTTATGGGCTCAGACATACTTTCAAAAAATCCAATTGTCACACTTGTATTTATTTAATTATAAAAATAACTATATTAGTCATTAGTTCCAAACGAGGTTGAACTAACCTTGGCAGTGCTATACATAGTATCAATATATTTCAATTGCAGAGCTTGTTCCGTAAACTTTTATGACAAAGGGGTATCAACAATTATATGCAGTAGGGATGATGTCCCTTTGTTTAACAGTTCTTTTAGACAAAGGAATATCATCTCTTCTGTGTATAGAAGGGATAATATTAATTAGTCTAAACAACTGTTTGATATTTTAATAGTACCAGCGATAAGGCCACGGAACCGTCAATATTGCTTCAACCTAAAAACCTTTTAATTTGTATAAATAAATACTCAATTTTTTAACATCATCATTAACTAAATATTCTGTCTTTGCTAATTTTTAAGTAAAAAAATACCTAAGTAGTACCTTCGTTGTAGGAAAAAAAACAAAAAAAAAAAAACAGAAAGCAGCAAATAGTTGGTATTTATGAACTTCTGCAATACTTTAAAAAGTGGTAGGGGTCATGGAATAAAATTGTTTATTTCTTATCCAAACAACATTGTACATTGTAGCTTAAAAGCTACATTAAACCAGGTTTTGAGTTTGAAGACGTAAATCCTCCAAACTGATTTCTTTAAAGATTTTCCAACAACACAAATTGTAGAGAAAAATATTGAATGAACACTTATATATTTAACAAGCCATAGTCCATGGTGCTGGATTGGGAAACAAGGATATCTTGCAGTCATAGCTTAAAAAAGCCATGACTGCAAAGCTGCTTATTATTCAAGCTAAAAAACTAGAATGATGGAAAAGAATCGAATTCTAATGAAGGTCATTAAAATCTAACCATGTTAGAAGTGTGAATCATTCGATAATAACAATGTAGGCGGGCTGAATATACGTTGTACAATGAAATATTTCCTAGAAAGGAATCCAGATGTATATTTTTAAAAGCGTGTTTGTTTTGGTTCTTTTGCCTCCAATCCCAGGTCTTATGTAACAAGCCCTCTGTTAGCTTTTTGGACCAGCGGACCCGGGATACTTATAGAAGCATGTAATATTAATGGTATACGTATAAGAATACTCCTGGAGAAATAAAAACAGAACAAAACATAATAATTCAGAGACAATTGAAAAGAAAAATGTATTGAGCGATGAATTTACTTACGATAACTTTCTTTTATCCATGACGTCTGAGAGACTAGAGTTGACTAAGGAACCAAATTTACACTAAGGGTATTAAAAACAAGCGTTGCCTTTTCTAATAGAATACATTAATGTGAACATTTGAAAACAGTCTTATAGCAGAGGGCTGGAAACCGATCCCGAAAAGATTGGAAGAATAAAATAAAAGTCGCTCTACTATATGGTCGTGTCTTGGGGTTCGGCAACGGTAATCTGAATATCGGAAGGGCGTTACTACTCTTAACCGGTAAATATTAAAAACTTTTCGCTTAAATCGAAACAAATCATTATAGTTTTCACTAAGATCGGATATGAAATTAACTAGAACTGCTGAATATCCGTCGATAATTTCCGAACACTAGAGTTGACAGACCGAATTAAAACACAGATGGAAGATGTAGAACGTACAGTATCGACCGTTAACCAAAAAGTGCAGTATATTTAAAAAAATCTATCGTAGAATAAATGTATGATGTTTTTAATTTTTTAAATATTATTTTATTAATTATCAATCCTGTTTATTTTTATT
Organism: Gerris lacustris; assembly: GCA_951217055.1. Lineage (NCBI taxonomy): Eukaryota > Metazoa > Arthropoda > Insecta > Hemiptera > Gerridae > Gerris > Gerris lacustris. The sequence goes on along the minus strand of OX578279.1, from coordinate 66,709,972 downwards.
TCGAAGAAAAATGTTTATAAGTTGGTAAAAAATGAATAAAAAGTTAACAGCTGATTACATAGATGTCATCTGATTGTTAAGCTGCCATCATGGCGACCGTGGATGTTTTGATTTTCTGTGTGCTTGTTATTTTATAATCTTCTGTAATCTTTGCTGACAGCTTTTTATGTTTAATATTACGACAAATTTTCATTATAATATACGGTTTCGTTTTATTTTTTAATTGCTAAATGCTTTAAAAATCTCGTCGTAACAATAACTATTCGTATGAGATTTATAGATGCGGTTGTAACGTTCCTTATGTTAAGAATGACAAATTATACAATATGTAATGATTTTATTCAAGTTTTTCGTTATGTGACCCCAGACTCAGGCTGGGGAATATATCGCTGATAGTTTTTAACATTTTTTTTAACGGCTAACGATTGAAATGGCTCCTCACAAAATGACATCTAAAACTTCTAGGATAGTGGCGTTATGCTCGATAGCTAACTTCATCAATGCTGCCGACAGGGTGATCATGCCCATCGCTATAGTTCCGATGACAGATGAATTTAAATGGAGTTTGCACTGGCAGGGATGGATATTGTCTGCATTCGCTTTCGGTTATTTTACTAGTCAGGTAAGAAGACATGAATACAACGAAGTAGAGCTACGCCTTTAGATTATGTCAATTTCAAATTGATTCAGTACATTCCTCACCAAAATAGTTAGTTTCATTATTTGGTTTATGTTTATTTAGTTATTGGGAGCTTTTGCTGCTGGGAGGTTCGGTGGTAAAACAGTGCTTCTTTTTGCAGTCTTCCTTTGGTCAGTGTCTACCTCTGTGACTCCACTTCTTGCAACGTCAATTCCCGCCTTAATCTTTTGCAGGGTTTTACTTGGTCTCGGTGAAGGAATCGGTAATTTAAATCTAAATTTTGTGCGAGGGAGTAATGTAAATATCTTTCACTTGTTGCCTATATTAGAATCTAATGCAAGTATACTTAGCCTTAAATTACAGTAATAGCTTAGCATTAAAGAATAACTGTGGTTGAAGTAATCTTGAAGGTACCGCAGCTTTATTAAAATACAAAACAGTTGCCTTCTAAAAAGATGCAAAGTAAAGAGGTACCTAATGATTTCATATTTTAGAAGTCTCGGCCTTGATACATTTATAAAATAGGACTTCCTTCATATTTATAAATGACAGCTGTTGAATATGATCTCTTTGATAGCTGTGTGATAAGTAGTTACAAACCATCTGCTAAGTATCAAATTGAAGTTCTATTTCCTTATCACCGAGAGTTCAAAGGCAAACATCAAATAACCTTACACATAATTTGTAAAAATGTCCACTATGCAAATGGCTGAATATTTTATTCCAATATTGCTTGCACCTTGGATAAATCTACATTTTATTCTAGGGGTCGGCAACCTATTTGCCATCAAGGGCGCAATACCAGATCAGAAAATCGCCAATGCTGTTGACTAGCAAAAAAAAAAAAACTCTTTTAAAAAGCAACACATTTTTACAGTTTTAACTTAGGGTTAAAGAGAGCAATAAAATGACAATTGGTTTTATTGGATATTGGCAGGTCTTTAGAAGCCTTTACGAGGGTGCTGGCAGTGGCGTACCAAGTTCTTGTGGCACCCGGGGCGGGGTATTATCTTGTCACCCCCTCACAAATGATGTTGGGGTGTTTTTTCTGCTACAATGACACCCCCTTAGGCTCGTGGCACCCAGGGCAGCCTGCCCCCCACGCACCCGCCATGGTACGCCACTGGGTGTTGGGATGATGACCCCTGTAAAATGCCCTTTGTCTAATATGCCATCTCTTTTTCAGGTCTTCCTACTATATTTCACATTTTTGCTCATAATATTCCAATTGAAGAGAGGTCAAGATCATTTGGATATTTAGTTGCAGCTGGTTCTGTTGGACAGACATTTGCATCTGTAGTAAGCATTTTTTTTTTAAAAAATACTAAATTATATACACTTTCTACAATGACTTCTAAATTCCTTGGCACGTTTAATTTTTACCTTTATTTGTACTTTTTAGATTTGTCCTCATCTTCAGTGGCAGACAAGTTTTTATTTGTTTGGAACTCTCGGCATTGTTTGGGTCCTCATTTGGCTACTTGTCTACACAGATAGTACGACATTAGAGAAAGACGAAATACCTCTCTTTGTACCCAAGGTCTGTGCCGATCATGTCTCTATAATTACTAGATATTTAAAACTAGAAAATATCTTTTTAAAAAAAGCATCTATGAAAATATTTATAAATCTGTATTAATATCGGAGGGTAATAAGATAATTGTGTTTTACTTTTGTGATAATTCAATTAAACAAACAATTTAATTTGCTTTTATTTAAGGTAACAAATCCAAATGTTCGATGGACGGAGTTTCTCAGCCATTGGGCGCTATGGGCTGTTTACTTAGCTCACTTTGCGATGAATTGGTCAAACTATATCATCATGCAATGGTTACCGACTTATCTATCGAGGTATCTCGGAGCCAATAAAGAGAGCATCAGCCTTACAGCAGTACCTTATATCATCAACTCACTTGTGGGCATCAGTAAGTATTTATATTTGTAAATTAAGTTTTAATCATTTCACATTTTCATCTTTTGAAAAGAATAAATACGTTTGGAAATTAAATACATTTCTAATTGTTTCATTTTTTCTTCTCTTCTTTTTCATAATAGAGGGGACTTGGTAAAATATTGGAGTATCTTAAAAGATTAAAGAGCCTGCTCCTTATTTGAAACTTTATATTCTCAAAGAGAGTGCCACATTCCTTTGTCTGCTGCCTCACTTTTGCTAGTGTTGTTATAGTTTTTTTTTTTTGGATCCAACCTCTCCAGTCTCCTCTAGTGCCAAAAAAGGTGTTTTTAATAGTGTACTCTGTGATCATGAGTACTTTTTTACGTCAAGACCACACCGAATAAAAAGTATCCAATTTGTAGAAGACACATTTGGAGATGTTATCCTACTCTGAATTTTTCCGAACCTCTCCAATAGAGTTATAAGCCTCAAAAGTTGAGTGAGATTTCCCTTTTTATTTTTTTATGTTTAGGGGTTCATTCATTTTTTAATGAGGGGAGGGTTGGAAATGATATGGGGAGGGTCGTTGAATATTTTTGTTTTGATGAAAATTTGTACTGGTAGACGGCTTTAAAAAAGAAGAAATTTTAAATTCATTTTATTTAATAAAAACCTTGATATTTCCTCGAATTTGTAGTGCTCATATTTAAGACTAAATACTAATTAAGAGAAAACTTAATTCAATTTAAATTTAAAAAAAATTATTACTCACTTTTTTACATGAACACCCTGAATTCGGGTTCTACCTAATTCAGACTTTTTATTTACTTGTTACAAAAAAATTGGATTTAACTTGGAATTTGTTATCCAGCCATAGGTTGGTTCAGTCCGAAGGCTGGTTTCCACTGGATTGTAAAATCCGTATTTTCCAGGACAGTAAAGAAAATAATAAGGAAAGTAAAAAGTTTCTCTCTCACATGTCAGCACCACTCAGATTTATAAATTTCAGTATATCTGGTTTTATGTACGAAATCTACCAGTGACAATGTTTTATACTTTACTTATTTTGTGGAAAAGATAATTAATAGTATTTTTCTACATTCCACATCTAATTGTTTTTCTCGTCACAAGTTGATATAATTTTATATTGAATATTTTCGGACTATATCTAATATGAGGATGTGTTCATTATTTTAGTTGCTGGCCACTTTGCTGATACTCTTATAACTAAGAAATGGTCAGTGCTCTCAGTGAGGAGACTAATGACATCTATTGGTCTTTTTGGACCTGGAATATTTCTCATTGCATTCTGCGCTGTTGACAATCTTCTAGCTGCCGTTGTGTAAGGACCTTTGATTTTAGAAATAAGTGTTTAAAATGATTACTTTATTATTCAATTCAGTGTGCTATGATCATCAAATGAAGATATTGTGAGACTTCCTTACTCTAATATCAGTTAATTACTGGAGTAAGTTTAAAGGCGGCCATTCACAAAGAGGAAATCCTTTAAGTTTGGACTGAACAGTCCAGAGCAGGAGGAATTCATTTACGTGTGTAGAAGCAGCTTGAGGCCACTGTGCACTGCAGTCTCCGAAATCCCGAAAAATAGTTATTTATGTAACTAGGCAGCAAAATGGAATTTTACTGACTAGTGATTAAGTTAGCCTCAGAGGCAGGCTATGAATACACGAGGCAGAAATATTTCCTTTGCTGCCTTGTTGCATACAATATTTTACCCACTCATGCTATTTAGGTAAAAAAAAATGGAAGCTTAGGTAAAGATATTAATAATATAACATTACTTTGTAATAAAATAAATATAAAACTAAATTAAAATATCACAAATTAAAATAACACTAAGCACAAACAAAAACAAATGTTATGGCACGCACTGGTAAACACTGTACTTTTCCTGCCTAGGCAGGGAAATATTTCCATGACTATTTTAATTACTTTCCTGTCTGTTTCTAATATGTTAATTACAAATCAGTGAAATAGTACTTTCCAGCCTATAAACAGTTAAGTAATGCTTAATTGGGCTGCTGTGAGTAGATAAAAACTTTTTTTTCCGCCTTGAGGTCGGATCTATGTAGTCGGATGCGGTGTGTATTGAGTTGACAGCAGTTTGCATCGAGGATATTCAAAGTTTGTGTTGAACAAAAGGCGTTAGAGAAAATCCCTTCTGAGAATTTCCTCTTTGTGTATGATCACCTTAAGAGGCTCACTACACTAGGTTTACTGTGAAGTCTTAGTAAAATTTAATTAAAACATCTCTTTAGAAATTCGTTCGTTTAAAAACTAATGATCCTAGTTAAAATCCTGAGGACTAATGATCCCTTGCTAGTTCAAATCCTGAGGAATTAAAGTAGCCCCTTAGTATTATTATCTCAATTTATAAATATTTAATTGTATTCCACAAAAAAGAAATTTAATTGCAGTGTTCAGTGTGGATCTCATATCACAAATTCTTATTGAAATTTGCTATTAGTATTTTTTTATATAATAAATAAAATATTCATTTTTGTTTTACATTATAGATTTGTGTCCATATCTATGGGGCTGTGTGCTTGCAATTCAGCAGGGCATTTAAGCAACCATGCCGATATTGCACCTAATCATGCCGGCATTACATTTGCCATTTCAAATACAATTGTAAGTATTTCTTGTAATGTTTTTAATTTTATTTTTTTATTAGATCTTAAAAAGTTTGAGCTCTGAAATAATATCCTCATCTTCTTACTTTCTTTTTAAGATTTAATGAACCTCAAAAGATTTTTTATTGTTTCCTTGATATATTTAATTTAGTTGTTGTTAAATATTAAAACAATTAAACTATTGACGTTTTAATGATTATAGGCCACAATACCTGGAATCCTGTGTGGTCCATTGACAGCTGAGCTCGTCGTCACTTCTCACGGCCGATGGTTCCCAGTTTTTGTTCTGGCAGCATCGGTTAATTTCACCTCGGCTATAATTTACTACAGCCAGAGCTCCGCTTCACAACTACTCTGACATTGTAGGTTAATTCATCAAATTTATATTATTCTACCTATTAAGTAGGGAATTTTTAATAAATCTGGAAAATTAACCAAATACCAAAATTGATAAGCACTAGGACGTATAATGGCGAGCATATCTACCATAATTCTTTTGACTAGAACGACAACACCAAAATTGATAAAGCACTAGGACTTAAAAAAATCTACAAGGCCTTACTTTATTTTAGTAGCCATCACTATGTAGTGTTCACACTATCTATGGATCATAATGTTATAAAGATAAAAGAGCTGTGTTCCCATTCATGAAAGCCAGTTGGGCCAGGCCCAAGCCTAATTCGGGTGAACAAAAACCTTACGGTTTAAAAAAAAGTAACACAGGGTTATATTAGTTTATGTTCACATTGGTCTGACATGACGTGGGAACACGTGGTATGATGCTATCTGACGCCACACGCCTTATGACGCGTGGGAAGGATATCAAAAGTTCCAGATATTTCTTCAGTCGTGGGAAGGCGTCAGAAGAGTCAGGTGCTTTATTACTACTGTTTTAACATACCGTTTTTAGTGATTTTTTTTTAAAGATGGAAGAAGTCTTGTTAATTGAATACGCTCGGGCGAATCCGGTGCTGTACGACCCTACAAACCAGGAATATCGAAATCAACATTCGCGAAAGGAGGCTTGGGATGAAATAGGGGACGCACTTTGTAAAAACAAATCTATAAAAACTAACTTATAATTACTTGTTTTCTATTCCAACAACAGCAGGGAATATTTAAGATTACCTACCTTTTTTTTGAGATTATCCTATTTTCTAATTTATAATGAAACGCACTTTGTAAAAAAAAAAAAAAATAAATAAATAATTAAAAATTCTAAAAAGTTGGAAACCACTGCCGTAAAATTACTGCAGTTTTCTGGGAAGGAAATATATATTTTCTTCTGTCAGGAAAGGCAACAAGTGCGAAATGTGTTCTTTCATGTGCCTGACGTCAGGTCAATGTGTACACTGTTTCATGTCTGACGTGGTCCCACGATATCTGACTCCCACGTCACGTCAGAGCAGTCTGTACTCACCTTAAGAGTACATTAAAATATACCTTCAATTCCTTTTTTTAAAAAAATCACTTACTTTTCCTAACTCTACATGTATGAGAAAGTACAAAAGTTATTCACCCAAAATGAATTTGTATTTTATTTAATGTTGAAATGTTAATTCGCTGCTAATTGTTAAGTTTTATCTCAATTTGATCATGTTTCTGTACTTGATTCTATACTCTCTGAGCAGATCTTCCACACTTTTCTTTATTTTAGGTTTAACACCTGCCTGCACATTGATCACTTCATTGCTGATAAACGCCGGTTTAATTATAATGTAATCGGCTGTAGGTAACTTTCTATTTGATAATATGTGAACTGCACTTTTGTCTAATTGAGTAGACGGTAATTTCTTGTTAAACAACACTTCCGGACTACTTTTATTAAATTCTTTCTGGCTGCTTTTGCTCTTTAAACTTTTAATTAATGAAGCCCTTGACTGACTTTTAATTTCAAGATCTTTCATAAAATTAATAACATTGATCTGACTCTTTTCAGTTTGATTATCTGAATTCAGTTTGTTAAGTGTTTGAATACTTCTTGAAGTCGGTGACTTTTTATTTAGTTTTAATGTAGCATTGTCCTTATTACAGTTATTTATCTGATTATTTTCTTCTTCTCCTTCTGTTAAATTGTCTTTTTGATCCTTTTTGTCAATTTCTTTAGTTTTCGTTATTTTGTTTTTCTTTTTAACTTTGTTCGGAGGATTTATTTGACATTTTTTGTCGGTTTCATTACTTTCTAATTCTTCGTTCTTTTTACCGTCAACACTTTGAGGTGTTTTCTCTATTAATTTTTGAGTATTGTTGCTTTTAATATCTTGAAATTCTTTCTGTTGCTTCTCTTCTGTTTTGCAAGGAGTTTTAGGATTTCTCGTACTTTCTTTTGTAGTGGGTTTGTTTACGTTAGTCCCTCTTCTAGATTTTGGAACGGAGCTAATTACTTCTTTATTTTCCACCCTCTTACTCTGAAACTGAAAGATATATTTTCTTAATCCATTGAACTCATTTGGATTCACGGGAGTTACATGCCGTGCTAAGGCTTCTGGTGCTTGAAACCTTAGTGGATCCAAGCATCAGCTTTTTTATTAAGATATAAAGAGATGCTTAGCGTCAATACATGCTTGGTACAGTGATCCTCAGATCAAGCAAGCATAGGCTGTAAGTACCTCTTAACTTTCTGACTTGTGGTAATAATCCTCAATTTGCTATATGTATACTTATCTTTTTTTTAAAAAAAAAAAAATCATAAGGACGTATTAAAGAGAATATGAGTTTAATATACTCCTGTTAGCCCAAAAGAGCCTTGACGTATACTTCTTTTCACGTTTTCCGCTCTGTCCCTAGCTAACTTCATTCTGTAGGAAATAAACTTGATTTTTACCGCCCAGGCACTGAGGTTCGCCAGGTTATTGATAGTTTGCCGTGAACGTATTAATGTTTATTGTAATTTAAGTTGATTGATTCAATTAAAAAACCATTTTAAATAGGAACATACATAAATTAACTAGGCATAATGTGGCTCTTTTATTGAAGCTAGTTTAGTACAATAGAAATAAAGAGAATAGTTAATCATGATGAGTTGATAGTTAAAGAGGATGATTGTAGTAAAGAGCCGTGTAGTGAGGGAACAGGACTATTCCTTAACCCTTACGCCCTGGCCATCTCCATTTAAACTATTATAATACAAGTTATCTCTTCACCACTCAAAATTTTTTGCTCATATCAGGTTGAAATTTTACATGGATGTTTCAATAGTACATTATATGATTTAAGTGAAGTTTTATTAAAATAGATAGGTTAGAACATAAGATATAAGTGAAAAAGTTGTTTTCCCTATTTTGAACTTTTAGGTCTGCTTAAATAGTTTTAACAATCTTTAACACTTTATAGCGGTCTTGCTGTTGGTTTTACTGAAAAAAAAAATTTAAAAAATTCTCTTCGAATAGATGAAATTAGAATTTTTTCCCTTCCTCCAAAAATGTTTCATTTGAAATTGTTTACGCGAATGTTCCGTGCAAACACTTGGGTAGATAACGTTGTCCAACGAACTCATCTTTAAAATGAACATGTGTACCAGATTTCACCAAAATCGGTCAACTTAAACTCAAGTTATTGTCACACGTTTCCGACTCACAGACAGGATGCATAGTTTGTTGAATGTAAGAAGTTCGCTTCAATTATTGTAGATATTCAACATTTGCCTATTTTGCTATACCAAAATTGTGTTTCAATGAGTTTGTTATCATAAATTATTTGTAGTTATTTGATAAATAACTATATAAATATTTTATTTTTAATTTAGTGTGTCAGCCTAGTTTTAAATTCATAGTAAGGATATTTAAATTATATTACCATCTACTCAAGGATTGATTGAAATAAGGATACTTAATATTATTTATTTTCTAATTTACAATATCATTATTTGATTATAGTTTTATAATATTTCTGCTTATTAGAGATCCTTGGGTTCCTATGGTGTATCTCTGCATATTTCTGACAGTTTTAGCTTACTTTAATGTGTTGTGAATATATAGAATAGTATATAAATCAGTGAAATTATGATGGCAAATTTTATATTTATGGATGGATAAATTTAAGTTATTTATGCACCTAGGGAATAATGTAAGATATTATTTCCCGCATGACTGAGTTTATTCCTGAGGCAAAACCGAAGAAATCAAGGCAACTAAATCTAAAAAAAGTTTAACAAAAGCTAAACAAAACATCGTAGAATGACTCGTAATACTGCTGGGAGTATAAAAGCTGTGTTGCCAACCTGATTTCAACAAATTCACTACATTTGCCATTCATTCTCTACTATTTACAAAATAATTAGATTAGGGAACGTGAATTAAATCCTGTTTTTACATCATACCCTCTTCACATTATTTCCCTGTTTTTAAGAACGGGCATGAAAAGTCCAACATTATAACCTTTAAACTAGTCCTGAAAAGTTACTTTTCGTACCTACTGGAGATAAATGATTACTTATTTCTTATTGATTGTTTATGACTTATTATTTTACTGATTATTTATTGTTAAATTTAATGATTATTTTATTGTTATTTCTGATTTACTTTTTCAGGAGGCGGCCTGTTTGCGGAGTTCTCCTTTTCTTGCTCCCTCTGGCGGTACAAAGCAACTGCTGATTCTATTTTATCCCTGCTCACTTTGTCTTGCTTCACCCTGAAACTCACAATGCTAAATTAGTTTTTAACATTAAGAGTTTTCTTTCATTTTTTATTGAAGGAAAAAAAAATCTCATATCTTTATAATTTATAGGATCACATTAAAAACTCTATCTCGTAGAATTTTTATTTTTGGATTTATATATTTTTTAAAAAATATTTAATTTGTTTTATTTATTATTTATGTTGTATTTTTTATTTTTTTTTTTTTTTTGTATTAACTATTATTATTTTATTTAAACAGGATCCATTATCTTACTGTGTTTAGGTGTGGTATTGTGGAGGAAATCCCCTTTTTTCTGTTATCCTTTGCAAATAAACCCTTTTTTATCAGCACATTTGAAACTTAAGTATAGAGGGTTTTTTTTATGTAAAAATATGAGCTTGTTTAAGCTGGTGCTTAGTTGTATTAATGGCTTTCAATTTTGCCGGACAAATTTTAAACTAAAAAAAACTACAACTGACATTAAATGGGAGTTTCTTTTCCACAATGTCATATATTATATCACAAAGTTTATGATTATCCTTAATTATGAATGATCTTTACTCTTAACTGACATCTAATCTTAAGAGTGAAAATTAAGAGCCATGTTTCTCTTGTATTTTTTTCTCTATTTTAGTTACCAAGTTTACTCTTTAATGATGCTTTCAGCGTCTTCGGTTAGGTCTAAATAATGGTTTAATACTTTTCATGATAAACCTTCAAAAGTGTAGTATGACAATCTTCATCTTCAAAAATCATTTAACCCTTCTCTACCCTTAGAATAAATTCCCTTTATCTGAGTCCTCTAAGCTGAAAACGATGCTGGTGCCTTACAATATGATATTTCTATTTTGTATTTTGGATGGCCTTAATTCTGTACTAACCTTACAAGAACCAACTTTTGATTTTACGGTGTCAATTCATCTTACTGGTAACTTTATATTAGTGTAAACTTTTAATCTATATCTATATTGTAGTATAAAAGCTAATTGTTTCATTTTTTAGACTCAAAATGCCCTATATTTCGATGGAGTTAGATCGGAATGAGAATTTTTATAATTTTAAACAAGGTGTCTCTGTGGTCTATCTGTTTTCAATAAACATTTAAGGAAAAAAATAATAAAATAATAAAAGCAATAATCTTATTTTATGATTTTTTAAAAAAAGTGGATGCTCTTGATTAAATAATATTTAATTCATATTATTAAAATATTTTACAATTTTTAATGCACTTTTTTCCTATAAATGATTATGTGAATAAAAAATCCTTTTAAATAAGCTAAGCTTACCCTGTTTGTGGGAATCACTTATATTCAATCTTTACCATCGTATCATTAAGTCAAATGCATTTACCTTTACCATGCCATAAATTTCCACAAACTTGTTAAAAAAATATGTGCAAATTTTTTTCTATTTTTTATTTTTTTAAAATTTTATTTTTATTTTTTTATTATTGCATTGCCTAAAGTATAAAAACTATTGCTATTTTGTACTCTGGGATTTTAATTCATGTATATGTCAGACCTAAGGTGTGTTTTAGGCATTACTTTGCCCACTTTACTTTTACAGTACAGTTAACTAATTTCCTAAACAAAAAGCCCTTATTAATTTGTGTCTGTAGCCAAAAACGAGGACCCTTATAAATTCCTTCGCTTGTCTGTCTAACACACCTAATCTCCAAAAGTACCCCCCCCCCCCCCCCAAAAAAAAGTCACAGGAAGTTATATGGAAACCCAAAAAATTTCCCTCAAAACTAGGAGTTGCTGTTTAAAGGGTGATATATTTTTTTTGACATCATGTGGGGTGTTAAATAAAAAAAGAGGACGCCCTGAGTACATAAATATATTTGGATTAATTTAATATATTTCGTACCAATTCATCTTTACACCGTGTCCTTGAAAATTAAGTTTTTCTGAAAGAACATAGTTATTCTTTGGCAGTAAACAAAAAACTTTTTGTTAAGGGATTTTTCATACATTGTATATTTTGCGAGAAAATAATGATCTACCCCTAAATCTTAAAAAAATTATTATTTTATGAACGGTTAGGGCTAGACACTTGAGAGTTACATTGCATGTTGACAATAAAATTGCATATTAATGTCTTCACTTCGTTGTAATAAGTGGTTCAAAAGTTACAACAAATTTAGGAACGATCTTTTAAACGGCTTCCATATTGATGTAGCTAGGCTGATTTTACTGGTTAACGAACTCGTCATATTTATAAAATTGCCTACAGTGTGCCTAAAATTGTACTTTGTGTGTGCTGAAAGCACATACTTGGTGATTTATTATATAATCTCTTGGTGATTTATTATATAATCTCTTGGTGATTTATTATATAATCTCTTGGTGATTTATTATATAATCTCTTGGTGATTTATTTTATAATCTCTTGGTGATTTATTATATAATCTCTTGGTGATTTATTATATAATCTCGCTGCAATTTATAACAGTGCTTAAATGGATTTTTTTTTTCTTAATTTGTTCTGGAGGACTGCATATTTTGGGACTCCGCATCTAATTATGTCTATTATACTTGAGCTGCATTAAGAGATAATTGACTATTCAAGGGTAACATCAGGGTAATGGAGAAAGCTACTAATTGTAGTTTATATTGTAAAACTATTTTATTTGCTCATTAGTAGCCTAAAACAAAATTAATTTTGGTTTTTTTTAAGTTTTATATTTAAGTATACTTAGACTCACATACTTTAAACATTGACACCTCTAAAACAAATTATTATTGTCTTCCTTTTTCTAATGTAATTACAACGCAATAAATGTATATGTAACTTATTTGTTAAATTTTACTGGTTAAATGGCGGGTTTAAAATGTATCCTGATCTTATATATTATAAATATCTCGTTAAAATCGGTGACAATATTAAAATATATATGTAAACCAGGTTATGTATGCTAAAAGTAAAAAAATATGGTTGTTGGTCAGTGATTTATTTATTTAGTAGAAAATTGTTTTCTAAGTGTTTTTTCCTAAAGAGAACAATTTTTTGTTTTTATATTTATTATTCATTGTTAAATAATAACTATTCAAGTTGGCACTTCAGAAATGGATTGGATAAGTTTAGTTTTAGAGTCCTTTGGAATAAGTTTTATTTAATATTGTTGTGAGACAAAACACTATCAGGGAACGCATGAGCTAGCTCCCGATAACTCAATTGTTTTACTTCTAAAATAGTTATAATACTGCATCAGTAAGATTTTGAAAGATTCCACTTCAAGCATTGTAAGAGAGTAATGGAATAATCTTTTGGTGTTTTTTAAGAATATGTGGTTGGTTAATTTTGTCTGCATGAGACATAGCTTAGCACCGCCCACTTTGGTGGAAAAAGTGATTTTCATGATCCTGAGTACAAAATAAGTTAGTAGACCAAAAATCAAGTTGATGTTAGTGTGACACTTGATAGGTGACCATTTTGATTTGGAGTTATATTTGGTAACCAACCTTATCAATTGACAACCTATTATCAACTTAATTTTGGATCTTCTAACTAATTTTCTACTTAGGATCATGAAAATCACATTGTCCACCAAAATCGGCGGGACATGGCCATTCTCCACCGTTTTTTTTCATATGCCTATTGTCAAGCTTAGCAAGCTTGATGAACTTAGCCGACCAAATATTCTTAAAAAGCATTAAAAAATTAACTTGTACACAAAATTCTAGCTTGATGTTTGTCAGACACTTTTTTGCACGTTATCTCCTAGACTAAGATGGTTATTTCAATAATGCAGATGTTATAAAAATAATCTATAATATATTTTATTGTTATTTGATTTAAACTATAAATAAACTATTTATTTAGAGTTTAAATAGACATGAAGCCTATACCAACCTGTGTTTTAATTTGAGCAGTTGTATTTATAAATTCCATACACTTATTTTCCTTTAATAATTGGTTTATTCCTTTTGTTCTTCATAGAGAAGTGTCAATTTGAATGGAACTATTTATGGATGCCCATTTTGGCACTAATTTACTTGGTTACCCCCTGCCCAAAAATAATTTAATCTGTAAATATTTCCTTGTTGTAAAAGTTAACTAACCTAAGTGATATTATCAGCTTCACATAAAAGTGTAATGTTCCTTTGTCCCAAAGTTCTTTGGACTAAATATCTCTTTGTCTAAATAGTCATTTAAGCAAAGGAATTCCTTAGGAGTAGTTTACCAATATAGGGTGGCTAACCAATTAAATTTTTGCCACATGGTGCCTAATTTTCTATTTTAACAATGAATAGGGGCATTTATGTTTTTCTTGTGGTGTAAGAAATTTAAAATTATTAGTTTATCAGAACCCACTGCTTCTCTTAGGATAATAAACATTTTTATTGGTAAATAATTTTATTGTATATAGAGATTTCTCAGTAATGTATATTATGATAATTATATATTTAATAAATTATGTATATTTAAATTATTATAAAATAAGAAAAAATATTTTATTTAATTACTCTCTATTTTTTTAAGTTAAAAAAATGTAAAAATTGAAAATGTATCACTGATTAAAAAAAATATAATTATTAGTTAAAAGTATCTATGATTATTTAAGAACCTTTTTCTTCCGCGGAGAAGATAAATTTAGAATTTTTTTTAATTAATAAAATATTTGTTTATTTATTATCCCTTTGCACGATTGGAAAATACAGTGAAAACTAGCAGAATTATTTATTACTAAGAGTATTTTGACTTTCTTACAGTAAATGATAAACTGAACTTTTCAATGTACATTAATTTCAAAAGCTTTGGTTTTTTTTGCATTAATATTGATGTAGCTTTTTCATCTAAAATATATTGAGCTGGTTGTAATTACCTCAAACATTGGATAACTGTGTGTTGTCAAATGGTTTCAGGTGGGACATGAGGTTCTTAATTGTAATTGGGGAAAATTTAATTCAAGTAAAAAAATAAATTTCAGCTTAAGCAAATAACAATGAACATTAAATCTAAAAAATTACAGGAAAGTACTTATTTCCAAGTACTATTTTGGGTTGTGTAGATTATTAAACATATATACGTTATTATATTATGAAATAACAATTATTTTATTTCCCTATCCTGCTCTATATGAACATAAAAAAATATAAACAAATTTAGGCGGAAGGCCCCAAAAATCAAAAAAAATTAAAGGGTCTCTGGTTCGATCCCATGAGGGGTCACAATGTTTTTAACGGTAATGACAACAAGGTAAATTACATTTTTCGGTAAATTTTCATTGCCCTATAACAAGGTATTTGCATGAATTATTTCAAATTTTTAGGACTAGCCGTTAGGGTGGTTGGGGGGGGGGGATTTTTCGGGGTATATTTTAACTCCTAAAACCAATAAGGAATGCAAAATTTAAAATAGCATATTGTATATATTTGTAACATACTCGCCAGAAGCTTTAATTTGATACCCTCTCAACATTTAAAAATACATCAAATTATTTTATTGCTTTTTGCAAATTGTGCACGTGCATATAAATTTTAATCTTCTCACAATATTTATTATATATGGGTCAAAAAGTTGTGTCAGTGTTTTTAAATTTCATTAGTTCAAGAGATATGAACCAAAGAGCCACGGACAGACAGAACATCACCCTTGGCATAAGAGTTTTGAGAAGGATCTACAAAACCCTAAAAAAGAGGACAGTTTTTAAAAGCAGGATTTAATTACACCTACATCTTCAAAACTACTCATCTGATTTTTATAAAATTTGGATGTTTTATCGAAAGTAATCGGTAGATAGCTCCAGATTAATTTTTACCGTCTGTGCTCTTTAGATTTTGCTGATTTGATATTTTAATTCATGTAAAAAAAATCAAAACAATTTTGAAAGTTTTAAAAAACGGGAGGAAAATTAGGTAAATTTGACACTCTAGTTCCAGGACAAATAAATAAAATAATAAATACTATATATTAAATACTATATATATAAATATATATATAAATACTATATATATTATATAAATAATAAAATAATTTAAATAGCATTAATGTGAGGTTTAAGCACCCGAATCAGAAAATAAATCGATCAATAATAGCGGACGCCATAAGATTTTTAAAAAAATACACCAAATTTACCTCTATTTAAGGTAGAACCAATGGATGTATGGCAAAAAGTCATAGGACCAAAGTTGTAGGTCTTTTAAAATCACTTACCGCTGGTACAATCTTTTTAAAGTAAAGCTTTTCGATATGACTTACAGTTTAACTTCAATAAGCCTAAAAAACTTTAAAGTTGCGTCCGCCATCTTTAATTTTTTAAGGGGGTAAAAATATATCTTTTTAGACCTAATAAAAACACTATTTTCAAATTATTGTTACATCGATTTTTTTTTTTTTTCCTCCTAAAACTATGACAAATATTAAAAATTTACTCATTGCAAAAACAATTTTATTTAAATAAAAAAAATTGCATAAAATAACCTTTAAACGCTGTTATTGTAAATAAATAATTACAATTCTTTATATAAAAAAATTAATTTAAAAAAAAAAAAAAATCTTACTTTCCATATGTATAGATTTTCCTGTAATTATCCAACGCATGTTCCCCCGCTCCTTTATGGTTGAATATCCTGTTTGATTCTTTTGTAGGAGATGGTATTGTATTTGCTTTTGGCTTAGTCCTGGAAAGAGGCAAAATTGCGTTAACTTGAGAATTCTGATTCAAAATGTTACAACATTAGAAAACTAACCATTTTTGTGTATAACTCTTATCAGCTAATAAAGCAGTTCTTGCACAAAATGTTCTAATTTATACAAAATCTAACTTAACTGACACTTTTCTTGATTTTAAGGTAAAATGAAAATCAAAGACTTTTGCTAGTTATTTAAATTAAATAATTTAGAAAATTGTCAATTTATTTTTTTTTTTACTCATAATTTTTATCTGTTAATTTAAAACTTTTTTCCTTCTTTCCCAATATGACAATTATAATTTTTATCAAAATTGTATATAAATCTTTTACTTAGGTTATGTTAAGGGAGCTAGCGTGTGGGTTAAAGCACGTCTGCTCAGCCATCAATGGATCAGGAGGTCGGGGTTCAATCCCTCGGCGTGATACTCTGATTTACATGGCTCACTAATGATCACATCATACTCGCTTCGGCGGTACAATGTACAGAGGTATGATGTGTACATGAGGTGTGAAGTGGCTGGAACTCTCTACCATGGGGCTAGTAAAAAGGGCCCGAATGAAGGCCTAATTGCTAGGTTCGAACAAGTGGTTCGTCCTACCCATACCTTACTACTACTACTAGGTTATGTTAACCTCTATTAATGTTTCTACCTTATTAGACATATCAGGAGCCACATTCTGGTTAACTATACCCGGATTTACTTCCTTTGAAGAGACATAATTAATTATGTACTTGTCAGTATCCGTAAAAAAAATAAAATTGTCAAGACTAACCTCTGAGGTGATGGTGTTTCATTTCTTCTTTTATTTTTATTTCTTATGTTCTTAAAGAGCTGAACAGTGGGTCTTATAATATCCCTTGAATCAAATATGCCTCCTTTTCTGAAATTATTATTTATTTATACAGTATTAGCTAAACATTTGCAAATTAAGAGGGTCTTCCTTAAGCAATGGGGGGGACACGGTAGCTCGAGTAAGAGAGCTGTTGGCTTTCAATCATTGAAGTTAAGAAGCACCAGGGTGTGATCAGTAGTTGGTTGGGTGTCCGCTATCTCTGACCACACAGCTCTAGGATCGATTCCTAGACCAGGCATCCCTCGATGTCCACCTGGCATTGTTTAAACAAATGGGAATCTGAGTGCCACTGGGTTTGGACCTGGAAAATCATGGTTGACACTCTCATGGTGGTTTGATAAGAAATGGATCAAACGAGTCCAGAGTTGTGAAGATTTGGTCTACAGTCCAACACTTCACTCATGTGTGGCGGGTTTGGTTGTCTGGTATCAATCCAGTATTGAATTCATATGAGGTTACCCGGGTTTGTTCAAAGGACCACCCACTTTGGGGTCTATGTCTTCGGGTATAAGCCCGGATTTATAAAAAAGAAAATTAAATAAAGCCTGGTGTCCTAAGGTTGCTGCCTCTCTGTCTCTTTTCCTGGGCTATTTATAATATTTAAAGCTTAGAATACAATTTGTTTCGAAAAAGATATTTAAAAAAATAAATAAAAAATATCCACTCAGCTGGTTGAGAGGATAATTTTATAAGTTGGTAGTAATTACTTGTTTTTTGGATCACCACACAGGTGAGTAAAATTAACAATTGGTTAATTAAAATTATATTTCACCTCGTATGGGCATCATTAGACTTAAAATAAAATAAAATAAAAAATGTTTCACATTAATAAAGTTTGATATAACTTTAAACATATAGTTATATATTATATACTTTAATATATATATATATATAAAAAAATAAAATAAATAAATCACTTAACAAAATAATTTGCTTTTTACTAAAACTTTTATATCCTTCTCTATTTTATCCATCATATTATAATAAAGAAATTTAATTTAAAAGAAAATATATGCTCAGTTATAACTTTAAATAAACGATATTTTTGATCATTCATTGTAAAGTGATTTCTTTTTTCTTTTTTTTTAGATGTTTTAGTTATAATTTTATTAATGTGAAATTTTTATTTTTTTTATTTTAAGTCTGATGATATCCGTAAGGGGTGAAATATAATCTTTAACTAGTAAAAATTATTTTTCAATGTCGGTAGTAACATTTTCAACTTTTATTAAAGGAGAAAATAGGAAACCCACAAATCTCTTTCATTTTCAAGTAGTATATTTTTTGGTAAATTCGGATTGTACGTGCCACCACTTTGAGGTTAGGTGATAAAATCCCGCATATTAAATTAAAAACCTTAATTTTACGTACCCTTGAATTTTCAATAGCCACTCCGCACCGCTTCGCGGTGCTCTGCTCATTTTCCTGAAGAAAAACAACTCTCCTGTATATAAACCAGGTAGAGGTCCAACTCGAAGAAATTTCGATGGGACGTACAATCCAAATTAGCCCTATTTTTTAAACAATTTTAATTATGACTCTAACTTTGGAAAAACAATAAACCTTTCTGTTTAATTTATCTTCCTAGCCCCATATATTATTTAGCTTGTCAGCTCTTATTATCTGGAAGTATTTCAGGTTTATTTCTATTTTTATTAAAAAGTTAACAATCAATTAGCTTTTAAAATTTGTTATCCTTGGTAGATCATTGAAATCATCTGTTTTTGGAAACTAGATGTTTCAGGTTCAATTCCTGACTCCACCCAGCATTTTGATATAAATAGTTTGCAACTTAAGTGACGTGGAGAAACAATTATGGTTATGTTTACACAACCGATGGTGACATACCCACCAATTTGTCAGATTCCCATTTGCGGGCCTAAGCCCGTGTTATGCCCCACAGATTATTTATTACCTTTAAAATTTAACCTTAAAAATAAATTATGCTAATTTTTACAAAAAAATGTAATACCTTGAATTTTTGGTGATATGAACATGAATGGATTGTGGGGAACTTAAATAGCTAATGTTATCGAGTTTATATTTGAACAGCCAATCTGTTAAGAGTGAGCTGAAAAATAAAATATCAAAATTTATAAAATAAAAAGAGCAGTAGTAACTCTAAAATTATTCTGTATATATGTATTACCTTTTAAGTAATTATTTTAGAAAAGTCCGGACTTAAATAAAGCTGAAGATTTTCCTTAACCTCCTCTCTAAGAGTTATAATTATTTATAATCCATAACTAACGTTGTTAGGGCACTAACTAGTTTGTTAGTGTGTCGACAGCATGGAAAAGTAAAAAGAATGGGGTAAGGAGCCAATGAGAGATCAGGATTTTAAAATCATAAGCATTCTTTGGCTCCCCACCCTATTTTTTTACTTCCCCACGCTGTCAACACACTAACAAACATTTGAATGATAAAAAGTGATGAACTAAACAATGGTGATAAAATAAATTAAAAATCAATAGTTCAACATAAATGAAAAATATCGTGCATCATTCTTAATCTAGGCCGGAAAATGACCAACTAATGTATGACTAGGTGACTAGTAGGAAAATGACCAGGTTAATGGTAAAAATATAGCCGATTTGAGAAGTAGACAAGTTTTTCTTACATATACCCGAAACGACAACCACAAAATAGTGTGTTTTATTTTAATGTCAAAATAGCTAGTGGAGATCATAGTAGACATTAAAAAATGTACTTAAAATCAGATCAATTTGAGTTAGTTTTGTCGGTTTGGCATTCAGAAAGCTTTCAGTAATAATGATCTTTCTTAGATTCTATCAACATTCAATTTCTAAAATGCATTATGTCAACTAAAAGTCAAAGAGAATGAGATAGTTAGAACATTATAACCCAAGTTCGCAATTTTCTGACTGACCCTTGGTTTTATGCAAGTACATTAGGGTCTAAATAAAAAACAACACTTGTGTTTATTAAGAAATCAAGAAGGAAATAAGATCCCCCAGGTTGTGAGGATAGTTTATAATATAATACATTAAAATACATTTTATTATAATACATATTATGGAGTATTCGATATATTTAAAGTTTTCAAATAACTTTAAATTTTCTTTTTTTCCTTTTTGATTCTGCCGCCATTTTTAAAATATCCACGATTGAAACTTTAACGCTAAATAACACAGTTCTGAAAAATTTTACAAACTTTCGGGCACAGCGAATATTTTGTCTGAACTTTTTTTTCGAGGTTGCCGAATCTGAAGTCCAAATTTCTCCTAAACGTACAGGTTTCCCGTTATATACCCTAAGGTTTGGAAAAATTGTGTTTTGGGGTTTTTTTCCACCATTTTTTGCCCCAAAAAATCTTGTGAATAAATATATATATATTGGGCGTTTAAATATCTTCGAACCATGCTAAACACAAATGTAAAGCGAAAAAACAATTCTGCTGACCTAACTTCTGTAAGAAATTTAAAAAAAAGTATCCTCATTAATTCTTTGTGATTCTATTCTTTTTTCAGTTATATAACAAAAAGTTTATGACTTATTTTAGATTTCAGCCGATATTATTCTATAGTATTAAGTTTATGTTAAGTGAGGTGGAGGCACAAAAACAAATTGGGATTTTGCCTTTTTTTTTTGTTTTTTGGAGCTTTTTTTGCAGAATTATGTATTTTATCAGAACTATTTCGGCAATATCCAAAGAATGAAATATCGGTAGAAACTGTTTAAACAAACATAAAGGAATAAAATGGAACATGTCGACGTCCTCCATTGCCTGAGGTAGAATGGGCAAGTAGGGAAAGAGGTATGTAAACACTCACTGCCTTTGATGCTGTCACAAAAGTATTTTGGGCAGTAAATACAGCTACAGCAGTGCGAGGAGCAGTGGCTAGATGTAAACACTCACTGCCTTTCATGCTGCCACAGAAGCATTTTGGGTAATAAATAGAGCAGCAGCAGCGCGAGGAGCAGTGGCAGTGGCTGAATGTAAACGCGGCATTAATAGTTCAAGTTCAAACTAAGATTGTAAATAACTACCTGCTATTAACACAGTTTGAGGACACTTTTATCACGTCATATTCCATCCAGACAGTATTCAGTCATAGTTTTATCTTAGATTTGTCGCTTTTTGTCAAAAGTTCAATTTCATGCTCAATAACATTTCCCCCCTACTTTTTAAGGAAAAGAATACCAGGAGCGAATCTACGCAACGAAATTTCGTCAGAGAAAGTCGAGATGAAACTGCACCAACATAACATCACTTTAAAGTAGGCTATTATCTTCCTAGTTTCTTGTTTCGTTTATGTTTGTTTGAATA
Source organism: Gerris lacustris (assembly GCA_951217055.1). Lineage (NCBI taxonomy): Eukaryota > Metazoa > Arthropoda > Insecta > Hemiptera > Gerridae > Gerris > Gerris lacustris. Next base: position 66,688,383 of record OX578279.1, on the reverse strand, counting down.
AATAACTTGTATGTCAAAAAATAAAATTATTCAGATCGAAAAAAAGTTGAAACGTGACGTGAAAAAGGCGGGTCCCCGGGAGAGCGTTTGGGAACGCGCTCTCGACACCGAGATGACGTCATTATCTACAATGTGTCAAATACCACAAGGTTTATCACAAATCCAATGTCGAGTGGTTTGTTCGCGGTCCTAGGTCGGTTGCTCGGAACGGTTCATGAAGAGCGATTTAGTCGGTGCAGAGGGATTTTCCTCCGTTCGTGATTATTCTTAGTCCGTGAGAAAATCTGTCCGTCGGTATTGGACCTTAGGGAAACTGCATACGTCCGAGTTATCAGAGTCTATTTAGGGAATAAGAGCGACTGTTTGGCGAACCGAAAGGATATGTCCGACCGAGAAAGCGGAGATGAACAACCTCAAAGACAAAGTAAGTCCACCTAATGGTTCAGTTTTACTTAAATCCGATCATGTACGAGTGATTAAAGCCGTTGAAACCCGTTTTATCAGTTCTTCTCGTATGTAATTCGCGAATTTCGCCAAATTTATTATTCCTTCGCAAATTCCAAGATGGCGCTTGAGAGATCTTGCCCTGCATAATTTGTTTATTTAGTTTCTACTTTTGAATTTAGTTTAAAAGATGTTACTGCTGTGTGAAGCCGTTCTATGCGTCAGGAATTATTCTTATTGTATTATAGTGTCGAAACGATGTCTATTTTTGCTAACGTGCCTGTTCGGTCTGTCTTGTTTCTTCATCCGATCTTCCCTATTGTTCTCTTTCTTATTCTTCTCTCGTAGTGAAAAGCCTTTTTCACCTGTTTACTTCCGAAGTTTAATTATATTTAATTACTTGTTTAATTACCGATGTTTTTCGACTGCGTAGCTCAGATCCGAACGGATATTTTAATAAATTCTCTCGTCTATGATCAATATTTCACAGCATTCAATTTTCTACTCTTACTTTTTATTTGTTTTTTAACGGTATTAGATTCGTGGAACGCCCAACCTTGTCTTACACGACTTCATACCTTTCCTCACCCGCTGGAGAATTTCCTCAAATAAATATAGTTTTGAATTTAATTCTTTTTTCGTTAAATCAACTTTCACCAAGACGACCTTCTTTCTTTGACATCTCAGTTCTCCCGTTATCTGGTTCTTTTGATAACGTAGTCATTGTTTTAGGAATTATATGCTTTGAAATCACTCTATGCAATACATAAACTGTTCGACTGTTTAAAGATATTTTATTCTGCAACTTTTATTGTCAAGGTTAATTTAAGGTTAGACTGTATTGTTTACCTTTTAACCCATTTCTTGATATTGATCAATCCTTAACATTTTCAATCCTGTTATCAGTTCTTATCACTGTGTTAAGTTTCTCACAAGAATCACTGTCATAGTCCTATTTTTGGTATTTTTCTGTTTGAATAGTTATATTTATTATTATCAATTAGGAAATTATTTCATTTTCATCAGTACAAATGGATTCTAAATATTGTATTAATCTCCTTATGGCAATTAAATAATAAATTAAATATTGAAAGAAGTGCTTCAAACTGTTGGACCAAAAAAGATTCAATCTTGATTTTATTTTATAAACCATGCATTATCAGCTATGTGCAAAAAGAAAAATATTATATGTTTAATTAAAAAAATACTCATATTACTACAATAATTACTGCGTTTCAATTAAATACAGTTTTTGGATCCAAAGTTTCCATGAAAACCTAGATTCAATACGGATTAAATATGATTTTGATCCAAGTATGATCCACTAAATTTTAGGATCTTAACTGGATCGAGTGCCATGGAAACACCCTAACTTGAGCCTGACATGTGCAGAGTGTGAATGTGAGAACTCATAGCAGTTTCAGCAAAAACTGTAGTTGAATCTGTCGAAAGCATAAATATTCTCTTAATTTAATAGTTAATTAGGCAGTGTTATATTATTATCTCCTATACATACAGATGAGAGATGAGTGATATTTTTTTGGTCTAAATATCCCTTTCTCTTAATAGTTATTTAGACAACGGAATTCCATATAAATGGTAAACAAATATAAGACGGTTACTAAGTCAGTATTTGCCACATGGCACATAATTTAGTATCCTTAATCTAATTAAACTAATTAATCTAATTTATTTAACAGCAAGAAATTGAGTTAATAACTACAAAATATATCGGTTAATCAATTTGAAAAAAGTGACCTTGTTTAGTTTGATGACCTTTAAAATATTATTACTTTTTAATTCATGATCGGCTTCTCAAAATCAACGGAACTCTTGTATTATAATTGGTGCTTCTGAATATGTTGTTTTTTCAACAACATATTTGTGTGAACATACAGTTTCTTCTGTCACAGCGATTAAAACTCGGTACCAATAATAAAAAAATATCACACTGAAAAATGAACTAGAATCTCACAAAATATCAGGAATATCACACTAAACAAAAAACATTGTTCAACTATTTTGCAATAATTAAACTTACTTGAATATTTTTGTTATTAATCACCCTTAAAGATTTTTTTTTTTTTATTATAATATGTAATCTGGAAGTTCTTTTTGGTTGCTATTTTACAAATAAATTCATTGGGGATCCATGAGATTTTAAATTAGGTATTTAGTGGTCTGTGAGGTTGGCCTCTGCTGCACTAGACTAAGTAAATCCTCATTAAAAAAGTAATATCCTCACCTAAAAATTATTTGTAAATGTCTAATGGAAAGAATCGAATTGAAATAATCAATCCAATAGATTAATCGGGTTAATACTAATAGAATTAAATAATCGATTCGATAGATAAATTGGGTTAATACTAATAGAATTAAATAATCGATTCAAGGAAACAATTAATTGAGTAATTGAATCTGTACTGGTCTGGAGTCATATTTGGCTTATATTCCATCCATATATCTCAAGAAAATATCTGGCTAAGTATTAAAAATTGAAGAGTCCAAATTGCAGTAAATTCAATTTGTAGGGATGTAACTTTATAATTAGTTACATATTTTATTTTGATAAATTCCTTAGTTTGTTTGAATAATTTTTGGGTTTTTTTAATGTATTAGTGCAAAAGAATAAAATTATTTGTTAATTTATTGCAAATGCCAAAGTGCTGAGAGTTGTTAGACATGAAAGAAGTATGTATCATTAAAAAAGAAAAAAAAATATATATATATTGTGTGAATAGTTAAATTTCTTTCATGTTGAATTTCTTCTATTTTTTTGTAGCTTGCAGAAATCTTTCTGAACCTGATAAAAACAAATTATTTTATATAGTTAATGTATATTGGGTCAAGAATTACTGTGTTTAGATGATACAATAAGTGAAAAAACAAGCTCTCTAACGAACACCACTGGATAAATAAATTAATAAGGTTAATGTTTTACTTGACCTAGTTTAATTTCTCTGTAACCTACCTTATAATCATTTTTAAGAGCATATATATTTTTACGAAACTGTTATATTTATAATTTTCATTCACAGAAGCCAAAAGTAAGACTATTGGAAATACAAGGGTATTACAGAAAGATAAAAAAATTGCGGTACCTTTTTACTTGTGTATATAAGTATGATAATATCCCTTATCCTAATTAAATATGAAGACATAGGAATATTAAATATATGCTAAGAAAACTGTAGAACTACAGTTCTACATACAACTCATTGATACTTCAGATTTCAGTAAAGATTTAGTCTTACACATGTTAAGACTCAATCTCAAAATAGCATTATAAAACTGCCCCAGGAGTCTTAATGTCTTGACCAACACACAAACCTTTGAGACTTTTTTCGGGTAGACTATTGTTTTGAACCAAGGGGGTGCTAAAGTAAAAAAGTGCCAAAATGGCTTCTGAGCTTGTTGTGATCAATCTCAAAAACATATTTTATTTATGAGTCCAAAACTCAAAAATTCCTGGACTAAAATGCGTTTTAGACATCAGGGAACATTTTCGGTCTCCTGTCTTTCTGTCAGAGTGTCATTCAACATGTTTGAGAACCACATAACCTCAAACTTCAAACCCTTTTGATGACATTTAATTGTAAGTCACAATTGGCCTATTGTCAGTCTCAATTTTGAATTTCTGCCCTTATTCCTTTTTCTTACGAATTTGCACAAACTTATGACATTTTCATGTTTAGGCTATGGAACATAAGTCAAAAACGTTACGTTACTTTTAGTTTAAAAACTCAGAAAAGTATAACAGGTAGTTAGAAGGGGATAGGAGGTCTGTAATCCAGTCTCCAGCTGTAGTGACTTCCCCTACCGCGCTTTGTAGGGCCGAAGAAAGTCGAAAAGAGTTCCACTCCTAGCAGGGAACTAGGCCGTTGCAGGAGGTAGTTCGTACTAGCATAGTCTAGTCTTGTTTAATCTCGAGTTTTTACCGCCCTTATAGGCATAGGCAGGTTAGCTTGGCCTTAGATAGGTTGGTTCCCTTCGCGCCTTGTTCCTCCACCTTGGACTCACTCTTCTCCCCTTTTATGTATGTAATACCTTGTATTGAGTAAGAGTAAACCTCAGTCGGACCATGTCTATTCTATTGTATGTCACAATTCTTCAAGTACACGACTACATTTTTAAATTCTCGTTTTTATATTTTACTCGCCCTTAATCATTACTACAGTTCACTAATTCCCTTAATCGTTTAATCAAGTCTAGAGCAGTGATTTCTTTACCTTTTGGTAACTACATCCCCCTTAAAATTTCCAAATGTAATAAATATAGTACCTAAATACCTTTCGAGGCCCCCTGGGGGGCCGCGGCCCTCCGATAAGAACCACTGGTCTAGAGGGTTGTAGAGAGAGCCTTCAGCCTTCCACTCGCGGGCTCACCATCTTAGGGGCTACATGTTCACCTAGCGCGGTAACTGGCTCTACGCCCTGACTTCTTCTCTCTCCCAACCCCCCCTCCTTAACTACAACTTCTGTTCTACTGCTCCGATTTGCACCGGACAAAGGCCATAACCCTTAAAATTTTATTCCTAATAAACTTACATACACAAAAATTTATTTTTTACTTTATTTTATTTTACTATAAGTTTTTGCATTATTATAAAAATATGGGTGAAGAAGCTACAATATTACTTCTTAATAAACTTGAAAAGAAGAAAAGTACTTTCTTTCTTCGTGCACAACATATGTTCGATTTAATTCCTAATATACAAACTCGAAAACTGAACGCTTAATTTTTTTTTGACATTTTCATGTCTTTACTTAGGCACATAAACTCGAAAAGCGTTACATGAAAATGTAGTTTTTTCTCACTGCTTCATGCATGTTCGTCTTATGTTTAAATCTTCTGTTAGAATTCTTGGCATACATTCAAAGAAATTTGTTACTTCCTCCATTTCTTGATTGTTGTGATGGTCTTCTTGATTATTTTTTTAACATTTTCATCTATCCTGGACATTGAGAAATGACCTGGGGCCTTACCGAATGGGGTTCACCTTCGATTGACATCAGGGGTAAACCACTTGTTTGTTGTTTACCATTGCAAAATGGTTTGAAAAAAAACCTCTGCAATGGTTTCTCATGAATGCTACTTGGTCAACAAAGTTGGAATAGTGTCTAGTAAACATACCTAGCTGGAGAGGGCAACACTGCCATCCCCTCATTTGGGTACCCCTTAGTATGGGGGTCATCGGTAATGAAGTTACCCATATTTAATTGGTTGGAATTATAAATAAAATTTCCTAATAGATATCAATTATAAACAGCAGATATAAACCCATTTTTTTCCTTGCTTGCAGTAAATGATAAGGCTTATTCTTATATTTAATTTTTTGCTACAGTATTTCTGACAAAGTATTTACAAACTCCATGCTGATGAGAATTCAAATTATATACTATTTTTTATTTCTTTTTTAAGCATAGCCTTAGCTGAATGTTTAAGCCAATATATATTTCACTTTGATGTTAATCACGAATATATATTCTTTATGTACTCATTCTGTGTGTTTCCTAAGGTGGTAGTTAGTGGGTAAATTATACCTCTGAAAGATACTTTACAATACTTTGAATGGCTGAGGGGAAACTTGTTTCAGCAGGTTGTTTATGAGAAACTTGTTTCAGCAGGTTGTTGATGAGAAACTTGTTTCAGCAGGTTGTTTATGAGAAACTTGTTTCAGCAGGTTGTTGATGAGAAACTTGTTTCAGCAGGTTGTTGATGAGAAACTTGTTTCAGCAGGTTGTTGATAAGAAACGTCCTTATCACAATCATATCTTCTGCAGTTTTGACATAGGATGAAGTTTGGATGATATTGGTTTGAAACTCCAAATGATCTGAGGGCTTTATTGCCCCAATTATTAGTTATCTGTACAGCAAGAGCGCAAAGTGGTACTTTGCTGCACTTGAGAGAAATGTTTACACATGAGCCACAAGCGAGGGCAGAATGGTTTCAAGCAAGGCAAGAAGGAACTTGAGTTGCTCAATAAATTTTTCCTACTGTTAGTTTTTAATCTGTAAATAATCTATAAAAAAAAATTGAGTGTTCATGAACATGTAATTACAACTCTATAATTGCATTAATTTAAAGTAAAATAACATTATTTTCAAGTAAAATAATGTTGAGTGGAGTGGGACTAATAATATTTATTTTTGATTAATTTTTCTAAAACTAATAATAATCAAGAAAATAATATTTAGTGGAGGAATTTCTCAAAAGATGAAAACTTCTCAAAAGCACAAAGTTTGTGGAAAGTAATGTTAACAATTATTTTATTTAACTATTTTTCATTTTTGTAATTAATAAAAAATCTCTTTGCCATCCCGATATATAATATTTTGCAGCAACCATGTGTGTCCTCATGCTTTGTAAAAAGATTTATTGCTTTCTATCTAAGGGGATGGTGTTTCTAGTACATTCTGTACATTCCTTCTTCCTCTACAATATATATATATATATACAGTGCTCGATTTCTAGAAATTGAGGTGCCGGAACTACAACCTACCCTCTCTCTACCCCCCCCCCCCCCCCCCTCCCCTTATGGAAGGGGGGTCCGGGGGTCCTCCCCCGGGAAAATTTTGAAAAATAAACGTTCAAAAACAGTATTTTAAGCAGTTTTAGACATAAACCCACACTGCAATCAGGTGGGTTTTGTGTGGAAAGTTATGTCATTTTAATTAGTATTTTTTATGAACAATTTCTTGATTAGCATGTCACAATACTCTCTATAAATAAATTTGTACTTAAGCTTATACGAATAATTAAATCAACAAAAACATTGCCTGTCCCACTCGCCTCGGAGGAGTTTCGGCACAGTGCCTCTGCACAGTACTTATTTAATACGATCCCTGCCATTAAAGAAAACCTTTTTTAATAAATTGCGAGATAGTCTAGGGTAATACTATGGCGTCAGTTTAATACATGATGTCCTTAATCAAATTTGTAGTCACTCACTGACAAACAAAATTTTAACTAAGGATTTTAAAAAAATCTTAGTGTGATAATTTTATTTTTTATTTATCAGAGAGAGAGGTCCCGGAACGCCGTTCCGCCTCAAATCGAGCCCTGTATATATATATATATCTCCTTTTCAGTTATTACTTTTTGTGTGTTGTAGGGATGATCAAATCAGTGATTTTATAGTCACAGTGAAAATAGTGATTGTGATTTCTCAATCACAGTGAAAATCCCTGGTGATTTTTCACCGACGGTGATTTTCTACGTACCTCTAAAACTATATATTTTTTAAATATTTTCACTGGTTCAGTGATTTTCTACTTCTGCATATTTTGAATATTTTTCACTGACAATTCCAAACAGTGATTTTCTACCTCTGCATATTTTTAAATATTTTTCACTGACAATTCCGAACAGTGATTTTCTACCTCTATATATTTTTAAATATTTTCACCGACAATTCCGTAGTTATTCTCTACTTCTGCATATATTTTTAAATATTTTCACTGACAATTTCGTGTAGTGATTTTCTACCTCTGCATATATTTTCTCAAGCTATCCCGTAAATCGATACATTGCTTGTTAATGCTTTAATTTTTTTTTTTTTTTTTTTTTACTGGTTTCAAATATGCTGAATAATGACTGAAAAATCTTTGCATTTATTATTTGCATATTGCATTTATTTGAAATAGAAATAATTAAAATACCACAACTAATAATAATAATTAAACTTTTTTTTGTTGATTATTTTATTGACTGATTATTTTTACATTCTTTTTTTTTAAAAAAATGTATACATTTTTTAGAACATTTTATCAAATTTATCAGAAAAATAATTTCTCCTCGGCGGGGAATCGAACCCAGCCTTTCTTCATCCGCATTTAAAGGTATTTTCTCAGGAACGCGATTTTTAATGAACTTGTATTTAAATAATCTACATCTTAGATTTTTTTTTTTTTTTTAATCAAATCGTCGGAACCGTTTTCATGTAAAAATGAATAATAAGTAATGATTTATTGTAATTAGATTAATATTTTATTATTGTTAATTAATAAATACTATAATTATTTTAAAATTTGAATTATTTGATCCATTAGTAATTTATTATTTTTAAAAAGTTTTTAATTTTATGTTTTGTTGTGTTTTGAAGACCATATTTTTTATTTTTTAATAAGAATATAATATTTTAAATTATAAGTGACTTTGAAACACAATAAATAATTATTGGGATAAATAAAAGTTTTACAAAAAATTTCTAGTCTTATATATTTATTTTCCTCTTTTTTGATTGATTTTTATTATTGATTTGTTATATCTTCGTAGTTAGAAATTTACTGCCGTGTTTACAATGAAATATTATAAGTAGAAAGATGTAAAAGAAAACATACGTAAATACAAAAATTGTAGAAAGTTTTTAACGATATAAAATTATTCAAATCAATAAACTAAAAATGTGTAGAGATAAGAAAAAAAGCAAAGGAGATAAGTCTTTAAACAGGGAGGGTGTTTCAGAGGAACGGGAGTAAAACTTAAAAACTATAAAGAGATTAAGATAAGAGTAAGATAGGCAAGAGGCAAGGTGGTAGACAAGGATCGAGGACAATGACAATAATATAAAACAACAACAAAGCCAAAGCAACCATAGGGCTAGGGTACTAGGGTATATAAAAACTACAGCTAACAACTAACCATAATATGAAGGTCAAAGCACTGTGAATTTGGTTGGGATTTAAGTCACCAGTGAATTAAAATATTTAAAAGTGAAAAATCACAAAGAGACTGAAATCACAATCACTGTTATTTTGTAAAGCCAATCACCGACGGTGATTGTTACTTTTAAATCACCAGTGAAAAATCACAGTCCCTGTGATTTTCGCTCATCCCTAGTGTGTTGTAAGGTTTAAAGTTTTCATGATATATACTTTTCCAACATTAAATAATAAAATTAACATGTTCAATCAGATTCTTTGGTGGTATGCTTTAAAAATTAAAATATGTATGTGTATATGGTCCGTGCTTCGTGTAGGGTTCATGCCAGGAATCAGTGGCTGTATCATAGTGCTAACATACTGCATTAAAATGTAGGCCACGTATTAAAATAAATTACATATATTTTATCATTAGTGGGTATTGTGCCTTTATATTTATTCATAAGTTTTCCATTTCATATAAAACATAAACCAGCCAAGTCTTAAATAAAGCTAAATAAAAAGTTTTTATTTATGATTGATACGGAATATAAACATTTTGTCTCTGTTTAGATGCATAGAAAAAGATTCTTTTCGTAGTTGTATTCATTGCGTATGCGTGTTTCATAATTCCATAAGAATTCTTCACCTTATCGCACGATTAGCGTGTTTGTTTACATTTAATAAAATAATTTTCTTTTTGTTTAATTAAAGTAACTGTTTTTTTTCAATATTAAAAAGCTGTGGTCCCCTATAATTTGTATATCTTCTATGGTGGGTCGTGAAGGGGTGATGGGTGATTAAAAATTACTTCATATTAGTAGTATTTTAGTATTTGGCTATATTTCATCCCTTAAGGGACATCTTCAGGCCTGTTACAATGTTAAGTGGTAGAGTCAATAATAAAACATTTTAGATAAACTTTTTAAATATATAAAAATTTGTCATAACATAATCATAAAAAACAAAACTATCCACTACTAACATTTAACATATAACTATTAAAATTTGATAAAACTAAATTAAAAACGTGCTAAAAAAGTATTACATTCTTTATTTTGTGGTAACTCTCTAAAGTTACCACAAAATAAAGAATGTAATACTTAATACAACAGTAATGTAATACTAACAGTATAACATTGTAACAGGCCTGAAGATGTCCCTTAAGGGATGAAATATAGCCAAATACTAAAATACTACTAATATGAAGTAATTTTTAATCACCCATCACCCCTTCACGACCCACCATAGAAGATATACTGTTTTTTTCTGTATTTATTATTAAAATCCAACAATCGTAAATAAAGTACTGTACGCAACTCGTGCGAAAACTGCATTTTGCTTTGCTCATGTGGTTTTACTACCCTCGCTGTTGCTCGGGTGCACACTCCCATGCAAAATGCTACTTTCCGCACTAGACGCATATTGTACTATTTGATATGACATTTACTGTACTATTCAAGAGCTTTTCAAGGATATACATCAAAAGAGGTTCTGTGTATTTTGTACTAGTGACTTTTGTACCCCTAGGCACCAAAAATTAAATTTATAAAATAAACCAATAAGGTATTAAACAACCCAACAAAAGCAGTTATACTCCCCCCCCCCCCTCAAAAAAAAAAAAAAAATATATACAACAAATATTTTACCATATTGACCTGCAACAAACATACAAATTGGTACCAAAGTACTTGTTCCAAATTTTTAAAAAAAAAAATAAATGACAAAGCTCTAAAGTACAAACTGTGGCAGTCACGTGACATGGTTGTTGGGAAAAAGTTTACTCTCATGTTCTCAGGGGAAAGGATAAATTTATAATGGGTAAGATTTAAGCCCCAATCAAAAATTAAAAAATGAAAACAATTTTTTATCAAATTTGGCTGTATCTAAAGTCTTGTTCCCATGGCTTGTGGCTTGGTGAGCCTACTCGCAGACTTGTGGTCTGTTGTACATATCGTATTCTGACTTCAGCCTTATCAACGACAGGGAAAGACTCGTGGCTTAGCGAGTCTCGAACTGCCACAACAGAGTGTGGGAACGGGTGCTCGAATCCTACTGAGGCTTGTCATCCGTTGATCCCTAAGCCTTCAATGTCTTATGTTTGATGTAACAACTCCGCACGGGAAAAGCCGAACCTACCTGACTCACCTGGTGTGATTACAAGACTTTACATTTCCACGGTGTGTCTGACAAACTTTAGGACCAGGCTCGCCAAACCACAGGCCGTGGGAACAAGGCATAAGGTACAACCGATGGAGGTACGAAAAATCTCATAAGACTAAAGTTGTAGATCTTTTAAAATCAGTTACTACTGGTGCAATCTGTTTTTTTTATATGACTTACCGTTTAGCTTTTATACCGCTATTTTATAAGCTAATTTTAAGATGGCCTCTGCCATTTTAATATTAATTATATTTTAATATGCTGTGGGGGTTGTTGAGGAACCATCTAAATTGGTTTCCTCTAAAAAAGAAGTAAGTCTTACTTAAAATAAGTGTAACATTTCATATATTGAGTTGGATACTATGATGGCATATGTATGCAAAGCGGCAAGGGTGGTAGCAACTAGAAGAGGAAACAGCATATTAGTAGGGCAACAAATATTTTGGTATCCATGAGGTAACATCAAGAATTTTGTTCGTTTCTTTAATTTCAAAGCCAGCAGGTCAAAACTCTCCCCTTGACCCCATGGCTTGGGTCTCTGCCTCCTATATTGTTGCATAAGGACATTTTGGCCTTGATCCAAAATAGTTTAAAATTAATCAATTTTAAGCGAGACAAGTTTATTTTATATTTGTAATAATATAATAATATTCCTTAGCGCAATGAAGGGCTTAGGCCTGCTGTATAAAGGGCTTGTACAACTACACACACACACACACACACATTTTTTAATAATTCTGTAAGTAGATAGTAGATAATTATAGAAAAATAATATTAGATAACAAACAAAATTACTTGAACAATGTGAGGTATTATATATAATTCTTATGGTTGCTCAGTAAAATGGTTGAGATCCGCATTGAACATTATCAAACAGGAATATAAAACTAAGGCCCTATTCACACGGTGAAACGCAAATCGCGTTTCGAGCTGTCTCGCGACCAGGAGACTGGGAGACTGCGCGACTCAAGTCTTCCTTCATCTTCACACCACCACGACTCGAGTTGCGCAATCAAACCACGTTTTTAAGAAGTAAAGTCAGTTTTCACTGATAATAGGCTGCGCAAACACCCAGTATTTATCATATTTGTGTATCTAAGTCCCTGAAAAATGTGTATGTCTAGTAATTCTAGTAGCGCTGAGGACATCATTATCCATCATTGTAGTTTTATTATTACCATCGGTAATAATAATTAATTAATAATTATACAATTTTTTATAATAAAATATAATATAATATATACTATAATAATATAATATAATATAATATATAATATAATATAATATATATAATATATAATATATTTTTTAATATAATATATATTTCATTATAAATATAATACGGTAATTTATAATTATAAATAATTTTATTATAAATATTTTATAATAAAATATAATACAATATATTATTAAAATAATATAATATATAATATATTATAAATATAATAAATTTAATTAATAATTATAAATAATTTTATTATAAAAAATATATTTTATTTAATAATAAAATATAATATATTATATAATATAATATAATAGAATATATTATATAATATAATATATTATATATTTTATTATAAATGTAATGCGGTAATTAATAATTATAAATCATTTTCACGTAGGTTGTTAGAAAGGAATGTTTTGTAGGAAACTGAGAGACTGGGAGACTAGGAGACCAGCATGCAGAGTCACATGGTTTCTTAGTTGCACGGTCTCCTAGTCGCCGGTACTGGATTATCCCCGTCTGAATGCCACCACCTAATTACACGTGCTGAGTCTCTTGGTCGCAGAGTCTCCTAGTTTCAAGGAGATTTGAGTTTCACCGTGTGAATAAGGCCTAAGGCCTCATTCACACTAGAGATTCCGGAATGCGATTCACGAATGCAAGATTCCAATTATACAAAGCGGCTTATTGTGCTTATGTATTGTGCTTATGTCCATTCAGACTATGATTCTGGCATGCGATTTGTATAAGATTCTCAAATCGAGTATCCTCGTCCCCGTGAGCCGCCTCGATTCGTTTTAGAATTCTTCTTAGAAAGCGGCTCATGATACATTACGCTATATGGGCCCATTCAGACTAGGCGATTCTGAATCTCATTCCGCTTCAATCCTCTTGCTATTTATTTTCTTTAAATAAAATATTTTAATTATAAATTCATAATAATTACTGTAATATCAATAATTATAAAATTTTATTATAAATAATTTTATTTACGTTAAATAAAATAGGTTAATTATGAATATAATGATAAATACAATATAATTAATTAATTAAAAATTAAATACATACACGTTAGTGTGTAATAAAAGTGGGATCAAACTAGGAAAAGTGGGGGGAAGAAGCCGCCGAGATACTGAATCTTGAGACTTTTTTGAATCTCATACACGAATCGCATTCCGGAATTCTAGTGTGAATGAGCCCTAAATCTTCATAATTTTAGGGTGGACGAAGAAGTTTGCCCTGGTAATAGTAGTTCGCTGGGTTATAAACATTCTTGGCTACTAAGTCCCTGGGAAAGAGTTTTTTTTTTTGTTTTTTTTTTAATATAATTAAAGAAAAAAATATAATCTCTTAAATTAGGATTTTTTTTTTGTGAAATTCATTGTAGAGTGATTTCACTTCGTGAAGTTTTAAGATTGTTAATTCCCAAGAACAATCTATTATTGTTAATGTAATATTGAATGAAAGATTATGTTACAGTTAAGTAGTACTAAAGTTTCTTAAGTAAAGTTAACGTAATTAAGTTAGGTTGAGAGATAAATTTCGTACGTAATTAACTTCCTAAGTAAGCACATATTCTCCAACAAAGCATTATTTCCTCGTGAATCGGTTAAATAGTATAAAATTGTAATTGTTTATTAAGTTACGCTATTCTTTAAACTTTTCTCTCTTATAATGAGCTAATTTCTGTAATATTTTATCAAATTATACCATAGATAGTTTCTCCCCTAGTTTCGTACTTTTGAAATTAAATAAAAGAATATAAGCTATAAAAACCTGGTTAAATTAAGGGGACATTTCGCCGAATTTTATACTTGATAGGGGATAGATTTGTTGTTCGCCACTGAATGGATTGAGTCTAAAGAACCACGATAGACCGATCATTTAAAATGGCATTTCGTGTCAAGTGCATTCTATTATCAATTGCAGTTCACCACTCTGAAGATGAACGGCCATTGTTCAGTTATTCAAATAAGGTGTTACATGTTATGTGTAAATGAAATATATTATAAATATTAAGGGATTAATTAAAGTTTATCCCATAATCTAATCAGTGCTATTTCAGTGCGATCTTTGTAACAGAATTGGATTTTATTAGTTTTATACTATGTACTTAATAGGTTTGAGACTTTGGTTTTATCATCTTATGTTGACAACGTTAAAATAAAATAATTATGTATCGAATCTAATGTAATCTATTTCATTAGTTTCTTTGTCACGAACAGTGTAAGTAATATATTTAAATTTAATTCACATATGAAACTAGGGACTTTAAAAATGTAGGTGAACATAAAAATAGACTGCCAATTAGTGTGGCACATAGCTTCCTCACATCCTATCACGTATTTTATTAATTTTATGCTTTTACTAGCCGTTGTTTCCCCCGTTTTTTCAATATGCTAAATTGTTTTAATTTTTTTTACATAAATTAAAGTACCAATTAAGCAAAAGTTAGAGCATAGACGGTTGAAATTAATCTGGTGCTATCTGCTGTCTACTTTTGACAAACCAACCAAATTTCATAAAAATCAAATTAGTATTTTTGAAGATATATAGGCGTAAATAAATGTATGTTTGTGGGCATATTGAAGAGAAAGAAATGGGCGCAGAAGGTTGAAACTTTTATGGGACCAACAATGTAATTATGACCTACTATCCAAATTTTATTAAAATCGGCAATTTTATTAAAAACGTGTAATTTTTAAGATATGAATGTTGGTTGGCAAATATTACTGACACGGAACCAAAAATGTTCCCTGATGTCTGAAACGGATTTCTGTCTTAGAAAATATTTTCGTTCTCAAGAACGATCACATAGCTTCCGTTTCCTTCGGTGAGCTCGGAAGCAATATGTAATAAGGGGAAATAATTTAAACAATCAATATTTATAAAAATAAATATAAACAAATGTTAATGACCTATTAATTTGTTCTACAGTGTTAAAGTATTGTTCTTTTCTACCATTGTGTAAGGTTTGGTTTGAGAATCACGTATTTTCTTGGATGAGATTTGCCAGGATCTTATACAATGTTAAGGAAACGAAGGTTATTAGGCCTCAGGGCAGGTGCATTGTAACAAAGCATCTATTTCATTTTGCTTTTTCCCCAAAACGAGAAATAATGGCCGCGCCAGATTCAGCGCGTGTTCAGTCATAACTGCGGATTTAAAAAACTACTTTTTCTTTCAGTAACGCGATTTTAAATTTTATCGGCTTAGTATGGATATTGCTTCTTTCTGAGCTTAAGAAGATAGAAGCAATAAGATCGTTCCGAAAAACGAAGATTTTTTTTATGTTTCAGATTTCAAAAATTCTAAGACAGAAATCCTTTTCCGGATATCAGGGAACATTTTCGGTTCCGTGTCTGTCACTCAATTTGGCGAACAAACATATCTTAAAAACTACTAGTCTTATTTTTATGAAATTTGGATAGAGGTCGACCAAGAAGTCATGAACACGGGAGAAACGGAAAGCTTAACTTCGTTTAAAATCGGAACTTCCGAGTATTGCCGAAGTCAGTACAGTCGGGTGCTAAGACAATACCCATTTCTAGTTTGTATGACATCCACAGTTATGTCAAATCTCACGAATAACAACAACAAGAAGGTTTCCAATCTGTTAGGTTTCCTGTTTTGTTTGTTTTTATACAATACGAATTATAGTCACAACTGTCCTAAATAAAAATCAAACTCAGAAATAAAGAGGAAGAAAAAAATAGATTAAGAAAGAAGAAAATCGATTTAGATTTAAAGAATATTATTATGAATAATCAATAAGTAATAATATTAAGATATTATCGTATATTATTAGTGACTTCTTATCAGGTTCAGTGTTGCCTGTAGCAAAACAATTAGAAGTTATTAAAAATAAAATGATTAATAACCAAAGAACAACACTGTGTTTTTTGACCGTGGTCTATTAGATCAAAAACTGACTGTACATGTCGACACAAGCGCACTCCTCACATTTCCATGACTTCTTGGTCGACCTCTAGTAGCTCATAATTAGCCCATTGTTGGTCCCATAGAAGTTTGAACTTTCTGCGCCCATTTGTTTCGCTTCCATATACGCACAAACATTCATTTATTTATACCTAAATCTCCATAAATATACTCATTCGTTGTTTATGAAATTAATTTTGATGGTTTGTCGGAAGTAGCCTGCATATAGCCCCAGATTGATTTCAACCGTCTGCGCTTTTTAAATTTCGCTACATTGATACTTTAATTCATGTAAAAAATCAAAACAATTTTGACAGATTTAAAAAACGGAAGAAAAATTAAATAAATTTAACAATTATAGTAGACCAATATATAGGTAACCTGAGGGGGGTCCAGCTTGCATTAATTAGGGTAAACGATTTTTTTTTTAGGATTGTTTTGTATAGTAAGAGAAGCATGAAACCAAGTTTGCGACCTCGAAAGCCCTGCGAAAAACCTCGCAATTTTGGCACTTTTTTCAGTTTTTTTAATATAACATATAAACGACGCCAAAATCAGGAAATTGTATTCTCTCCGAAATAAAAGTAGACAAAAGTCTCTACAAAATGCACTTGTCAAACTTAATTTTATGCTATCTTAAACCATTTCTACAGGGCTTTGAAGTTTGACAAAATTATGTAAAAAACAAAAAAAATAAAATAAAACAAAAACAGGATTTTACTCATTTTTTTTTACATTTATATAGTCGTTTATGGTGCCCATTATTTATTTTTATGATGTTATATTGATGATATGTATATATATATATATATATACCTACATACATATATATATATATATATATATATATATATATATATATATATATATATATATATATATATATATATATTGTATAATGGGCACCATAAACGACTATATAGATGTCATAAAAATGAGTAAAATCCTGATTTTTTTTTTTTGTTTTTTTACATAATTTTGTCAAACTTCAAAGCCCTGTAGAAATGGTTTAGGATAACATAAAATTAAGTTTGACTAGTGCATTTTGTAGAGACTTTTGTCTACTTTTATTTCGGAGAGAATACAATCTCCTGATTTTGGCGTCGTTTATGAGTTATTGAAGCGAGCGTAGCGAGCTTCCTACATTCAACGAAATATGCTCCGTGTCTGTCTGTCTGTCTGTCTGTCTGTCTGTCTGTCTGTCTGTCTGTCTGTCTGTCTGTCAGTAACGTTTACGCGTGTGACGATAACTTGAGTAAAAGTTAACCGATTTAGTTGAAATTTGGTATACATGTTCCTCTTACTAATACTCAGGCTAAGTTCGTTGGACAGCGTGATCCGTCCATGAGTTCGCGCGCAACGCTCGCGTAAACGAGAGGTACAAAAATTAAATTGTAATTTCAGGACGGGAAAGATTCTATGTGGATGAAGATTCTATCATCATCTACTCGACGAGACGATCATTTTTTTCAAATAATATTTTTTACTAAAACCAACAGCGACACCGCTATGACTTAATAAAGATCGCTAAAACTATTAAAGCGGACCTAAACGTTTATAATAGAGAAAACAACCTTTTTACCGATATCTTACGTTCTAACGAAACGATTTTAATAAAACTTCATATACACCATCTAATGCACAATTGAAACAGGCATGCAAAATTTCAACTTGATACAAGCAAAATTCTTTGCGTAGCGACGAGATACATTTATAATAATTGTTTAAAAGCCACCGCGGGTGGTGAAGATTGTTATAGTCGTATAGGTTTGTTTAGGAAGTAAAGCTTTGTACCGAGTACCCCCACTCTTCCCTACACTACCCTCTTCCAGTTATCTTTAACTATGACATTCATCATGATTAATAAATTTCAATATTCAGTATTTCATTGCAATACGCTCGCTTCAATGATAGAGCCACGCGATGCCTAGTATTAAAAAAACTGAAAAAGTGCGAGGTTTTTCACCTGCCAAAAGTTGTCCCCAGGGCTTTAAAGGTCGAAAACTTGGTTTCATGCTCCTTTTACTATACAAAACAATCCTAAAAAAAAAATCGATAACCCTAATTGAAGCGAGCGTAGCGAGCTTCCTACATTCAACGAAATATGCTCCGTGTCTGTCTGTCTGTCTGTCTGTCTGTCTGTCTGTCTGTCTGTCTGTCTGTCAGTAACGTTTACGCGTGTGACGATAACTTGAGTAAAAGTTGACCGATTTAGTTTAAATTTGGTATACATGTTCCTCTTACTAATACTCAGGCTAAGTTCGTTGGACAGCGTGATCCGTCCATGAGTTCGCGCGCAACGCTCGCGTAAACGAGAGGTACAAAAATTAAATTGGAATTTCAGGACGGGAAAAGATTCTATCACCATCTACTCGATGAGACGAACATTTTTTTCAAATAACATTTTTTACTAAAACCAACAGCGACACCGCTATGACTTAATAAAGATCGCTAAAACTATTAAAGCGGACCTAAACGTTTATAATAGAGAAAACAACCTTTTTACCGATATCTTACGTTCTAACGAAACGATTTTAATAAAACTTCATATACACCATCTAATGCACAATTGAAACAGGTATGCAAAATTTCAACTTGATACAAGCAACATTCTTTGCGTAGTGACGAGATACATTTATAATAATTGTTTAAAAGCTACCGCGGGTGGTGAAGATTGTTTTAGTCGTATAGTTGAAGCGAGCGTAGCGAGCTTCCTACATTCAACGAAATATGCTCCGTGTCTGTCTGTCTGTCTGTCTGTCTGTCTGTCTGTCTGTCTGTCTGTCTGTCTGTCTGTCTGTCTGTCAGTAACGTTCACGCGTGTGACGATAACTTGAGTAAAAGTTGACCGATTTAGTTGAAATTTGGTATACATGATCCTCTTACCAATACTCAGGCTAAGTTCGTTGGACAGCGTGATCCGTCCAAGAGTTCGCGCGCAACGCTCGCGTAAACGAGAGGTACAAAAATTAAATTGGAATTTCAGGACGGGAAAAGATTCTATCATCATCTATTCGATGAGACGAACATTTTTTTCAAATAACATTTTTTACTAAAACCAACAGCGACACCGCTATGACTTAATAAAGATCGCTAAAACTATTAAAGCGGACCTAAACGTTTAAAATAGAGAAAACAACCTTTTTACCGATATCTTACGTTTTAACGTGACGATTTTAATAAAACTTCATAGACACCATCTGATGCACAATTGAAATAGGCATGCAAAATTTCAATTTGATACATGCAGTAGTTTGTTTGTAGCAAAGAGATACAAATTATAAATATTGAAATAGAGATGTGTGGTTAAAGGAATAGTAAGAATGCGGGGTGGTTCCCTTACTACTAGCCGCTGCACTACTACCAGACCCATTATCTATCAACTCATCATGATTCACAATAATCTTTTTTTTCAATATTCAATACATATTTATTACAATACGCTCGCTTCAATGATAGAGCCACGCGATGCCTAGTGTATGGTTTGTTTAGGAAGTAAAGCTTTGTACCGAGTACCCCCACTCTTCCCTACCCCTCTTCCACTTATCTTCAACTATGACATTCATCATGATTAATAAATTTCAATATTCAGTATTTCATTGCAATACGCTCGCTTCAATGATAGAGCCACGCGATGCCTAGTTAATGCAAGCTCGAATGTATCTATATATTGGCCTATAGGTATTAAAAGCAGAAAATAATTGAAGCGAGCGTAGCGAGCTTCCTACATTCAACGAAATATGTTCCGTGTATGTCTGTCTGTCTGTCTGTCTGTCAGTAACGTTCACGCGTGTGACGATAACTTGAGTAAAAGTTGACCGATTTAGTTGAAATTTGGTATACATGTTCCTCTTACTAATACTCAGGCTAAGTTCGTTGGACAGCGTGATCCGTCCAAGAGTTCGCGCGCAACGCTCGCGTAAACGAGAGGTACAAAAATTAAATTGGAATTTCAGGACGGGAAAAGATTCTATCATCATCTATTCGATGAGACGAACATTATTTCCAAATAACATTTTTTACTAAAACCAACAGCGACACCGCTATGACTTAATAAAGATCGCTAAAACTATTAAAGCGGATCTAAACGTTTATAATAGAGAAAACAACCTTTTTACCGATATCTTACGTTCTAACGTATCGATTTTAATAAAACTTCATATACACCATCTAATGCACAATTGAAACAGGTATGCAAAATTTCAACTTGATACAAGCAAAATTCTTTGCGTAGCGACGAGATACATTTATAATAATTGTTTAAAAGCTACCGCGGGTGGTGAAGATTGTTATAGTCGTATAGGTTTGTTTAGGAAGTAAAGCTTTGTACCGAGTACCCCCACTCTTCCCTACACTAACCCTCTTCCACTTATCTTCAACTATGACATTCATCATGATTAATAAATTTCAATATTCAGTATTTCATTGCAATACGCTCGCTTCAATGATAGAGCCACGCGATGCCTAGTTAAAGTACATTAAATAGGACTTGAGGAAGCTATGTGCCACACTAATTGGAAGACTATTTATTTAATGGAATGAATGGAATATGAAAATTTCATTGATTTGTCTGTATCGAGTACGAGTAAATACAGAAATCAAACAGTGATAAATTGTTGTTAAATATAATGTAGATTATACTAGGCATCGCGTGGCTCTATCATTGAAGCGAGCGTATAGTAATAAATATGTATTGAATATTGAAAAAAAAGATTATTGTGAATCATGATGAGTTGATAGATAATGGGTCTGGTAGTAGTGCAGCGGCTAGTAGTAAGGGAACCACCCCGCATTCTTACTTTTCCTCTAACCACACATCTCTATTTCAATATTTATAATTTGTATCTCTTTGCTACAAACAAACTACTGCATGTATCAAATTGAAATTTTGCATGCCTGTTTCAATTGTGCATCAGATGGTGTCTATGAAGTTTTATTAAAATCGTTACGTTAGAACGTAAGATATCGGTAAAAAGGTTGTTTTCTCTATTATAAACGTTTAGGTCCGCTTTAATAGTTTTAGCGATCTTTATTAATTCATAGCGGTGTCGCTGTTGGTTTTACTAAAAAATGTTATTTGAAAAAAATGTTCGTCTCATCGAATAGATGATGATAGAATCTTTTTCCGTCCTGAAATTCCAATTTAATTTTTGAACCTCTCGTTTACGCGAGCGTTGCGCGCGAACTCTTGGACGGATCACGCTGTCCAACGAACTTAGCCTGAGTATTAGTAAGAGGATCATGTATACCTAATTTCAACTAAATCGGTCAACTTTTACTCAAGTTATCGTCACACGCGTGAACGTTACTGACAGACAGACAGACAGACAGACAGACAGACAGACAGACAGACAGACACGGAGCATATTTCGTTGAATGTAGGAAGCTCGCTACGCTCGCTTCAATTAGACTGCTTTTGTGTGTCAAAAAAGTAGTTCCATTGAATGTATTTTATTCTTTGCACTGTCCTAGTTCACTCTTTTTAAAAACAGTTAATTGAAGCGAGCGTAGCGAGCTTCCTACATTCAACGAAATATGCTCCGTGTCTGTCTGTCTGTCAGTAACGTCCACGCGTGTGACGATAACTTGAGTAAAAGTTGACCGATTTAGTTGAAATTTGGTATACATGATCCTCTTACTAATACTCAGGCTAAGTTGGTTGGACAGCGTGATCCGTCCAAGAGTTCGCGCGCAACGCTCGCGTAAACGAGAGGTTCAAAAATTAAATTGGAATTTCAGGACGGGAAAAGATTCTATCATCATCTATTCGATGAGACGAACATTTTTTTCAAATAACATTTTTTAGTAAAACCAACAGCAACACCGCTATGAATTAATAAAGATCGCTAAAACTATTAAAGCGGGCCTAAACGTTTAAAAATAGAGAAAACAACCCTTTTACCGATATCTTACGTTCTAACGTAACGATTTTAATAAAACTTCATAGACACCATCTGATGCACAATTGAAACAGGCATGCAAAATTTCAATTTGATACATGCAGTAGTTTGTTTGTAGCAAAGAGATACAAATTATAAATATTGAAATAGAGATGTGTGGTTAGTGGAATAGTAAGAATGCGGGGTGGTTCCCTTACTACTAGCCGCTGCACTACTACCAGATCCATTATCTATCAACTCATCATGATTCACAATAATATTTTTTTTCAATATTCAATACATATTTATTACTATACGCTCGCTTCAATGATAGAGCCACGCGATGCCTAGTTTAAAACAACATATATATATGCCTGATATATTATATGCCTTTTACTGTTAGCCTCGGTGTTCACTACTGATATATGTATATGGCTATTATTGTCACCTCGGTGGTCACTACTGTATACTTAGCTGATAGTTAACACGTTCTAGCGTTCCTTATAATTATGACTAGAGAGGTTAAAAAAAAGTAACAACAATATTGTCACCACAATTTTATATAATTAAACATACGCGTATTGATATTTATATCATCTTCATAGTGTAAGTATTAGCTTAGTAAGTGAAAGACTATACTACTAGTCTTTCACTTACTAAGCTAACACTCACACTGAAGATAATATAAATGTCGAAACGCGTATGTTTAATTATATAAAATGTTGGTGACAATATTGTTGTGTTACTTTTGATTAACCTCTCTAGTCATAATTATGAAGTGATACCTCAAAATCTCAGTCAAAATAACCAATTATATTTCCTTATAAGATGACCACAGTCTGGGATGACGGGCGACTGGTCAGTATTAAGGTCCTTACACAACATGTCTGAGTATTGATTTAGAAAGACAGGTGCACACTATGACATAGGCTATCGGTATATGAAGGGGTCGTATCCCCTGACCTACATTGCAGTGATTGACTGCAGGAATTTCATATGGAGGCGCTGTGCTTGCTAATTGCTCTGACATTCGGTACTTAGTCTTTGATAATTAAATTTAACCAATCAATTTACTTCATAATTTGTCAAATACATATTTGAAAGAGATACAATTGTAAAGGGAATAATTCAAACCGTGGGAAAATTAATATAATAGTTTAGGATAGTTGAGCTCAATCAATGGTGAGGCGTCTCAACTATAGAGACCGACGTGTCATCTCTAAGCCGTTTTTGAAGCTTTTGCGTTTTCTTGAGCATTAGAAAAAAAATCACAGGGAAGTACTTGTAGCCAAGTATACTTTTTGGGGGTTCGTAGGTTATTAAGTTATTAGGCATATACGTTATTATATGTTGAAGTAACATTTTAGTATTTACCCATCCCGGCCTGTATGAAAGTAAAAAATAAAAAAATAAATTTAAATTGATCAAAAAAAAAAATCAAAATAAATAGTGTAGAGTAAGGAAAGTAGAGTAGTCGTCTCTGGTTCGTAATTTTGCACTTTTAAATATTTTAGTTCTTTGGTATTAACTAATATAACTCTCCAATAACTATAATTAATTATCTTATTTATCTGCTTATCAACATCCTATGTGCAAATAAAGCATAGCATCTTCTTTGGCGTAAATTCTAATCTAGCTTTTTGTCAACAAACAAATTTAAAACCTTTGATCACAGCTGGTTTCATTAGCTATTTTTATAGCAAGTAAATAAATAATAGAGCTTCTAAAGCGCCTAGCATTATAGAATTAAGAGAAGTTTTTTTGTCTTTAAATCTACATAGGTTCATAATAGTGTTTTTAATTGCTTGTTTGTTCTAAAAAAAAAATATATATATATATATATTTACTATTATTTCGAAAAAAAAAAAAATGTTTCTTTTATTACCGTATATGATTAAGGCACAATATACTTAATTCCATTATACCCTCCGTCCATCTTTTTTTACGAACTTTTTTTTTTATTTTCTCATATAAAGAGAAAGTATTATGATGGCGCGAAAATTCGATTTTGATGGATTTACACGTTTTGAGGTCACCTGAGTCCAAAAGAGTAGTTATTAAAAAAATGTCTGTCTGTCTGTAGTCTGTGCAGACGCCTCTAACCTAAACTACTGGGCCAACAAAATTTGGCATAGATGTTCAGAAAAATCATACCCTGAGGCAAAATCGAGAAATGAATGTTAGCTCCACATTTGGTTTATCCCCCAAAAACTCTAAAAAGAATTATTTATTGAGAACTGTTTAATCAATTTTAATACGAATCTAGCGATAAGCAGTTTTCCCGGGGAAAAGCTACTTCCTAAGAAATAGCTTTTAATGTGGACGGAGAGAGGTCGGGTTCGATTCCCCGCCGAGGAAATGTTATTTTTATGATACATTTTGATGAAATGTTCAATAATAATTAAATGTAACCTCAAAAACTAATAAATTGAAAACACTAGACTAAGTATAATTATGAACTCGTATATGAGAAAGTTTTATGAGTTTTCTCAGATCGATTTTTTAACTTTTAACATAGTAAAAAGTGAAAATAGCAGAATTGTGCATAAAAAAAAATTGTTTCTTAGCAGATACTTTTCAGAGCAATTTTACTATTTTTAGCACGTTTCGGTGTTTCTGGGTATTGCAATACTTTTATTTTACTCGATAGAAAGTTATTCTGTAACCAATAATTCAATTTAAAAAAGTTTAATCCTATTATCACCTTGTCTTGCGGCCTTGAATTTATCTAATTTTTACTTTCTCATATAAAGAGAGAGTATTGTGATGGCGCGAAAATTCGATTTTGAGATTTTGATGGATTTACACGTTTTGAGGTCCCCTGAGTCCAAAAAAGTGGTTTTTAAAAAATGTCTGTCTGTCGTCTGTGCAGACGCCTGGAGCCTAAACTACTGGGCAGATTTTGACGAAATTTAGCATACATGTTCAGAAAAATCATACCCCGAGGCGAAATCGAGAAATGAATTTTAGCTCCAAATTTAGGGGCGCTACCCCCCAAAAACTCTGAAAAAAAATTATTTCTCGAAAACGGTTCCGACGATTTTGATTAAAAAATTCAAAAATATAGTCCTATTAAATACGAATCTAACGATATAAGCCGTTTTCCCGGGAAAAATCTAGTTCCTGAGAAAAAAGCTTAAAACGCGGACTGAGAGAGCCCGGGTTCGATTCCCCGCCCGGGAGAAGTTATTTTTATGATATATTTTAATGAAATGGACAATAATAATTAAATTTACATACGAAAACTAATAAATGGAAAACACTGGGCTAAATAATTATGAACTCGTATATGAGAATGTTTGTCTGAATTGTCTCGGACCGATTTTTTTTTGTTACTTATACTAAGACTGGGTTGCAAACTGTTTAACGCACCCCATTTTTATCTTTAGTGACATATGTATTTGCTGTGCATATGACTTCACTTCTTATATGAGACTCATACCGATTTTCGTGATACAAAAACAGGAAAACACAAGACTAAAGCATGCTGCATGCTAAAATGCGTCACATATTCGAAGCAATACGGTATAATAAAAGTTGTTGGAGGTAAATCGGCCCAGTAGAACCGGTGATAGAGCGTCGCGTAGATACCAAGACCCTCGTGAGGCGGCAGCGGTGCGGGCCTGGCTGGAGTCTGTATGTGTAAAGGCAGGGAGGATTAGATCGGGCCAGTCGACGAATGAGGCGCGGGCGACAGTGGCTACCCCAAAGTGAGTGAAACAGAATCCCGACCAAGCTTGCTCTATCCTACAGCGAAATCTTTGCCGTCCAAAATTAATCGATTTAAACAAAAATAACCCTATTTGTCTGTCGTCTCTGGTCGAGGTCAATGTATCGGAAATCTATTGAGATATCGGCTAATTCAAACGACTTTGTAAAACAAATGACTGATTATTGTACCGTCATGGAAATTATATAATCTTTGCAAGTTTCAGCATTCTATGTACTAGGGAATTGGTTTAAATATAAATTACAAGATGTCTGACAAACAATAGTATATAAAAAAGAACACAGCTATTAAAGAATGTCTAAAAATTCGTTTCTTTCTCAGTACATAAAACATTTTTTAATTAAGTAAAAAAGAACGTTAATATTCTCGCCGTTCCGTTTTTAAATGAAAGCAATAATTTCATGTATATAGCCTAAAACTTAACTAGGTAGAGTGGGGGTACTCGGTACAAAGCATTACTTCCTAAAAAAACTACACACAATACGACTATGAATCTTAACCACCCGTGGTAGCTTTTAAACTATTATTGTAAATGTATCACTTCATTACTCAAATACTACTGCTTGTATCAAGTTGAAATTTTACATACTTGTTTCAATTGCACTTTAGACGTTGTATATGAAGTTTTATTAAAATCGTTACGTTAGAACGTAAGATATCGGTAAAAAGGTTGTTTTCTCTATTTTAAACGTTTAGGTCCGCTTTAATAGTTTTAGCGATCTTTATTAATTCATAGCAGTGTCGTTGTTGGTTTTACTAAAAAATGTTATTTGAAAAAAATGTTCGTCTCATCGAATAGATGATGATAGAATTTTTTCCTGTCCTGAAATTCCAATTTTAAATTTAAAGTTCACGTTTACGCGAGCATTGCGCGCGAGCTCTTGGACGGACCACGCTGTCCAACGAACTTAGCCTGAGTATTAGTTAGAGGATCATGTATACCAAATTTCAACTAAATCGGTCAACTTTTACTCAAGTTATCACGCTTAATGTTACTGACAGACAGACAGACAGACAGACAGACAAGATGCATATTTCCTTGAATGTAAGAAGCTCGCTTACGCTCGCTTCAATAAGCTTATGCTATCTAGTGGTAAAAAGAGGAACTAATGGTGTTTGTCCTGAAATTAGTCATGTCATGTTAGTCTTGAATTTGTTTTATATAAGAATAAGAAGTAATTTTACTGCCGATAAATCGAAATTTTACTTTTAATAAATTGTAAGCGTGCAGTCTCTAGGTGGAAACAATAAAAATGCTTATAAGTAAATAATAATATTTGTCTTGATATTAATTCAGTTTTGCGCCTTCTTGTTTTTTCTATATAAAAACAGCACTGCTCGGGCGATTATTATATTATCAATCTAATAAATATGACAAGATCTAGCGGTGAAAAAACTAACAATTTTTAGTTAATCCACCTGTACAGTGCTGCTATTTCATGTAAATATGACGGCGAAAAAAATAACTTGTATCAAAATAAACATTATTATAGTGTCTATTTCCCTCTCTAGACAGCATAATATGCTTACTATTTTTAGTTTATTACGGTAAATTGTCTTAACATTGCTACTATTAGATATAAACAAGACTGCGAAAAAATAAACAAATTGAAAGATAAACTTAATTAGTTTATATTTCCTCCACTTAATATCTCAAATCTTAATAGAGTTTAATGTCAGTACAGTGCTGCTTTCATAACCTAGACGGCAAAACAATAAACTATTTTTTTTAATTGAAAAGTTTTGCTTCCTAGCTTACCGAAGGTAACGGAAGGTATATGATCGTTCTGAAAAACTAACATTTTTTGTCTCCAATTTCAAAAATTCTGAGACAGAAATCAGAGAACATTTTTGGTTCCCTGTGTGTCAATATTATATCTTTTTCCGATTTTAATGAAATTGAAATTTGGATGGTAGGACATAATAAACATTGTTGGTCCCATATAAGTTTCAACCTTCTTCGCCCATTTGGTTTTTCTTTCACATGCACACTAACATACATTATTATATACACCTAAATCTTCAGAAGTAGATGTTTATAAAAATTGGATGGTTTGTTTGATGAAGCCTGCAGATAGCCCCAGATTAATTTCAACCCTCTGGGCTCTTTAAAGTTTGCTATATTGATACTATTGTAGTAAAAAATCAAAACGAGTTTGACATTTTTAAAAGACGTGGGGAAATGCTTAAAATCATCAAACTGTACGAAGTAGGACGCGAGGAAGTTATGTGCCACACTAATTGACAGAATATATTTTTAGATGTTTTTAAAAGCACAAGTAACGCATATCAATAATTTTGGATAATTCATCAATAAAATTTGAATATTGTCATAATACTTATTTGCTTTTTTAGAGATTATTTTAGTTTCTTTGCACTTAATAATGAGATTCCCCCCCCCCCAAAAAAAAGAGTCGTTACTTTGAAGTGATAAAAACAAGACTGCGATTACAGGAATATTCTCCAAAACAACCCTCAATACGTAGACCTATAAACAACCCCTTCAAAAGGCGCAAAATTAAAAGTTTTATATCATGTCGAATATTGTACTTATCTTAAGAACTCTAAATAGCAAAATAATAATTAATTAGATTCAGCAAAATTGCTTTTAGAAGTGTGCGACAGTGCCGGAACTAGACGTGTGCGTGGGGTCAGCCGCACACGGGCCTCGGGGTAAGGGGGGCCTCACTTCCGCTCGGCCAGTTAAAAATTAATAAAATAAAATAAATGAATAAAAAATAAATAATAATTTTACTAAAAAGGTGAAGTTAGTTTATATTATATTTATTACCATTGTTATTTTTAATATTATTTTTATGTGGTAGGCATCTATATTCTTTTCACATAATAATTATAATTATTATTATCATTTTTTGAACAGTTGATGTTAAATTATTATTAATATAAAAAATTGATTTTGTATTAATACAAGGGCTCTTTTTTACTTTAGCACCCCCCTTGGTTCTAAACAATAGTCTCCCCAAGACATTGAGACATTCCTGGGGAAGTTCTATATTTAATATTTCTTTATCTTAATAGTTGATTAGACTAAGGGATGATCACAATTATAAACACAAGTGTGATATTCCTTATCTGTTCCAAGATACATTAGAATAAAAATCCCTTCGTCTTAACAGTAATAGTTCAGAAAGGAATATATCGACTATGAACCTGCAAAACCACGTAACCCCAAAAATTAAATTTTTCAGGAGAAGCAAAAAACGTTGTTTTAAAAAAGTTTATTTTTATATTTTCTTTATATTTATTTTGATTTTAATTAATGTTTACTGAAACACTTAAACATATCCCACAACTAGTTAAAGACTAACTATGCATGGGGGGTAAGGAGGTTTTTAAACCTTGTCGTATACGAAGTTTTTTGTACACTTTAGTTAAACGATGAATACGAAGTATAACAATAATTTCTATAAACAATAATTGCTTAAGGCTTACTAGCTTTTGCACATAGGTAGATATTGATAATATCTATCAATAACCGCAATAAAAAAATCACGATTTTGAGGGTTACGAGGTATTGCAGGTACACAGTCCATATGCTACTCTGTATAATGTTCCTTTGGCGAAATAACTATTTACACAAAGGGATATAGGGGGATGCTAAAGTAAAAAAGTACCATACAGCCAACTTTTTTGCTCATTTTGCTCTGTCGCGTCGTCTGTCTGTGCAGACACCTGAAGCCAAAATTACTGTTCAGAAAAATCATACTCCGAGGAGAAATTAATTTTACCTTAAAATTTTGGGGCGCTACTCCTTAAAAACTATAAAAAAGTATTTCTCGAAAACGGTTCCGACGATTTTGATTAAAATATTCTAAAATGTAGTCCATTTAAATACGAATTTAATTTTTTTTTTTGTCCTAAAATAATGTTTTTTGTTGCAATTTATTACAAATTTTATGTGTATCCTGAAATATGAGGCAACAAAAATATTTGTTCATCTTAGAGGGGGGGGGGGGGGGGGGGCCTCAAAAAAATATTGCACACGGGCCTCAGCAGATCTAGTTCCGTCACTGGTGTGCGAGGTGAGGCTTTCACAGCTTCTAATAAATATTGAAATATCTCTACAGATATCAAGTGGAGTCGTAGTGGACAATGCGAGTATACATTACTTTGAACTGAGCTTTGTCTATTTTCTGAACCCTCATTTTTCTTTAAAGGTGGTATTTCATGTGTATGTTTTGAATTGTTTAATCTTGTATCTGTTCTGCAAATTGCTATAGTCCATTCAAACCCGAACAGATGGCCTGAAATCTGTTTGATGTAGAAAACCTCTGTACGCAGTTTGACAGCAGCCTCTAGGTAATTTGTTATTAGATTGGATTTAAAAAAAAAAAATCCTATTTACTGTTTTAGCTGTAAAAACAGGCATGTGTCTTTTTTTAGTATTTAAATAACACAAGTGCGGTCATATCTTAAGGGGATTTGTATGCGCTTACTGGATAATGAGTCAGAAATATAAATTAGAGGGTTGTAAGCGGTCTAATTTTTTGCCGAAAGATCGGCTGTTTTTAGGGTCCGTATAGGCAAAACCAAGGACCCTTATATTTTCCTGCGTGTGTCTGTCCGTCCGTCCTCTCGCGTGCTCTCACGGCTACACCTTTCGTCCGATCACTTTGAAATTTGGCATGTATGTGTCTTGTACCGACCCACATATTTTAAAAATATGGCGATTAAAAAAAAACTTTAGGGTAAAAAAAGTTAAGGGTTAAAATTTTTGTATTTTTTTTCGACACCATGAGGGGTCTCATATGAAAGGGTACGTCGAGCTGATTACAAAAATATATAATTCTTTGGATATAACTTTGATAGGGCGAGCGTCGGCAAGTTTGAAGTGGGTGTGAAACGTGTCCCCCCCCCCCCTCTATCTCGCTTATGTGAAGTGCAAAAAATCTGAAAAAATTCCTGAACATTCTTCGACCAAAAGTAAAGATACCACTTTTTGGAAATTTCGAAAAAAATATTATTTTATTTTTTATTGACTAAATACGTTTTTTTTTATAATTATGGTCTTTTCGATGTATTTATATGGTTGTAGTCCGGTTCAGTGGCAAAAAATACTTTATCAGAGTGTGTTTTGAGAATATCAGACCCTTAGAATAGTTCAAAGTAAGCTTTTTAGCATTTTAAAAAAACACTGTTTATACACTTTACAGTTAAACACTATATAGTGTGGCCTACGGACCCTCGCTGTGTGCTGACTAGCGCACACTTGACCTGTTTATTTTTTTTTTTTTTTACAATAAAAAATTACTCTAAGAGTGTTTTTATCCGGTTAGACGTAGTTCCTTAAAAAATTAAAAAAAAATCTTGATCTCTTTTGGTTTACCGACAATCCTTCCATTGGCGTATTATTTGACCATTTTGTTTGGATCGCCACTCTAAAATTAAATCTATTTTTAATTTTTAATATATTTGTTTGATTTGTTAAAAGCCATGACTAAAATAAAAATTTATTACGAGCTAGAATTAAGTAGTGGGGGTGTTTTGAGGGGCGCAACTAACCGCCCATTAAATAGACCTTCGAGATTATTGGCGCCCTGGAGCTCAATGTGTAATGGCATCGGTGACGTACTGATACATGACGACACCTGGTGAACTAGACTCGGCTCGGAGATTTCCTAGCCCGACTGCGCGAGGTCCTGTTGCTCGTGTTTATTATTAGTCCGTGACAGTTGCCTGCGTGCCCGTATGACAGTCTTAAGCTTGAAGAAAACACAGAAAATAGCATAGTGAGTAATGGTGGAGAGGGAATGTTATGAATGGAATGAGTCAGCTAAGGGGGATTCCAGCGAGTGGCGGATAGGTGAGTCACTGCCACAGTTCCAGTAACTGGTGATACGTCAGACAGGAGTGAGGCTCTGGGTGTGGAGGGGCTCGGGAGAACTCACTTCTCTGGAACCCGGTATGACGTCATCTGTGTCAGCCGCGCTACCCCGTCCAGTCTTCCCTAATCATTCGCGTCGCAAACATCGGCACTTCCATCATATGAATTATTCCGTTCCCAGTGTTAACATTAGTCGTGATATTAAAGTGCTGCTGTTTCTTACAGAGATATTGCTGTGTTGTTATTTTTTTAATTTTTTAACATTTGTCTAAACTGGCTATCGTTTTACCCTTGAGAGGGGAGGCCGAGACGGCCGCCTTGAGGAAGCCTCATTATACCTGTACTGTTCCGATGCCGCCCCAGCAGCCGCCTCCCATGTCTCCTTTTCACAATCCAGAATGGAATTTCGGAAGGATAACCTATTGGAAACCTCCAGGTACTTTACACTTCATATAAGAAAATTTATTTTAAAACATTTATAAAACAATCAAATAAGATTATCTTTCTTGTTCTCTATAAAGATTTAATCAATATAAAAAAAAGCTTTATGATTAATATGCTATATGATTAACTTGATCCATTTGTTTGATTTTGTCTGATGTAAGCTCTCACATTGTTGCCTCCACTCTCCAACTCTCTTTTCCCTCTCAAATCATATCGTATTTTCCCTCTCAAATCATATCGTCTTTTCTCTAATCAAAGATATTATGAGGAAACTATTTTTCGTAGCACTTTCCTTGTGTATAATATGTTAAATATTTATCAAATATTTCTTCTACTTCAGTTAGATTATTTGTTTCTTTGGGATATTGCCTAATGTAACCTCACTTTGTGTTACCTTCCTCTGACGGTTCTATTTACTTTCCCCATGAATCACGTGTTGATGATTCAAAGGAAAGTTTTGTCGAGCATAACAGATTAGATATCTTCAATGTAAAAATGTCTTCATTCTTACATAGATAAAATTTATATGTTATGTATAAATTGTAATAGATTGAATTAAACAAGTTAAATGTTGTTTACTATAATTTTCGAAGAATTCATTTGAGTGATATTTTAAGAAATCTGAAATCAAACAAGGACTTATTGATTTCGAGTTAAAAAGATTATGTATATTTATGACTTTTCCAATAAATAACATTGCATAATTGTAACTAAAACAATATTTATTTAAATTCACAAATTCCTTAATCTCAAATACAAAATAGTGTACATAAATATGACCTGAGAGGTTAATATAAAGTAACATAACAATCTTGTCACCACAATCTATTATTATACGCTTTTCGACATAATGTACGTATGTGTAGAGATTTTTTTGTTTTTACTCTTATTATATTTGTACACTGAAGATTATGTAAAATGACGAAACGAATATGTTATTATTAATGACAATATTGCCGTGTTACTAATTATGAATATGACAATATTGTCATATAATTATTAAATGGTCCCACAAAATCTCAGTCAAAACAACCATTATTTGGTATACATAAAAAGGTATAGAGATGTTTGTTGAGAAGAAGTCCTGTTCAAAGCAGGGCTTTACCAGGAAATCTGGTGAATTTATTGATAAACCTGAAAGCACTCTATAGCAAATCTATGTCCTATAAAGAGGAATCAGGGAGATTCGAAAGGGTTATCTATTTATTTTCAACAAGAAAGAAAGATAAATATTACATAAGATGTCAAGGACAGACAAGAGGAAAATAATCTAATACTTGTCTTTATTGTGCACCTTTTAGAATTATATCAGAACAATTATTATCTTTACTATATAACCAGTTATCATTGCTTCGAGTAAATTTATTAAAGAGTTTTTTATTTATTTATTACAGTACAAGATCTAATGAAGAAGGTAAATTCTTAACCTTACCTCTTATAACATACTAGAATATAACCTATAACAACGAATATAACCTAAGACAATAATAAAACATAAAGATCTCATAGACTATTTAGGTTAAATACTTAGAGATTATAAATTACTTATTTATTTGAGCTTCTTTAAGTTATTATATACATATATTAATATAATAAATATATTTCCACAATATTCGGTACAGTATCTTATTACAATTTCATATAATATCTCTAAATGTATGGACCCTCGGTAGTAAAAGATTACTAGAGTGAGGGCCCAGCTTTTGGCTTAGTAACAAGTTATTTTGACAATTTAAATGTAGTGCAAAATTCAAATATCAATTAAAATATAGATAACAAAATTATAATTAGGTTCAAAAATAATAAATGATGTCTATAAAAAAATGTATGTGAAAAAAGAATTTAAATACTTTACTACATTTAAAGAATTTATGAATAATCTAGTTAAATTACAGCTCTAATTAATGTTTTAGGCTGAATAAGAAACTAATCAGCTGATAATGTCAAAAAGATTTCCGACTTTTTACTTAAAATTTTATTCAGATTTCGGATTAAATATTACCTAGATTCTTTATTTTTCATTATTTATTTATTATGTAATCAAATAAATCGTATTTTGCTTCTGTGCTTACCGAAGGAAACGGAAGCTATGTGATCGTTCCGAAAAACTAAGATTTGTTAGGTTTCTGATTTCAAAAATTGGAAGACAAAAATCCGTTTCAGACATCAGGGATCATTTTTGGTTCCGTGTCTATCTCTCTGCTGGTCTGTCGCTCAATTTTTACGAACATTTTAAAAACTACACGTCCTTTTATTAACGATTTTAATGAAATTTGTATGGTAGGTTATAATTAGCCCATTGTTGGTCCCATGTAAGTTTCTACCTTCTGCCCTCTGCCCTAATTGTTTTTTCTTCTACATGCGCACAAACATACATTTATTTAAACCTATTTCTTCAAAAGTACTAATCTGATTTTTATAAAATTTTAATGGTTTATCGAAAGTAGCCAGCAAATAGCCCCAGATTAACTTCAACCGTCTGCGTTCTTAAAATTTTGTTAATTTGATACTTAAATTCATGTAAAAAATCAAAACAATTTTTGACAGTTTAAAAAAACGGGGGAAAATTAAATAAATTCGACAATAATTGATTGTAAAAGCATATGATCATAAAAAAATATACAACATATGAAGCAAGGAAGATATGTGCCACACTAATTGGCAGACTATTTTAAGAATGTGTAGGTATAGTTTGTTGATAGCAGAGCAATATTTTACCTGAAAAGAAGAAGTGATGTAAAATGGCAACACTGTGCTTTATCTTGGAAGAATATAATGAGAAACGGAAGTAAACGGATGCTTGGCATCGAACCACATACTTGACCGGATTTTTTCCCTACTTCTCCGCTTTCTTTTGGATTCCTTTATAGTTCTTAAATTTTCTCTTCCCTAACATGGAAAATATTTTTATCTACGATTGATACGAAATATAAACATTATATCTTTGTTTAGATGCGTAGAAAGTGATTATTTACGTACTTGTATTCATTGCGCATGCGCGTCTCATAGTTCTGAATGATTCCTCTTCTTTACCACACTAGTGCGGTAAAGAAGAGGAATTCTTCAGCTTTACGCACGATTAGCGAGTTTGTTTACATTTAACAAAACTAAT
Source organism: Gerris lacustris (assembly GCA_951217055.1). NCBI lineage: Eukaryota > Metazoa > Arthropoda > Insecta > Hemiptera > Gerridae > Gerris > Gerris lacustris. The sequence continues at coordinate 66,652,959 of OX578279.1, read as the reverse complement.
TTGGTGTTCTTTTATTAAAGTAACTGTTTATATCGAGTTTTTAGTGAAAAACAATGAGTGAATCAAGTGACTTTGACGAAAATGTGGAGAATAATAATCCTCCAGAAATAATTAATTCGGCAAAAAAATACAACTAATGAATTAATGCCATCTTTATCAAGAGAGATACGAACTTACATACAACAAGTTTATTTGTTTCTGTATTTATTATTTAAATCTAACAATCGTAGATAAAGTACGGTACGCAACTCGTGCGAAAACGGCAATTTGCATTGCTCGTGTGGTTTTACCACCCTCGCTATCGCTCGGGTGCAAACTCCACACTCGCATGCAAAATGCTACTTTCCGCACTCGACGCGTAATGTACTATTATCTACGATTGTAACGAAATATAAACATTGTATCTCTGTATAGATACGTATAAAGTGATTCTTTACGTACTTGTATTCATTGCGCATGCGCGTCTCATAATACTGAAGAATTCCTCTTTTTTACCACCCTAGGGCGGTAAGAAAGAAGAATTCTTCATCTTTACGCACGATTAGCGAGTTTGTTTACATGTAACAAAACTAATTTGATGTTTGTTTAATAAAAGTAACTGATTATATCGAGTTTTTTTGTGAAAATCAATGCATGAGTTAAGTGATTATGACGAATATGAGGAGAATAATACGCCTCCGAAATGATTAATTTCGCACAAAATACAACTAATGAATTAATGTCATCTTTATCAAAAGAGAAATACGAACTTACATACAAGTTTTTTTTCTGTATTTATTATTAAAATCTAGCAATCGTAGATAAAGTAAGGTACGACTCGTGCGAAAACGGCATTTTGCATTGCTCGTGTGGTTTTACTACTCTCGCTGTCGCTCGGGTGCAAACTCCACACTCGCATGCAAAATGCTACTTTCCGCACTCGACGCGTAATGTACTATTAAAATCAAATCGAGTAACGTAAATAAATGATATCTATTGTTTAACTAATATATATTTATTATTTTTTTGATGAGTTAATATTCGATATCTGTAGATCTCTGTCTAGACTGGTTCTCTTTCAAACAATTGTTTTGACAGATGTCTTTGAACTATCTATTCTATTTAAGGATTTACAACTTGTTATTGTCTACCAAGTTGATTTAAGGGACAAAGACAGTTTATTTATAAAGAAGTTTGAGTTTCCTTCACCTGCGTACTAACATTATCTTATCAGCTGATAAATAATACGTATTCTTGTATTTATACATGAGCATTAATTGTGTTATCATTACTTATATAATATGTACTTTAACAATAAGAACTTTGTTTTTCGACAACACGTGGTTTTTAATTATAAGTTTTAATTATGGTTTTTAATTATTTTGCTTTCGAGCTTATCCAAGTTAACGGACGCTATGTGATCTTTCTCAAAAACAAAAATATTTGTGTCCAATTTCAAAAATACCAAGACAGAAATCCGCTCATTTTTGGTTCCCCGCCTGTCGCTAAATTTTTTTCGAACCAACATAGTAGGTTTGTTCCAACCACTCTTCAAACTGGTTTGGAACTGTCCGACGCATGCGCATTTGGAAAAAAAAGTTCCAACGAGCCCAAACTCAAACTCTGACTGACTCCGACTGTTAATCGGCTGTTCCAACCACGCTCTGATTGAATCACGGATTAGTTTGGAACCAGTCAGAGCAGTCAGCGATCGGCGGCAGGGACTAGTAGTTTGGGATTGAGTTTGGGTGAACAGAAACGTAACCTTCCGCTCCGCTTCATTGTTTTTGTTTTGATTTCGCTCGCCTATTATAATTATTCTCCTTTCTTGCGAATCAACTGTTCTTTTTAAAATGTTTTTGTACAAATGCGACGATGAATTTTTGTGCATATAATTGGCATTTTCTAGATATTTCTGAAAAAAATAAAAATTGGACCTATTTTCCAAGATGGACTTTTGATACTTATTCCATTTTCAAACAAATACCGAAGAATCCGATTTATTTCCGCAATATTTCTTTCGTTTACTGGACTAAGATTAATATTTGTTTTTTAAAACAAAAGAGCATTTAGGATTATATCAATAAAAATACGAGTGTGCCGTGAGTCTACTAAAACTGGCTCACCTCAGTAAGCCCGAAAATTGTTAATTGCGTAAATCGAAATGAAATCGTGAATTCATGTATTAAATAAACATTTCTAAAATGTGTGCATGTATTTTCGTCATATCCTCTATGAGTATGTAGGTTTTACTTCCAACTTTCGAGCTTAATTAGCATTAGACAATGAAACTTTAGTGGTGTGCCCCCCCCCCCCCCCCCCTTGTTGTGCGAGACTCTAGGCGGCCTAAATCAGGCCCTGATTTAAGCGACTGGCACTTATCTTCATCAACTATTGACTTATCCATCATCCATATCTTTAATATTAATAAGTTCAGGTATTTATGATAGCACAGGAACGCAAAATCACATAAACGATCAACTCAAAAAGTTGTTCTGATAACGGTGCTAAACCTACCACGGCAAACAGTTTGGTTCGAGAAAGGAGCATTCCAACAAAAACGAAATCACAAATCAATTCCCAACGGTCAGTGATCGCGCATGCGTATTTCGTCAATCACGGACTAATCCGAAACTGATTCGGAACTGGTGGTTGGAACAAACCTAGTATATTAAAAACTACTCTTCCGATTTTAATAAAATTTGGATGGTAGCTCATATGTCGCTAATTGTCTGACTATTTCAATTATAATACACTTACCATTATATTGTGAGAAATAAAGCATTTATTTATATATATATGAACTAATTAAAATAAATTAATTAATAAATATACAATTAGCTTTCCCATAATAACTCATGTCTTGTCAAAGTAATAGCGCTTAGAAAAATGGGGACAGTCGCAGCAAAAATGTATTTGAAAAGTTGTCTTAGAACATATTTCTTTTCTTTTTCAAGAATTCTATTTATAAGTTAATTTAAATGATTTATTGGAAAGTATATATATATATATATATTTTTAATAAGTGGGCTAACACTAACACTATAATATAATAATTTGTAAAGGACTCAATAAGCACTCGTCATTTAGTAATGATTATCAAAAATTAGTATATAGAAAGGAATATGTGCAAGATAACTACAAATCTGTTTTGATTGGTAAAACACTTATCCACTTAGAACACTTTCATATAATTCTTTGAGGTACAATACAATGTATTAATCATTTGACTGAAATAATTCTGTTCTAACTGAATACATCATTGTTTTAAAACTATATTTAGAATATGATTGATAATTATATAAATAAATATTATCTATAATTATAGTAATAATTGGTTGTACAATTTTATTGATTGACGCTTGAATAAAATATATGAGCTATTAAAATATTCTATCTATAATATTGTTACTATGAAATGTCTACTTACCTGTATTGGTTCTTTAATTGTATTGTATTAATTAAATTTTAGTTTAAACTAACTAAAAATGTGGTTTCTCTTTGCTTCAGTTAACACTTGAACATTTTAATACATATGTCTATGATTTTATAAACGAGATCAATTATCCGATATTGATGTAGTTAATACCTTTTATTTATGAATCGATCTGAATGCAAATCGGTTAATATTAATTGTAGATATAATGTAGATGACGGCCTTGCCTTTTATAACAACACGGCGTCTACTTGCCGGTAGTTTGTGTTCATTTGTACGGAATCCTATTTGTAACGTCTTGCCGTTTCAACAAGGTATACAGCAGGAACGTGAGGCCTTTTCAATGCCATCGTAGAAATTATTATCTTGAATCTTTCATAATATGATGCTATCCGAGGGCTGTTCACTTCTCCAATCAACTACTCTGATTAATTAGTCATTAGATTCGTTCTCTTTATAAATACACACATATATATGCGAGTTAAAATGAAAATTAAAAGATAAAATAAAATGTCTAGTTTAATATATTCAAATGACATTTATTTACCCGGAATTATAAATAAGGAAAATTGGTCTATATGACCGATAAGGTGGTTGTTATCTCACTCAAAATAGTACGCAAAACAGCAGATTCCTGCACTTACTAAGTTCATTATGTTCGTAAGTTGGAACACTAGAGAGCGGTAAAGTAAAATGAGTGCGGTAAAGTTACCGCACTCATTTTACTTTACCGCTCTCTAGTGTTCCAACTTACGAACATAATGAACTTAAATCTAAACAAAGATTAAATAATCTAAATTATAATAGTAGTAACAATGACTACTAAAGATTATTTTTATATTTAAATACTATGTATCAAATATAAAAAGTAAATATAGACATACTAAAAAAAAAAAAAATAATAAAATGTGATGGAGATGAGTGATGAGTAAGTGTTATGATGAAAAAAAAAATGTTTCTCTGAAAATTTTTCATCTATTTAAGAAATAAATAATATTTAATTAATAAATAGCATTTCCCCTATTAAAGCTTTCATGTTATTTATATCGTGCATCTATACATATAGAGTTTTATCTGTACATTTATAAAATCGGAAACTTTTTCATTTTATTAGGAAAACTAAATATTTGAAACTTTTCATAGCATTATTTATTTTTAAATGAAAACATTTTTTTTTTTTTAAGTTATCGTTGTATGTATATACTGTTTACATTTTCTTAAAAATAATTCATTCTGAACTGATAGGTAAATAGCAATAAATGTAACAAATACATTATAATAGGAATCCTAGCCACTGTTTCCTATGGAACCTGAACCCTATGGGTGAAGGACCACTTATTTAGTGGTATTAGCCCTTTTATGGCAGGCCTAGGCCATTGCAACTTGCCCGTGGGGCAATAGGCCCTTGCAACTTCCCCGTGGGGCAATAAGCCCTTGCAACTTGCCCGTGGGGCAATAAGCCCTTGCAATTTGTCCGCGGGGCAATAGGCCCTTGCAATTTGCCCGCGGGGCAATAGGCCCTTGCAACTTGCCCGTGGGGCAATAAGCCCTTGCAATTTGTCCGCGGGGCAATAGGCCCTTGCAATTTGCCCGCGGGGCAATAGGCCCTTGCAACTTGCCCGTGGGGCAAGTTGCGCCTCTGAGTTAGTTGTATTTCTAATACGTATAGTTATAGTTCAATTCTTGCTTTCCATTAAAATTATATACATATTTTGTTCTTTATTTAAGACTTGTTATTTTTTTATTCTCTCATATTGCAAGTATGAAAGTAAGAATGTGACAAGTTCCCTAATAATTATTATATGCCATCAGTAATCAATTGGTGTTTAAATATATAATAGGTGTTATTGAATCGTATACTATATCTCAAAGGGACGTAGCTGGTTGATTATAGCGAGATGTGATGTAAGTGGGTAGAGAGGTGTGAGGTAGGAGTCGGCTGGAGGTGTTAGCCTGCTGGAGGCTGCCTTGGGGGCGGCACCCTCCACTGTATCACGAAACTTTCCAGCAGGAGAGATGGCTTGAGTTCGTGATATCAGCTGGAGAAGCGTGACGTCATCAGTGCCATCCCTGACGTCACGTGGCCCATGCTCTCTCTCTCGACATAACCCCGGCAATTCTAACCTCTGATTCATCCAACATTACCTAAACCGGTCTGTTTCATTACTAATAAACCTGCATCACTTTGGAATCAAGTGCACTCTAACTAAAATTAGTCTATTTATTAATTTATTGATTCGCAATTTATCATAAGTAAACTAACTTCCCTAGAAGATTCTTTAAAAAAATCCCATTTCTCTTTATATACCCTCCAGATGATTTAAATTATTTGCATCTCTGACTCATGCTCATTTATGACGAGCAGAACAATTAACTAACACTCTTTTGTAATGTTTGCCCAAGTGATCATTACATAGGGGCTGTAACCATGGGTAAATAACATAAATAGTCATCTTAAGTACATGGTTTTCTTAATCTACAATTAGACATTTTTATTGGATTAGTCATTTTTGTAAATTGTCCATTCAATCAACTGCAAACATGTTCTTATTTATTTATTGTTTTCCTCTTACTATACCTTTTAAAATTCTGTTATATATTTTAAGTGTTAAATATTTTAGTATCATCTGTTAAATATTTTAATATCAGCTGTTAAATATTTTATTAATCATCTGTTAAATATTTTAAGTATAAAGATTAGAAATGTAATGTGGAAACTTGTTTTACCTGCAAAAAACTAATCCTGTGTTTTTTTCTCATGTAAATGTTGATACTGTATTTAAATCCCACATAATTTAAGACCGAAATCCGTTTCAGACATCAGGGAATATTTTTGGTTCTGTGTCAATCTGTCTACTGGTCTGTCGCTCAATTTTTACGAACCAACATATAACTACTCATCTGATTTTATTAAAATTTGGATGGTAGGTTATAATTTGCCCATTGATGGTCATATAAGTTTCAATGCCTATACAAGTTTAAGTTGTTTCTCTCCCACATGCGCACAAAAAATTTTAATCAAAATCATCTGATTTTCTTCCTCCTTTTATCTGAGTTTTTGAGGGATGGCGTCTCTTACTTTAAGCCTAGTCCCCACCAGTAGACACATTGCGAGACATTTCTATAGACGGTCACATAGACCATCTATAGAAATGTCTCGCAACGTGTCTATAGACATCTGCTGAGACCGTGTATGGTCTAGGTCTAGCGTCCACACTTGTAGACACGTTGCGCAACATGCCTAACGTTGCACCATGTCTACCATTTAGAATGGAAAACCATAGACATGCGATTTTTGTCTAGCAACGAGACCGTAGACGCCGTTTGTCTAGCCGATGTCTATAGACAAATCGCTAGACATGAATCTGAGACCAAAATCGCGCTACATCTCTACTAGTGTGGCCAAGGCTTTAGAATTAAAATTAGTTTTTATTTATATATACTACTAATATAAGAAATTAAAAAGATTTAAAACTTTAAAAATGTCATCGATGATGACGATGAAACAATACTGACTCCATTTGTATGTATTCCTTGATTTGATAATTTTATAGGGATTTGGGTAAATTTAATTTTCTATAATAGTTATAATCTTTTTGCATGACGATAAATTAGGTATATTGTTTGTTTAAATTTATTATAAATTTTGTATTTCTTATTTTACTTTTATTTCTTCTATTCTTTGATTTAACCTTCAATTTTGTTAGAGAATTTTTTTAAATTTTAAATTCTTTTGTAGGACAATTTTGTCCTTTAAAACTATGACTTCTATGAAATAAATGGGGGAAAAATTAAAGCAATAATAATACTTATCTAACTTCATTACGGAGGTGAGGAATTGATCTTATCCATTGATATATAATAGCTGATGTCTCCTTTTTAAAATGACCTTTCACATAAGTCGATTCTCGAATCTCTTAAAAAAATGGTGGGCACGAATTATTATTTTATATTTCTTAATATAATAATTTTAGTTCATGTCTAAAATAAATCCATTGTTAAAAATCCAATCAATAATAAAGACTTCAGATATTTCTAAAATATATTTTATAATCTTATTTAAGTAGACATTTCAACCGAAGTAGGTTTTTAGCAGGTGAAGTTGAACACGGCGAAGACAGTAGGCTAAACACGCATTGCAATCTTTTATGGTCCTCTTCCTAGTTTCAACAAAGCCCTGGTATCTTTCCGACGAGGGATTCCCCGAAATAATAATAGACCTACAAGGAATTAGAATTTCAAATACGTATATGTTTACCTGGAGCAAATGACGTCACGTTTCAATTAAAGCCTTTTATGTTACGCGGCAGTTTACACAGGTTCGACTGACTTTCATTTTAGAATTTTGACATTTACCAATGAACCGAATTATAGAAATATGAACATCAATAAAACCTTATTACTCAGCAAAAAAACGAGGAAAGAAAATTTGTCCACTGATATATGGTTAAATTTTGAATTTTTAAATATATATATTTTTTTTATTCATAAAGTGAATTATATATATTAGCTCTATATAGGTATAATTTGTGGTAAATCATATAGAATAAATTGCAGGATTAGGTTTGCGGTGAAGGAAAAAAAATATACTAAGTTGAATTAATTATCAATGCGTAAATAGTTACTGGTTAATTTTCCTTGTAACTTTATCAATTTTATTAACTCAGCAATGAGTGTATTATATGCTGATAGATTTTCCTTGTAGCTATCAATTTGAATCAAATGGCGTATTAAATATTTTTTAGCATTGATGATAAGTATGTTCTCCAACGTTGTTCCATTGATGGATACTAACCAAAGCTGATAATTCGGCATCCTGAAGTAATTGAAGTGGTCGAAACGGGATTATATTAATTATTATTACTGTTATTTAACAATTAAGTAGCTCAATCAAATATATTATATTTGATAATTTTTTAATGTATTGTTTGTCAATGTTATATGAATTTACTTAATTTTTATTGTTTCTTAGTTGTACTTGTTTATTAAATAAATTTGGCACTTATTTGCTTTATCACCCCTCTTGGTTCTAAACAATATTCTGCCTGACAATAATAGTCTCAAAGGTTTGTGTGTTTGTCTCCCCAAGACATTGAGACTCCTGATGCATATTACGCTATTTTAAAATCGGGTCTTATCACGTCTAAGACTAAATCTTATACAGAAAAATGTAGGACAATTAGTTCTACAGTTTTCTTAGCGTATAATTAGTATTCCTTTGTCATTTATTAATAGTTAATTAGACTAAGGAATATTATCACGTATATACTAATACTATCTAAATATACCTAATAACTTATCTAAATAGATATCTGATCTAAATTAATTTACTTAATTTTACTTGTTTTTCTTAATGTTTGTTTTTGATTTGTTGGTCTTCAAATAAATATACATAATAACTTTTCTAAATAGATATCTGATCTAAATTAATTTACTTAATTTTACTTGTTTTTCTAAATGTTTCTTCTTGATTTGTTGGTCTTCAAATAAATATACCTAATAACTTATCTAAATAGATATCTGATCTAAATTAATTTACTTAATTTTACTTGTTTTTCTAAATATTAAAACATTCCCGTTACCACGAGCTTAACGGCTTGTAGTTATATATTTTTAATCAATTTTAACATTGAGATAATTATAATTTTTGAAATTAAATTGTTGATTTTGGATACTTTTTTGTAACCTCGCTTTTGCTGTTTTATAATTGTACTTTGTTTGAAAAATATTTCATATATAATGTCTTTTAATCTGCAGGAATATATTGCAAAAGAAATTGTCACATGTTTGAGCTAATAATTTATTTTAACCGTCGCTTGTTTGGAAAAATGTTTTTTTTTTTAATTTTTTATTTCAATTAAACCCTTTTTATTATGTAGAAACATGATTTGACTTTGTGATTTGAATATCAATAGGTTTTCCTCGAATTCAAATCATCGCACCTTATTTGGAGATAATTTTGAATTTATTTTTTGTTTTTTAACAATGACGTCATTTGTGCATATACAAATGTGAGGGTCGCAGCTAATTAGATAATAATGAGTCATTTCAAACCTTTTTTATTATTGTTAATAATATAATCTTTGAGCTAATAAATAAAAATACCTTGTTATTTTGAATAATTATTCAAAAATTAATTAATTAATGATCAGAGTCTGGTTTATCATTGTTTAAATAAAATTAAGATTTGCTATATTGAGGCAATGTACACAAGGTGTGATTTGATTTCACAGTTTTTTGGTATCAATCACTTACTTATTACTTGATATTTTTTTCACTCTACTAAATAGTCTAGAGTTTGTAACATTAGAGATTTGCGTAAAAAATAGGTCCGGTAAATACGAAGAAAACTTTTTTATTTATAGGTACGTATAATAATACTGAATTTAATTCCTATATCATCAAACTTAATTAATTATTTAAAAAAAAAATTAGGTATATTGAATTTTATGAAATGTTGAACAAGTGTTTCCTTAACGTTTTTAGGGTTTCTTTGGTAAAACAAAAAAGAAGAAGGCCTTACAGTTTCGTTTCTGTATCTGTAACTGTACAGTTTCAATAAATTTAGAATCAAATGAGATAGAAACATGAAAATTTCCAGTATTTAAAGATCGTTTTGACGCCCAGACAGGAACAATACAGCTAACTCAAAATTATCGGCTGTTAAAATCCAAAATGACCAAAATCTAATTTTGAGTGGGAGCATCAAATGAAAGGGTTTAAAGAGTAGATTACAAAAACATATATGACTTGTAAGAAATTATTTAATTTTCCACGCCATTTTGTCAAAAATTGGCGTGTTCCCGCCCGCGCCCTAATACCAGATTTCTGATGTTACTAAATGGAGCGGCGGTCCGCTGAGCCATAGAAAAAAATTAGAATAGCAATTTCATCTCATTAACTAGTCCTAGAAAAATTGATTTTTTTTTTCTCTGCTCATTAATAATTTCATGCTCACAATACCAACGAAACCAAAGTCAAAAATAAAATCCTAAATGTGATGAAATTAAAATTAATGAAAAAACGTTGTGATATTTTGAAAAATCTTCCCTTAATTTTTGCCCCACCAAGATATAATAAAGGTTTTGTTTTATGAATCAAGTAAATATATTAGATAAGTTTAGTAGATGGTTTTTAATTAAAATACATAAATAAATAAAATATATTAACAGCAATGATCGACTAATTTGAATATAACATAATTTTAGCCAAATAACAATTAGGTTAGAGTCATTTATTGAGACAAAGTATAAATTATCGTCTGACAAATATTATTAGTAATATTAAATTAAATTAATTGTTTACCTGTTACTAAAAGAGAAACAGATTATAAATATTAAATAAGTATTCAGTTACTTAAATATTAAAATGATAATACCAGTTGTAATCTTATCACTGGCATTATCAGAACATATCCTGCTATGGTATAAGGCCTTGATAATTTTCCCATACTTGAATTATTTATAATGCTAAAATAACTATCTTAATTTCTCTGTTCATAATTTAATTAAAGTATTATGAGCAATGCAAATATGTACAAAATATTATGAGTAATTAAAAAAACAATGTTTAATCTTCTAATAAAGGTAAAGAAAGCTATTCTATGTATGAACTTTGAATCTAGAAGCAATTCCATTCAGTAAGTTCTCATATTTTTTTCTTTATAAATATAATACAATGGTATTTAATTTATTTTAATATAATAATCATTTATTATTAATACATTTTTCCTACAGTTGACCGATAAAATGTTATCGCTCTCAAAATAGTACGCAAAACAGCAGATACCTGATGCACTTACTACTACTTTACCGCACTCGTTTTACTTTACCGCACTCGTTTTACTTTACCGCATTCATTTTACTTTACCGCACTCCAGTGTTCCAACTTACGAACATAAAGAACTTAAATCTAAACAAAGATTAAATAATCCAAATTATAATAATAATAACAATGACAACTAATGATTATTTTTAACTAACTACGATTTAAACAATATACACCAAATATAAAAAAGTTAAGATAGACAATCTGAAAAAAAACCCAAATGTGATGAGTAAGTTTTATTATGAAAAATGATAAACAGTACTTGGTCAGGTTTGCTGAATCAGGCAAAAAAAGGCAACATTGGCTATAAACAGAACTTAGCCGTCGTTTTTACAATTATTAATGAAATTGTTAAATTGCACTCTGTCCGCGAGACAGTTTGCGACATTCATCGGTTGGAATTTGAAATTGCATCGAAGCGACGAAGCAAGTGCAGACTGGTACAAGGACGTTTCTTCTGTTGCTGTTGCAACACTGTGCACTTGCTTTGTTGCTTCAACACCATATCTGGTTTTCAAGCGGTGAATGACGTTTTCGTATCAGTGCGCATTCTCATTCAATGATCAAACTTCACTGCACAAATTCTTCACAATTGTGTTTTTACACTGGCATAATTGCATTGAGTAATAAACCGACAATGTAGAATAAAAATGATCAAGTTTATAGCTTACGGAGAATTGATAATAGAATAAATTAGTATCCTGTACAGATGTAGGAACTGATTAAGTTTTCTTCCCACATTATCATTCTTATGAACCCGTTAATAGATTAATATACTAGTATGTACAACTCAATAAGTAATTAATAATAATTATTCATATTAATAATTAATTAATAATAATTAATTCGTAGCATTGATCTATATGAACTACAGTTTAGATGCTGTTTTATGTGACATTTAATTAGTGTCTGCTTGTTGATCACATTACTACTTGTCACTTGTCTGTTATTATTTTATCTTTATATCTTGTTCCGGTAAAATCGGATTGTACGTGCCCCCACTTTGAGGTTAGGTGATAAAATCCCGCATATTAAATTAAAAACCTTAATTTTGTGTACCCTTGAATTTACTATAGCCGCTCCGCACCGCTTCGCGGTGCTCCGCTCATTTTCTGAAGAAAAACAACCCTCCTGTGTATAAACCAGGTAGAGGTCCAACTCGAAGAAATCTCCAGGGCACGTACAATCCGATTTAGCCTCTTGTTCCTATGTGTAGACATGTACTTTTAATCCGGGTTGCTTCCCCCTTAGATGCTTTATATCGTAGACATATAACTGTGTTTACACTTAATGAGTAAGTGATGATGTCTTTTTTTGACATCCACTTTATTTTAATTAGGGATTTGGAATACTTTATGTTTTTAAAGTCTTTGTACTCGAAAAAGTTGTTCGAAGATAACTAATAATAGAGTGTAGACGTTAATTATTATAAATCAATTTTATGTTAACTAAGTTGGATTGAAAAAATGATAAGTGAAAACTTAAGTATTGTTGGTATGAAGAAAAGGGACAACAAAAAAAAGCACTAGAAAACAGCTGGTTTTATTATGTCAAGTGCTATTGTGGGGGGAGACTGTATACGATTACGATAAATGTGATTCGTATTTTTGTCATTGTTGCACGAAGGAACACTAAAACAAAAGTTGTCTATTCGGAATTATTAATGTTAAAGGAAAAGCTTGTGGAAAAACGAAAAAGAAATGAAAAATATCAGCTGATTTCGTAGTGAAATTTATCGGGGCGAGGGTGGTTCTATTGGTAGCACTGTTGGGAGAGCTAGTGTCGGGTTAGGTCAGGGCATTTACCCAGTCTCGAGCTGCGGGTCGGGTTGGAAGGGTAGGCCATGGGTTAGCTGGAAGCCAGCTGTTGTAGAGTGGACGGCACCCTACACCGTATCTCATTCAAACATTTCCATTTAGCTTTCTTCATTTCAACCGAGCGGAAAATTCATTGTATTGCTGCCATTGGTCGGGACATGCGGCAGATATGCACTCTTCACGTCGACAAAGAAGGAGTCCTTCCCCGCGATACAATGCAGGTCCTTATTGCCCCCCTATTTTCTTTTGAACTTAACTTTCTTTTCCAATATTATTACATACTTTACAACTATGTTTCACTGATTTTTTTTTTAAATTACTATTTATCTCTCTTCCTGCTTTGTAAAATGTCTTTCACTAAATTTTTCTGAGGGTCTAAAGTTTCAGAGTTATTTATTGATATTCTAACCTCAGAGATTTCTTTCGAAATGCAGAATTTTCTGAAAAAAAAAAAAAAAAACTTATCGAAATTATTTTCTTTTATCTCTCTACTTTTACTAAAATTATTAAATTATTATTTTACATAATTTGATAATTCTAGTTTTAATACACACACACACAAACACACACACACACACACACACACACACACACATATATATATATATATATATATATATATATATATTTATAAAACTCTTTCTACTACTAATGACGATCGGTAATTGAATATTTTTAAGATAAAAAAAACGGCGTGAAGGATACAAACAAATATCAGTATGGTTATTTTTTTTGTCGATGATTACTTTCATTAAGAAAAAGGTGAAAATACGAATCCTGGATCCCAACTTTTTTTTCTAAACATACGAAGTTTTTAGGGATGACAAATATGTAACTCTAAGTTTATACTTTTCTTATAGTATAAATAATTATTTAAATTTTCCAGAATTAGAAAATTAAATATATTTTTATTTAATTAATTTTTTAAGCTTTCAGTGATTTTTTTTTTTTTTAAATGAACATTTTTTTCGGAACACATCAAATATCTATTACATATGGCGTCTTTTTTTATGTGTGACAGGCATAATATACTTGTTACTTATTTACTTATTTATTTTATGATAAGTAGGTAACTTACCATTTTATTTTAACTAAAGAATACTTCAGCAGTCTGAATTACAGTATATAGATACTTAGGTACTTCTTTAGATTGTTACTCCCCTATGTTTTTTTAGAATATAAATGACTTTGACTAAATAACTATTAACACAAAGGGATGTTTAGTACAATGTATTTTGGGACAAAGTGATATCACACTGCGGTTTTTATATAGGGGAATAACAATCTAAAGAAGAACATTCCGTATACCATCTTTAGACTGTTACTCCCCTCTGTTTGTTTTTTTATAAAGGGAGTAACAATCTAAAGAAGTGCCTATACTTATGGTATATGGAGACTGCTACGCAATGAGTACAATTTTTATCGTTATTTCATTTAGTAAATTTAAGTAAATTAGAAATTTATTTATTTGATTAAAAATGAATATATTTTATAACAACTATGTTCCGTTTTTGCTTATTATAAATCCATTTTTTTATTGTAGCATTGTACTTGGGGGGAAAAAATGTCCCTTGTAAATACGGTATTTTGAAGCTAAATAATTGTATGGTTAGAACACCTGTTTTGGGAGTTTAGATTGTCCCTCTGGATAATATTGATTGTCAAATTAAGATGGAACATTTTGTCATGTTTCATTCGTTATTTCACTTAACAATGACTTATTTATATCTTTTTCAGTTCTATCTAACCTTATTAACGGAGGAATTAGGAGGTACAAATAAAGCAATTATAAGAAAATATCCTTTATAACAAAAATAAAAGAAAAGTAATAATTATTATTTTAAAATGATAAATGTTTATGTTGTTGTAATCTTTATTAAAAAAAAAATCTAACAAAAAACATTTTTTCTACAGTTGATTATCGGTCAAGTGGTTGTTATCGCACTCAAAATAGTACGCAAAACAGCAGATTCCCGCCCTTACTACTTTACCGCACTCGTTTTACGTTACCGCACTCCAGTGTTCCAACTTACGGACATAAAGAACTTAAATCTAAACAAAGATTAAATAATCCAAATTATAATAATAATAACAATGACAACTAATGATTATTTTTTAACTAACTACACGATTTAAACACTATATATCGAATATAAAAATGTTAAAATATAAAACAGGTAAAGATAGATAATCTAAAAAAGATAAGTTTATTTTTTTAACTAACTACATGATTTAATTACTATACCTATATCAAATATAAAAAAGTAAAGATAGACAATCTAAAAGAATCAAATGTGATGGGTGATGAGTAAGTGTTATGATGAAAAATAATAACAGCACTTGTTCAGGTTTGCTGAATCAGGCAAAAAAAGAGGCAACATTGGCTTTAACTTTAAACAGAACAGCTGGTTTAGTGGATATTGTAAAACTTTATACATTTTGATGAACAACACTCTATTATTTTATATTTTATTTACAAATTAAAAACTAACTGTAGGAAAAATGTGCAACTCGAGCTTAAAGTGTCTGCTGCACTCGAGAAACCTTTCCACCCTCGCCTTCGACTCGTGCGTAAATATCTCTCGTTGTTAGGTACGGTCAATTCAACTATTGTAGGTTTCTGTACAAAGTACGAGAAGAAACCTTTTATATAACGGTTCTGTCTGTCCGTTGGCTTGTTTCAATTCATAAACTACTTTAGCTAGGAACATGAAATTCGGCACACTGGTGCATCTCGGCATTTGTGACAACTGGGCACATTTTAGAGTTGTTACACTTAATATTTCCAATATGGCCAAATATGGCGGGCGAATAAAAAAAATTGTTTAGTCACCATGACATGTTAGAAATCAATTTAAAGGTCTTGAAGTGTAGAAAAACAATATGCAACTATTAAAATTTTTAACTTAATATTTTCAAGATGGCGGCCAATATGGCGGGTGACTAAGAAAAACGTTTTTAGTCACCATGACATGTTACACATCAATTTAAAGGTCTTAACGCGTAGAAAAAGATTATGCAACTACACTTAATAATTATAACTTAATCGTACCGAAACCGGCGATTATCGCCTCACGTACTTACGTGAAGCGCGCCTTACTTGTTTTAACAATATCTCCGACATCGAATTACATAAACAACAAACCAAACAACACACGAAGACTACCTAAAGTAATCTGGATTATTGTAAGAGCCTTACATGAATCACTAAACCAAAGTCTGGAGTAGTTAAGGTCAAATATATAAGTTTTAAGTTAAAGTAGGTAGTATAAAGGTATTCTTCGCCATAGGATGCCTTTATTTTCTTATGCCATCTTATTTGTTGTTCCTCTTTCCCTCTTTTTTTTCCTTGGAACCCAATCTAAGTATTTATTGATACGAGCATATTTATGTGAGGTAGGAGTAGATAAGGAAGCTTCCTCTGTTATCGACACAATGTAATTTGTCTTGGCATCTGTCGTGTTTCAATTTCTCTTATGCATTTTCTAGATGTTCATATTTAAAGATATGGTGGCATACTGTTAATATACTTGTTTTTTTTTTGTCATCACTCAAAAAACATTAATAATATTTACAAATTATAAACAATTTCACTGCAACATTTTTAATTAATTCGTTAAGAAAATATTTACATTTTATTCTTCTCTTTTCTTATAATGAGTTATCGGTTAATTACTTCGGCTAAATCAGCATCAAAAGATAGAAATAAATTGGCCAAGTATACGCTTTCATTTCAGCACACACCAATAGGAGGCATGAAAAAAGGTGTCTGACTAACATCAAGCTGGATTTTTGTGTATAAGTAAATATTTTGGTGCCTTTTAAGAATATGTGTTCGGCTATAATATTTTCGTCTGCGGGACATAGCAAGGCAATAGGCATTGAAAAAAAAAAAAAAAAAAAAAAAAACCGGTGGAGAGCGGCCATGTCCCCTCTCTTTTTGGTGGACAATGTGATTTTCATGATCCTGAGTACTAACTTAGTAGTCCAAAAATCAAGTGATGGTACTTTGTCACTTAATAGGTGACCTTTTTTGATTTTGAGTTCAATATTTGACTAACTATCATAAACTTGATTTTTGATACTCTGGATCATGAACATCGCATTGTTCACCAAAAAGGGCGGGACATGGCCGCTCTCCACCGGTTAGTTTTTTTCAAATTCCTATTGCCAAGCTATGTCTCGCAGACGAACTTAACCGACCAAATCTTCTTAAAAGGCACCAAAAGATTTACTTATATACAAAATTCAAGCTTGCGATGGTTAGTTCTTTCTCACAATTTATGCGACGCATGAAAAAAGCTTTTTTTTAAGTTTTTTTGTCGACTTTTTAAAAATAATAGCTTAATTTTAATTTAAGTAAAACAGCAGACCTATCAAAATGAACCTTGATTTAATTCTATAAGAACCACTTACTTTGTGTTCATGTAGACAATTTAACCGCTATTATACAAGAGAAGTTATGAAATAAACAAATTAAAAGTGATAGTTAATATTTATAGTACGAGTCGATATTGTAAGAAAATTAAATAATTCCTTAAAAAGCCATTGTCAATTTGATTAAATCTTTCTTAACAATTTTATTATTTTCTCTTTAGCTAAGATGATAGTTTTAGGTTTCTGCACAAAGTACAAAAAGAAACCTTATATAACGGCTCTGTCTGTCTGTCTGTCCGTTGGTGTCTGTCCGTTGCTTGTTTTAATTCATATACTACTATAGCTAGGAACATGAAATTCGGCACACAGATGCATCTTGACATTTGAGACAACTGGCCACATTTTGGATTTTTCACACGTAATATATTCAAGATGGCGGCCAATATGGCGGGCGAATAAAAAAAGTTCTTAGTAACTATGACATGTTATACATCAATTTAAAGGTCTTGAAGTGTAGAAAAAGAATATGCCATTATTTAAATTTTCAAGATGGCGGCCAATATGGTGGGGGACAAAACATTGTTTTAGTTACCGCATAACATGTTATACATCAATTTAAAGGTCTTAAAGAGTAGAAAAAGAATATTACTATTATAATTAGTGTAATTATATTACACTTAATAATTTTAACTTTAATGTACAGAAACCGGCGATAATCTCCCCACGTACTTACGTGAAGCGCGCCTTTCTTGTTTCAAGTTACAAAAGTTGCGTGTGCTGGTTAGCGTAACTTTAGTCGACTGTGTAAGTGTTAACGATGCAAGGAAACTATTTGAGGTGATCGTTTTTGTTTTTTTATTTATTTTTCCTGGCCTGAACTGAACAAGGTATTATCGTAAATACCTCGCTGCTCAATATCTTTCCGAGAATAGCTTTTTCCCGTCTTTCTTCTCCCAAACGTTTTTATTTATCTTTACTCAGCCTTTATGTGAAGTAGAAAGGTTCGGACTGGATTGTAATTTGCACTTGAAATTTATTTTTTGAAGCCTTGTCTCGGATAAGAAAGTAAAACAAAGAAACAAGATTGTGTTTCTAAAGAGTGCACTTCAATTTCACATTTCTTTGTATTTTTTTGTTTCTCTCATTGTATTACACTAGGTCATTATTTTGTGTCGTATAATATCAGCTGTAGAGATAGTTGGTGATTGTCTTTATTATGTGCAAACAAGCACTTAAGAAGAGTTAAGGACTTGTTTTATGTTTTACTGTAATCACTGAGTTTGTGCTTGAAGAGGAAATAGTGTGAATTCTACCTCTGGACAAACCCATATTATTAATTTCTCTATTAAACGGACATTTCATACACCAAATCCCAGCTTTTCCCACTTTTAAATATAACAATAAAATAAGAAAGACTTCGCTTTAAACCCGTGCAGTTCTCGTAATATTCCAGGAGATAGCGTGCTATAAGAGTGTCTGACTAACATCAAGCTAGAATTTTGTGTACTTGTTAATCTTTTAGTGCCTTATACTTATAAGAATATGTAGTTAAGTTTATCTGCAAGACATAGCTTGGCAGTAAGCATTTGAAAAAACCAAACCCGTGGAGAGCGGTCATGTCCCGCCAATTAAGGTTACAATGTGATTTTCATGATCCTGAGTACAAAATTAGTTAGTAGACCAAAAATCAAGTTGATGTTAGTTTGTCCCTTGATATAGGTTAGTTATTCAAATATTACTCCAAATCAAATATTACTCCAAATCGTATTAAGTAGTTCTAACCGAGGTTATGACTTAAATTGATTAAAATTCAACGAAAAAATTGATCAGTAAATGTTTGAAGATAAGCTAACTATAAATTGTTCGATTTTGAGGTTTGTTTTATCGTTTAAGATCTATTTACCATAGAATCTCTCATTCAAGTATAGAATCTCTCATATAAGTTTTATCAACTTGAAAAGTTTTAGCTAAGAATAGTTTTCTGGCTTAAAAAGTTTTTTCTGTATAGATTTTCCTCGTAGTATATTTTCAAGTGCATATTTCATCCATTTACTTATAGACATTTTACCATGCAGTTAAAATTCCACAGCTGGATATATATTTATGGTTCTTAAACATAAGTTTCTTAAAGCTATTGGGAGTTTGTTAATGTGTCTTATTAGAATGGATATAGAAGGCCAGACATAGATTATTTTAGGGTATTATTTAAGGTTACATCGATATTTAAGGGACATCGATAGCTAAACATCGATGTTTTCTATACATCGACATCGATCTTCCAACCCAACGAGAAAAAAAAAAGTCGCTGGCTTGATGTTTTAAGTTCGATACATCGATGTTTTCGATACATCGCCATCGATGTCCCAATCCTAGTACAGCTGTAGTATGTATACATATATTGAGGTGCTACGAAATAAAGTTTTGTTTTTTAACATGGATGTTTTAGCTTTGAGGTACAGAAGAAATTTCTTTCTCGCAAAGCAACGACATGAAATGTGTAACGCTTTTAAATATCGTGCCAGGAAGTTAGAATATGGTAGGAGGTGGAGGTAGATTGGTTTTTCCTTGTATATTCATTGTAGTACCATATTTCGCCGATGTAAGTTCTAAATTTTATATAAAATGATATCAGAGCTCCTAGCGGACCAAATGGTTATCAAAATGGATTAATGTTTCATAATTTCACACCTTAAGATCCATTTACTATATCAATTAGACAAATGTATACTGATTTACTGGTCCACCTCACGGAAAACCGCTACCTTGGTTTGCACCTTGACCGGCGCGTTTGGCCTGTGTACACCACACAAAACTGAAACGACCGGACGGTAACCGACCCTACAATTTTTTACGTTGACTTCTACACCATACATCTAAACTCAGTATACACATAACAAATTACTCATTTATAACACCACAATTGGGCCCATATGATCATATTTTATTGAATTCTGGGGTTGCACCATGCGTTCCAAATCCTATCGTATCCAGTCCCTACATTCCAAAATCCCAAGAAGAATAGTCCACGCTCCTGTCTATGTTTCCAGCTTCATCCTTCACAACGACTTTAAAGTCCCCTTCGTCCATGACCTAGCCATATCCTGATAGAAATCCTTCCATGACTACATATCTCACCACCCCAATCCTTTAATTCACAATCTATCATTGCCATTCATTCCTGGAAATCCTCCTCGACGTCTAAAGAGGCAGCTACGTGTTTTTTTTAGAGCAATGCAACTTCTAAGTATATGTAATAATTAAAACTAATATCTGTGAGTACTGTTAACGGACAGTTCCTCACTTCAAGCCAATTAATTCTTGTAAAAACATACATCAATATTGATTATAACATGAAAAATTGTGTAGTTGCAATTTTCTAATAAAAACTAAAAACCAAAAAAAAAAAAAATCGCTGAATGCATTGAAATTTCGTTTTGTGAATTCAACGCTCAAAAACGTATCTATGATTCAATGTTTTTCCACGAAATGGAGGATGAGTATTATTTTCAAATATCGCTTTCCATGTTAATTCTATTGTTATGTATCATGTTGTTACAACAGTTGGTCATTTTCTCTTTTGTTTTGTTTAAGATTTTGTTGAATTATGGAAACTATTTGTTATGCCCGAGTTCTATGTTTTGATGAATTAAGAAAAAACAATTTATTATTGGATAGTTTTAACATTTGAAACTTATCATCCACTAAAATGATGTAGATAAATTATGCATGGTATGCTGTTTACTTCACCAAATATTTTATGCATTATACCGATACCGATAATGTATAAAGAATTATATATCTGATAAATTATTTTATCGATACCATATCGTCTTTATATTACTAAGAAATATTACTTGTTAAACTTTCCTTACCCACTTAATGTCAACGATTAATCGTTCCAAATTATTTAACGATAAATAGCTTGGGCAACTGCCAACTTTTTCTTTCTGCTTACTAATTTACATCTATTTATCGTTTACCGATAATTTCATTTGATTACTAAATATCTGTCCGATAATACTATTTCTAACTTTCTTACTAAGTAAATAATAATTACTTCGTCCTTTGTTTTAGGCATTTCCAATTTGTTTCGGGGATTTCGCGGTTTTATTTAATGTTTTGCTCAACACTTTTTTTGTAATCACGGGACCTCAAAACGTGTAAATACATCAGAATAGAGAATTATCGCCGTTTTTACAATACCTCCTCTTTATAGATTTAGTTTTAAACACTAAAATTATTGCTCTTCTGTCAGAGAAAGTGTTGATATTGTTAAACTTACTGAGTTATAATTAGTCAGATGTGTTTAGAGGTATCATCGTTGAACTTATTGAGCTATAAATAGTCAGAGGTGGTTAGTGGTATTATTGTTGAACTTGAGTTATAAGTCTGAGTTGGTTAGAGGTACTGTTGAACTTACTGAGTTATAAATAGTCAGAGGTGGTTAGAGGTATTATTGTTGAACTTACTGAGCTATAAATAGTCAGAGGTGGTTAGAGGTATTATTGTTGAACTTACTGAGCTATAAATAATCAGAGGTGGTTAGTGGTATTATTGCGCACCAAGTGGTATTATTGTTGAGCTTGAGTTATAAGTCTGAGTTGGTTAGAGGTATTGTTGAACTTACTTAGTTATAAATAGTCAGAAGTGGTTAGTGGTATTATTGTTAAACTTGAGTTATAAATAGTCAGAGGTGGTTAGAGGTGTTACTGTTGAACTTACTGAGCTATAAATAGTCAGAGGTGGTTATTGGTATTATTGTTAAACTTGATTTACAAGTCAGAGGTGGTTATAGGGGTATTGTTGAACTTACTGAGTTATAATTAGTCAAATTGACTTTTATTATATATATATATATATATATATATATATATATATATATATATATATATATATATATATATATATATATATATATATATGTGTGTGTGTATGTGTGTGTGTGTGTGTGTGTATGTGTGTGTGCGCGTGTGTGTGTGTGTATTTGTATAAACATAAACATGTTTAAAAAATAAAAGTGACCAAGAATTATTTATAACTTTACAGGAAACCTAAATCTATATAAAGCTGTCATCACCAATTTATTCTTGAGACCTTGTTATTCACATATTAATTTACCTATTTTTTATTTATTTTTTTATTTATTATTTATTAAAATAATTATAATCTTTGCTATTAAGTGGCTTTAGAAGACTTAAAATTATTATTACATCTTTAAAATGCACCTTTTTCGCGTATTACAAGTTTTAACTCCTTGAATGAATGACCTAACATATTGTCCAAGATATTGACCTAGTTATTTATTGTCCAATTGAGTAGGATTACTTATTTATGACACTGATAAAATTAAAATTAGTTATCATTTATATTATTAAATTTATTCTGAACAATTCTATTTTTTTCTTTTGGGACCGTTTGTTTATATAATTGTTTGATTATAAGAAGAAAAATTTACAATTGAAATTGAGTGATTACTTAAATATGTATATTTATTCGTGTTAGTTCAGTTTAAAAAAATAAGATTTTTCTATTATGTATCTATGTCTGTCTGTATGACTGGTTATACATAATTGTAAAGCACAGAGTTTTCAGTATATATGTAGTTAGGGGGAGGGGTCGGGCTCGTAGCCCCCATATTGATCCGGCCTCAGTAGAGAGCCTGCCCCCCTCGACTTTGCCTTGAGCCCTCCCCTCAACATCACTCCTGACCTACCTCCCACTCCCACCCTCCGGTACAAAACCGGGGGGGGGGGGAGGGTTCCATAACTCTTACAAGATTTAAGAAATTCCCAGAGTCAAGTTTTTTTTTTACCTTTTGACTTGACGTGTTAAGTAAAGTTGAATTTTTTTAAGAAGATTTTAGGGGGAAGGGGGACTTAGAGATGAAGTGACTTGTTATCCAAGTATTAATAATTAATTCAAAAATGGTTAATGTGGTAGGCAAGAAAAATGTTACTTCAATATTATAATATTACTAAACCTGAATAATAATCATGAGGCAAACGTGATCAGTTTAATGTGGTATAACCACATGCCATATATATTTCTTTCAGACTGATTTCAATCACATAAATTACTAATATAATTTCTAAAGGTGCCTTCAGGGGTAATAAAACGATGTTTAAATTCTTTAAAAAAGGTGATATTTCATCCCTTGTTTGGGATATTCTCAACCCTTCTTGAGTTGCCTGCTGTTCCTCTCATAATAAACAAATAAAAGTTACTTCTTTACTGTAAGTAAAGTTGTCAAAAATAATAAGGTCAACCTAGGAACAGCCTGAAGCTGAGTCTCTAGCGACAGTTGCTAGAGCTCGAGGACTCCGCTTCAGGCTGTTCCTAAGTTGACCTTATTATTTTTGACAACTTTACTTACAGTAAAGAAGTAACTTTTATTTGTTTATTATGAGAGGAACAGCAGGCAACTCAAGAAGGTTTGAGAATATCCCAAACAAGGGATGAAATATCATCTTTTTTTAAAGACTTTACAAATCGTTATATTACCCCTGAAGACTATATAAAATATAAAGGGACAGTAACAAAGAGAAGGAAAAATGAATAAATTGCTAATCTTGTGAGCTCCAACTTAGTAATTCAAATGGAATGTGGTTGGCAAAAAAAAAAATGTTACTTCAATATTACAAACATGCGAATAACTCATGTGGCAAACGTGATCAGTATCGCATAACCACATACCTATATTATTTCTCTCAGACCCATTTAAAGCATTTAAATTAGTCAAACTTAGTAATTCCAATAGAATGTAATGGGCAAGAAAATATCACACTTGAGCCCGTAAGAATTAGTTGATTATAAATAATCACTAATCTTAACTATAATCACTATTATAATATATGATTGTCAAACCATAATTATATCAGTTGATTGTCAAACCATAATGACACATCAGTTGATTGTCAAACTACATACACTGATTTACATTAGTTGATTGTCAAACTATAATGATTTACATCAGTTGATTGTCAAACTATAATGACTTACTTACATCAGTTGATTGTCAAACCATTATAATATTTAACTCGAAGTGATTTTGTCCTCTTTATTATTATCTCATTGAGCAGATAGAAAACTAATTAATTAGATTAATAGTCAAACTTAATTGATTATTTTATTCCTTAAATCAATAACATAATATGAAAGTGAACTTTTTAAGCTTTAATTCAATATTTGGAGCTCCATATAATCTAAGTCTCAACACTTGAGGGGGATAGTAGTGTTCATTCAACTTATCCTCATTTCATTTTATTTAATGAAGTTAATAAATATGTATATATTTATAAAAATTAAAAAATTAATTTAAATCCTATAATAACAGAATTTAGATCCTATTGTAGCTCATTTAATAGTGTTTTTTTACTTTCTCATATAAAGAGAAAGTGTTGTGATGGCGCGAAAATTCGATTTTGAGATTTTGATGGATTTACACGTTTTGAGGTCCTCTGAGTCCAAAAAAGTGGTTTTTAAAAAATGTCTGTCCGTCGTCTGTCGTCTGTGCAGACGCCTGGAGCCTAAACTACTGGGCCGATTTTGACGAAATTTGGCATACACGTTCAGAAAAATCATACCCCGAGGCGAAATCGAGAAAATGATTTTTAGCTTTAAATTTGGGGGCGCTACCCCCCAAAAACTCTGCAAAAACATGAAAAAAAATTATTTCTCGAAAACGGTTCCGACGATTTTGATTAAACAATTCTAAAATGTAGTCCATTTGAATACGAATCCAACGATATAAGCCGTTTTCCCGGGAAAAATCTAGTTCCTGAGAAATTAGCTTAAAACGTGGACGGAGAGAGCCCGGGTTCGATTCCCCACCCAGGAGAAGTTATTTTTATAATAAATTTTGATGAAAAGTTCAATAATATTTAAATGTACATTTGAAAACTAATAAATGGAAACACTGGGCTAAGTAATTATAAAGTCGTATATGAGAAAGTTTGTCTGAGTTGTCTCAGACCGATTTTTTTTTTTTAAATTTAAAAATTGTTTAACAGGTGGTTGTTTACTTTTTGCTTTTGATTTTCACTAAAATCATATCCCAACAAAAACACTTAGGTAAACACTTAAGCCAAGTCTCGCGTAAAAAGTTGGGAGGTCATACGTGTAGCCAAGTAAGTTCTACTAGGTCTGATTTATCCAGTACAAGTAGGTAAATTATGTGACTGTCCCCCCTCTCTATTCTTTGTCCCTCACAAACACAAACATTTTCTTTTCCATATTAATCTACATGTTTAAATTTAAAAGCATTTTCTGATTTGGCAAATACGCAGCACAAAGAAGTTAAAATTAGATGCAGTGTCTTATACAATTTTGTATCCTCGTGCTGCGACACTAAAATTTAAATGTATTATTTGATTTGTTGTAGTTTAATAAGTTTATTAGTTTGTTAATAAGCGCTAGTAGCGCAAGTTTTAATTTTTGTTTAATTTTGAATAGGTGGATTAGCCTTTAGATAGCCAAAGAAACTCATGTTTGCGGATTTTTGAATTTTTATTAATAAACTAAATTTCTAGTTTCTAGGATTGCTAGAAGTGGCTTAGAATTATGATGAGTCAGTGACAAAATAACAAAACTTTAGGATCATATTATATCTTATAAACCAATATAGGTAGAGGTGTGAAATTTAAATTTCTGATTCAGTCAGTAATGAACTCTTACTTGAAATTAATTTTACATATATCTAAGTACATATCATTAATAAGATTATAGAGGGGGTCCAAAATGCCTTGAAATGGTTCCAGTAAAGGATAGTACGGCTGTGCTTGACTTGGCCGGGCCACGGCAGTGCCCCCTGATTTATTTTCATCAATATCTCGTTAACTCGATTTTTCCCGGGGAAATGGACTTATTACGAGTATGTTTAGATTACTATTTTAATGGACTACATTTACAGTTTATGGGTAGCGCCTCCAAATTCGGAGTTAAAATTTATTTCTCAATTTCACCTCGAGATTGATATATAACACTCTTCGAGTATACATTTTATATATATATATATATATATATATATATATATATATATATATATATATATGTACGTAGAGACTTCGACTCTGTTGATGATGGCGTTTAGCCGAAATCGGTCCATTGCGCCTCAGATCAGGCTAGTATCGACGTTAGGGAACTCACGAACTTGCTGTAGTAACTTACAATTTTATATATATATTCACACACACACACACACACATATATATATATATATTCCATGCGACAATCATTAAATAGTTTGTTCTTTTTTGTTATATAATCTGTTATTTAATAAGGTTTTTAAGAGGATTCAAGGGATTTTTGTTTTAGAAGAAACGTTATCTCTTATTGATTAGAACTTTGCCGTTTTTCTCAGAATCAGCTGTTGCATATTTTTTAAACGTCTGCAATAATTCATTTATTAATGGAGAGAAATAAAGCTTGTTTTTATATTATTATGCACATGAAAGAGTTTGGAATCTATTCAAATCAATTTTTATTTTCTTAAATGAAGAAAACGTATTCTGCGATGGCGTGAAAAATCGATTTTGATGGATTTACACATTTTGTGGTTCCCTGAGTAAAAAAAAGTGGTATTTAAAAAATGTTTGTCTGTCGTCTGTACAGACGGAACCTAAACTACTGGGCAGTTTGGACGAAATTTTGTATGTATGATCAGAATTATCATACCCCGAGGTGAAATCGAGAAATGAAGTTTAGCTCTAAACCTGGGGACGTTACCCCCCAAAAATTTTGAAAAAAGGTAAAAAAAAAATTATATCTCAAAAACGGATCCTACGATATTGATTGATATTGAAAAATTCTAAACTGTAGTCCATTTAAATACGAAACTAACGATATAAGCCGTTTTCCCGTGAAAAATCTAGTTCTTGATAAAAAAAATAGAGTGGAGAGAGGCAGGGTTTGATTACCCGCCAAGGAGAAGTGATTTTTTATGATAAAGTGTTTTATTTATTTTTATGATAAATTTAGATACAATGTTCAATAATAATTAAATGTACCTATGAAAACTAATAAATGGAAATCACTGAGCTAAGTAATTATGAACTCATATATAAGAAAGTTTGTTCATATATAAGAGTTATCTCGGACCGATTTTTGCTTTTCCTTACTTACTACTAATAGTAGGAAAAGTATTGTTTTCACCAAAAAATTTTTTTTCGAGATTTCAACAGAATTATCAGTTTTAGGTGTTTTTAAGACCTCCTGAGTAGTTTTCAGCATGACGTATGTATGTGTGTGTGTATGTGTGTTATCATCTTAGCGCCCAAGGTATTTCCTAGAGAGTTGAAACTTGGCAGAATAATCTGTCCTAACCTGTAGTTGTGCCGCCCGGAAAATCAACTTTTTCCGCCATCTTAAACCCAGTTTGCTGAGTCAGCAAAAATTTAAAAAAATCGTTATAAATCGAAAATGGTCCTTATCGAGTTGAAATTTGGCTCGAATGTACCTCTCTGTATGACAAACAAGCCCACTAAATTTCATTTTGATTTTGGCCGCCATTTTGAAGTTATACATTTTTGAATTTTTTAACTTTGACGGTTAATAATACTGAAATTATAAAAATAGGTTTTTGACATATAGCACATCGTTGGAACCGGAAAAAATGAAGGAACAAATATAAAAAAACCCGATGAAATCTATTAATTAGTTTAAAAGTTATAAGCGAATATAATTATTTATTAGTGCGATAATTTTGATGACGTCAAAGTTTGTTTACATCTGTCAAAATACCGCCAAACTTCAAATAATTAAAGGAGAAGCCACTTTAGTGGCCTCTGAAGTGAGGAAAAGTTCCGAGGTACCCCGTACCCGATTTTTTTTTATTATAGAAATGTTGCTTAAAGAATGGAATATAAAAATTTCAATGATTTGCTATAACGAGTACGAGTAAATATTGAAATCAAACAATGATAATTTATTGTTAATTATAATGTAGATTATATTATACTGTATTTGTGTGTCAACAAAGTAGTTGCGACGAGTGTATTTTATTCTTTGCACTGTTCTGGTTCACTCTTTTAAATAACAGTTTATTTAAAGCCACGTAATTATGATTCCTTAAACATTTACGGAAATTTGGTGTTGGAGAATTTTAGGCTTCTCAATGCCATTGAGCTGAAATAATTGTTTCTTCTGAATATAATTTACACCATACTAAACATGTGTAGCGTCCAATCTACTTATGTTTAATAATAGTCTACATATGTTTAATTATAACCTACCTATATACAATCTACATATGTTTAATAATAATCTACATATGTTTAGTAATAATCTATTCTTATGTACAATCTACGTATGTTTAATAATAATCTACACCTATACAATCTACATATTATGTTAAATAATAATAAACTTATGTACAATCTACATTGTTTAATAATAATCTACTTATACAATCTACTTTATATTTAATAATAATCTATATATATTTAATTATAATCTACATATGTTTAATAAAAATCTAAGTATGTTTAATAATAGGTTTTATTACGTATTAGTTTGTTAATATGTACTCATGATATACTTTTGTTGCTTTGAATTGATACAAAAATTATAATATAGAAAGTATTGCAATTGTATTCCTATAGAAACAATTAAAATGGTTAATTAACTATTAATAAACGGTTGTGTAGCAAATTCTTCTCAAATATTCACTTATTATTAAAAGGAATTAAATATATTTAATTAATTAATTAAAAAAAAAAAAAAAAAAAAAATATTTAAAATTAATTAATACCAATATTTACCCTCACACAATCAAAATGCATGAATAAAAAAGGATTTATTATATAAACTTAGTATAAAGTTTTTAGGGGCTTGAATTATTTTTAATTTAACCCTTATAATAGTTAGTTATAAAGTAATAATATTTTTAGTACTTATTCCTTTTACCTCTAGCTCTCCCTTGCTTAACCTTTTTTCTTGAAACAATCCTACTTTTACTATTTTAGTATAAGACCATAGACAATTTTCTAACCAAAACATCCATTAAGATTTAAGTTTAGCTAATATAGGATAGCGCCCTAGGTTTTAACTAAATAAAGAAAAGTTATTTTTTAATATTTCAGTTTAAAAAAAAAAAAAAAATCTTATTCAATTGTGGATTGATTTCTTCTTTAAATTCTATTTTTTTTTTATTAATTAATATTGTATACATTTATGCCTATTAATTATGAGCTAATTGTGCAGTACTAATAACAATGAGTGATAAATGCAATTAACCCTGTTTGTAGACGTTTTAAGCTTGTTGTAAAACTTAAATAGGCAACACTGTGTCAGCGAAATAAGTTTTTATCAATAGGTTTAATGACTTTTTGAAGGTTTTTGTAAAATGGTTGAAAAGTTTTTATTAAATTTAGCATTTTTATATTTTCTGGGACATGTATATATGTTTTCAATAACATTTTTTTTTTTTTTTACTGCTGCCATCAAAAATGTATGTTTAACAGAATGTCAATGTCGAGTGTGAGTTTTCTTATCAGTTAATGTGTGGGTGTTATATCTCCGGCTGATATTAGATTACTTCACACCAGAATTATAATTTAATAGAACTTTATTTATTGCTTCATTTCTTTTCTCTGAGTGTGTATTTTATTATGCAATAAATGAAACTATCTATAATCTGATAATGCTTTTGTATTAAATATATTTGAAAATCACAAAGCATTTAATACATCCTTGAGCTAATCTAACCGTAGTTATAGTTCATCCTGTTTTAATCAGGTCAGAACATAGTATTATATTAAAGGCCAGATAGCAAAATTTTAAAGTTATTTTTGTTGTCTGGGCTTTTTAAGTGTGAGCTAACACATTAGGTTTGCTCCAACCAAGCAGTGTATCGTCGTGGGCATGCGCAATGGATAGAAGCTGTTCCAACCCGACTTGTGACAGTGTTTCGTACCGTCCTCCAAACTGTTCCAACCCGCGCAGGGATCGTTAGCGAACCGTTTACTGTACAGTCCAAACGATCCCCTGACAATACCAAGTACTAGTTTGTATGACGTGCGCAGTTATGTCAATCGTCACAAATGTCAACAGAAAGGTCCCCTAACTTTTAGGTTCCCTTGAATGTTTATAATATAGTGAGAATTATAGTTCTAAACCTGTTCCAACCTGACATGATTTTTATCACAGTACAACGTTAGGTCATGGCGTATAAAACCTTTCATAAACGATTCTCGAACAATCTGTGGCACAATACAAAGGACGGTACAAATAGGGGGGTTAGAACAAACCTTATACTAATGATAAATCTAAGATATAAAATGGATGCGAGAAATGGCTAGTGTCTGCTGAGTCCAATAAAAGTTATTTCAGTCTGAAAAAAGAAAATTAAAACAATTATGACGTTACTCTGTTTAAATTTCAATTTTGATTTGAGATACAAACACAAAACCTGACGAATATATCAACAATATTTTCAAGGTGTAATATATCACACCAAGTTGTCATTTATAACCAGAGACCTTCAAATGCCTTTTTGCCATGGCGCCATACTAAAATGCCACATTTTGCCTATTTTTCGGTAAAAAGCCACATTTTGCCGATTTTCTGTAAAATGCCACACTTTTTGCCACATTTTGCCTTATTTGGGCCAAGTTCTGAGAAAAAAATAGAAATATTCTAATATCCTAAGGGGTTCTGCTACAACCCATAAAACCAGGTAAGATACGCCCTTGCAGGGCAGGATTCCAAGGTGCTGAGGATTCCCCAAGTGACGTGGATTCCTATCTTAGGGTAGAGACACACTTCGTCATTCGGGTAGCGCCACTCGAGAGGTGCTACCCAATCACCAATGAGAATAGAATGCAACCTACCACACGAGGTGGTGCCACACGCCGGGTAGCACCGTCCCTCTGTCTAGCCGCTACCTGCAGGTGGCGCCACCCGGTCAGCCCATTGTTTTCAATTGAACCCGTCAGACATTGCCATCCAAGCCACTGCCACTCAGTCCCCACTCCTTCTATCAAATCAGGGGCAAACTGCATCCCTCATATAAGTGTCTTTACTGGTCTGTTCTTCAATATTCTAAGCAATTCGTTGAATGTTCCACACGAAATTTGGCAAAAATTGTTACTGCCCTCTTTGATACGGGGTAGGTACACTGTATGAAACAAACTATAGTAGATATTATTTTTGTGTGCAAATTATTCGAAGAACCCAAAAATGCCTTTTTTCCTTCTTATTTCAACATAATGATATGCATGCACAGCTATCTCCTCCGGGTCCATTTCACGACTGCCCGAAAAAAGTAAAAACTCGGGTGGCGAAAAACAGGTGTCGGAAGCAAGTGGCATCAAGAAGGTGGCGCCACCCGGGTGGCGAAGTGTGTCACTGCCTTAAGGATTAAGAGCCACTAGCTCTAGCTCATCACTGCTCAATGTGGGTCATTGTAGGGTATTGTAAATACAGGTAAATTGTAATAATGTAGTTAATAGGACTCAAGCTACACGAGTTAATATCCCTTTTACAATGGAAAGGGGAAGGGGGGGGGGGATGGAAAGTTGAAAAATAAATGCCACATTAGCTAAAATAAATGCCACATTTGGCCAAAATAAGTGCCATATTGCCACACTTTTTAGTGCCACATTTCATAAAAATAAATGCTACATTTTGAAGGTCTCTGTTTATAACAAACAAAGTTACAGAGTCACATTGACATGTTCATTTCAAATTTTGATGTATAGTCACATGCAAGGGAGGTTTCAAAGTTTATAGAATCGACCCCAACAGGCTAATAGAGAATAGGAAAAGGTTTTGACTCAAGATTACTGGGTAATTTGATTCATCACAACTTGTGGTAACGAAGTCTAAAGATTTGTTAAGTATGTAGTGAGGACACTTCATGGCCCACAAAAATCCGAGCCCCATGATATTATCACAAAGCTTAATAAAAGTTGAGCTAACTTTTAAGGTTTTTTATCTTATAAATATTACTTAATACCAAAAAAACATGATATTTTGCTTGAATCTCTCTCAATCTTATTCGATGATTAAAATGTAATCTGTTTTGTTTGCTTAGGACAAGCTCAGACCGGGGAGACGGAGCTGGCCACAAAAATGCTCCAGATCCAGTCTAAGAGGTTCTACCTTGATGTTAAACAGAACAGGAGGGGTAGATTCATCAAAGTCGCTGAGGTAACAACATATTGTTATAACAAGAATTGAAATAAAATAAATAAGAGGAGTAGTCCTTACTATTCAGAGAAGTTAAGTTTCTGTTATACATGGATTTTTTTTTTCAGGGTTCTTTTAATCTTGTCCCTATGAAAACGTTGACCTTTTTTTATTCACTATTTGAGTTTGGCATGACTTATACATTATTTTTTTAAAAATAAGAACTAGGGGGCTTTTCCCCCCTACTCACTTCACTCATTAACCCCCAGAAGACTGTTGCTACCCAGCGAATTTATTATTCGGCGTACTATTGCCCCCTCCCCATCAGTGTCACAGGACAGCCCTATGTACTCGTCAAGGTGTGGGTCATTAAATTGAGCTTCAAATTAAAATCAACGTTAATTTATTTATTATTAATTGCCAACATTACCTCTTAAATTAATAAATAAAAAAGTCTTTACAATATTAAAATAATTATCATCAACTTAATAATTTGCAACTAGTAGTAGTCGTTAGGACCTAGTACTAGGACTAACCACTTGTTTGTACCTAGCAATTAGGCCATATTTTAGGCCCATTTTACTAGCCACGTAGTAGAGAGTTCCAGCCACTTCTCACAATATACCTCTGTACAATGTACTGCCAAAGCAAGTACGGTTTGATAGTGAGCCATTAAATTGAATAACTTGTTTTATTCAAGTGTTAATTTTCATCATGTTCGATTGCCACAAAATATTGGTCAATACAATCAATTTTTTTTTTAAATTCCCAAAGTTATGGGGTTTGTTTTGGATAAATAAAACTGAGTAGTCACTTGTGTTTGAACCCATGACCTTTGAACCATGAGGCCCATAGTCGAATGCTCTACTCCCGTGCTAGGAGTGCTGTTCACAGTTAAATAAATTGTTATAAATAATAACTAAGAATTAGAGAGTATCGACTGTGAAATAATTAAATAATATTTTATGAATACTGAGGATCGGTCAAAAGTAAAAAAACACAATGTTTTAGTTTGCCAACGTTTCGGAAAATATATTTCCTTCGTCAGGGCAAGATTATGAATGATCATTCATCATTCATAATCTTGCCCTAAAACATTGTATTTGATTACTTTTGACTGATCCTCGCTATCCATAAAATATTATGTTATAAATAATTATCTATTTTGTTTTAAAGAAAAATGTTAGATGAATTATTTTGTCAATACAGTAGAACCTTGTTTAACTATCAGGCTTGGGACCGTAGGCTTGACGGAAAATAACTGCATCTTAGTAAATTTTGTAAATACATTGTATAATTATTTTTTAAAGAAAATAAACATTACTACTACTAATGAAGACTTATTTTTAATGTTTTATGTTTATAGATTGGAGCTGATGGTAGACGAAGCCAGATATTCTTAGCTTTATCAACAGCCGCAGAATTTCGAGACCACCTTTCAACATTTAGTGATTTTTATGCTTCCCTTGGTGAGTTATATAATGCTGTCTATGATTACTTTTTACTAATTAGTATTATTAATCTTGCAATCGTTGGAAGGCTCAAATTTTGATAATTTTATATCCCCCTTTTATGGCAATAGCCTGAGAACAGATTACTTCACTAATTTTATCCTTTAAAAGTGTATCAGAGAGGACATGTTCACCTAAAGACTACAACTGTAATTACTATGAAGAAGTGGAGCTTGCCTTGAACATTTTTAAAATTGTTCTTCTAATAGTTGTTAATATTAAGTTCAACCTGTAGGCCTGTTTTACAATTCTCAAAAAGGTGTAAATGGACATCCAGTGTATCAGCCACTGAATTCGAGACACTGCAAAACAAAGAATTGAATGAGAGCATTCAAATTTATTGGATACTCGTCAGTCTGCCTGTATTATTGATATTTTATGTTCACTGAAAACATGAAATAGAAAAACAGGGCTATCAATATTCCAAGCTCGTCACGTCCTTGTCTCAATCATGGGAATGATATTATTAATGATAAAGTAATTATTGAAATTTTCATATTAGAGAATTGATTTATTATGTAATTAAAGTTATTTGTCTTTATTTCTTATCTTTTAATAAATTTGCAACTCTTAGTAACAAAAATAATTCTTATTGGGTGTTGGACAGCTTAGGGTCATACACATCCTGTGAAAATAATTTTAGTGTTTTTATTTTATTAAAATAAATCTTCAAGAAAATGTTTCATTCAGTGATATATAGTAAAATATTGGTGAAGATGTTTTATCATTTATATTATTGAGTATTGTCACGACAACACTTCTCGAAATGATTTGCTTTTGCTAAGGTAACCACATTTATTCCAATAAAAATAAATGTTTGTTTTGATTCGTTGGTCTTCAAATAGATGTACAGTAGAACCTTGCTTACACGACCCTCAATAACACGAAAACCTCGATTACAAGTGCAATTTTCAAATCCCCTTGAGATTGCCTTAACACATAATGTTTAATTTAACCTCTATAATGCGACTATTATTATCCAAACAACCTCAATAACATGGATTTTTTCCAATTCACAACCTAACTCAGAACCTCTATAATAAATCTTTTTGAGAAGTCAACCTCTATAACGCGACTCTATACAGGAATGGGTCGACCTTGAACAAGTCTAGACTTGAAAACCCCGCTCCCAACATTCCATTAACCTTTATAACACAACTGATAGCCAAAATAACCTTGATAACACGACCCTCAACAAAAAGAGCACCTCGATAACAAGACTGTTTCCCTAATCCCCTTGAGACACTTCTTATCGAGGTTCTACTGTAATAACTTATCTAAATTAATCTACTTAATTTTACTTTTTTTCTAAAATAAAACTAAGCCAGTTGCCACGGGCTCTAAGGGCTCATATATTATAATATTGTTGCATTCTATTGTTATTAAATTCTGTATTTTTATAAAAGCTTTTAATTGCAGGTCCTCCTAACCCGGAAAATATACCAGAAGATGGTAAACTTAAGTCAGAAATGATGATTAAAGACAATCGTCGATACTATTTGGACCTGAAAGAAAATTCTCGGGGTAGATTCTTAAGGGTATGTATCAACTCTATCCTTTGCAATTACAATATATTTTCTTGTTCTTGTTTAAGGTAATCAAAAAAGATCGAAGGGAAGAATATACTTGATATATTTACACTGTGTACCAATGACGAGGTATCACTATTTGTTAATTACAACTAGCCGTCTATCGAGGTCCGGTTTACTAGAAAATTAACTGCTCTTAAATTATCACTTGTGAATAAAAGAACATCTTTACTTTTACTTTCTTACAATTTTATCGTTGCTACATTTTTTATTTTTTTATTTAAATGCGGTTTAATTTTTATGGAGTTTATAAATCTCTCTATTTGAAAGTGTAGGCTAAATGTCCCGATTTTTTATCTTGTCTCTGTGGAGCCTTAAGGGTATATAATTTTACCAAATAAGTTTAAGTTTTTAAATTGAAATTAAAAAAATAAATAAATAAATAGATATCAATATTTGTAAAATTCATAAGGTGTGTGATTTAATTTTTTTTAAGAATTGACCTAGGTGCCCTTAAGAAGATGTGAAGGGCCTTAATGAAAAAGAGGTGTGCTGACACGGGAAAGGACAGTCAAGGGTCGGACATCTTACAAAGTGTCCTAGATGTAAATAATTAATTTTTGAGAACTTTCATAATTTTTGTTTTTAAATCAGTTTTATCTGTTAAATATTGATTTTTTTTTATTAAATTATTTAAGTTCTACAATAAAAATTACATTTTAATTTTAAGAAAATTCAATTTTTCTATAGTGGTATTATTTATGAGCATCTACTTAATAGAATAAGTTGTAGAAACTCCAAAGAAAATCTATTTTGTGACATTAAATTGTAATAAAAAGGGTTAGATATCCTACTACAGTTAATTAACGTGCGTAGGCTTCCGTGGATTGACTCGTATACAATAACTTGGTTATCTGGTGAAATCCGTGTCACGAAGAGGTTGAAGTCCGATGTTTCGCTTCCACTACTGGAAGCATCTTCAGGGGTGTTAAAACACAAGATATACTCAGTTACAGTTAATCAAGTTGTAATTATTCAGGGTTGTAATATAGTTAAGCATTATAATATACTCTAGAGCAGTCTTACTCAAAGTGTACTCTATAACGTGGTGGCTCAAACAGAGATTATTCCAAAATTCCCTTTTTAATATGATTTATCTGTCAGTTATGTGACTGAAAATTAGAAATCATTATTAGGGACTTAAGTGTATTATAGTTGGACCTAATGATGCCAAAAACTAGGTCTTATTGGTTTCTCTGTGGATTTTAACCCCTCGTAAAGTCAATTATTTTCTAGATCATTATATAGAACGTCCTATTTATTCCACAATATAAATCTTCAAATAATGCCGGTATTATTTTAACATAACCCCATTATCACAAGTGCAATGATAGTTATATTTTGATATTTTCTGCTATGCAAATATCCTAATCATGGGCACTGTTGAAAATGCCTAATATCAAAGTGCACTGGGAAATAATATGATACCTTAATCTTCAGCTGGATACTTGAAATTGATAAGTAAGAGTTTTTCTTGATGACTGTCTTGTAACCCTATTTGTTTTTTTCCTTATTTCGTATACAGTTGATTTAAATCAAGTAAAAGATGAAAGTTACGATACATCTATGACGTCTTTTCACAATTTTCCATTTTGTATATTTAAAAAACATTTAATTGCTTTTTTTTTTAGGTTTCCCAGACAATTTCTCGAGGAGGACCAAGGTCTCAGATAGCAATTCCTGCCCAAGGTATGATAGAGTTCAGGGATGCGTTGACAGACCTGCTCGAGGAATTTGGAACAGATGATGGTGGCTTTAAGGGCGAACTTCCTGAAGGCCGTCACTTGCGTGTAGATAACAAAAATTTCTATTTCGATATTGGACAGAACAACCGAGGAATCTACATGCGTATTTCAGAAGTAAGTCGTTTTGTTGCATGTTATGTAGCAGTTGAAAAGTTTTAACGTAAATTGACATTGAAATGCGGCAAAAATGTGAAAATGTGAAAAAAAATAAATAAATAAATAAATAAAATAAAAATGTATGTAACGACGTAAGGATGTTTTTATGGAACTATTAATTTTGTTGTATGGAGATCCAACTTCAGTTTTATTTGAGTTTGTCATACAGATTTCTATTTATTTCCTGTGTTTCATAGAGTTAACATTGCTTATTTGTTCAGTGAAACTTCTTGTTACTTTAAATTTATTTCCAAAAACAGTCTAATGAAAATTTACAGTTATCTTCTCCATGAATTATAAAGTCAGCCAGTAATTTTTTTAAAAACATGAAGCAGTTTTATATAACAATGTTTTTAACATAAGTGAGATCAATTTGGGTTTTTGGTTTTCTTGTGGTGTGTTTCATGTTGTTTGCAAAACAGTTCAAATTTGTTTTGTTGTGCAGATATTTTCAGCTACACTTTTTGTACCTTTCTTACCCTTCAAAAGAAAGCTCATAATTAATTAATATTAACATCATTAGTGAATTGATATTCATTGTTATTTTTTGGTGCATGATAGTTCATTGGAATCATTCATGTTTTAGATGTGGGAGGTTGCTTCTATGATCCCTGACTCCGGCAAGGGGAGCCCTATGTGGTTTTCACCCTGCATCGTAATATAAATGCGATGGTGCTTTAGTGAAGAGGCGTCTATATGGTTGCAGAATGCTAATTATATGGGTTAAATAGCTGATATAGCAACACTTTAACCCAGTGTTTCCCAAACTGTTTTAGCCCATGACACACAGCTGTCAACTGAATAGCTGATAACCGTGGCACTCCTATATCCTTTACGCAGGGCCGCCGAGAGCCATCCTAGACCCCATGTAGATAGATCTACTACCGTCCCCATTTACCAGGGGCCCTCCCCCGGAAATTTTTTGAAAATTACATCCTGGAAATCACTTTTTATGCAATTTGGCGTTTAACACATTATAAACAGTTACCATATGATTTTTTATAGAAACATTAAAAAGTTAGTAAATACTAGATACTAGGAACTTATTATTTAACTTAGACCCTATGTCAATACTATTTCTGTACTTTCATCAGGCCAAACATGAATAAATAACAGTTTTAGTGTATAATTTTTGTTACTTTTCTATTTAGTTATTTTTATTTTTTAAACTTAAATTGCTAGAAGTAGGTGCCAGACTAGGGTTGGGGTTAGGGAGGGCGTGCTTTATGATATGAAGCGTCATTTTACCTGATAAAAACATACTCTCTTAATAAATAATATAGTTCCATTAGGAAAAATAAAACTATTGTACAGGCAGGGATTATTTTGTTCTGACTAGTTGTTTGAATTTTATTATTTTAGGTTTCTGTACAAAGTACAAAAAGAAACCTTATATAACGGCTCTGTCTGTCTGTCTGTCCGTTGCTTGTTTCAATTCATAAACTACTATAGCTAGGAATGTGAAATTCAGCACACAGGTGCATCTCGGCATTTGAGACAACTGGACTCATTTTGGATTTTTCACACTTAATATTTTTAAGATGGCGGCCAATATGGCGGGCGACTAAAAAAATGTTTTTAGTCACCATGACATGTTATATATCAATTTAAAGGTCTTAAAATGAAGAAAAAGAATATGCAACTATTAAAATTTCACACACAATATTTTCAAGATGGCGGCCAATATGGCGGGCGAC
The DNA here is from genome assembly GCA_951217055.1 of Gerris lacustris. Lineage (NCBI taxonomy): Eukaryota > Metazoa > Arthropoda > Insecta > Hemiptera > Gerridae > Gerris > Gerris lacustris. The sequence goes on along the minus strand of OX578279.1, from coordinate 66,613,699 downwards.
TAAAAAAGTTCTTAGTAACTATGACATGTTATACATCAACTTAAAGGTCTTGAAGTGAAGAAAAAGAATATGCAATTATTAATATTTTCAAGATGGCGGCCAATATGGTGGGTGACTAAACATTGTTTTAGTTACCATAACACGTTATACATCAATTTAAAGGTCTTCAAGAGTAGAAAAAGAATATTACTATTAAAATTAGTGTAATTATATTACACTTAATAATTTTAACTTTAATGTACAGAAACCGGCGATAATCGCCCCACGTACTTACGTAAAGCGTGCCTTACTTGTTTTATTCTAGATCCCGTGGCACACCTGGCCGGACTCGTGGCACACAGATTGGGAAACCCTGCTTTAACCCCTTATCATCTATTACATATTTCGTTTTTTAAACTCTTTAGCAGGCCTAACCTCAACTTTTGGGCCCTTGTACCTCGGATTATTATTATTAATTGATATTAATTAAATTTGTGTTTGATTTCTTTTGTAGGTTAAGACAAACTTCCGAACTGCGATAACTGTACCTGAGAAATCTTGGGTTCGTTTCCGTGACATATTCGCAGATTATTGTGATAAGATGAAGGAAGGTGAGAAAGGATCAGAGGGTAACCCCCCCGGGGGCGGGGCAGCTAGCTCACAGTGAGGCTCTCTAACCCCTCCGCTCTCCGACTCCCTCCAGCATACTGTCTTTCGCTACCACCATACTCACTAGCGATGTACATTCTATAACAGCTACAGAAAAAACAACAACATTTCTCTCATAATATAATCTTGCGAAAAAAAAATAATAAAGAAACAGAAAGAAACATATAATTAAAAAATGGGCGGCGAACAATATGAGTGGATTGTATACTTACTTTTTTAAAAATCGGAACTGAAAACAGACCTACTGTTTTTATTAGATAATTGACTTTGAAACTCATTTTATTCCCACCTAATAAAACAATCCAACATTTCGAATTAACTAAATGTAGAATTTATATATATATATATATATATATATATATATATATATATATATATATATATATATATATATATTATTTAATTTCATGTGTCAATGTCTAGACACATGTATGCTGTGAAAGTATATAATATTATTCTTATCATTATTCTTCTTTTTAATTATTTTTGTATGAATAGAGAAAATTAAATATCCATTTTTTTCTATAATAATACCCGTTACATAACCTTGACGAAAAGATACATAGAAAACACTCAAATAAAATATAATTCAACAGTGCTGCATGTTGATTGGTTTTGATATTTAGGGAGGGAAAGAGCAAGATTTAACTTAAATTAAGAATGTTTCAAGGAAAGAATATATATATATATATATATATATATATATATATATATATATATATATATATATATATATATATATATATATATGTAATAAAATTTTTAAAAATGAATGAAAATACCCTTAAAAAAATGTTAAAAGAGAAATATAAAAAAGGATATTATAATTATAATATTTTTAATAATTGTACTAAAACTAAATTTGGTTTTTAGGGCTCTACAGCTAAGAGAAAAAAATGGACTAGTGCCACATATTATTATTTGTTATTACTTCTAAATTCTATTATTGTTATTAATAATTTTAATTCTTTATTAAAACCCTACTTTAATTATTCCGTAGTGTAATTTATTACCTTCTATTTAATATTAAATCATTGTTTTATGCAACACCAGGAAAATAGTTTTTTTTTTTTTTTGAAAGACTGTTTTTTTTTTTTTTTTTAATTCAAACAATATTTGTTATAGTTTTTCTTTCTATTGCTGTTCTTATATAGATAGATTCCTAAATTAGGAAGAAAGTACACAAAAATTGTGTAATAAAAACAAAACATAAAGAGGCTTTTTGTACAGCTTGTATGTTTCTGCTGTTAAAAAATAAATTAATAATTTAAAAAAAGTATATATATATATAATAATAATAATAATAATAATAATAGATAATTGTATAAATATTAAATAATTTTTCTCACAATAAAAATTTCACCGGGGCCAATTATAATTATTTCCTTTTCACCATTTTTCCGTTTGAGATATAAATTATATTTTTATTATTATTATTTTTTTTTTTATTTGGTACATTTGGATTAATGGCAAAGGTAAGGTTTCTTTTAAACCTTAAGGCAGAGATACACATACCTGTAGCTTGAACAAAAACATGCCAGCTACATGCCTGTAGCTGACACGCAAGCAGATAAAAACTTAATAAAAATCCTTGGTATGCCAGTAACTGACAAATACCCTCTTGGCATGCAAGCTACCCCCAATTTGACGGCATGTGTATGTCCGCCTTTACTCTAATAATTTCAGTCAAATTTGCACCAATTTTTTATTTGGCTTAAATTCTTAAAATAGTGAAGGGACTTACTTATAAATGCAACCGGGGGGATTAATAAAACAATGTTTCATTTCAGGATTGAATTGGATTGAATGAGGATATAACTTCTTTTTTCCTGTAGTGTTTTTTTTTTTCTTTTAAATTTATTTTATAACAATTATTTTATCTTTTTGTCCTTTCGGTGGCAACATCTTTATTAGATTTTTTTTTTCATTTTATTTGTTAAATTGTTATAAATGTACTATCCATCTGGCCAATATCTTTATGGAAATACTTCAACTCTGCATTGAGGTAGTAGGAAAAACCTGTGCATCTATGTGTAAGTACACATTTGGGTATTTTAAAAAAAATCAATGTACTAACAACTTTTTCAGATTCATTTTTTATTAATCCATTTTCAGGCTTTTTCTTGTAATTGTTGTTTTTTAACTAACATTTTTGTCCTTTATTCGTAATTTACATTGTGTCGTAAGCCTAACTTAAGTCAAATATTATAACCTTATTTATTTATTTTACATAAATTAAACAAAATGTTTTTATGTATTCTTGGTGTTGGTTAAAATATGTTTTATCATATTTAAATAAAATTATAGCCCCTTTTTTTTTTTTTTTTTTTTTTTAAAAAAATCCTTAATTAATTGAATGTCTTTAAAAGAATAATCCATTACTTATTTATCCATTTATTATTATGTTGTTATATCACACAACATTTTTTTATCATTTACAATATTTAAATTCTGTGGTATATTGTTAACTAACTATTTTTGCTTGTAAAATTTAAAATATTTGACTAGAACTAACTCTTGAAGTTGTAGTAGCACTTGTTTTGTCCTCAAAACTCAAAAAATGTTATAATAAAGTAGTTAGTATTTTTATATTATGTTGGCCAGAGGTATAATTAAAAAATAAAAAAAAACAAATAATTTTTATAACTTGATGTTAGTCGTTAGAAAGAGATAATATTAGGTAAAACAAGAATGTTATTTGAATGTCTTTAACATCTGGTAAAAAAATTGCTTTAAAGCTGAAATAATTAATGCTAATCATGTATAAAAATAAATTAATTAATTAAAAAAAAAAAATTCTCTGTACAGTCCTTGGAGAAAAAAAAAAGTTATAGACCCTACATAGTGTAGAAGAAAAAAATTGTTCAAAATTAGTAAAAATATTTGTCATTTTCTAAAAAAATTAAAAATTACGCAACCAAAAAATGTTTTGATAGCAAATTGATTGCTCCTTTGGAAAAATCATTTTAGAGAATTTAATTATTTGAAAATTACCTTATACTGTTTATTGTGTTAAAACATTTTTTCTCTCCCCTAACTGTATGGGGTAGATCGATCATTTACAATTCTCTTGTGAGGAAGTAATGCGTGAAGCTTTACTTAAGCAATTCCTATTTTGCCCTTTTTTTAATTTCTGAGATGTACATATCATTTATTGGACACAAATTTTAGGTTAATCAAATTATTTCTCTTTTGTTAACCCACCCCTCCTCTTTCTTAAAAAAAAATTAATAAGTAAATATAAATGAATAAAAAATAGTTAATTCAATGTCCAAAATACGTCGATATATGTTTATAGCATTGAAGAGAAAATTTGTAGCTTGTTAATGTGCAGGAGATATTTATTTTTTATTGATTTAACGGTGTTGGAATTACCTTGCTATTTTTTAATATTATTATTATTTTTTAAACGAATAAAAAAATAATTAAAGAAAAAAATATATATATATGTGTATAGTTGGCATGCGGGGATAAATATTGTCTATTATAGATTTATTCTTATTACCCAAAATTAAAATTAACTTTAATGAAATCAATCGTACGTCCTAGCAAGTATGAATGAAGGTGAATGGAGAGAATGCTATAATTTTTTTATATTGTCAAAAAATAAATAAATAATAATATACTATATAAAAAAAAAACACAAATGGATATTCTTCCAAACAAAAAAAAAGTTCTTTATTTCTAAACACTAGTGTACATTAATATTAAATAGATGGTACGATAATTACGTTTACTTTCTTTTTAGTTTTATTTATTTTTTAATTAAAAATGTAAAAACAAGACATCACTGTCTCTCTTGCTCTAATTTCGATGTCGGTGTTTTTTTTTTGTTTTTTTTTTAAGCTATAAAACATTCAAATGCATTTATCCGTTGTTTTAACCAAGATATGATTGCACCATTGTATCATAGATTTCTACGATATTACAACTGTGGAGCAGTCAAAAATCTCGATAGCTTTGTATATTTATTATTGTTAAGTGTTGGTTGTTAGACATTTAAAAACTTTTTAAATGTTCAAGAGGGACACTGATGACTTAATGCCGCTAATGCGCCTTTAGAAATACACCTAAATATAATAAATACATTATATTAATTGATAACAAAAAAAAAATTAAATAAAAAAAATTAAGTAAATAAATTTGAAAAAAGAAAAAAAAATCAACAATTGAAACAAATTATAATTAAACAGATTTAGGGTTTTGGATAATTTTATAAATTTAAATAAAGTAATCCAGTAGTTCTGACATGTCTCAATAAGTTTTCATGTCCTCTCCTTTTTTGAAATATTTATTTTGCTTTCTTCATTTTTTACAAATGTATTAAGAAATAATTTATTTTATTAAGCAATTTTTTAAAAACAACTTCTTTTTTTTATTTATTTAAACCTAAATACTTGTTATATTTATAGGGGAAAAAATAATTCATTGAATTAGGTCATTAATTGCTTTAGGTTTTAAGTTGCACTATAATATATAATTTGCTTTTTTTGTCATTTTATGTTGTTTTTTTTAATTTTGCTTCATATAAATAATTGTCAGTCCTACTGTTTAAATAATAATAATATAATAATAATAATAAATAATAAAAATTCATGTTTTTATTTTATTAATTACAAATTGATGGTATGTGGAAGATTGTTGCAAATGCTATATCTGTCATTTAACTGAAAATAATTTATTGGGTACATTATTTTTTTGTGGGGAATTTATGGGTTTTGAAGGCCTAAGATAAGATCAATTGTTCTTAATCCTAATATATGTGTCTGTTTGACATTATTATATGGATATTGGAAGAGACTTATTTTTTTTTAAAATTTAGTCTATAATTTTGGTAACAAATGGGAAAGGGGTATTTTTTAGATTGGAATTGATTCACATATTCGATAAATTTATGTATCCAGGCGTACAAGAGACTTAAGATAATCTCTGTAGAGGAATAAAAATCTAATTTTGTAATAGGTATTACACATTTTACACTATATATCAGACCATATTGACATTGATGTATGTGGAAAATGGGCTATTATATTCCTCTGAAAATTCAACTAACTAATGTTGTTTTGGATGTTTAAGAGTTTTTGTTTATATAAATAAAAAAATGATGGGGAGAAAACAACATTTAACACGTTACGTACTCTGGGCATTAATTACACTTGTTAAATTTTCTATTTTTACTTTATGTGTATCCAGCTTTAAATAGACACGAATGCATCTAACATTACAGTCTCCTTTTGTAACATTGTGTGTCATCTAAACAGTCTCCTTTTATAGTCTAGTAAAATGCCTCCTTTTATAGTCTAGTAAAATGCCTCCTTTTATAGTCTAGTAAAATGCCTCCTTTTATAGTCTAGTAAAATGCCTCCTTTTATAGTCTGTTTGTGTGTAAAAACTAAAATCTGAAAATTTCTAGTGTAATTTTTGTGTTTGTATGAAATATGAAAACTATTGATTTCACTAAAGGATTTTTTTGTTCCAGACGATATTTCTGACAATGTAACTCTTGAGAAAAACAATCTAGTCTATCGTGTTGGACTTAAAGTGGCTCAGATAGGGTTTTTTTATCCGACCTCTCCAGAGCCTTCTAGTGCCAAAAAAAGGTGTTTTTAATTGTGCATCCTGTTATCACAGGTACTTTTTTTACGTGAAGACCAAGCCGAATAAAAAGTATCCTATCCTGTAGAGGAAACTTTGGAGATGGTATCCTACTTTGAATTTTTTTTTTTATCCGAACTCCTCAAGTGGAGTTATAAGCCTCCAAAGTTGAGTAATATTAAATGTTTTTTGTTTAGGGGTTCATTCGTTAATTTTTAAATGAGGGAGGCTCTCCTCAATCCTCCTGGGGGGGGGGGGGGGGGGGGGGGTAGATAATTTTTTGTCGATAACAAATTTTTCACATGATAATTTTTTTAAATTTAATTGCAATTCTATTATTACTGACCTTTTCATATGAACATCCCAAATTCGGGTTCTACCCAATTCAGTCTCTTTTTTCATATTTGATATATTTCATTTCAACTATTGACAATATCCAAATATATATAATATAGTATATTACACTACAACCTCTTCATAGTCTATTATTGTAAAGGGACCCAAAGTGCCAGGGACATGTAATAAATAAGCAAAAACTGTCTGAGAATTCCCATAAGCCTGCAAATACACTTATTCCCAATGTTTGTTTAGACAACATATAAAATTATGTTTTACAGTAGCTAAGAAAATAATGTATCAATTAATTCAATAATTTTACTGATCCTGGGAACTTGAAAATAGAGAATATTGGGAAAAGGAATTAAAGGAAAAATAATTAAAAGAATAAATTTATATATTTTATACTTATCACTTTTAACAAAAAATGATTTTTAAAAAAGGAAAGAGTTTTTGTCACCACAATTCCCTACAAAAAAATAATTTTTTTAAATAATATTTATGTAAAAATAATCAAATGTATGTACATTTTAATAGCGTAATTGCTATTATATATAATAACAGGTGTTGAAACCGGACTTGTTATAAAAATTCTGAGAATATTTCCTCTATATAAAAAAAACCCTTTGTTGTGTGTCAAATTACATTCAACTAGGATTTATATTTTCTTATAATTATTAATGGATATTTAAAAAAATAAATATATATATATTTAAAAAAAAAATTAAAAATAAAAAAGCAAAAAAAAAGTTTTTTTTATGCTGTTAATTTTTCATTTCTTTATTTGTTATGTTTGCTTTGTTCAGTATATGTATATTACATGTTTTATATGTGTATATAAATTTATTTTTTATATGCACATATTTATATATTTATATAATTATACATTTACTTACAAAATTAAAGCTTAGCCATTGAATGGGTTTTTTATTTTAGAAAAAAGAGGTTTTATTTATGTTTTTTGTTTAAAATTATGAATAGTTTAGTTATTTGGAGGAAAAATAAATTAATATAAATTTGTTTACAATAATATTATATATGTATCTGATATAATATATTTATACTATGTTTGATTTAAAATTTGTTAAATTTAATTTAACTGAAGTTTATTTATTTATTTTTTTATTATTGCATTGTCTCGTTTCATTAAACAAATTTTTGGGTAAATTCATTAAAAAAATAAATAATAATAAATAGAAGTAAATTAATTTCAAATAAAAGCCATTTTTAGTTTTCCTATTATTAAATTTTGAATGTATTAATGAAACTTAAGAACTATAAGTTCTTATAGAATATTTTGTGCAACATACAATAAAATCTTAAGTATACACACAATTTTTACTAATGTTGATCTCTCCAAATTTTATTTTACTTGAATGAAGTCAGAATCATTTGCTTATTATACTGGAGGTAGAGTCAGTAAATCTTTTTACCTAAAATGATTTTTAAGTATCTTTCTATTTCAGGTTTTCTTTTAATAACAATTTTTTTAAAAATGAATTTACCCAAAGTAAATCCATAATTTTTTTTTTCTTTTAGATAATATATTAAAAAAATATATGTCTGTTGACTAAAACAAATCAACATTTGAGAAAAAAAAAACTTTTGTAGATATCTTTTTCTAGTCCCTCTCACTTACTCTCTTTCCCTATCTTGTACACTTACGTACAAATGTAGCTTTTATTTTTTAAACATAATGTTATTTATATATATTTAAAAAAATGTATATACAATTTATATTGTTTTTTATGTACGTGTTATGGTATTACCACTTACATTTTTTATTGATTGTCTATTTTCACTGACTTCTATATAAAATAATGGGTGTAAAAACTTTAGTTATTTTAATTGATTTTCAACCAAACTCTATCATTTTAATAAGTGGCCCTTTTATCATCTAGATTATTTTAGTGGTATATTCTTTTACATCATCGCTTTGAGTAATTATAAATAAAAAACATTTTTTTTAAGAATCATCAGTCCTTAGCGTAGCTTGTGTCAGATTCTTGGTTTTATGCTCAAAATTAATTTTAATCAACTTTTTTGAAATTTTAATTGCGGGGAGTGTTGGATGGAAATTAGACTCTATTGTCAATTCTTATCTCAGATAAAAACTGATATAAATCAGCATTATTTTCTTGTATTTATCAGTATTAAGAGAGCATTATCAGCTTTTAAGAAAGGTGGAAGTGGAAAATTAGAATGGACTAATAATTCAAATATTGTGCCATTTTCTCACCTATACTACTCTGTTACAAGAACATTTTATCCTTCTCCAATTCTGTGACTATACAATTCCGAACAATTTTCCTGAAAAATATGATTTTTATGAAGTATTAATTTATGTTTTTATAAGTTCTCTTTCAATTATATCAGAAAGAGAACTGGGATTTTCCTTTTAAGATGATTCCTTGAATTAGTTTTATAATTGAAAGATTGATAAATTGATTTTATTAGTGCTGATGATAATAAAAATAAAGTTTTTTTTCTTTTCTTCCCTAAATGTAAGTGGAATTACATGGCATGTACATAATATATAGATTGTTTATATTTTAGTATAATATATGTAAAAATGAATTGAACTGTAACTATTAACAAATAATACAAACAGTTTAATTTATTATTATTGATATATTATCATTATATTATGTGAAATATACATACTATTATATATTAAAATTATTTAAAAAAAAAAAAAAAAAAATTGTACAAAGAACACCTTTTCTTTTTCTTAAATTTGATAGGTCATTTTACTATTTTGTTTGTTTTTTTTTTTTTCCTTTATTTTTATTTATTTTTTAATTCTTATTATAAATATATAAAGATGACCCTAAAATTTGTTTTATTTAATTAAAAAAGAAAAAAAGAATTTATATTCATAATGATATGAAAGATCTATTTTTTATTTTGTATTTGATTTTCTTTCTTTTTTACTAATAATAAAAAAAAATGGGAAAAAAACTATTTTAAAGTGAACTCTCAGGGAAAAGCAAAATATTTTGTTAATATATATATATATATATTTTATATATACGAATATATATATATATATATATATATATATATATATATATATATATATATATATATATATATATATATATATATATATATATAATGTATATATATAATAAGTTGTTGCTTTGGATTGGAAATGCTAAGGGGTTATAATTTTTAAATGTGATAAGTTTGTTGTTAATATATATATATCTGATATGTTACAATTGTTGAAATATATATATTCAATTAATATTGTTTATTTTTAAAAAAATGAGTGTTATGGTACTTGACTTTCCTAAAATTAAGGAGTATGTTTTATAATTGAACAAAAAGAAGCGATTGCTATAAGCGGATTGTATTGTGATAATAGTCAAAGGGTATTTGGAAAAGTTCTATTTGGGTTAAAGATTAGTTATTGTTAATGTAAAGTTTATTATATAAGTACTTAAAATTGAATCGGAATTAATTATTTACAATTTATAAGCTCACTTTTAAAAAAGTGTACATTTTTTAACCAAAAAGATGGTGAAGGATGTATAATTTTAAGAAGAAATGGAGATTTCATATTCTGAAGCCCTGTTTACACAGTGATTGTTGACGGGATAGTTGCGGTCACATAGCAACTATCGCATCAAATATCACCGAGTAGACTAAGTGATAGATTCTGCTGTATATTTATTATAATATAATATTATAATATATTTAATGCTCTATTTCTATATCCAAGTCAGAAGTGTAGGATACGGATATAACTTTGAGTACAAGACAACAAGTTTTGACATATGTTAACTCTCGCCGTGTAGACTGTACACCTCCGCGATGACGTAGATTTACATGGTAGTTCTATCCTAGGAGAACTATCACTATGTAAATGGGGCTTTAGTGTTATTAATATGTCCACTAAAGAGAAAGAAAAGTACTTACTCCATTTTCCATCAAAAGATGTTAAAAATTTATAAAAAGAAATTGAGTTTATAATTTCCTTATTTTCTAGAGTGACTCCTTCATCATCTGGTTGTTTTTTGTTTTGAAATCATCTGATAGTTATTATTATTAAATTTTATTCCATGATTATATTATATGACAGCGGTTTTGTGATCCATTCCAAAACTTGGTTTTCTGTATTTATCTATATTATGACTATTTGTTGTTACAAGAATGTGGCTTACCCTGAGAGTTTATCTTTGTCGTGCTAGTTACCAAAATTGGCGAGAGAAATTGAATAAATTTATAGAGGTGTGGTTATATATATATTATTATATTTAATATATATTATTATATTTAATATATATTATTATATATAAAGGAAAGTATATTGTAAAGTTAGGGGCTGTTCAGTGGCTGGCCCACAAAAAAATTTAATTAAAAAAAAAATAATAAAAAAAAACTGTTATTAAATGTTTATATTTTTTAAGTATTAAATCGGTTTATTGGTTTTCAATGCTATGTCAAATTTAAAGACTACGTACAAAAAATAATCTGATCAACCAACATTATAAAAAAGAACAATTTTTCATTGTTAATTAAAGATATATATATAAACAACTAATTAAATCAACACCAGGTTTGGGCACAAAAAATATCACCAACCCCTTACAACATTATCTAAAAACTCGACGTTTCTGCTTTTTTGTAATGGGATCTATAACAAAAGAAGAAATGTTAAGAAAAATTTAGAAAATTAAGGAATGTTAACAATATGATGCAATAAAGCTCAAAAATAAACTTGAGAAAAACAAAAAAATATCTTAGTAGAGGACTTGATAATTTAAAATACAAAGAGTAAAAGTTGAACGTCAAAGTCTTTTACTTGTTTCAATTATCAAGTCCTCTACTAAGATTTTTCATTTTTTCTCAAGTTTTGTATTCTTTTGAGCTTTATTAAACCTCATTGTTAACCTTTCTTAATTTCTTTTGTTATAGATCCCATGAAGAAGGTTTTAAATAAAGCCGAAACGCCGGGTTTTTGGAGAATGTTGTGAGGGGTTGTTTTGATATTTTTTGTGCCCAAACCTAGTGTTGATTTAATTAGTTGTTATATATATATATATCTTTAATTATTTTGTTATATATATATATATATATATATATATATATATATATATATATATATATATATATATATATATATATATATATATATGTGTGTGTGAAAACATGGCTTTATAATAAAAAGTTAGGTCAGAGTTATATGATTTCTTAGCCTGTCTGTGAGTGGGGAAGGAATTAACATGTTATTATTGGCTCTGTATAAGTTTTCTATCTCTGTATTTATTGACTCTTGGGCGTCAGAGTGTAATTACTCACATATCTGTCTCTTTTTTTTCTTTAAAAAAAAAAAAAAAAATTAACTTTTATCTGTGTTTATTCATTAAACAAATAAATATATCTGTGTTTTCAAGGAATGTACATGTTATTATTATATAATTTCCTATTTTTATTTTCTTCTCTTTTTCTTTTTATTATAAATTACAGTTATTTTCAAACTCTGAGAAGTTTATATGTCAACATCTATGTTAATTTGTTAATGAACTGAGGCTAATTATCTTTATATTATTTTTCATCCCCATGTAATAAACCAGAATTCATAAAAAAAAAGAAATAATAAATAAAAAAAAAAAATAGTTTATATTATGTATAAAATAAATAATAGAATTGAGAGTCGATTACACGATTTTATTTTATATGTTTAAAAAAAAAAAAGAAGAAAAAAAAACAGGACAGAACAGAGTAAAAAGGGGGGAAAAACTTGTGTTTTTTCCAAAAAAAAAAAGTTGAGATTTTGTTTGTATTGTAACTGTCTAGCAATCACACTGCCAATTGTATTCTCTTTTTTTTTCTTTTTGTGAAAAAAAAAAAATTAAAAAAAGGCGGAAAATTTATTGTAATAAATAAAAAAAGCTCTTCTCCATATTGTGAGATAAGCTTAACTTAATAAATAACAATTGTATATTTGAATAATTATGGAAAAAAAACACACTCACACTCAAAATGTTTTATGTTCTAACGCAGATAACTAGTGTGTTTTAGATAATAATTATAAACAAAATGTTATACTGAAGAAAAAAAAAAACAAACCTTTTTTCTTGTTACTTCGTGTGTTTTTCCTCTATCTTTCCACTTGTTCTTAGTTTATTTATTTATTATTTTTTAGTCTATAGTAGAGTTTTTCTTACTGTATCACTGAGTAAATTGGGGAAGGAAGTAAATAAAAGGAAACGCCAATAAATAAAAGTCTAGTGTTGTTGCTCTGATTTATTTTGTCAGTTTTAATAAGTATAATTTCTAAAATGGTAAATTTCGGTTTAACAGTTAATATTTTAAGAACGCACTTATTATTATATAATTAAAAATTATATAAATACAGTAATACCCCGGACTTACGTAATAGGTGGGACCGAAAAGTATACCGGAGGTCGAAAAAAACGTAAGTCGAGGAATGCTCTTAGATACACTTAGTCACTCACTAAATATCAACTTTTTGTTATTTCGCAACAAATTAAGTTGTAGATTCACATTGTCAGGCTGCACACGCATCTTCTTATCTACACCTTTTAATGTATAATCTCATGAAAATGGAGGTTTCTAAGTTACAGGTTTGACCCCCTTATCACTTTTAGCAGCGGTTTTGGGTGTTACGTTACTCCGAATTTACATAAGTTGGGATAACGTAAGTCGGGGTATTACTGTACTTAATTTACTTATTTGACTGGAAAAATAATTATAAAATAATAATAAAAAAAACATTTTTTATTTAATATTATTTTCAAATTGTAAAAACTTTTGCAACATAGCAACTCCATTCTGTTTTCCTCAGAGACACTGTGGGAAAAAGTTTATTATAATATATGAAAATCTCTTGACTCTGCAGAACACTTATCATAAGTATAATTATTATGGTTTTTATTTTTTTAATAATATTACTTTATTTAATTTTATGAAATGTAACTTCAATCATAAACGTAACATTTAAATGAGAGTAGGCATTTAGTTATTGGGGAGACAGAAAATATCTACTTTAAAAATAATAATTATAATTTATATATTATAATTTATCAAATTATCAAAATTTATATAATTTTTAATATTATAATCAGTAAATTAAAAACTTATTTAAAAAATTTCTTATTTAAAATATGGTGAAGAGAAGAAATAGAATGATATTATAGTAACCTGATCATCTCAAGCCACAGGAAAATTACATGTCTGAGTTTAATATTTGGGGTAAATTACAATTTTTGAATTGATAGTTTGGGTTGTTCCCAGATGAGCCTGAATAAAAATATAATGTTTTATAAATTATTGCTGAGTATGGAGGTGTCAAATCAATGATGGCCGATTACACAGTTCTGCAAAAAAGCACCAGAATAGAAAGGGCATTTTCTGAATTGTGTGCTTAATCCGAATCTGAAGTTCAAATTTCTCCTTAGCGTAGAGTTAAAAATGCTCTTAAAGTCCAGAAAAATTGTGTTTCTGGGGGTTTTTGACCTAATTTTTCGCCCAAACAATGTTGTTAGAAAAAAATATACGGCATTAATTAACCTTAACCCATGCAGAACATGGTTCTAAAGTCAAAAATTATTTTTTTAAGAAAATTGAAAAATAAAAAAAAGATTTTTCCTCTTAATTAATTCTTTGCATTTCTATTAATTTTTCAGTTATATAACAAATATTTTATGACTTTTTTTTTTATTTTGACTGACATTATTCTACAGGATTACAATTTATGTGTAACTGAAACATTTGGGGGAGAGGGGGCATATACTAAAAAAAAGGCAAAATCACAATTTTATGCAGTATTTGATAAATAACAAATAAATTTGAAACCTCCCTCTTACCCTGCTGATGATATAGCCATAAGCAAGAAGCCTATTCAACTATCTTTAGCAATGAAGACATGACACAAACATTTACTGCCAGCCAATTATTGTTAAAATGAAATTTATTTTAATACTTCATAAATTACCAATCCTTTATAATATGTGTTAAAGGTCAACCAAGAAGTGATAACATTTGGGAAAAACTTAAAACTTAGCTCTGCTTACCCTTTCAGCACTGTACAGTACACGTCTATGGACGTAATTAATTAGTGGCATTCACAGCCTATACATGTCTATGGACGGAAACAAAAAGTGCCTTCCACAGCCTACTCACGCCCATGGATGTTAAGAGGTTTTTTTTTATGTATGTGTACCATTGGAAGCCTTGCTTCGTGACTCGTACTTGCGTCGTACGTGACTTCTAAAGCTATCTATTGAAACTAGAATGAAGTACAATGGTTATTAATATGATCACTAGATGTCGCTGGGGGGTTTTATATTTCTAGTGATAGAATAAACTGAAAGGGGTTGCTAGCAGGGTGGGTGACTCTGACTCAAATCACTTGCAGCCTGCGTAATCTTTATTTAGGCCGTGAGGTCGCTAAGGTCAGAACCTTTTGTACCTTCTTCCCTTCATCCTTTTAAAAAACCATAAATAAAGCTTTTGATATTCTTTCTTTTTTTCCCCGAAATATTTTTATTTTTTACAAACTTAAGAATTAGACTTATTTCTTAACGTATTTTTAGAAAAAGGTTTCATATAGAAAATCTTTTTACCTCTCACTCGTACTACTCATCCTATATATTTTTCTTTTAGACTTAAGTCTTTATGTGGCGTCAAAATTCAGTCTTTACTGATTGTATGTGATTAATTTTAATAATTGTGACTCAGCTTGTATTTTGGAACTCGGATTTTTTTTATATAGAAATAATAATATAGAATTGAAAACAAGCTAAAAGAAGAAAGGATAGTTTTGTGTGGAGGTTGAAATGAGTCAGGCTCTGGGAGGGCAGTCTGAAAAAACCACCCTGTCTGTAGAGCATTTCCTTCCATTCCTACCTCAGTACCGAAAGGGTTTGCAACTCTTAAGTATTGCTGAAGTCAGCTGGGGTTAATATTTGATATTTTATAGATGACAGCTTGGTAAAGGTTATGGTTAGTTTAGGTTTGTACTTTTTGACCTAACCTAAACCTTAACCTTCATTTATTTTCCTTAGAAAGTGACCCTGTATGTATGTATTATTATTATTTTTTTAAACTATTGAATTTATGGAGATGCTGAAACCGGATTAGTTTTTATAATGTAAAAAGGGAAAGTTTTTTTTTTTTTTTTTTTTTTTTTTTAAACTAATTAAATTGGACACTTAGAAATAGGTGGGCCAAATCGTGCATATTTACCGACACAGCTCTTTATGAAAATCAAGTAAAATATAAATTTCTTAAAAACAAAAGAACAACAATGAGTTTTTTCTAACAAAATAATAAGTGCATTTCCTACGTAAATTCATATTGAGTGTGCTTTATGACACTTTTTTATCAGTTTTTAAATTTCAAAATTTAAATAAATTTTCAGAACTTTGAAGGTTTGCTTACATTCAGAGAGAGAAAGCAAGAGTTAGGTTTTATAACCTGTACCCTGCAAACCTTTTTTACTTTGTATTCCTAATAACACAGTGGTCTATTTTATTAAAAACGGAATTAGAGTTCTGTCACCTCTTGGTCGACCTTTAGTTTTGGTTTGAGAGCTCTATTTTTATTTTATATTTTTAAATTAATATCAAATTTGATATGAATACAATAGTCTGACATATAGGCTTCCTTGGGTAGTCATTGTAGCAATCTAGTGAAAACAACGTTTTTGAAGGAGAATTCAAAATAAAATATTTTGCTTTCACATCTAGATCAATCTTTAGGAGAGATGAACAATGTTGTTACAACTTAATGCAACTATCTAAAATGCTGAGTGCACGCTCGTTCTGAATCAAGTTCATACTCCGAAAATAGACTCGTGATGTGTCAGCTTGAGGAAAGTAGGCGATGGCCGCTATGGAGTCAGACAGAAATCAGAAATAGGTGCAGTCGTAATGTAACAGTAAACACTGTTTTGTTTGTTTCATTTAATATTAGAACATAAAAGAATTGCTGTATATGAAATTAATAAGTTAGGGAGTTCATATGGGGAATTCCACCACTTTTATATTTTAAAGAAATAGTTGTTCGAGCAGTTATCAAATGATAGGGCATTTCTTTCAATATTTTTGAATAGAATTCTATTAATTTTTTTTTTTTTTTTTTTTTTTTTTTTTTTATAAACATTTTCGTGATGAGTTTCTATATTCATTATATTAATATTAAAAATAAAATGAAACAAAGAAAAGGATAGAAGAAGTATTTGTATATAACCAAGTAAAAGGCTACATAAACAACTACATACAAACTCAAAAAAATCGGTCAGAGACAACTCAGACAAACATTCTCATATACGAGTTCATAATTACTTAGCCCAGTGTTTTCCGTTTATTAGTTTTCGCGTTTTCGTAGGTATATTTAATCATTATTGAACATTTCATCAAAATGAATCATAAAAATAACTTCTCGGTGGGGAATCTAGATTTTTTCAGGAACTAGATTTTTCCCGGGAAAACGGCTTATATTGTTAGATTTGTATTTCAATGGACTACTTTTTAGTCATAATCGTCGGAACCGTTTTCGAAAGATAATTTTTTTTCAGAGTTTTTGGGGGTAATGCGCCCAAATTCGGAGCTAAAATTCATTTCTCTATTTCGCCTCGGGTTATTATTTTTCTCAACATGTATGCCAAATTTCGTCAAAGTCAATCCAGTAGTTTAGGCTCCAGGAGTATGCACAGACAGGTGGCAGATGACAGACAGACATTTATTAAAAATCACTTTTTGGACTTAAGGGACCTCAAAACGTGTAAATCCATCAAAATCAACTTTTCGGGCCATCAAAATACTTTCTCTTTATATTAGAAAGAAAAAAAAAAAAAGTAGTTTGTAGTTATATTACAGTCTGTGCACACTGATAGCAGTCAGAATCTGAAACAAGAATGATCTGAACATTGTGGTTGTCTCTGACTCCGAACCCTGTGCATTCAACCTGCCTGCTTTCACTATGGCCACCCTGCTTTCACTTCACTGTTTAATTCTTGCGCTTGTTTTCTGAACCTGATTCGGAACCAGTGTGCACTGTGGCCATAACCTAGACTTTACATCTTTTAAAGAGGAGTTATCACCGAAAAACCTAGATTGATTAAAGAAAAGAGAATTATTTATGAAAATTAACTTAAGTTAGTAAGTTGTAAAGAAGTTAATTATTTCCTCATTTTATAAAGGTAATAGTTAAAAGTTGACAATTTCTTTCTAACCCATGTTATATAGGAAAATTAATGTTTTTAAACAATCTTATAAAGTATTAAGAAGATCTTGATTATTTCTATATAGATATATAATCCTAAAATTTAGTTTAATCTCAGTATATTTTTATTAATATTTACCCTTTAAGATCTCAATATATTATATTGGCTTTGAGCCTTCACTGTAAATTAAGGTATTTTGATACCAGTTGTAGGATTAAATTATTCTGATTGTTAACAACTAATCCCGACCATTTATAAGATTAAATAAATATGTTTAAATCATACCGTTAGAGTTGAAAATTCTAAAATATACCAGTTAATCTGTAACACTTATTCATTAATTTTTACTTATCCCTTAAATTTGTATGGGTTTTCAAATATAAAAAAATAAATTTTAAAATTAACTTATACTTTTTATTTTATACATTTATATAATTTACTTACTTGCTAAGTGAATATATTTCTCGCCATAAGTCACTATCAAAGTACCTGAATTTATGTAAATATATTTTGATTTTTTTTTTTTTTTTTTTATATATATATGCAAAAATCAAGGAAGCCTCTAAAATATTTATGACCCCTGTATCGATTTTTATGATACATAATCCTTCCCACTTTCACGTTATAATTATTGAATGTCAAACTATTTCTTATTTTATATGATATCTTACTTGGGGATTTTAATTTCTTAAAATTGAAAGAATATATCTTAATTTTTAAAACAGGCATCATTCTTCAAATTTGGACTGATTTTAAGGAAATAAGAATTACTGCAAAGTCCACCTCTATTTGAATCATCTTATATAACTGACTTTTCTTTCGAGCTATTAACGTTTTAATTTTTTTCTCTCTCTAACTATTTATAATATTATTAAACGATCGATTCTTTTAATTTAATTTTCAATTTCATTCATATTAATTAATTTATTTTTTTCCCATGGTAGGCAGTGAAATAGTAACTTTAGAGCCTAAAAAACATAGCTAAAATCCATTTTTTCATTCCGTGGACTTAAAAAAACTTTTCATTACTCCTAAAATGGATTGAACAATATTTTACCTCCTAGGGAAAAAAAGTAAAAACTTGGGTAGTTATCAAAAGTGCCGTTTTTAGCGCTGCAATCAAGTAGACATGCTTATTAATACGATTAAAATCCACTAGATGTCAATGCGTTTTATCTTTTTTTTATAGTGCAACCTCTTTTAGGTTTATTTTTTAACTTTTTTTTTGTTTGCTATCAAAATCATTTTTTTTTTTTTTTTTTTTTCCCTCATTGTCTGCTACCTCGGGAAAAATAGTATATGCTACACGGCTGAGTGTTTTTTCTTTACCGTGGCAATTATATTCACTATAATTGCTGCGGTAAAGAAAAAACTCACTTCACAGTCTAGTAATATAATATACTATTTTTTTTTTTTTTTTTTTTTTTTAAATATACTCCAAAACGATAAAAATAAATCCTTTACCCTAAATTAGGTAAACAAAATATATAATTTATTTATATCTTTATACTGTTTTATTATTTCACTCTGTCCATTGATTTTATTATATTGTGTTATTAATTTATTTGTAATAAATCTATAAAAACTTAATGGAAAGAGCTTCTTGTTTAGTATTTTGATAATTTTGAACAGTATTCCTTTAGGGATATGTTTACAAGGAGGATTTTATTTTATTTCTTAGTAAAAAATAAAATAAAATAAATATTATAAAACAATGAAGATGGTGTATTTAAAGGTTTTTGGACAGTAATGTGTTAAAGTTAATACTTATGTTTGTAATTGGATTCCATCGGTAATTTTGTCCTGAAATTTTATGCACTGAAAAAAATACAAGTATTATCAAAATAATTATATATTATTATCTTCCTACGCTTATACAACTAAATTTTCATCTTTAAAGGAAGAATTTATCTAACAAAAATGAAATCCTATGTGACAATACACACCCTTCCCACGACTTTAAACACTTATGAAGTAAATTTTACTGTATTTAACGTAGTAATTTTGTTAAATTAAAAAAAAGATGAAAATAAATCTATGTGAGGCCATATTGGCATTTTTTTCTGGATATCAAGTATGATATTGATAGCATTTCAACACAGTCCTACAGAGAAACCAAAATTAGGTCTGTGATAATAAACTTAAATAAAAGGCCACATTGGCCAATGTAATAAAAAAAAAAAATGGTATAATTATTTAAAAAAAAAAAATTATATACAATAATAAATAAATTAAATATAATTATAATAATAAATAAATTAATTAGAAAACCAAATTTGTCTTAATAAAACAATTGCAAATAAATAAAATACAATAATAGGGAAATTATGTTGTCATTAATAATAATTGTTAATTTCATGTAACAATTATATTTCAAATAATTTTTTTTTAAATAAAGGTCAATTTCTCAGGTTTTGCAATTTCAGTGTTAACAATTACAATTAATTAATTTTACCTAATTGCAACCCTTTCTTCTTGTTTTTATGTTTTATTGTTTATTATTAAGTTAATTTAAATTTTAGACATAGTATAACCGAGTTGCAACTTTTTTTTATCATTTATCCTGATCAAATTTTAAAAATGTAGAAGAATTATTTACTATTATATTTTAATTTAAATCAAATTATAATTATTATTAACTACGGGAAACAGACAGTGAAAAATACACTCCTGTGCCGGGATTTGAACCACGGGCCTCTATATTTCCAGTATAGACGTGGTTCAAATCCCGGCACAGGAGTGTATTTTTCACTGTCTGTTTCCCGTAGTTAATAATAATTATAATTTGATTTAAATTAAAATTTAACTTTCCGTAGTATGAAAACTACCAAAAACTTAAAAAATTATATTTTAATATAAAGTTTTTTTTGAATGAGTAAACCAACGTGTGTGTGTGTGTAGTGAGAGATTATATATTATAAAAATAAATATATAATCTTTTTCCAATCATTAAATTTTGATTTCAGAGGTGGAGAAAAGAGAACATTATATTTACAATATGCGCTACCTTATCTATTTCCGAATATGTTAGGTAATTAAGTTCTTTTATCAAAGAATTTGTTCAAGAGAGAACAATAATAATTCTTGGGAGAGCCACACATTTTCTAAGACAAATGCCTTCTTCTCGTTTGTATATTTTTTTTTATTATTAAATAAAAGAAAATAATATTATAGTTAGAATTTCAATTTACTTGATTGGTCCAATTTGTTTCCAAGTTCTAGATGAAGATGAACTTATAATATTATAAGACCAGATTGCTCCTGAATAATCAGAACAATTGTTCTTTATTTTATCATTCACTTAATGAAGCAAATCAGCTGTGACTATAACTCACACTTTGACTTTTGACATTATGTAAGTGTAATCCAATTCCATTTTTAGAAAATAAAATGTTATAATAAAAAAACATTTGTGGAAGTTAAGGTGGTCTTATGTTCCGTTTTGTACGGGACAGCCCCTTACTGTAGGCTTCGGAAGGAATCCCTTCAGTTTCCAAAAATTTCCTGTTTATAGGAAAAATTAGGCATTTGCCAGGAGGTCTGGGTAAAATTAAAGACTTAACTCAATGAGCTGGAAAAGTTTCCAACTATAGTAAAGGCGGAAATACACATGCTAGTTACTCGCACAAAAACGTACGAGTAGCTCGCAGAGGAGAGCTACTGGCTAGTGTATACATCAAATAGCATGCGAGTGAAAAGCATGCGAGTAAATCGCACGAGGTTTGATTTTTGTCTTGCCAGTGGCAAAAGTCTAGGGGTGAGGGAACTGATAAGGCACGTGTAAACAGGCCTGCCAGCCCAAGTTTGCTAGTAGCTAGCACGAGTCTCCCTCAGCCCTTCAGTCTTCAGTTGCGTTCCTTCCTTTCGCGGGTATCCGACAACAACTCAAGCTTTCTCTGGAAGCATTCGCAATTGATTCCTAAAACCATTCACGTCCCCAAACCGCATTTCATTTAGTAGGCTGACTCGCTCCATGTACCTAATTCCGTTTTATAGCTATCCAATCTTTTACCCACACTATTCGTGTCTTTTTATTATTTTTCAAATGTTTTAAAACACAGTTCTTTGCAAGTAACAGAACAATCTGGCTAATTTCATTCCGCACCGATACATTCATAAGGTACATTGTAATAATTAATAAAACTATCAAAATTAATTAAATCAAATACAATTATTTCATAATTTATTCCGGCTTAAAGAAAGCAAGAAACGATTGTCTGTTTCAAAACTAGAGCTGTGACTGGAATGTGTATTGTCATGTGCTAGCAGCTCGCACGAGACCTATTATCCGGACGATACTAGCATGCTATTTCACTGGCAAATGTACACAGCGTCTACAGCATGCCAGCTACTGACGTGCTAGTAACTCGCCACTGACATGCTTTTTTACTAGCATGTGTATTTCCGCCTTAATAATATTATAGGATTTATGGTGAGTTATTACTAAACTCAACTATGTATTGGTATAGATGAATTTAATAATATCTTAATTAAATTTATTACTACTTTTGAATAATGCCTGTTATGACTAACATATATTATTACATTTTGAGAATTTTTACACAAATTTTGTGACAATTGATGTCAAAAGATTAAATTTTATCTAAAAAATGCATATTTTGCTTAAAAAATTTCCTAGGGGATGGCCCCCAACTTAACCCCATTGTCATTACCCCTGGTAATATACAAAATTAAAATTAAATATTGTTTTTACATTAAAAACTGTATTAAATATTTTTTTTTTTTTTAGGATTAACCCTGCCTTACTAACACTGTCTAATAGTCCATTATTTCTAACACTACGCCTCTCAGACGTGAATTAAAATTAGACCAACTTATATCTGTTTAAGATTTAAATGCTGATAAAATCATCAACTAGAAACATTTCTTTGTCTAATAAAATGGTTAAAAGGTGCTCGTTAGGGAGAAAATGATTACCAAACTGACCCTTTAACCTGAAAAGAGCAGGTCAAAATATACATTTTACATTTTTCCTCACTAGCACCTGCTGCATTTAAATTTGAACTTATATTATGATAATCTAATGAATAGATATAAAAATAAAGTACACATTTTTATAAATATGGCATTATAATATTTAATAATCAAATTTTAGGAACAATAAAAAAGCCAATTAAAGGCAACAAGCTCGATAGAGCCCCTGAGGTACAGTAAACTAAAAGAAGTGGTAAATTACTAATATATAAAAGCGCAGCAAAGACCCAACTTTGACGCAATCTGAAGTTTAATTAAACAGAGATAGCATACCTAGAAGGACTAATGGCTGGCACCGAGAGCTATCAACTAAAGTCAGCATGCACGCCTCAGAGACGTAGTGTTATAAGTGCAGAGTTAAAAAGAAATCTACAGATTTTTTTTTTTAGGATTAAAAATAAATCTACAGACTGTTTTTTCAGAAACATAATGAGGAAGATTTTTTTATCCCGTTCCATTTTCATCCATTGCAGAATTGATTCATCTATGTTTTCATACTTACAACCTCTAGATCTTTTTTTTTAATCTTCACTTGTTTTGTTTAGTTTAAATATTGTATCCCAGTTTTTCAAAATTGTAGACACTGAACTCAGAGCAATTTCATACCTCTTAAATCCTTTATCTACACCTTTAACAGATTCATTTTTTGGGAGGAATCCAATTTTGGGGTGTTTTTCAGAGGTTGAGGGGGGGGGGATTATTTAAATATTCCAATTGATGAAGGCAGTTTTTGGGGGTTTGCGCCATGAGCCTTGGGGGGGGGGGGATGGGATCCCTGCTCTGTCAGGTGTATACCTGACCTTTTTTTTTTTCAATTTAAAAGATTGTTCTAAACAAAGACTTCAAACATATTAACAGAATATTTTTGACAAAACTGGGAAGTGACCAGCAATTTTTTCCTAACTAATTCCAGGTTAAAGCAAAGCTGTTATTTTTTATCGTTTATGAAAGAGGTGTTCTATTACATAATGTGACTTTTAAACATTTTGAAAATCTACAGCGTATTCTTCTAAATATTATGCTTGAGGTAAGTACTTTGTCTTAAAAAAAAAAAAAAAAATATGAAGATGCTAATCAGTTTTGGGATAATACAGGACTTGCTTTAGCGGATTTTATTTATTGATTATATTATCTTATTACTTAATTTTGTGATTAATTTATTGCCTGCTTTTATTATGAAGAAAAATGCAAACATTCTACTATAATTCCAGCTAAATTAAATGTTTTGTGAAGTCATAGTTTATAACGTTATTACTTTATAAAGGATAACGAAAAATTCATTTAGTCTTATTCTGACATTGGATTTCTTTTAAAACTTTTATAGAATAAATAAGGACAATTAAAAGGCTGTCTCAAATTTCTTATTTTTAACATATATAGTAAAACCTACAATAACAGACTAAAAGAGGCTGTGTGTTGTCCACTATTATGAGTCTGTTATATAAAAAAATAATTATTTCAAATAATAATGCAAATGAATGAACGAGAATGAAATTATAGTTATTAGCTATAAAAAGTGTTTATTATACGTAAATTAATAGATAGGCTTAGACCATATGCTCACAGAGCAACTCAAAAGAAACTAATTACGGGCGCAAATCACTACCCAGTCCCTTATGACTTTCAACCTTTGTATTGTAATTGAATGGGACAGCTCAACTAGTTTCAAACCAGTTTGAAATCAGTTACTGGCGACTCAAACTGTACTCACTAATGATTTGATTTTTATAGTTGCTTGTCCGATTGAGTGCAACGTATATTTTTATTTAATATGGATATTATATATGCATCGAGGCTTACCAAAGGTAACGAAAGCTATTTAATTGTTTTGAAGAAACAAATGTTTGGTCTCTGATTTCAAGACAGACATCAGGGAACATTTTTGGTCCCGTGTCTGTCTGTCAATTTTTTCGAACCAATATATCTTAAAAACTAATCTTTTGATTTTAATTAAATTTGGATGGTTGATCATACTTAGCCCATTGTTGGTGCCTTATAAGTTTAAGCCCATTTGTTTCTCGTACTCTTGTGCACAAACATTCATTTATTTAGACCTAAATCTTCAAAAGCGCTCATCTGACTTTTGATAGTTTGTCAAAAATAACCCAGATTAATTTGTATCGCCTGCACACATTAAATATTGCTAAATTGATACTTTCATTCATGTAAAAAATCAAAACAATTTTTTTCAGATTTAAAAAAAAATAGTCTGCCAATCAGTGTGGCACATAACTTCCTCATGTTATATCACATATACTTTAACGATTATGTTTTACCACTGTTTGTCACTAGAATCATTCATTATCAACTTCATAAGTACGATGTTCCACCTTCTAAAAGACAGAGGAAACTTATAGATTTTGATTACTTTTGAGTTGGCCTCGTGTGCGGACATGCATTAATAATGAGTTTTGAGTTTATAACCGGTTAGTAATTAATTTCAATCACAAACTAGTAGCATTTCTTTTGAATTGCTCCATGTGCTTAGGGCGGCCTTAAACATAAGTTTAATAAGCGATATATGATAAATACTACCAATACAGAACTGGGTCGGATGACTAATCGTGGAATTTCATAAAGAGACTTTTCAAGGTGATGATGCTGAATGGCAATTCATAGAATTCAGACAAATTATCTTGCTTAAAAATTACCTTTTTTTATTATAATTTTTTTTGTTCGTTAGTGTCAGATTCTACTGTACTGGCGTAAGTTGGTTGTACAGGGAGATTCCATTACCCGAGACAGTTATGTACCTTGGACACTTGTTCCTAGGACAAGTGTCCAAATTTCAAGGAGAGGTACTTTTTTTTCTGTGATACTTGTTGTCTGAACGGAGCCTGGTAACACAATTTTATGACTTTCATTCCTTCACCAGCTATAATATCAATTTTATCAGCAATGGTTGGTTTTTCCTGTGTCTAAGGTAGATAATACCGTCCCTATTGATAAGTTGTAATAAAAAATATTAAGTACTGTTGTGACAAAATAACAGTTCACTCATCTTGTGCATATTAATTATGATATTGTCCCTCTATCTGTAACTTTTGATTTTTAAACTTTATCGTTAAATAATTTTGGCAATAGAAACAAATGAAGTATCGGCAGAAACTGATTAACATAAATGACAAAATGCAATATGTCGATGAACCTCATCATCTTCTTCGATGTTCTCCTGTGCCCCTGGTAGAATGGGCAATGTAAACGCTCACTGCCTTTTGATGCTGCTGCAGAAGTATTTTTATTTTGGGGAGCAAATGCAACAGACTAGGGGGCAGTGGCTGAATTAAAACGATGAGGCATATGATAATAATACATTCTCTTGCAATGGGCAGCCATCAAATGTATAATATTGTTTATTATTATAAACCAGCCATGGAAGTAAAAATATTATGGAATAATATAAACATGACTTATCAATATTTATGTGACTCTAAACAACATTACAACATTTGTGTGAGGGATGGTATTTGTCGATACCATAATAAATATGGTGACCATACGTCCCGTTTTGGCCGGGACAGTCCTGTTATTTTAAGCTTTTGAAGGCGTCCCGTCAGTTGCCGAAAATGTCTTGTTTTTTGGAAAAAAAACGGACATTTTCCAAAAGGTAAAATGAAAAACTTGTCCCTTACTCCTACTGAGTTGGGGACGTTTCCAGTCTTAGTAAACATGTTATTTAGCAACTTTTTGCTTCTCAACTTCAAATGTGTGATATCTGCTCTTGATCAAGTGAATCTCGGTCATTCACTTCGATACTTATACCATCCTACTGTGAACAACTAATTTAGGGTTTGAAGATGGCTATTAACCCTTAAATGCTAATGGTAATTGGATGGCTGGTATTACTAAACCTTCGTCGATTCGACTAACATATGCAGAAAATACATTTTTTGGGTTGAAACTACACTTTTATAAAGAAAAAACTATTAAGAACTCATTATTAAATCTTTTAGTGAGATATACAAACATTTGTTGACAAATAACAGTAGGAACATCAGAAGAATCTGAAATTGAGTGAACATTAATGTACCAGGTCCCATGCCCAGGACAAAAGCCCTAGGCCCTTTGCGAAGTGCTCCAGGCTCCAGATTATCGGCCATTGGTCTCTGGCCCAAGGCCAATTACCCTAGGCCCATTGCCCCTTACCCCTAGGCCTATTGCTCCTTACCCCAGGCCCATTTTCCCAGGCTATAGGCTCATTCGTCGACCAATTAATTCCCTACGTTTATTACTAAACGTTAGTCGAATCGATGAAGTAGCTTTGACGGGAATTTGCCAGAAAACGAGTGTATGCTCAAAAGGACTACTACCGCTGCACTAACCAGAGCAAGCACTGCAGAAGGATGGGGTACCCATCAACATCGCATACGAGCGTAAAAGGTTAAGGTTTAAACTGTGCTCGTCGATTCGACTACCATTAGCATTCCAGGGTTAAGTGAAACTGGTTATTTGTTATTGTTATTTCAAATATACATTGTGTGAAGACCTAGTGATTTTTTCCTCCTTTTCAAAATGATAACAAATATGTTATTTATTGTGAGGGGTAAATCTTCACTGAAAAAGGTGGGGCATATCGACCTTTTTCTAAATGTCCGAAACTGTTCCTTTTTTTACGTTACAAAAATGATTTCGATTGTAGCCTCTTAATAAATTCAATTTTTTTTAATGTTTTTTTCTTTAAATTTAGGGAAAATGATGGAAGTTCATAATTATTTTATGTTTAACGTTAGTACTTTTTGACCTAACCTAACCATAACTTATATCAGTACCCCAAAACGTGATACTTTATGTAGTTTTTTTTAAATTTGTTGGATTTATCGGTATGACACACAACCGAAATCGTTTTTATAATTTACACCGTTTCAATAATGTAATCCTGCAAACCGTACAAATCCTGTAAAAAAGATCCAGTAAAAAAATGGTCAAATCCTTTAAAAATAAGTTTAAAATAAAAGTAATATTATATCTAAATAATGCACTTTTTTCCTTCAAATTCCCAACATTTTCCTCGCCCGGATCCCCCCCCCCTTTGTCTGAGGGCTGCAATTGCTCTACCCCCTCTCCAATTCCAATGTCCCGTTTTGAACTAAACTTTTTATGGCCACCCTAATAGGTAATAAATATGTTTTTGTTTTTCGATATCTTTTAATATATCTATATATAATATATATAGGTAGTATGCTCAAAAGGACTACTACCGCTGCACTAACCAGAGCAAGCACTGCAGAAGGATGGGGTACCCATCAACATCGCATACGAGCGTAAAAGGTTAAGGTTTAAACTGTGCTCGTCGATTCGACTACCATTAGCATTCCAGGGTTAAGTGAAACTGGTTATTTGTTATTGTTATTTCAAATATACATTGTGTGAAGACCTAGTGATTTTTTCCTCCTTTTCAAAATGATAACAAATATGTTATTTATTGTGAGGGGTAAATCTTCACTGAAAAAGGTGGGGCATATCGACCTTTTTCTAAATGTCCGAAACTGTTCCTTTTTTTACGTTACAAAAATGATTTCGATTGTAGCCTCTTAATAAATTCAATTTTTTTTAATGTTTTTTTCTTTAAATTTAGGGAAAATGATGGAAGTTCATAATTATTTTATGTTTAACGTTAGTACTTTTTGACCTAACCTAACCATAACTTATATCAGTACCCCAAAACGTGATACTTTATGTAGTTTTTTTTAAATTTGTTGGATTTATCGGTATGACACACAACCGAAATCGTTTTTATAATTTACACCGTTTCAATAATGTAATCCTGCAAACCGTACAAATCCTGTAAAAAAGATCCAGTAAAAAAATGGTCAAATCCTTTAAAAATAAGTTTAAAATAAAAGTAATATTATATCTAAATAATGCACTTTTTTCCTTCAAATTCCCAACATTTTCCTCGCCCGGATCCCCCCCCCCCCCTTTGTCTGAGGGCTGCAATTGCTCTACCCCCTCTCCAATTCCAATGTCCCGTTTTGAACTAAACTTTTTATGGCCACCCTAATAGGTAATAAATATGTTTTTGTTTTTCGATATCTTTTAATATATCTATATATAATATATATAGGTAGTATGCTCAAAAGGACTACTACCGCTGCACTAACCAGAGCAAGCACTGCAGAAGGATGGGGTACCCATCAACATCGCATACGAGCGTAAAAGGTTAAGGTTTAAACTGTGCTCGTCGATTCGACTACCATTAGCATTCCAGGGTTAAGTGAAACTGGTTATTTGTTATTGTTATTTCAAATATACATTGTGTGAAGACCTAGTGATTTTTTCCTCCTTTTCAAAATGATAACAAATATGTTATTTATTGTGAGGGGTAAATCTTCACTGAAAAAGGTGGGGCATATCGACCTTTTTCTAAATGTCCGAAACTGTTCCTTTTTTTACGTTACAAAAATGATTTCGATTGTAGCCTCTTAATAAATTCAATTTTTTTTAATGTTTTTTTCTTTAAATTTAGGGAAAATGATGGAAGTTCATAATTATTTTATGTTTAACGTTAGTACTTTTTGACCTAACCTAACCATAACTTATATCAGTACCCCAAAACGTGATACTTTATGTAGTTTTTTTTAAATTTGTTGGATTTATCGGTATGACACACAACCGAAATCGTTTTTATAATTTACACCGTTTCAATAATGTAATCCTGCAAACCGTACAAATCCTGTAAAAAAGATCCAGTAAAAAAATGGTCAAATCCTTTAAAAATAAGTTTAAAATAAAAGTAATATTATATCTAAATAATGCACTTTTTTCCTTCAAATTCCCAACATTTTCCTCGCCCGGATCCCCCCCCCCCTTTGTCTGAGGGCTGCAATTGCTCTACCCCCTCTCCAATTCCAATGTCCCGTTTTGAACTAAACTTTTTATGGCCACCCTAATAGGTAATAAATATGTTTTTGTTTTTCGATATCTTTTAACCTAACATTATTGGGGACAACTGTATTTTTTATTACACAGAGAGTGTTCCATTTGTAATTTAACGTTCATATCGAATTTTATTGCTGCCTATTATTCCAGGAACAGCTTTAGAATACGATTTCATAGCCCGTAACAATAATTACTTCATTCTTTTTTACTACAAAGGAACGATCACACTCTTGTGAATATGAATTATATTATGCCTATGTTTAGCAACATAAAATACGAAGGAATACAATCACTTTTAATATATAAATTTCGAAGTGAAAGCAGTGTGTTGCGGGCTTGGTTATCGTGTATTCTATTTCATTATTATGTAGATTGAGAAAGCTTTTTAAATGGCAATTAATCTGGTTTTGTCTAAACCAAATTTTTTTTTTAAGTTTCTATCTCTTGGAATAAAATAAGAAATAAACATTGAAACTTTCTATAATTAATAGGATTGGGATAAACAGCATTGCCTTGTAGATCTCTAATTAGAATTTACGAATATTATAAAACTGAGGTTACAACACTGCCAATGCGGGAACAGGCAAGTATTCGAATTTCCTAAACAGTGCCGTACCTGTTGTTATGGTGATATTAATTTTTAATATTAACTATTAGTTTGTTGTTTTTTGTTCATTTTACAGAATCAGCTGTTCGGGAATACTCGGTCTCGCGTTTTAACACTGTATCGGTATATTTTGTCGTGTATTTGTCATAAAACTCGAAACATTATTATCTGTGGAGCTGAGTCATGGTAAGTACTCTCGTAATATTAATTAATTATTTATAATGTTTATTCATTGTAGTTCGTACACACGTTGCTTCGTCAAATATTTATCCGTGCAAATAAATAACTGCCAAAATTTGATATTGACAAGTTGTTGACAAGATAAACATGTAGGTAAGTTGACCGTATTTTAATCGATTCACACTTATAAGATCTATCAATTGGGTATCCGAGAACTTTTCTCTTTTTTTCCGAGTTCAAGATGGGCTCATTATTTAACATTAGCCGTTTTTTTAGAAGCTAGACTTCGCTTCAAGTTTCGAGGCAAAAAGTGGTGGTAATCTTTGGTCATGGAGAGAAGGTTAACCTCTGTTTACTTTTTATTTCGGCATAAATATTAAGGTATATTTCGATTTGTTTTTGACGATTTCTTACTACTTAATCTATTTTTAATGTTGATTTGCTAATTTAAAAAGCAGATTTTAAAACTCAATCTAATTTCTTTTGCAATAATCACATATGATGTTTTACGTGAAAAAAAATGTATTATAAATTATTAATGTTGCAGTATATCTCTCTCTCTATTGAATTATATTCAAGACCATAACGAGGATGGCCACTGTCTCAAATACATCGTGTATAATAAGAATATGTTCAAACCGTTCTGTTTCTTCTCTGCATAACAATAAGCTGAAATCATTAAGCCAAATGTTTATTTCCATATCTCTATAGAATGTTACAGATATTTGTTTGTTTGCTGATATTAATGTAATAAATGATTTTGATTAGTTTTTAAATCCTTCGGCTACATACCAAAACAATCTATGACTGCTGTAGCAACCCTGTTTTCCTTTGATTTTTGATCTACCACCTTTACTGATTAATTAATTTTCTCTTTAGTCTTAGCCTATCCTTCCTAGCTCAAGTACCTTATAGAGGACTTTTGGCACTTTTTTAATTGTATGCAAGTCTTTCTTACTTAACTTTATTAGATCTTGTCATGCTTTACCAGAGTTCTAAATTCTAAAACTAAGAATCGTCTCTCTACAGCCATTGATTGTTATAATTGTTCAGCTTCAAAATTAAAGGGACCATTTTAGTCTGACATGTTATTTTTGTTGAAAAGTTTATTAATATTTTACTTTTGAACTATTTAAATATTTTTGAAGGCACAATTTAATTATTAAATGTTTTTAATACTACTGATATTTCTTAGTTAGTGAAATCAATGTAATAAAATTTATTATGAAACAGAGAAAATTGACAAGCAGAATTAGTATTACAAGGAACAAGTGCAAGGGAAAAGAAGAAAGGATGGAATGACGGACACAGACAAATATCACTGTTGAAGATCGCATTGACTTAAATGACAGACAAGTAATAATGTTTCCCTATTTAATCTCTGTTATGTTAGATAATTGTCTAAGTTCATATCTTGTTGCCAGATGGCCTTAAAGTCATGGTAGGAACTTTACAGAAATTACTCAATACAGTTGTATAAAACAAAAACAACAGCTAATGTATAATGCAGGCCAGGTTTGACCACAATAAATTAACTATTAAAAGTTGGTTTTAAAAATATC
This sequence comes from Gerris lacustris, assembly GCA_951217055.1. Taxonomy (NCBI): domain Eukaryota; kingdom Metazoa; phylum Arthropoda; class Insecta; order Hemiptera; family Gerridae; genus Gerris; species Gerris lacustris. The sequence continues at coordinate 66,581,697 of OX578279.1, read as the reverse complement.
AAGTTTAATTATTGGGTTTTCAAAGGGAAGTGGAGTTATTACTAGATTCTCCTTTTTTCTATCTTAATCTTAAAAAAAATAATTTGCCTTAACTGCAATTTTAAAAAGTATTACAATGATTATAATGATGGTAATAGCTTTGGCTTAGCCGTACACCATATTTATAAAATTTAATCTATTAATAAGTTTTACAATATCATAAAAGTAATTTTACTGGAATTAAGCTTTTGTGGCGAAATTTTCTCAATATAAAGTTACTCGTTAAAAATTACTTAAAATGCTTATGCATTATAATGATAAAGTTTCCTTAAATTTAAAAAAAGCAATTATAACTCAAACAATATCTTTGCAATATTGATTTCTAAGGTCGAAAGAAGAAATGGAGCTAAATGATGGAGATTTGAACACTGTTAAAAGTTGTTTTAAAACGAAAGATGGCCGGAAGATGTGCATCACTGTGACCATAGAGGCACAGGATGGGGAAAGCAGTAGTCAAGCAGACAATTCAACTGAAGATGTTATTAATCCATGTGAAACAATGAAGGAGAATGGTGCTCCTCCGAAGAGTGAAGAAATAATGCCGGAGGTTAAAGAAAGAGGGGCTTGCGGAGTTAGGTGTAGCCATAGAAACAATAATCAGCGACCTACTACCATTACTTCTCAGCACAAACCCCCCTGCCCTTTGTATGCCAAGAATGTAAGCAGTTCTCCATCCGTTAACCCCGTTAACCCCTCTGCACCATGCGATGAAAATATCTCCGCAAAAGATATCTCTAAAGAAACATCTGAAGTTTTTGAGGGAATGCTATTAAAATTTATTGAAAAGTTACGAAGTTTTTTCTGAAGTTTTAGTTATATAAAAAGAAAATAAAACTAAAACCAAATACATGTTTAACTAATCGTAGTAAATTATTTAATAAAATATTTTAGCTTAGCATAATTTTAATATTTTAAGTTAAAGGAGTTAGTTAAGCTTAGGATAGAGATATTTTCTCTTCATACTGAGTTTTTTTTTTTTAACTGAATTGTAGTAGAGAATTTTTTTGTTCAGGATCACAAACAATTCCTGTACAAATGCAAAAAAGGTTTCCCCGAACGAAACCACAACACTTCAGGTTTTTTATAGGAAATTTGAAGCTGAACAAAAAAGTTCTTATAAACATGGTTCCTGAAAAGCTTCGTTTTCGAGATATTCGCAAGAAACATCATTTTTGGACGTTTTTCATTAAAATTCTCAAATAATACACTTCTTATCATAAAACACCTTGCAACAAAAAATGTCCTACAAATTTGGGTCCACATTTTACTTGCATTCGAGTTATTGGCATTAATTTCAATTTATGCCTAATATTTAAAAAATAAAGGCGATAGAAAGTCACAGTTTGCGTTAGTGAAAAGTTCATTCAGAAATTTAATGAAAAGTTCATTAAATTTCTGAATGAACTTTTCACTAAAGCTAACTGTGACTTTCTATAGCCTTTACTTTTTAAATATTAAGCGTAAATTGAAATTAATGGAAAATATTAAAGAATAAAAAAAAAAAATGTGTAAAAAGGTGTTTTTTTTATGAGAAGTGTATTTATTTGAGAATTTTAATGAAAATCGTCCAAAAATGATGTTTTTTTGCGAATATCTCGAAAACGAAGCTTTTCAGGAACCATGTTTATAGGAACTTTTTTATTCAGCATCAAATTTCCTATAAAAAACCTGAAGTGTTGTGGTTTTGTCCGGGGAAACCTTTTTTGTAAGAATTGTTTGTGATCCTGACCAAAAAAATTCTCATCTGGTAACATTCAATCCAACGTAATTCAAAAACTAGTCCATTGATCTTAAACTTTAATTATACCATTTGAAAGCTTCTGAAATGCAGAAGTTTTTACTGAAATTTCCACACTTCTAGCATCACTCAGTTAAGAGTAGAAAGCTCAGGAATTTGGTGGTCGATTTTTAAAAAAATCAAATTTTCAAATGTACCCGGACTTAAAAGATGCTTAGCAGCTTATAATTTGAAAATAAATGAGTGACTCTAAAAGGTTTTTTATGCTCTTTAAAATTGTTCCCTAGCCAAATTTCTCTATATCATTTAGTTTTTGAGATATTAGGAATTTTTTGAAACTTTTCGTGAAACACTTAAAAAAAGAAATAAATTGATATCTCGAGAACTATTGAGAAATAGGCATATGTTTACTCGACATTTTTTGTTCCAATTTGGCCATAGTAACTAACCATGAAGTTTGGCTGGTTAACTTCCGGTCACCCTGTATAATGTATTTATCTAATCCTTATTGTTAATATGGTCTGACACGAGCTTTCCTAAACCTCATTTGTTGTGATTAGCCTCAGCTCCACCTTTTTTTGCCACCTTGTTTGAACAATAGCATGAGAATGATACTGAAAGAAAGTGCTTCTTAGAACATATTTTTGAAGTATACAACTAAAAAAAGGAAATGGATGGGAACGTGCACTGGGTGTGGGATTAAAGATCTTGTAGGAAGCCCCTTTTGTTATTATTAGAGGGATCAATTGTATGCGCCAAGTAAAAGAGATATTGTATCATTGAACATTATACAGTGTATTTTGTCTGCTTATTGGTACTTACTAATCGTTTCAAAAATATAAAAAATAATGATACAATGATGAAAAATAATGAAATAAATGATACAATTTTAATTATAATAAAATTAACCAAAAAATTGGTCCGAGACAATTCAGACAATCTTTCTCATATTAATATGCCATTAACATGATATTTGATTATTTTAAAAAATATTTGAAAGCGTTCAACATGAGGTTGTTTCCTCACTACCTAAATATAGTAGGAAAAGTACTGTTTTCACCAAACATTTTTTTTTTGAGATTTCAACGGAATTATCTATTTTGGGTGTTTGTTTTTAAGACCTCCTGAATGGTTTTCAGCATGACGTCTGTATGTATGTGTGTGTGTTATCATCGTAGCGCCCAAGGTATTTAACCTAGAGAGTTGAAAATTGGCAGAAAAATCAGTCCTTATCTGTAGTGGTGCCGCCCGGAAAATCAAATTTTTCCGCCATCTTGAACCCAGTTTGTTGAGTCAGCAAAAATTTTAATAAATCGTAATAAATCGACAATGGTCCTGATCGAGTTGAAATTTGGCACGAATATACCTCTCTGTATGACAAACAAGCCCACCAAATTTCATTTTAATATTGGCCGCCATTTTGAAGTTATCAATTTTTGATTTTTTTTTTTTTTTTTTTTACTTTGACGGATAATAATACTGAAAGTATAAATAGGTTTTTGACGTATAGCATATTGTTGGAACCGGAAAAAAATAAGGAACAAACATAAAAAAACCCGATGAAATTCCATTAATTAGTTTAAAAGTTATAAGCGAATATAATTATTTATTAGTGCGATAATTTTGATTGATGACGTCAAAGTTTGTTTACATCTGTCAAAATACCGCCAATCTTTAAATAATTAAATAAAATATAGATATTAAAAATAAGGTTTTTTGAAGAATGATAATAAATCAGTTTGTTCAGAACGGTCACCCATCCAAGTACTGACCACATGCAGCAGGAGAGGCCACTTTAGTGGCCTCTGAAGTGAGGAAAAGTTCTGAGGTACCCTGTACCCGATTTTTTGTTTTTGATTTTCATCAATGTTGTGGAAACTAGATGTTTATTAGGAAAACGTATTATATCAATAGATTCGTATTTAAATGGATTACATTTTGGTATTTTTTTTAATCAAAATCGTCAGAACTGTTTTCGAAAAAGAATTTTGATTCCAGAAGGGAGAAAACATTAAACTCCACTCTAGTTTGTAGGGAGGAATGGATCCCATTGCAGCCTAGTTGTGAAAGTGAGGGAGGAAAGTGAAAATAGGGGAGGAAAGTTAAAATGAGGGAGGCAAGTAGATACCCATTAGTTTGTTAATAGTACTGACGTTATTTGAAATAATAAAATAAGAAGATTTGTTAACCATAGCCAACTTATTTTTCTTTTAAAAATCAGTGTTGCACAAAGTTTTTTTGTTTTTTTAACTGTAAGATGTTATAAAACTTTTTTATAAAAAATTAAAGGTATGAAAATTAGTAAATTTAGTTATTAATACCTAAGTAGCTTCCCCAAATTTATAGCTGACATTTATTTCTCAATTTTGCCTCAAGGTATGATTGTTCTAAACCTGTATGCCAAATTTCATCAACATTGGCTCGGTAGTTTAGGCTCTACATGTCTGCACAGACGACAGACACACATTTTTTAAAAACCTTTTTGTTTGGACTAGGGGGACCAAATTTTTATGCTATTGCAATACTTTCTCTTATTATAAACTACATGTAGAAGAAAGTAAAAAGTATTAAGTATACAGTAGGCACAGTATAGCTAATAAAATCAATAAATGTATTGTGAAAACAAAAATACAAATAGATTACAAATTTTTTTGGCTACTGCTGCTAAAGAAGGGTTTTCATAGGAAGGTATCTGACTAGAAAGTTGAAACTGAGTGTTTAAGGGATTCTATGAAAGGTTTATTTCAGGAAATTGCAAGGTTGTGGACGAAAAGAAGTCAATTTAGAGTATGAGCTAAACCGGGTAGACATTTTTCAGCGTTATTGTCTGGCACAAGCTTTCTAAACCTCATTTGTTGTGATTAGCCTCAGCTCCACCTTTTCTTGCCACCTTGTTTGCAAAATAGTACCAGAATGATGTAGATCCCTTCAGTATTAATTCAAGATTAGCTCAAATATAATCTGTTAGTTAAAAAATATCAAGTAGGTAGCATACATTTGGTGAATACTTATCAGACACCTGATCCTTAACTTTTTTGTTAAGTAAATCCCAAAATAACTTCATACTAAATTTATTTTCAATAATAGAAAAATTGATCAGTTTCCATCAACTTTAGCTGTTGATCAGCAGTAAACTAATACTTCTGCTCTTTGCATTTTATTTAATATCAGTAAGTTTCACAATTTTTTTTTTTTTTTTTTTTTTTTTTTTTACATTGTGTACTTTAGAGCTTCAGGATCAAATTCTGTTAACTTAACTGGCAACGATTCATAAGCAATATCTTTAAAATGGCTTATTTCAAAACTCATTAATTTCACCTTCCACAAGCAGGAATTATCCCAGTGTATAAGTTGACCATCATTTCGGGGGTATTTATTGAAAGAATCATTATTTAAAACAACTGCCCAGCACAGTCCTCTCGTGTAATTTTACTATGGACAGAATAAATATTCACTTAAGTCAAGCATAAGGCAGGGTGGCAGAGAATAGTTGATGGGACTCCGCACTTAAAATTGAGCAAAATCGTAACAGCTCTCTCCTGCAAAACCCCAATCATAAGGTAGGATAAAATTGAGAATATTTTAGCTAATATTACATAATAGGTCTCATTTTTGAATGAGGGTGTCTCCGGTTATGGATAGTGCAACTCCTCTCAGCTAAACTCCGCTCCGTTTTCACAAGTGTAGTCCGCTCACCTACGCTCTTCTTCTGGTGGCCGCCCAGCCTAAGGCTGAATATGAAAAAAAAAACTCTGCCACATATTATGTATTGCCTTACTTGTAGATTTTTAAAACTCTGGATTGTGAAGGGCCCTGAAGAGTTTTGGACTTAGAGATTGAAGGTAATAGAATTTACAATGTGGAGCCATTATAGAACTGATAGGTATTTTTCCATTTTGAATATGTTGGAATAGAAAAAACCTACTATTAGATATGTATATATATATATATATATATATATATATATATATATATATATATATATATATATATATATATATATATATATATATATATATATCTATGGTTGATTTGACAAAAATCCTCCTGAGGGTAAGATTAATCTATAGAACTAAAATGCTAATGTGCAGCTTGCCACCATGTATTTTTTTACCACAGAACGGAACCATTTGCAATTTTTTATCCATAGAGATTAAGAAAAAAAAATAACAACAATTGTTTCAAAAAAATATTTATTATGAATTTATAATCTATAAAATGTTTTGATGATTTTTCATAAGGTAACCCACACCCTATTTTCCCTTCAGACTTATATTCTATACAACAGTACAATATTGTACTCATTATATACAAAAGTACAATATTGCACTTGTTTTACAGTTATTTCTTTGAACGAATAAATCAAATATTGACATTAATATTAAAATGAAAATAACATTATAAAAAAAGTACACACATGTGTGTAAAAGTATATTTTGCTTGCCATATTAATAATATAATTTTTATAGTTATAAAGTTTTTGATTTTTGGTGTTAAGTAAACAATGAAGTGTCAAAAAATGTATTATTAAAAAAAAATTGTACGTGAATTTTTTTTTTTTTTTTTTTAAGAATGTAAATTGTTTGTTTACAGATGAGGCTTGGAGGTCATAGCGTGCTTGCGCAGGGTTTCTGACAGCTGCCTTCCTAGCTCTGCATCAGCCTGAGCAAAGTTCTTGACAGCTCTCTCCTGCAAAAACCCAATCATAAGGTAGCATATAGTTGAGAATATTTTAGCTAACTAATTTTTATTCAATATTACATTATAGTATTAGAAACTAGGACATAATTCTGTATAGTTACAATATTAGATAGTTACAATAATTATAATTAACAAGAGGACCCTTCACCGCAGCATAATAAAGGAACTGGCCTGGTCTAGGGAATTTCATTTGTCTCAAACCACTGTCCACATCCACGCACAAACATTTCTGTTTCGATTCTTAAAAAGACAAAGACTTTTACACACTAAATGATCAAACAAAGTTGCTGCTTCAGTAATCCTATTCTAACTTAATTTGTTGATTGTAAAAAATAAAAAATTGTACCAAGCAAAATAACAGTACTCTATCACATTCAGTGGTTTTAGAATTGCATAAAACTATTTTCTTTAACTTCGAATTATGACGTGTGTGAGGCCTTTTTATTTCTCTTGCTATCATATATTAAATGGAATTACACTGGTAAACGGATAAATGATCCTAAAATGACGAAAATGGAGCACTAAGATAATAACTTTTATAGGATTTACTTGTAGGGTTTACCTGGCCAATAATTTTAAGGTTTTTTTTTTCAAAACATGCATTGCGTTGACCCTTCTTGTGCTCAACATCCTATTATCATTTTTCAGTTATTTATTGCCACCTATTCTTTAAAAATGCGTAAATACATTTAAATAAGCACTTGTTTTATACTGCACTAGCACTAGTTATAATGTCTTATTATGTCTTAGTGGGCATAATATGAATTTTGACAAAACTGTAATACTTAATACAGAGAATAATAAATTTAAAAGACCTTTTTCTCGAAGCAGCCCACATCTTGATGAAAAATAAGACTGAATTTCAAAACAGAAGCAAAAGATTTTAATAAATTCTATAAGTAGGTATGGGGACACTTGGGCCAACCCCCACTCCTGACTCATATAAATATGCATTTAGAACATATAAATTTGATTTTAAATTTAACCAGTTGAAATAAATAATAATGCCACTATTGCATAATAATAAAATTATTATCAATGAACCTTTAGCGAATGCTAAACAATTACTTTGGGGACTAATTTTTACCTGAATGAAATCAGCAGCATCCTTGAGACTGCCGGCAATGTTCTCAACAAGCCTCTTTCTCTCATCAGGCTTAAGAGTCTTGTTATAGAAGAGGTTGGCCTGGCTAAAGTTGTCTTCATCTCCGGTTTCAATACGTTCCAGGTCTCCTGAGTAGTGGGTCTTGCCCAGGCTTGCCTTGTTGTCACACTGAGGACCGTTGAACGAGTTAGGGAAGTAGTTAGGAGCACCAGCTTGGTTGTCACCCATGCACATAGGTCCGTCACGCTGTGTGTTGCTAATCCTAGTCCTGAAATACATTTAAACACAACTTTATTAGTACTAAATATATTTACATACAATAATTAACAGTATGCATTTTTATAAGGTTATTCAAATCATGCCCATTTCTTAAAAAGTTAATTAACGGGGTCAAAAACAAACAAAAAATTGTCAGCCTGCACCTTAAGTAGATGCTACCTTAATGAGTATTTTTTTTTTTTTTTTTACTAAAATTTGAACCCAAAAGTTTACAAGCAAGAACAATAATTGATACAGTAATACCTAGACTTACACTACTCCGTCTATGCGAATCCAGACTGTGATTTTAAAAAACTTCCTTTTACCAAATTTTTTAGAATCTTTCCCTTCCAAAAAGGCGTATTCTGCGCAAGAGCCTGATCAAATTGGTCATGTGATTGAAGTAGTTGTTGAACTTGCCAGAAATTTAGAAGTGGCTACAAATTTTGGAATACATTGACTGTAACAAAGAGTGCGTTTCTGCAACAAAAACTTTCTTTTTTTTTTTGTATTGACGACTGTGTTTGGTTTATGTTTTTGCAAGACATAATAATGTAATATTTTGTTTTCTCTAAGATTTTATTAAGTACCCATTTTTCTTGTAAAATATTGCTCTCCTGGTCCTAATTAAATAAATTTGTAGGTATTCATAAGCAAAATTTCACATCAACTTACTGTTATTGTTCGATCCCTCCGTAAGTTTGGGTATTACTTACTTTATTTACTTTGTTCATAACTCAATTAAGTTTTAGTATAAGTTATTTTGATATCAAAAGTATTATAGACTATCACAAAACATCTCACTTATGATTTATCTTTTCAAGAAAAATAAAGAAAAGTAAACCATTTGAACTCTTGATCAATTTAATTTAGACACCAAGACTAATACTTAAGGAAATTCTTTTGATGATGTATGTCTGCTTCATCTTTACTCTGCTTGTTCAAATTTACATAGATTAAAAAATACTGACTTGTAGGGACAGTTGACAGGAAGTTGAAGGTAGTTAGGTCCAAGACGATGTCTGTGAGTGTCATTGTAGGAGAAGAGCCTGGCCTGAAGCATCTTGTCAGGGCTCGGTTCCACACCGGGGATGAGGTGAGCAGGGGCGAAGGCTATCTGCTCCACTTCGGCAAAGTAGTTAACAGGGTTTCTGTCCAACACCATCTTACCTACTGGGATAAGAGGGAAATCACCATGGGGCCAAACCTAAAAAACATACAAAGTAAGGATATTAAGTGAATCACAAGAGTTAGACTAATTCTAAAACTAGCCTAATAGTAGTTAAGTTGTTGCACATAGAATAAAAAATAAATAAATTTATAATTAGCCCTTTTATTTTAAATTTTAATTAAGTTTTGAGTCAATGGTCTTGGCTTGTATGTCTCTAAAAATTTAAAACTCTGACTCAATATTTTTATTTTTAGAGCCTTTTCCTTTCATTACATTTGCAGGGACATAATATATTATAGGGAGCATAATTATTCACTTTTAAATCTTTCAAGTGACATCTTAAATTCATTTGCAAAAAAAAGAAATATTTCAAAAAATTACGTTTTTCTAAAGCATGCACTAAAAATGAGAAAATAATTATATTTGACAGCCACAGTACTCTCTAGTGCAGCTGTTTCCAATCTTTTTGATGCTGCAGCCCTAAAAATTTTTCATTTAAATTTTCGCGACCCTACCGTGAATATACAGGGTGGGCCAAAAAAACACACTTTTTTGAACACTCATAGCTCAGCTTCTGTTATACATAGAGACATGGGGTTTGCGGGGTCTGAAAACTACATTCTTCTACTTTAACTTTGTTATATTATAACACTAAGGGACTCCTCCCACTTACCTACAAAGAACCCCCCCCCCTCCTCTACCATATGGTAATTTTTTCAATTTATTCTTCGTGGCCCCAAGAGCTCGAATTCTTCTAAATCATTTCTGGATTATGAAGGAGGGACAACAGGCTAATTTATTTAAAAAAACAAAAAAAAACTGAGTACACTGATTATCTTTATACGGTTAACGGTCTTAGTATGGTAATTACCAAGCAATGGCTTGGTTTATTTTTGTATTGCATCTGTTGTGAATTATATAATTTTTGTACTATATAATTTCTGAACTCATGTTGGCTGGCTGCTGACGGAAGTTTAAAGAAAAGAGATTAAAGCTTTTAGGAAGTTTTATTACTCCCTGTTTCAATACCCCTTATTTCCCTTTGCCGCTTTATTTTTATCAACCTTTCAATTATCCGTTTTTATCTTTTCCCTATAATACTCCTTTATTCTTATGAATTTATCGTTATAATTTTATTATTTTTAATATTAATACTAGGTGTACCCTGTAGTAATCTAATTTCGTAAGTGGATCCTTTAAGGGTGTGTGTAAGAAGAAAAACTTTATTTCACGTCTACTCTGGCAACGTTTTGGCTATTACCAGCCATTTTCGAGCCTAAACTCCGTAGTTTGAAAGTATACAGGGAACTTATAGAGATGAACTTGGATGGTGTGGTATGAACTTCCAGAGATCCAGATACTACAGGGTACACCTAGTATTACTATTAATCAAGCTCTGGAAGATCCTACTCTCCAGTTTTCACATTACACAGTTTTATATTATATATATTTGAATTCCATTGAACTTATTTATATGTTTTTATTTTAAAGTATTTTTTAATTCATGTCTGTATAATTTCAAACATTTTTTGTGACCCTAAAATATTTTGCCGTAACCCTACTTTGGGTCGTGACCATAGGGTTGGGAAACGCTGGAAATACCTAATCTGTGCAAATTTCAGCTTTCTAGGTTGTCGGGAAATATAGGTAAAAAATAGATTAAAAGCTTTGCCCCTGAAAAATAATGTAAGCTAATGAAAATGGTGTAAAATATAATACCTTGGTTAAATCAAAGGGATTGATCTTGTATTTGGCTGCCTGTTCAGGAGTCATAACCTGAAGGGACCAGGTCCATGATGGGTACTGCTTCCTGGCTATAGCATTGTGAAGGTCCCTGATGGAATAGTCAGGGTCCTTACCTGAGAGATCAGCAGCTTTGTCTGCTGGCAAACATTTGATTCCCTGGTCAGTCTGAAAAAAAAAAAAATAAATAAAAAAACTTATAATTAGTGGTAACCATGACTAGAATAGCATCACTTTGTCAATAATTTAAATTAAATTTAAAATGTATAACAATACAATAAAATTTACAATAATTAACCATTTGCAGTTAAAAGAAAAATCATCAGTAGAATAAAGAGCTTCATCTATTAAGTATTTTTTTTATTTTATTTTTGAATTTGTTTAAAGGAAGGTTGAAAGTTTCAATGTCAATTGTTTTCATTAATTCGATGGTTTGGTAATTTGCTAATTTGCTAGTTTTCGTCAGGCCATGTGTAGGTGGTTTATATTATATATACATTCTATCCTAACATTAAAATCTCTTGCAAATTAAATTCTTGAGCATTTACACCTGGTTTTAGAACAGTTTAGCCTGCAGCATACCTTAACATTCAAAAGGTAAAAAATTTTCAAACCCTTTAACCCCTTTTTCTGTAATATATTTTCTCTTCAAATGACCAAAAGTGAACAATTGAGTAATTTAGCGTTAATTCAAGTTATTTTTTTCCCTCCAAAAGGATATATAATATATATTCTTTAATTTAATGGGGATTTAGTAAACAATTAATATATTTTTATATATACAGTAGAACCTTGCTTACACGACCCTCAATAGCACGAAAACCTTAATTACAAGTGCAATTTTCAAACCCCCTTGAGATTGCCATAACACATCATGTTAAATTAACCTCTATAACGCAACTATTATTATCCAAACAACCTCAATAACACGGATTTTTTCTAATTCACAACGTAACTCAGAACCTCTATAACAAGTCGTTTTGAGAATTCAACCTCTGTAACGCGACTCTATACAGGAATGGTCGACCTTGAACAAGTCTAGACTTGAAAACCCCGCCCCACCTTGCTCCCAACATTCCATTAACCTATATAACACAACTGATAGCCAAAAAAACCTTGATAACACGACCCTCAACAAAAAGAGCACCTCGATAACAAGACTGTTTCCCTAATCCCCTTGAGGCACTTCTTATCCAGGTTTTACTGTATAATAATTAACAGTGTATTTGAGATTTTCCCTAAAAGAAAGTATGAGATTTTACTTCTGATATATTTAGTTGTTATAAAAAACTACCTCCCTCATTTCTTAAGTTAGTAAAAGAAATTGATTAAATGAGAAACTAGCAATAGGATAAAACAAACCTTGTAATGGAACTTGCAGTAGAACTGTTCATCCTTTGCATTGACCAGCTTGAAAGTGTGTGATCCGTAACCATTCATGTGCCTATAACCATCAGGAATACCCCTGTCTGAAAACAGGAACATAGTCTGGTGTGTTGTCTCAGGGCGGAGCGAGATGAAATCCCAGAACATATCAGCATCCTTTAATAAAGCAAAACATTATTTATAAATAAATTAAAAATATTCAACATTAAATTATATTTATGAGAAATAATGTTAAAAAACAAAGTTAAAGTTTTAGGTCATTTAATAATAATAATAAAAAAGTAGGATTTTTCTCCTATAGCAAGTAGGGCTAGGGCTAATTTTAACATGACAAAAAACACACATTTAAAGGGACAAAACAAAGTTCCTTTAGTAGAAGCCTATGTCGGTAATACTTTGGACTTCTGAGTATTGAAATTAATTGATAATATTATTTATTAATTAAGGTGAAGTGTCAATGTGACAACTGAAACAACTACAGCCGAACAGCTGCAACCATGTGGCTTTAACCGTACGGCTGCAGCTGTGTGGCTAGAGCCATACTGCTGCAGCCATGTGGCTAGAGCAGTACTCAAGCCACTATTTCAATACCATGACTCGACTCACTTGTTGAACTTCTAATTTAATTTTCAGTAGCTTCGGTAACAATATGAACAAAATATCGATGTTATTATTGTCTCTTCTTGAAGAAGAACTACTAATTGTACAGCTACAGCAGTTAAAAAGAAGTAATCCTCATCCAATGTACTTGTCAAGGGCCAGAGAGGGATTTCAACCTCCTACACAGACATTTATAAAAGGATGATTCCGTGTTTACAATGTTTTCCTGTTTAAATATTGATCAGTTCAATTATGTTTTGTTGCTACATTGAAAGTGAACTAATAAGACAGTCTTGTGGTAAAGTGAAGCAGCTTATCAGCCCTGCTGAAAAACTGCATCTAACACTTGGATAAGTAATTTAATCTTAATAATAATTATTAATATACTTTCAAAAATAGGGCACAGCTTTTTTTCAAATTTGTTATAGAAGTGTAGAATACATAGATCAAAAATAGAAAAGAGATTGTGTGTTGGTTGTGAAATGTTGGAATTTAGAGTTAGATTCTATCCCCTATCTCAATTTCTTCACAAATTCTTTCTCTCATGCGTTTAAACTTGTCTCGCTGGCACTTAATGTGACTAATAGTGGTTTAGGGCCAGTTTTGTAAACACTAACGTTACTTAAGTGGGGAGACACCTTTCCTTATTACCGAATAGTTAAATTAAAAAAAAAATGCTACCCTCCCCCCATTACCTGGCACCCTCCAGTTACAGAACTGTCTAAATAACCATCGGATAACCGAGGGGCCTATGTATTAGTTTTTCAAGTAATTACCTTGAGGTGAGTCTGTGGGTTTCTCTTTTGAGTATGAATAAAGCTGGGGAAGAGAATGGGATCCCTGATGAAAAATATGGGAGTGTTATTTCCGACAACGTCCCAAATTCCATCCTCTGCGTAGAATTTAACAGCAAAACCACGAGGATCTCTACAAAAAGACAATGCATTTTTATAAGATTTAATTAACACAATTCATTGCGTTTTTTTGCGATCAATCAAATTTTTGGGATAAAGTTATGAAAAAAAAAAAAAATAAATAAAAATAAAATAAAAAATAAAAATCATAATTTACCTGACAGTGTCAGCACTACCACTCTCTCCTCCTACAGTTGAGAACCTGACAGCAACTGGTGTCCTCTTTCCAATCTTAGAGAACACTGATAGCTTAGTGTACTTAGTAACATCATGGGTCACCTCGAAATAACCGAAAGCACCTAAAAAAAGGTCAAAAAGTTAATAAATATTTATTTACTCGTATCTTATGGTTCTATAAGAGGTGATAACTTGAGGTCTGATTCTGAGGAATGGACGGAGAGTTAAATGCGTTAACTATATTTACACTAGAACACATTTTTTACTTTTTCATATAAAGAGAAAGTATTGTGATGGCGCGAAAATTCGATTTTGAGATTTTGATGGATTTACACGTTTTGAGGTCCCCTGGGTCCAAAAAAGTGGTTTTTAAAAAATGTCTGTCTGTCGTCTGTGCAGACGCCTGGAGCCTAAACTACTGGGCCGATTTTGACGAAATTTGGCTTACATGTTTAGAAAAATCATACCCCGAGGCGAAATCGAGAAATGAATTTTAGCTCCACATTTAGGGGGCGCTACCCCCCAACAACTCTGAATAAACACGAAAAGAAAAAAATTCTCGAAAACGTTTCCTTGATTAAAAAATTCTAAAATGTAGTCCATTTAAATACGAATATAAGTCGTATATAAGTCGTTTTCCCGAAAAAAATCTAGTCCCTGAGAAAATAGCTTAAAACGTGGACGGAGAGAGCCCGGGTTCGATTCCCCGCCCAGGAGAAGTTATTTTTATGATAAATTTTGTTAAAATGTTGAATATTAATTAAATGTACATAAGAAAACTAATAAAGGGGAAACACTGGGCTAAGTAATTATAAACTCGTACATGAGAAAGTTTGTCTGAGTTGTCTCGGACCGATTTTTAGTATAAAATTTTAGGAAAAAGAAGAAGAAGAAGAAGAAAAAAAAATATATATCTGAAACAACTCTAACCAAGCTTTTAATATTATTGTCTCTAGTCTCCTAAATCTTTTTAAAACTAAATTTTTCCTGGGTTAACGAAATATCTGGTTTTTCTTTAAAATTTACTAATCCTTTATACATTTTTCTCTTTATAAAAATCAGCGGAACAGTTTTGAGTAAAATAAAATATATTCATTGTTTTTTGATAGTTTTCGATAAGCTGCGGACCCTACTAAAAATCTATGAGACAATTTTTTGTATTCAGTTCAGTCGATCAGACTTGGACCCTCCTTTTTTTTTGGAGGAGGGACCTTACAATATGTAAATCCATCGAATTTTGCTCTTTTTTTTATTCAATAAAGGTCGATTTTTTTTTTTTAAATTAGCCTATTATTTCGTGTGATCAAAATTAATTTGTAAGAATATCTTAAATACAAAGTATTCTGTGCTTATAAACCTAATGTATATAACCTATTATTACTCTTGTTAAATGGGTTTTTAGTAAGGTATAAATGGCAAAGTTAAGAACAGATAAGATTGATAAACAAGTGTGTTCTTTTGATAATAACAATTTTTTTTTTTGGGATATCGAACCATATGTGAAGAATAACAAACAAGTTACAAGAGATGTAAACATAACTTGCCCCTTCCTATGAGTTTATAGGGTTGAGGTTCGAAAGTCCTCATTGATAAGAAAAGGTTTAAAGACCGCTTTGTGTATCATTAATTAGGTAGTTGACGCTTAGAATTGACCAATGGAAGGTGCCACTAACAACGATCTGACCAATCCGTACCAGAGTGACAGTGTCAATCTCGGGTAAGATAAATTTCAAACCAAAAAAGTACCTTCAGGGTACTCGTCATATATTTTATTAATCTACAACCAAAAATTTTGTTTAACGAGTGTTAAAAATGAAGTGAAATTATACCTCCAAACTCACGTAAGTCCAAAAAATAATATAATAATAACATGTTAAAATTTTGAAAAATCGCCCCTTTTTCAATAAATTATTGCGATATTACATTTCGACAAAAAAATCCGATGTAGTTCTGTTTGAATTTTATGTATCCATTTAAATATTTTTTTTTTTGTTTGAAATTCTCCATTAGATCTAGCCGGTGCTAAGTCCGAAGTGCATACTAACTAACAATATAACGTTTAAAAACAATGCTATAAAAACGTCGATAAACTCCTACAATTGTCTCACTTAGTTTCTTGAACTTCTAAGAAAATTTTATTTTCAGTTGCTTTTATTTTTAAAGAAATTAGTGAATAAAATATTAAAATAAAAAAGTTGCTATGCTATTTTAATTTATATTTTTTAAAAAGATTTTAGTAAATGTCACTGATCGATCATTAATATAAACGTAGAATATATCTTTTAACTATATACTCTCCAGGGGTGTACTGGTTCAGGAACGCTGTTCCGGTACTACTTCAGTGGATGAAATATTAGTAAAAAATCAGTTGGATGTTCCAAAGACTAAGGAACTTCTAGTATAATTTTTACGTTTTTTTTACTTGATAATTATAAGGTAATTTCGTTGTTTGAATATATATTGTTTTAAGTAGCATGCATAATAAATTAAAATATAGATTTATCAATTTCTCTTTTTGGGATTTGTAGTGGTACTTCTGTACTAAAACTATTATGTCATACTCGTATACAATTGTAGAGGGATTAAATTTTTCTAAATTCATGTATAATATTATAAAAACTTATTAAAACAAGTCTTTTCTTGTGTAGTATTTTCTTGTATAGTCACATTTCGTTGTATAGTTCATTCATAATCCCTCAACTAACTGTGTTAATGAAATTATTACCATTAACAATGTTGTGAGTCGATATAAATTCAACAAAACAAAGATAAAAAAAAGAATCGGTACGATAATTTAATTATATAAAAAACGTTTGTTTCTCAATTCTGAATGTGAATAGCTAATAGAATTACAATAATATAAGTTGCTTGAATTAATTTATGCAAATTGTGCTTTTGTCATGAAAAATATTTCCAGCAGTTTTACAAAATTCAACTAGCAGAAAGTTATACCAAAGTATGGAGTTATTACGTGGTATTTTTTCCCCTAAAGTAGACTTAGTTTTGTTACTTTATCACTTATTATGCCTTGGAGCCCTACGGTAAATTTTATCTTCAGAATACATAAAAAAAATTTAGAGATTATATTTTTCATAAAATTTCGGTACTTGAAAATTTGCGAGTGCACCTCTGATACTCGCCGTACTAAGATGATTTAATAGTTTTAACGTTCATAGTATCTATTGAGGTTAATCAGAAAAAAAACAAATTTGGATTTTAGAGCTATGACAAATATTTATGTTTATTGAATCAAAGCTTTTGCTTTGAGGACCTAATCCCCATCAGAGACTATTAAAATTCATTTAACCTAACACAAAAGTATAATAATCAATAATCTATTCAATTATTGATTAGTATTAACTTAATGCCCAGAATATTGAGTTTAATTGTTGGTATATTATTTTTGTTGGTATATTATATTTTAATTGTTGGTATACTATTTTTTTTTTTTATTAAAAAAAACTATAGAGCTATATTGCCAACTGTTGAACTATAGAGCTAGCTATATTGTCAACTGTTGAGCTATATAGCTATATTGCCAACTGTTGAACTATAGAGCTAGCTATATTGTCAACAGTTGAACTATAACCAACAATGGTAAACCATAGTTCAAGTGAATTTGTTTTAATGTATAACTGATGAAATTATAATTACCAAATTTAAAATTAACTGTGATTAAATTAGTAATTTGTAGGTAATATTTATTGATTGTTATTTTAGGCCTGATGATGCTCAGGATTGGGCGAAATATTGCTAAATAAATTAATTAATAAACAAATATTAATTTTTAATTTATCATCCCTAAAGACCTCAGCAATAAGAATTAAAATTAATTAATTAATTAAAAACTTAGTTTAAAGAAAAAACTTCCGTTTTCGCCTTCTTCTCCTATCACTATAGAACCACCACAAAGCTCCACTAACCTTATAACAATGTCACTCGCTCCAATTATTATTATTTCAATTTTACGTCGACTCTTTGAATAGTAGATGGAATAAGAAGAATGAATACATCGTCGTTGCTATCATAATAAATATTTGTGTAGTAAATAGTATAATACAACAATACAAATAATCGTAGTTTTACTATGTATTACTATAGTACAAAGATAATCAAACCACTACTCGATTATTGTAATCATAATATTTCGTTCGACAGTAAATTGTTGTTATCCCATCCCATTTTACATCACTCACTTAAAGGGGGTATTTTTGTTCATTGTTGTATTTGCAGTATTTGTTAGCATTATATATATATAATATTTTTAATGCATCTGTTCTTCATTTATATCGCTACAGTGGAGAATGTACTGTTAATAAAATTTGGAACTAATTAAGTTGGTGAAATACTATCAAATGGTAACTATCTGATTTTATGTTGTTTTGTTTTATGTGTAAAGCATCTATAACAATGTTTTTAGGCATTCGTTGGCAGTTTTGTTCCTGTGTCTGTCTGTCACTTTACATGGTTCCAATAACTTTTGAATTAAAAGAGATACAAACATGAAACTTTGCAGAATTAAAGATCATTTTTAACGCGCAAAAAGGACAAACATAGCGAACTCAAAATTATCAGCCGTTCAAATTCAAAATGGCGGATAATTCATGTCACGCGAACATTTTTTTTTTTTTTAAAAATTACATTTTTCAAGATTCTATAAGCCAAAACAAGGGTTTTCAAAACTGGGCACTCCTGTGAAGCCTAAACTACAGAACCGATGCCATGAAATATAGGTACATGTAAAAAAAAAAAAGAAATCTGCCCTAAGGCAAAATCGAGAAATAATTTTATATATTTTTTGTTTCATAATTTTATATATTTTGCTGAATAATTTTGTATCTAGATTTGGAGGTTCAGCCTCTCAAAAACCCAGAAAAAATAGTCAACAAACAATTCTCTAACAAATTTAAAAGGTTTTAAAATACCAATTTAGCTAAAAAAGTAGTTTTGCCGGAGAAAAATCTAGGCGGCGTACGATTATTTCTACAAAATAAATTTTAATAAATATTCAATAATAATTACTAAGAAAAGACAAATAACATAGTAAATACTGGATGAAGTATTGATGTATATAAAAAAGTTTATAACGAGATCTGTCCTACTTTTTACGTACAATTTTAATTAACAAATAAAAACAACAAGAAAGAAGTTGACTAAAAAATAATCAGTTGATTGTCTTGAAGATTTAATTTAGAGCTAATTTTTATTTTGAATATATTTATTTTTTGACAGAAGTAAACATAGGGAATTTGAAGGTTGTGTGGTTGATATGTAAACAAGAAAACATTTGATTTTCACTTGACAAAGCGAGTCAGGGGAGGGGGAAAGCAAGGTGTAAACTTTTCCGCCTGCTTCCCCTTTCAGTGTTATTTTTTATTTTGTTTTTATTTTAATAATTTTAAGATTTTTTTTTTAGAGTTCAGATTTTTTAGTTGTAAAGATTCAGTATTTAATTTTGGACTTATGTGATACCACAAGATCTTAACAGTCCCTTATTCGATTAAAAAATCACGATTTTGTATGTTTTAATTGGAGGATGTCTAAGTACGCGGAAGATGCGGTGAGCGGGCAGCTGGTGAGGCCCGAGGAGATAGCGGCGGCCCCCCAGGGCGGCCAATGGATACAGGCCGGCAGAGAGAGGATGGTTCCCCAAACACCGCTGCTGCCTCAGATGCCCAGGAACTGTCTGGAGTCGCCACTGAGACAGAACACGGACCCCTTTACCACTTGGAATTGCCACAACGTATCGTTATTCGATGCTACACCTCCTCCTCGGCCCAACCACTCCGATTCTTTGTCCGATCTGCTCAGCCTTAACATGCCCAGGGGCCACCTCTTAGGTAATGCCAGCCCTCTTGTACCTCCTTTTTCTTACCGCGGTTTTGACTTCGACGACGTCGGTAATAACAGTTTCCAAGTCGTACAGAATTCCCGGTTCGGAGGAGAACAGTTCCAGACTCATAGGTGTGACCCGGCCTCGACTCCGCCGAGAAAAGGGCTAGGCAACGAAACGATGAGTACACCCCAGCAATCACCTATTTGTCCGCCCTTCGGTACTCCGCCGTTTTGCAGTTCGAGAGTAGGTTCCGACTCTTCTTTAGGACAGTCTCTTCCACGGTCTCCCGAATCGACCGATTGGACCAGTAGTGATTCTCAGTCAGACCAGGCCGTGGGGAGCTACGAATACTATCCCCGCACTGAACAGGAGTTGGCCAACTTGTACGCCTTAGCTAACGTACCTGGGCGTGCCTGTTCTCCACATCAGCAGGTTCAGCGTCAGACCGGGGACAATGATATAATGGCACGCATTCTCGAGCAGACGACAAGATTACTCTGGGCAGCTTCGGTCCGCGACCCTCAACAACCGACTATACACGAAACGCCTGAGAGAAGGCAATGTTCTAAAAACTTCGGCGTGCACTCCACTTGCAGTAGCAGCGGTCCTTCCCCAAACAGACAGGTGACCGTTACCTGGACCGGCCAGCTCCCGCCTCGTATTCATAAGAACCCTACGTATTCGTGCAAAGTGTTCTTAGGCGGTGTCCCTTGGGACGTGACCGAAACCACGCTTATTCAAGTTTTCAGCAAGTTCGGACCCATAAAAATCGAATGGCCCGGAAAAGACCAACAAGCCATACAGCCCAAGGGTTTCGCCTACATCATTTTCGAAAACGAAAAGAAAGTCAAACAACTCCTCGATAACTGCACTCACAAACTGTCTAGGGGAGACAATTGGTACTACAAAATATCTTCGAGGAAAATGAAATCAAAAGAGGTTCAAGTGATTCCTTGGGCCCTGAGCGACAGTAACTTCGCAAGAGCTTCACAGAAACTTGACCCTTCCAAAACCGTGTTTGTAGGTGCCCTACACGGTATGATAAACGCCGAAGCCTTGGCCAAAATCATGAACGAACTATTCGGTGGCGTGGTGTACGCAGGACTCGACACAGACAGACACAAGTATCCCATCGGCTCGGCTAGAATCACTTTCAACAGTCACAAGTCTTTTATGAAGGCGGTGGTTACAGCGTTCGTAGAGGTTAAAACAGCCAAGTTCACCAAAAGGATCCAGATAGACCCGTACTTAGAAGATTCTCCTTGCTCGCTGTGTTCGGTCCAGACTGGGCCGTATTTCTGCCGGGAGATGGACTGTTTCCGCTACTACTGCAGGGGTTGTTGGTGGCTGCAGCACTCGAGCGACAACCGCAGATTTCATAAACCCCTGACAAGAAACTCCAAGAACAACTCGTCATGTTGCTCTAAAAACACCACTATGTCTTAAAACACGTACTAACTTACTTGTTACTCTACAATACCCAGTCCGCCACTTCACACTATTTTGTTTTTAAAGGGGGAGCGATTTCAACATGCGGTACCGCTGGTAATGATTACTAAAACAAATTTTTAGAGAAGAATATTTATATTACCTTTTTTATCAACAACGGGGGGAATGGGTACTAAATGAAATTTTTATGATTATTTATGAGTGATTGTTCTTTAAATTTTCTGTTAAACTAGGTTTGTTGATTAAAATTTCGATTACACATAATTTATTTAATTTATAGTTTTTCTTATTTATTTAACTTTATAAAAAAAATTCGTTTCAACGAAGTGCAATTTCTTTTTTAATTCGTTCAACGTTAAAGGTGTCTGTTTTTACTGGACTTACTTATCGAATTATTTATTTATTATGAAATTCAACATTTTTCATGTGACCTTTTTTTTTAAGACATGGAGAAATAAAGCGGAATGGTGTTGACCGTAGGGTCCCTGTATTTTACAAGGAGGCACCGTGGGACTCTTTACTCTGAAAAAGTAGCGTAACTATTTTAAAATAAAAATCTTTTTAAATTTTAATAAGAAAATGAAATTCCGGTAAAGAGTAAAACGCTGATTACTTAAGCATTTAAGTTATTTTATAAAGTAACCCGACCGTCAAGTTTCAGCAAATAAGCGTCCCTAGCGATTTCTACGTATTTTTTTTATTATTTTAAATCGCACTTTTATCTTATATTTTTAATCAATACATATTTAGTAAATTTTTGAACTAATCTTTATTCGATCCGCGATTTTTTTTTTAACTGGAAGCAATTCGCTGTATCGATGAAAACAACAACGGGCTTACTCTAGATGGAGAATTGAAAAGATCAGTATCATAATACATTGATATCTGTAATAAAAGCGCAATATTTTAGCGAATTTCTATTCGTATAAAGATGCATGTCGTATGCAAATAGAACAGCAGAGAAAATAAGTGATTCTTTTAACTATTCGAACAGAAACTAATTCTGTTTGATACTTATTAAAGACTTGTCGATTTTAAGAAAAAAAGTTAACTAAATAACAAGTTATCAGCTATGTATTTTCTAATATGATTTTTTAGAAGCGTTTATATAATACAAAAGGGTCCCTACGACAACTCCATTCTGTATTTGTTTATAAATTTTGATTTTTTTGTACCTAATTATTTTATAATACTTTTTTGAACTTTGTTTATTTTTTTTTTCTTTCTCATATTATTTTTTTCTATTTTTTGTTACAATTCTTATACTTCTATTTTGTAAGCATGAGTATTAGTCTTTTTTTTTAAAAAAAAGTTTATTTAAAAGTTGCTTTTTTGAGTTATTAATGATCTCAGATAAGATAATAAGATATTAAAAGTGTAAAATCAAATGATTAATGGGAAGATACTGCGTAACAGATCTGTTTGATTTTATAAATTAAAACAATTTATATTATATAACAATTATAATAACAATGACCTTCTGCCATTAACTTTCTGTTAACTAATTTATTTACAATTAAGGAAAAAACATTTCGAATTAACTATATTTTGTTTATTATATAATTTATAAATAAATTTATAACTTTGTTTTTTTCTGAAAATTTGTTTAATAAAATTGTTGAAAGTTTTTTTTTTCTTATTTTGAATCTTTTTTAATTATTTATATATTTGTGTTTTTTAAGGATTATAATTATTATTTGTTTCCTTATTATTTTAATTATTTTACTTCTAGTCTTTGTATACTAGTACTTTGAAATGAAATTATAGTATTTCTATTATAGGTGCTTGGTAAAAAAAAAAAATTAAAAAAAATGTTTATATATATATATATATATATATATATATATATATATATATATATATATATATATATATATATATATATATATATATATATATATATATATGAATAAGGTTATTGTTGTGGAAAAATTGTTTATAAAAAGTTTTAAAAAAGACAATAAAAAAATGTATGAAAAAAAAATATATTATATAAATTTAAAAAAAAATGTTAAGATTTTTTTATGTTATAAATGATTAGTTTTTTTTATTTCTTCCATATTTCATCAATAAATATTGTGTGGTTTTTTTTTTTTTTTAAAGAAAGGCGCTGAAACTGAAATTTAAAAAAAATTACCATTTTACTGCCGCAACTTTTAGTTTGTTAAATAATTTTATAATTATAAATGTAAATTTGTTTGAATTGGTTGGAGGGTTAATGTGGACCTAAACGTAAGGTTCAAAAGCTCAATTTTTTGTTTGTAAATAAAAAGTCAGTGTTTTTAAGATGCATTTAATACTTTCAGAGCTCTTGCTCTGGCTATCTACTAAAATGTAAATGCTAATATTGAACTTTTTTTTTTAATTTAGCAGGTTTTTTTATTTATACATTTTTTTAAAAAAAACAACTCTACTTTAAAATTTGAGTAGAAAGTAATTATTAATGTACTTGCTAAATTCAAGAAAATAAATTATATTAATATAAATTAAATTCAATAATATTAATTTAATTAACATTACGCTTTGCTTTAGAAGCTCTGAAACATATAAAATTCAACTTCAACACTCGAATTTTATTTTCAACCAAAACCTTTTAAATTTTTAATTGTCAAGTCCACAAAACTATTCTAAAAAAAATTTTACTTTTATAATTTGAAAATTATTTTACAAAATTAAAAGAGTTTTCGACAATATGCTATTTACATAATTTGCTAATTGCAAAATAATCAATTGGCAAACCCATGGAATTCCATATTAAGAGATATTGTAATGTTAAATTACAAGTAGAAAAAAAACAAAATTTTTAAAAATTTTAGTTTGAGAGCGGAGAAGACCCCTTAAATTTGGTCACCACCTTCTTGTGCCTTTAAACCGAACTCAGATGGTCATTTTTATTTTCTAATTACACTGTTCTGCAAAATTTAACGAACTTTCGGGCCCCAAGAAAATTTTATCTGAACTTTGTTTACGAGGTTGCTGAATCCGAATCTGAAGTCAAAATTTCTCCTATACGTTCAGTTTTTCCGGAAAATTCCGGAAAGTTCGGAAAAATTGTGTCTTTTCGCCCAAAAAATTTTGTAAAAAAAAAAAAAAAAAAAAAATGTATTGGGCGTTTTAATATCTTCAAACCATGAAAAACACGAATCTAAAGTCGATCTTACTTTTTAAGAAAATTGAAAAAAAATCGATTTTGAGTCTTTGTATTATTGCTTTTTCATGACTTTTTCTGACATTATTCTAGAGAATTACAATATATGTGTCCAAGGGGGGGGGGGGGGGATAATAAAAACATTGTGCAAAACCACAATTTGTATGTACTTTTTTCAATTAAATATGATATCCCAAAATACAGTATCCCCAATGTTTCTAGTGCCCCCTCTCCCCTCGGTCACATCAATTTTAATCTAGAATAATGTCAATAAAAATTAGAAAAAGTCATAAAACATTTGTTATATAACTGAAAAAGGGATAAAAAAATGCAGACTCAATATGAGGATTTTTTTTTCCGAATTTTTCAATTTTCTTAAAAAAGTAAGGTCAGCAGATTTTTTTTGACTTGAGATTCGTCTTCTTCATGGTTTGAAGAAATTAAAACGCCCAATACTTTTTTTTTTACAAAATTTTGTTTGAGCGAAAAATTGGGTCGAAAACCCCTAAAAACATTATTTTTCCGAACTTCAGGCGCATTTTCCGGGAAAACTGTACGTATAGGAGAAATGTTGACTTGAGATTCAGATTCAGCATACAAAATAGTTTAGAAAGAACATTTTGATTTTGAAGCTTTTTTTTTAGCAGAACGTTATTATATACCTAATGTCTAAGACTTAGTAATTGATACATGTTAATTAAAATAAATATAAAGTGTGTTCAAAGGTAGAGTATCTAAGATGAAAATATTTCTTATTTTTGGGTTTTTAAAAGTAAGTAAATGTTTATAAAAACTCCTGCTTGTTCTTAAACCTCTATAAATTGTAATAATATTCTTGATTTTGTGCATAGGCTACTCAGGTTATCGAAAACTTTAAAAAAATTTCCCAAGAGTGAAACTACCCTTAATTTTGGTGGTATCGAAAATATTATTTAGAAAAGAGGACTCTGAATTGCAAAAAAAAAAAAAAAAATGTGTAAGTATGAAATATTTTATTTCATGAAAATAAAATATAATGCTTATAAATCAAGTATTTTATTTAATTAAATATTTATTTTATTAAAATAAACAATAAGCTAACAACAACTAATAGTTAACACTATATTTTAATAATAAAATAATAAACAAAAAAGGTTTAAGCCGAACGCCTGGTTATTAGCGTGGATGAGCTAAAGGAAAGAATTACACAGGTTGCCAATATTCCCCTTGAGCACATTCAAAATTTGCTCTTTTTGTAAACAATTTATAAATATATTAGAAATTTGTGCAAAAATAGGTGGCAGTACAATAATTCTGATGAAAATATATTTTCAGATTTTTTTTTTTTTTTGACACTGAGGTTTTTGTGAGAATTCTAATGAGGTGTTAATATTAGAATTATTAATTTCTTGTGATGCCAAAGAAAAACTTTTAGTGTAGGAGATAGCGTGCAAATAAGTGTCTGACTAACATCAAGCTAGAATTTTGTGTACAAGTTGTGTATAAGATAGGTCATAGAGTACAAGTTATCTTTTAGTGCCTTAAAGATTTTAACTAGTACACAAAATTCTAGCTTGATGTTAGTCAGACACTTTTTTTTGCACGCTATCTCCTATACTATTTGTTATTTTTCTATATTGGCTTAGTAATTGATTTATAAGTAATTTAGTTTATTTTTCATAAAATAAAATAATATTTAAAATTTACGTTTTTTTTTTTTTTTTTTTTGCAATTCTGAACCATTTTTATAAATAATATTTGTTGATACCATAAAATATAAGGGTCGTTGGAACTCTTGGAATTAGGGTTTCGTATAGGTCCGGTATAGGGGTTCGGTATAGGTCCTTTTCGAAACCCTTATGCCGAGGGTGATGTGTCTGTCCGTCGTACTTTGGTTCATAACTGTTTAAGCTAAAAAGTTGACATTTGAAATACTGGCGCAACTTTTGACCCACACATAGGGTAAATATAGAGAAGATGGAAATTCGCAAAAATGTGGTAATCTCAAATATTTTAATTTTTTTTTAATTTCGAGTGGGGTATCAAATGAAAGTTGCAGATAAGTAAGTAGGTTACCAATATATATATGATTTTTTAAATTTTGAATTCTTTATTGGTTTCCTCCACCAACCACCCTATTTCGGTTAGTCCTAAAATTTGAGAATAATTCATGCAAATTCCTTATTATAGGGCGATGAAAATTTCCACAAATAATTTAATTACTGATAAAAAACATTGTGACCCCCCAGGGTATCGAACCAGTGACCCATTAATTTTTTGTTTGATTTCGGGGCCTTCCGCCTAAATTTGTTTATATTTTATTAAATTTTTATATAAAGCACGATGGGGATGTTATTTCATAATATAATAACGTATAATATGCTTAAAAAAGTACTTGGATACAAGTACCTGTGAATTACCCTGTGAATTTTTTTTTTTAAATTAACAAACTGAACACCCTGTACATAAAATTAAGAAAATATTATCATTATTTGAAGTTAAATAACAAACAGGAGTATTTATAGAGATAGATTTTTTTCGAAAACCCCCCAAAAAAGACAATTTTTTTTTCTTGGACATTCTATCTAGGGGTACACTATATATTTTTGTTAAAAATTAAAAACAATAAAAGAAACCTCTTATACCTCTATAGAGTAACTTAATATTTTATTTATTATTATTATTTTTTTTTTTTATTTTATAGAGGGTTCATAAAATGAATACTCTTAATTAAAAATTAAACTTCTTTTTCTTTTTTTTTTCTTTAAATAAAAATAAATATCTGCTCCAACCTTTATTACTGAGTCTGGAACAGAAGTCTGTCTCTTTTGCCAGATAAGAGATATAAAAATATTATCTTCTTCAAATATAGATCTCCGAAGAAAACTATATGAATTTTCAACATAATTCTAAGATCTCTTTCAAAGATTATTTTAGCATAATGTAAAGCATTAAAAGATAGTTGCTTAATAGCTGTCAGTGTCAGACTGAACTTCTTGAAGAATCAACACAAAACTTAAAATTAAGCGGCGATATATTTCTCCAATCTTCAGACCTCCTTCGAAAAATCTAGAATTTAATGGGTTCTTATTATATTTTTATTGGTTTGTATAATAATTTTGAATAATTTTATCTTATTTTAGATGACATTCACTTAAAGAAAATTATTTGATTCGAACTGAAAATGTTGATTACTGAAAATATTGGATCTAAAAGCAACTAATTCAGGTAAGAGTTAGCACATTTAAATAAACTTAATGGTTTCTTAAATAATTTTACCATATTATAAACCAAATTATAATTATTATTAACTATGGGAAACAGACAGAGAAAAATACACTCCAGCGCCGGGATTTGAACCACGGGCCTCTATATTTCCAGTATAGCGCT
This sequence comes from Gerris lacustris, assembly GCA_951217055.1. Classification (NCBI taxonomy): domain Eukaryota; kingdom Metazoa; phylum Arthropoda; class Insecta; order Hemiptera; family Gerridae; genus Gerris; species Gerris lacustris. Next base: position 66,554,063 of record OX578279.1, on the reverse strand, counting down.
CTATACCAACTAAGCTACGCTGGAGAATGAGTTTCTCTGACGTTAATGATACCTTGTCCCGAATTTAAGCTTTCAATTTTCCACATAAGTCTTAGAAGTCAACATTAATGACATAGAACTAGACCGAGAAATAACGCTTATAATTATAAAGTACCCAATTAGTACCTGTACTTAGTACAATCAATTAGAAATTCATATTTTACCATTTTGGTAGTATTCATACTACAGAAAGATTAAATTTGAATTTAAATCAAATTATAATAATTATATAGAGGCCCGTGGTTCAAATCCCGGCGCTGGAGTGTATTTTTCTCTGTCTGTTTGCCATAGTTAATAATAATTATAATTTGATTTAAATTAAAATTTAATCTTTCTGTAGTATGAATACTACCAAAATGGTAAAATATGAATTGCATATTATAAACTTAAACTACTTTCATAGAATATGTAATGTTAGTGATAAACCCTAAATAGTGAGAATGAACCTACAATAGTTTTTGCAAATAGTGAGAGTTATCCCCCTACATTTAATACAAATAGTGAGAATGAACTTACAATAGGTTAATACAAATAGTGTGAAGAAATCCACATTAGTTGTTCTAAATAGTGACAATGAACCCACAATAGTTAATACAAATAGTGAGAATAAACCTACAACAGTTGTTCTAAATAGTGTGAATAAACCCGCAATAGTTGTTCCAAATAGTGTGAATAAACCCACAATAGTTATTCCAAATAGTGAGAATGAACCCACAATAGTTAATATTGATTGTGGCATTTATACTCGTACATATGGCATGAATAAATACACTTTGCACTCATCGCAGTTGAACATGTACATAGATAGAGATAGTGTGAATGAACACACTCATAATAGCCTATCTTGATTGCAATTTAGATGCAATTAGTGAATTATACTGAAGGACTACAACTAAACAATTTAATCCCGATGAACCGCAATAACTAATAATAAAATTCGAACGATTTCGCTTACTTCTATATTATGAGCTTACCAGAATGTATTAAAAGATTTAACAGAAATGTACACATTTACAATCAAGTTGCTAACAGATATTATTTTGGTGATATTTTAAAATGATCTTATTTTAAAATTTTTATAATTGAGGAGACGGATTGAGATATCGGACTGGGGACTGAAAACAAACACGTTTGATCGGCCGTTTCGTCGGTTATCATGGTATTTAGTTTTTCTTCCGTTGTCGTCCGATGGTCGCACGACATCGGATCGGAAGAAATACGGATCCAATGGTGTATTTAAGATATTGACGCTTTGTCTCTCTCGCTTTTCTCTTCAAATCTTCACACGATCTTAAATTTAAATTGAATTTATGTAAATTTAAACGTTACATGAGGTATATTGTTAGGCTCCGTCGAGTCTTTCGACCTTTAGACCACTGCCTTGACCCGTCGTTGGTAACTATAAAATGCAGCATGTAAAATATAAAAAAGAATTTTCCCATATTTCAACTGCTTTTTTATCTCAGTCACACGATAAAATTTCTTCGATATATCTTTTTTTAATTATATAACTCCATTGCAATATATACATATAAATAATTGTATTAATAATTCTACTTCTGATAAGAAGACAAGATTAACCATTGATAAACCTTTGCTGTAAAGATAAAGCTCTATGTGATAACAGATCAGATAGAGATAGATCTATCTGTATAACAAATATATCATACATCGACCTTTCAGTATATTCATCTCATCTTTCAAGCAGTGGCGTAGCTAGGGGGGTACAAGGGGGAGGGTGGACAGCTGCCCCGAGCGTAGAATCGCAGGGCCCCGGATTGAATTTGGCGACTTTTTTTGTTGGTCGATCAGTGAAGGGGCGTGATGTCCTTCGGCGCTACAAACCCTATAGCTATGCTTCTGTTTTTAAGAGAAAAGGGGGTTGAGATATGCTAGAAATTCCAATTTCACCATTTCTATATTAACTCAGTTTCTCTTTTTTTACCTTTTTTATGTATGAAATGCACAATACACATATAGTTCCTTTCTTATAGAAAGAAAGTATTGTGATAGTTGTGATTTTGATAAATTAATACGATTTAAGGTCCTAAGTCCAAAAAATGATATTTCCGGTAGTTAATATAAAAAAGTTAAATTTTAGAAACTTTAGGTGTCCTAACTAAGCCCCCAAAATTTTTATTTTTTGTAATTTTAGTGTGGGGGTATCATTTTAAAGGTTTTTTTTTTTTTTTTTTTTTTTTTGGGGTTTTAGTCCCGATCAACTGCCAGGGTTATTACAGGTATTTTAATATTAAAGGTATTGTAGCTAGGATCACAAATATATATATCGCGTTTCCGAAATGGCGGCCATTTTATCCCCGAAATTACCAAAACCACCCCCACCCAAAAAAATGTCCCCCTCCGCTACCCTAAATGGACAGGTCCTAAAAATGAGGACAAAATACATAAATATACTCCTCTTTGGGGCCAATGATATTTCCGGGGGAGTAAATATAAAAAAAGTTAAGTTTTTAAAAATGTTATGTGGCCGTAACTATGGTGACCCGAAATTTTTATTTTTTATAATTTTTGAGTGGTATATCATTTTAAAGGTATTGAAATAGAGATAACAAATATACATCGCGTTTCCAAAATGGCGGCCATCTTACCCTCAAAAGAACCAAATAAGTGGATACACAAGATACTAAAGGATAATATGCACACCTTGTTCCTCTCCAAAGTGCAATTTTCTATACATATTTTAGTCGAATAAAAAGATGTAGAAATATGCATTTTTATGACCGAAGAAACACTTTTAGTAGCTTGCTGGCATCACTTGATGGTTTTTTTTTTTTGTAAATAACTGATTGAACCCCTGTGCAGGCGCTTTAAGCCTAGGAATCAACTTATACAATATTCATTTGCTTCCAAAATGATACGTTCGTTATCATATTTACCTTCAATAATTAAGACGCGAAGAAGCTATATGGCACACAAATTGGCAGACTATTTTATTTATATGTTTATATATCATTCCTGGAGATGTGACTCCTACTGAATGAGTACATCTGTCTGTACAGCATTGTCTCTTAGTAAATCTATTTTTAAATCAATAAGAACCGGACTTTCAAGTTAAGGCTTCCAAGTAAACAAGAAATCAAAGCTTGGCTTTAATACAAGAAAAATAAATACAAGTAGAAGGACGTTGTGAATAAACTCACACTTTTTATTTTAATCTATAGTCATATATAGATAGAAATATCCATTAACAGGAAATGCGTTATCGAGATAACTTTATATAACATCGAAAATTAATTATTATTAGCTGTTAATAATATATCTAGATATTTCAGACAATTAATCTTAGTTGAGTTAATCTATTTGGGTTCATCGTTCCTAAGGAACTCTTGATGTGAGACACCTGTTTTTGCGTTACTTATACAGTATAACCTCGCTTACACGACCCTCAATAACACGAAAACCTCAATTACAAGTGCAATTTTCAAATCCCCTTGAGATTGCCATAACACATAATGTTAAATTAACCTGAATAACGCGAGTATTATTATCCAAACAACCTCAATAACACGGATTTTTTCTAATTCACAACGTAATTCAGAACCTCTATAACAAGTCGTTTTGAGAAGTCAACCTCTATAACGCGACTGTATACAGGAATGGGTCGACCTTGAACAAGTCTAGACTTGAAAACCCCGCTCCCAACATTCCATTAACCTTTATAACACAACTGATAGCCAAAATAACCTCTATAACACGACCCTCAACAAAAAGAGCACCTCGATAACAAAACTGTTTCCCTAATCCCCTTGAGACACTTCTTATCCAGGTTCTACTGTATAATCTCCTCAGACTCAACCTTTCAAACATCTAGATAAAAGTAAATCCTCGTTCATCTTCGGATATTCATAAATATACCGATGACATATATGTTTTTAAATGGAGTATAAAATATAATTTTTCAATCAAAATTGTTGGAATCGTTTTCGAGAGTTTTTTTTTTAGTTTCTCATAAAAAGAGATAGTATTGTGATGGAGCAAAATTAGGTTTTGATGGATTTACACGTTTTGAGGTCCCTTGAGTCCAAAAAAATGTCTGTCTATACAGGCGCCTGGAGACTATACTGGCTGTTTTTAACGAAATTTGGTATACATGTTTAAAAATATCATACCCCCAGGCGGAATCGAGAAATTAATTTTAGCTCCAAATTTGGGAGTGCTACCCCCCCCCCCCCCCAAAAAAAAACTCTTAAAAAACGTAAAATAAACAAATATTTTTCGAAAACTGACAATTTTCATTTTAAAAAAATTATACAATGTATTCCACTTAAATAAGAATCTAACGACATATACGCCGTTTTCCCAGGAAAAATCTAGCTCCCAAGATAATGATGATAATAAATCTGATAATACATTTGTCTAATTGATATAGTAGATGGATCTTAAGGTGCGAATTTATGAAACATTAATCAATTTTTGATTACCATTTGGTCCGCTAGGAGCTCTGATAGCATTTTTTTTTTTTTTTTAAATATGTGTGAGGCTCTCACGCATTAGAAGTGAAACTTAAGTTCTAGAATGCATTGCTCTCTTTCATTTTTTGACGAATTTATTTTTCAGGATTAAGAAATGGTTATGGGAAATTTAATTGAAAAAATAAATATTGCTACGCTAAGGCAACCCACATTTATTCCAATAAAAATAACTGTTTGATGTTTGTTTTGTTTGCTGGTCTTTAAATAGATATAATACAATTAATCTGTAAAAATGTTACACTTGGACGAGACTCGAATCGCAAACTTCGTTACACGATTTCACTATATGCAAAAATTCACTCTACCGCCATCAAAGAAGTGTCACTTTAAAAATTAGAGCTTCTATCATCGAAATATGGTATTACAATGAAAACAATTGAAACCTCGTCTACCTCCTACCATTTTCTAACTTCCTGGCACGATATTTAAAAGAGTCACTTTTTTCATGTCGTTTTTTGGGTGACAGAAATTTTTTCTGAACCTCAGAGCTCAAACATATACATTTGTGTTTGGAATATAAAAAATAGACAAATTTACGTTGTAGCGAAGTTGTTATCTTGTTTATATCTAGTCGACAAAGAAGACATAATATAACGCTTCTTATAATCTTATAAATGCATCTGGTGACTAAAAACATACTGACCTTGGAATAACATCAAGACAAGATAGTGCGTTTCAATTCATTATACTTATATAGAATGTAATTAATTTAATGTAATATTATATATTTTTTACTAACACCTTCCATACTATATTAAGTTACAATAATACAAATGGTTAACATGTATAAAGTTTCACAATTACATTAAATATATTAAAAAAACAACAAAATGAATTAACCACTTCTCTTGTTGTTTTGAGATAATAATAGCTGTGAATTACACACTACACACCATTAATATTAAAATAACAATTGAAATTAACTATGTCTTACTACTTATTTAATTAATTATAACTATTAATAAAATTAGTATTCTAAGCAATTGTGTTTGCGTGCAACACAGGCAAACAATAAAATCAAATACTACAAGTATTTTCACTTCCGAGTTTGTGACAAAAGTATTGTGATCGTTATGAAAAACTAAATACTGCCAATTAGTGTGGCACATAGCTTCTTTGCATCCTATCACGTACTTTATTGATTTTATCCTTTTACAAGCCATTATTGTCTAATTTATTTAATTGTATCCTCCGTTTTTTTAATGTCAAAATTGTTTTGATTTTTTACATGAATTGACGCATCAATTAAGCAAAAGGTTAAAGAGCGCAGTATAATAAATTAGACAATAATGGGTAGTAAAAGCATAATATCATATTAAAGTGCATAATATACGCGATAGGACGGGAAGGATCTATGTGCTATACTAATCAGCACATTTCAGCAGACTACTTCATTTAATTTAACTAATAAAATAAGTGTAAAATAGTTAAAATAGTTTATTATTAGTATATATTGAATATGATTAGGTACAGATATATTGGTTCATCTGGGAGATTTTCTTTGTTAAAAAGTGAAAAAAATCCAATCCGAAATCCGATTTTAAACCCTTGACACCCGCTACTCCACGAATCCCAATCTTATGTCATGTTTATGTCCTAAACCCTTGCCACCTTACCTTCTCGTCATGTCAGTCTAGAAATATAAGTCACTGAAGATAGTCGTCATACTTTTATAAACTGTTATGTGTTAGTATTTTAGAGGCTGAAACCGGTCTGATTTGTAATAAATTAAAATTGCGGTATAGACATAGATCAATAAACTTTATTTTATAACTACAGTGTTTTATTTCTTACAACAAGTAATATAAACGATTCATTATTAACTAATTCATGTTAAAGTGATTAATGTTGTATGATGTATGCTTATGTTTTATGGCACATAAAAGTTCTTCTTACAAATGTCATAGTTGAAGCACAGAATGAACATATTATTATCTACCATTTCGACAAAGTATTACAGTTTAAGTATTGCAGTTAAGTATTACAGTAACAAATACACCCGTGAAAATGTGTTCATAAAGATTGGGCGATAAAAAAGAACATTATCAATATTGTTTATTTTAACATTTGTAACAGTTCGAGGACTGAAGGAGACATATTGAGTTGTTATTTTGATCATTGCTCCCTAAGGGCTATTTTTGCTAGGCAGTATATATAAGCGTGTGAAACGAACCTGCTCCCTTAGCGTGTACAACTCTCTCTGGGATGCGTTCTCTGTCGAAATGGGCAAGCTCGTCGACGAGAGTGAAGTCTTGAAGAGGGATGGGTCCCCTGGGCCCTATAGTCAGGGAAGCTGTCTTAGTATCGATAGGACATCCACTGCTTGCAGTCAGGGTATTACACGTCTAAAACATACAACAAAAACACGTCTTAAAAAACACAAATACTGTAATTTTGATTCTTTTAAATTATTTCTAATTATGAACACATATAAGGGCCAGTTTCACACACCTTATTATAATTAATACCAAATTAAAAGCTATAATTGGTGTATGAATACCAGCATTTTATCCATGCAATTCAGTTTATTATTTCATTTGATTAATAAAATTAGACTTTTAATTCAAGACGTGAGATACTACGACAAATAATGGCGAATACTTAACTGTTATTGTTTTCTCTATATTTTGGTATCCAAAATGTACAGTTAATCTGATCTAGACTAGTGCTATTGTAAAACGATAAAAATAGAGCTAGCAAATAAGAAAAAAAGCAATAGTCATTTAGAGTGGTACGATGGGACTGTATACTGTATGGCATAAGATATCACAAGGTCATCTGATACCCCACAGAAGCAAACTGGGGCCCCGGATAAACAACTCTTCAAACATCCAATGAAACGCATATTTTCTAGCTTAATATTGAATGATTTTGTCGTAATAAATCATAAGCAATTCTGACCTATAATAATTCCTTTAAAAGCTTCTAATTTAGGCTTAGAGTTGGACGCCGTAGAATTCGTATTCATAGTCTTAATTTATCGATGTAAACATCGAATCATAATATATAAGTGTAATCTTCAACATTTTCAATAGCTCGAAAGATTAACTGCGGTCCAGAACTCCATGTAATGAAATTCATGGTCCCAGAAAAATTGTTTTGATTTTGCTTCTGAGCTTACCGAAGGTAACAGAAGCTATGTGATAGTTCCAAAGAACGAAAATTTCTTAAGGTCTCCGATTTCAAACATTCCAAGACAGAAATCCGATTCAGACTGTCTGTCTGTCGGTCTTTCGCTCAGTTTTTGCGAACCAACGTATCTTAAAAACTACTCATCTGATTTTATTGAAATTTGAATGGTAGGTCATAATTGCTCATTGTTAGTCCCGTATAAGTTACAACCTTCTGCGCCTATTTGTTTTCCTTCCTCATCCGCACAATCATACATTTTTACACCTATATCATCAAAAGTACTTATCTGAGTTTTTTTTTTTAAATTTAGATGGTTCGTCGAAAGTAGCCCGCAGATAGCCCCAGATAAATTCCACCCGTCTGCGCTCTTTAATTTTGCTAAATTGATACTTTAATACATTAAAAAAATCAAAACAATTTTGACAGATTTAAAAAACGGGGGAAAAATGAAATAAATTGGATATTAATAGGTTTTAAAAGCATAAAATTTTACGAAATAGGACGCGAGGTAGCTATGTGCCACACTAATTGGCAGAGTGAAAAGTCAATATCAAGTGAGTATCAAGCAAAAGTGCAGAAGGTTGAAATAATTAATCTGGTGCTATCTGCGGCCTACTTTCGACAAACCATCCAAATTTCATAAAAATCAGATGAGTACTTTTGAAGATATAAGTGTAAATAAATGTATATTTGTGCGCATGTTGAAGAGAAACAAATGGCGCAGGAAGTTGAAACTTATATGGGACAAACAATAGACTAATTATGACCCTATTATACAAATTGCATTAAAATCGGACGTGTACTTTTTAAGATATGTTCGTTTACAAGAATTGCGCGACAGACAGACAGACACGGAACCAAATATGTTCCCTGATGTCTGAATACGACGTTTCAGAGCATATAAACGAAACAGCAACAATAATTAATATTAATGGGCGTAAGCAATGTGAAGCACAATTTATAAGCGCGATGTTTTTCCAACGGTATAGGAAATTTAGATCATAACAAGTGCACAAATAACAATATATGTTGTAAGTCCTAAAAAATTATAATTTTTGTAGATTAAGAAAGAAAACGTAGAATATAACTAACTCAATTTATTTATTAATGTAAATAATATGATTATTAAATCAAAATGATATAAATATATAATAATAAATAAAACTAAAGATGAGATAAGGTAAATAATCGATTTAGAAGGAAAAATGTTTGTTACAGTAATTATATCAGATGTTCGTACACTGCTGTTTACTTTATCGTTTATCATTTTTATATTCTTGTCTTATCTTTGGAAAATCTTAATTATTATTATATACAATGTTATAAACAACTACCTACTTAGGTTGTAAATTCTAGCTCTCTGGACAGAAACTCAGGTTATTAGTAACTTAGCTTGACATAAACCATTTACTAAGAAAAATTTAGAAACTTAATTTAGATACGTTATGATGCCTATTTGAAAACCAACAAACGTATATTTTTATTGGAATCAATGTGGTTTCCTTAGCTTAGCAATAACAAATCGTTTCGAGGTGAATTAACGATTAAAAATTAACAAAAATAAAATATTATTTACACGTAAATATCACTTGGCAACTTTTCTAAAATTTTCGTAGTTTAGTAAGTGTAGGATATACTTTTTGGAAGAAAATAGAATGTAAGTCTAAAACTAAAGTAAAGTCTAAAAAGTTATTTATTTAAAATGTATAAAACAGAACGGAATGCAGGAATAAATAACCACATCTTTCCATTGTGAAGAGCAATTAAAATTCACGCGACTTCCTCATTAAACTTTCGTGTTACAACTGTAGGATTAAATGGACATGTATTATTTTACAAAGAGCGATTATAAATTCATTAATTTACCGTGTATATTTTAATAGCAACATAACAAACAGATAGAAATGATAGGGATTTCTCCAAATTAAAAAAAATATATTTATCTTATACTGCATTTAAATCATTATAAATTTATTAAATTTTCTAGATTTTCTATATTGCTTAGTTGAACATTTGTGGACTCTACTAATCGACATTAAAAACTGAACCAGGTTCTAAATGTTTCTAAGTTTCCACTTATTTCATACTAATCTCATTCTTAACTTTTATTTTCCTTAAAGGTGTTGCTTTCACCTAAAAAAAAATCCGTTTTGGGTTTTTTAAGACCATTTGAGTGGTTTTTAGCTGGAGTCTGTCTGTGTCACGCATAACTCTTGAAAATAAGAACAAAAATCGGTCCTGACATCTAGTTGTGTTGCTAAAAAAATCATAAGTTTGTGACGTCACTAATCCATTTTGCTGTCAGCAAAAAGTGTCAACAATACGTAAAAAAATCGACAAACTTTCCAAATGCCATGAAATTTTCACCAATTATACCTTTTATAAGACAAACATTCCCACTGAATCTCGTTTTGATATTTGTCGTTATTTTTAAAATATCGACTTTTAAACTTTGAAATTTTAACGGTAAATAATTTCAGAACTATTTCAGCAAAAAATTTCACGAATTATACCATTCTATAAGATAAATAAATCCTTCATATTGCAACTTTATATCTGCCGCCAGTTTGGAATTATTTGGTCGCATGCGTCCGATTTTTACTTGTTCATATAAAGAGAAAGTATTGTGATGGCACAAAAATTCAATTGTGAGGTTTTGATGAATTTAAAAGTTTTGAGGTCCCCAGAGTCCAAAAAATTGGTTTTTACTGGTCTTATATTACTTTGCTTTGCGTAAGTTTCATCGCACGTTTCCGTTACCCCAATTTTGAACCACTTCCCGTCTTTCAATCTTCCCCAAATTTTGCACATAGATGCAACTAAGGTGAAGAATACAGAAACAAAAAAAAAGAATAAATAAGAACAGTTTTCAAAAATGGTATTTTTATATTAATTATTAAAAAATGTCGTCGGTCTGTCGTCTATGCTGACGCGTGGAGCCGAAACTACTGGGCCGATTTTGACGAAATTCAAGTTCACAAAAAACATACCCCGAGGCGAAATCGAGAAATTAATTTTCGCTCCAAATTTGGGGGCGCTACGCGCTACCCCCTAACAATTCAGATAAAAATATCATTTCTCGAAACGGTTCTGACGATTTTCATTTAAAAAATTCTAAAAAGTAGTCCATTTAAATACGAATTTAATGATAAGCCGTTTTCTCGGAAAAAATCTAGGTCCTGAAAAAATAGCTTTAAACGCAGACGGAAAGAGGCTTGGTTTGATTACCCGCCGAGGAGAAGTTATTTTTAAGATAAATTTTGATATAATGTTCAATAATAATTAAATGTACTAACAAAAACACGAAAACTAATAAATGGAAAACACTGGGTTAAGTATTTATGAACTCGTATATGAGAAAGTTTGTCTGAGTTGTCTCGGACATATTTTTAGTATATCATCCATTGCTACGTTGAACAGAATCAGATTATAGAGATCGCCGGATTGCAAACATAGTATGTGAAATAACTAATAGTGCGTGTTATAAGTTTTGTTTTTCTTATTAAACATATATTATGTTGCCCAGCCATACAATTATTTAAGACTATAAGAATGCGTTTAAGCCCTAAGTAAAAGTATATGTCTCTTAGCTTCTTCTCTGATGAAGTGGTTCCCAGTAATATTCTGTGAAAGGTCTGTTATGTGGGATAGGAACCTCTTGAACTATGGTAATTAGCGTATCTAGCACAAATATGCAATACACTAATTATTATTATTATTACTGCATTCTTTCACAACATTTATCCTATTTTTTATTTTATCTTCGGCATTTTATCAGTTACTGGTAAAAATAAATCTGGTATCACTCTCTATATATGCTTTTTTATTTTATAAATAGCTGCAATCCAATGTGTGTGTGTGTATATATATTATATAATAATATATATATATATATATATATATATATATATATATATATATATATATATATATATATATATATATATATATATTGGGTAACCCACGATAAAATTGCATAACGAAACTGGTGGATTCTATGGGTCAAATGCAACAAAAAATGTCGTGTAAGCATACGACCATTTCTCAATAGTTCTCGAGATATCGATTAATATCTGTTTTCAGAGTGTTTCACGATAATTTCTATAAAATGCTTAAACATTTAAAAAACTAAATGAAATAGAGAAATTTGGGATCGATATCATTCAACGAAAAATTTTATTCTTTACAAGATTTATTTCAAAGTCTTTTATGGTATCAAGCGTAGTATTTGAGAATTTTAAGGATAAACGTCCAAAAAAAGTGTGTTCTTAATGATTTCTGCAAATATTTCGAAAACAAAGCTGCATATCTATTATCTATGTTTATAAGAACTTTTTTGTTTAGCATCAAATTTCATGTAAGAACCCAAGTGTCTCGTTCGAGATATCTTGTTTGCATTTGTACAAGATTTGGTTGAAATCTTGTCCGAACAATTTCACGCCTCGTAATATTCAATCCACTGTAATTCAAAAACTAGATTCTTGATCCTAAACTTAAATTATACCATTCGAAAGCGTATGAACAGCAGAAGTCCTGAATATGCTATACACTTCTAGCATCCCCCAATTAAGAGTAGAAAGCTCTGGTATTTCAAGGTCGAATTAAAAAAAAAAATCAACTTTTTTAAAAGTAACAAAACTAAAAGATGCCAAACACCTGATCATTTCATTTAAAAATCAATAAGTGATGCTGAAAGGTTTTTTATGCTCTTTAACATTGTATGGACATATATACAATTTCTCTGTCTCATTTAGTTTTTGAGATATTATGCATTTTGTTTTTTTTTAGAAATTTTCGTGAAACACTCTGAAAACAGAAATAAATCTATATCTCGAGAACTTTTGAGAAATGGGCATATGTTCACTCGACATTTTTTGTTGCAGTTGACTCATAGAATCCACCAGTTTCGTTATGAAATTAATATATATATATATTATATAGGGTAGGTGGGGGCAAAGGTCCGCACTTTTTGGTTTAGGGCTAATTTTGAGCATTTGCTTCCTTTTAATAATTTCTAAATGACCTGCGAATTTTGGCCAACAATCCATCTAACAATCCCCCATATTTTCTTAACATTTTGGGCGCACAATTTTACCAAAATTATGATTTGCGGACGTTTGCCTCATTTCTAGGGACAAACGTCCGCAAATCATAATTTTATCCCTGTAATGGATCATTCTCAGTTCTCAAGGGAGATGTTCGTGATGAGGGTTATATGCTTCTTTTGAGAAAGATCACTGTAATGGATAACGAACCCATTTCAGGGATCATTCTCAGTTCTCAAGGGGGTTGCTTGATGAGAGTCATAAGCTTATTTTGAGAAAGATCCCTGTAATGGATTACGAACCCATTTCAGGGATCATTCTCAGTTCTCAAGGGAGTTGTTCGTGATGAGAGTCATAAGCTTATTTTGAGAAAGATCCCTGTAATGGGGTTAGAATCCATTTCAGGGATCATTCTGAGTTCTCAATGGATAGTTGCTTGGAGTCTTTTGGAACTCCTTTGTAATGAGTTCGAAACGTCGGGATTAATAGAATGTATTCGGCATTGTGGAAACCTACGTAATAGACATAATTTATGGTAATAAATTAATCTAAAATTAGGTAATTATAGATACTCCTGAAAACAACATTGTGATTTTATTGATAATATGATCAGTGATATGAGATTTTGATTCGTGCGTCATCAAAAGAGATAATAACTCCGATCCCATTACTAAATATTCAATATCAAAATATTTACACCTTATCACTCATTAAATATTACGAATGGAAAAAAATAAAAGAGCCGATATAACTAATGAGAGAACAACCGTAATACAAATAAAACACTCATCAGTTTAAGTGTGGTAAACTTAATATTTACTTTTTAAATGCTTTAATGAGATTTATCATTTTCCTTTATAAAACACTATTTTGCATTAGGTTATACATACATACATACACACACACACACACACACATATATATATATATATTTATAATCACAAACGCAGTAAAAACTCAATATATCGTTTATTTTGATAAAACTATTAGAAATAAAAGTATGTATTATAGTAACAGAACTGCGGAATTTTCAGTATTTTTAAATTGTCATTATGTGTTGCTATTATTAGATTTAGTAATAGCTTTATCTAATAGGAAATTAATTATAGGTATACTGTGCTTTGATAATAATTGAATATAATTTTTTTTAAAAATGTTTATAAATCTATATATTATTATATACTACATTCAATCATAATTTTATTTTAATAATTTACATTATTTTAAAATAAAATGGTTGTGCGTGAACTCACGCGTAAAAAGGGTTTCGTTAGTATTGTGAACATGAAATTATTAATCGGCAGGGAAACTGCCGATATTTTCCTAGGGCCAGTTAATCACTTCAAATTGCTATTCTTATTTTTTTATAAGGCCCAGCAGACCGCACATTTTTAGTAACAGCAGAAAGTGGTTTTTTGTTTATATATTTTTGTAATCCACTCTTTACCTTTCATTTAATGGGCCATTTAAAAATACAAAAAATAAATATATATTTCGTGTGCCATGGGTAATCCGTCATTTTGGATTTGAACAGCTGATAATTTTGAGTTCGCTATATTTTTTCTGTGTGCGCGTCAAAAAGACCTTCAATACTGCATGTATTGAATGTTCATGTTTTTATTTATTGGAACCGTATAGAGTACCAGACAGACACAGGAACAAAACTATAAAGGGTTTCTTAATTTTTTTGGTTGAAACCCTAATATATATATATATATATATATATATATATATATATATATATATATATATATATATATATATATATATATATATATATATATATATATATATATATTGGGGGGGGGGGGGGGGCAGGAACAAGCATAATCGACGGTGATATACGTATTTTGAGACATTGATCTAAATTTGCAATACAAGGCGAAGAGAAAGTTACGAATGCAGGTTGAGGGCAGGGTAAAGGAACTCTGAAACAAGTTTATTCCACTCGGTCACACCCACCCTATCTACCTGAACTTAGCAACCAACTTTAACTTCTTTAACAACTTCCATACACTACGGGTCTTTACTATCCCCTTTCACCTTGCAACTGTACGGCACGTGCAACTTTGTACCTCTCCACGAAATATAGGCCACCATTAGAAATAACTTAGTAGTTTCAACAACCAGTGAGATTGGGCCTCATAAGACGGACTCAATTGGTCCATTACGGGCGAAATATAGCCATTCTATAGCAAGTATGGTACTGTATTTACTTAACGCAGCAGAACGTGGGGCGAATATTTTGTTGCCCCCAGTCTTTTAAGTTAAATGTATCAGTTACGTTTACATCCTTGTAATCATTAATCTTCATCTACATATTTAGTGCTAGGTCCCGGCCTTAAATTATGTAATAAAAAAAATACTACTCTAAAAACTTCGGGAGTGGATTCATTTTGGCGTGACCTACAACTTTTTTATCTTTGAAAATTCTGAGAATTGGGGTGCTTTTGATGTGGCATGCGTCAAACAAGTCAATTTAACGATGTATAGGAAGACCCTTGATTTTTATAGGAGTATACCAGTATAATCATAACATTTTACTATTTTTATCAAGCAAATGTGCAAAAATTAACCGGTTATTTATAAATCACATAACATCATGAATTTGACATGTTAAGGGTGTAGATCTCGCTAAATGCCCTAATATTTTTGTAGGTCAATTATATTTTCCGATGTTTGCATTGTAAAATCTTTTAATTCAAGTAAAAAAGAAAAGGTTATTCGTAAATTTCCTATAAATCCTAAAATTTACATGTTTGACGCTTACCACATCCAAAATGCTCCAATTCTTAGAATTTCCAAAGATAAAAAAGTTGTGGTTTACGCCAAAACGAATCCACTCACGAAGAATCAGAGGATAATTTATTATTTCAAAATTTAAAGACGGGACCGAGCACTAATCATTAATATAATTCTTTTATCCAAATATATTCCCTTCATTCAAACTATGATGTACTGTACAGTTTTACATCCAAAGCTTTATAATATTGAAATAATTTAATTTGATTTTAGAGAAAAAAATTCTTCTGTTCATCAGTATTATCAAATACAGTTCAAAGTGCACACAAGAAAGAACACACAAAGAATCCGTAGGCAATTTATCAAATCGGGCGAGTTCGTAAACTAAAATGTGCCCATTCGTTACAAAATTTAAAAGTAATAATAATAATAATAATAATAATAATAATAATAATAATAATACTAATAACAATACTACTATTACTAATAATAATAATGTTTATTTAAAGAAAACAAAGAACATTTTTAAAAAAAATCAAGAGCAAAACATTTTGAGGTAGTCTACCTAGAGTCGGACTTATTACATAAATTAACATAATATGAAAAGGTTTTGTATTACCCTCTATTGATATGTTCTTTTTGAAACATAAATTAACATTTCCATGCAACAAATTTCCATACATATACGCACTAGCCACGTCTAGTCTTTGCGATAAGGACTAAATTATAGACTAAATTATAGTTTTAAAAAACTATTTTCAAATGTAACAAATCAAAGTAGTTTCATAGCACTATAACAATTAAATTATTTGCATACCATGATTGACATTAATTAATCAAAATTACTAATATATGACTTACACACAATAAACACGTAACACTAAAAGGAATATAAGTAACAAAATTTATATATAGACATAACCCATTTATCATAATGTATTTTATTAATTTATTTTGATTTCGATCCCCCCCCCCTCTCTCTCTCTCTTTCTCTCATACCAATCTTTTAATTATATTTTATTATTTTTGGTTTTATTCATAATTATTTCTACAAATAAACCTGGCCTAGAGATAAATTTGAAAGTGTATTTTAGTTGAAATTTCTGTACTCGTTTCTGTATGATCAACTTGATACAAACGCAATGACACTACTCAGAAGTTCACTAGCTCAAACCCGTTATAAAATATTATTTTTAAGATTTTGAGAGGGAGGGGGGTTCTTACAAAATGTATTAACAACTTTTTTCTTAACCCTTTGATTTTTATTTTTTTGGGGGCTCCTCTATATTTTTCCGGAGTATACCCATACTCCGGAAAAATATTTATAGTTATTAAACATAAAATAACTGCTAAACTTGCCTATAAGTATCCTATATAAAAAGAGTGAAATATTTTAACAATTAAATAACTTTATTTATATATTTATAACAATTATACAGTTGACTTAGGAATATGGCGTTAAGTTCTGAAGATTAAATTATGAAATTTCCTGATTAAGTCATTAGTAAATAATAGCTTAATAACTTCCCATAAGACTTGTAATGTTAATAACTTCCTTTAAATTTTATAATTCAATAAAAATAAATACTATGAAATCTTACTCCATCTCAATAAAATTGTTTAATTCGGCTTATTTGTATGCAAGTTATTCAACAACGATAATTATATATATAGATTATAAAATGGTATTCAATTAATAAAGTATTCAGTTAAAAGAATTAAAATAAATTAAAAATAGATTGCCAATTGGTGTGGCACATAGCTTCCTCGCATCCTAATTGTTTCCCCCGTTTTTTTAATCTATCAAAATTGTTTTGATTTTTTACTTGAATTAAAGTACCAAATAAGCAAAAGTTAAATTGCAGACGGTTCAAAGTAATCTGGAGCTATCTCCGGGTTACTTTCGATAAACTATAAATATTTCATACAAATCAGATAAGTACTTTTAAAGCTATAAGTAAATTAATGTATGTTTGTGCGCATAGAAGAGAAACAAATGAGCGCAGAAGGTTGAAACTTATATGGGACCAACAATGGGCTACTCATGACCTACCACCCAAATTTCATTAAAATTAAATTTCATACAATATTAAGATATATTGGTTCGCAAAAATTGAATGCCATACAGACACGGACCAAAAATAATCCCTGATGTCTGAAACAGATTTCTGTCTTGGAATTTTTGAAAACGGAGACGTAAAATTTTTTCGTTCTTCAGAACCATCACATAGCTTCCGTTACCTTCAGTAAGCTCGGAACAATAATTTATGATAAATTATAAGGCAAAGTTAATGTTTTTTTATTTTTATTTTCCCATACAACTGTATGAAGTGTAAAACTGCATAAGATATTAATAAATTATACCACATCTTTGGGAGGGGGGAGGGGATTTATGCATTATCTGATCAGATCTACTTGAAAATTTAAAAGGTTCGCAACTCTTAAAAGATTATTAATTACATATTAATATTATTATAAGATATGTTGTTAAGAATTAATCAAATTAATTGATAAGAAGGATTAAAATAAGTATTTTCCCTCTTTAAAGAACATTATTAGAGGACACTTAACTTTTAAATGAGTTTATCAGGACATAAGTACTTCTTAAAAGATAAAAATATAAAATATTTATTTATTAAAAAAATATATTTAAGAGTAAGATAATAAAGGAATTTTAGGAAAAAAAAATTATCAATGCTTTTTTAACTCACGATCAAATTGAATTTATACATTTTGATTGTATGCTAGTAAAATATGTAATATATATAAATAATACAGTATAAATTGTAATTAAAACGAGCGTAGTGAGTTCTTAATTTCGGTTTTAATTTTTACGCCAGTTATCTAATATATATATAATAGCGTCTTGTGTGTTTGTTTGTCAAACAATAACTGGAGTAAAATTGATCGATTTGAACGAATTTCGCCACACTGGTGCGCATCTCAGTATTTGTGACAACTGTATAGTTTTTGGAAATTTCATACCTAATATTTTAAAGATGGCGGCCAATATAGCGGAAGACTAAAAAATAAAAGAATTTACCCTCCACAACATGTTAAAAATCAACTTAAATATCTTGAAGAAATCGAACTATTATTAAAATTTGTTTAAATTATGTATGAAGAATATGATCGAAATAAGAGTGTTAAAAAAAAGTTATTGCTTTTATGGCATGTTAATATATAATTATAAATCTATAATTTAATTAAATAATTTTATACCTAATATAATTTAAATCTATTTTCAGATAGGCTAAGAATATGTAAATTTTTCCCCAAAATAGTTATTTATGTAACTAGGCAGCAAAATGGAATTTTACTGATGAGTGATAAGATTAGCCTCCGAGCCGAAGGCGAGGACAGGCCAATCTACTGCCGAGGCGAAGCCAAGGCAGGCAATGAAAAACTAAGCAGAAATGTTGTATGCCTTGTTGCATACAATATTTTATCTACGGGCGGTTGAAAAATGAAACTGCTAAAATACTATCTTTATTAATATAACATAGTTAATAACTATGTGTCATATTAATAAGATAATAACATAAGTATATTAACTAAATTAATGTTGATAAAGAAATCAAATATGAAGCTTGGGAATAATAACAATTGTGAATAGCAAACTGAAGCTATAACAACAAAATACAAAATACACTTTTATAACATAACATACATAACTTCTGAATGAATAGTACACGCAATATATAATAATTAATTAATTTACTTAAGTTTACCTTTTGTTTTATTAATATAAAATTAAGTTCGTTGCCACGGGCTTAACGGCTCTTATAAAGCTGTAATTCGAAAAAAATTGTTACATGGATAAAAAGTTAAAATAATTTTATAAATTGTAACAGAACGAACGGAATTATACTTTGTTTTGACTAACTCTTATAAAAAGTCATACGAGACTCAAATTAGGTATAATTATTAACTGCAAACTTACTGGAACGCAACGACCTCTAAATCTGAATTGTTTTGGCATTCTAAATTTGTATCCCACCGAATCATATAATGTCGACCTTTACCTACTTTCGCTAATGACTTGAACGCCTTTTAAAAAAATGTTGTTTCACTTAAAGCATAACGAGATATTGAGATATCATAAGAAGCAGATTATTTTTATTCGAATGTAAAATGAAAAAGAAAGGGATTAAGGTTCAATCAAATTAAAACAACTTCTAGTCATGTAAACCTTTAGCCACATATAGACCAACCATCTAACCATTTAACCCTTTAGACCTCTAACCACTTCTAGCCATTTGCCGTCCAAAATGCTAACCATTTACACTTGGTCGTCCAGCCACCTTTACGAAAAGAAAATCCTGCAAGTTATTAATGTTTGTTTCCACTGTAAATTTTGTCACAGCCTTAACATATACATATTACGTTTCCATGGATTTTCAAACCCGTTTTGAAAACTGTTTTGGTTATAACTGTAAATCCCATAGAAACGGTAATTTCAAAACGTTTTGAGTTCAAGGTCACAACGGCAAATGTTTGGTTTTGAATTGAAATGGGGCACATAGCTTCCTCGCATCCTAGCACGTACTTTATTGATTTTATGCTTTTACAAGCTATTATTGCCTAATTTATTTAATTGTTTCCCCCGGTTATTTTAATGTCAAAATTAAAGTATCAATTTAACAAAAGTTGAAGAGTGCAGACGATTGAAATTAATCTTGTGCTATCTGCGGGCTAGTGTCGACAAACCATCCAAATTGCATTTAATCAGATGAGTCCTTTTGAAGGTAAAAGTGTAAATAAATGTATATGTTTGTGAGCACGTTGAAAAGAAACAAATGGTGTCAGACGGTTGAAACTTTTATGGGACCAACAATGGGCTAATTATGAACAACCATCCAAATTTTATTAAAATCGATCGAGTAGCTTTAAGATATGTTGGTTCGCAAAAATTGAGCTTCACACAGATCAGATTTGGAACCAAAAATATTCCCTGATGTTTGAAATGGAATTTTTGAAATCAGAGACATAAAATATTTTCTTTCTTCACAACGATCACATAGCTTCCGTAAGCTCGGAAGCAAAAACATACAATGCTTTAAGTAATATGAGAAATTATTATTATTAAAATGTCGATAGGTAATAACGATGGTTATTTTAATTCTACAAACATCAGTATGGTTTTAAAATTAGGTTTCACATCACAGGGTACTGTATTAAACGCAGAGAAGAAATAATTAATGATCTACTAAATGATTATGTAAAAGAGTATAAAACTATAAAAGACAATACTTCAAAGGGTTTTATGTTAATACCTACTATCAATAAATACAATATGATGATAACAAATCCTTCATTGTTGTCAAGAATAAGATGAATCAAGATAAAAATATGAAAGAGGACTTGAAAGAAAGAATATAATTTAACCTAGATACTTTAACTTTACTTATATTACGTAAGGTTTAGTCTGCTTCATGTCCTTAGAGAAAGATGGGATCAAGAAATTATTATAATAACTTAAGATCTGTGGGAGCCACAAACCGGGCAATATAATTATAAAGCTTTCGTAACACAAGAGATGAAAGGAAAAATAAAAAAACGTTTAGACTTCGCACAAGGTCAATAAAGACGAAAGCAGAACTAATGACAATCTATAAAATTTTAGTAATGCCACAAAACGTTATTATTTATCACAAAATTTCTTATGTCTCCGATTTCAAAAATTCTAAGACAGAAATCCATTACAGACATCAGGGAACATTTTTGGTCCCGTTTCTGCCTGTCGGTCTGTCGCTCAATTTTTGCGAACCAACATATAAAAACTACTCGTCTGATTTTAATGAAATTTGGATGGTAGGTCATAATTAGACCATTGTTAATCCCGCATTAGATTCAACCTTCTGCGCTCATTTGTTTCTCTTTCATAAGCGTACACATTTATTTACACCTATATCTACAAAAGTACTTATCATTTTTTTTTTTTTTATAAAATTTGGATGATTTTTCGAAAGTAGCCAGCAGATAGTCCCAGAATTATTTGAACCATCTGCGCTCTTTAAATTTTACTAAATTGATACTTTAATCCGTGTAAAAAATCAAAACTATTTTGACAGATTTAAAAAACAGGGGGGAAAATTAACATTAATAATTTGTAATATGTAGTATAAAATCATTCATAAAAAAAAGATTATTGCTTAGTATATTTTATATTACTTAAAGAAATATATGAAAGGTATTAAAAAAATATAGACTGCCAATCAGTGTGGCACATAGCTTCTTCACATACTATCACGTACTTTATTGATTTTGTGTTTCTAAAAGCCATTATTGTCTACTTTATAAAACCCGTTTTTTTAATATGTAAAAATTGTTTTGATTTTTTACATAAATAAAAGTATCAATTAAGAAAAAGTTAAAGAACATAGACGGTTTAAATTAATCTGGTGCTATCTGCGGTCTACTTTCGACAAACCCTACAAATTTCATAAAAAAATCAAATGAGTACTTTTGAAGATATAGGTGTAAATAAATGTACTTTTGTGCGCAAGTGGAAGAGAAACAAACGTGCGTAAAGGTTGAAACTTATATGGGACCAACAATGACCTAGCATAGAAATTTCATGAAAAATCGGACGTGTATAGTTTTTAAGACATGTTGGTTTACAAAAATTGAGCGCCAGACAGGCAGACACGGAACGAAAAATGTTCCCTAATGTGTGAAACGTTTTTCGTTCTTAGAATTTTTTAAATCGGAGACATAAAATATTTTCGTTCTTCAGATCTACTATATAGCTTCCATGTTATAAGATCAGAAGCAAAATCATAAAGAATACAAAATAGGACGCGAGCTATGTGCCACAATAATTGGCAGGCTATATTCAATTTCTTTCTGTTTATGTTGCACTATTAAACATATTATTTTACATATATTCTTAATCAGTTTTTAGAAAAAAAAAAAATTAGGAGGAATATTGATTTAATCAAAATTATGAACATTTAGTACTATACCTACTGAATTAACTTTTTACTTTCTTATGTAAGTACCTATGAGATTTGTACCTGATTGGTACCATATTGCCTTAAGTGTCATTTACTAAAGTAATAAAATACATTATTTATAGCAAGGAAAGCAACTGTCTATATCGTATGCTAATCTTTATGGCTTAGTGTGAAAGTCTGATGTGAGTCGTTTGTCAAGGCTGAGTCCAAGATATCAGGTGATACCTGATATAAGTGATAACAGTGGGAGGAGGAATATAGTAGATAATATGAGAGGAACATAGTTTACACACTTTTTTCTGAATTAATTTTAATTATCTATTTCATATATTATGTAGCCTTTGTTTAACTAATTCTATTACAATGCAATTTTTTAGCTCATTATAAAATGTTATCAACATTTATCTAAGAAATTGAATTTAAAAAATAAAAAGGTCACAGGTTTCTACCTTCTTTTGCTTTTCATACACGCAAATTTGAAATAACATGAATTCATAAACCTTAGTAACCACTAGAAACCTTTAAACCTAGAAATATTACTGATGATGAAGTTTTAGCATCTGAATTATTCTTGTTGAGAAAGAAATTGATTTTGGCATTTCGCCATCTAATTTAAAGTTATAGTTTTAAAGATATGCTATTATATGATTTATGATATTATGATATTTATATGATATTATTTATATTATTATGATATTGCTATTATTTTTAAGATATTATGCATAACTTATTTAGTAGTTAGATTTAAAATAATAATAAGTTTTAAGATGTTTAGACAATAGACGTATATAGTGCGGTAAAAATAAGGTTTGACCTAAAAAAAATGACACTTCTTTAGATTGTTACTCCCATTATAAAGAAAACAGAGGGGAGTAACAATCTAAAGAAGGTGTACGGAATGTTCTTCTTTTGACTGTTACTCCTCTTATAAAAACAGTAGGGTGATATTCCTTTGTCCCAAAGTACATTGGACGAAACATCACTTTTTCTTAATAGTTATATAGTTAAAGTTATTTTTATGTTGTAAAAACACATAGAGGAGTAACAATCTGAAGAAGTACCAAAAAAATAATAGAACAAGCAAGAAATTTGGTAGATACATGTGTGCTTACCTTCCTGTTGAATATACTTAAAGTACCCTAAAATTGAACCTGAGTACAATTGGAACAAATTGGAAAATGCCGGCACATTTACGACCATTATAATAGAAATAAATGTAGTTCTTTTCACTTTTTCTCTAAATCAAACGGTCATTGAGTTAAGAAACAATATACCGCATTGCTTCGTATATTATAAGAAGCACTTTTTACTTTCTCATACAAAGAGAAAGTATTGTGATGGCACGAAAATTCGATTTTTAGATTTTGATGGATTTACACGTATTGAGGTTCCCTGAGTCCAAGAAAGTGGTTTTTACAAAAATGTCTGTCTGTGCAGACGCCTGGAGCCTAAACTACTGGGACGATTTTGACGAAATTTGAATTTATGTTCTATTTCTGATGGGATTTTGGGTGAAAGGGACAGATTTCGTTGTACCTATTTATTCCTTGTTAGCTTCAAAATAGTATTTTCAAAATCTGACCTTGCTATTTCTCTGCCAGCACGGCGTCTATCTTAAATCTAAATAAAGATTCAAATGCGCCTTACATCTAAATAAAGATTTAATATTCTAAGAATACCCATGGTAGACTGCCTAAATTTTATGTCTGAACAATTTGTTACAAAAGAGAACGGAAGATTTGCCCTTTGAAAAGGGTGCGTCTTATATTCGATTTTATGTTTTTCCAGAAAAAAATCACCTAATTAAATTGAATGAAGCATTTAACCCCCCCTAACTGTTTATTTTTTAAGTGATGGTACACAGAATTGTGTTGGTACAAAAATTGGTACACAGGGGTACGGGGTACAAAAGTCAAAATAATATTTACCCTTCAAGATGCATGTAGTTGGAAAGCTCTCTAAGAGTACAGTAATTGTTGTTATGCACACTTTTGTCATATTTTCATATAAGAGAGGGGTAAAATGGAAAAAAACACGTTTTTATGCTATTTTTGACGCTAAATTGTCAAAATTTGACTCCTAAATGAACTCCAAAAATTATGGCCAACGAACTCATCCTTTCTTTCGATATTATTGACATTTTAAAAATTTGTTTGTATTTTTTAATTGAATCCTAGCGTGAGATATCGTCTGGTGTGAAACATACATACATACATATATAATACATAAAAAAGTGTTAAATGTCAGGAATCGATTAAGTCTAAAACGGATTGCCATGGAGAAAATGTTCAAATATTTGCATTAAAATTTTTTTTGAAGCCATTGCAATAGCTTAATTTTCTTTGAAAATTCGCTAAAATCAATAAAAGAAATAATCGAAACTAATATTTTATTAATTAAGTCAAAGTACTTAGAGCCAAAAGAGGAAGAGGTTAAATAATAATAAGCATGGCATTTTGCAGGGACTTTTTTATTTAATTTAATAAGAATAAAGTACAGCACAGATAATTTAGAAATACAAATTATTTTAGAAAAAAAATAAAATATATATATAATAAGCCATAATATAATTATTTTATATTAATTGTATGAAGACAGTGTTGACTTTTCTTATACCATATCATTTTGATAAATTCATTTCTATACCTCGAAAATACATCACCGTACAAATACGCATATTGTTAAACAGTTTAATAATGTAAGGTATATATTGGTAAGATTTGCCTCAGCATAAGCTATTTTTGTTTAACATTTATAAATAAAACTTTAACTCTGTCACAGATCACTGTATAAACCAATAAAGGCATTCATTCATTCATATTGGTAATTAGTTATGTAACATTTAAAGTTAAGGCTGATATACAAATATAAACATAAATATTAACCATATTAATCATACCTTGTTAAGTTTGTTAAAAAATTAACAGCATTTATTGTGCTAATACAAGGTTTATTATAAAATTTTAAAAAAGAACAGAATAAGTAATGTCAATTTTTCTCACTGTATTATTATTTTTTTTTTAAAATATATTTTATTTAAGAAGTATTCAATGTCGAATTGTGCCTCATAAAATATAAATTGATATTTCGATTGAGTTCTTAGAAGGTATATAAAAAATGTAAATAAATGGATTCTTCTTGACGAAGAGAGGTATTCATTTTGAATACCAGAGTCAGAGGTTGAAAATGAAGGGGCCCATGAACATTCATTATTCCTAAGGCCATTTACCTCTAACCCAGCACAAAATAGTTTGTTTTCTCACACCTTTCTTATGGATATTTTAATTATCATTAGACTCCCTATTAGTGAGTAAAAATACCGCAAACACAGTATTTAATGAAGCAAAATAAATGATGTTAGTCCTATATTCTTAAAACCAAGCCTAAAAAACAGTAATTACTCGGATCTAAATACTGTCTTTTAATTGAATATAAGTATTTGATGGCTATAGAGGAGTAGATAAATATGAAGATCAAAAATGCATTACAAAACGCTTCAACTTTATTTTAAAGTCATCTTCAGTCATTACAAACTTTTTTTCAATTGCTACAAATTAAGAATTAAAAATACAATTAGCAATAGAATTCTTCCAATAATATTAATTCTATTTGTAATCTCAGTTCCTTTTATTTTATTACAATTTTAAAAATCTGGGATGAACATAAATTAACATAACTTGATCTGACTAAATTTAAAAAAAATGTTCTATTTAAATTGTAATGACTCCCTATTTGACTCTCTAATGGAGACAAAATTTTAAATTGTGTTTGCGACTATAGGCTGGATTTGTAAGTACAAATCGTTATAGTTAATTATTATCAATTTTTTGTAAATACAGTAGAACCTCGCTTACACGACCCTCAATAACACGAAAACCTCAATTACAAGTGCAATTTTCAAATCCCCTTGAGATTGCCATAACACATAATGTTAAATTAACCTCTATAACGCGACTATTACTATCCAAACAACCTCGATAACACGGATTTTTTCCAATTCACAACGTAACTCAGAACCTCTATCACAAGTCGTTTTGAGAAGACAACCTCTAAAACGCGACTCTATACAGGAATGGGTCGACCTTGAACAAGCCTAGACTTAAAAACCCCGCCCCACCCCGCTCCCAGCATTCCATTAACCTTTATAACACGACTGATAGCCAAAATAACCTTGATAACACGACCCCCAACAAAATGAGCACCTCTATAACAAGACTGTTTCCCTAATCCCCTTGAGACACTTCTTATCTACTGTAATTAGATTCAAATCTGGTTTTTGGTTTTAATTTATATTCATCCCAGATTTTTAAAATTATAATAAAATAAAAGGAACTGAGATTACAAATAGAATTAATATTATTGGAATTCGATTGTTAATTGTATTTTTAATTCTTATTTTGTAGCAATAGAAAAAAAGTTTGTAACGACTGAAGATGACTTTAAAATAAAGTTGAAACGTTTCGTAATGCATTTTTGATCTACACCTCTACAGCCATCAAATACTTATATTCAGATTAATTATAAGGGTGTATCATATTTAAATTATTATTTATAATTTAATTTTATATTGTCTTTTATACAACAGCTGGCACTTTACTAGTCACAGGAAAAACAATAATTAAAAATAAAAATTTTAACAGTTTAGTTTAAAATATAATATTAGTAACAAACAAAAAAGAAGATGAAATAGTTATAATAAATAATGACAAAATAGAAGAAGTATATGAGATAATATACCTAGTTCAGCTTATAACTAAATATGGGTCTAGTACAGTATGCGCATTACAAGTTGTGACTTTTGACACTCAGATTGGCCAACCTAAATGAGGAAAAAAATAAAGCCACTAGGACTGTATGAGGTGTGGGGCCAGTGAATTTTTTGTTTGCCTAGTTGGTACGACCTTTTAGAATTCAAAATCCTGACCTCTCATTGGCTCCACACATTAATTTTTCGGATTTTCCCGCGCTGTCAAAAGTCACAACTCACAATGCACAAACTTTTTAGTAAAGAAATCAACAGAAGAATAGGATTAGGATTGAGAGCGTGTAATAAATATAGAACAATATTTATGTAGTAGTTTTGTATTAACCTTTATCGATATTTAAGATTCAAAAATAAAAATCCTTCACAGGTCTAATAAAGGTAGTATAAATAAAAATTAAAAACTTTTAAGTTTCCATACTTTTATTTTCAAGCTTTTCTTAAACCCTTGAATTACTTAACAACTACATTTTATTAATATCTCTAACTCCTAATCATTCTTTGCCATTTATTCAAATGTGCTAATCATTGTCACATCATCTTTTCATCTTCTTTTAAAGCCGTTTAATTAATAAAAATCACTAATTATTTTCTCAAGGGAAAACAAGTGTCTGATTTAGATTTATTAAAAATTATCACTCTTCTCTTTTTTTAATGATCTTTTAGAGTTAGACAAATTAAAAAAAATATACTTGTTATGTAATTCAAGGATTTAAGAAAAACTTGAAAATAACCCTAAGAGGGGTTGAAATATTGCGCTTGAGTAAAAGTATGGAAACTTAAAAGTCTTTAATTTTTATATATAATGTCTTTTATTTTTATATTAAAAGTCTTTAATTTTTATATATAATGTCTTTTATTTTTATATTAAAAGTCTTTAATTTTTACTACCCATTAGACCTGTGAAGGATTTTTCTTTTTGAATCTTAAAGAACAATATAGAAATGAAACAGTAAGTTAAACTATGGAACAGTATTGTAAAACCTGTGATATTATACAACTGTGAGACATGGAGTATGAAGAAATCAGATACAAATAAACTGAGAGTGACTGAAAGAAGAATGGTAAGATGCATGCTGAAAATTAGCAAGAGCATGAGAAGTGACACAGTGAAATAGTATGCTTACAGGGTTTTGCCACAATAGACCACAATTGGACGTAGGGATAAAATGTAAGAGAAAGCCTTGTCGAACCATAAAAAAAAGAAGCTTAATCTCTAATTCCTTTATATTTGTACACATATCCTGCCTCCCACAATTCAACTGTGGTTCTCAACCTTATTTTCATTGCCCTAATTAGGGCTAAATGCATAAACCATCGCCAGTCATAAACCAAATCGCAATAACAAATTCTAAACTCAATCAAAACTTGTTTTGCGTAAACCTTATGATTAATTTTAAATCAATGCCGATATACATGAGCAATAAATTGGTTCAGGGTTCGTGTAAACACTGATGAGAGCAATCTCCAACACATCAACAATGTAGTACAACTAATGTTTGACACAAGGCCTCCTACGGCTTAAACAGTCAATCTGCTCCTCTCTGAGAGAAGAGTTTAATTTCCATATGCATCCAAAAATATTAACTGGCACTGGATTGTTTAAATAGAATAATATGTCGGAGGAAAAAAAAAAATGGGTTAAAGGTGATGTGTTTCTGTAATTTCGGAGTGGGAACTTTTTTCTGGAACTGTGGGATGTAATAAAAGTTTTATCAAAACCGAATTAAAAAGCAAAGTGTACCGCAGGAATTGGCTGTCAAATTCGACAGAATAAATAAATTAGAAAGATATAATAATAATAATTATTATTATTGATACAGAATTAACAAGAGTGGAAAATATAAATAGGCTCACACTGAGACCTATTTTATTCTATAAATGTCCAAATGGTTCTCTTCCTTCTATTTTTTACTTCAGCAAAGATAATGAGACAATACAAGCTGCAGAAAACTTGGTTTGTTAAACCGACTTTTTTCACTGTCTGCCTTTAACCAGAAAAGTCGTTCGAATCTCCAATTTTGCAGCTTTATGCAAGTAGTTACCATGTAAACACTCGTGACATACATTCTGAGAGACGAAATGGAAGAACGTTGCCAGCAATAACTTGCGCCAGTTATTGCCTAACTGTAAATAGATAGGCGAGTTGATTGAACAATAAGGGTTATTATTTTATTGCTCGTGTATATCAGCCTTTAGAATTAAGTTTACAAGTAAAATATGAATTTTCATTTAATTTTTTGCCATAAACGATAATACCCTTTATTTAATTATAGTCATAAATACTTTTTAAATTATAGCCTGGGAAAGGGAGAAGTCAGAAATGACTATATACAAATATTTATGATAGTAGTAAAGCATTTATAATATAACATTGTATAATTATTAATACACAAAAAACAGAATTTGTGGGTTGATTCATAACGTTTTACAGCTTACCTTGTTCCATAAATATGTCTAAGAAAAGGTTTTAAGAATTCTTATAGTTCATTTTAAATAATTCATTATCTTCTTATTATAAATGTACATTTAAACGAGGAATTACTGTTGTAAGAATCATTCCATGAAGTAAAGGATTAGCCCTAGTTGAAACTAGCATCCAAGTCAACTAAACAAGAATGGCTCTTAGATTGATCTCTAGACTATAGAGGGCAGGCCTATTCTATGAATGAGTGTCACTCGCTGACAATTCCACCTCGGACAGAAAACAATCGAGTAGCATTCTACTGAACCTTATTAGAGGCACTTAGGAAATGGGTATTCATACAGGAACACTTAACGTATT
Organism: Gerris lacustris; assembly: GCA_951217055.1. Taxonomy (NCBI): domain Eukaryota; kingdom Metazoa; phylum Arthropoda; class Insecta; order Hemiptera; family Gerridae; genus Gerris; species Gerris lacustris. The sequence goes on along the minus strand of OX578279.1, from coordinate 66,524,106 downwards.
ATTATTTTCTACAGAGGTGAGATATGTCCCACAATAATGATCAAATCAAGTATATGAGTAAAGCAGTTGGCATTACAATCCAAAATTATTGTAAATTGGGAAATAGAGAAACAAAAAGTACTAGGGGGAAAAAATATGGTACTATTCTAGATGATGGTAAGCAACAAGTTGAGAAGCTTAAATAATAATTATATTGGATATTCAGAGACCAAATTCCCTATTATTTATGTTTTGTAGAATAAAACCTGTTGAGAATTATGAGGATGTTCTCCCCACATAAACACCCAATTCCCTTGATCAATGCTATAAAATATCTAACAATTTAACAGTGTAAACACAATGATGGAGTCATTTTATTCATGGGTAACTTGGAAATATAATATTTATCGCAAGAAAGCTCATGCTAATGATGCAATAAAAAAAACAATTGAATGATTTCAAATATAATAGTCTTGCAACACTTCACAAGGTATGTTACTGTTAATTAAGAACAACGTTTCTTACTTATTAGGATATTTTAACTTTTCTAACATACGAGGTAAAATCATATAAATCTCCTGTCGCGAACAACGATTTTCATAACTAGGCGTTACGTAACAAACATGTAAAAAAAAAAAAAAAAAATGTTTCAATGAAGTTTAAATTAAATGATATTAAAAACAGAAGTATTTATTAGAAATGAGTAAAAATTTAAATGTACTGTGAATTATTTTTACAAAATAACTGATCGAGAAAAAAGTTTGACATTAGTTTTGTTTGTTATTGTTTACAAAATTGATAAGAAAGTGACAGAATAATACAAGGTAGGTTACCTTTTGTGCTGCTTTGTAATCGCTAAGTTGATTCGAAGCTGGACAGCGGGACATGTTTGTATCTAATGTAAAAATTTGGACTTGAAATAATTCACTTAATCAGAGAGAATGCCAACAGACTCGCACAGTGCCGGCTAGAGAACTGCTAACAAAACACAAATGATTCCCCACTTCTCGATTTTCCCTTCTCTTTTTAAATATTTATAATGTTGATAAGATGACTGATAAGAATTAAAAACCAGTTCTGATCAGTGTTACCATTGAAGGTGCTTTTGGGAAAATTTTAATTCTAAATAAAGATTTAGTTCTTTTCTAAAGCAGCACCCCCTTAAATAAAACCACTTTAGAAATGTGTATTTGTAAATTACAGTTTGAAATTAATGTAAATTATAGTTATAAATTATACATATTCTGCAGTTACACATACTGTAGAATATACCTCAGTCAGGTGAAACCAGATTTTAAGTTAACAAGCTATAATAATAGAGTTGACACTTATAGGCCCTTTTTATAACTCCATTACTATTTTTTATTTTCAATTTATTTGTGTCAGAAATTTGGATTTATGGCTTTGAAATCCTTTCTATGCATATTATGCTAAAAGTATATGTCTAATAAACATTGATCTATTTCAAACATATTATATGTATTAGACACTATTCAGGTTTGTTTGGGTTCTAATGTACAATTTAAACATTTTTATATATTCAATAATGCCTCATTTTATGCTATTGAATTAAAAGTCTTTTGGATGAGTCTACAATAAATGAAGAAAAAGTTATTAACATTCAATCAAATAACTATATTTTTTCCATCGATAAGGTCCTCCTTTACATCTTCTCCAATCTCTTCCTTGGTCTACCACAAATTCTATCTCATGGTGGTCCACATGGACATCTTTCTAAGACCTCTATCTTCTCTGGCATTCTCTGCTTGTGGTCCATCCATTTTAAGCTTTCTACTTTTATCTCTGCTATGTCTTATGTTTGACTATACGGTTAAGGGTGCACATAAATAAATACAACACTGAAGATTTATAAACTTGATGTCATATTAGACATAAGAAGATGCGTAAAAATAAATTATATATAGAAACAATATGGCGTTAACGTCAACAAGCCTGAAACCCAAGTAACACTTCGGAATCCACACTCACGGGAGTACACTTCTCAAGTGAAGCGAGAAGAGGATGCGAGGAAGCTATGTGCCACACTAATTGACAGTCTATTTTTGAGGTAGTCAATTAATTAACCTTTAGTATGCAAATTTACTGACACCATAAAATGTCCAGCAGTTTTGTTTTAAAGTAAGCACTGTGTTAACAGGTAAACTCCAGGTTTGGTTGTGAATAGCTGATATTTTAGAGATTTATTTTATTAAAGAAAAGTGTAATATATTATGAAAACGTGCTGAAGAAGAACGAAACCCTCTGTGAAGTGCTGCATTCTAGTGGAAAAAAGGAGAACTATCATCTAAAATCAAAATATACCGCAGTTTTCAAATTATTTTAATAATTTAAACAAATAAAATATAAAATCTGGGCCTTTCAAAAAACAAATAAATAAAAAATATAAAAGGTATTAAAAAATATATATATTATTTAATTTTATGAACTAATCTATTTTACTTCTTAATTTATACTGTGTTTAAAAGGTATTTAAGTAATTTAACATCTTTAATATTCAGACTAATGGAATTATAATTTAACTTCTAGTCTACTATTCCCTGAATTGAAGTAATTACTTAAAACAAAAGATATGAAAGTTAATTATCTCAAAAGTCAATTATTAAAACTAAAATTGGTAGGTATAGCAGAGGGATAGATAATGATACATTTGAAAAAGAAACAAAACAATAATTTAAGCTTCTAATGACCCTTTAAGTAGGCCAAGTGAATACATAAAGTAATTAATAATATAAACTGACAAATAAAGATAGATTACATAGGTAGTCCAGGAGATAGCGTGCAAAAAAGTGTCTGACTAACATGAAGCTAGAATTTTGTATACAAGTCAATCTTTTAGAACCTTTTAAGAATATGTGGTCGGCTAAGTTCGTCTGCGGGACATAGCTTGGCAATAGACGTTTGAAAAAAAAAAAACTGGTGTTGAGCGGCCATGTCTCACCAATTATGGCGGACAATGTGATTTTCATGATCCTGAGTATAGAATTAGTTAGTAGACCGAAAATCAAGTTGATGTTAGTTTGTCCCTTGACAGGTGACCACATTGATTTTTTAGCAATATTTGAATTACTAACCTATCAAGTGTGAAAATAACATCGACTTGAGTTTTGGTCTATTAACTAATTCTGTACTCAGGATCATGAAAATCATACTGTCCACCATAATTGGCGGGACATGGCCACTCTCCACCGGTTTGTTTTTTCAAACGCCTATTGCCAAGCTATGTCCCGCAGACGAATCTAGCCGACCACATATTCTTAAAAGTCGCTAAAAGATTAACTTGTATACAAAATTCTAGCTTGATGTTAGTCAGAAACTTTTTTGCACGCTATCTCCTGGACTATTAGTATAAGTCTTAAACAAAAAATGAAGAAAGAAAAAGTCACTCCACATGAAATGATGACCTCCACTAACGCCTCATATCCTAATTCTTAAACAAAAGGTTATTATTTCTAATTCTGTATTACTTTTTCTTTGCTTTAACAAAACCAATCTACCCTTTTATGATTTATGTACTTTATTATTATTACATCACTACTATAAATAGTGATTTGACTTTAACTTTCCTCGACTCTAGAGGTCGTCCTTTGAAACTCTTACCAGCGACACTCCTGGTTACTCTTTGACAAATATTCCCTACGAGTCTTTGATATTTCCCGCCCACTGTCAAAACAGCCAATCATTTGTGATAAATAATAACAATAGAGGAGTAGTTTCAGACCTTTTCATCTGGAAATTTTAGTAAGTGTGATGTAACACTTAAGGTTTAGAATGGCTATTGTTTTAGACTTTTGCATTTGTTAATTTTAGTAAGTGTGATATTTGATTGACAATGAACTGAATGAATATATAATAATAAATAATATAAACAGAAGTAGAAAACTAGACTCTCTGCATAGTGCTGCATTCTAGTAGAGGAATGAAGAACTAACATCTGAGCAAAAGAAATATTTAGATATATTATTTTAAAAAAAGTAATATTTAAGATTGAATATAACATTATCTGTTCTTAACTCCCTTATGTGAGCCAATACATAACGTATTGCTTTAACTCCACATTTGCATTTGTTAATTTTAGGAAGTTTCATAATATTTTATTGATAATATTTAGCTGAGAAACGTCTAAACTCTCTGTATAGTGCTGCATTCTAGTAGAGGATCAAAGAACTAACATCTGAACAAATTAATTAAGGTAACTATTTAGATATATTTTAGAACAGTAAGCTTTAAAGTAACTTTTCTTTTCTCTTCTTAACCCCTTATCTCAACGGACACATAACTAATTGTTTTATCTCGATAAGTCTGCGCTGAAACCATGCTCAAATTTGTGCGTTGCTAGTTAAAGTTGGAGGACCACCTCTAGGATTAAGAAATTGTAAATTCAAATTACCAAGTAAAAAACTATAATTTAGTGACTTAAAATAATAATTGTATGGAATTTATTTGATTGTAATGATCATGATTTGTTTATTCTGTGAGAACCATATTTTTATTGAGTTGATTAACAATTAAAATCCAGGTCTTTTGGGTACTATATTTTCGTTTAAATATTAAAATCCAAACATGTTGAACATTTTGCTATATTTCAACCCCTTTGGGTCATTTTCAAGCTAGAACACAATTAGAATTAAAATAATTATTACATCTTATAAAGAAAAGCATTACTAGTAATTATCAAATTATTTAAATATCTTAAAGTCTGCTACAAAATTTTTACGTTATCATAATTCACTCTTTTAAATACTTCTTTTTCTAACTCTTTGTAGTAGCTTGTAACATCCTTGATATCTTTTTATTTTGTAACAGACTTTAAGATAGTTAAATAATTTGAAAATTACTAGTAAAGCTTTTATAAGATGTAATAATTATTTGAATTCTAATTGTGTTCTAGCTTGAAAATGACTCAAAGGGGATGAAATATAGCAAAATGTTCAATATGTTTGGATTTTAATATTTAAACGAAAATATAGTACCCAACAGACCAGGATAAGGAGAAATCCTCAGTTTACTAATATACATAATATATAGAGGGTAATAATCTACTAAATAAAAAAAATATCTTAAAAGATATTAAATAATTATAAGGTAATATATAAGTAAGAATATTTGTTGTGATGGTCCTAGAAACATTCCTTGAAGTTTTTTTTTTCTTTCTTTCTTAAATTTAAACTTGTTTTAATTTGAGATCACTAGGCGAGCTATGAAACACGGTGGGTGTTCAAATTTAACAAAACAATTATCTGGTGTACGTGTGCGGAGGTACGGGTAGTGTAAGTTTAATCTTCAAGCTTAATACTCAATAAAGCTAAATCACACCTATCCCATTATAAAATTTAACCATTAATGGACGTAAAATGATACTTTAGTTTTGAAGCTCTCTACTAGGTAGCGCTAGATGTAATTTGTTTTAAATATTTTGAGTAGGCGATTTATTTGTTAGCCTAGAGAGGAACAAAGAACCAGATTTTCCTCGGATTTTTACTTTCTCATATAAAGAGAAAGTATTGTGATGGCGCGAAAATTCGATTTTGATATTTTGATGGATTTACACGTTTTGAGTTCCCCTGAGTCTAAAAATGTGGGTTTTAAAAAATGTCTGTGCAGACGCCGGGAGCCTAAACTAATGCACCGATTTTGACGAAATTTGGTATGCATATTCAGAACAATCATACCACGAAATCGAGAAATTAATGTTAGCTCCAAGTTTGGGGGTGCTACCCCCCCAAAAAGTAAAAAAAAGTGACAAAAATTATTTCTCGAAAATGGTTCCGACTATTTTGATTAAAAAAATTTAAAATATAGTCCATTTAAGTACGAATCTAATGTTACATGCCGTTTTCCCGGGACAAATATAGTTCCGGAGAAAATAGCTTTAAACGCGGACGGAGAGAGGCCGGGTTCGATTCCCCGCCGAGGAGAATTTATTTTTATGATCCATTTTGATAAAATGTTCTATAATAATTAAATGTACCTACGAAAACTAATAAATAGAAAACACTGGACTATGTGATTATGAACTCGTATTTGAGAAAGTTTGAGTTGTTTCGGACCAATTTTTTCCTTTTTTGTTCCTTAAGCTTTACCTATATTATACAAAAGTTTCTAAGATTGCTAGAAGTGCCTTAGAATTTTTATGCGTCAGTCAATCAATAAGTGGATCATTGTAAAAATAACAAAACATTTGGCTCACATATCTTAAGAACTTATATGGGTTAGAGGTGTTACATTTATATTTCTAGCTCAGTTTGTAATGAACTCTTATTTAAAATGAATATTATATTATATATCTAAATATTTTTAATAGGCTAATAGAGGGGGATCTAAAGTGCCTTAACTTGGTGGGGGCATTGCCGTGCCCCTAGATTGGTTTTTCATGCACTAGTACTAAAAAGAATAACTTTAAAAAATATATTTTTTGCTAAAATAATGAAATGACAAGATTTTTTTTTTAATTAAAAGAAGGTTCTCTATCTTAACCTCAACTACGAGATTACATATGACTTCACTGACTCCCTAATAAGATGGCCTTCTTTTGTTTTGCTATTTTTGGCCACTTGTTATGTTTAATTAAAAAACAAATGTTTGAAGTTTTTTTGAACCTAAATACTTATGTTGTAAGAGTTGTTTCTCTTTGCCCTCTAGGCAAGATGGTCACCCTAATTAGCATGTTATTCACTTGATTGTATGTTCAACATTATAACATGTGGAGGATGAGGAAAATAATAACCTGCTGAACTATGTTGATGACCTTCATAGTCATTTCAGGTTATCTCAAGCAGTTTGTGGAAAGAATTTGCGCCATGGGCCTTGAGGGGGGGGGGGGGGATGGGCATTCCTGGTTATATAATCAAATCATGTTATTTCAAGCAATATTATGTTTTTCTTGGCCTTTTAAAAGAACAAAACATGTTTATAAATAATTTAAATCGAGTCATTAAAAAAAATGTTATAATATAATATTTATTTAATAATTAAGACAAACAAGCTCGTAATAATAATTATTTATGTAACTAGGCAGCAAAATGGAAGTTTACTGACGAGTAAAGTTAGCCTCCGAGCCGGAGGCGAGGACAGGCTATGAAAATTTACTGCCAAGGCGAAGCCGAGGCAGGTAATTTACCTAATTGATTGCCGAGGCGAAGCCAAGGCAGGTAATGACTACACGAGACAGAAATGTTTCCTTTGCTGCCTTGTTGCTTGCAATATTTTATCTACTCACGCTATTTAGATAAAAAATAGAAGCTTAATATATTAATTATTAATAATATAACATTACTTTGAGGTTGGAACAACCCCCATAAGCAAAGTTAGGTTGTATCAATATATTAGGTTGGGGTTGGAACAAACCTAATTTATTCGGCTTTGTTTATAACCTAAAAGAAACACTGCGCAGCGCAAGTGCACAAGGAAAACACTCACGTCTCACAGTGACATCTTCACAGCTTCATGAATATATTTTTATCTATATTGCCCAAACGCGCGTATTAAACGCATGGTATGAACTATGAACCCACCTTGATTCTGTTACTTTCGGTAAGCTTTTAATTAAAACTTATCGTGTTTAAAAAGGAGAAAATAATCATACTGAAGTAAAGATAATTTTACCAACGAGAAACGTTCAGACATGAATTATTATTATGGAAACTAAGGAACAAGATGGTAGTGTCGTTTAGTTGAAATCCCCTGTATTTTGTTAAATTACTCTAACTGCAACTAAACAAGTAGAGATGGTCGAGAGAGTTCGTGAGTACTAACCACAACGACTAGCCGCTTACGGAAAGAGCTGGTGGCTTGGGACGATGTTACATGCGCTCGCAGCCCAAATAAATCCTCATTAATCTCTTTTGGATTGTACAAGTCTATAACTTTCCTTAAACCCATAACTTTAATCCAAATGAATTTAATGTCATTACAATTTTCCTTTTTTTCTACCCAAATAAAACTCAACATAACTCTATTTGAACGTTTAAGCTAATCAAAATTAAAAGCTATTTCTTCTCTCAATTGAGAGGTTTGCTGCCAAAATGGATGCAGCTCCACTTTTTATAAATTTAAGTAAAATGCAAAAAAACTGTTTTGAAATTTTCCTATTCCTTTGAGTTAAAATTATATTTTCTATCTATTGCCTACGTATAAACACATAATTCAGGTATACTTCTTGTCATTAAAAATTATTATTTCTATAAAGCAGAATAAAATTTTAAAATTTAGAGCTACCTCATTTTTTTGCACCAAACATTTTTATTTTATTAATGATTTGTTCAGTTTTATTTGGACATATCCAAAGTTGAAAAAATATTAAATACACCACTATTCATTTTCAACCATGCATGGTTGAAAAATCCGGCATGCCAGCCAGAAAGACACTACAATGGTTTCTTCAGTCATATAAATTCATATTTCCTACTAGTAGGTTTTGGAGGCCCCCCTGGAAACTTTTAGGGACCCCTCTATTTCCCTTTTAGGGGCCCCCCGCGCCCGCGCGGTGGGGTCTACGGGGCCCTTATTGCCACCACTTTTTCCTACTTCCTACAATACTATGGATACCCGTGCTTCGTTACGGAGTGTTATTTTAATTTGATAAGTTTATAAACTACCGTCTAGAAACTATTTTACTAGTGATGCGAGAATATCTAGATTCTATCCCTCCCACTTTTTTTTTATATCCCCTCCTCTTTGATAAGATAATTTGCAAATATCTCAAATTTACCCCCTACTATATGACATTATGACAGAACTATACATAACAACAATTACTATACTCTTAAAGAGCTTTTCAACGATATGCATCATGAAGGGTATTCATTACTTTGATCCCATATTCATCACTTGTGTTGTACCCCGTACCCCTTGTGTACCAAAATTTAAATTTCGAAAATTCATGTAGACAGTGACCTTCCCATTGCTTTGAAGGTCAAGTGTGAAAATTTTCATCGAGATCAGACTAAAACTGGAGATTTGTATAAAGCACATACCTACATACGTTGACTTTTAGATGTATTTTTCCATTTTACCCCCTTAAATGTACATAACAACAATTACTGTACTCTTAAAGAGCTTTTCAATGATATGCATCATGAAGGGTATTCATTACTTTGACCCCGTAATCATCACTTGTGTTTACCCCATACCCCTGTGTACTAAAATTTAAATTTCTAAATTTTATGTAGACAGTGATTTTCTTCTTGCTTTGAAGGTCAAATATGCAAATTTTCATTGAGATCGGACCAAAACTGTAGATTTGTATATAGAACACACATAAGCCTTGACGGCTGAGGCTGAACTACAGTATATGGGACTCTTTCTGATAACACGTTATCTTACTATCGACCTCTTTCAAGGCTTAATATATCGATATATCTTGTCTGTTAAACTCTTTTATATATTTCGATTTGGAACTCTACCTGGTCTAGGCTAAATCGGATTGTACGTGCCCCAGAAATGTTTCGTACTTCTTCCTACTTGATTTTAGAGAAATTATATATGTATGATTTGTTCATAGGAGAGTTTATATCCCTTTGTCTAAAAATATGTTGGAGTACAGAAAAGGGTACACAAAATTAAGGTTTTTAATATAATATACGGGATTTTATCACCTAACCTCAAAGTGGGGGCACGTACAATCCGATTTTACCCCTGGGGCTATATGCAGGAGGGTTGTTTTTCTTTAGAAATGAGCGCTCCGCGAAGCGGTGTGGAGCCGCGATTAAAAATTCTAGGGCAAAAAAATTAAGGTTAACAAAATTAAATTCAAACCCAAAACAAACACATTTTCGTTATAACGTGTAAAATCACGCATTATTTTGGATATATATTGAAATATGGCGTCAATATATCAATCGATAGTAGCGATTTATAGTAGGGGGTCCATATACACTGTATAGTTCTACTTTCAACTTAAAATAGCAATTGATTTACTTGTTTTAACAAACAAAGTATTTTTATTAAACATTTATTAATTTAAATTTATGTAAACAAAATATTTTTTCACTTACCACAGTACAATGAGGTTAAACCAATAATGCGAAGAAAATTATTAAAAAATAAAATAATTTAAACATATTTTGTTTCGGATAAACTAAAAACATATTTAAAATATATTATCACGAAGAATAATTATTATTTAAAATATTTTTATTTTAAACAATTTTTTATAATAAATTTTAGATTATTTAATTTTGATACGATGGTGGTGTGGTAGCCCTGAAGAAGGCCGGCAAGTCTGCTACGTGGCGGTTTCCCGCGGTTTCCCATAGTTTTAGTGCGTCGGCCATATTGTTTTTTACTTTTCTAATTAGGTCAACAGTAATTTTAGTCGAATCATACTTTAAATTCACTTCTTAACTGAGGAAAAGTATTTTAAATCGGGTAGCGGGTCTTTATATTTGTACAGTGTGTTATAATTCAAATGTTTCTTTTTGATTTCTATACGTTTTTCTTTCGAAAAGTACATCTTTCGTGTATGTAGTTTATATTTTATTCATTATTTGTTGTTCTGTGTTGAAATCTTGTCTTTGGAGATAGATCGATTCGTTATTTAGTGTGATATCGACGATAATATCTTTCAAAGTTAATTCTACGTATATTTATAACAGCATTTAGAGAATATAATGGAGTATGAAGATATTCATAGGATGGATCGAAAGAACGAAGCGAAGCTATAAAGGTAGATTGTTTCTTTCTATTTACCTATTAAGTTTAATTGAATCATTTATGTTTAGTTATAATAAACAATCTTATTACACACCGATTATGGTAAAGCCGCGTCCACACTGGACGCGCATCGTTTTTGCAAACAGGATGCGCGTCCGGTGTGGACGGCACCGCTCGCACGAACGAATGCCTGTTTGTATTCGCGGGTGCTCCGGGTAGAGTCGGTACATCAAAGGATGTTTGCTGTTTGTGCGCGTTTGGTGTGGACGCTTTTTGAGCAAACTCCTTGAGCATTCGCAAACAGCCTGTGGTTTGACTTGGAAACCCGGGAAAGGTATTTTTTTCATTCGTATTATTTATGACTATAGGTATCATCAAATAACTTTAATATAACTAATAATATATACTATATTAATTAAGAAATAGTAATTGAAACTAGATTTCATTTTATGTAACTCCAAGATTAAAAATAACCGGATTAAATAGATAAATATATATGTAGATGACATAAAAGTCCAGAAATGCGACATACTATTTTTTTAAATAATTAATGCACAGGCCTATGGGTCCGAGCCTCCAATACGGGCCCTCTTAAGACCCTCTTTATTCCACCAAAAGAACAGATTTCTATTTGTATAAAATTTCTATATGTTTTGGCGTTGTATTTTTGTAGAAATAATAATCTAAAATCCTATACATAAATAAATAAAAAATTCTTATACATGTTTTTGCTTCTGAGCTTACCGAAGGTAATGGAAGCTATTTTCTATATTATTATAATTGTATGTATTATAGAATTGAATTGAATAAATTAAATTAAATTATAAATTAATTAAAATTAGGATGATCGAGGAGACATTTTTTTTTTGACATCCAGACTCTTCGTCTTCTTTTACTATTGTCATTTTTTACTAACTCACTAATGATATAATAAATAAGCCGGCACTTATACCGCGTTTTGATAGAATCATAGGCAAAGTTATTGCAAGTACAATATATAGTTTTATTTAGTACATACTTGATGATGTTGTGTGTAAGAAAATAATGAAAAATAACTGGGAATAAGGACAAACGTTTGCAATCACCTGTTTGTCAAGAATGCGCGTCCGGTGTGGACGTCGTGTTTGCAGTTGTTTGCAAACGTTTGCAAACCCTGTTTAAGAATGCGCGTTTGTGTGTACGAGGCTTAAGAGGTAATTTTATTTAAATTCTTAATCAAACTATTGTTTTTTTGTTTAGTTATTTCCTTAGAATTAAAAGTTATTCACAAAGTGAAGATTTTTGTTTTATTATTATTATTATTATTTTTTTTTTAATGTAGGAGAGAATTATCTTATAGACTACGTAACATTCCCACCCACTTAATCTTCCTTCTCGCTGAATTTCTGTTACATTCTTTGTTTGTTTTACTTTTTATTCGAAATCATTCTTTTATGTATTACTAGCTGGATACCCGTTCTTTGCTACGGAGTGTTAATTTGATAAGTTTGTAAACTACCATCAAGAAACATATTAATTATTTTACTATGAGAGAATATCTAGATTTTATCCCTTCCACTGATTTCTATACCCCCTCCTCTTTGATAAGATAATTTGCAAATATCCTAAATTTAGCCCCCTCCTAAAAAAAACAAGGGATTCTACTGTACTCTATTCTATAGGAAGCGGCCGCGAGTGGGGGCGAGTGGGAGCGAGTGGGGGGCAGAGCCCCCTAGTAATATATTAAATAAAATTGTATAAAACGTACATGAACGTAAACAACATTTTACAGTTATAGGTCTTTTTTAAGTCCAGATTGTGTTTTAGTTGAGGACTAAGAAATTATAAATGTTTTCAAACAATTTTGTCAAATTTTAGGTCATGATTATGACTCATATACCCATATTAATTTGCCATAATTGGTTTTTAACATTACTGAAGATATAGTCATAGTTGAAGATAAGTGGAAGAGGGTAGTGTAGGGGTACTTGGTACAAAGCTTACCTTCCCAGATAAACCTACACTCCTATCTCAACCACCCGCTGTAGCTTTTAAACAATTATTATAAATGTGTTACTTCGCTACGCAAAAACTTCTACTTGTATCAAGTTGAAATTTTACATGCCTGTTTCAATTGTACTTTAGAGGATTTATATAAAGTTTTATTCAAATCGTTACGTTAGAACGTAAGATATCGGTAAAAAGGTTGTTTTATCTACTTTAAATGTTTAGGTCCGCATTAATAGTTTTAACGATCTTTATTAATTCATAGCGGTGTCGCTGTTGGTTTTAATAAAAAATGTTCGTATCATCGAATAGGTAATGATAGAATTTTTTCTTATCCTAAAATTCCAATTTTTTCATTTGAAGCTGACGTTTACACGAGAGTTGTGCGCGAACTCTTGGACGGATAACGCTGTCGAACGACCTTAGCCTGAGCATTAGTAAAAGGAACATGTTTACTAAATTTAAACAAAATCGGTCACCTTTTGCTCAAATTATCGTCGGACACGTAAACGTTACTGATAGACAGACAGGATGCATATTTTGTTGGATGTAAGAAGCTCGCTTCAATTAAAAAAAAAAAAAAAATCAATTTTAGCAAAAATAGTAAAACAATGTTAGACAGAATACTTTGAGCTAAAATGTTATCAATACTTCAAACTTTCCACTGAAAACTACCTTGTCTTTCAGTTCCATACTGACATGCAAGCCTTTTAATCAACATAATATTATGCTTTATCGATTCTAACCAAAAAGAGCATTTTGTTTTAAAGTTTTTTAAAATTATGTGTCGAAATTAAAAGTTAAGTGCATACTAAAGTTAGTAGGTCGGAGGTTCACTGTGTGTTTTAGTGAGTCAGGTTATAAAAGCGTGCATTGCGATTGCGTGAGTTAGTACTCAGACTAAAAGACTGCGTGACTATCCCTAACTTCATTTTAAACTTTAATTTTTAATTTGAGCTATTATTATGCTCTAGGATTACCGTCATTTCAAAAAGGCCACTCCTTATTCTTTTTCTTTATTAAGTTTTTTTAAACTTTCAACCACCCCCTCGTTCTTTTTACTTTCTCATATCAAGAGAAAGTATTGTTATGGCGCGAAAATCCGATTTTGAGATTTTGATGGATTCAAGTTTTGAGTCCCTGAGTCCAAAAAAGTGGTTTTTAAAAAACCCTGAAAAAAAAAAGTAAAAAAAACTTATTTCTCTAAAACAGTTCCCACGATTAGTCCATTTAAATACGAAGCTAACGATATAAGCGGTTTTCCCGGGAAAAATCTAGTTTCCGAGGTATTTATGAAAATAAATCTGATTTTGTTGAAAATCGATTACAAAAAGTAAACACCCAGCTGTTGAATACATTTTAAATAAGTAAGTAGGTTTGTCATTAAAGCGAGTTTAATGTAATACATATTTAATACTAAGCAAATTAATAGTCAATCATGATTTTATAGTTTAAAAGGATGATTGGAGGAGACGGTATTGGCGGGTGGCTCTAACTTCACTAGGAAGGTTGTGTAGGAACCCTCATAAGGTGAGTTCACAGTCACAGTCACAGCTAGCTAGGGTTGGAACATCGATAGCTAAACATCGATGTTTTCTATACATCGACATCGAAAGAACTAACATCGATGTTGGCCAAAACAGCGATGTTTTCGATACATCGACATCGATGTCCCCCTATAGCTAGCAGAAAAAAAAAAAAAATCATCGGTTTCAAAAGAAATCCCTCGTTCTCGTTCCCGATATTAGTTTTCGACGTTTTTTCGGGTCTGATACATCGATGAAATCGATGTTTTCGATGTTTTCGATACATCGACATCGATGTCCCACCCCTACAGCGACACGCGTATACTGTATGTATACTTCTGTGTAGATAACAATGTATTCATGTTTTCTGGGATCTGTGACTAAGATTATATGAGAAAGTTAGTCTGAATTGTCTCTGACCGAGTTTTCCCTTTTCTTTTTATTACGGCCTTAAATAGATTTGTTTGGAGAAAGTAGTGCGATATTATTGAGTAATAATTAAAGTGCTAAATCCCTAAAATTCTCTTGTCACATCTAAAGGGGTTTTTATTAAAATTTAAATTTAACAAAGGAGAAAATTATATTGATTTTACAAGAGGTTTTTCTCTCAATTAAGATCCAAATCAAGTGTTTTTAATTATTCTTGTTAAAAGATAATGGTTTCATCAAAAATGTATCGAGCAGAGTTTCAGAATTATTTGTTCGACATTTATAGTTTCTATAAAATATTTGAATATTCTATAAAATTTTAATAACATTTTAATGTATTTTTTTTCTCAAGTTTAACATTTATTTTAAAGAAACATATTTTCTGCTCTTATAGCAAACATTTTTATTTATTGGAAAATAATGATATTCATGTAATTTAATTCGACAAATAAAAATACTCTATCAAACTTTTAATCTGATATTGACTCGTGAGTACTTTACCCACTCATCATTTATTTAATCGAATAGTGTCCCGAAGATGGCGACGAGTCACCTCGAAATTATTTGTTATTGCTAAGCTGAGGTAACCACATTTATTCCAATAAAAATAAATGTCTTGTTTTGACTTGTTGGTCTTCAAATAGACATAAGAACTTATCTAAATTAATTTACTTAATTTTAATTTTTTATCTAATTATAAAATTTTAAACCTAAAGGCTCGTATAATATAAAGAAAAAATATTATGATGGCGATGTTGTGAATTTACTTGTTTGTGGTTCTTTGAGAAAACATTTTTTTTTTTTTTAATTTCGTTTCTGGTCTTTGTAGACGAAGAGGCTCCAGCCTTAAGGCCCCCATACACGATCAAACATTTTGCGCAAACCTGATGTTGGGCAAATTTAGGTCATACGCGTTAAACATCATGTTTGCGCGAACATCAAACAGCCCCATACACGGCCAAAATGTTTGCGCAAACATTTTGGCCGTGTATGGGGGCCTTTAATCAAGCCTAAAAATTCATACCCCGTGGCAACATTGTGAAATGAATTTTGACGTAAGGAAATTTAAAAACAATTATTTTTTCAAAAACGGTTCCGATGATTTTTATAAATAAAAACAACTTAATTGTTGTCTATAATTACTAATTTGAACATAAGGCCGGATTTTGTTCCCCCCATCTAGTATATGAGACATTGAAACAAAAGTGACCTCAACGGGAATTGAAACAGTTCCTATTGGTTAAATGTTTAGTTTAGTAAAAAAAAGAAAAAATAATAATACAAGATTTTTTAATTTTTAATTCAGAATTTCTATGTATATAACAAAGTTTTGTCGGAGTTTGTTGGGCCTTAATCTATGAAGAATATCTATATTGTTCTAGCGTCTAGTAACGGTACGGGTTCACAGCTAGCGGATCTCCGCGCGAAGGTGCTTTATAGATAAATATATTTATTAAGCCGTCTCCACGTCGTCGCTGGTTTTCTCGACGCTACACTCCGTTCCGTCAGGTTATGAATGAAACCGATTTGAAATTTCTACATTTGTTGATCTACTGTTCTAATGGGATAATATTCATTGTTGAAAGTTTTCTTGTAATTTAACTATAAACTTTTTAAATAGTTCAATTTACCTGATGTAGTCCACGGTTATTCCTTTATAAAATTTTACTCATCAAACATCATATCGATGCAAGTAATGTATTGATTGTAATAAGTTATGATCTTTTATTGATTTCTTTGATTCTTTTAATTGATATCTTTGAAAGACGTCTTTAAAGCTCTTACGTGTTTTTCTTTTAATGCAAGGGATAAAATTATATACCATTCAAACCAACGTGAAAAAAATACACAACTAGAATAAAAATATTTTTTCCCAAAAATATCACGACTATCTCCCTGACGAAAAGTAGAAAATTAACAAAACAGTTATAACATTAGTTAAAAATATATTATATTTAAAAAACAAAATATTAAAATGAAATAATTACATACTTTAAAAGAATGGTTTTTAAAATGAAAAAGAAAAAAATTAGAAGAGGACTTAAAGTTAAAGATTTCATTCAGGTTTTGAAGCGGTACCGCAAAAACAAAAAATGGTTTTGACCAACAATTGACAACAAACCAAGCCATTGACGAATCAGGCCACGCGGAGGTCCGCTAGCTGTGAACCTATCTTAAGAAGAGGCCTTAAGGCTCTACCGCCCTTTGAGGTTAAGAAAAACAGTAAACTTAAAATTTGATTGGTTCTAAGCAAGATATTAAAAATCTAAGTACAGGCTTTATTCTCATTTTTCATACTGCACAATTTGAGCCCTATTTCAACTTCCTGTGATAAATAGTACAGGCGCCATTTCAATACAAGAAATAAAACTCGTTGTATTGAAATAGTTGTAGTATTTATTGCAGTAGGCAGTTGAAGTAGGTCTCAAATTGTGCAGAATTAAAATTTGGAATGAAGCCTGTATTTAGATTTTTGATATCTTGCTTAGAACCAATAAAATTTTCATTTTAATGATTTTTCTAACCTCAAAGAGCGATAGAGCCTTAAGACCCTCCTTCTTTTAGGTTTCTTTACAAAGTACGAAAAGAAACCTTAACAGCTATGTCTGTCTGTTCGTTGGTGTCTATCCATTGGCTTGGTTCGATTCATAATCTACTATAGCTATGAACAAGAATTTCGGCACACAGGTGCATCTCGGCATTTGAGACAACTATACACTTTTTGGAGTTTTTACAATTAATATTTTCAAGATGGTGAGCGACTAAATAAAGTTTGTAGTCACCATGACATGTTATACATCAATTTGAAGGTCTTGAAGTGTAGAAAAAGAATATGCAACTATTAAAATGTTACACTTAATAATTTTAACTTAATCGTACAGAAACCGGCGATTATCGCCTCTCGTATACTTACGTGAAGCGCTCCTTACTTGTTTATATTTCGTGCTGGAAAAAGAACTTAGGTACTTATTCAAATCCAAACTTAAATTATAAAATAAAATTCTAAGTTTTTTCAAAGCAAAATTAATACACCCACTTTCGATATTATTAAGCCTAAAGATATTGGGAAGTTTTTAACCACGCCCTCTTTCGTATATGCCCTTCCTTTAACATATATATATTTTTTAATAAATGAGGAATTCGGTATTTTGGCCGGGCGATAGCAGCTCTGGGGATGAATGAGGACGATATTACTTCTGTGAAAAAGTTGTGCCCCCCCCCCCCCCCCAGAGAGGGATTCAAGCTCTAGAATAAACTCATATCTTTGGAAACACCCACTTTACTCTTCCCAACCTATAAACTTCTTCCTATTTTTCTTCTTTCCTCTTCAATTCTTCCAGTTTTTTTACTTCATATATATATATATATATATATATATATATATATATATATATATATATATATATATATATATATTAAAAAAGAAGAAATAATTAATTTTTCTAAAATGAGTATAACTTATTGTCTTCCAATATAGTTATATATTCCAAAATAAAAAAAAAGAGATCTAAAAGAGTTAGATAAGAGAAATCTTATAAATCACTGAGAAGAATAAATATTTACATTATTGATTTTTAAGTCTTTAACTAGGTGAACTTCACAATGATTTTTTTTTTTTTTTTTTATGATCTATTATTTATTACATGCCTTTATTAAGTTGAAAATAAATTTTCTCTAATAACCGACTTCCTGACTCGCACACAAATTGTTACCATAACTTTATTACGGCCAAAAAAACTAATAAAATTAAAGGAGGCGTAGATAAGAGAGTTCATTGAAAATATAACGGCGTTATATCTACATAATTACAAAGTATGAAAAGTCTTTATCAAGAAGATAAGAGCGTGCAGTGTTGACATTGGTTGGTGGAGAGTGGGGAGTCACTGACGTAAAATTATGTTTAGTTTTGGAACAACCTAAGTGCTATAGGAAAATTGACTTATTATGCAACTAATTCCTTTTCTTTCTCTGGGTTTTTATCGTTTTTTACTATTTTGTTTAGTTTAGCGATTAATAGTAGACAAAAAATTGATTTATTATTTGAATTATTTAAATTGATTTATTTATATAATCTTCGCTCGTGCTTTTAGTTATTTTTATTCTTTAATAAGAATATATAATTAGTAGTAAATCAGTTCAAATAACAGCCTAATAACAAGTCTAATCTTGAACAAAGATGTGCGATAGCGTTATAGAGTACACACTGTTTAGCGTTATGTTCTTGGGCGTCTTCTCAAGCTGGTTTGACTATTATCTCTCCGCAGATTGATAGCCTTTTGTTTTTCAAAAGCCTTTATCAAGTATTAAATATATTTAATCTTCCTTTTCATTAGGAAAAGGGGGTTTCGCGAAATTACGAAATTACAGCCTCTTTATAGATCCTTCGCTATTACAGACCAAATACTCTCTTATTTTTTATGTTATGAATGATGTCCCGTATACCGAGCTTACTGAAGGTAACGGAAGCTATGTGATCCTTCTGTAGCCCATAGATAGCCCCCGGTCAATTTCAATTCAACCACCAGAGCGCATTAAATATTACTAAATTAATACTTCAAATTGTGTTTTAAAACAATACAATTTTGACAGATTTAAAAAAGAAATTGTAAACAATTGAAGGGTTCATAACAAAACCTTTGTCCAAAAAATGAAACATTGGTTTTAGTGATGCATTCTATTGTTAACAATAGGAACAAAACCCCCATTAAATCTATTCATGCAAAAACTGCCCGTGTCCAAATAATAAAACTTAATAAAATGAGTATAGTTCTTCAAAAACAACCAATGTCCATGGACATGGACATGGGTTGTTTTTTGAAGAAATATAAACAACCCTTTAATATTGAAGGAAAAACAAAAATTAAAGTAAGATGATAATAAATTTGTTAACAATACTTCTCTTTTTTATCGATTTATACCTATTTGCAAAGTAATAATAATTATGAATAGTTGATAAGCTTAGTTTAGAATTTTCTCGAAAAACTGCCTTTGTCCCAGAGTTTTCAAATATATTCAGTTTTTAGGGTCACAATGAGTGAATAATATATTGTAATAACAATGTTACAACATTACAAAAATGTTAAAGTAAAATACTGACATCAAAGAAATAGTTTTCCTTCTGAAATTATATCAGTTTTTTACTTTCCTGAAAAATTGATTTTTTGGACAAAGGTTGTTTTTGTTATTAACCCTTCAATTAAATAAATTACACAATAGGTTTCCAACCCTCCTATTTGTACCGTCCTTTCTATCGTCCCGCGGATCGTTCAGGAATCTTTTAGAGCAGGTTTTATACGCACGCGCTAACATTGTACTGTAATAAAATCATGTCAGGTTGGAACGGGTTTAGGACTATAATTAGCACCGTATTAACAGCATTTAAGGAAACCTAACAGTTAGGGAACCTTCCTGTTGACATTTGTGGCGATTGGCATAACTATACTCTTTTTAAAATTCTGACATACTTGGAAATGTCTAAACCTCGTTTGACCCTACAGAAAACGGTTCGCAAACGATCCCTGTACGGTATTGGAACAGTTTGGAGGACGTTACGAAACACTGTCACAAGTAGGGTTGGAACGTCTTTTATCCATTGCGCATGCCCATGACGATCCCGCGGACGGTTCACTACATGGTTGAAACAAACAAATTTTTGGGTTGAAAAAGCATATCATCAATAAAATACGTCATAGAATGTGAGAAAGGTATGTGCAACACTTCAAATTTTCAATAAGCCACCGAGTGTAATCCCCCTGGAAAATCTCGGTTGGAAGGTGACGTTCCAAGAGTTTAAATATTTAACTTTTGGTCGTGGTAGGAAATACTTTATAATTTTGTATTAAAATGGCCACCATCTTGAACCAAGATGATGGATGTTAAAAATATTTCTTAGCGAGCACCTAGGGGGTAAGAAGAGCATACCTAAATAATTTCATGGTCATAGGTTCAGTGGTTTTAGAGGTATCGGGATGTGTCAGTGAGTGGTGTTTGAACTTTACATATAAATAACCAACTTAAGTATTTATTGTATTAATAATCCCTGTTCTCATAACTTCATGGATCTCATAGAAATAAGTTAGGTTCCGAGCTTACCGAAGGTTCTGAATAACGAAAATATTGTGTCTCTGATTTCAACAATTCCAGACCTTTTTGGTCTGACGGACTGTTGGTCTATTTATGTGCCGCTCAATTTTTGCGAACCAACATATCTTAATATGTTTGCGCAAACATTTTGACCGTGTATGGGGCTGTTAGATGTTGGCTGCCTAAATTTGCCCGACATCAGGTTTTCGCAAACATCATGTCTGCATAAAATGTTTGATCGTGTATAGGGGCCTTTAAAAACTACTCATCCGATTTTATTGAAATTTTGATGGTAGGTCCCAATTAGCCCGTTGTTGGGTTTATAACTTTCAGCTTTCTGTGCCCATTTGTTTATGTTCATCATGCGCACAAACATACCTTTATTTACAACTTTATCTTAAAAAGTACTTATCTGATTTTTATGGAATTTGGATGGTTTGTCGAGACCGCAGATAGCAC
Organism: Gerris lacustris; assembly: GCA_951217055.1. Lineage (NCBI taxonomy): Eukaryota > Metazoa > Arthropoda > Insecta > Hemiptera > Gerridae > Gerris > Gerris lacustris. Next base: position 66,502,972 of record OX578279.1, on the reverse strand, counting down.
CAGATTAATTTCAACCGTTTGTACTCTTTAACTTTTGCTAAATTGATACTGTAATTCATGTAAATAATCAAAACAAGTTTGACATATTAAAAAAAAATGGAGGGGACAATTAAATAAACTAGACAATAATGGCTTGTTAGGCATAAAATAAATAAAAAACGTGTTAGGAAGCTATGTGCCACACTAATTTACAGTCTAGTTGATCTATTATCAACTCTATTATTATATTATCTAATATTATTACTTGAGAGTTTAATGTATCAATGTTTCTCTTTAAAGTTGTTACAGGTTTAAAGACTCGATATAGCATACTTATGTACTTATCCCTTTGTTTCCTTATTAAAAATCTTTGATGTAAGTCATTAGTTTGTAAGTGTAGCCAAAATATAAGGGATACTGAGAGGTTATCGACTCCTGAGTGCTTCCATAATTAGAGAGAATGGCCTGATATGAAGATTATTACAAGAGAGAGAAGTGGGAGAGACTCGTTGTTAAATAGTGCTTTATCTGAAGATGAAGGAGCCGGGGATCTCTGGATATACGAGGCCTTTTCCCTAAGTCTTAAGAAGACTTGAACTCAATCCCTTGTTGATCCAGCGGCCCTTAAACCCTTCCTTATATCTTATAAACCTTCAGCCTTTCTTAAACATTTTTCCTTTCTCTTATCTACGTTTTTTTAAACGTAACACGAACAAGTCTAAGTAATTTTTCACTGGTTGAACACAAAATATTTTATTATTATTATTATTCTTTTTCTTTTTTTTCTCAGTTTCCTCATGAAAATTGTTATGTCGATCTATTTATCATTCTATTTATTTATTTATGGATTTATTTAGAAAGTTAAATAGATTTTTCCAGGAGATATTATAAGTATTAAGAGCAAGATGCTTACCTAGTTTTAATCTGGATCATTTCTTGCTTTATGATAGTTCCAGTTGACTGATATTCTTCAGTTAAGAAATCAGTAAAAGGGGCAACTCATTTAATAGTCCAGGAGACATCATGTAAAAAAGTGTCTGACTAACATCAAGCTAGAGTTTTTTTAATATGAGTTAATCTTAGGGTGATTTTTAAGAATATGAGGTCAGCTAAGTTCGTCTGCGGGAAATAGCTCGACCCCACTCGAAAATTAAATTTTTTTTTTTTTATATATTTTGAGTTTAGCACATTTTTGTGTATTGCGCATGCGCATATTAAATGTTTTATATGCGCTCTCTATATTTTTTATATGTGTGGGTCAAAAAGTTAGGCCAGTATTTCAAATTTCAACTTTTTAGCTTAAACAGTTTGGTAGATATGAACCAAAGTAAGACGGACGGAAACACGGTAAGACACATCACCCTCGGTATAGGGGTTTCGAGGATGATCTACTTCTTTAGATTGTTACTCCCTTTATAAAAACTCAAGTGCGATAATCCTTTGTCCCAAAGTACATTGAACTAATCACCCATTTCTCTTAATAGTTATTTTGTCTGTCATTTATATTCTAAAACAACAGAGGGGAGTAACAATCTAAAGAAGTACCCGAAACCCTATAAACCAACCGGTGGAAAGCGGCCATGTTCTGCCCTTTATGGTGAACAATATGATTTTCATGATCCTGAGTACCAAATTAGTTAGTTGGCCAAAAATCAAGTTAATGTTAGTTTGTCACTTGATAGGTTAGTCATTCAAATATTAATCAAAATCAAAGTGGTCACCTATCAAGTGACAAAGTAAAATCAATTTGATTTTTGTCCTACTAACTAATTTTTTACTTAGGATTATGAAAAATCATATTGTCCATCAAAATTGGTGGGACATGGCCGCTCACCACTGTATTTTTTTTTTTTTTTTTCAAATACCTATTTGTGCCAAACTATGTCTAGCAGATGAACTTCGCCGACGACATATTCGAAAATATTTTATGTGTCCAAATTTAAAAATTCCAAGACAGAAATCCGCTTCAGACATCAGGGAACATTTTTGGTTCCGTTTCTGTCTGTCGGTCTGTCGCTCAATTTGTACGAACCAACATATCTTAAAAACTACTCGTCCGATTTTATTGAAATTTGGATGGTAGTTCATAATTAGCCCATTATTAGTCCCATATAAGTTTCTACCTTATGTGCCCATTTGTTTCTCTTCCACATGCACACAATCATAAATCTATTTTAACCTACAGCTTCAAAAGTACTCATCTGATTTTTATGAAACTTTGAAAGTTTATCGAAAGTAGCCTGTAGATTGCATCAGATTAATTTCAACCGTCTGCACTGTTTAATTTTGCAGAATTGATACTTTATTGATTTTATGAACGAGGGAAAATTAAATAGATTTAACAATAAGAAGTTGTAAAAGCATAAAATATTAGTATACGAAATAGGATGCGAGGAAGCTAAGCCAGACTATAATAAAATTCATAAACTAATATGGAAAAATGAATCTTTCTTAAGCATATATTTATATTTCGAATTTTTTCTCGTTGATTCCAATTTTAAATTGTATCGGGTTTCGTGTTTCCTAAATCGCATGTCTTCTAATAAAGACTACTACTCGAATTAACTGTAATTTAAACAATGACTTCGGATAATATTCAAACACGGAGTAAATCACAGGTAGGTAATTACCGGCTGGGAGTGTGGGCCGTATTAAGTGGCGCAATGTGACGTCAGTCAAATGTGTCCCCTCTGAATCAATATGGCCACAGGTTTATGGGTAAATGTTATCGTCAAGCAACAGGGATTTGCCTAAACGTATTCATATACGTGAACACGGACACACGTACGTGCCCGAATAATTCTGAACATGAGATTCTTGTGTTTAATTTAAACGTCGTTAACTCCCTACAAATATATATATATATATATATATATATATATATATATATATATATAACTAATATATTCCAATCTTGGCATCGTACTTTAGTTAAATAACAAAGATAACTATAGTGTTGACGAAAATTGCGTGGTAGCGTGACTAACTTATAATCAATATTTTGTTTTTGGTCATTAACTTTTTGAATTTTTTATGAACTCTTTAAAAGTATGTTTTTCGTTTTATTGTCAAATACAATATTATATTTAAATACATAAAAACCTTTTTAGAAAACACAAGAATATTTTTTAATCATAGAATAAACAATTGTTTTGTTTTTTTTAAAAATGTATGTATCAATAAGTAATCAATATATTATTAAATAATAAACAGGTCAAGTGTGTGCTAGTTAGCACACAGCGAGGGTCCGTAGGCCACCACACTGTATAGTTTAAGTAGTACCCAATTGATGGTGTTTTTCAAAATACTAAAAAGCTTACTTTGAATTATCCTATGGGTCTGATATTCTCAAAACACATAAACAAACTTCCGATAAAGTATTTGTTTGCCACTGAACCGGACTACAACCATATAAATACATCGAAAAGACCATAATTATAAAAAAACGAATTTGTCAATAAAAAATAAAATAATATTTTTTTCGAAATTTCCAAAAAGTGGTATCTTCACTTTTGGTCGAAGAATGTTCAGAAATTTTTTCAGATTTTTTGCACTTCACATAAGCGAGATAGTGATGGGGGACACGTTTCACATCCGCTTCAAACTTGCCTACTCTCGCCCTATTAAAGTTATAACCAAAGAAATATATATTTTTGTAATCAGCTCGACGTACCTTTTCATATGATACCCCTCACGATGTCGAGAAAAAAAAAACTAACCCTCAAATTTTTTACCCTAATTTTTTTGAAAAATTTTTTTTCTAAGTCGCTATATTTTTAAAATATGTGGGTAGATACAAGACACATACATGCCAAATTTCAAAGTGATCGGATGAAAGGTGTAGCCGTGAGAGCAGGCGACCGGACGGACGGACAGACACACGCAGGAAAATATAAGGGTCCTTGGTTTTGCCTACGGACCCTAAAAATACGTTTTTAGCTCTAAATTTAAAGAGTACTGCTTTATAAATTTGAAATAAAAAAATTTATTATGAAGTTCTTATTAAAATTGCATCTGATATATAAATTTTATATGGATATTACTATTAAATATTTGGATAGTCAATTTACTTTCAAGTGCAAATATTAAGGATAGAAATTATCTAGGAGCAATATCATTAAAGATAAATGTTGAATCATATGCACGCAAATATACGGAGTATTTATTTTCCAGATGATGACTCAAAGCAACAATAAACTGAGATGAAAGTTTCATTTGTTCGAATAAACTCCACGAAATTCAACTTACCTAATAATGCTTTTGGAAGTTAAAAGAAAAAAATCCAACTTGATATTCATGGAAACGAAGATACTTCATTGGACTACTTGTGAGTATTATTATGACTGCAGTCTTGGAAACTCGGCGTACTAGATTACTTAGCTTATTAGATCATGAATAAGTTATGCTTAATTAACTACTGGGTTCCCTCTAACTCAATTATATGGACTCATTGGTGATATGGTGGATATATGTATCACACATTCTGTTGATGAGATTTTAGGTAGCGGGTATCCCACTGTATATTACTGTTCATTCCCTACTTTTACATAGTTTACTTCTTCGAGAAAATATAGTTGAGCAAAAAAATTGTTTAGGGCCGTTGCCTTGAGGTGGGTTCGCAGCTAGTGGATCTCAGCGCGTATGTATTTTACAATATAGTTATAAATTTATTCATAAAGCCGTGGAGATGAATTCGCTGGTTTCCCTCACTCCGTTTAATCACAAAACTAGAATGAAATAGGCTGCCAATTAGTGTGGCACATAGCTTCCTCGCATCCTATCATGTACTTTATTGTTACATTAACATTAAAATTATTGTTATGTTACTTTATTGTTTATTGTGTAAAAACTATTAATAGTTTTAGCGATCTTTAACACTTTATAGCGGTGTCGCTGTTGGTTTTACTAAAACATTGGATTTAAAAAAAAATGTTCGTCTTATTGAACAGATGAAGTTCGATTTTTTTCCCGACCTAATATTCTAATTTTAAATTTGAACTTCACATTTACGCAAGCGTTGCACGTGAACGCTTGAACAGATAACGTTGTCCAACGAACTTTTCCTGAGCATTGATAAAATGCGAACACAATGCTTTAGTTACCTTCGGTAAGCTCGGAAGCAAAATGTATAGAAGTAGTTGACTATTTAAAAGTGACAAACCAAACATGGCGAATTAATTAAACTTAGTTCTGTCAACATTCTTGTAAATTTATCAGAATGTTCTTAATCTAGGCCTGATAATGACCATGTTTGGTCGAAATATAGCCGATTTATTAAAATACATGAGTTTGTTAATACACCCTATTCGACTTAACCACAAAATTATATAAAAATAGGGGCAATGAAATAAAAAATTATTTCTCTAAAACGATTCCGAAGATTTTGATTTAACAATTCTGAAAGGTAGTCCATTTAAGTACGAATCTAACGATGTAAGCCGTTTTCCCGGGAAAAATCCAGTTTCCGAGATATTGATGTGATTTTGTTGAAAATCGAAAAGTTTCTGGCAATTGTGACTGAAATTATATGAGAAAGTTAGTCTGAGTTTTCTCAGACCGATTTTCTTAATTAACCTCTGTTAACAAGTTTTTTAGTTGAGAAGTTTAAAGTATGTTTGACATTCAATGGTAATAGTAGAAACATGTGCGATGTTTGTTACGTATGCGATTTATAAGCTAGGTTTTGATTTGGAACCCATGTTTTGAGTCCCTAGTGCATGGTCTTAAGGAATCGGATTTAGTCAGTTTGATAAGGGTCTCTTGTATTCATAGACCTTTAGGTCTAAAGGTCCAACACTCTGGGTTTGGATTAGAAGTGACACATGTTACTCTACCTGGCCATGTTACCAAGATGTAGTTTAAGGGCCATTTTTTTAATGGCCATTCGCTGTCAATAAGGAGAGAAAAAGCATAAGAATACTGTTTTGCATTCAAATATATATAATGATTCGTACACTACTAATTTTATTTGTTTATCTTTTTATATAATTTTTGCTAAAAAGAAATGATTTTGTAACTAACTTTATAAACTTTATTACATTTTTACAATTAATTTTAAAATATTCGCAATCAATGAACTCCTTGTCTGATAATGTATTAATGTTTTCCCCCCTTAAACAAAACCAAGTGTTTATTTTATAAATATTGTAATTATAGTTTGAAAATTAACTAATCATGTTTTTTTATTATATATACAGGGTGGTCCAAAAGTCTCCCCCCCCCTCTTAACTTTTGAACGGTTTGAGATAAATTAATGAAACTTGGGGGATCTCTACCATGCAAAGGGAAGTTTGTTTTCATGCAATCACCCACTAGGGGCAACCACCCACTTTGCCCCCAGGCCACCCAACTTCAAAATTTTAAATTGGAGCGTATATTTTTGATAGCATATTTGAAATCTACGGTGAAAAATAATAAACTTTTACTTGTAACTATTTTTTCTATCTCCAATATTTTTCCCCCCACAAGGGGGCAAAGATAGCAAAATAACCCTTCCGAAATAGTAAAAAAATAACACTTAGATCGTTATAAAATCTAAACGGTTTGAAATAAAGTCATGGAACTTAGGGGATTTGTCCAATGTAAAGGGAAGTGTTTAATCATTCACTCGCGTACTAGGGGCAACCTCTATTTTGCCCCCAGGCCCTATAGGGGGCAAAATATTAGAGGTAGAAAAAAAAGTTTGAAGTAAAATATTTTTATTTTTTGCCGTAGGATCTAAATCTTCTATCAAAAATATACATTCTAGGACAAAATTTTGAAGTTAGGTGGTCTGGGGGCAAAATGGGAGGTTGCCCCTACAGCACGGTTGCATGAAAACAAACTTCCCTTTACATGGTACGGATCCCCTAAGTTTCATTAATTTATCTCTAACCGTTTAGATTTTACAACGTATTATCGGTAGGGAAATTTTGCTATCTTTGCCCTCCTATAGGGGGCAAAATATTGGGAATAGAAAAAAAAAGTTTCAAGTAAAAGTTTATTATTTTTCACTGTAGAATCCAAATATGCTATCAAAAATATACACTCCAATTTGAAATTTTGAAGTTGGGTGGCCTGGGGGCAAAGTGGGTGGTTGCCCCTAGTCGGTGATTGCATGAAAACAAACTTCCCTTTGCATGGTAGAGATCCCCCAAGTTTCATTAATTTATCTCAAACCGTTCAAAAGTTAAGAGGGGGGGGGGGGGGGAGACTTTTGGACCACCCTGTATATATTTATACTCAAGAAATTAATAATTTAAATATAAATTTTAGATCTTTAAAAGAAAAAAATCGGTCCGAGACAACTCAGACAAACGTTCTCATACACGAGTTCATAATTTCTTAGCCCCAGTGTTTTCCATTTATTAGTTTTCGTAGGAAAATTTAATTATTAGTGACTATTTTATCAAAAAAATTCTATCAAACTAATGACTATTCTATCAAAAAAATAACTTCTTTTCGGCAGGGAATCGAACCCGGCCTTTCTCCGTCCGCGTTTAAAGCTATTTTCGGAGGAACTATATTTTTCCCCTATAAAGCGGCTTTTATCGGTAGATTCGTATTTAAATAGACTACGTTTTAGATTTTTTTAATCATAAATAAGAAAACAACTTATCTTTACTTTCTCATATAAAGAAGAAGTAGTGGAAAATTCAATTTTGATAGATTTACATGTATTGAGGTCCCCTGAGTCCAAAAAATGTTCGTCTGTGCAGACGCGTGGAGCCTAAAAACTATTGGGCCGATATTGGGCCGATTTTTAACAAAATTTGACATACATGTACAGAAAAATGTTATTCCGAGGTGAAATCGTGAATTTGATACTATACATTAATATTAAATACATTAAAAATCGAATTCCGAATAATTTTCTTCACTCCCCTCAAGACGGCCTCTTCCGAGCTGCTTGTGGTGCTATGTGCCACATTAGTGACTCAGAACATCCCGTGCCACTCAGGTGTGTGGCACTAGATTGTGCTTAAATTAAAAACGCGAATATTATTTTTTAATGGAATGAATACATTTGCGTTTAAATTGATAAATAAGAAAGTACGACAACCCTATACATTAATTCTTAAAAACTTCTCCATTCTCCTTATAAAATAATAAAAATTAACTTAATTATTTCTAACTTCGTAGATTCCAAAAATTATATATAAAACAATTATTAAAGACAACTATAATGAAAAAAAATCATGTAAAATGGAAAAAAATTCCCAAAGTTAAAGTTTTCTTTTTGTATAAAATATGCGGTGAGGTTCTCTTGTATTCGAACCCATGATCTTCCAATTCGAATGCTATACTATGGAGATAGGAATGTAGTTTACATTTCTTGTCACAATTAGATGTGTAATATGTACTAAATTAAACTACTTTATTTTAAAGCAAAACGAATAATTTATGTAAATAATGCTCTAGTAATCAGTAAATGGCAAAGTTTTTTTTTCTATTTTTTAAATTGTATAAGGATTACTTGATACATTATTTTATTTTATAAGAATATTAGAAATGCAAACATAAATATATTTATCGAATTACGTTATATATTTATTAGTACGGGTAATTACACAAATTAGTAGGCCAATAGTATCTCATTATTTTATTTTTTATTTTTTTTTATAGTAATTTTATAATATCCACCCTTCTTAAATAGGTTCTATTATTAAGAAGGACGGTTAATTTCTTTTAGCATTTCTTTATTCCAAAATCAGTTATTGAATTCAGCTTTTGTTGAATTGCTTAGATGTTGGTTTATTTAGACCAATGCAGCACTTGGTGTTTTGTTGAATTGCTGAGATGTTGGTTTATTTAGATAAGAACGCAGCACTTGGTGTTTTGTTGAATTGCTGAGATGTTGGTTTATTTAAATAAGAACGCAGCACTTGGTGTTTTGTTGAATTGCTGAGATGTTGGTTTATTTAAATAAGAACGCAGCACTTGGTGTTTTGTTGAATTGCTGAGATGTTGGTTTATTTAAATAAGAACGCAGCACTTGGTGTTTTGTTGAATTGCTGAGATGTTGGTCTATTTAAATAAGAACGCAGCACTTGGTGTTTTGTTGAATTGCTGAGATGTTGGTTTATTTAGATAAGAACGCAGCACTTGGTGTTTTGTTGAATTGCTGAGATGTTGGTTTATTTAAATAAGAACGCAGCACTTGGTGTTTTGTTGAATTGCTGAGATGTTGGTCTATTTAAATAAGAACGCAGCACTTGGTGTTTTGTTGAATTGCTGAGATGTTGGTTTATTTAGATAAGAACGCAGCACTTGGTGTTTTGTTGGCAGTCATTTGTTTCAAGGGTGAGCTTTTCAGGACAGTTGGCCATGCACTCTCCGCCTCGTTGCTGGCATCCAGTCCATGATTTAGGAACTGCAACAATTTCATGAAAATAAACCACAGTGAAAGATACAAATAGTACTAAACCTTAACAATTTATAGAACTAAACAATTATACCTACAGGTACATTTGTTAGTTGTTTTATTGACAAAGTTCCTCTAATAAAGCGGACCTCACACGGTCAATATAATTTCCTTTAATATATTGACTCAATATATTGAAGGAAATTATATTGACCGTGTGAGGTCCGCTCAAAGGTTTGTTTTGGAAAAAGTTTTCACGAGTTGCCACTGACAACGCTACAATACGACCAAATATTGACGGAGCTTCAATAAAAATCAAATAAGTTTGATTTTTATTGAAGGTCCGTCAATATATTGACAGCGACAAATATTTCTTCAATAAACCCCTCACACGGTCAATATATTTGACAGAAATCAAATATTGAGTCAATACATTGACCGTGTGAGGTCCGCTTAAGGCAACGAATTTTATATTAATATGTTATTTTTATTTATTTAAAATAAAATAATTTAATTAAATTAGTTATACATTTTTTAAACATCTATTTGAAAACGCATAATTATCCTTCTTTGTAAACAATTAAGCAATATCACTCTAAATTACATAAAATAAATAATTTAAAATCGTATTTGAGTTCACATCGTGAGAAAATATACTTACGACCATAGCAGCAAGCAGCTCCAAGATGCTTCTGTTTAGGACAGAGATCCTCTGCGCCATTTGCTAATAGCTCCTCTGGGCATTCGCCTTTTTCAATGCACAAACCACCCTCTCGACTACATGCGTCTTCAGGTGCGAAAACTAAAACAAATAGATTTAATAATATAATATATCGTCAAACTTGAACAATTATTCAGATTAAACGGAACTTTTTTTTGACAAGATAATTCACAAGAAATAATCTGATGTGCGAATGTAATTCGTGAATGAGATTCTGAAAAAGTATGAAGATTCAGTAGCGATTCTTGAATGAGATTTAGAAAAAGTATCAAGATTCTGTAGCGATTCGTGAATGAGATTCTGAAAAAGTATGAAGATTCAGTAGCGATTCGTGAATGAGATTCTGAAAAAGTATGAAGATTCAGTAGCGATTCGTGAATGAGATTTAGAAAAAGTATCAAGATTCTGTAGCGATTCGTGAATGAGATTCTGAAAAAGTATGAAGGTTCAGTTGCGATTCGTGAATGAGATTCTGAAAAAGTATCAAGATTCGCTCGGTGGCTTTTTCCCTTGATTCTCCCCATATTTACTCACATTTATCATGGGCCTTCATCCTCAGTCAATTCAACTACGTCAAACAACGTATGTTTTTGCAATCTGATATTTAGCTAGGATAGTCTGTCGCCATTTTGGAATTATTTGGTAAGGGAAAGTTCCGAGATGCCTCAGATCCGAGTTTTTTTTTTCGCTGTTTCTTTAATGCCCCGATCAACAAAATTTTTAGGTTATTACATGACGGAGGATCCGGCAACTTAACTAATTTACTTGATGGAATCATCAATGATAAAAATATCTCACCTGTCTAGGATTCGAACCCATCATATATGTTGGTGTTTAGACCTAGGTTTAAAGCGCAGTTGTGCGGGTGCTTAAATTTTGTCCTTGAATCTATACATATAATTAAAGTTTTGTCTGTAAATTCGTCAAAATTCAAATTTTTTTGGATACTTTATCATTTTATACATTTCGAAAACCGAATCCGGTATATATGTATGTGTGTCTACCGCCACCAGTCCGACTTTATAGGCGCAAAACTGACTAAGCGAAATCGATTTTTTTCAGAGGTGAGCGCAAACATGTTGCGCATGTTGTAGGCTTGGTTTCATCGAAAAATATTGGGATAACCAAAGCTATTAACAATTTACAAAAAATAACCCCACAGACAAAAACAAAAATAAAAAAAACCAGACTCGCTACTCAAAATGTTTGGGACCACCTTATACTTCTAGACCACCTAGAGACTCGCGGTTTTTTTGCGTTTGTTCGGAAATTGGCCCAAACCGAATAAAAAAATCCGTTAAGTTAAAAAAAAAAATCTTTACCCCCTCAAAAAAATTAATTATGGTGGTTGCAATTTAAAATGTTTGTGGTGGCTTATTGCGGCTAAACGGTAAGTCGTATCGAAAAGCAGATTGCACTAGCGCCAGCGCTTATTAATGGAATGAATGATGTATAATATAGTCCTGATTCTACTCCTAGAAGGCTTTGGAAACAAAACTATTTAGGCATTTCATTTAATTGCTAGGCCTACATGATAATAGGACACATAGCCACTAATATCTAGCATGAGCCTCGCGAGGAGCGCGGGGTGAAGACTAGTTTAAAATAATATAAGTATGAAAGTTGACTTACGTCCTGGTGCTGATTTTTCAGCCAATACGAGTGTCACAGACACAAGAAGGAAGCAAGTTGCGAGCTTGAACATTTTCAGTTTTTGGTAGTTACACTGGGATTCCAATACTGAATGAAATTATTTTTTTGTTTACCCACTTTATATACTTATCAAACTACTGCTCATCCCGTTCATATTTTATTTCTTATCTTATTCTAACACTAAAATAAAATATTTTATGAGTATACTCTTAATTGCGTTTTGAAACAATTACTAGACATTTAAAAATCAATTATCAGAATTTTTTTTTTTTAAAAAAAGAAGAAATTTAAACGCCATAATTATAGAACTTTTAAATTGAATAAAAAATAACTTATAAATATTACAAATACCAAATAATTTATATGAATAAAATACATATATGTTGATTTTTAATTAATTATAAGTGTTCACCTTAACCTTGTTCGTCTGATATTATATTATCTTTTCAATATTTAATATTTATATTACCTTTTAAAGATTTCTTTGAGACGAATGAGTTTAATTATATAATATTAATCATCAGTCATAATGTATCGTGTGTTCAATATTAATTGAAATAAATCTCTTTAATTTACGTCTTCTAAGATATAAGAAAGTTAATTGTCTAAAATTTAATATAATATATTACGAGTAAAAACGTAGCTTCCCTTTATCGGGCAACCGACTCTCTTCTCTGCTTATTCACTTACAGACATCTGTTTAGTATAGTGTGCTATCTATTTATTAAAAATGGTTTTACTTCCGAGCTTACAAATGAAGTTGCTTCCAATTTACAAAGACTACGGGTAGACGAATATTAATGGCACATTCTTAGGTATTACTATTAACATGTAATGGTTGGAATATATCAAGCTAATGTATATCAACATGTATAAGTTGAGATGGTTGGAATATATCAAGCTAATGTATATCAACATGTATAAGTTGAGATGGTTGGAATATATCAAGCTAATGTATATTAACATGTATAAGTTGAGATGGTTGGAATATATCAAGCTAATGTATATCAACATGTATAAGTTGAGATGGTTGGAATATATCAAGCTAATGTATATCAACATGTATAAGTTGAGATGGTTGGAATATATCAAGCTAATGTATATCAACATGTATAAGTTGAGATGGTTGGAATATATCAAGCTAATGTATATCAACATGTATAAGTTGAGATGGTTGGAATATATCAAGCTAATGTATATCAACATGTATAAGTTGAGATGGTTGGAATATATCAAGCTAATGTATATCAACATGTATAAGTTGAGATGGTTGGAATATATCAAGCTAATGTATATTAACATGTATAAGTTGAGATGGTTGGAATATATCAAGCTAATGTATATCAACATGTATAAGTTGAGATGGTTGGAATATATCAAGCTAATGTATATCAACATGTATAAGTTGAGATGGTTGGAATATATCAAGCTAATGTATATCAACATGTATAAGTTGAGATGGTTGGAATATATCAAGCTAATGTATATCAACATGTATAAGTTGAGATGGTTGGAATATAACAAGCTAATGTATATCAACATGTATAAGTTGAGATGGTTGGAATATATCAAGCTAATGTATATCAACATGTATAAGTTGAGATGGTTGGAATATATCAAGCTAATGTATATCAACATGTATAAGTTGAGATGGTTGGAATATATCAAGCTAATGTATATCAACATGTATAAGTTGAGATGGTTGGAATATATCAAGCTAATGTATATCAACATGTATAAGTTGAGATGGTTGGAATATAACAAGCTAATGTATATCAACATGTATAAGTTGAGATGGTTGGAATATATCAAGCTAATGTATATCAACATGTATACGTTGAGATGGTTGGAATATAACAAGCTAATGTATATCAACATGTATAAGTTGAGATGGTTGGAATATATCAAGCTAATGTATATCAACATGTATAAGTTGAGATGGTTGGAATATATCAAGCTAATGTATATCAACATGTATAAGTTGAGATGGTTGGAATATATCAAGCTAATGTATAATAACATAAGTTGAGATGGTTGGAATATATCAAGCTAATGTATATTAACATGTATAAGTTGAGATGATTGGAATATATCAAGCTAATGTATATCAACATGTATAAGTTGAGATGGTTGGAATATATCAAGCTAATGTATATTAACATGTATAAGTTGAGATGATTGGAATATAACAAGCTAATGTATATCAACATGTATAAGTTGAGATGGTTGGAATATATCAAGCTAATGTATAATAACATAAGTTGAGATGGTTGGGATATATCAAGCTAATGTATAATAACATAAGTTGAGATGGTTGGAATATATCAAGCTAATGTATAATAACATAAGTTGAGATGGTTGGAATATAACAAGCTAATGTATATCAACATGTATCAGTTGAGATGGTTGGAATATATCAAGCTAATGTATATCAACATGTATCAGTTGAGATGGTTGGAATATAACAAGCTAATGTATATCAACATGTATAAGTTGAAATGGTATGAATATATCAAGCATTAGCTTGATACATAATATATCAAGCTAATGTATATTCTAATTGCTTCAATAATGTAGATTTTATAAAAACCAAAAAGGGAGTTTTTACTTCAAACTTTGAAAACTGTATAAAATGTCCGAAATCTTTTATCTGAGAATTCGATAGCCCAATAGCTTTATCAAAGAATTTGTTATCTAGGACGAGGGCATTATCGTTGAGTAAATGACCCGGATTTGGAACAATTTGGCATACATAGCTGGGGGAGCCCTTTTGCATCGGTATCATATCAGTGTTCCAAGATAAATCGGCAATATGTTACTCTGTTTTAAACCCAATGGCCATTAGCTAGTAGCGTTTTTCACGCAAGCCTATATGTTTTACGCTGATACTCCACCCCTAGTTAAGAGTTATAAAACTCCAGATAATAAAAATATCCTGTATAAATACAAAATAGAGCCTTTATTTCCCAATTTAGTTTTTTTATGTAAATTAACTTTTCTGTGTCATCATACAAGTAATTTATTTGAACGTATATAGGTGGATCGTCTTAAGGGTGGTTAATTTCAAAGTGTTCTATGGCGAACAATATTCACCACCATGGATGTCGACAACACCAATACGAATCACACTGAGGTTGTATTACTGTGTAATTTTGATAACGTAATTAACACTCCTGTGGGAGCTATTGTTTAAATTTTTAGATTATATGGTTTATTTCCGCCTTTTTTGCTTCGAGCTTACCGAAGGTAACGGAAGCTATATGACCGTTTTGTTCCTTCTGAGCTTACCGAAGGTAACGAAACCTATATGACCGTTTTGTTCCTTCTGAGCTTACCGAAGGTAACGGAAGCTATATGACCGTTTTGTTCCTTCTGAGCTTACCGAAGGTAACGGAAGCTATATGACCGTTTTGTTCCTTCTGAGCTTACCGAAGGTAACGGAAACTATATGACCGTTTTGTTCCTTCTGAGCTTACCGAAGGTAACGGAATTTATATGACCGTTTTGTTCCTTCTGAGCTTACCGAAGGTAACGGAAGCTATATGACCGTTTTGTTCCTTCTGAGCTTACCGAAGGTAACGGAAGCTATAAGACCGTTTTGTTCCTTCTGAGCTTACCGAAGGTAACGGAAGCTATATGACCGTTTTGTTCCTTCCGAGCTTACACTCCTGTGGGACCTATTGTTTAAATTTTTAGATCATTGAAGCGAGCGTCAGCGAGCTTCTTACATTCAACGAAATATGCATCTTGTCTATCTGTCTGTGTGTGTGTGTACCCAACGTTTACGTGTCCGACGATAACTTGATTAAAAGTTGACCGATTAAGTTGAAATTTGGTTTACATGTTCCTTATACTAATACTCAGGATAAGTTCGTTGGACAGGCCTTACTTTACTTCCTGTAAATACCACGTAAGTCAAACTGGCTCTAAACGGGTTATAACCAAAATAATATCTTTTGACATGATTGAATATTTCATAAATTTAATATTAGAGAAAGCACAGAAGTTGACATATTATGTTATTCTATCAAAAATTAATTTTATAAACGACGTTCTCTCGAAGACTACCATTCTGATAAATACTAGTTTGATTTTAATATATTCAAGTCTCTTCACATCTACAAATGTATTTGTTTATATATATTTTCTTTGATTTTATAAGGACTCCATTAGCGCAAATGTTTTGTAGTTTAAATTTGTATTTGATTAATTTTCAGATATTACTGTCTTGCATGACACACGATATTACAGTGGGTGGACAAATATATCCCCGTGTGTAATATACCTAGATTAAATTTGAAGCAAGTATTTGACATGTTGCACGTGCGTGCCAGATTGCATTTTGATTTGGTCATGCGATAATTCTCGCATCGTGTGAGCCTCGGACTCTTAAACCATACTTGACTATTTTCACTCTGGTGGTCTTTGCATACTTTGTATTAAAAATTATAGTGAAAGAAAAAATGTGTAACCAATAGAAGGGTTTACTGAAATTAAAGACATATTATAGAGTTCTAAAAAAAACCCCGTCAAGTACTTGCCAGCAAGCTAATAAAAGGGTTTCTTTAGTCATAAAAATTCATATGTCTTACATTATTATTATTTTTTTTTTATTAAAATATGTACAAAAAATTGCACTTCGGAGATGCAAGGTGTGCATATATTATCCTTTAGCATCTTAGGTATGCACTTATTTGGTTCTTTTAGGGTTAGTGGCCGCCATTTTGGAAACGCGATGTATATATGTGATCTATATTTTAAAACCTTTAAAATGAAATTATTAAATGACCTTTAAAATGAATCACCATAGTTACGGGAATCTAAGATTTTTAAAATTTGACTTTTTTATATTAATAATTAACTCCCGGTAATATCATATAATTATATATTATACTTGTAGTTCTGTGAACAGAAGACCTCGCGATGCGACGTCGTTAAAATAGATTTTAATGTCTTAAAGGAACATCTATTCCAAATTTTCTTTATATGGTAGATTTCAGTACATAGTTAACCTTTATTAGTTTCTAGGCAATGATTGCTTTGAAACAACCTTGTCAGTTTACATGGAGAGACAATATATATTATTCCTTATGATGACCTCTATAGACGCTACCATAGTTAACACAGTAATACATTTTATTCTCTTATAAGTATATATTTTTTTTTTTATCTGAGATAAATTTTGTTGAGGTGTTTTATATCATGCAAGTTAGAGAGGAGACAAATTCATGAAATGTTGACACTATTCTCTCGTTCCCTTACGTTATTATAATTTTGTTATGAGAGTGAAAGGTAGAAGCATGCATTTCACTGCTACATCTAGTGCTACATGAAAGTAATGTTTATAAAGTAAAAACCTGAAGGAATTATGAGTTCACTCACCCCCCTTCTCTGCTCTTCCACGCTGTTATGACAACTCTTGAGAATTACACTTGGTAATCTTCTACTTCCTCCATCTTTCCACTAACGCCCGTCATTTTGAATATTTTTACGGAGCTTCATGCTAAATTTGCATAGAGTCCCTTGTCGGGACCTTTAATCGCCTCATTAGTTTATGTTCCCGCCCCCCGCATAGTGACGAATGTAGCGGGAAGAACTAGGACTGTGATAAAAATTCGTCACCCGGTTTTTAATGGAAATATTATTGTTCTCAATGGATTTATACGTTTCCAAGTAGCTCAGTCAATAAAGTCCAAAAACAGGCTGTACCCGCAATTAATTAGGGGAAATCTGGATTTTTTCTTAATGATAGACCATGATAAGAGGTACATTCTCTCAAAAGTCCCCACTTCTCTCCCTTGTGCTTCCCCCCTACCCCCTCGGGTAGGGGGGGGGGGGGGGGGAAGCACATGGGGGAGAAGTGGGGACTTTTGAGAGAATGTACCTCTTATCATGGTCTATCATCAGGAAAAAATCCAGATTTCCCCTAATTAGTTGCAGGTAAAAACCTTTATTAACTGGGCTAAAGGTGGATTATACTTTTTTTAAATATAAATTAAATTTTACGAACTCTAAAACTAAATAAAAATTGTTGTGCGTGTGTAGTCTCGCGTAAAAAAGGGTTTCGTTATTATTGCGAACATGATTCTATTATCATATAAAAGGTGTAGTTCAAAAACTAAACAACGTCTTCACACAAAATTAATTGTATTTGAAACAATTTGATCGGTTTCGGCTGTTTTAATGCAGTCTTCTTCAGATAATCTGTTCGCTTGTACTTTTAAAGTCACTTGATATATATTGGTATATAACCAACAGATTATCTAAAATGGCATCATTAAAACAGCCGAAACCAGTGTTTCAATTACAATTCATTTTGTGTGAAGACGTTGGGTGGTTTTTGAACTACACTTATTTTAATGATGAGTCGCTATCACACATTGGAGAAAAAAAAACAGTGGTGAATATGAAATTATTAACCGGCCCAGGAACTGCGATAAAAAAATGTACAATGAACGTGAAAACTTGGGGGCATCATAAAACCACACCCCCGAAGATACTTCCATTAGTGGAAGTGAAACGTCGGGCTTCATCCCTTCGTGATGTGGATTTCACCGGAAAACCAAGCTGTTTCTTAGTCTATTGGAAAATTAAATGAAGCAATTTTTATCGATTGTGGAATAAATTCAATTAAAAATTTAAATATAGAAATCATTATAAAAACTATTGCAGCTCAGCTTCACTATAATCAAATATAAATATTATAAACTATTCATCTTTTAGAATAACTCGTTAATATTGATTACGAATCACTTAAAGATCCCCCATTTATCAAAGATAATTGAGATTTTTTAATGTAGGTTTTTCATCAAAAACTTGTTATTTGCTCACATATCGCCAAGCTTTCGAGAATCATCGCAATTTATGAAAGAAATCGCATGTTTAATCAACTCAACACGAATGTTTTGCAGTTATTATAATGTTGTTTAATCCAACGCTAATCCCCTTTAAAAAATATAGTCCACTTTAATTTAAAAGATTTAATTACAGCTGTGTATAAAGGTCACATGATTTAATATGTAAATAAAGGTAATAGGAAATAGTAAAGGGATATTTATTAAAATATAACTTATTTAAAGCACATACTTAAAGAACAAAGGAACATCACAATTCTGTACATAAAAAAGGTAATATCCCTTTGTCTTCATTAGACTATGGAATATTATCACAGAACATAAGACAGATATTCATTTTTGTCTCAATGTTCTTTAGACTAAATATAGCTTTGTCTTATTTAGACTAAGGGATATTATCACTTAGAACAGCTTAGGTCATTACAGGGCGGCTCTACTCATGTACTTGATGAGTAAACAAAACTTATAGATATCCCAAGCCTTATAGATATTAAAGTTAGAGGTAATATTTTCCAAAGAAATTATACATGTAAAGGTATTCAAAAGATAGCTGAATGTACATTTGAACGAAATTTCTTATTTACAAAAATTTTCATCTCTCTACCTTCAAAATTATATATTGGACGATAAAATTTAGCCCATTTTAAAAGCTTACGACTAAAAATGACATCTTAAACTACTAAACAACATTAAATAAAATTTGACAACTGATAAAAAATGTAAATTTGAATTAACCTTCTTTTAATTTTTACTTTTTTTTTTTATAACATTTTGAGTTCTTTTTTTCTAAATTTTAACCAAAAAATTAATCATTTAGTGGAAGTAATAAATGGATTTACCACCAGAGAATAGTAGACATTCTATAATTAAAAGCGAAGATTCCCATGTGGAGGAGAGTAGTACTTCAGTTTCCTCTAGTATCAAAGATAAAACATTAGTAAATCACAGTAAAGTAAAAACAAGGGGGAAAATCAAAAGGAAGCTTAATAATGATTCAGAGGTTTACGTGCGAAATAAAAGGACTAAGAAGCTGAACCTGGACAACGAACAAGATCCTAATGGGGAAAAACGACGTCGAATTAGTTCGCCAAAAATAACTCAAGAGGATGTGGAACAGATAATGAGAGTGTTTATAAGTATGATTTCAGAGTATCTGGAGATCATCAAACCAGAAGTATTGGTAGATATGATCATTTTACAAAATCCGAAGTTGAGGGAACCCTTTATACGTGTTCTGAAAATTATAATGAATTGTATTCTATCGAAAGACAACCTCGCTGTATCTTTGACAGAGGCTATCAACGCATTAGGTGACAGGTGAAGACATTATTTCATTGAACTCTTAGATGGCTAATTAATTAATGAATCAAACAATTTAAGAGTTAACATAGTGCGTAGATAAAGCAGTTTTTCTTGATGTTGCTTCGAGTCAACATCACAATGCACACTACTATAGATTCTTCCAGCAGTGAAAGCATCTACACCCCTGTAGATAGTTCCAGTAGTGAAAGCATCTACACCTCTCTAGAAGCTTCCAGTATAGTGAAAGTATCTACACCTCTGTAGATGCTTCTAGTATAGGGAAAGCATCTACACCTCTGTAGATAGTTCCAGTAGTGAAAGCATCTACACCTCTGTAGAAGCTTCCAGTATAGTGAAAGTATCTACACCTCTGTAGATGCTTCTAGTATAGGGAAAGCATCTACACCTCTGTAGATAGTTCCAGTAGTGAAAGCATCTACACCTCTTTAGATGCTTCTCTACAGAGATCATAACCTATCAAATCTTCCTCTAAGAAAGGAATTATTTTTATGAGGAATGATTTAAAAGTGAGCAGGGTAAATTTGCACTTGAGCACCCACTTATTTATAATTGTCCGATTGACTTCGGGTTTTTTTTAAACTGTTCCTTTTTACATTTTAACAACTATTTACCATGTACCGTGTCGATAAAATCAATAGTTTATTTTTAAAAAAATATATAAAATATCCACTCACCTACATACGGGAAATCTTGGGGATATAGGGGTTTTTAAGGGTGGGGGATTCACTCAGGATAGCTAAAAACCTTGGACTTGGAATTGGATGCCAATTATAAAAAAATACAGTATTCTTCGTAAATAAATGTTTTATAATGAAAAAAATACATCGTTAAAACACTCAAAAAATCTTCGTCGGCCATTATATACAATATACAATGTTATTAGTAGATAAGATAACAGTGACTATCGATATAATAGGAGAATATATATCGATATCGAAACGTGTGTTCAAAGAGTCATCAGGTTTTGTAGCGGTACATTTAAGACTCGTCACATCAAGAATTCTCCTTCTGTTTCTCTTTATGCTCTGTCACAGTCCTTATGCTCAAATCTTCAGCACTTTTTTATACAAAAGTGTGATGTTCCTTCGTCCTAAAGCACATATAAATAGATATCCCTTAGTCCTAATGTATTGTTAGATTAAGGGAAATAAACTTTCCTATTTAAATTCCTTTGTCTTAATGCCTATTAAGACAAAGGGGTATTCAGTCTAATGTACATTGGGACTAAGGAACATCACACTTTTGTATACAAAAGTGTGATGTTCCTTAGTCCCAAAACACATAGAACTGGATATCCCTTAGTCTAAAAGATTGTTTGATGATTAAGGGCAATAAACTCTCCTCTTTATATTCCTTTGTCTTAATGACTATTAAGACAAAGGGATATTCAGCCTAATGTACATTGGGACTAAGGAACATCACACTTTTGTATACAAAAGTGTGATGTTCCTTAGTCCCAAAACACATAGAACTGGATATCCCTTAGTCTAAAAGATTGTTAGATGATACAATACTTGTACTACTACATTCACAATGTACAATACTACTGTACATTGGGACTAAGGAACATCACACTTTGCATTGAATTATTTATATTATTCTATAATTTTATGTTGCTATTATTTTGTTTTACGTGTTTATACCACCAGTTTTGATGTTTTAAGCTATCTTGAGTGAATCCCCCACTCTTAAAAACCCCTATTTTCCCAACATTTCCCGTATGTACGTGAGTGGATATTTTATATATTTTTTTAAAAATAAACTATTGATTTTATCGACACGGTACATGGTAAATAGTTGTTAAAATGTAAAAAGGAACAGTTTAAAAAAAACCCGAAGTCAATCGGACAATTATAAATAAGTGGGTGCTCAAGTGCAAATTTACCATTATAAAACCAGGAATCGCAGTTAAGAGACTATTTAATACGTGCAAAAAACCCTAAATTTCATTATTAGGCATGATAAATAACCAATTAAAACACGAAAGTATATTCTTAATCAACGCCTTAAGAGAATTTGTATAAGAATTTAAAATATCGAACGCGGGGCGTCTCCAACTTTTCCATACCAAATAATACCAAAATAGTGGCATATATTCTAGTTAAAATAAAGAGAAATTATTTATTTTATAGAGGTAAAAACGGTGCGAGTTTCACCTCAATCGGCGAAATTGTTCTGAAATTATTTAGGGTTAAAGTTTCAAGGTTTAAAATTTGATATTTTCAATATGGTGGCAGATAACAAAACGAAATTAAGCGGAAACTATCTGTCATATTATACTTCTGATACTTCTTTAGATTGTTACTCCCCTATGTTGTTTTAGAATAAAAATGGCTTTGACTAAATAACTATTAAGAAACAGCGATGTTTAGTCCAATACTTCGGGACAAAGGAATATCACTCTTCGGTTTTGATAAGGGGAGTAACAGTCTAAAGAAGAACATTCTTTATCCTTCTTTAAATTGTTACTCCCATCTGGTTTTTTATAAGGGGAGTAACAATCTAAAGAAGTGCCATACTTCTTTATAGTGGTGCAAATTTCCGCGCTATCGGAAAATGGTTTAATTTTTCGAAGGACTGATTTTTCTAACAATTTTCAAATCTTTAGCTTAATTACTGTGGGAGTTATGCGTCATTTTTGTTTGGATGTTAAAATCGCAATAACCGACTTAATTTTTTTTTTTTTTATAAAATAACTTCGATTCTAATCAATATTTTTCGATGAAACCAAGCCTACAACAGGCTCAACATGTTTGCGCACGCCTCTGGGGAAAAAATAATGGATTACGTTGTCAGTTTTGCGCCTATAAAGTCGGACTGGTGGCGCCAATCACATACACACGTACAAACAAACATTCATTTGAAAAAGTTAAGGTCGAATTTAAATGAATAAGTATTCAACAATTTTGCATTTCTGACTAATTTCCAGACAAAACTTTAATTTTATATTATATAGATAAAATAGAGATCCTCCGGAATAACTAATAAATTTCCAAACTAGATCGAATTGTCTAATTTAGATAATGTCGTTTTGTTAAATTTGAATGGTACTTTTAATTAATAAAGGATAAAATTATGTCGTTTACTGCCTCCTACTTTATCGTTTATTAATTAAAATTTAACATTTCCTTTTTAAAAAAGAACACATTTAATGTAAATCTCGTTGATTTCTGTTGGCAGTAATGTCCGGAATTCGTTGAAGTATACGAAGAGAGAGTTAATGCAAAGATCTACGATGAATAACGTGAAAAAAGTAAAGGTTAAGGTAAAAAACTGGGGCGAAGTCATTGTAGAAGAATTGGAACGACAAAATCTTCTCTGACATTATATATTGTATTGTCGCCAATAATTTGAAAGAAAATAAAACTAATTACAGAGTTAATCAACAGTACAAACTGAAAAATAAAATTAAACCAAATAGTTTACTGTTTAATATTTCTTTTACTGTTTTAAAATATAAAGTTCTCTTTTGTTTCGCTAACCTGGTACTCCTTTACTTTGTTACCCACCTATATTAATATCCATAAAATGTTGAAAAAAAGGTAACAACGGTAATAACTATTAAGACAAAGGCATATTTTTAGTCCTATGCATCTTAAGACAAAGGAATCACACTTTTGTATGTAATATAATTTTAAAATAAATAAAGTGGGTAAGTGGTAAAAGAGTGCCTTTTATCTTTGTTAAAATATGGGAAAACCTTATTTTGACATAGGTTATGGTAGTTACACAGCTAAAGGATCTCCGCGCGACTTGATTCATTTATGGCCTTCTTCTAGCGGATCCGCAAAAGGTTTGTTCCAAATAATCTTTTTCGCGGAGCCGCTTCAAAATCTGTAAAAAACCTTTACTTCAGGTACTCAGATCAAGAACAGAGATGTCAGTCAGGTCTGGAACGGAGAGGTCTATCAGATCAGCAATCTC
This sequence comes from Gerris lacustris, assembly GCA_951217055.1. Lineage (NCBI taxonomy): Eukaryota > Metazoa > Arthropoda > Insecta > Hemiptera > Gerridae > Gerris > Gerris lacustris. Next base: position 66,479,175 of record OX578279.1, on the reverse strand, counting down.
AGGGCTCTCTAGCCAAAACCAAAGTAATGTTTCGCAAAGGTTAGCAGCTCAATTAGAGGCAGTAGCGCGAGAAAAAGAATTAGAAAAGCAAAGGACCCAGTTAGAATTTGAAATAGAAAAGGCTAAATTAGTTAAGGCTGCTTTAAAGAACCCAGCATTAGAAGCGCAGAAGATTGGAGGGGTTGTTAAACAACATTAGAATCGATCCGAGATATGCAGCGACATCATCAGAGATCAACATTATATCTACAGCGACAACACCACCTACAACTAGCAGCCGACCATCAGTTCCATCAGCACCAGTTCTTCCTTCACCTGATGTGACAGTTTAAGCAACAGTTTTAGTTTTTAGAGCACAAGTTAATTTTTATAGCCTTATGAGTTTTGGAAAAATATGTATATATTATTTTTAAATAAATATAAATAGCAAATATATAAAAATAATTATGAGCTGTGTTAATTGTTAACATCGGTTTTCAAGTTCTCCACGCTCAAAAGTAATAAATTATTCTTGGTATCCCATTTTCAAAATCCTAAAATAATATATAATATTTATCCTTTATATAATAGTATGTTAGGAAATTTTAGTTACTATAACAATTTACTTTCGTGCAAGCATATTTTTATATTTCTACCCCTCCCTCCCCTCTCCTCTCATCTGGGTCTAACTTACTTTACATTCGGTGCGAAAAAACTTTGACTTGCGTGTCGCGTGACTTAGGCAATAACCTAAAAAAAAGTTATATCGTATGCATTTTATTTTTCTATTTGATAGAGTAGACATTTAAGGTAATCATTTTCAGACCAAAAATATAAATTTAAGTTTTTAAAAAAATATCACATTATGTCGTCCACTATTATATGCAACAGTCTTGTAAGTGATTTTTTTTTTGGTGAATTTATATTTAATAAAATATTATTATATTAAATACATTTTCTGTAAATAATTTTTCTAACAGTCATCGCAATATATATTTATATTAAAATAATGTTTCAGACATATTTTGCACTAATGTTTACAGCTATTCTAATCCTAAGGCCCGATCAGCCTCCTCCCAGTTATGGGAAAAGTACTTGAAAAGCTTCTACTGCGCTGTTTACTCTCTGTTATATATTCCTTGAACCTTATTCCTAACCATCAATTAGGTTTTAGAGCCTTGCACTCCACCATCCAACAGTGCCACAGAATTGTAGATGAAATATCCACCACCCTTGAGAAGAAGAAGTACTGTTCGGCTGTCTTCCTGCACGAGGCACAAGCTTTCGATCGGGTTTGGCATGCCGGCTTGCTTTGGAAGCTCAAGGGAATCCTTCCCTTCACTTATTATCTTATCCTTAAATCCTTCCTCGAAAACCGCTTCTACCAAGTATCCCTTAACTTATCCACACCCACTATTTTTCCTATTAAAGCAGGTGTACCCCAAGGTAGTGTCTTTGGTCCTTTTTTGTACTCTCTTTATACCTCTGACATCCCTGAATATCCTTTTACAAACCTAGCTTCCTTTGCTGATGACAAGTGCATCATTTCATCACACAAGAATCGTCTTACGGCTTCAGAAAACTTCCAGATCCACCTTTCTCTCCTAGAAACCTGGTTGAGAAAATGGAGAATTAAAATAAATGAGAACAAAAGTGATCATGTTACTTTGTTCATTATCATGGTAATTGATTTCTTAACCAGGTTTTAATCCCTTACTCCAGCTCAGTCCGCTACCTTACCTTAGGTTACACCTTGACAGACGATTAACATGGTCACATCACACAAAAATAAAAAGGCAAGATACTAACAGACGCTATATCCTTCTTAAACGCTTACTCAACACACACTACACAACAAATTACTCATCTACAACACTATAATAAAACCCTCGTGGGCATATGGCATAGAACTCTAGGGCTGCACCAAGCGTTCCAATTCCTACCGCATACAATCCCTTCAGTCTAAGATCCTTAGAAAAATTGCTAACGCTCCCACTAACCATATCCTCCATACTGATTTCAAAAACATAGTACCCAACAGACCAGGCTAAGGAGAAATCCTCAGTTTACTAATATACATATATAGAGGGTAATATACTACTATATATACATATAGTAATATAGTAGTATATTATATATATATATATATATATATATATATATATATATATATATATATATGAGAGTTTTGAAAGAAGTATTTTATAAATGTACAGTTCCAGGATCAATACATTTTTTTTCCTTTCCTTAAAAAAAGTTTTAATTTTATTTTTAACTAATTTTTCACTTCGTTTAATTGGTATCTTAAGGAATGAAAAAAAAGCTATTAAGACATTTCTTTAAAGAGATGGACAAAGTCTTATATTATAGTAATGATGGAACCCGAAACAAAGTTTTTAATTCTTTTTTTTTCTTTTTAAGAAGAAGTCAGTTCTTCTTTCTTTTTACCTTCCACTGTCAAGAAATTTTTCTTTTCTTAATTTCTATTTTTTTTTTTATTTTGGGGAAAAATGGCGGAGATGAGGTTTAAAAGACCTTTATAAAACAGAGATAGGTAAGTAAAAGTTGAAACACAGAGACACAGTGAACTTAAATTTGATTATCAAAACTCAGATTACAGTTAAGTAAAACCTTACTCAGTCATTAGAGAAGGAAATAAAATCAACATTACATCCCTAAATAGATTAAGATTATGTTGGGTTTTTTCATAATCTTTCTCTCAAATAGCTCAGGGGAAAAATCGATACACATAGTTGTTTATATTTATTATTCTTCAGTTTTTTACTTATTGAATGTTTCTTTATCTTTATAGATAAAAATGAATGTTTTTTGTCTGTCTGTTTCTTATGCCTGCCTAAACCGTTCATCCGATTGCGATGAAACTTTGGGGGATAGTTAGACATATGCCCGGGAAGGTTTGTAAGTTAGTAAAACTATGTAGTTTATTTAAATTTTGGGTTCACAGGGGTAAGGGGGTGCAAATGTCAAAGTAATGAAAACCTTTAATCATGGATATCGCTCAAAAGCTCTTTAAGAGTACAGTAATTGTTCTTATGCACATGTTTGTAATATTTTCACTTAGGAGGGGAATAAAATGGAAAATACAGGAAAAATATTTCTATAATCTATATCTATATAAATAAAAATGAATGTTTGTTTGTCTGTATGTCTCTTATGCCAATATTGTATACTGTAAAGTATATATTGCAAATTTTAATATACATGTTCCATACAAGGCAACATTATTTAACTATATAAACTATTTATAAACTATATTATTTCTTATGTTATTAATGTTTATTAGGCGGTACGATATTCGCCGGGTCAGCTAGTTATTTAATAAAAATTGATTCACATGTTTCATTTTTATAATATATAAAAATGTCTGTCTGTCTGACTGTCTGCCTGTCTGTGATTTATAGACTTCGACACCGGTTTTTTTCGATCGCCATGAAAGTTGACACATATATGTATTTTTTCATGGAGAAGGATTATATAATTTCAAAATTTAATTTTTGATACACAGGGGTACAGGGTACGGGATACAATAGTCAAAATAGTATATATCCTTCATGATGCATGTCGTTGGAAAGCGTTTTATGAGTAAAGTAACTGTTGTTGTGTACACTTTTGTCATTATTTCACATAAGAGGGGGTAAAAAGGAGAAACAGGAATATAATGTTTTTTAATTAAAAATTAGAAACATTGCTATTTTTGATCCGATTTGAATGAAAATTAATAAACTTACTATATTTGATGCCAGGAAATTCATTATGAAATAATTTGTTTACATTTAGTACTTTTGGGTACAAATGATACCTCCTAATGCATGTTGTAAGTTCAGGCTTAAGTGGTAAAACGATGTAGGTTTTGTTCAATACATTTTTAAAATAATTAAAATTTCGCACACAGGGGTACGGGGTATGAGGTACAAAAGTCAAAATAGTATATTAGAGTCCGTAGGCAAAACCAAGGACCCTTATATTTTCCTGCGAATCTGTCCTTCCGTCCGGTCGCCTGCTCTCACGGCTACACCTTTCGTCCGATCACTTTGCAATTTGGCATGTATGTGTCTTGTACCTAACCACATATTTTCAAAAAATAGTGACTTAAAAAAAATATTTTTCAATAAAATAGGGTAAAAAACTTAAGGGTTAAATTTTTTTTTCGACACCGTGAGGGGTATCATATGAAAGGGTACGTCAAGGTGATTACAAAAATATATAATTCTTTGGTTATAACTTTGATAGGGCGAGCGTAGGCAAGTTTGAAGTGGGTGTGAAACGTGTCCCCCCTCCTCTATCTCGCTTATGTGAAGTGTAAAAAATCTGAAAAAAATCCTGAACATTCTTCGACCAAAAGTAAATATACCACTTTTTGGAAATTTCGGATTTTTTTTTTTTTTATGGACAAAATACTTTTTTTTTTAAACTATGGTCATTTCGATGTATTTATATGGCTGTAGTCCAGTTCAGTGGCAAAAAAAATACTTTATTAGAAGTTTGTTTATGTGTTTTGAGAATATCAGACCCATAGGATAGTTCAAAGTAAGCTTTTTAGTAGTAGTAGCTTTTTTTTATACAGGTTTGCCTACGGACCCTCGCTGTGTGCTGACCAGCACACACTTGACCTGTTTATTATACCCTTCATGATGCATGTCGTTGGAAAGCTCTTTAAGAGTACAGTAATTGTTGTTATGTTCACTTTTGTCATAATTTCATATAGGAGAGGGGGGGGGGGGGTAAAATGGAAAAGCAAGGGAAAGAAATGCTTTTTCATTAAAAATTATAATCCATGTTTTTCGCATGGTCAACTTTATGTTGCTTGCTCCAGAGTAGGAACTCCAAAAACTCTATGCGTTCACCAAATCAAAAAAAGAAAAATATTGTTTATTTACTCGCTTTAGGCTAATAATTTGCAGTTTAATTAATTTTAATTATATGGCGAATGGAATAGTGAATAATATTGTTCATTCACGTGAATTACAAATAAAAATATTTATATAGTTTATTATCTGTTTATACCAATAAAAATTATAGAATCTCATCAGTATAAGCAATCTTTCATTATACTACAACGAATATAGATTTTAGATTACCTACACATCACCCACATTTAAATATACAGAGGTAAATAATTATACACCGGCAGGACAACGCAACGTCTATCGGGTTTTGCTAGTTATTTAATAAAAAAATCTATACATATAGCTGTTTATATTTATTCTTCAGTTTTCGTACTTATTGAATGTTTATTTATTATTTAATCTGTCAATACAGCCATCATGTTTTCCTTTTCTTGCATCTCACAGACACGAATCTTTGCCTGAGTCTTAGTGATTTAGTTAGAGTCAGCCTGTTCCAAGCGTCTAACAGTTAGACGGCTGTTTTTTTCAAGGGCTACGTCGATAATAGTGCGTGTTGCTTGTCTGACCTAGTTCATACCTTATACCTACACGCAGCTTGAATGCCCTATATTTAGGGTATGGTCTTATTTCCCATGTTTTACTTTACCTCCTGACAGCAATAACACCCCATTAAGATTATATCAAAATGTGATTATGAGGTATCCTACTTTCGTACAGCATGGGCAAAGGCAGTAAGGTACACAGAAAATATTTTCTTAGGGTGGGGGCGGCACAAGTTGAAGAGGGAAAGGTAACTCCACTAGTTTCCCTAGAGACGCACTATATTTTCCTGCGTGTGTCTGTCCGTCCGTCCTGTCGCATGCTCTCACGGCTACATCTTTCGTCCGATCACTTTGAAATTTGGCATGTATGTGTCTTGTACCTACCCACATATTTTAAAAATATAGCGACTTAAAAAAAATATTTTTCAAAAAAAAGTAGGGTAAAAAAACTTAAGGGTTAAACATTTTACATTTTTTTTCGACACCGTGAGGGGTATCATATGAAAGGGTACGGCGAGCGGATTACAAAAATATATGAATCTTTGGTTATAAATTTGATAGGGCGAGCGTAGGCGAGTTTGAAGCGGGTGTGAAACGTGTCCCCCCCCCTCTATCTCGCTTATGTGAAGTGCAAAAAATCTGAAAAAGTTCCTGAACATTCTTTGACCAAAAAAGTGGAAAGATGCCACTTTTTGGAAATTTCGAAAAAAATATTATTTTATTTTTTATTGACAAAATACGCTATTTTATAATTATGGTCTTTTCGATGTATTTATATGTTTGTAGTCCAGTTCAGTGGCAAAAAAATACTTTATCGGAAGTTTGTTTATGTGTTTTGAGAATATCAGACCCATAGGATAGTTCAAAGTAAGCTTTTTAGCATTTTAAAAAACACCATCAATAGGGTACTACTTAAACTATACAGTGTGGCCTACGGACCACACGGAAGATGTTTTCTAAAGATACCAATTAAAAGAATCAAAGAAAGCAGCAAAAGATTATAAATCAATACTGTTAATGCATTTACTTCCATTTAAATTATGTTTGATGCATAGAATTTAAAAAAGGAATAACTATTAAGAACAGCGTAAATAGAACTGTTTAAAAAGTTATATTGTTTAATCACAAGAAAACGTTCACGTTTCCATGAGTTTTCAAAACCGTTTTGTTATTCAGAACGCAATGGAAACGGTGATTTCAAAAAGTTTTGAGTTCAAGGTCACAACAGCAAATTATTGGTTTCGTATTGAAACTGTTAGGAAAAAATAGCATGGAAACGGGCATTGAATTGCAAACAGAATTGAAACATGCGCAATAGGTTTGATAAGCAGAGATATTATAATCTGACATAACTATAACTAGTGATGCGGTGCATAAAGAACTCGCGTAGATTGTAGTCTTATATCACCAATACTATGTTCTCAACCGGGATAATTTTTCGGTGAAATCCTAACATATTCTTATTCAACCTGAAAAGAGCTTTAAAATTATTTTACGTAACACAGCATATAAGAATAAGCTTACTTTTTAACACCCTCATCTCGGTCACATTTGATGCAAAACTTTTGTAAAACTAGTTACATATTCATTTGCTACTCATAAAACCTTTTAAATCAATGTATGGCGTGGCATGCTGATTACAACTTCCTCTTTAATTGTCTTTATTATTGGCCCCATTCTTAAAATTTCAACTTCTTAAATTGTCAAACAAAGCCGAGATACTGTAAGCCGAATTTAATTTCGTATTAATTCGCAACTTCTCGGTAGCTAAAACTGTTTTCCTTTCATCCATGCATAATCCTTATTTAATAAAGTTATTAAGGGCTCACCACGTCTCCTGTTTTTACCTACATAATCTTTCATTCATTAAATGATTGCCTGTTGTAAAAGTATTTTTCCATAATCTTTATTTAATAATATTAATCCAGGCTCACTACGCTCGCTTGTTTATATAACATTTCTACATAATCTTTACTTAATAAAATTATTGCAGGCTCGCTACGCTCGCCTGTTTATACAGAGTTTCTACATAATCTTTATTTAATAAAATTATTGCGGGCTCGCTTGTTTATATTGCATTTTTACATTATATTTATTTAATAATATTAATGCAGGCTCGCTACGCTCGCCTGATATTACAGAATTTGTACATACTATTTATTTAATAATATTATTGCAGGCTCGCTACGCTCGCCCGTTTTTACAGCGTTTTTACATAATCTTTATTTAATTCAATAATTGCGTGGGCTCGCTACGCTCGCCTATTTATATAGCATTTTTATGTTATCTTTATTTAATAAAATAAATTCAGGCTCGCTACGCTCGCCTGTTTTATACAGCATTTGTAGTTAGTATTTTATTTTATAAAATGATTGCAGGCTCACTGCATTCGCTTGTTGAAAAAAAATGTTTCCATAATCTTTAGTTAATAATATTAATGCAGGCTTGCTACGCTCGCCTGTTTTTACAGCGTTTCTACAGAATCTTTAATTAATAAAATGATTGCGGGCTCGCTGCGCTCGCCTGTTTATATAGCATTTTTATATCTCCTTTATTTAATAAAATTATTGCAGGCTTGCTACGCTCGCTTGTTATAAAAGTATTTGTCCACAATCTTTTTAATAATATTAATGCAGGCTCGCTACGCTTGCCTGTTTATACAGCATTTGTAGTAAACATTTTATTAAATAAAATCATTGCAGGCTCACTACGCTCGCTTTTGTAAAAGTATTTGTACATACAAATTTACAAAATTATATAATAAAATGAATGCAGGCTTGCTACGCTCGTCTGCTTATAAGGATTTATGTATAATTATTATTTAATAAAATTAATAAATGCTCGCAGTGCTCGCCTTTTTATACAGTATTTTTACACAATCTTCAACCTTTAAAATACCTTTAAATGATTTATAACATGTCATGCAGACTAAAACTTCTTTTAGTTTTCGTTATATTCGCCGCCATTTTGAAAATATTATGTTTGAAATTTAGATAGGTAGATATTCCTTCCTTAGAGTTCAAGAGCTTTAAATTGATGTATAACATGTCATACTGACTAAAAACTTTTTGTTAAGTCGTCTGCCATATTGGCCGCCATCTTGAAAATATTAACTGTGAAATTTTACTAGTTACATATTCTTTTTCTTCTCTTAAAGACCTTTAATACGATGTATAACACATTATGCTGGCTAAAACTTTTTTTTTTAGTCGTCCGCCATATTGGCCATCTTGAAAATATTAACTGCGAAATTTTATTACTTACATATTCTTTTTCTTCTTTCAAAGACCTTTAAAACGATGTATAACACATTATACTGACTAAAACTTTTGTTTTTAGCTGTCCGCCATATTGGCCGCCATCTTGGAAATGTTTAGTGTGGAATTTCCAAAAACTATACAGTTCTCACAAATGCTGAGATGCATCTATGTGCCGAATTTCGTTCAAATCGATCAATTTTTGCGCCAGTTATCGTTGGACAAACAAACAAACACACAAACTTTTCAAATCCCAAGTCTCTGAAATGAAGAACTCACTGCGCTCGTTCAACTAGTCTGGGAGTTTATAGTTTCTAAACTGTTTTGGAAACTCCTCATGGAAACTCTTTTTGTATGAAACCAAAACAGTTTTCTAAACGGTTTGGAAAACTTATGAAAACGTAGTAAAAGTATGAAACATTCATATGATTAGAGGACAATCGTTGTGGTTGCCAGAGTTCTATATGGTCTGTGTCAAAATCGACAAAGAACAAGAAATTTTCCAAGATAATTTTAATGGAATAATATAATTTAAATACTGAAATAGATTTTATGTTTAATATAAAAGTGAGACCTTGTCCCTACCGGACTAAAATCGACAACCAATTGAGTAATACACATTAAATTGATAATTATCTGATTTAATCTATTTTTAATTAAAGTTTTTAATTATATGTTTCAGTAATTTTCTAATATTAAATGGACGCTTCATAATTAATCATTTATAGTATAAAAGAGGAGATGCAAAGAATTTGTTAATTATAATAAGTAATTTTCTCCTTATAAAAAAATAAAAAAATAAATTTATTATCGGATTTAAAACGATACGTGATATCTGAAGAACAATTTGGTAAGAAACTGTTGTGTTGACAAAAACCTTTTAGATAAGTTATCAGTGTCTATATAAATAAAATTGGTAGATCCCGTGTCTGCGGCCCATTTAGCCCCTTTGCAGATTTTCTCCTGCGGGCCCCCCCTAAAGGCGCAAGACCCCCCCTTCTCCCTTCCTTGTGCTCTAGCGTGATAATGCCATAAATCTGTGAGGTTTTCAACTTCATACAACGCCATACAGCCTTCCTGTATACAATATACAAATGCGAGGCACCCAATAATTCATTCGCACCATTACAATCCCCGGGTCCTTTTAATATCAGGTATTCCGTTATTATTCAAATATAAATAACACGTTTAAAACATGTATATACATACATACATAATAACTATTTCCATGTATACGCAAGGAGAGACAACACGTAACCGCTGACTTCAAACTTTTTATTACAATCAAACTAATTACATATATATATGTAATATGTGTATATGTGTGTGTACATATATACATGTATATATGTATATGTGTCTATATATATATATATATATATATATATATATATATATATATATATATATATATATATATATATATATATATATATATATATATATATATTATATATATTATTTAATATATTATTTATATATTCAGGGACTTTCAGTTAGACACAGAAAAGCGAGTCTACATTGAATTTCCAGCAATGAATGTAGTTTTCAACATCAATTGCTTCCGAGCATATCAAAGGTAACGGAAGCTATGTGATCGTTCTGAAGAACGAAAACATTTTATGTCCCCGATCCGTTTTAGACATCAGGGGACATTTTTGGTTTCGTTTCTGTCTGTTTCGCTCATTTTTTGCGAACCAACATATCTTAAAAACTACACGTCCGTTTTTAATAAAATTTCTATAGTGGGTCATAATTAGCTTATTGTTGGTCCCATATAAGTTTCAACCTTCTTCACTCATTTGTTTCTTTTCCACATGCGCACAATCATACATTTATTTACACCCACAGCTTTAAATCTACTTATGTGATTTGATTGAAACTTTTATAGTTTATCGAAAGCAACCCGCAGATAGCCCTAGATTAATTCGAACCGTCTGCGCTCTTTAACTTTTGCTAAATTTATACTTTAATTAATGTACAAATCAAAACAATTTTGGCTGATTAAAAAACCGGGGGAAACAATTGAACAAATTAGACAATAATGGCTTGTTAAAGCTTAAAATCAATAAAGTACATAATAGGATGCGAGGAAGCTATGTGCCACACCAATTGACAGTCTATTTATCGATGTTTTCAAATTATTCTGTATACATTGAGTAATAACTCGTCGACTATAAAATATTATGATATGTGTATTACGGCATTTGAAAGGGGAGTGAATTGACTTTAAAATGCATTATTTGTTAGACAAAATTGGTTCTGTTACTAACATCAACTTTAATTTTTGTTTACTAACTAATTTTGTACTCACATTTACATTGCCATCGGTTTGTTTTTTTCAAACATACGTTTCTATAAGATTAATAATTCCTCCTTATTTCATTAAACTTAATATCGGCCGCCATTTTGGAATTATTTGGTGAGGAAAAGTTCAATACTTAAAAATATTAAAAAATAAAAACGTGCGGTATCGCGGGACACCCGGTAGGGACGAAGTTCCTTACGCTTTTCATTAAATATAAATTATAAAATCACACTGCTAAGTATACGATGATGGCGGAGTTAGAGAATAGACGAAATTTGTACTTGGCTGAGTTAGGGCAAAATTAAAAGAAAATCAATTTCTTTTATCATTGAAGCGAGCGTCTTGCAATAAATATGACTGTATTGAATATTGAGAAAAAAGTTAATCATGATGAGTTGATAGTTTGGTAGTAGAAGTTAGAGAATAGGACTGTTCCCTACCTACCCAGCCTACTCAATTTAAAATATTATAAAATATATCACTTTACTACTCAAAAACTTTTGCTTGTATCAGGTTGAAATTTTACATGCCTGTTTCAATTATTTTACTTTAGACAATGTGTTTGAAGTTTTAATAAAAACGTTGTTTTCTTTATTTTAAACCTTTTGGTCAGCTATAATAAATTTTACGACATTTAACACTTCACAGCGGGGTTGGTGTTGGTTTTTCTAATTAAATTTATTTAAAAAAGTTGTTTGTCTCATTAAATAGATGTAGTTAGAATTTTTTCCCCCACATATAATTCCAATTTTACATTTGAAGCTTACGTAAACGCGAGCGTTGCGTGCGACTCATGCTGGGCATTGGTAAAGTGAACATGTGTACCAAAATTCAACTAAATCGGTCAACTTTTACTGAAGTTATTGTCATCGGTCGATTTCGTGAAGGTCGTTTTTTTCGGATTCTCTCCCGGGCTTCAGACGCTGTAACGTGCCATAAGGAACTTCGTTCCAATAACGTTTTTCTTTAAAAACTATTAATTTTGAACAAATTTGCTTTTAAATTTGGTTGCATTAGTTTTTTCACTCATATTATATGAAAGAGTGCAGAGTGAAGGCTAGTTTTTAAATAATTACAATAAATTTCCTTTAAAAATGTAATATTTAAATGTACAACCTGCAAATTTAAAAAATTGATAAAAAGGAATAAGTCTGTTAGACTTGATAAATGTGAATAATTTATAATAAAGTTAAAAGATTCATTCACACTTTGATGTTAGCACGGTGGGGTGGGGGGAGTTAATGAATACTTTGTCGGGACTGTGAGACATTATTATAGCAAGTATTCCATTCGATAGAGTAATACGTAGGATAGCTATAAGAAAGTGTAGAAGGATTTTCTAAACTTTTTTGACAGGAGAGCAGTTTGTAAGGGTTCTACGCTGTGATTGAGCTCGTGGTTCGATATATAAGGAGAAGGAAAGTAAGATATTCTATCTAATTTAATTTGGTGCTAGGAGACTGAGACTTGTCTCAAGGGAAAATAAAGTCGCAAGCTAGCGAGGGGACTTGGAGTGGCTCAGTTTAATACTTCACTGTAATCAGAACTTGGGGATAGGGCCCGGAAGGCAAGTCAAATTAATTTTCTGAGGTTAGTTAGCCCTTTAGCCTTCAGCCAGACGAATTTATCCTTCAGACCACGCTCTCTAAGATCCTTTAAAATTTCTTCGGCAGGTTCATACGCGACATCATCGATCCTTTCATATCGACCGTAATACTCGATTTTGCTAGGGTATGATTTAGTTTTAGAGTTCAAGGTAGTAAGAAATATGAAAAGAGGTTAAAGCAAGTTAAGATACATTTAACAAGTTAAGAGTATTTATTAGGGTCCTTAGGCAAAACCAAGGACCCTTATATTTTCCTGCGTGTGTCTGTCTGCCCGTACGTCTGTCGCCTGCTCTCACGGCTACATATTTCGTCCGATCAGATTGAAATTTGGCATATATGAGTATAGTGCCTACCCACACATTATAAAAATATAGTGACTTCAAATTTTTTTTCTCAAAAAACTTAATGGTTAAAACATATATTTTTTTTGGAAACCGTGTGGGGTATCATATAAAAGGGTACGATGAGCTGATTACAAAAATATATAATTTTTGGTTATAAGCTTTGACAAGACGAGCGTAAGCGAGTTTGAAGTGGGTGTGAAAAGTGCTTCCCCCTTCTATCTCGCTTATGTTATGTGTTTTGAGAATATTCAGACCCATGGATAGTTCAAAGTAGGCTTTTTAGCCTTTTAAAAAGCACCATCAATAGGGTACTACTTAAACAATACAGTGTTGCCTACGGACGCTCGCTGTGTGCTGACCAGCACACACTTGACCTGTTTTCTTGAATACTTTTTAATGGAGTATATCCTAACCTAATTACTATTAGACTTAACTACATAGTAGAATATATTAAAATTACAAATGAGTTATTATCATAAGAGTATTAATCAAGTTTTAGTCTCACATAAATATACTATCGGATGTGTCAAAACTAGTGTCGGAAAATGAAGAGTGTGATTCCTTGGCTAATTTTAAGAAAAAAGTTTCTATTAACGTGGGCCTGCAAACGCACGAGATTCAGGAAGTCAAAAAACAATATTTTAACAAGGATATGTTATAGCTCTTGATCACAGAACAGATTCCACTCAAAAAAAAAAATAAATAAATAAAAAAATACATGACAAATGTGACGCTTTAAAATATCGTGCCAGGAAGTTAATATTTAACAGGAGGTCGTTAGGTTTTCATTTATAGTACAATATTTTGACGATAGGCCGGCTGAAGTTTCAATAAACCAAAATGTGACGCTTTTAAATATCGTTTCAGGAAGTTGAATATCGTAGGAGGTAGATTGGTTTTCACTTGTACTCATCAGAAAAGGGTACGATGAGCTGATTACAAAAATATATAATTTTTGGTTATAAGCTTTGATAGAAGTTCTAAATTTTATATACAGTTATATCATAGCTCCTAGTGAACCAAATGGTAATCAAAATGGATTAATATTTCATAATTTCACACCTTTCTCTGATCTATCTACTACTTAAATCAAATAGACAAATGTATTCTGAGTTTCTCCACTATATGGAAAAACATTAAAATGTCGATATGTGGATTCAATACGCCCAAAAACATTTTGCCGCATTTCCGCCGGACGGCGGAAGCACGGGGTACGGGGTACAAAATCACAAAAAGTATACATCCTTGATGATGCATGTCGTTGGGAAGCTCTTTAAGAGTACAGTAATTTTTTATATTTACACTTTTGTCATATCTTCATTTGAGAGGGGGGTAAATATGGAAAATCACATTGACCCTACTGAGTGGGGGTGGAACAAAACTGCCCGAGGACTGGAACCTGTGACAACGGAGCTTGATCACTGATCACGCTCCGGAAAGACTCATGAAACTGATTGCCTGCGGCTGTAAAATAAATAATCGTGGTGCAGCTTGCGGGTGCAGGAAGGCGGGTCTCCCATGCTCAGTTGCTTGCAAACACTGCGGCGGAGAAAATTGCAGCAACGTACCTCTCGCAGATGCTGAAGAAGATTTCCTTGAGGATACTGACTTTGACTTGCCCTCCCAAGTCGAACTTCTGCCTTCTTTCCAATTTACCCCCCTCAAAAATGAAAATATGACAAAAGTGTATATCTCTTGTTAATAACTCTTGTGTACAAGTACTCTTGTCTTAAAGAGCTTTCCAATGACAAGCATCACAAAGGGTATATACATTTTCGACTTTTGTACCCCGTACCCCGTACATTCGCCGTCTGGATGTTCCCCAAAAGTTGGAGTTAGGCTTTTTTCATGTGCCCCAAGCGATTCACAAAAAAAAAAAAATGTAGTCTCGAATTTTTGCTGCACAAATTTACTGTTCATTTATAATTTTTTTCTTGTTTTTACATATTACCCCCCTGTTAAAGGAAGATATGACAAAAGTGTATATAACAAAAATTACTGTACTCTTAAAGAGCTTTCCTTCGGCATGCATCATGAAGGGTATATACTTTTTTTTAACTTGTGTACCCCGTGCTTCTGCCGTCCGTATGTTTTCGAAAAGTTGGAGTTAAGCTTTTCTCATGTGCTCCAAGCGAGTCAGGGGAAAAAAATATAGTCTCGAATCTTTGCGGCACAATTTACAGATTTACTGTTTATTTATATTTTTCCCCTCTGTTTTTCCTTTTTACCCCCCTCAAAAATGAAAATATGACAAGAGTGTATACAACAAAAATTACTGTACTCTTAAAGAGCTCTTCAACGACATGCATCATGAAGGGTATATACTTTTTGTGGGTTTTTGTACCCGTCCGGATGTTCCGGAAAAGTTGGAGTTAAGCTTTTCTCATGAGTCCCAAACGATCCCCGCAAAAAAATCATCCTCGATTTTTTTCCGGAGACAGCCTTTTATCACGACAGATTGACTGTACTAATATAGATATAATGATCGGAATACAAAAATAAACAATGACAACATAGTATAAAGTATAAGTTGTTATAAGTTATGATTAATTTAGTTAAAAATGCTCTTAAGTTTCTGAAGCACACTTCTCAATACTAATAAACTTAAAATTAGCAGCGTCGGCAACACATCCTGCCGATTACATAATATCTTTATTCGACTTACATTAATTGGTGAAAGATTTTAAACTAGATCTGAAAACTCAACATGGAGACAAATTTAGAGTCTAAGACAAACTTAGACATGCCTTCGTACCCATATTGTATAGTGCATGTTTCAATTAAAACTCTGCCTTAAAAAAAATATTCTACCAATTAGTGTGGCATAAAGTTTTCCTACCTGAGGCCAAGGAGGAATAAAACGACCGTTTCCTCAACCGAACCTCCAGTTCACACCTGTCTTAAACCTAGGACACCATGAACACCCCTGAGGATGCTTCTAGCAGTAGGAGCGAAACGTCGGGACATAAACCCTTCGAGACGCGGTCACCGCCGGAAGACCTAGAACTTCATTAAAAATGTATGATTGTGCGCATGTGGAAGAGAAACAAATAGGCGCAGAAGGTTGAAACTTATATGGAACCAACAATGGGCTAATTATAAGCTACTATTCAAATTTGATTAAATATAACGAGTAGTTTTTAAGATATGTTGGATGACAAAAAATGAGGTACGGACCAAAGACAGGCATGGAACCAAAATTGTCTAAAAAGGATTTCTGTCTTGAAATTTTGTAATCGGTGACATAAAAAAATACATTCTTCAGAACGATTATATAGCTTTCATTACCTTCGGTGAGCTCGGAAGCAATTTAATTTTGACTGAAAGATTTAAAATGAATTTGGCATCGGAAAGGGAAGAATATCGATTGAAACAAAAGTTTCCATAGGTGTTTGGAAGACTCGCCATTGGGAACTGGTAATGTTAATACTGTGTATAAAAGAGGTAAGGGTGAACTCGGTTCCGTAGTTATCTAGGTAAGAATATGGGCGTACTAGAGACGGGATGGTGGCTCTCAGCCCAGAGAAGAGGAGAGAATATTTAAATTGTTGAAGTGGCTCCAGGAGAGGGCTTTGTAGGCCTTAGAAGCCTTAGGGGGGGGGGGGGGGGGAAGCTCATTATAAATTGAAGGCTCGTTAGAAAGTTGCTCGAGGGAGGGGTAAGATAGCGCCCCCCCTTAAGGCTTAGTGAAGGAGAGAGGGGCATGTTGAAGGAGCAAGGTGGGGCATAGGGGAAATGCCCCCTTCAACAAATTCATACCTGAACACCGAGAGCAACCTAAGGCACCAACTTACCTAGAAATAATTCATCCCCCCCCCCTTACCGTAGAATGCAGCGTGCTGGGACCTACATTCACCTCCCTAGTTAAAATATTCACAAGAATACTCCCAGGCGCCCGCACACCTTTATATTGATGAATCCCCCCCCCCCTTCCCAATTATATTTAACTGCGAATATACATATAAATAAATTACTTTTTTTTAAAAAAAATATATTTTTTTACACTTAATTTTTCACGTCTTCTTTTCACTTTATTAATATTTTCTTACTATTGAAACATTAAGAAAGAAACAAAAATCGACAACATTAAGCAGAAGATATAATTGAGAAGAGAAAAAGTATTCGTACATATATATATATATATATATATATATATATATATATATATATATATATATATATATATATATATTATATATATATAATATATATATAAATATATATATATATAAATATATATATATATATATATATATATATTTGTCTGTCTATGTAAGTATGTATATTATATTATATACAAAGGCTAAAAAGCTGTATTCATTGAAATTATAAATTCATAAATGAAACATTTAAAACTTTACATCTTGAAAATAAAGTAGAGCATTTATATTTAAATAAAAAAAAACATGTTTAAAAGGGAAATAAACGTAACATTTTTTAGTAGAGTTGTAATGATACAAAAACCCCACGTTATTCACACAATTAAGACTTTCATCGTAACATTTTATATTCAGAAATTTCTCGTTTGGGTTTAAAATAGAAAAATAAAAAGAGTCTCTATTTAGTTTTGACATTTTATATTAGGAGATTTTTAAAATTGAAATATTAATTTAAGATAAAGAGTAATACAATTTTTCTAGAAATATTAATTTTTCTTTAGATTTACATACTTATAATCCCTTACATTATTTTGTCCCAAAAAAGTTTTTTAATAAATATGTGTGAGACTCTTACGCATTAAAAGTGAAACTTAAGTTCTATAAACAGTTGATTTTATGCATTGCTCTCTTTGCAGTTGTTGACGATTTTGTTATTTCAAGATTATGAAATGGTTATGTGGAATTTAATTGAAGAAATAAAATATTTTCATATCACTTAGCGAATAATGAAGAAATTACATGAAAACAACCTTTAATATACGTTATATTATTATAATGTATATAATATTACGCTTATATACCAATTCTGTATATTGAAAAATCGTAGATCTCCGTGGTGCTATGGTTAGCACTTATGGATGCTGAATCAGAGATCGGTGGGTCGAGACTAGTCAAAGTGAAAGATTATTTAGATGTAAATCAACTGCCGACTTAAGCCGGCCCACAAACTTCGTTTTATTCAAGCAAAGTTACTCTACCACGCCTAAAGAAGTCCCACTTCAATAATAAACTTGGGAAATAAAAAATTGCAACAATACAGTTGAAACAAAATTCGCTCACTTCGGGTGCAATCGGAATCACTAACCACCGGACAACTGGTTGATTGTGGTTAGTGGCATGGCGCCTTGAAATAATCTTGTTTTCGAATGGGACCTGTTGAAGACAGCAAAAGAAAAGTTTATAAACAAAGAGAGGTTATAAATTGGTTGTAGTTTGGAGTGAGACGAGAGGCTATTGCGATTTCTCAAATGTTTATACTATTGCAGCGGCACCCCCTGTAGGCTGAATCTGTATATAGCCATCATCCCTTTCCTTTTTCCGTCAACTGAAAACTCCGATTACACATATTAATGCAATTTTCAGCCGCAGCTTCCTCCTGAAACATTGCCCCTACTACCGGCTAGTTGACATCGATAAAGGGGTTCTCTTTTCGTTTTTTACCCACCTATATTGATATCCAATCACATGTGATATTATTATGTTGAACAGCAGGATAGGTAATGAGTAATGAAATTTCTAAATAACTAACTAAAGTAAATAAATATTAGGAAAAAGGGACATTTAGTCATGTACTGTAGGAGAAAGGAATATCACACTTTTCATGTTTCACTTTTGACATAAGTCACAAAATTACCCGCCAAATTCATCTCAATTTTAATAAAAAAAAAAAAAATCGGTCGTTTTTTTAAAACCACTTTTTAGGACTCAGGGGACCTCAAAATGTGTAAATCCATCAAAATCTCAAAATCGAATTTTCGTGCCATCACAATACTTTCTTTTTATATGAGAAAGTAAAAAGGTGAATAACAAAGTAAGAGTGGCGATAAAGATACATGTTTCAAAAAACTAAATGTTAAAAACAAGTTTAAAAGAATAGCAGAGAACCGACGCAACAAGAGACAAAACACTTTTAAACTTTAATTTTCGTCATAGACTTTTTATTTAAAGTTAATTTTGCGGTTAACCAACCGGACTATTTTGGATTTGGTAGCGGTCGCAATCGCTAAATCAACCTACGGTTTACGACCGAGGTCGGTTGTTTAGGTTGGTCTATCTTGTCACCGGTTATTTGTCGGTCAATCTGGTTAGTGATTCCGAACGTAACCTTTAAGGCCCGGCCACACAAAACTACGCGACGCGAGCTAGCTATGTCTAAAAATTTCCGTTCTGTTATAATGAATGGAGGTGACCTCACTGAACGATATCCTAAGCTGGCTAGCTGCGCTACGTCAGCTAGCTACGCTACGTCGGCGACGCATCTTAGCTATGTTTTGGCAATTCCATTTTTAACGGATTTCTCGGCAATGTCCAACAGTGACGGACTTGCGCAGACTGCTACTACCTCCTGCAACTCTACCAAAAACAACGAAACATAAAGTTTACTTACCTCAAAAACACAGCAAGGCGTTCTTCAGGTGATATAGTCGCTCTATACTTCAATCTATTTGTTTCTATATCAGTTTGAAGAAGATGGAGAAGAAATGTAAAGTCACTTGATGTCATTCTAAAGTATTCTTTGAACTTCTCTTCATCTTGTTTAAGATCCTCTATTAAGTGATGGAATTCCACAAATTGGTTTCTTTTACCGTTCAATGCGGGCACCACTTTCTTTTCTTTTTCTGCTCACATAAAGTAAATAAAAGCAATAGCTCTTTATCAGAGCTACTGTGGTCCTTCCTACTTAACTTGAAGAACGAGATTAAAAAACATCGCTTTCTGAGTGGCCACCCTACCTAAATATAGCTAGCGTAGCTCTCAAAACTCGCAGACATAGCATAGCTAGCTTGCGTCGCGTAGCTTTCTGTGGTATATTAGTGTCTTGGACACATTTCACAATCAAACTGTGAAGAAAGTTTGAACCTGGTTTACACCTCTGGCCTCTGATCTTATCAATAGTTTTGTCAAGTAATAAAATTTTTAATAACCGTGCATTAAAAGAAAATCAATATTGCCAAACTAATCGATCTTATTCGTGTGACTAGATTTTTTCTTATTCATTAAACGCGTTTTTATTGATTTAACTAAAATTTTGTTTTTTAAATTTGATTTAATATGGTTTAGTTAGAAGTTTAAATTTTTATTTATGAAGAAAATAGCAACAACCTTTGCTAGAGTGTAATGTTTGTTTGTTAATGAAACTATAAATGTAAATATATACACATATAATATATGTATATGGATGGAATCAGGTGAGAGCATGGAGTCAGATGTTTTAGGGCTTTGAAACGTACGAGGAGTAAGGATAATGGGTTCGGCTTAGTGGTGAAGTAAATTTAGTGTAGGTGTAGGTTCGGATTAGGAGTGTTAGATGGCAGCTAATTGGTAAGGCTCAGCTGAGAGTGTTGGAGTAAGCCAGATGGTCCAACCTCTCTCGGACTCTCTCCACGAAAATTACTGGAGAGGCCCATCCCGTTCTCTCTAGTAGACTTTTCTCTTGAAATCCGAAACCGAAGAATGAAGTTCTACCCAAGTACCGGCCTTAGGCCCTCATAAATATGAGTTTATCTGGCTGCGGAGGGAGGTTTTTACCTCTGTGTCCTAAAGCAAAGTTTCCCTATTTTCGTGTCCTTCCTCTTCCCGCTTCGCTAATTTCCACCCCAGACTCTCCGTGTTTATAAACCAAGAGAAACGATCCCGCTACCCTTTTCCTAAAACCTAAAACTGAATTTAGGTTTCATTAAATCTCGACAAACACCTCTGATTTTCATTAATGCATTAAACTTTTGAATATGAAGTTTTTAGCCGTGGGATAATAAATAATTAATGTGAACTGACCCAGATTAGATGAGCTGTAGATTCTTTAACTGGTTTTATTGAGAAGTCCGAATGGTTTCCTTTAAAATGCTCTAAATATAGTTGTTCAAAATTATGATACTTTAGAGCTATCTTCATTAGATTAAGTAATAAATAGTTAAATCTCTCATTGAGTAAGCTTAAAAATTACAAATAAAGAATCTAGTGTTTGTATCTAAATTTATATGTTCTCTAACCTAAATTGTGCGTGATTGTTGTGGTGATTGCTATAGTAGATGGATCTTAAACTGCGAAATTATAAAACATTAATCCATTTTTATTACCTTTTGATCCGTTAGGAGTTCTGATATCATTTTATACAAAATTTAGAACTTCTATCGGTGGAATATGCGGTACTACAATGAGAATTCAAGTGAAAACCAATCTACCTCCTATTCTTTATTCTAACTTCGTGGCACGATATTGAAGAGAGTCACATTTTTCGTGTTGTTTATTGAAACTTCAACCCGCCTATCGTCATAAGACTGTACTATAAATGAAAACCTTACGACCTTCTGTGAAATCCTAACTTCCTGGCACGCTATTTTTAAGTTAAGTGTCACATTTTTTCAAGTCTTTTTTGCGTGACGGACATTTCTTCTTTACCCCAGAGCAATGGGCGCCAGATTAGAGTTGTTTTTAAGATAATTGATAAGGTGGCTTCAAAACAATGTTGAACGACAGATAAGTACAATCCCAAAAATGGTCTGAAACGAATTGCTTCCGAGCTTGCCGAAGGTAACGGAAGCTACGTGATCGATCTGAGGGACGAAAAATTTTTAGATCTCCGATTTCAAAAATTCCAAGACAGAACTCCGTTTCAGACATCAGGGAACATTTTTGGTTCCGTGGCTGTCTGTCGGTCTTTCTGTAACTCTATTTTTGCGAACCAAAATATCTTAAAAACTACACATCTGATTTTAATGAAATTTGGATGGTAGATCATGATTAGCCCATTGTTGGTCCCATATCAGTTTCAACCTTCTGCGCTAATTTGTTTCTTTTCCACATGCGCACAAACATAAATTTATTTACACCTATATAGCTTCAAAAGTATACTTATCTAGTTTGTATGAAACGTTTATAGTTTATCAAAAGTAACCCACAGATTGCCCCAAATTAATTTGAACCGTCTACGCTCTTTAACTTTTCCTAAATTGATACTTTAATTAATGTAAAAAATCAAAACAATTTTGACAGATTAAAAAAACGAGGGAAACAAACAAATTAGACAATAATGGCTTGTAAAAGCATAAAATCAATAAAGCACATGATAAGATGCGAGGAAGCTATGTGCCACACCAATTGGGAGTCTATTTTTTTAAAAAAATTGTTCTTTAGAATTATCATAATGCTTCCGTTATAGCAATAAAAATGTATAGTTATTGTTTTGTGAAATGTTTATTACTTAATGATGTCAATTCTTCGACAGTTACAATATTTATATTCATAATCTTACCCAATTACTATAATGTATAATTGTGTGCTGAAAGTGTGTTTTATGAATTCCATAAAAAAAGGTGCACAGTATTGTTTTTGTCTTATTTGTGACTAGCCTTCACCCTGCACTCCGCGCAGGGCTCATGCTAGGTATTAGTGGCTTTGTTTTCTATAATCATGTAGGCCTAGCTACTAAATGAAATGCCAAAATAGTTTTGTTTCCAAATAGAATCAGGACTATATTATACCAAATTCAATTCCATTATTAAGAATATAATACTCTCCAAATCGTAGTTTGGAGTCTATTTACATACATGCGATAACAGCCAATCGAAACTGAGTAATATAGTAATATATAACAATGCTAAAAAAGATATGATAAATGATCACATAAACATAGTCAAAACCATTTAGACTGGCAAGCCATTGAACAGTCATCAATCTGGTGCATTAATTTAATTACAAGTCTCTACTTACAATACGACAGATGCACCAGTAAATATTTAATTAATTATTAATAACTTTATTTGTTAATACCTCTAGCTCTAGGACAAATTATTAAAATAATATATAATAAATTTAAAGAGCATTAATTCAAAGTTTAAGCACCCCAATCAGAAATTAAATCTGTCAACAATTGCGGACGCCATAAGAGCGTCGAGTCAATAATTTAAAAAAATCAAATTTAGCTCTACTTAAGGTAGAACCGATGTAGGTACGGCAAAAAGTTATAGGACCAAAGTTGGATCTTTTAAAATCACTTACCGCTGGTGCAATCTGCTTTTCGATACGACTTATCGTTTAGCCGCAATAAATCTTTATTATCACACGACACGACTCTAGCGATAGACGCTCAAACGATAGTCGCCCAGCGATTATCGCTGAGGACTCCTATTCTAAGTTTGCACGTAACCATTTTCCTAGCTGAGCGACTCTTAACATGCAAACTCAGAAGAGTGATAGTCGCCCAGCGATTATCGCTGAGGACTCCTATTCTAAGTTTGCACGTAACCATTTTCCTAGCTGAGCGACTCTTAACATGCAAACTCAGAAGAGCGATAGTCGCCCAGCGATTATCGCTGAGGACTCCTATTATAAGTTTGCACGTAACCATTTTCCTAGCTGAGCGACTCTTAACATGCAAACTCAGAAGAGCGATAGTCGCCCAGCGATTATCGCTGAGGACTCCTATTCTAAGTTTGCACGTAACCATTTTCCTAGCTGAGCGACTCTTAACATGCAAACTCAGAAGAGCGATAGTCGCCCAGCGTTTATCGCTGAGGACTCCTATTATAAGTTTGCACGTAACCATTTTCCTAGCTGAGTGACTCTTAACATGCAAACTCAGAAGAGCGATAGTCGCCCGGCGACTATCGCTAGAGTGTCTAGGAAAATAAAGCTTTGCCTTCAAGAAACTTTAAAGTTGCGACCACCCTCTTTAATTTTTTAAGAGGGGTAAAAATATATTTTTTTTTAACTTTTCGGATCTATTCAGTCGGGCTGAGCCAATTTTCGACCAAGCTCAAAAACAGTGAGTCTCTACGTGGTCTAGAAGTACCCAAACATTTTGATGAGCGAGTCAGTGGGTTAATAATATATGCTTAGTCAACCTAATTTGTTTAGGTTATTTTCTTGATACTTTTTTTTTTTTATGAAATTGTTAATAATGATGATGAAACCAAGCCTACAACATTCGCAACATGGTTGCGTTAAAATTTAGTTTAGCCAGTTTTGCGCCTGTAAATTTGGACTGGTGTTGACAGACACACATACACGAAAAAAAATTAAGGCCGGATTCGGTTTTTGGAATAGAAAAAAGTATTCAATCTTCTTGTATTATTTTGAACCCTTTTTTCCCAATTTAGAAATATGTTAAAATAATTAGGAAAATTTTTGTTAATTTGTAGCCTGAAGAGGCCCAAGGTGAGGGCGAAATATAGCTAGAGAAGAAAAAAAGAAGTGAATATGTGTTAATTTTTTAAACCTAAAAGAATACACATTTTAAAAAAACCCTATAGACCCAAAAAACATATAACCATTATAGTGTTTTTATTCAGCGTTCAAAATTGAGAAAAAAGTATAATTTTATATATATAGATTAAGGCCTGGCACACATTGAGACGCTGACGACACAGGGTAGAGCAGCAGAAAAATATGAATTGATACGCCAGATGAGGAAGCGTCGGGTAGGCCACGAGTGGCGTAGTACTTTCCTGCCCTGCCCTGCATCTCAATTCGTACGCTTTCATATATTTTTGCGGTTGAAATAAAAGTCTGCTGCCCAGCTCTGTTTCGTCTGCGTCTTAACATTTCCCCAGGTTAATTCTACTCAATCGATATAGTCCCTCGTGCTGAATTTCATTTGTAAAATAATTTCTTTTTGCGGTGTAATAAAAGTTTACAATGAGTGAATAAAGTAAATTAAATTAATAGAATAATTGATAAAATGTATTATAAGTTAGTTTTCACTTGTTACTTTTCGTGAGGGTACTAAAACATACTTGATCCTTTCGACGTGTTAGAGGGAAATATTAGAAAGTTTCGGTTAATACGAAAACTCATAACTCTTGAGGCTTTAGAGCTAGTGGTTAAAGTGACCGGGGGGGGGGGGGGGGCGCTGGGTACTTGCGCTGGGGCAGGGACATTAAGGGATTTATTGCAGGACGTCATGGCTGGGAAATCTAGCTGGGGCTTCAACCCAGGTGACAACTATACAGCATTTCTCTAACCCTTAGGGACATTTCAGACTGACATTTCATCCTCCCCCAGCAACCCACTTTCTTACTCTAAACACATACCAGTATTACTTTCCTAAATTACTTTTTCAAACCCGCCCTTTTTTCCCCCTTTGATGAAATCCTGTGAAAAGGATCTGACGTCTCTCTGAAGAATCAATCAAAACATTTCCTCTCTCTCTCGTTAGTCTTATTTAATATCTATTTAGAAAACTAACTGATATAATTACGTTTAAACATAATTAACATTTAAAGATAAAAATATCCCTTATATAACAACTAAACGTTATCATTACTAACAAATAGTGTAATGAAAAGTGAAAAAGTGAAGAAAAAGGAGGAATCTATTTCTTGCACTTCCTTTTGTTTAAAAGCACTAATTTTATTATTTAACTAAATGCATTTTAGTTCAGTCAAATTGGACAAATCAAAAGAAAAAAACCCGGGAATTGTGAAAATTGACTCAGTTGTTTCTCTTTATCCTAGTTTGAAGAAAATCAAAATTCCTGGTGGGAGGGAGGTGAGCGTTTTTCGCTCATATCTTCGAAACTATTACTCTTAGCCGTAAATTATTGAAATAGCGTAGTGAGTTCTTCATTTCAGAGACTTGAAACGTGCTTTGAAAAGTTTCTGTGTTTGTTTGCTTGTCTAGCGATAACTGGCGTAAAAATTTATGAATTTGAATCTCATAATTTGTGACAACTGTATAGTTTTTGAAAATTCCCCATTTTATATTTTCATGATAGCGGCCAATTTGGTGGACGACTAAAAAAGAAGTCAGCATGACGTGTTATATAAATATGCATACGTGTTATGTATATCGTTATAAAGATCTTTAAGAATAACAAACGAATGCGTATCTATTAAAATATTTAGGTTAATATTTTGAAGATTTTGGTCTAATAAGATGATCGATTAATTTGTAGCACACCTGCAAATGTAGCAGTAGGGTTAGCAGTGCACGCTGGTTCCGAATCCAGTTCAGACTCAGAAAACAAGCGCGAGAATTAAACAGTGTAGTTAAAGCAGGGTGGTCATAGTGGAAGCAGGCAACTGGTTGGACACGCAGAGTTCGGAGTCAGAGACTTTACCGGAATGTTTAGATCATTCTTGTTTCAGATTCTGACTGCTATCAACGCATAATACAGCTTCAGTAATACCAGCCATCTAAGTACCATTAGCACTCCAGGGTTAATAGCGCCGACTTGTCTTAACTTAGTACGCATGTTTCTCAATAGCTGAGATATGTGGGGTCAAAATGTTTTTAAATAGTTAATAAAACATATTTCTTTTGTTTTCAAACAGCTCTGGGTCACACTAGATTCAAAATTCAACAAGATAATACATAATTTTATAGAAAATTGCTTGATCTTTCTAAGGATTGTTCATACATTGTTCCAAAAACATTAAGTTATTATAAATGTTTAAGGTATTGGACGATTGAATTTAACGCAGTTTTTTTTTGCTTATAGCTCCTACATAGTTGAGCATTGGACCAAAGCTTATATGAAGTTTTTTTTCTCCAAATTACCTGTAGCAACACCACTTTCAATATGTTCACACACACACACACACACACACACATATATATATATATGTGTGTGTGTGTGAGTGAACATATTGAAAGTATATGTTATATATATATATATATATATATATATATATATATATATATATATATATATATATATATATATATATATATAGATAGATAGATAATCGTTTATTTATTACAAGCAAATACAAAAGAACCATTTTTTTTTTAAACAAACGTGAGCCTTGGTCATGGACCGTCAGGCGAGATTCCGGCGGTAAATACATAATAAATACATTCTACATAAATCAATAGTAATGCAACCAATAAATAATAATATTAACAAAAAATAGATACTCCAATGTACAGGCAAAAAAAGATTAAATAAAAGACACAAAAGCTAAATTGATTGATTATCGGAATAATTAATTATTATTATTTCTATGTAAACTATGACTATTATATTATTTAGTTATTTATTCATTTAATATCATTTGATCATTCATAATCCTATTTAGAGATTTATATTGACTACAGCTTTAAAACAAACAAAAGTAAAATATTAATAACACATCCACAAATAAATTACTAAATTATTAAAACTAGCAGATAATTACAAAAATTGTTTAAACACGATACGTAACCATAATAAAAACACAAATTACAACTATGATGATAAAACTTGAGTGCTATAATTCTATCATATTAGCAATAACAATAACAAATAACAAAATATACAGGTTTTTGGCATTACGAGGTAGATTTACTAAAACAAGTAAAAAAACAATTAATAACATATTAACAAATAAATTAGATAGATTATGAAACAAAAAACAATAAATAAGTAAAACAAGCAAATTATTATAAAAATTATTTATACACGATACCTAACCATAACAGTAACACAAATCACAGCAATGATGTTAAAACATGAGTGCAATAATTATATATATATATATATATATATATATATATATATATATATATATATATATATATATATATATATATATATATATATATATATACATTATGATTTATTAATATGCATTGCTTAGTTAGTAAAAAAAAAGACAGTAGTTAGTAGAATGGGTCTATGTTTAAGCTTTGAGTGAACCACCTCTATTATAGAACTGTAACACAACAAAACATGTTATTTTCTACCTTTAACACTAATAACATACAAAATCGTCTCAAATAGGTCACTCTTTTAATTTAGCTTATTGTTTTCCAGTACTTTTTCATTATGGTTCATGTCGCCTTTTCATTTGGTAACGTGGTTTTCGTTTTTTTTTTTTTACAACAAAGAAATATTAATGATAAGGGAATTATATATTTTTTTGAATAAGATGAATAATGCCTGCGGTTAGTTGTTAAATAATTCTACCAATTAACTTATATATGCTTTGTTATTATTTTATATCAACTTAAAACATGCAACCGTAATAAACTCGGAAATAACAGCATGACAACATATCTTATATCTAGAAATATATGTATAACATGTGTGTGTAAGAGTTAATGTATTTGTTAAAAATGGAACTTGGATAAAAATTAATAGCTTTTTTTTTTTGTTATCAGGCTTTAAAAAAAGACTCACATCAGCTAAATCTTGTTTTGAATTATTTAAAAATAAAAATTTCTTAAAGGAAATTAAAGGTGGAAAAATTTTTTTTTTGAAAGGTCAGGGACAATTTTACGAAAATAAATAACGCTTGATAAAACAAAAAGAAAATACTAATAACTTTATTTTTAAATTTAATTAAATTAATTGAAATTTTTAATTTCTTTTGTATATTTATTATTATTAAAGGGGGAAAAAGTTGGAACAATAAGATTATTATTTTGCTGTAGAGAGATTTAGAATATACTTCTTGGAATCGTC
This sequence comes from Gerris lacustris, assembly GCA_951217055.1. Lineage (NCBI taxonomy): Eukaryota > Metazoa > Arthropoda > Insecta > Hemiptera > Gerridae > Gerris > Gerris lacustris. The sequence goes on along the minus strand of OX578279.1, from coordinate 66,450,724 downwards.
CCCTTTTACTCTGGCAAAAGTGATAACTTTGCATAAAAGCAAAAAAATCGCAAATAAACAATGTTATATTATTTGTATTATATATATATACGTTTCTAGGGGTTTTTCTTATAGTTTTTTTTTATAATATAAGATAAAAGGAAAAGAAGTTTTAAAAAAAATCAAATTAATTTTATTAGTTTAAGTGGAAAAATGTAATAAAATAAAGTTTAATATGATAAAAATGTATATTATTTTTTCATTGTTACTCTTTATGTTTTGTTTCTGATGCTATATAATGCAAAAAATATTTGTAAGATACAGCTAAAGAAACCTTAATTGAGCTGTGCGAAGCGAAGTTCTTATACTACACTTTGCATTTGGTTGGACACATACTCCTTCTGAACGGCTGAAACAATCCGCACAAAATTCGGCACGGTCATTCTTACCAACCACAAGAAGGTATAAATCTGAAATGGTCCAAATTTGGTACACAGGGGTACGGGGTACAAAAGTCAAAATAGTATAAACCCTTCAAGATGCATGTCGTTGGAAAGCTCTTTAAGAGTACAGTAATTGTTGTTATGTACACTTATGTCATATTTTCATAGAGGGGGAAAAACACGTTTTTATGCTATTTTTGACCCTAAATTGTCACAATTTGACCCCTAAAGGAACTCCAAAAATTCTGGCCAACAAACTCACTTCTTCTAACTTTCATTTGATATTATTGACATTTTAAAATTTATTTGGATTTTTCAAGTGCATCCTAGAGTGAGATACCGTCTGGAGCGACACACACACACACACACACACACACACACACACACACACACATATATATATATATATATATATATATATATATATATATATATATATATATATATATATATATATATATATATATATATATATATATATATATATATATATATATATATATATATATATATATATATATATATATATATATATATATATATATATATATATATATATATATATATATATATATATATATATATATATATATATATATATATATATATATATATATATATATATATATATATATATATATATATATATATATATATATATATATATATATATATATATATATATATATATATATATATATATATATATATATATATATATATATATATATATATATATATATATATATATATATATATATATATATATATATATATATATATATATATATATATATATATATATATATATATATATATATATATATATATATATATATATATATATATATATATATATATATATATATATATATATATATATATATATATATATATATATATACACACACACACACACACATACATATATAAAAAAACTATTACATTTCTGGAATCGATTAAGAATGGTCTAAAACGGATTTCCATGGAGAAAATTTTCAAAAATTCGCATTACAAACTTTTGAAGCCATTGCAATAGCTTGATTTTCTTCGAAAATTCGCTAAAAAGATTAAACAAAGTAGACAATAATGGTTTGTAAAAGCATAACATAATTGCGAACGTGAGGAAGCTATATGTGCCACAATAATTGGTAGAATATTTTTTTAAACTAACGAATGTAAGCAATAAACATGAACTAGGACCTTCGTGTTTTAAAGATTAATGCAGTGCATACACGAACACATCTATTTATTTGCATTCACGTACATTTAATCTTTTTTTTAACCTGATTTTTATTTGATGCATAATAAACTCTTTGTATTGCTAAATACTGTATCTTCATTGGTGTAGACCCTTTTGCATTATTATTTGTTATAAATGGAACTCTCATTAAAAATGGACAAACTTAAGCCCCTAATAGACTGTTATAATTCAACAAGGTTCTACATTACTTGAATTTTATCAATTAGCTTAGATTTCAAGGCTCTCTTGTAAGCGATACTTATGCATTATTCGATATTTCTACGTTTTTCATTTTTTTTATTTCTAAGTGAAACAGTTCGCGAAGGGCAACCAGAAGGTGAGTGTAGAGTGAAGTTTTAAGTAGTGTAATAAGATTTAGTTTCTATACTAGGGCTAGACATGCATGAATTAGTTAGAAGTTAGAGCATGCAATTCTTACATTAGACCAGTTTCTAGAGTTGCAGACCGCTTCTATTGCCCTACCTATCCATTGCTCCCTTGAAAATTCTAATTAACTGAACGAAATTTCATTTTATTTATCGCATTGGGATATTTGCGAAATAAGAATATTTACAGGAAATAAAATAATTTACGACTTAATTGACGTTAAGTTCTCATGCATTCGAGCCTTATCTTCGATCTTATCAACGATTAAAATCTTTATCGACTCTTTTTTTTACCTGCAACTATTTAAATTAACTTCTTTACAAGAATTAAATAAATAAATAAAATAGACAACAGAATAAAATCAATGTGTAAAGAGTAGAATGCGGCTGTAATTTACTTGAGAATGGAATAAAGAGTTTTAACAATTTCTTTCTCTTTCTGTTGGTAAACTCTACTAGCCTTGTTACGTTGTGTCGCTGAATTTCGTGGTATAATGCAAAGTCGATAGGACTCCCCCCCCCCTCGGTACATGTTCGTGTTCGTGTTCAACTCATATTCATTTCTTTCTTCGCTACCCTGCTTTACTTTTTATTCTCCTAAAAGCTCGCTTTTTTATACGATACCCCGCTTGCGCTCTCGCCTTAATTCTTTCCTCGAGAAGCAGTTAGCCATTAAGCTTATTTTAATTTTAATTATTATTTCCTTTTAGTCCCGAAGCAGATTCTACACTATATATTCGGTTTTTCGAGAAGGTTTTCTCAGCGGGTATTTTACTGGCCGCCGTTGATACGGTACTCGCATTCTAAGTGCCTCATTTCCAGAGGATTATAACCCCCCCCCCCCCCCCCCCCGATATCCTCAGGTTTAAGGGGGCCCGAGGAAGTTACCTCTAAAACTTTAACACCTTTACCAGTCAACTCCTATATGGAGGTGGAAACAATTAATTTGATGGAACTTGATTATCGGGCGTCTGCAAGTGGAAAGAATTATTCATGAGTATCGATATAACATCAGGCTTGATATCAGAGGCTTTAATACTGTTTCACTTGAATTTTACAACTTTGCATCAAATATTATGCTTGTTCATAACAAATGCCAATAGAATCTTTTAGACCTTTAAACTCTTATATTATAGCAAAACGAATTTAGTTTTCACCATATATCGCCTAAAGGGTTTTGCTTCCGAGCATACCGAAGGTAACGGAAGCTAAGAGATCGTTCTAAAGAACGATTTTTTTTTTGTCTCCGATTTCAAAAATATCAAGACAGAATTCCGTTTTAGACATCAGAGAACATTTTTGGACCCGTGGCTGTCTGACTGTCTGTCGCCCAATTTTTGCGAACCAACATGTCTTCACAACTATACGTCCGATTATAATGAAATTTGTATGGTAGGACCATATAAGTTATAACCTTCTGCGCCCATTTCTTTCTCTTTTACAAGATAGTCCAGGAGATGGCGCTCAAAAAAGGGTCTGACTAACATCAAGCTAGAATTGTGTGTCCTAGTAAATCTTCTGTGCCTTTTAAGAATATGTGGTCTCCGGGACATAGCTTGGCAATAGGCATTTGAAAAAAACAAAACGGTGGAGAGCGGCCATGTCCATCTTTTTATGGTGGACAATGTGATTCTCATGATCATGTGTACAAAATAAGTTTAGTTTCCACAGATGACCCTGGTGCCAAATCCTGTCAAAGGCCTGGGTCTCATCTAGAAAGACACCAGTGCAGTACTGTTTTCGCTCAAGGGAGGACGAGATGGAGTCTACAATGCGATGACACTGTTGGATGGTGGAATGTTGAGAGCGGAAGCAAAACTGATGATTGGGTAGGATATTGGATGACTGGAATATTTTTGAGATGCGTTTTAAATGAGTTTTTCGAGGATTTTGCCAAAGATTGGAAGAAGGCTAATTGGATGATAGGATGTGACAAGATGGTGTGGTTTATTAGGTTTAGGGAACATTTTAATAATACTGTATTTCTATAGGTAAAGAAAATATGTAGTGCGCAGTACCATTGTAAATATAAGTTAAAAGGATGATGGATTTTTTAGGAAGTTGTTGAATTATTGTGGAGGTGACGAGATCATAGCTAGGATTTTTTTTTCTGGTAAATGCTTTATTAAGTATTTTACGTCGGATGGGTTGAATGCTTTAAGAGTTATAAGAGAGAATTAAAGTCTTTTAGGATGAAATTAGCATGTTCAAGGTCAACTATACCCGGATGGGCTTTAAAAAGATCTGAGTGGAGAAGGGAGAAATGATTGGCTCTTTCTTTGTGGGATTTAGACCAATTATTGCCACTTTTGAGGAGAGATGCTTTTGAAGGAAAGGAACCGTTTGGTTACAGACCAGAGTGATTTGTCTTTAGTCGTCAGTTGGTTACTATGTATATTCTTCAAACGTGTTACTTCTATAGTCTCTAAGAGCGGTCTTTAGCTGTCTTGTTAGTCTGTTGTACGATTTTTTGTCGGTTAGAAGTCGAGATCTTTGCCATATAGTTCTGGCGTGGAATCTTTTCGTGATTAGTAAGTGAAGTGAGGTTAGAATGATTTCTAATTTAGCTTTTTTTCTCCGAGTTCTTGAAGTGCGGAAAAAAAAAAAAATTTCGAGAGGGGTATTAAATGAAAGCTACTGAAGAGTCGATTACAAACATATTTAACATTTTATAATTATTGTGCTTTATACCGCCAATATTCCGTTTTTAACGCCAAAATTTCACTAAAAAAAGTCCTCCCTCCCAACCACCCTAGACCTAAAATTATGAAATAATCCATGCTAATACCTTATGGTGGGGCAATGAAAATTACGGGAGGAAAATCCCTTTTTTTAAATTCCAAATGTTGCACAGTAGGTATGCCAATTTGGCATACAAATATTTTCTTTAAATTTTGAGTGGGGTATCAAATAAAAGCTACTAATAAGTAGATTACAAATATATATTATATAAATAATCCTTTTTAAAAATTTCATTTTTGTTGCATTTATAACTCAAAATATACCCCAAACAAAATTCCTCCACCAACCACCCTACACCGGCTAGTCATAAAATGATGAAATAATTCATGCTAATACCGCTTTCAGGGCTTTCAGGACGTTGTTGAGGGATGATTAAATGTCTTAATGGAACACGGTTATATCAGTACCCATTTATTTATATTAAACCATGATATAATCGTTTTGGAACATATTCCTTCTATAGAGGTATAGCAAGTATCGGCTGATGGGCAATCATCAACAGTTGTTCAGAAAGTTAGAGGTTTTCACCTTTTATAACACGTAAGTGATTATTGAATTTTTCTCAATGATGATAATGTGACTGAAAGGAATAATACAAAATCTCTCTCCACGTAAATTATAATGACTTTAATATCAAAGCAACTTGGAGCCTTCAAAAGGCCATCATAAGTTCCTATTGCGGAAGAAAGAGAGTTACATTAATAACAAGATTTAGTGAGAGATGAGTTTACTTCATGTTGGAGATCGATGTGAGAATCATCATAATTCACGTCAATCTCCAACATGAAGTAATCACCCTTTACTAAATCTTTTTATTAATGTAATTCTTATTAATAGGCACTGATAATGGCCTTTTGAAGGCTGGAAGTTGCTTTGATATTAAAGTCATTAAAATTTACGTGGAGAAACAGTTTGAGTTATTGCTTTAAGATGACCTTGATAGACGCTCCCATGTCTAGCGTACTATGACTGGGTTGTAAAGCTTGTATTTGTGTTGTAAGCTAACTAATATATTTGCCATTACTTTAGGAAGTTAAACTTTAAACCTATACTCAAATAGAGGAATTTCTAGCGCTGAAGTCGATAGTTTTACAACTATAACCTGTTGTCAGCTTATAAATACTTACCATAACATTAAGATTGAAAATTTGTTATTGTTTTACTTTTCACAGCCTCTTAATATTTCAATATGTATATAATAGACCAAAACTTCTAAAGTAAACGAAATATTGACTGTAAAGTTGACTGCCTTTAAATTATTTAAGGTAGAGTAAACGGTGCTATATACAGTTTATCATATATTATATAGTTATGATAAGATTGCCGGCTTACATTAATCATGTATGATTCAGTTTTCGACTGTAAAACTTTTCTCACGAACTACTTATTTTGTCTGAACTGTTGAACTTAGTCCAAGACTTACTTGATAATTTCTGTATTCGTCTTATGAATAGACAAGTTAGTAAGTCGTGAGTTCCAAGTGGATGGGGATCGGTAACCGTGGAGTATCGGCTTGGTGAAGTGGACAGGACAAGATAAATACGGACTGTGAGGAGAAGGTTAACCTAGGCGGAGGAAGAACAGGGTCACTAGGTGTAGCTCTGACTGCAGGGCCACCCTACCTCACCCCGACATACCACCTACCCACAAACTAAATCCAAGCCCTCGGTTTTGTCGATCGAGCTTTAATATCGAACGTGTTTTATCCGCGGGAGGGTATGTTTGTCGGCGGTATCCCCGAAGAATAGATACAATGCCGAAGGAAGGAATTTTATTAATAGGTAGAGGTAGCGTGCGTGTAGTGGTGGATCGATGGTCGGGTGCTAGGGAGGCGGAGGGTGGGGCGGCCAGGCGGTAAGGTCTGGAAGCCCTTCAGTCTACCAGATCTAGGGATGGAGGACTGACCCAGCCCATGATGCAAAGGGCTCCCGCCTCTCTGGCCTGCCTCTGGCTCGCCACCGCCCTTACTCTCCAGGGATGGACTCTGGGGCCCATGCCCTTCGTGCACGCTGCGTCAGTACCCATTTATTTATTTATTTATTTTAAAACAATTAAATAGTTTTAGTTTGTAGTGCCGTTTTAGTAAAGCCAGTGAGTCGAGGGCGCCCCCTCTGTGCCCCGCCCTAGATAAGCCTTGAGGTGTTCCCAGGGGAATCGTGTCATTTTGGTACATGTTTTTATCGTTCGAATATTGTAAAATTTCGATATTTTCTATGTAAACAAAATTGGATTGTAAATTTGGCCAACACCCTAACGCCCACTCACCTCCACACCCAGGCTATCCGTTCGTCGCCTTATCAGTTTATTTATCCGCAATTTTTTGTTTAAACCTCGGTAATTCAACTAATTATATAATAATTAAGAAGCAACCTAACTAAAAACTCAAATGTAAATAAACGACTGTCCTCATAACTGTTACGCATCGCCTCACTAACCTACAAAAATAAAATATGGCCGATGGCCTCTTTTGCCTCTCCCACACCCTATGTTAAGGTTATATTCCTGTTAAATCCTAAAGACCTAATCCATATACAACAACTGACTCTGTCAACACATTAATAATACTTAACCCTAATAATATATTTTATTGCTTCATGTGTTGCTCCTGCAATTGCTTTGGTGCGATAAGAGAACCCAGTTCAGTGCTCGGGTAAAATCGTTTAAATTTCATCTCTTTAAATTTATGGGCGACCATTATTTCCTTTATCGTGTAACTTCTAACGTTACCATATACATTTCTTGGGTCTATTTATATTTTATACTTCAAATAAATAATTACATTGTGACGCATTCGTTTAAATTTACGATTTATGAATCTGACCTACAACTGCTCATTTTTGCACAGTGAAGCAAAAGTGTGCTAGTGTGCTACAAGGAGAACTATATAGTTCAGTCGTTTCCTAATTTATTTCCTAATAATTAGCAATATTTATGGATTATGGAAGATTACAATTTTTTATTCAATTATCTTTGAGAAAATTATTTAAAAAAATATTGTTATTTGTAACATAGACCTAAAATAACTTCATCAAACTAAAAAATATTACCAAAATGCTTTTTTGTAATATAACAATATACATACCAACAATAATCTTTGTTGTTAAATTAATAAATCAAATATGTATATAGATAAAGTGAATAAAAATATTGTGAAAGTAGATACAACAAAGTATATTATTAATAGTAGTAACATAGTAAATAAATATATTAATAATAATAAAACTAAATCAAATTGCAGGCTTAATGACTAAAATAAATAATAGGTTATATATATATTTTTTTAATTATTATAAGTAATTGTTAATCAGCTATTTATAGTAATTAGGTAAAATATGAACAAATAAATGAATAAAATATATTTTACAAGTTAATTTTTTAAGTAGGTATATTTTGGGTTCTAAAGTAACCTTGATTTCTAGGTTAATTTTTTTTTGTTTTATTTATTCATGTATACAATTTATTTTATACAATCTTAAATTATTTATTTATACAAAATATTAATAGACTGTTATCATGTTTAAAGTAAAATATTATTACAATATTTTAACTCTAAATATACTATGTACTTAGTTCGGGGTAATATTGAACATTTATATTATTAAATAGATATATATTTTCTTTTTATTTAAAAAATTTTCAAGTTTCTTGAATTACAAAATATGTCATAATATTGAACTTATTAAATCAATGCAAACTTTTAACTTAGTAAATTCAGCTGAAAGAAAATAAAATAGCCATTTTTATTTTTTATAAATTTTTTTTTTTTTTATTATTATTAGGTATTTATGATTATTTTTTAATATTTCTACTGTTGCTCAATAAACTTCAAAAGACTAATCTATAAGTATTTTTAAATAGTTAGTAAATAAACAAAAACCCTTATGAATAAGTAATAAAGATAACATAATACAATAATCAAATGTCATAACTTACTTTAACCAACAAAATATAGTAGTTATTCGAATAACATAATTAAACAATTTGATTTATTTCCCCACGTAATTTGATTTTTTTTTTTACAAAGCAGATTTTAGCCTTCATAAAAGCCATTATTAGTCTCTAAGAACAAAAATGAAGGTTACGAACTAGATAAAATTATAAATTCCTACACTATAATTAAACTGAAATACTAAAATAAAGACGAATGAAGGCTTACAATTAAAATGAAGACTACTTTGTTAAATAAACAAATTACTTGTTAAATACTTTGTTAAATAAACAAATTTTCAATTTACGTTGGAGGGACAGTTTATGTTATTCTTTTAATAAGACCTACATAGAAGCTCCCATATCTAATCAAATTTAGTGTTAATGTAGAAACATTTACGTTTTTAAATATTTTTCTAAATGTCAATATTTTGAAGTATATCTGTATTGATATAAAGGATTTGAATAAATTGTCTCTTCCACGTACATTTTACGTGGAGAGAAAAAGTTTTTCAAAAAAGACTATTTCTTTAAAGCGTCCTTATATACTTTATTCAACTTATCTGTCACATTTAACTCTACTGACGCCCTCTGTCTAACATTAATTCATTGTGTTATGACTATTTGTATGTACCATCTGTGAAGTAATATAGTTCACTATAATTTAATCAATCAGTAGATTGTTCTTTGTAATTTTAAATTCTTGATTAGTTATTCTCTTCTGTTGATTCTTGATTGTTCTTAGTAGGAGTAGGGTTTTTTAAGAAAATTAAACTCCTCACATTTGCGATATTTCGATCCCTCCTTATATCATTCCCAAGCTGGTAGTAGTTAAGGTCAAATATATGAAATTTGTAAGCTTATGTTGGAAGTATAAGAATGTGTTTGGGAACTTTTTTACTTTAGCACCCCTCTTGGTTCTAAACAATATTCTGTCCCACATAAGTCTCAAATGTCGTGCCTTGGTTCTAAACAATAGTCTGCTCTGCAAAAGTCTTAAAGGTTTGTGAGTTTGTCTCCTTAAGACATTAAGACTCCTGGGGCAGTTTTATTAAGATATTTTAAGATTAAGTCTTATCATATGTAAGACTAAATCTTATACAGAAAATTATTGTAAGACAATGAGTTCTACAGTTTTCTTAGCGTATATTAAATATTCCTTTGTTTTAATACTCGTAGTTAGACTAAGGAATATTATCACATTTATATACACAAGTGTGATATTCCTTTGTCTTAATACTCGTAGTTAGAATAAGGGATATTTTGTCACATTTATATACACAAGTGTGATATTCCTTTGTCTTAATACTCGTAGTTAGACTAAGGGATATTATCACATTTATATACACAAGTGTGATATTCCTTTGTCTTAATACTCGTAGTTAGAATAAGGGATATTTTGTCACATTTATATACACAAGTGTGATATTCCTTTGTCTTAATACTCGTAGTTAGACTAAGGGATATTATCACATTTATATACACAAGTGTGATATTCCTTTGTCCCAAGATACATTGTACTAAATATCCATTTGTTTATAGTAGTTTAGACTAAGGAATATATTATACTACTCAATCAATGTTTCTTTGTCAAAATAACTATTATGACAAAGGGATATAGGGAGGTGCTCAAGTAAAAAAGTACCTTTTAGCATATTTATGTAAAATTGATTCAATTTTTAATTAATAGTGCAATTAACAGTACCTGATTTCTGGTGAATTGACGAGAATCAGAAAAGATTCAAATGTTTATGTACCTACAAGAATTTTTATATAAAACAATAACTATGACAATGTAATCAGCTTGTCAGTAAGCTTCTGAATGATCCAAAGAGGGATCGAAATATCGTAAATTTGAGGCTTTTAGTTTCCTTAAAAGACCCAATTAATCAAGAATTTTTATATAAAACAATAACTATGACAATGTAATCAGCTAGTCAGTAAGCTTCAGAATGATCCAAGGAGGGATCGAAATATCGTAAATTTGAGACTTTTAGTTTCCTTAAAAGACCCAACTAATCAAGAATTTAATCATTAAACACTTGAAGGAGTAATCTATAGTGAACTGACGATAGAAAGTTAAGTTATTTTTCAAAATGACATTTCAATTTGAAAATAATTTGTTAAAGTTTTTGAGACTGTTTAGTATTGATTTTATTTTTAAAATAAAATAGTAATTTTAAAAAATAAAGAAATACCAAAACCAAAAAAAAACAACATTTATTTATAAGCTAAATATTTTGACTGATATTTCGTATATTTATTAAATTACAAATTTATTACTACCTCGATTTAATTTAAAGTATGGAGCTAGCCAATTTCATAGAGTATAATCCTTCTACCCTTGGAAACTAGCCAGGAACTAGTCTCTTTAATATTTGGTTAGACATTAAAATTATTTATTTTTCCTTTTCAAGTATACTTACATACATCCTTATATATATACATATATATATATACATATATATATATATATACATATATATATATATATATATATATATATATATATATATATATATATATATATATATATGTGTGTGTGTGTGTGTGTGTGTGTGTGTATGCATGTGTATCAAATTATAATTTAAGTAGGGAGCCAGATAGAGAAAATATATATGTATCTATATATGTATGGATATGTGTGTTTCCTTAATTTTCTTCTAAATTTTTGATAGATCCTCGGATTATTCCCAAATCTCTAGCTTAGTTGTTTAATTGTACGTGCGGTTAAGCTAATTAGTTTTAAAGATGTCAGCGTAAAACAGTGATGTTTTAGTATAACATAATATTCTTCTTGATGGATGATTTAGGTGTTGAATAAATACGATCAAAACTTGTTGGTTTTCATGTATATTTTTATGTTGAAACGTTTCGACACCCTTCTCCATGTTTTTAAGGTCATTTTCAATCCACATCTTTCTTTTACTAAAAATGAGACATATTAATAAATTAGTATTAATTCAAAAATTCCTTTCTTTTCTTATTTTTTACATTTTTTATTATTTGTGAATAATAAAAATTGGATTTTTTTTTTAATTTTCAGCATGTATGAAAAAACCTATTATACATATATAAATAATTAAAATTTACTTACAATTTCGTGTACATTTTTTTCGTAAGTTTGAAACATTTTTAAAATTCCTCCATGAGAGATTGTCATGATAAAATATGTAATATAGACTAAATTAATATACAGTTAAATAATTTTTAAAACACATTTACAACAACTAATAACAAATTATAATAACATAGTATTTATTTATTTTTTTATTTTTTTAACATCACAATAAATTTTAATACTTCGTGATTCATATTGAATTTTGACAGATTTATCATCGAAAACGTTTGGATCACTTTAGTTGCTTAGTTATTATTATATTATCGTATATTTGTATAATATTACTCTGAAAAACATTTATATTATTCTATTATGTGTATATTATATATGTATTATTTAAATATGAATAATTGAAATTATAATTAAATCTCCAGTACATGAGTTTAGTGGCGCTGCCTGGAAGAGAAATGAGTAAAGTGATGTTAGTGCAAAGTGTTCTCGCAGAGATGGTTGTAATGATAGTTATGAGAAAATTGACGAATTAGTAAAGTGACAGTAGTTATAATTTGAATAGGACAAACTTTCTGTCCTCGATAATTAAGTCTTTTGGTGTTTTGAAACGTGGGAGGTTAGTTTACAATGATTCTAATGATTTTGACAAGATATGATGTTATGTGTTGGACGAATACAGCCGAGAGGACTTAAATAATGCTTTATGTTTGACCATGAACTCTTAGGGTGTTTTATGAAGACGTAAGTTGTTTCTATTGAGCTTTATAATTACTTCGTTTCCATGAGTTTTCAAAACCGTTTTGAAAATGATTTTGGTATCCAAAACCTCATGGAAACAGTCATTTCAAAACGTTTTGAGTTCAAGGTCACAGCAGCAAATTTTTGATTTTGTATTAAAACTTTTGGTTTGAAACCAAAACTGTTTTGGAAACTCCTCATTGAAACACTTTTGGTTTGAAACCAAAACTGTTTTGGAAACTCCTCATGGGAACACTTTTGGTTTGAAACCAAAACTGTTTTGGTACTCCTTATGGAAACACTTTTGGTTTGAAACCAAAACTGTTTTCAAAACGGTTTCGAAAACTCATAGAAACGTAGTAAAGGTCTGAAACATTCATACTATTAGAGGACTATCGTTGTGATTGCCAGAGTTCTATATAGGCTGTGTCAAAGTCAACTAAGAACAAGAATGTTTGAAAGATCTTTTTAATAGAAAAGCAATTTAAATACTAAAATAGATTTTATGCTAATATAAAAGTGAGACCTCGTGCCTACCAGACCTAAAATGGAAAACCAATAGTAAATTAGTAATACACATATATAGATCAGTTGAAGATAATTCTTCCTAGTTTGCACCTTTGATACTTATGGAAATATGTAATTGGATCATTGAAGGTGAGTAAACATAACAAGTAGTTACTTTGAAATGTAGGTTATATTTCACCCATTACGGGCATCATCAGACCTAAAATAAAAATTATTTTTTAAAAAATAATAAATTAATAAAGTTATAACTAATAAATCTAAAAAACAAAATCACTTTACACATAATATTGATAAGCTCTGTACTAACCTGACTATGATAGTGTATAAAATATTACATATTTTTTCTTTTACAATTTGAAATATTTATGTTAAAAAAGTTAAAATAAAAACACATGATCATCTGATCATATGAGTCACACTACATCTACTACATTAGAATACATATATATTTACCTATAGTAAAAAAAAAAAATCCCTAAACAGGGTTGTAACAAAAAACAAAAAAAAACTGATTATATAATATTTGATTAACAAGATTAACAATATCCATTAAAAAAAAATTTTTATAATACCTAAAAATTACACTATCATAGTCAGGTTAGTACAGAGCTTATCAATATTATGTGTAAAGTGATTTTGTTTTTTAGATTTATTAGTTATAACTTTATTAATTTATTATTTTTTAAAAAATAATTTTTATTTTAGGTCTGATGATGCCCGTAATGGGTGAAATATAACCTACATTTCAAAGTAACTACTTGTTATGTTTACTCACCTTCAATGATCCAATTACATATTTCCATATATAGATAATTATCTGATTTAATATATTTTTAATTATAATATGATTGTGTAATTTTCTATAATATTGTATGGACGCTTTATAATTATTAATCATTTATAGTATACTAGAATTCACCCCGCGCTCCGCGCGGGGCTTATGCTAGATATTAGTGGCTATGTTTCTTATTATCATGTAGGCCTAGGAATTATATGAAATGCCTAAATAGTTTTGTTTCCAAAGCTCTTTCGGAATATAATCTGGACTGCATTATACATGATTTATTCCATTACTAAGAATATAATACTCTCCAAATCGTAGTTTTGGGTACCGCAGTATAGTGTTTAGAAACCCCATACATAATATTATTAAAATGGCGGTCAATTAGAAAAAAGATCTTTGTCTGCATGACATGTTATACATCGTTTAAAGGTCTTGAAGAGTAGGAAAAGAATATGTAATTACTTAAATTGTACAATTCATATTTTCAAGATGGTGGCTAATGTAGTGGATGGCTAAAGATAAAGTTTTTATTCAGCATGAAATGTTAAATTATATTGTTTTAAAGGTCTTAAAAAGAAGTAAAAGAATGCTTATCTATTGTTACAAAAATTTTGAATGCATTTAAAATAAACATGAGGGGGTCCAAAAAATAAATAAATAAATAAATTAGCTTATATGGGATGTAATTTGTCATTTAAAATCTCTTTTTAGGTGGATTAATAATATTAAGTTTTTACTCGAAAAATGATTTCTAGTAGGAATATTGATAACAAATGTGGCATATTATATTATAAGAGCAAAATAAAATGTTTCTACTACGCGAGTTCTTTATGCGCCGAATCACTAGATTTTATTATTTGAATGTGACCCTTCTCGATCTATAAACAGCTTTCCTTACAAACACGAGTTAAACTCTTCGTTATTGCAAACAAAACCTTGTTATGTATTTTTTTCACATTTATATCGATAGGTGATAAGTATTTGTTAAACATTGAATCGATAAGTGATTAGTATTTGTTTACATTGAATCGATAAGTGATTAGTATTTGCTTAGATTGAATAGATAGGTGATTAGTATTTGTTTACATTGAATCGATAAGTGATTAGTATTTGCTTAGATTGAATAGATAGGTGATTAGTATTTGTTTACATTGAATCGATAAGTGATTAGTATTTGCTTAGATTGAATAGATAGGTGATTAGTATTTGTTCATATTGAATCGATAATTGATTGGTGTTTGTTTACATTGAATAGATAGGTGATTATGATTATATTAGAGTTTTTCCGAGAAAAACAGAGTGGGATTGTTATGTTGTCAAATCATTTATTGTTTACTTTTGTACCGCGCATATTTCAATTCTTAAAATGTTTACAATTTGAAACTATAATAAATATTCATCCAATTTGTGTAGTACATAGCTTCCTCGCTCCTATTTTGTGTACTTTATTGATTTTATATACTTTTACAACCTATTATTGTCACATTTATTTAATTTTTCCCCTTTTTCTATGTGTCAATTTTTTTTTTTTTTTTTTTTTTTTTTTTTTTTTTTTTTTTTTACCTGAATTAAAGTATCAATTTAGCAAAATTTAAAGAGCGTAGACGGTTGAAATCAATCTGAGGCTATCTGCGGTCTACTTTCAACAAACCACCAAATTTCATAAAAACCAGATAAGTGTTTTTGATAATATAGGTATAAATAAATGAATGTTTGTGCGAATGTAGAAGAGAAACAAACAGGCGTAAATGGTTGAAACTTATATGGGACCATAATGAGCTAATTATGACCTATCATCCAAATTTCATAAATATCAGACGATTGGTTTTTTTGTTTTTTTTAGCTCAATTTAAAAATTGAGCTATACAGACCGACAGACGAACCCGGAACTGATACCTTCGGTAAGCTTGGAAGCAATAAAATTAATCAGAGCAACGAACTGGGCATTTTCTATTGGCCCGTTTCTTTTTGTTTGCTTCCCTCCCAAATTTACTCGGAGATATACCGTGGGAAAAACTCTACTATAGTATTTGTTTACATTGAATCGCTAGCTGATTAGTATTTGTTTACAACGAATCGACAGGTGATGAGTATTTGTTGACAGATTCCAATCTATCGTGTAAAAGGCAAATTAAAACCCATAAAATAGAAGTTTTACAAAAGATAAACTTCATGATATATTTCAGATCACTAGCTTTGTAGAATAAGACAAATAATAATCCTGGGGTCCCTTTGACAAATACAAAAATGTCACAATTTACAGATCTGCAAATAGATAATTTAAGTAACTTAGTTAAGTAGAATACAATATTATGGTGTCACAAACAAAGCAGATTACTTAATAGGAATACTACTGTACGAATAGGTGTGGATAAGAAGCTTACATCGCTTACTTATGCTTAAGTAGCATTAAAGACTGACTACTGACTACACATCAACAACAACCCTATTCCAATTCGCTAAATTTCCTGTGAGACATGAAATTACACTATAGAGGAGTTCAGGGTCCAGTCAAGTGAAATACAACGAAATAAAATGGTTGTGTGTGAAGTCTCACGTAAGAAGGGTTGCGTTGGTATTGTGAACATGAAAATAGTATAAGGGAGTGGGGGACGCTAAATTTTGATGTTTATTGACAAAATGGCATGAAAATTTAAACAATTTCCACAAGTGTTATATATTTTTGTAATCTACTCTTCAATACCTTTTATTTGATACCCACTCAAAATTTAAAAATAAATATTCTTTTTCGCGTGACGTGAACTATCCGCCATTTCGGAATCGAACAGCTGATAATTTTGAGTTCGCTATATTTTTCTTTTTTTAAGTTTTTGGTAGTATTCATACTACGGAAAGTTTAAATTTTAATTTAAATCAAATTATAATTATTATTAACACTGGGAGACAGAGAGAGAAAAATACACTCCAGCGCCAGGACATGAACCACGGGTCTCTACATTTCCAGTGTAGCGCTCTTTCCAATTAAGCTACGCAGGAGAATGATTTTTCTCTGCCGTAACCGATAATTAGTCCCGAATCCAAGCTTTCAATATTTCTACAAGTGTAGCAAGTCAATATTTATTACATTTGAACTAGACCGAGAATTAACGCTTATAATTATAAAGTACTCAATTAGTACCTGTTCCTTGTACAATCAATTAGAAATTCAATTTTTAAGTTCTTGGTAGTATTCATACTACGGAAAGGATACCGGGACCCGGCGCTGGAGTGTATTTTTCTCTGTCTGTCTCCCAGTGTTAATAATAATTATAATTTGATTTAAATTATATTTTTCTTGTGTGCACGTCAAAACGATCTTTAATACTGAAAAGTTTAATACTAAAAACTGGAAAGTTTCATGATTTTATCTCTTTTGATTCAAAAGTTATTGGAACCGTACAGAGTTACAGACAGACAGACACAGGAACGCAACCATAAGGGTTTCTTTTAGCGAATTTTCAAAGAAAATTACGCTATTGCAATGGCTTCAAAATTTTTGTAATGCGAATTTTTGAAAAAATTTTCCATGGAAATCCGTTTTAGACCATTCTGAATCGATTCCTAAAATTTAACACTTTTTTTATGTATGTATGTATATATGTATGTATATATGTGTCACTCCAGACGATATCTCCCCTTAGAATGCACTAAAAAATTTCAAACAAATTTTAAAATGTCAATAATATCAAAAGAAAGGATGAGTTCGTTGGCCAGAATTTTTGGAGTCCATTTAGGGGTCAAATTTTGACCATATAGGGTCAAAAAACGTGTTTTTTCCATTTTACCCCCCTTTTATGTGAAAATATGATAAAAGTGTAAATAACAACAATTACTGTACTCTTAAAGAGCTTTCCAACGACATGCATCTTGAAGGGTAAATACTATTTTGACTTTTGTACCCCGTACCCCTGTGTACCAATTTTTTTTTTCACCTGAGCAAATTCTAAACCAAAATTTTCCTATATTATCATAAGCCAATGAAACGCAGATTTCTTTGAAAATTCGCTCATTAAGTCATGGTGCATGACTGGACTTTTAATTTTTTTTTGGTTTTACCAACGAAACCCTAAAAAAAGAAACAGCAAAATATGTTAAATAAGATTTCGGTGACATCCACAACTCTGGTAGAACAAAAATTATACTTTTTATTATGTCCTTATCCGGGAAACAAACCTTAAGTTATCGTTTATATCAATCAGGATCTTGTTGCATCTCTGAGTACAATCTTGATCAGTTCTCTTCTTCAGTAAAACTTCTTTATCCTTATATTTTGCTTTAAACCTCCTGTTATTTCGTCCTAGTAACTTTTTAACATCATTGCTACGTTTTTATTAACTTGCTTTCTTGTTTGCCCAGTACAAATCTTACAATCGATTTTAACTAACTTCCTGACTAAGTAGAAAGCTGAAACTTGCACCGATTATGTATTTCCGATGACAATACAATAATCAGTAATTAGATTTACCAAATTATTACTATTAGTAGATAAATCACTAAATTTCTTAAAGATTTAGGCGGTCAAATTAAAAATCAATTGTAAACAAACACGACCAGTGACAGCTAAGGAAATCTACAAGGAAAATTTAAAAACGTAGTATGTAAAAAGTTCTTTTTATCTTGTATTATTGGTTAATTAGGTCATAAGCTAACTTTTTTTTTATTATTATCTATTTTTTTTTATCAATGTAGTATTTTTATTGTAATAAATTTCACACCTGCTGTTAATCTTACTAATGTACATACTTCTTTTCTTATTCTTTGCTTCCGAGCTTACCGAAGGTAACGGAAGGTATGTGATCGTTCTGAAGAACGAAAATAGTTAATGTCTCCGTTTTCCAAAATTTCAAGACAGACTTCCGTTTCAGACATCAAGGGACATATTTAGTTCCGTGTCTGTCTGTCGGTCTTCCACTCAATTTTTGCGAACCAACGTATCTTAAAAACTACTCATCTGATTTTATTGACATTTGGATGGTAGGTCATAATCGGCTCATTGTTGGTCCCTTATAAGTTTCAACCTTTTGCGCTCATTTGCTCCTCTTCCACATGCACACTAACATACATTTATTTATACCTATATCTTTAAAGCTACTTATCTGATTTTTATAAAATTTGGACAGTTTGTTGAAAGTAGCTCGCAGATGGCACCAGATTAATTTCAACTATCAGCACTCTTAAAATTTTGC
This sequence comes from Gerris lacustris, assembly GCA_951217055.1. Lineage (NCBI taxonomy): Eukaryota > Metazoa > Arthropoda > Insecta > Hemiptera > Gerridae > Gerris > Gerris lacustris. The sequence continues at coordinate 66,431,695 of OX578279.1, read as the reverse complement.
TAAATTGTTAATTTAATTCATGTAAAAAATTCAAAACATTTTGATAGGTTTTGAAAACGGGGAGAAAATTAATTCTTTTGGACAATAATAGGTTGTAAAAGCATAAAATAATTAAAGAATACGATATAGGACGTGAGGAAGCGATGTGCCACAATCATTGGCAGACTATTTTTTTTTAAATAGTTCTATTTTTAAATTGTTTGCTTCCGAGCTTACCGAAGGTAACGGAAGCTATGTGATCGTTCTAAAGAACGAAACATTTTTAGGTCTCCGATTTCAAAAATTCCAAGACAGAAATCCGTTTCAGACGTGAGGGAACATTTTTGGTTCCATGTCTGTCTGTCGGTCTGTCGTTCAATTTTTGCGAACCAACATATCTTAAAAACTACACGTTCAATTTTAATGAAAATTAGGTGGTTGGTCATAATTAGCCCATTGTTGGTCCCATATAAGTTTCAACCTTCTGCGCCTATTTGTTTCTCGTCCACATGCGCACAAACATACATATATTTACACCAATAGCTTCAAAAGTACTTATCTGATTTGAATGAAACTTTTATAGTTTATCGAAATTCCCCGCAGATAGCCCGAGATTAATTTGTACCGTATTCGCTCTTTAACTATTGCTAAATTGATACTTTAATTCGTGTAAAAAATCTAAACAATTTTGACAGATTAAAAAATACTCTGCCAATTAATGTGGCACATAGCTCCTCGCAAAGAAAAGACCAAATTTAGAAAAATACCTCGATAAACATAATCAAAAAGTTGGAACGGCGCGGCACTGTTCCAGTAAATATTTAATAAAGTTGAAGATATTTAAACATTTGTTGGAGTAACAAAGCCTCCAACAAGCACCAAAAGTTAGCGCAAATATAATTAATTTAATAAACAAATATAAAACAGCAACCAAATCGTAGAAACCCCTGTATAAACGGTTTTTTTTTTTTTTACCCCCCTCAAAACTAAAAATAACACAAAATAGAATATAACAAAAATTAATCTACTATGCAAGAGCTTTTCAACGATATACATCATATTATAATAGATTAACTTTAACATTTGTACCCCTGTACTCTGAGGTACCAAAGTTATATTTTTAAAAAACAAACAATACAAAAGGGCATTCATTTAACTAATAAATACATATAAATAAAAAACCTAATATCAAAAAAGTATTTAAACCCTTTAACCTACAACAAAATTATAAATCGGTACAAAAGTATATGTACAAAATTTTAAAAAAAATCAACAAATAAAATAATTTTAATGTACATATCAAGGCCTTTAAAATGATATACGACACAATATTAAAAACAAAAAGAAGTGGTCACGTGACACGGCGCACGGGAAAAAGTTTACTCTCGTGTTCTCAGCAAGTAAGATGAACTAATGAAATAAAATATACTCAATTTAAAGAGCATTAGTGTGAGGTTCAATCGCCGCAATCAGAAATAAAATCGGCCAACTATTATAGAAACTATGGCCATTCAAAGACAAAAATGGAAAAAAATAAAACCAAAAAATAACAAAATTATCACTATCTAGGGTACAACCGATGATGATACGACAAAACTCATAGGACTAAAGTTGTAGATCTTTTAAAATCAGTCACCACTTGTGCTATCCATTTTCTAATACGACTTACCTTTTAGCCGCAATAAGCCCCCAAACCAGCTTAAAAATCAAGTCGCCCATTTTTATTTTTTTAAGGGTGGAAGGAGGGGGAAAAGTGAACTTTGTATAATTATTTTGGTCCACAATATGGACGTTGCGCGTCGAATGGCGCAAACCACATGTCTCTAGCTCTTCTGGAAGTGGGTAAACATTAATGTCAGTCAGTGAGACAGTTAGCCATGCGGCTTTATAATATAAGACATATTAATTTAGCAGGATTAAAAGTGCGCAGAAGGTTGAAATTAGGCAGGTGTTATCTGCAGGCTACTTTTGACAAACCATAAAAATTTCATAAAAATCAGATGATTACTCTTAAAGATATGGCTGTAAATAAATGTATGTTTGTGAGCATGTGGATGACAATCAAATAAGCGCAGAAAGTTGAAACTTATATGGGACCAACAATGGGCTAATTATAACCTACCATCCAAATTTCATTAAAATTGGACTTGTAGTTTTTAAGATATGGTGGTTCGCAAAAATTGAACGACAGACCGACAGACCGACAGACCGACAGACCGACAGACAGACACGGAACCAAAAATACTCCCTGATGTCTGAAACGGATTTCTGTCTTGGAATTTTTGAAATCGGAGACCTAAAATTTTTTCGTCCTTCAGAACGATCACATAGCTTCCGTTACCTTCGGTAAGCTCGGAAGCAAAAACGGGGGAAATAATTAAACCAATTTGACAATAATGACTTGTAAAAGCATAAAATCAATAAAGTACGTGGATAGGATGCGAGGAAGCTAAGTTCCACACTAATTGGCAGTCTATTTATTGTGCCCTTTAACGCTGTATCTTATTTGAATTTCCCCTTTCTTTGATAGGATGTTGAAATTAGTGTCATTATTTTATATGCAATAAAAAACTTAATATTAATGACTAAGCAGTTGAAAACCACCAATAAAATAAATAAAAGTACAAATATTATTAGCATAATCTTATAGTTAAGGATAAACATTATGGATGTTTTTTAAGTAAAATTTTCTCAAATTATTTCCGTTAAATACTGTCACTGCTTCACATAATCAAAAGCGTCACCTGACGCAAAGCTATGGTAAGGCTTTCAGCTTGCTTCAGCATTTCTGGTTTAATTTCATTGCTCCATATTATGATTGAACGTCACATCTTCAGTCTAATTGAACGCCTCTATACTGCTTAGACGAAGCAATCAAATTGAACCACCAACGGATAAAAACTAGCTAAAAACATAAACATAACCCACGCAGCTGAAACCTTTCATTCCATCAAAAAGATTTTTTACACAGTTTAAATTTATGTTTCCGTTTGCTTCATAAGTTTAACAAGTTCAACTTCTTTTCCTTCGACAGTGGCAACGAGCATTTTCATTGAATTGGTGTTTACATGTTTCAATTTCATTAATTTAGTCATGTGTTAATCTTATGGAGCAATGAAATTGAATTGTCTAAACATCTGGCTGGATTGAGAATGTATTTGAACATGCGCAGTTTTATTTTCTCTCCTGTGTAACCTTCACACATCGACCGTACAAACATAACCTTCTTCCAAAGCCATCTTAATTATCATGTGTCAAAAATCAACTGTTTTCTAATGACGTCATAACTGTATCCAAAATATTTTCAAATACCAACAACACGCTAATTTAAAGGAACATTAGTTAAAAACACTAATTGTTTTACGATTGTTTTCAATACAACATATAAACTTAGCTATTGGTTAGTAGAATTAAAAATAAAATGTGAGCTGCCTTCTTCGAAATGTCATCAGTAGACGTTATTTTGTCAATTAATTTTTCTTTCTCGATAATTGAGTATTATTATTTTTATTCCTTTGCTCGCCACTGAGTATAATCAACAGCCTCTCTCTACTGCCCGATTCCCAGGTCTACCTTTAGGCCAAGGCCGACCACTTCCTTATTTGCCCTAAGGAATCCATTTTAAGACCTTTTTCTCTAAGGACACATGTAATTTTTATTTTCTCATATACTCATTATTATAAATAATAAATAAATTCTTGCTCTATTTTTAACTAGATGTAAATATTTTCTGGTAAGAACCATTTTGTCGTAACTGAATGATGAGATGTCTTCTTTACTTAACAATAAGTGTTGAACCTTGAAAAACAAACACGATAAAATTGCCTTATAACTAACATTTTGCCTGGAAAATGGATACAAGAGCTTTCAGTTATAAAGGAAAATGTCTAATTCATCACGCTAAAATGTCTCCTGTTTAATAAAGAAAGTAATTTAACGGTACGCTTTAAGGTTGTCATGTGGTATCGACCAAATATTTGAAGCCGAGTTTAAAATTTTATTTTATTTAACACTTCCTTTCATAGTTCTCACCTTCTCTTCTCTTTTTATATAAAGATAGAAAATTGCGATAGCACATACAACGATGCTTAAATTATTATGTTGCCGAAAGCACTCCTCTCTTCAAATAATATTATATTTAAAAAAGAAATTTAAATATGCATTTAAGAGGAGAAAATATATTGTTGAACACCATGCGGTACAACGACAGATCACAGTATACGCGCATATCATCAAAGATAAAGCGTGGGACGTTATTAACAAATGACAAAATTATTGTAAATGGCGTCCCACGCTTTTATCTTTAGTGACATGCGCGTATACTGCGATCACTCGCAGTACTGTGTCTGTATAAAAAAAAACTTACTTCTAGTGCATGTGTTTATTTGAGCGTGTTTTTATTTATGCTTCCAAGCTTACCGAAGGTAACAGAAGCTATGTGATCGTTCTGAAATACGAATAGTTATTTATGCACCTAGGGAGTAAAGTAAGCCATTATTCTCTGAGCGAAAAAGTTGGTTCTTGAACCGTTTGCTGTTGAAGCCGAAGGAACCAGGTCCCTAAATCCCCAGGCGAGGCCGAGGGAATTAGACTTTTTAATTCCCTCGGCTGCGCCTCGGGAGATAATTATCGTGAGGGGAATTATAGCACTTTACTCCCGAGGTACATACAATATTTTATCTCCAGTAGGGAGAAAATACACATTTTCATCCATTGCACAGTTTATATGTATTATTTTAATAAATAACAATAATTGTTAGCACTTACTTTAATTGCAGATATAAGAGATTCAATATTAAAAACAAATAAGAATTCTAATTAAACTCAAATAAAAGGTTATTTAGATTCAGGTTATAAACAATGATAAACAAGGTCGAAAAAGCAGTGTCACCAACCTGATTTCAACAACGTCATTACATTAGCCATTCATTCTCTACTATTTATAAAATAATTAAGTTGGGAATCCTTCTTTTTCTACCTACTTTTTGAGGTCAGGGAAGAAAATACTTACTTTAGTCCTTCTAAACTAATCCAAAATCATAACTTTTTCTCCCTACTGGAGATAAAATATTTTATGTCTCCGACTTCAAAAATTCCAAAATTTATAAATTTTAGTTCTTCAGAGCAATCACATAGCTTCCGTCACCTTCAGTAAGCTCGGAAGCAAAAATGTAAAATTTATAATTTTGAACCTTGGTAACAACCCTATATTAAAATAGGTACATATTTGTCCAATGTACCAAAATACTGTCTATATAAATACTTTCTGGGTGGTTTGGTTGCTGTCTGTTAAAAAATAGACCAAAGAAACTTTATTATTCGGTAATATTATTTTTGGGCAACGAATATCAATAAAGTAGAAAAAAAGACAGAATTGTTTTATTTTTTTAGCGAATGAAATAGAACGAGGCAGAAGTTATCAGATAAAGAGATTTACCGAGGACTTCGAAGAAGTCGAAGGGTGGGGGAGGGGGGAGGGATGGAGGCCGGGAGGCAACCAAAGGAAGCCATAAAATTGAGGTTATTTTTTTATTCTTATATATATATATATTTATATATATATATATATATATAAATATATATATATATATATATATATATATATATATATATATATATATATATATATATATATATATATATATATATATATATATATATATATATATATTCCTCTTCAAAGTTCTATCTGCTTCCAATAATATGAAGATAGTCTCTTTTTTTTTATTCTGGCATCTCTTTTCCATAAAAAGATTTGTTACTTTCTCCCGCCTTATTTATCGAAAAATTTTTTTTTTTTTGTTTAATTAAAAAAATAAAAAGCGGACTAATAATTGGATTAATATAATTTCATTAAAAGTATATAACTTGAGTGCTTAAATCAAATAATAATGTAATTAACTGAAGTTTAGCCAGTTTTCTTTTCTAATTTTAACATAATTCATCAAATGTTAATTTAAAATCAGGTCGGAACCTATATAAATCGCGGCTATTATCAACAATTAAAATATTCTCTAAGCGTCAAATTATAAATGTGACGTCTCCCTCACTATCTATGCATTTTAATTCTCGATACCCCATCACTATGCATATTATGTATAGATTTTAATTATTGATATTCCCCATCACTATGCATATTATGTATAGATTTTAATTATTGATATTCCATTACTATGCATATTATGTATACATTATAAATTATCGATATTCCATTACTATGCATATGTATGTATTTTTATTCTTGATATCCCAACACTATGCATATGTATATATTTTAATTTTTTATATCTCATCACTATGCATATATATGTATATATTTTAATTCTTGATATCCCATCACTATCCGTATGTATATATTTTAATTTTTGATATCCCATCACTATGCATATGAATATATTGTAATTCTCGATACCTCATTACTATGCATATGAATATATTTTTATTACCGATATTCCATTACTATGCATATGTATGTATTTTTATTCTTGATATCCCAACACTATGCATATGTATATATTTTAATTTTTTATATCTCATCACTATGCATATATATGTATATATTTTAATTCTTGATATCCCATCACTATGCATATGAATAAACTGTAATTCCTGGATAACTAAAACTACTAATAGGAATCTATTTATTTCAATATACTGCACCCATTCTATTATCTTCCGCAAGGCTCAAATTGTTTTTATTAACAAATTTATATTTTTTTGAAAAAAAAAAAAAAAATCTTGAATGTTTTGGTAAATTTAATCCTCAATTGCCATGAGCAAATTTAATTAAATTAAATGTGAAATCGAGCCGAAAGAAAGAAATCAAAATCGGTTCAAACAACCAAACCACACTTTTATGGAAGCAACCACATTTTGATTTAAACAACCACACTTTTATTTAAACAGCCATACTTTTATTTAAAGAACCATAATTGTATTTAAACAACCACACTTTTATTTAAATAACCACGCTTTTATTTAAACAGCCATACTTTTATTTAAACAGCCATACTTTTATTTAAAGAACCATAATTTTATTTAAACAACCACACTTTTATTTAAATAACCACGCTTTTATTAAAACAGCCATACTTTTATTTAAACAGCCATACTTTTATTTAAAGAACCATAATTTTATTTAAACAGCCATACTTTTATTTAAAGAACCATAATTTTATTTAAACAACCACACTTTTATTGAAATAACCACGCTTTTATTTAAACAACAACAATTTAATTTAAACTCCAAATGAAAAATAAACTTTAAAATTTCGTTACAGCTAGAATAAATACGCAATGGATACAGTGACAAGTCAGAGAATTGATTTGTTAATAACATGGTGCAACATTTTCCACAATGTTGTGTTATTATAACATTTATTTTTTTGTTATTAAACTGTATCACAGTTATTTGCATTGTATTTGTAATTCTACCGAGATATCCGAGAGTAGTCATATTTTGTTTTTATTTATTTACATTCATTGTTGGTTGGGAAAACAGTTGACAATGTCAATACTGCAACACTGTTAGCAGTATAGCTTTTTTTTTTTTTTTTTTTTTTTTTTATCTTATCGCTTTTAAATCATTTAAATTCCTATTCTATTAGAAAGTAAAATTATTTTGCTTTTTTAAAACAAAAAAAAACATCAATACTGTTAAAAAAACATTAAAAAAGGATAATTGTTGGGAAAAATCATGATCAACGAAATCTTTTAAAAAAAAGTGGAGATTAGAGACATATTTTCGGGGGTGTTTTTGTTAAAGCAGGGTGAGTGAAAAAAGCATGATACAAAACATTTAGGTTGGCTAATTTTACCTTGGTTCTGCCGCTAAACAGATTAGATATGGAGCCGGCTAAAGGAAGCCATTAATTTTAGGTAGCGCCGTTACACTGTTATCTTTCTGCCTCGAATAAACCCTTCTAATTTATAATTAGCCCGACGCACATTATTATTTGAGGAAGATGGCAGAAATGAGTAAGGATGAAAATGTCTACACATAAATTTGTGGCCAAATTTATAGTTATATATATATTTAGGATGCTCCTAAATATCATGTACACACGGAAGGGGGTAATTCTTTGACTTATTTCATGACTAAAAATTCATATGAACAATCCTTAAACGCTTCGTTACCGATCTACGAAGGGTGTAGAAATTTCAAGATTTTTTGTGCTTTAGGTTTTACATCATTGTGCCATCATGTCAGATTCGACTGTTAAAAAAAGTAAATTGATTTCGAATGTTTTCTCCGGATCTGGGTTCTCCGGTTCCGGTACCTGAAGGGTACGTTAAAACATCGCAGACAGCAGGAGGAGTAGAAATAGAAATGTCCGTCGATGTATTTAGGAACACAGCAGCGTTCCTCCCCGCCAAGTCAAAAATACAAAATTTCACAAAACCTGCCAGTGTATATATGCAGTAGGTGACAAACTAGGGTTTTTGAGGGTCTGCAGCGTCGAATACGTACAAGCTACCTAAATAATTTTTGAAGGCCTTGTCCTGTAGAACAAAAAAAAAAAAAAAAAAAGTCGAAATCGGTCAAGTAGAAGTAGAGAAAAATAGGTTTGAAAATGGTAGTTTTGATGACTTCTTATTCTTATTCTTCCTTCATTTTACGTTGATGCACCTACAGCCTAAACTACTGAACCGATTTTAATGAATGAGGGCTTTTTGGATTCGTCTAGGGCCCTAGTGCATTCCTATATCAAAACTCAATATCATTGCTGTAAATCTTTCCCATTATCAAAAAGCAAATAAAATAGAAAAAAGTAATATACAAATTAAGCTGTCAAGGAATGACCCCATGCAACTACTACTTTCTTTGCAGAGGATGCGTGGAACACCGCCAAGGAGAAGAAGCTGATAAGTAGCTAAGTTGACAGTGTTGGGTCAGGAGGAAGTCCCAACATCACTTGGCGGGACAGAAAGTTGATTTCACGACTTTTTTGGACCACAGACTTGGCGGGGTGTTTTTTACCACACAAGTGGTTTTTGGTCGGATATTAGTAGGAGTGTTAGAAGGGTTATTTTTTGGAAGAATTTTGACGCTTATCGTTAATACAACGGCTTCAAGTATTTTAATAATGCCCTTTTTTTTACCTTCGTATTCGAAGCTCGATTTATAGTTCTCCCGTACATTTATTTTTTATTTTTTTATTTTCGACATAGAAATTTCCCCGTCGCTCTCACTCACTTTAACGTTCACACGAAACATTTAAGTTAAGAACAAAACTCAATTTTTCAAACTCGAAAAGAAACAGTCAAATTGCACCAACAAAAATGTACGTATCCCACTTCTGACACCAAAATTTGTAGTAAAACCAACTTACTTAAAATCTTTATGAATTACACTCAACTAATAAGCTATAACTTGGATATCAATAGGAAGATTAACAACAAAGGAAGGTTTTATATGTCATGCTTATCCTTGCCTCCCCCCTCGCATCATGAATACCCATTCAACTTCAACCCTGAAGTCCGAAATTTTACTTCCACACTACTGGAAGCATCTTCAGGGGTGCCGTGCATCGTGATACTGACTCGAAGCAAACACAAGATATACTGAACGGCGTATTTATACTGCTTTTCTAGACCGTTGATTGCACCTGGATTTCCCGGGGGTTCCTTTACTCGGGGTACTCCTTTGTCGAGATGATGTAATCATCCTGATTGTTAAGTCATTAAGTTAATGACTAAGTAATTAAGTTATTGATTACGAGTCACTAAATTAACTAATAAGCAATACAACTGGACGACTTCAGCAAAATATAAGATCAGAACGTACTCTAACCTTTTTAAGTCCTTCTTCAATCTTAAGCTCAGCCACATTCATTCCATATTTCACTCACATCATACTGATACCCCCTCAGTCCTACAATATTACGTTTTAGAGATAACGTTTAGCCACTGTGTCACTGTGGATATTCTACGATACGCATATTATGGAATATGATTGAGCTACGAATATTTCTTGTTAGTTAATTAGGTAGGGTGTCGTAAACCGTAAAAAGCATTAAACTAGTGATTGGTTGTTTTGACTTAGATTTTATGGTACCATTTCATAATTATGACTGGAGAGGTTAGGCCACAGTTTTATATTAATTATTTATATACCAGTCTCAACATTTGATTTAATCTTCAGTCTTAATTCTCCACTCTTGCTATGTTAGGTTAAAAATAAAACTCAACTGTTCAAACTCGAAAAGAAACTCAAATTGCAACAACATAAATTATCCCACTTATCTCTCCACTCTTACACTGTTAATGCTGAAGATGATAGAAAATGTTGAAACGCGAATGTTAATTATTAATAGGGGTATCCACGATCTTAAGTTTAACGTGCTATACTATTGGTTAAATGAACTCCATTTTTAAAATTTAACTAGTTACATCTCTTTAACATTTTACTCAGTTTTGATTGAGTTAAATCGGGTTGAGGTGATGGAGGTTGGAAAATGGTGATAATAGTTATTTATGCACCTAGTAGTAAGTCTTTATTCCCTGAGTGAATAAGTTGGTTCTTGAGACGAAGCCGAAGGAACCATGGACCCTAAATCAGGAGGCAAAGTCGAGGGAATCAGACTTTTTAATTCCCGAGGCGCAGCCGAGGGAGATAATTATCGCGAGGGGAATAATAGCACTTTACTATTGAGGTACAATACAATATTTTATTTCCAGTGAGGAGAAAACGCATCTTCATCCATTGCACAGGTTTTATTTATTATTTAGTTAATAACAATAATTGTTAGCACATTTAATAGCAGATATAAGAGATTCAATATTTAAAAAAAAAAAAAAAAAAAAAAAAAAAATGAATTGCCATTAAACTCAAATAGAAGATTATTTAGATGCAGGTTTAAACAATAATAAGCGCAAATTACAAATAAGGTCAAAAAAGCAATGTGGCCAACCTGATTTCAACAACTTAACTACAAAAGCCATTCATTCTCTACTATTTATAAAATAATTAAGTTGGCAATTCTTCTTTTTCTCCCTGGTTTTACTTTTTCTCCCTACATTTTCAGTTCAGGAAAGCAAAGACTTACTTCAGTCACTCTAAACTAATCCAAAATCATAATTTTTTCTCCCTACTGGAGATAAAAATATATTTCTCTTATCTAAAAACTGTCAAATGGAAGCCCACCTGTTTAACATTTAATTTATAACACATCTTCTGGCCAAGATCTCTCACAATCTTCAATTTCTAATATTTAACTCGTTAAACAAAGATCGTCAATACCCCTAATATAAAATTGTGCTGACAATATTGTTACGTTACTTTCTATTAGCATTAAACTAGCTTATTAATTTTTTGAGAAATCATATTTTGATATTATATATTTTTATGGATTAATTTAAATAAACATGTAATTTTTTCTTTAAATTATAAGATTAAGATTTACGCAAGGGAAATATAATATAATAACATTACTTTTAATCCAGTTAATGTTTTATTATTTGAGATAAATTAAGGTATCGACTTTTTCATTAATAAAAAATAACAGTACTTTTCCTACTATAGGTAGTGAGGAAAAGTAAAAAAGAAAGAGTTTTATTATTTTATTTTTTAGTGAGAGGGAGTTTAGAACAGTTATAAGCTGCTTATATTTGTCAGTGAGGTATTTTCTCACCCCCCCCCTCCCTTTACCCTTACCACGGACAAAATTATTATTATTGAAGCGTTGGTTACTACGTTGAAATTATTAGAAGAGATTTTAAGGGGGGTTGTAGGTTAGAGATTATAAAAATATATATATATATATAAGGAGGTTTACTCATATTTTCTTTAGGAAGAAAAAAGAGGTAATTCAAAGTTATTTTTTACTTTTTAAAAAAAAAAAAAGAAAACAACGTAGATGATTTTCGTACCCTTGTTTATAACCCTTCATAAAAAAAAGTTGAATATAACGGAACAACGTAAACATTTTTCATTAAGATGGGATTACTAATGAATGGAAATTACAAATTTTTTCACGTTTATTAAACAAAGAATTGAAGACGAAATATTAAAATATGTATGAAGAAACTAAAAACATTATTACATCGCATCGTTTAATGTAACTTTATAGAGTTATAATTAAAGTTTTGTGTATATATATATATATATATATATATATATATATATATATATATATATATATATATATATATATATATATATATATTTATATATTAACCTTGATATTACTTTTATGGAATTTTACAGCTGCTGTACGTCTATATTTGTTTGTCCAACGATAAATGGCGTAATAAACCGTAAATTAAATTTAGGATACAGGTGCATCAAATCATTTGGGACAACTGCGTACTTTATTGGAAATTTCACACTTTATATTCCCTAGACTCTAGATGGTTGGCCAATATGGCGGACGACTAAAGAAAAAGTTTTTAGTCGGCATAATATATTATACATTGTTGTAAAGGCCTTCATAAGAATAGGAAGATAAAATATAAACTTTTGTTACAAAAAAAATATTTTTTTAACCGAAATTTTGAGGGTGTTAAGAAAATGTTAATAGTTAAGTGTATATGACACTTTAAAGCTTTTTTTCAGGTAGATTATGAATATGTGAATTTTTCCTCGAAGCCATATTGAAAACAAAAATGGCTGATATAAGAGCAAAATGTAAATTGCTCTACGCAGGTTCTTTATGTTACATCACTAGTAGTTACGACTTTATTACATGAGTATGAAATGCTTGCATCTGTTATGCAATGGTATTGTATTATCCACCCTGTTCTATAGGTATCGAATGCTATTTTGCGTACGAAAGCGAAGATTTGATTCGTTCAGTAGGGATTGTAATGTTAATCAGGTATCACAGAGGTCTATTGATTTAACGTATGGTGTTCGGATAAAGCCAGTCTCAGCATCCGTTCGTTAAACTTCTATTGTTCACCTAACGTTAACGATTCAGCGGAAACTGCATTGCTCAAACTCAATTTACCGGAAATTATTGTTTAAATCTTTGATTTGATTTTTTTTTTTAATTTTTCCGAATCGAATTCTCGTTAAATATATATTTTGTCTATTGAACAATTTCCAAACGGCCTGAAATTCCAATTCAAATATAAACTTGACATCTATTCCTTTAGTTATTCCCCCCCCCCCCAAAGGTATTGTTAAACCATTTTCATTTCAGGATGATTTAGATTGTATCTGTTTGAACGATAGAATTTTATATCTTAAATATATCCTGAACATAAAACCAGAACAGCACTCGATAACGGGTTATATCATTGCAATCATACAGCTCTATAAAACAGACGTTTTTTTGTAATATTGAGAATATACGTATATATATGATAAAAAAAACGATGATCGGGACGTTAAAAAATAGTCTCAATTAGTGTGGCACATAGCCTCCTCGCGCCCTATTTCATATACTTTAAGGATTTTATGCTTTTACAACCTGTTGTTATCAAATGTATTTAATTTCCCGCCCTTTTTCTTCCTAAAGCTAAATGTCTGACTATATAGGATAATAGTGTGATGTATAAGAATGTATACGCAAATTATAATTAATAATCGAATTATCTTTCGAATCAAGTAATTTAATAGTAAAATGTTTATTGCAATACCTTATGATTTTAAATATTGCACAATTTCTTTGACTTACTCTCTCACAAATCTTTCGTTTTAATTTAATAGACGTGCACGTGAAAAACACATTTCACAATTTTATTTAAGTGTCATTTTAGTCAAGCAGTTAGTGTCAAAGTGCCAAAAGTACTAACTTGGGTAGTTTGATGAAGTTCGCCAATGTTACTCATGGTGGATTTAAAGAAAAGTCACTTTGGATATCATGTAACAGCTGTTAAAAATGCATTCAAATATTATATCTTGTTATCGACAGTCATAGTTCGTTAGATAGATGTGTATGAAATGCCTTTAAGCCATTTATGAGTGAGGTAATTAATTAGTGTAAAATATTCTCTTATGGAATCAATACTAAACTGGTAGGACATAGATAATAAATAGAGAAAGTCAACTCCACCCTTATACGAGCATAATAAGGTTGGAGTGGGGGAAAACCACTTCCTTCAGTACCGACCTCCGTAGTACCAGGGAAAAGAGGAACTAATTCCCGTGTGTAGCTATATTCCGTGTGTAGCTATATTCCGTGTGTAGCTATATTCCGTGTGTAGCTATATTCCGTGTGTAGCTATATTCCGTGTGTAGCTATATTCCTTTTGTAGCTATATTTCTTCGTGTAGCAACCCGATGTAGAAGAGGTCTAGTACTTGTTACTTCCTGATCTTAAACCAAAGCCTTAGACCACACGACCATCTACTGTAAATCAAGGTAAAGTGGACGAGGAGAAGAAGTAGAAGAGGGAAGCAGGAAGCAGATTTGGTGACGTCTTCAAATGGTGGTTAGGTTTCTATTTGTTCCACTTTTTGATGTGCGTATGAAATGCCTTTAAGCCATTTATGAGTGAGGTAATTAATTAGTGTAAAATATTCTCTTATGGAATCAATACTAAACTGGTAGGACATAGATAATAAATAGAGAAAGTCAACTCCACCCTTATACGAACATTAATAAGGTTGGACTGGTGGAAAACCACGTCCTTCAGTAGCGACCTCCGCAGTACCAGGAAAAGACGAGTATTAATAAGGTTAGAGTGAAGGGAAACCACCTCCTTCAGTAGCGACCGCCACAGTACCAGGAAAAGACGAGTATTAATAAGGTTAGAGTGAGGGTAAACCACCTCCTTCAGGAACGACCCCCGCAGTACCAGGAAAAGCCGAGTATTAATAAGGTTAGACTGAGGGTAAACCAACTCCTTCAGTAACGACCCCCGCAGTACCAGGAAAAGACGAGTATTAATAAGGTTAGACTGAGGGTAAACCAACTCCTTCAGTAGCGACCTCTACAGTACCAGGAAAAGACGAGTATTAATAAGGTTAGAGTGAGGGTAAACCAACTCCTTCAGTAACGACCCCCGCAGTACCAGGAAAAGACGAGTATTAATAAGGTTAGAGTGGGGGAAAACCACCTCCTTCAGTAGGGACCTCTGTATAGTACCAGGGAAAAGAGGAACTAATTCCCATGTGTAGCTGTATTCCTTCGTGTAGTTACCCGATGTAAAAGAGGTCTCGACTTGTTACTTCCTGATCTTAAGACCAGCGCCTTAGACCAAACGGCCATCAGACTACTGTAAATCAAGGTAAAGTAGATGAGAAGAAGTAGAAGAGGGAAGAAGATTTGGTGACGTCTTCAAATAGTGGTTGGGTTTCTATTTGTTCCACTTTTTTATGTGTATGAAATGCCGCAGCAAGTAAAAAAGACGCAGCGATGGTACACCCCCATCCTACTAGATATATGGATAGAGCTGGTTAGAACTCTGCCCCTTCAAGTCGATGGTTACTATCAATATGGAGTTAAACTGGCTGAAAACATTTTCTAAACCCAAAATTTGGTTTAAGATAGGATCTGAAAAAATCAAATTAGAAATTTGAATGAAATTATTTGATAACAAACTTAATCAACTCAGTCTCAGAAAAAGGTTTCAGAAACCTGTCTAAACAAAATTTGTTGACCTAAATTCCCACAACACTCACCACATCGTGTCAATGAAGTACGAAATAGAGTAAACATTCGATTAAAATCGTATGCAAATATTATGCAAAATACGGTTGAAGGGGGCTATTGTAGACGGTGAAATGCCGCCACAAAATGGAATTCAAATCAGGTCAAATAGCGTTAGACATGATTAGATGTCTGACATTTCACTATCCCTGACTCCACCGTGAAAATAGCATCTTGACGTTGCAATGCAAGTCACGGATGAGGAAAGTAGCAGACTTTCATACCTTCACAATACAGTGTGATTTCGTCTATATACTATATAATCCTAAATCATCCAACAACTCATGACTAATATTCTCAACTATCTATTCTATATGTACATAAAAGTGATGTGCAATTAATGAAATGTCAAAATAATGAAAACATTTCATTGCATAGAGAAACTCTAAACCAATCAGGAAAACCTACGACTGTAAAAACACTCAGTAATACCGGTAATAGCTGTTTAATAGCTTTTCACTATACCTATTCTTTGTTCTTTTGAAATTCTCGTACATGTATAAGACGGTAAAACATCATTTATTTGGTTGAGACAAAATCCTTAAAGTATAAGAAAAAATAAAGACCCACCAGCGTAGACTCATCTTAATCGGAAAATACTTTTTTACTGAAAACTTTTTTTACTTTTACAGATTACACCAATTAATTGGAATTTTTGAAATCGGAGACCTAAAATTGTTTCGTTCTTCAGAACGATCACATAGCTTCCGTTACCTTCGGTAAGCTTGGAAGAAAAATTAAAAAAAAAATATGACATTAAAAAAACGGGGGAAACAATTAAATTAATTGGACAATATTGGCTCGTAAAAGCATAAAATCAATAAAGTACGTGATAGAATGGGAGGAAGCGATGTGCCACACTAATTGGCAGTCTATTTTACATGGATTAAAGAGTATCAATTTAGGAAAATTTAAAGCGCGCAGATAGTTGATATTAATCTGGGGCTATCTACAGGCTACATTCGACAAATCAACAAAATTTCATAAAAATCAGATGCTCTTTTGAATAAGATATAGGTGTAAAAAAATGTATGTTGTTGCGCATGTGGAAGAGAAGCAAATAGGAGCAGTTAGTTGAAACTTATATGGGACCAATAATAGGCTAATTATGACCTACTGTCCCAATTTTATTAAATTGGATGGGTAGTTTAATAAAATATGTTGGTTCGCAAAAATTGATCGACAGACAAGTCACGAAACCAAAAGTGCACGCTAATCTTAAAACTAAATATTATCGCTAAAAATTGCGTTTTCACAAGCCTTCCCATTTTTTTGGTCTTTAACGTAATTATAAGTCTTAATATCTATGATTCGTTTTTGTTTAAAAGAAGTCTGTAAACATATTTTTCCACCGGACATGTTTAAACCAGCCTTCTAGATAAATTCTGGGGCTCATAGGAGAGGTTTTATATACTTTCAAAAACAGAAGGCATGCACAGGTAGTGTTTCTGTTTTTAACTTAGTCCTTGTATAGGAGCAAAACTTTATAATTCTTCGCTTAAAAACTTCCTGAGGGAGGGGGGAGAGGAGTCTCACTGAATTTCGACCAAGTCAAGCCCGCTTTCTTCCTAATCCTGCAATGGGGGGAAAAAATTCCCAAACAATGAGAAGGTGAACTTAAAAGTAGTATCATGGAACTGTAAGAGGGTGTGGCAAAACTTTGGGCAGAATCCAAAATTGACGCTCATAAATAAACTAAAAAGAACTTGTGCTAGTCATTGCATTATTATCTTGATATTGTGTTTTATTCTTTTTTTATATTATGGTCCCAAAACTGTAACAAGGGTAATATTATCTTCTTCATTGACTATCATTACTTTAAGTTTTAATACAAAGTAGAGTATTCAATAAAAATCTAGTAAACCCAAGTAGCACAGCTGATCCAAAAGACATCCCTTGGATATTCTTTTGTCCAGATTTCATCCTGTCCATAATCGTTGGTCCATAGATTCCCCTACGGTTATCCCGTTTTGGATGCCTCATTGGGTCATTCTAAGGAAGTCCTATAGATATCCTTAACGGGTTGTCCAGTTAAGGGTAGGAATCCTTTGAACATCCAGTTTGAGAGGGTATCCTATGGACATCGAGTCAAAGTTATCGTAAGGATGTCCTTAACGGGATGTCCAGTTAGGGTTATCCTATGAATGAATTATCATTTCTAAAGCTTTTTGCTTTTATTAAAAAATGTTAACAGATTTAATTAGAAGTGGATTTATTTTCATTACACAAATGATGATGTTTCAGTGAAAGCTATAATGAAACAATCTGAAACATATTAAAATTATGGTGTAAGGTTTAAGAATTCATTTTGAGTTGCACCTAATCGGAAATGACTCTTAGCCGAGTAGTAAGAGCGTCAGATTGACATACTGGAGGTACCGGGTTCAAATTTCAAATCTCGCAGGGTTAACATTATTTGGGTGGACATCGGGTCAGCCATAAGACATCCAGAAGCAAAAATTCTACTCTTCACAGGATGTGCCAATGGACAAAGTGACTGGTCCTGTAGATATCCTAGGGACGTAGTCGTGCTACTTGGGAATGTATCCCCAGTTCACTATTAAATGTAATAATGAAATGATAATAACGATTTAGTAACATAAATGTTAATTTGTTTGACCAATCTTTGGGATAGAACCAGAAAAGTTGGTGTTTAAAGTAGTGAAATCCAAGGCGGCTTTCACACCGAACCAGCCGGCTGGTTCTCGAGTCGCGCTTGCCACTTGCTTTCAGGATGCACGTCGCACTTGCATCTTCGGTGTGTAGGCTCTCGTTCAATTACCTCGACTCCTTAGATAATCCGGTGTTACTTAGGACGCATGCAACCTGCGACTTGCTGCTTTCGTGTGAAAGCCGCCTAAGTGTTCTTAGACTATCTGATACTACTAATTTTCAATCTAGATGGGCCTAAAATTACCAGAGGCTATTCCTAGAAAGAATAAATTATCAGATAATATTGTAAGGAATATTTAAACAATTAAAAATATCAGTACACTGACAATAACTGTGCAGTTGAAACCGGTTTGTGCCCTTATCATTTTATCAGTTATGGTTTGTCTAAATACTGATCAATTGAACTAATAACTGTGATAGTTTAGTTTTCTGAATCATCTTTATCTGTTCTCCTTCATTAAGTAAAGAATATCTGCTTTATCGGTGTGGGTTACAACATTTTGATAATCAGAGATGAGATGAGAATGAAATTTATTTTATAGAGTCAGGAGCCTATCTAATGAGTAGTTTTATTCGATTTGTCAGTCCAATTTTTTCTTTTTAATAATCAGCTTAGCTACGCTGCAGGAAATTTACCGTCTTCCCTTTGCCCCCAGAGTATAATTATCAATATGGTCTCGTCTTAATTTATTTTTATTGGATGAGAATAGAGGAAAGGTAGAAGGGTTTATATTTGTTGTGAATAATATGTCTTATTATTGAGAACGCCCTTTTCAAAATTTGCTAGACTAATGCTCGAGCTGTGGAGATTGTTCGCCGATAAAGGTTCAATACACTCACCACCGAGTCTAAATTAACTGGAAACCTGATTTAAATCTATTGATAAGGGAGTCTTGTGAAAGGATCATGCATGAGACAAGCTCCCGGGCCTTGCTTCATTGTGTTTAACTTTGAGAGATAACGATAGGTTGAGCTCGTTCCCTTAGATTTCCAGCCTGAAGTGGGTTTAACTCTGTATCAGAGATTTGCCTTCCTTTAACTAGGTGGGCTTGTATAAAAGTTGTATCTAAACTTTCAATTATCTCTTTAAACTTTGCATTTTAAAGGTTATTGGCCCTTATCCTGATAAATTCGACGAATTATCACTTCCTTATATTGGGATTATAAAATAGTAGAATATGCGATACTTAATTTATAGATTAAAATCCATGGACTTTGATTCAATCAAATAATTATTGAACTGAAATGATTAAATCGTGTTTTTTCCTCATTTCGTTTATTAAGCTCGTCGGTACCTTTCCATCGTAAATAAATCTTACTCCTACTAATTCCAGGACTTTAGACAAGGTGTGGATTCCATCTTAGTTTTGAGAGATTATTTTGAATGAACATCGTAATTTGGGGGATAAATATTAGAAACAGTCGGCTAAATAGTGTGGCACATAGCTTCCTTGCATTCTATCACGTAATTTATTGATGTTATGCGTTTAGAACCCATTATTGTCTAATTGATTTTATTGTTTCCTTCTTTTTGCTTACTATCTTACCGAATGTAATAGAAGTTATGTGGTCGACATTTTTTTGGCTCCGAATTCAAAAATTCCAAGAAATAAGTTTCAGACATCAGAAAACATTTTTGATCTCGTGTTGCGAACGACTCTTTCCATTTTTGTTAAAAACTACTCATACAGTTTTAAATGAAATTAGGATGGTGGGTCATAATTAGCCTATTGTTGGTCTCAGAAAAAATTCAACATTCTGCGCTCATTTGTTTCACTTTCACATGCGTACAAACATACATTCTATATACATATATATAATGTCTATATGCAGGGTGGTCCAAAAGTTATCCTCTTAGCTTTTAAAAGGTTTGAGATTAATTAATGAAACTTGGGGGATCCATACCATGTAAAGGGAAGTTTTTTTTTATTGCACTAGGGGCAACCACCTATTTTGCCCCCAGGCGCTGAAATCTACCATTTTTATACTTTTGCCCCATATAGGGGGCGAAATATTGGAGATAGAAAAAAAAGTTTCAAGTAAAATATTCTTATTTTTCACCGTAGAATCTAAAACTGCTGTAAAAAAAAATATACACTCCAATTTAAAATTTTGAAGTTGGGTGGCCTGGTGGCCAAGTAGGTAGTTGCACCTACTGCACGATTGTATAAGAAAACTTCTCTTTACATGGTACAGATCCCCCAAGTTCCATTAATTAATTCCAAACCGTTTAGACTTTATAACGATATAAGTGTTATTATTATTTTGCTATTTTCGGAGGGGTTATTTTGCTATCTTTGCCCTCCCTATAGGGAGCAAAATATTGGAGATAGAAAAAAAAGTTTCAAGTAAAATTATATTGATAAATTCCAATGTGTACCCTTTGTGATAATTTGCAATGTAGTGTGGATCCGTTAAGGGTAATAATAAAACTCTTATTTGGTTGGCAACGTTTCGGCCCGACAAGCCATTTTCAAGCCAGTGATTAAGATAGTGAGGATCGTTCTAGGTTGTAAAAATAAGTAAGATCATCGTATTGGGAATACACATATTCCTTCGTCATACACTACTCAAATCTCCTCACTCACAGATTACTAACATAGTATGCATAAAGCATTGACCAAAAAATTAAATCTTAACAACTACATAACCATTGGATAACAAAAACAATCTTAACATTTAAAAAACAGTGGAAAATTAACAATCGAACAAAATTATGGTAACTGGTCGTAATCATATCACTCGTGATATGATTACGATGATCTTACTTATTTTTACAACCTAGAACGATCCTCACTATCTTAATCACTGGCTTGAAAATGGCTTGTCGGGCCGAAACGTTGCCAACCAAATAAGAGTTTTATTATTACCCTTAACGGATCCACACTACATTGTAAAATTATATTACTTTTCACTGTAGAATCCAAATATGATCTCAAAAATATACACTCCAATTTGAAATTTTGAAGTTGGTGGCCTGGGGGCAAAGTGGGTAGTTGCCCATAGTGGGCGATAGCATGAAAACAAATTTCCCTTTACATGATCCGGATCCCCCAAGTTTTATTAATTTATCTCAAACCGTTCAAAAGTAAAGAGGGGGGGGGGGGGGAGACTTTTGGACCACCCTGTATATAAACAAACATACCCGTATAACTTAAAAAGTAATCAATTGATGTTTTATGAAATATGGATGGTTAGTTGAAAGTTACCCGCAGACAGCCCTAGATTAATTTCAATCGTCTGTCCTTTCTAATTATTGCTAAATTGATACTTCAAATTTGAACGATTTAAAAAAATCGGGAGAAAAATTAAATAAATTTGAGAATAATAGGCTGTAAAATTATAAAACTATACCAAATAGGAAGCGAGGAAGGTATGTGCCACACTAATTGGCAGAGTATTTTTGGAACGAAGTTCCTTATGGCGCGTTCTGGAGCCCGGGAGTGAATCCGAAAAAAACGACCAAAATCACCGTCACAAAATAACCGTCACAAAATCACCATCACGCAAAATCTGTCACGAAATCTACCAATGGCGATAACTGGAGTAAAGGTTGACCGACTTAGTTGAAATTTGGTACACATGTTCATTTTACCAATGTCCGGGACAAGTTCGTTGGACAACGTTATCCGCCCAAGCTTTCACGTGCAACGCTCGCGTAAACGTAAGCTTCGAATTTAAAATTGGAATTTTTGGACGGGAAAAAATTCTAACTTCATCTATTTATGAGACAAACAACTTTTTTAAATATTTTTTTTTAGTAAAACGAACACCGACACTACTATGAAGTGATAAAGATCGCTAAATTTATTAAAGCGGACCAAACCGATTAAAATAAAGAAAACAACGTTTTTACCGATATCTTACGTTCTAACGTAAAGATTTAAATGAAACTTTGTATACATCACCTACAGCACCTACAATTGAAACAAGCATGTAACATTTCAACCTGATACAAGCACAAGTTTTTGTGAGTTAATGATTTATATTTTTTATTTTAATATTTAATTGGAGTAATATGCCGACGGGGCCTGGGAGGACAGTTCTTTTTCGTTCTACAACCATCTGCTTTAACTATAAATTTATCATTAACTTTTTCTCAATATACAATACATTATTTATCGAAAGACGCTCGCTTCAAAGATAATAAAAATATTTTCATTTAATTTTGCCTTAACTCCGCTAGTACAAATAGTTAGTTACTTTTAATTTTGTCTCTTTTCTAACTCCACCATGTATACATAGTTATTACAGCGATTTTATAATTTATATTTAAACGCCACACGTATTTTTTTAACTATATCACTTTCTTCACATATTAAAATGCATTATACATGTTGTTAATTAAGTCTTATTCAAGTTTTGCAGGTTTTGAATTTAACAAAAAAAAGTCAAATAGTGGATTAAAAAGGCTCAATTTAAATGCAAAAACTTACGCCTCTAACCCTAAAGAAAAAACAGTTATGTAACCCTTTATAAGTTAATTAATTACGTTGCCTTAAAAGCAATTTTTCATTCTCTCGCAAACTACAATCAGTAAAAGGCTTTAGTCCTTTTTTATTATTTGTTTTGTGTGTACAGAAGTCCTTTAAGTATAGGACTTTTAAATGAGATTGGGTTAAGCTTATTCAAGATCATGAATGCCTACATGTTTTTGCGTCGACTTATAATCTTTTAAAGTTGTTAGTGGAAATCAAACTTAAAAAGCATCATTGTACGACTTTGAATATACCACTGTAATAGTATTAAATTAGAAATGCAACCCTGTTAAGTTCATACTGCTTGATTTTTATTAGTATAATTATGTATATATTATGATAATCAAATACGTGGTTAATTTTCTGTTAAAAGATCTTAACCTAATTCAATTTTAGCCGAAATTTACCAGATTTTATTCTTATTATCTTCAAACGTGTGAATTACAAACTGTCATTTTAGACAAATTTGGAAGGTTCTTTTTTAACCCTCGAAAAAGTACGGTTCTGTTAAGCCCAAATTTGAGATAAAACTAAGAAAGTTAGATAGACATGGGAGCGATTGGCAGTAAGGAATGTTTCTAACTAAATTTCTTGCTTTTATCAGGAGGACCAGTCACTGTTTGACATCGTGCCTGATTATATTCAATTCTGGGCACTTCTTTAGATTGTTATTCCCCGAATAAAAAAAAACAGAGGGGAGTAACAATCTAAAGAAGGTGCACGGAATGTTCTTCTTTAGACTGTTACTCCCCTTATAAAAACAGAAGTGGGATATTCCTCTGTCCCAAAGTACATTGGACTAAACATTCCTTTTTCTTAATAGTTATTTAGTCAAAGTCATTTTTATACTAAAACAGCATAAGGGAGTAACACTCTAAAGAAGTATCCAATTCCGTGCCCATATTGTCCTCACAGAGGTCCCCGCGCCACTTTCACGTAAATTTTATTTTTACGCTAATTTTAGTTAAATTTATACATATAATAAAAAATAAATTAATATTGTTCCTGCGTATTTAAAAATAAAATAATAAAAATAAACATAAAAAAGGCCTAAAACAATTCAGACTAACATTCTTATGTAATTTTGGTCCAAGATCCCAAAGAACTTGTTGTTTTCGATTTTCAACAAAATCAGAATTTATTTTTATCAACCTCTCGGAAACTAGATTTTTCCCGGGAAAACGGCTTATATATCGTTGGATTCGTATTTAAATGGACTACATTTTAGATTTTTTTTTTAATCCAAATAGTCTAAACCGTTTTTGTGAAATAATTTTCTCTTAATTGTTTTCCCGAGTTTTTGGGGGTGGTCTCGCCCCCAAATTTGGAAATTCAATTTTTTGGACTCAAGGGACCCAAAAACGTGTAAATCCATCAAAATCTTAAACTTGAATTTTTGCGCCATCACAATAATTTCTCTTTATATGAGAAAGTAAAAAGTAAAATTATTATCGAGACTAACTGATTTTGAGCTTGCAAATTATGAGACTAAACAACGGTATTTTATCATTTCAAAAAATAATAAAATAAATTTAAATATGTTTTATAATATTTTGCTTTAATGTTTTCATGATTATATTTATTTTAACTGTTGTATAGGCATTAGAACAAATTAAGTCCTATCAGGGGTGCGCGCCTCCACATGTCTATTAGACCTCGCGCCTCCACATGTCTATTAGACCTCGCGCCTCCACATGTCTATTAGACCTCGCGCCTCCACAAGTCTCTATTATAAGACTGTGGGCCTACACATGTCTCTATTAGACCTCGCGCCTCCACAAGTCTCTATTATAAGACTGTGGGCCTACACCAAGGATCTTATATAAAGCGGATGTAATGTTAAGAAGGGGTTTAAGGCAAAAAAGTGACCCCATGAAGGTAAGAGAAATTGGAGAAAAAATCATACTGCGCATGCTCCACGACCTTTGAACTGGGACAAATTACCTTTTTTAACAGGTTATAACCTGACACTTATAAACAAATTCTTGGAAACCTATAACCAAGAGGAAGGTAATTTGTCCCATTGGAGCTAATATTTTACATATCTTCATGGGGTCACTTTTTTGCCTCAACCCTCTATCCCCTTTATATAAGATCCTTGGCCTACACATGTCTCTATTAGACCTCGCGCCTCCACAAGTCTCTATTATAAGACTGTGGGCCTACACATGTCTCTATTAGACAGCGCGCTTAACCCTCGGGTTAAGGTGTAGATGTACATTATATTTTAAATACATTTTAAGTAATTCTAAATAAAAATATAAATCTTAAAGATGGCCAAACTTGTTACAGGCATCTGTTTAAGTTTTGTCTTTGTTAGAGAACGAGGATATCCGAAGAATGCCGAATGGTGGGGATGTTGGGCGGGGCTCGGAGACCAGGGGATTATCTACCCAGCACGCTTGGTCTAACATGCCCGACCCGAATTAGCCAAATTATTAACAGGGCTGTGTCTCTGGAAAAAACAGAGCTCTAATTATCCAGTTAGCTTCAAATCCGTTGGAAAATTGGTCCGGCAACGTTTTAAAATGTCAGCCAGGGCTTTATTTAAGGGTAGAGGGAGGGAGATGCGGAATGGCAAAAGATTTAGGGCGATATTCCCTTTCCTGCGGCACCGACAAACTCGTAATATTTAGGTCAAAGAATTCCAGCCTATAACAGTATCGCAAATCATTTAATACAGCAAACATTGGAATTTAATTATCCATTACTTACTTCCTTTTCATGGTCTAACACCAGTTTAAATTATTATAATGGTATTTAAAACAGCAGGGTTCACTCCACCCCATTACTTTATAAATCCGTTAATTTATGTAAACGAATATTTTACTTAGCTTTAAATAATAATGAATTATAAAAAAAATACTTTAAAAATGTATCATCAAATCATGTTTTAAAAATAAATGGAGACGGACAAAAATGTTCTATTCATTACCACAAAAAAAAAGAAAATTTTTTTTTTAGATTTTCATCCATCATTTTCCCTTCCTGTTTAGAAATGATTTGTTGGTATCAATTACGAAGGTGTTTGTTGAAGGAGTACTATATAGTAAGACTATTTAATTTACAAAAGCCTACCACGTGTTCTTTATACCGAAAATTTGTCGGTTTAAGTAAACACAATTAGTCCAAAGTTAGGTACTTAGTTTGAACGCTATATCTTTTTGTATTAAATTTAAAAACAGTCTATACAATTGTCATTGCATAGATATATTTGTTCGATTATCAAGACTACGCTGAATAAAAATAAGGCAATTTGTAGAATACGCGTAAGTTAAAAAAATTGATTCACATTAATCCATTCTTATTTTATTCTCTTACGCACAAATTATTCTAAATTAAAGTATACTATCGTATATTTTAACTCACAGTATAATGTAGCGTAATCCTTTATACAAAAAACATCCTCAGTGTAATATTTACTTTTACTGAAAGTATTCATAAAGTCATGCAAAATTTATTTTTATTATTTTGCGTGGCTAAGCCGTATAATTTCAATATATGCATTAACTTATGTATATACATATAAAGAAAGATTAGTAAACGAAAATATATATAAAAAGGAAATCTTATTATTCATAGTATTTTTCTTTTATTTTTTTTCAGGCTTTCGTTATTGTACTACGAAGAGAAGGGAGTATGGGGGGGGGGTGAATTTAATTTTCTCGCTTAAATCATAGCTGTGTCGGGGGAGAGGGTAGGCAGGGTGGGGAAGTAATAAGTTTACATCGTTACAGACTAGATGAAATTTTTATGAGTTATATTAAACCCCAGTGGCAGTATCCAGAGCTTGAGCTAGGGAGGGGAGGGGGGAGGGGGGGGGGGGGGGGGCTTGTATTGACTGCATGCCAAGGACGCTTGCATTAACATGCGAGCAAAAATTTTTCGATGTAGTATTAAATAAAAATACTAAAAATATACTAGGAATATATTCTCTGCGAATATCGTTAACACTTCAACGTTGACTTATATATATATATATATATATATATGTCAAAATTGTTTAATTTTTTCCTCTTTTTTAAATAAAATTAATAAAAAATGTGTTATTAATTTTATTAAATTATAATGATTTTTATTTTAAAAACTCAATTATGAAAGTTATAAATTATTCCGTCGTAACTCAAGGTATAGGTACTTTGAAAAAAAAACTTATATTTTAATAATCTGCGAATCTATCGTTTAAAATGTATCTATGAATATTTAATGGAAAAAAAATGTATTGGTGAATACAAGCAAGAATATATAATTTATGGCGTGACCTGATTTGTTTTAAGTCACGATACTGTTAGTAAATAACTTGAGTATCTAATTACATTAAAATTAATAGCAGATATACAGCGTTGTCGACGGATTAAGTCCGTCCGTCCGTCCGTTTGCATGATGGGTGTAGAATGACAAAATAATTGGACTTAAAAAATTTGAGCTTCCGCGAATCCCTGCTTGGTATTAAACTAAGAAGTTGAAAAAATCAGTCCAATTAATTAATGTACAATGTGTTGTTACTATAAAAGTTTAAATAATTGTCACGAGTACAATACCTTTGTTTTTTTTACTTCTTAGTTTCTATCCAAGCAGGGCTGATGTCCAGATGCTCAAATTTCAAGTCCAATTTTTTTTGTCATTTACACCTCACGTGCATTCAATCCTTGGACAAACTGTGTATAAATAAATGTGATTTATCTTTTTCATTTACTGGAAAACCCCAAATATGTTATTAATAATGAGGAATGTCAAGCATAACATGTGTAAATATGAAGAAAATTAAGTTGTTAGAACAATGTGTCAAAAATACTTTGAATAATAATTATAATATAATAAAGGCATGTTGTATTATAAATTAATTTGAAAACTTAATCCGATATTAACTTGTTATCTTTTAACTAATTTATTTGTTTGCTTACGACCGAAGGTAAGGTCGTAAGCATCGAAGGAAGTGTCGGTAACAAAAGAATTGTTACCGTTCTAGAGCATGCATTTTTTTACTTTCACATATAAAGAGAAAGAATGGTGATGGCGCGAAAATTTGATTTTCAGATTTTGATGAATTAGAGATTTTACAAGTTTTGAGGTCCCATGAGCCCAAAAAAGTGTTTTCTTAAAAATATATTTCTCTGTGGTCTGTTATCTGTCGTCAGCCTTTGCAGACGCCTGGCATACAATTTGGCATACATGTTTAGGAAATCATAGCACGAGGCGAAATCTAGAAATTAATTATAGTTCCAAATTCGGGGGTGCTAACCCCCAAAAACTCTAAAATTATTTCTCAAACAACTAAAATTATTTCTCAAAAACGGTTCCGACGATTTTTATTAACAAATTCTAAAATGTAGTCCATTTAAATACGTATCTTACGATATAAGTTTTCCCGGAAAAACTAGTTCCTGAGAAAATGGCTTTAAACATGAACGGAGAGGGCGGGTTCGATTCCCCGCCGAGGAGAAGTCATTTTTATGATATATTTTGATAAAATGTTTAATAGTAATTAAATGTACCTAAAAAATAATGAATGCAATACACTGGGGTAAGTAATTATGAACTGGTATATAAGAAAGTTTATCTGAGTTGTCTCGGGCCGATTTTTTTATTTCTGAATTTAAAAATTTCTAGACATAATGCCTGCTTCAGACATCAGGAATTATCTTGTCATCAGTTCTCGCGTCTGTCGAGATAATGTCCAAGATATTGATAACATTTCTATTTTTTTTAGTCCTACTTTAATTTTAATTTCAATTAAGTTAACTATATAGAGATCTAAATTTGAACAATTATGGTATTTTAATAAGTTTTACACCTCATGTGCATTCAATCCATGGTCATACTATATAACTTTGTTTATTTCAATAATTTGTATATATATATACATAGTTTTGTAGTTTTCAAATGGTGCTTTTGGAACGAAGTTCCTTATGGCACGCTCTGGAGCCCGGGAGTGAATCCAAATAAAACGACCAAAATCACCGTCACACAATAACCGTCACAAAATCACCGTCATAAAATCACCGTCACAAAATCACCGTCACGCCAAATCCGTCACGAAATCTACCGATGGTGATAACTGGAGTAAAAGTTGACCGACTTAGTTGAAATTTGGTACGCATGTTCATTTCACCAATGTCCGGGACAAGTTCGTTGGACAACGTTATCCGCCCAAGAGTCACGCACAACGCTCGCGTGTAACGTAAGCTTCGAATTTAAAACGGGAATTTTTGGACGTAAACAAATTCTAACTTCATCTATTTAATGAGACAAACAACTTTTTTAAATATTTTTTTTTTAGTAAAACGAACACCGACACTACTATGAAGTGATAAAGATCGCTAAATTTATTAAAGTGGACCAAACCGATTAAAATAAAGAAAACAACGTTTTTACCGATATCTTACGTTCTAACGTAAAGATTTAAATGAAACTTTGTATACATCACCTACAGTACAATTGAAACAAGCATGTAACATTTCAACCTGATACAAGCAGAAGTTTTTGAGAGTTAATGATTTATATTTTTTATTTTAATATTTTATTGGAGTAATATGCCGACGGGGCCTGGGAGGACAGTTCTTTTTCGTTCTACAACCATCTGCTTTAACTATAAATTTATTATTAACTTTTTTCTCAATATACAATACATTATTTATTGAAAGACGCTCGCTTCAAAGATAATAAAAAGAGTTTCATTTAATTTTGCCTTAACTCCGCTAGTACAAATAGTTAGTTACTTTTAATTTTGTCTCTTTTCTAACTCCACCATGTATACGTAGTATACATGGTGGTACGTACAGCGATTTTATAATTTATATTTAATGAAAAGCGTAAGGAACTTCGTTCCTACCGGGTGTCCCACGACACCACACTTTTTTTTCGTGTCTTTATGGTAATTAAGAAAATAACAGCTAATTTTGAGGATTTTTTTTTAAATAAAGCTTTAATTTGTAATAATATTTCTAAATATGGTTAGCTAAATGTTATTTTATATTAGCAGTGTTCCTTAACTGAATAATTAAAACGAAATAAACAGGTGAAAAAACTAAAAAAAAAAAAAAAAAAACCATTTCAAATGTGGCAGTTGTTTTCAGTGTCTTAGACATTGCATCTATAAATAAGTCCTTTATTATAAATCAGTTTTGGGTAACACTATCGTAAGTATAAAATTCAAAGAGCAAACTTGGTAATCATGGAAGAGGTGTAGTTCAATAACCAAACAACGTCTTCACACAAAAATAGTAATTTAAACAATTGACCGGTTTCGGCTGTTCTAAAGCAGCCTTCTTCAGATAATCTTGAGGTTACTGGATTGACTTCACGAGTACAAACTTGGTAAATTTATTTTTAAAAAAATCTATAAACCACAGTAGCTAATACGTATTTTAACTATAGTGGTAAAATCCACTTTAATTTGTCATTATCATTAAAAACCCTGTTTTTTTTTACCTCCTTTGTTTGTCATTTGCAGTCGAAACCGCCCATTCGACCATTGTAGTTTGCCATTATCATTAGAAACTGGCCATTCGACAACCACTTTAGTTTGTCATTTTCACTAAAACCTCGAAATTAAATTTGTAAGGCTATCAGTAGAAGGTCTTTTTTTTATCCTAACAGTAATAGTAAACTTAGTTAGTAAATCTTGGTGACTTCAATGTAAAACACTGGAGAGGATTTCAATTTTACTGAACGTAGTCGATATATGTATATATATAATATTTACGATAGGGTTTTATCTATCTTTCTTAGTTCAGGTAGATCGCATATATATATATATATATATATATATATATATATATATATATATATATATATATATAATCAACAAAAGTTTATTTTATTAATTGAACAAATATTAAATTAATAACGTAAATAATGAAAACATTCTCTAGAATAATAAGAAACAAAGTTCCTTATATTTAATGTATAAAATCTAGCTTTTTACTTTTAATTATTATATTTTTGACTTCTAAATGAATTTAGAACTTAAGTAAATTATACGTAGTCATATTTACTAGCTCTCAGAACACCAGCATAAAATCTACCCACGCAAGTGCTTGGAGTTTAAAAATATTTAAAAGTTTGTAATTAAAATTAATTTATGTAACAATAAGTAGCTAATAGATGTTTTTAAAATATATGCTAAATGTATAATATACAATTATTAAGAAGCACACGGTAAATATATTTAATATTCGTGGTTTTTAACGTTATCAAACAAAAATTGTAATATATAGGTTTTTATCTAATTTTTTTTTATACAGATGTACTATTTTTTCAACTATAATAAAAAACAATTTTTTTTACTATATTTTTCAAAATGTAATATTAGGAATAAATAAAATTTAGCTTTTTAATCAATTATACATTTGTACTTTACATTTCAATAACTAAACAATCATCATATAAAGACTTCAACTTTTCTACTGATTCAAAATTACAATTTCGTAACTTTAAAATAATTAGATCTAAAACAAAATAGAGAGACCCTTATGTTTCCTTAAAATCCGCGTCTTTATTATTATTTTATTTTTCAGTATCTATGTAGAATTGAGGTCATACAGTCTTTGATCCTTTTACCTGATAATGCTATTAGAACTTAAATTTACTTCTTAAAAAAATAAGTTATTGGTCAAATTAAAAGGGGGTGGCTTTAAAGGGAACTTTTTTAGTTTTTCGCTCATATCTCCAAAACTATCCCTCAAAGCGAAAAATTGTATCTATAAAAAATAGAGCTGACAAATTTCATACAAAAAATGTTCTTTTGCATTTTTTACGCAGGACAAATAGCTTTGGAACTATAGGGCGAAGAAAGTAACAGTATTTTCAAAAATAACGTCTGAAGTAATAAGTTGCAATGAACTGTTATATTATAACACTTAACTACTATTACTGTTATTGTTCTGTTATTCTTTTCTGTTCTCTGCTCCGTTTTTGTTTATTCTCATAAAGTTTGTTTATATAGTTATATTAAAAAGGTAAAAGATTTCGCTGTTTCAGTCTTGGATAAATATGACAACTTCTGAAACTATACTATTGGTCTTACGTAAAAGTGTAAAGGAAAATTATTGTAGGAATTTTCGTCAGCTTTAATGTTTATAGACACTATTGTTCGCTACGAGCGACAATTTCGGAGATATGAGCGAAAAATAAAATATGCCACCTTTAAGGCCCCCTCCCTCTATCTCACCCCTCCTCCAACAGGACTAATAATTATATTCAACTGTGGTAATTTTCAAAATTCCGGGATTTTTTTCTCTCTCAAATGGCTTTATTGTAATTTGACTGGGTATCTTGACATAAGTATAAATGAAGAGATCGGACTTTTTTTTTTTCTTCAAAAATTCCTTAAATTTTAATTTAATTTATTTTTTTCTCTTTTAAATAAAAAAATGTTGTCAAGATTATTTTTTTTATTTCTTTTATTTTTTCCAAGTCTATATTTGGTTCATTTATTTATTTTTTTAACAGGAATCGGACGAACTCACACGGCAATAGGAGAAGTCACTTAAGGCAAGTGACCACACAAGCTACCTTATTTGTGTCTGTTTTGTTTTCTTTTTACCACAGCACTAATTGGTGTCGTATTTGTGTGAGTGATTAGATAACCTTTTTATTTTATTGTGTGTTTGTTTTTTCGTTTTTCAAAAAAAATGTCTGTGTTGTACCTACTGGCAGAATAATACATTTTTTTGTTTGCACATGGCTTTTGTGACACAATTTGATTTTGTTTTTTTTTTTGTTTGTTTTCTTTTTGGGGTGTGACTGTGTTTTTCCCCCATTCTTTTCGTTGGTGTTATTATTAATATTAAATAATTGTCGGTTAGCTGATTTGCGCCTTCAAATTATATTTAAATATTTCCATATTGTGAAAATTAATCAAACCTTTTTACTGTAACAACCTAAACAGAATATTTCACATTCGAAACCTCTATAACTGCTAATAATGCATAAAATGTATTCAATACATTTGTTACAAAAACACCTACTCAGGTACGTATTAATTAATTAATTTGTGTTTTATATAACTTGATGTGTAATTAATTTTTTTTGAATGCAATTGAATTGTTAGAACATTAATTAATGCTTGCCCAGTTCATATACAAAATGAAGATGAAGGTAATTACCTCATTTTAATAAAATTTTATGATCTTTAAACATTACACTAACCGAACACAATAACCGAATAAGAAGTTATAACTAGTTAGCTTCTTATTGTTTTTGTGTTCTTCAGTGTAATATAACAATTTTTACAACCATTATTTAAAAAAAGAAGGCACTTCTTTAGATTGTTACTCCCTTTATAAAAAAACAAAGGGGAGTAACAATCTAAAGACGGTGTTCGGAATGTTCTTCTTTAGACTGATACTCCCCTTATAAAAACAGAAGTGTGATATTCCTTTGTCCCAAAATAAATTGGTGTAAACATCTCTTTCTGTTAATAGTTATTTAGTCAAAGTCATAATTCTTAAAAAAACTATAGGGTAATAACAATCTGACGAAGTATAAAAAAAAAATGTAATAAAATTCGGATAGACAAGGCAAATTTGAGTGAACTATTATCAGTAAAAATGTACACACTGTTTGAAAATCGATAGCATTTGTTCTTCATTATATTCTTAATCCCAACTTCATCAAATTTAGATCGTTATCTCTAAAAGTTAGGTATTTATAATTCAGGAATTGAACAGTTAAAATATACTTAATATATTCTATAAAATTAATGTTTCTGGTTTAATTAAGCACATTTATTGGGTGTACTAAGATATACAGGGTGATTAAAAAAGAATGACTAATTTTAAAAATTATTTTATAAAAATCCGTTGAAGTTACTTTACATGTTTAAAGCAATTAAGCTATAAGCAGCGCAGCAGCGTTGCGGGCAGTTAAATTGTACGTATAGCTTAATTACTCTAAATATATTAAGTCCACTTCAACGATTTTTATAAATTAATTTTGGAAATGGGTCATTCTTTTTTAATCACCCTGTATATTATTAAAAACAAAATTTGGTAATAAACATATGATAATAATCCAAACGCACATGAGACGTAAGGCAAAAGCATCACAGTTTTTTTTTTCAACCGCATGAATTGAGACTCTTAGTAGGGCAGGGCAGTAATACGCCACTTGTGGCCTACCCGACGCTAGTAGATCTAGCGTCTCAATTCGAGTGATCTCGTGTATTTCTGCAGCTGAAAAAACTGTGCCGTCCTGTCCTGCGTTTTAATATGCGCGGTAGCTTGTTTTTATTTATTTCACTCGTGGTAAGCACTGTGTTATTTGTTTTGGTGTTGTGCTCCATTCTAGGTCAACTTGTCACACATTTACCCGCACTTTGCACTTTTCCCTTTATTACTGTTTTTAAACACTTCAGCAACAAACCAATTAAAAAGTTTAGTTTTATCGGTAAATCGAGTTTTTTAAAGCATTTGCATACAGAGAAGACTCCTTTTCTCTGTATGCAGATGCTTTTGGTTTCCGTTCTGAACTCCGGGCACGAAAAAATTTCTGCCTGAACTTTTTGTTGTCATGGTTGCTGCGAATCCGAAACTGAAGTCAAAATTACTTCCCTACACGAACAATTTTGTCTGGAACATGCGCTTAAAGTTAGGTATATTGTGTTTTTAGGGCTTTTTCGACCCAAAAAATTCGTCAAACAAAAAAAATATATGGCGTTTTAATATCTTCAAGCCATGCAGGACACGAATCTAAAGTCAAAAAAACTCCATTGGATCTTACTTTTTTAAAAAAAACTACATAAAATACTACCAAAAATTGAGATTTTGTCCGATTTCACTTTAGTATTTGTTCATCCTTCCCTTCACCTTACATAAATTTTAATCCTGTAGAATGTCAGTTAAAATCAGAAACAAGTCTTAACAAATGTTATATGGCTAAAAAGAGAGAAACACTTTATTTATATAAATAATAGTTATGCTGCCCAAATACAAGGGGTTGCTAAACATACAGCGTACTTATCTATCGTGAGAAATTACTTTAAATAATAAAAATATTATATACAATTAATTAAATAACATGGTCCAAAACAAATTTAATAAAATAACAATTAAGTTACCATTAAACAAAGAAAGGGGCATACTTTCAAAACAAATTGATTTAAAATAAAATAGAAGAAGATTAAAGCAAGTAATATTTTTTGTAAATAATTCCCAAGGAGTCTAAAATAATGGCCACTGACAGGGTTGTAAAAATTTTCTGTCGATAACGACCTCGTCAAAGAATAAAGAAATTAAATTTAAATGCAGTATGGATCCTCTAGAGCCGAACCATAACCCTCTGACCTCGTATTCTCTGGCACCATGGCTCTCGTGGTATTTTTCTTTTAGGAATGTGATGCAGTTTTTATAGATGCATTCCTTCTCCTTATGGACTTTCTCACCTTGGGTGGGATCGTTGGTTTCGTACCTGACAGTATTATTAAGGCGTATATGTATAGAATTTTTCGGGAAGGCCACGATGTCACAGAATCCCGAAGAACCGTCGTCGTCTGTATAGTGAACCTCCTTGTAGCAGGTAAAATCCTTCTCCGTGAGTAGCTCGATATGTTAATGCTTTACGTTAGCGGAGTTGTTAGGACAGTGTATGAGCACAAGTGCTGGAGTTTTAGGCTCTCTTTAGAATTTACGGCAGAGTTTGCCAACATCTCTTGTATTGTGACCTGGAACAAGCCACAGAGGAGCGTAATTCGTATTCAGCTTGATTGAGTTGGTCCACTCGGAACCAGAGAGAATTTTCCTTTTTCAGAGGTATCGTTACTCTTGGGAGTATCCTTCTTGAAGTGACACACTACGATACCCTGCCACTTACAACTGGACCATTCATCAAAGGACTTTTCTCTTAGCGATTTTCTATTAGTTTATAGAAATTCAAAGGCAGTAACAGTAAATTTCAATAACAGTAAATTTAATATAATTTTATTTTTCAATTTTCTTATAAAAGTAAGGTCGTAGATTTTTTTTGACTTTAGATTCGTGATCTGTATGGCTTAAAGATATTACACCCAATATAATATCTTGGTTTTTTTCTATCTGTTATCAATTTGAAAGTAGCGGATAACTGTACGTATAGGAGTAACTGTACGGGTTCAGCACAGAAAATGGAATTTTCATTCTGGCTTTTATATTGCAGATGCAGAACTGTGTAATGTAGAAAACATAATGTTACAGTCTACAGTTATTTGGATTGTCATAGAAGTAAAGGAACATTTTGTGAGAAATAAAAAGAAAATATTTTTGTACTATGACTTAAATAAGACAGAGTTTGAAACGAGTGGAGAAGTCGAAGGGAAGCTAATGAGAGGTTGAGTTTTGCATCTTGTCAATTGGTCTAATTATTACACCAGTGTTGTCAAGTCTTTTCTTTTTATAAAACATAGTATAACCAAGAATGCTCTCTTAAATTTTTGAAGTGAAATTTTAATAAGAGCAAATACTCTGACTGTGAGAAGAGAATTATTTATGAATAATTTATATCATACGAATTCACACACACACACACACATATATATATATATATATATATATATATATATATATATATATATATATATATATATATATATATATATATATATATAGTGTGTCCCCGGATCGGGTTGCCAATAAGTCTAATGAATTTTCGAAGAAAAGTCAGTCTTTATAAATCCTTTTTGTTCTTAAAATGAAGATTTATTGAATTTCTCTTTGTTCAAATATACCCTGTATACAAAAAGTACCGTTTTCTAAATCCGTACAAAAGGAAACCGGACCAAAATTTGACTCTACAAAAAATAGTATATTATGTTACTAGGCTGTGAAGTGAGTTTTTTCTTTACCGCGGCAATTACATTTACTGTCAAGCGAAGCGAGACAGTAAATATTGCCAAGGTAAAGAAAAAACACTTCACAGTCGCGTAGCATATGCTATTTTTTCCGAGGTAGCAGACAATGAAAAAACATTAAATATTAATCACTAATCAATATATAATAATAACAAATATTAGTACATACTTAAGACTTAAAAAAAGAAACCTTAAAAAGAGGTTACACTATAAGAAAATATAAATAAAACGCATTGACATCTAGCGGATTT
This sequence comes from Gerris lacustris, assembly GCA_951217055.1. Classification (NCBI taxonomy): domain Eukaryota; kingdom Metazoa; phylum Arthropoda; class Insecta; order Hemiptera; family Gerridae; genus Gerris; species Gerris lacustris. The sequence continues at coordinate 66,394,891 of OX578279.1, read as the reverse complement.
TAATCGTACTAGAAGCATTTCTACAAAGACTGCAGCGGTACTAACGGAAGTTTTGACAACTACCCGCCGGACATAAAAAATCTTTTAGTTCCTAGGACGTAAAAGATTTTTTCTTTACAGCTAGGAGTAATGTAAAGATTTTTTAAGTCCACGTAATGAAAAAATGGATTTTAGCTATGTCTTTTAGGCTCTAAAGTTACTATTTCACAGCCTACCACGGAAAAAGTAGTATTTTTAAGATACTATTTCAAATGTTGGTTTTTTTTTTGCATAAATATGTTGGAAATCGAATTTTAAAAATTCTCCCCCCCCCCTGCCATTTATGAAATGTCAAATTTGTCTGATTGAAAATAAAGGGTCGATTAAGTTTATTAAAAGTTGTGGTATGGCTTTTTTTCATAAAAAAAAGATGAAAGTATTAATGGGGGAAATCTTATTTATTATTTGTTTCTTCAATAGAAGAAAAATAATTATTGAAGAGGCTATATTACTGACCTATTTTGAGCTCCTGAAATTAACAAACAAGCCTATATTGTAGGGCTTGAAATGATGCAAATAACTTCTTTTCGGATCCAACCTCTCCAATGCCCTCTAGTGAAAAAAGGTGTTTTTGATAGTGTACTCTGTTATCACGTGTACCTTTTTTTAAGTACTCGTGAAGATCAAACCGAATAAAAAGTATCCTATCTTGAAGAGGAGAGGTTGGAGATGGTACCCTACTCTAAACTTTTTTGATCCGAACCCATTCAAGTGGAGTTATAAGCCTCCAAAGTTATATGTAGTACGTATATATATATTATGTTTAGGGATTCATTCATATTTTGAGAGGGTCGGAAATGATATGGTTGGGGTGCTCATATTAAAGACTAAATACAAATTAAGAGACAAATTAATTCAATTGCAATTTAATTATTACTGAGCTTTTCATATGAACACCCACATTTCTTTAGGAATAGAGGAAAATACTGGTTCTTTGCATTGAATCTTCTAGACTCTTAGGAGAATATGGCAGTCGAGGAAAATAGGTGAAATAGAAAAAATAGAAAGTGTATGAAATTGTGTTTAGATTTCTTTTCAAGCAGAACACCCCGACCTCCCCTTGGGCCGATAACGTCCCATCAATAGGAAATCAAAATGTCACCACAGTTATTTTTTTGGCTAGAAAAGATTTTCTCCTCTCTATACAACCAGGGAAAACTCTATACAATATCGAAACGGTGACCTAGAATGAGGGAAATTGTAGTTGGGAAAAAAGAAGATATTTTTGAGGAATACTTTATATGTGTGTAAAAATAATCTTTTACAAAAGTAAATAAAAAGGACTCTATGGGTATATGTAACTCTAAAACGGAATGGTCTTACATTTTTTTCTTCAAATTATAATTTTTAAATAAATAATTGAATCTCTTAATTTAGTTTTTACCATCTTATACTATATATAAAGAAAATATTGTGATGTCAAATAAAAAAAAAAGATTTTGATGGATTTATTGATTCTTTAAGGTTCCCTGAGACCAAAGAAGTGGTTTATAAGAAATTCTGTCTGTCGTCTTTAAAGTCTGTGGAGGCGCGTGGAGCCTAATGTTCTGAGCCGATATCGATGAAATTTGGCACACCATATTGAAAGAAAATAATTCTTCCCGAGATAAATAAAAATATGTGAGCAGTTTAGTAAAAGTAAAAAGTGTTCTCCTAATGCACTTTAGCAATATAAATTTGTGCACTATAAGCTGCAGTAATGGAAGGGTTTTTAAAAAGTGTAACACAAAAGGGACAAACTATAAGTTTAGGCTTTTGCGAAGTTGCAGCAATGGTATTAATAAATTTAGAACATCAAATTAATATTATGAAAGTTAAAATGATAGCAAACCATGCATAGCTATCAACATTGTCCGGTTTTGCGTCCGGATTTGAGAAATGTCGGATTTTAAGAAAAAACAGAAAGCTAAATGGGCTTCCCTACCAAAAGAAGAAACCCCAAAAACTTATGAGAAATGGAAATAAATATTTGAAGCATTTTCTAGAAGATACGTTTCTTTTTTAATATATTTAAAATAGTAGAATTCGCCGTGTGCCTAGTATATATATATATACACATACATGAAAAATTGCCTATATATATATATATATATATATATATATATATATATATATATATATATATATATATATATAGGCCCCCCCCCCCCGGAGTTCCCTCTGTCCGGATCTGGCCTTCATAAATTATGGTAACCCTAATTATAGGTGATTTTAAGACCATTTGAGTATTCTTTTTTTTGGCTGGATGTCGTCTGTCTGTCCGTGCGTGAGTCTATCTATCTGTCTCACGCATAACTTTTACAGTTATAAAACTAAAGAGTTTAAAGGGGCGGGCACGAATTGGACAACTTTTACCTGCTCTGCATAATCCTCGAGCTCGAATTGGACAACTTTTTAGAAGCAGCCCCCTTGGGACGAGCACGAACTGGACAACTTTCGCATTTTATAACTATCGCACAACTATCGCACATTTCTTATGACTCGATAGTAAAAAATATAGTCAGCGAAACTGTCTACGGTTTTATCACTGATACTAACTCTGTGGTGCAACAGCCCAGGGAGGCCTACATTTTGGCAAAATATAGGCATAGTAAGAGGGTCAAAAAAAAGACAATAAAAACGTTTAAATAAAATGTTATTTTTGAAAAAAAAAAAAAAACATTTAATAAATAAAAAATTAATGATTTGAAATTGAAATGATTAAATAGATAGCCAAATTTTCAAGTCATCACAATACTTTCTCTTTATATACTAGGTACATGAGAAAGTAAAAAAGGAAGTATGTAAAATAATCAACCTCATTTAAACAAAAAGCATATTTGTTTATTTATCTATAGTACATAGAGACAAATATAATTATACAGCAAAAAACGCTCTTTCTAATAATTAATTATGCGGTGGCTCTTCATTTTTTTCCCATGAAGCCAGTTCAGATAATTTAACGTTTTGATAAATGACGTCGGATAATATGAATAATAATAGATAATAGATCAATAATAATAGATAATAATAATCTAATGTATATAATATAAATAAATAAACAAACAAATATTGCGTATGGTAAGGGGGGGGGGGGGCGGCCGAGCGTCACCCGCACGCAGGCGGCTATGAAGCTAGGACCGGCCCTGCCTTTAACAATAGAAACTAATAGTATGGTGAACAAGGCGCCGCGCCGTGTTAAAAATTGAGAATCTATCACGTTGTCTACACGGTGATAGTTGCTATCATGACAGCAACTATCACGTCAACTATTACCTTATAAATGGGGCTTTACACGCTATCGCATGCCACTCTCTACCTGGTGCTGAAAGTTGTCCAGTTCGTGCTCAGGGATTAGTGGACCCTTTTTTGACCCTTCCTTATGGTTAGAAAAGTTGTCTAGTTCGTGCCCAGCCGTTTAAAGTTGGTACAATAATCAGTCCTTATAAGTAGTTATGCCGCCCGGAAAATCATAAAAATGTGACACCATAAACCCTTTTTGAACTTAAACGCTAAATAATTTCAGAACTATTTCGCCGATTGAGCTGAAATTCGCACCAATTATACGTTTCTATATAAAATAAATAATTCTTCTTCAACGTAATATCTATTGCTATTTTGGAGTAATTTGGTTTGGAAAGTGGCAGGACGTCTTGGCACTTTTAATACTATATTTATACTTTTAATTGTATTTATACTTTTAATTGACTTTTTGTTGTCGATATATAACCGACATTTTGATATTAAAGAGATCATATAAATACTGGATGTTATCCCTTAGGAAATACGAGATCTAAACACTATTTTTTTTTTTCCTGCAGTTGATTGCATTAAGATAGTTTTTACACATCTAGAATAACATACCTTTATTCCATAATTCAGTTCACTTTACAAATGACAGACGTTCTTTTATAAATAGCATACACATTTAATAGTTTAAGCAGGCAGACCAAATTGAAAGTTAGTTCTGTTGAATTTGCGGTTTCTCTGAAAATGTTATGAAATTGTAAAAGGTACCTATTTCAAGAAAAAGGAGTAACGAAATCATTCTACATTATTTGAAACGTAATATAAGATAGATATTATGTCATAGCAATATTAAATTCAAGTTAACTTTGACAACTTCGAGTAGAATTTTCTCACGTACATAGAGTAATCTTATTCTATATACCACGGATCAATAATCACTGCCAGTTTGATGTACGTTGTTAACCGATCGATGGATTCTTTTATCTAAGAAATGCATTTTATAACTGAGTAACGCCTTGACGTTAAGCGATAATTCGTGACATTTTTCTTTTTCCTCTTTTTCATCGATAAAATTTACGCTATACCTGGAGGCTATAAAAACTATAATATATAAAAGTTAAGGATGGTGGCCGTGTTGGTTTCGAAGCCGTTACGGAGGTCGTAACACGTAGCCTGCTTAACGAACCTGTCCCTTCATTACTTCAAGTTAATAGCCTTCGCTATTCCTTTCCACGTTCCTATATTTTTAACTACAACTCACACAATTTTTTTCCTCTTTTTTCCTCTCCATTCATTTTCATCGTTGGATCCGCTTAATTGTTATTTGTTGTTTTAATAGGTTCGTTATAAAGGAAAACTGTAGATCATTAGTTGTTGAAACAGCTTGCTGTTTTTACTGAAACTGAGCATTTTTCCGCTTGAAGAAAAAACTCCGTAATTAAGAAACCTTTCTAAAATATCCATTGACTTCTAACCGTAAATGCCGATAATTTTTTACATCCCAAAATAATAGAAAGTTACATTTCTCATTAATAAACGGTCAGAACGTTGTTATTTTAAATTAATTTGAAAGTAATTACTGTTTTATCCTAAATTTACCTCTTAATAATTAAAGATAAAGAAAAATATATATTACCACTCACTGGAGAAGAGTCCAATTTCTTAGGAAACCATGAAACAATTTAAATTAGAATTACAGGTTGGAATGACGTCAGACTTGTTAACTGGAACATACCACTCGAGCTCCTCCATTGGTCGAAACAAAGTTTCACCGACCAATAAATAGTTCCCTCTTGAGAACCCTGCCGGAGATTAAATTCCGTTGGATCAAAACTTTTCTCTATTGTATCCTAAGAGAAGGAAGACTTTCTCACAAGCCTTACCAAACACTGCATTTGAACCAACTTCCTTACACTTCCCTGACAATCCGCTAGATAACACCAGTATGAAAGCAATTTCCGTTAAAATGCTGTTAACTATTCATATTGAAAAAAATAAGAGTTACAAAATAAAAAAAACTAACTTTTTTTATTGAGAAGACAAAAGACAAAGAACAAAAGAGGCCGCTTCCATTATAAAAATTAAATCAGTGAAAACGTTTTTCAATATACATTGTTTTCTGGAAGCTACTTGTCCATCTTGCTTATTTATTTACTCTAAATCTATTAAAACCTAACTGAAATAGTTCAACAAAAGGCAAATAAAGAAAGGTCTCTTTTGATGTTAGCACTTGAGTAAAAAAATTGTTTTTCTTAAGTAATTAATAATTCAAAGTAAGATTGCAAAACCAACATAAAGACAGTCATTTTATAAAATATTACAACTTGAACAAATAACAGTTGACTTTGTAGTCAAATAATTACTGATAAAAAACAAATATATATATATATATATATATATATATATATATATATATATATATATATATATATATATATATATATATATATATATATATATAATAAAAATCTAATGTGATTATGCTTTCAGACTAAGAATGAGATTAACTTTATAACTTAAAAAATATTGTCAATTTCAAGTTTTTCAAATTAGACATTCCGGTTGAAATGTCGACGAAGAAGAATATTTTAAATACTGAAGAGTATTTTGTACCGAGGTTGGTTTAGAACAAGACTACATTGCGTGTTCGTATAGAGACGTGACTTAATATTTGTTTCTTGATGACTAAAACTCTGAGTATACAACTTTGTATCATAACCAATAATAACTTCCTTTACCATATTCATTTTCGTATATTTGTTTCTCATCTTAACCCTTCAGTAAAAAAGAAAAGACAAGTTTTTTATTTGTTGAATACATTTATTTTGCTTCCGAGCTTACCAAAGGTAACGGAAGCTGTATGATCGTTCTGAAGAACAAACATTTTTTTATATCTCCGATTTCAAAAATTCCAAGACAGTAATCCGTTTCAGTTTCAGACACTATGAACTATTTTTGGTCTCATATCTGCCAGTCGGTCTGTAGGAGTGTCCAAAAATTATGCTAACCAACTTATCTTAAGAACTAAATGTTAAATTTTAATGAAGTGAAAATAGGTCATATTTAGTCTTTTGTTGGTCCCATATAAACTTGAACTTTCTGCGCCAATTGATTTCTCCTTAAAATGCGCTTAAAGTTTTTTAACTAACGCCTTTATCTTTTAAAAGTACTTTTCTGAATTTTAAGAAATTTGAATGGTTTATCGAATTTATCCCCTAAATTGTTTATGTAATGCCATTAAATTCGCTAAATTGATACTTTTATCCATGTAAATAAATCGAAGACTATTTAATAATTAGTATACAGAAGTGTTTACACAGGTGTGTGGTTACAGTTAGTGTTTTGGAATTAGTATTTGATACTCGTGAACTATTATTTGCATTATTTTACAATTTACAATGTTAGACGACGTTTCAGCCGCCAAATTCCCAACTGAATACTGTTATTATAATTTTGAAGGATATTACTGACTACAGATATCTAGTTTTAATTATATTATCGTAATAATGATTTTATAATAAAGATTTTCGTGCATTTTTTTAAAAACTTTTCTTTTTGTTAAGGTGTAATTAACTAATTATTTATTTATTTTTTTTTTTAAAAAAGGAATAGAGTTAGGTTGACATGAATTTGCTTTATTTTATTTATTTTTTTTTTAACAGCGATTAATGTTATAAATTAACTTTTCAAGAGAAAAATGTAGCTTGCATGTCAAACGATTAAAAAACCCTATAAACAATTTTCTCTAATCAGTACTATTAGATCACCTAACTCTCTTTAATTTAAAAATAAAATGGACTGATAAGTCTCATGATAAGGTAACAGACATATTAGATTATACAGTAGACATCTATTTTTTATTGTCGATATATGTCAATACCGTCGAGCCATAATAATGAAAAATGTAAATGAATTTGTTTATTAATGGATGGACAAGTTAATAAACACACAATAAAATTATTATAAATTTAATAATTCTAATTAAACATAAATTTGTGTTTTTACGAACGAATCTACAATGGAATGAAATTAAATTTAGTAAAAGTTTAATACCTGAGAAAAGTAGGTGTAATGGGAGAAGGGTAAGCCTAAATGCAACGCCCTGTCGAGTGGTGGGTAAACTGCAGACAGAGAAATCCGGAACAAAGCCAGGACCTGTCGGCAGCGAATCGTCCAATTGCCCCTTAAAAGGAATAGACCTACTTCGGCCCATGAAACACCCATAAAGTACTAAAATATTTGTCCCTTTAATAGATGATTCGCAGTATTGGTGTGGGTCGGTGAAGGGTTACAAAAATAGGTTTATACTTCCGTCATTGTATAAAATTGGCTATATTTTCCTCTCTCCGAGGTATAGACGTGCTGGGATTATGACGTTATTTACTTTTATTTTAGTAAAAGCGTACTGGGCCGAACCTAGAGGTTTGATTACCTTAAATTACCATGTGGCGTTAGTTTTTATTTTTAATCCGTGATATAATTGTTATTTTATTACATTTAATTTTTGTTAACTTGTAAACTCAGTATGGAAAACAGTAGGAGATTTGCTCAGTTCGACGAAATAATTAAATTAGAAGATTCTGATACTTTTCCTACAAAAAAATGTAAATAATGTAATCCCGGCACGTCTATACCTTGGAGAGAGGCAAATTATAGCCATTTTTAAACAATGATGGAAGTATAACCCATTTTTAAATAAAGAACCTATTTTTGAAACCCTTCAACAACCCACATTAATACAACCTCTTTTGTTTCAGCAGGTGAGGCAACGGCAACATGCCATAAATTACGTAAAAACCCTTCGTCTCAAATAAAAAAACCCAGGAATGAATCCGAAAAAAACGACCGTCACGAAATCGACCGATGACGATAACTTGACTAAAAGATGACCGATTTAGGTGAAATTTGGTACACATGTTCATTTTACCAAAGCCCAAGACGTGTTCGTTGAACAAAATTATCCGCCCAAGCTTTTGGGTGGAACGCTCGCGTAAACATAAGCTTCAAATGTAAACTTTGAATTTTAGGACGGGAACAAATTCTAACTTCATGAGACAAACAACTTTTTAAAATATTTTTTTATTTGTATAACCAACACCGACACCACTATGAAGTTTTAAGGATCGCTAAATTTATTAAAGCGGACCTGAATGTTTAAATAGAGAAAACAACGTTTTTACCGATATTTTACGTTCTAACGTAACGATTTTAATAAAACTTCATACACATCGTCTAAAGTACAATTGAAACAGGCATGTAAAATTTCAGCCTTATACATGAAGAAGTTTTTGTGTAGTGATGTGATATATTTTATAATATTTTAAATAGTTTAGGCCAGGGTGTGAGGATTAGGGAATAGTCCTTCCCTCACTACTCGGCGCTTTACTACACTATCGCTCTCTTTATCTATCAACTCATCATGATTAACTATTTTTTCAATATTCAATACATATTTATTGTAAGACATTCGCTTGATCAACAAAAAATGGTTTTCTTTTAATTTTGTCTCTTTTCTAACTCCGCCATGTATAAGTTGTTTGCTTTGTATACTTAGCAGTGTGATTTTATAATTTATATTTAATGAAAAGCGTAAGGAACTTCGTTCCTACCCGGTGTCTAGCGCTCGTATTTTTTATTTATAAAAACCGTACTTTTATTTCCAATATAATACCCACTATAGATTTCACTACCCTATTTATGATAATTCATAAAAAGTTCAAGTGTTAGTATTTTAATTTTGTTACAGAAACAATTTAACCTGCTTAAGCACTGCCAAAACCTATTTTTGTTTGTTATTTTAACAGTCGCTGTTTGAGGAACAGTTAGCGTCAGCAGTTAAATTAAATCTCCTTGCGTGCCAACTGTAATTACTCGAGTTGCTTCTGCTAACGCAAATCGAATAAGTGTTTCTAAAGCCTTGTAAAACTACATGTTAGCTTTAATTCTTATCTGGCGTTGTTTAATCTCGAGTGTTATCTTAACAGAGGCCCGGAGGAACAAGGATCGATAAGAAATAAGGCCTAGTTTTCACAGTCTAAAGGCATTTTCAACATGTCCTTATTTACATCGGCAAGAGAAATGTTGTGTGTCCTTTGTCTTTGTTTCCACAGGCTATATAAATCTTCACTTTCTTAGTTTCTCGCTCTGTCAGGCTTCGTTGCCGCCTTCTTGGGAAAAACACTGTAGAATCTACAGTGTAGCTAAAGAACAAGACAGATTTCTCTTAACAATGATCTAAAAGGAGCAAGAAAAATCTTCTTTTTTTTTCTTAAAAGACTCTGAGCATCTTAACTTGTGTTCATATAGATAATTTATCTCCCTATTTTCGACACATTTTCTCTTAAACCCATCTGTTTGTTACTTTATATCTGATGAACTCATAATTTTATAAAGAGTATTTTATCTGACATGGTTCTACTGTATTTCTAGTTAACTAATTGTCTAATCCATAAATAGGATTTATTCTTAGAATAATCGAATATTTATATAAGTTCGTGAATTACATATAGTCAGGAGATAGCGTGAAAAAAGGTGTCTGACTAACATCAAGCTAGAATTTTGGTAAGATAAGTTCGTCTCCACGACACAGTTTGGCAATAAGCATTTGAAACAAACAGGTCAAGTGCGTGCTAGTCAGCACACAGCGAGGGTCCGTAGGCCACACTATATAGTGTTTAACTGTAAAGTGTATAAACAGTGTTTTTTTAAAATGCTAAAAAGCTTACTTTGAACCATTCTAAGGGTCTAATATTCTCAAAACACATTAACAAACTTCTGATAAAGTTTTTTTTTTGCCACTGAACCGGACTAAAACCATATAAATACATCGAAAAGACCATAATTATAAAAAAAACGTATTTTGTCAATAAAAAATAAAATATTTTTTTTCTCGAAATTTCCAAAAAGTGGTATCTTTACTTTTGGTCGAAGAATGTTCAGGAATTTTTTCAGATTTTTTTCACTTCACATAAGCGAGATAGAGGGGGGGGGGGGACACGTTTCAAACCCACTTCAAACTCGCCTACGCTCGCCCTATTAAAGTTATAACCAAAGAATTATATATTTTTGTTATCAGCTCGACGTACCCTTTCATATGATACCCTTCACGGTGTCAAAAAAAAATTAAACAATTTTAACCCTTAATTTTTTTAACCCTAATTTTTTTGAAAAATATTTTTTTTAAGTCACTATATTTTTAAAATATGTGGGCAGGTACAAGACACTTACATGCCAAATTTCAAAGTGATCGGACGAAAGGTGTAGCCGTGAGAGCACGCGAGAGGACGGACGGACAGACACAAGGGTCCTTGGTTTTGCCTACGGACCCTAAAAATCACAGGAAATTACTTTTAAGGATATCGAGCACAAACGTTACTATAATCTGAAATACCATTTTATTATTCCCATTTTAACATTTTATTATCATCCAGCCCTATAAGGAAGAAAAAATATATATATTCTAGGAGTAGATGAGGGGTCCATGGTTCGATCCCTCGGAGGGTCACAATTTTTTTTTTATCAGTAATAAAGTAATGGTAAATTATTTTTTTCCGGAAAATCGCCCCACCATAAGGTATAAGTATGAATTATTTTAAACTTTTAAGACTAGCCGTTACAGGGTGTTTTTCTATTTTTTTTGGTGAAATTTTGACTATGAAAACGCAATATTGGTGGATAAAAGCACTATACTCATAAAATTATTATATTATATCATTATATCATAATTATATGTTTGTAATTGTAACTCTTCAGGAGCTTTTTTATATTCCTCTCAAAAATTAAAAAAAACTAAAAAGTTTGACCTTAGCACATTTTTCCTTATTGCGAATGCGCATATTAAATGTTTAGTTCTCTATATTTTTCCTGTGTGTGGTCAAAAAGTTATCCCAGTATTTCAAATTTCAACTCTTTAGCGTGAAGAGTTCGGCAAGGGTATCGAGGATGGTCTACTAAACCCTAAAAACAAACCGATGGAGAGGGGCCAATTTCGGAGGACATTTTAATCTTCATGATCCTGAGTACTAAATTAGTTAATAGACCGAAAATTAAGTTGATTTTAGTTTTTCACTTGATAGGTTATTAATTATTCAAATATTACTCCAAATCAAAGTGGTAATCAATCCAGTGGCGAACTAACATCTATTTGATTTCCAGTCTGCTAACTAATTTTGTTCACAGGATCATAAAAATAGCATTGTCCACATATGGACATGGACAGAACACTCTCCACCATTTGCCAAGCTAAGTCTCGCAGGCGAACTTAGCCGACCACATTTCAACTTTGCCACCTAGTTTAAGTAGTGTTTTCTGAAAAAAAAAACTGCGAAAAAAGTGAGCCTTGACAAAGAAATAAATTGCCTATGATTTATGTCTCTTAATTTATTTTTACGGACAAACGGTTTAGGCGCTAGAGTACTTTGAAATGTTGTGTATATAAGACGTAGCGGTTAAGCCATTAACAACTCAAAATGATTCGATGTTGCTGAAGTCGCTTGACTTGCACTAGAAGGTCCAAGCTACTCATCTTTTTCATATATTTCATAATGCACGAGAGAAGAAGGGCATGTTCATCTGAAAGATTAAAGAGATATATGCATGTTACTTCAGAATGCTATTTGAGGATGAATAGTTGTATTTTCGAGTATATTCGAAGTAATGAAAATAGTTTGTGTCATAGCTGCCATAGCTTGTGTCAGTGGTTGATCATCAGGACGGTCCACGTCGTTTTCATTATCGGTGAACAATTTTTTACCTGAATATGTCTCTATTATTCTACTAACGACTGGACTATTCTGTATTTCTTTGTTTATTTGCTAAACTGATAAATGATGCTGAGATTGTTTAGCATCTTTAGACACAGCTGACGCATGGGAAGAGCAGTAGAATTTATTTTAACCATAGAAATATTCGAGACGATATAATCCAGATCCACTAGCGTCAGGTAGGCCACGTGTTGAGTACTACCGTTATACTCTGCTCTGAGCCTCAATTCGTGTGGTTTTGTATGTTTCTACGGTTTAAAAAACTGTGCTGCCCGCTATTTTGCATCACCTATATCTCAATTTGCCCCCGGGTATATGAACAACCTAGATCTCAATTTGCACCCGGGTTTATGAACAACCTATGTCTCAATTTGCGCCCGGGTATATGAACAACCTATATCTCAATTTTCTCCCGGGTTTATGAACAACCAATATCTCAATTTGCGCCCGGGTTCATGAACAACCAATATCTCAATTTGCGCCCGGGTTTATAAACAACGAATGCTACACAAATTTTAGTCAGGAAATCATGAGGCCTTGCTATATTTCTCATGAAATTGTTAATACAACAGCCTTATTTCTTTCAAAAATAAACCATACCAGCTAGAGAACGTCGAAGTTAATGGAATATTTATTCTAATACTGTCAAAAAACTGTCGAAGTTCCGTCGCATTGCGCTATATATTTGACATTCACGTAATGCTCCCATTAAGAAAAGAGAATCATGCCTTTCTCTCGTTTAAATATGTCCCATCAAAACAAAATGCTTTTATTTTAAAACAGAATAATTTTAAATAAGATCATTTTTTTTTCTGAAAAAAATAACGTGAATATAAATTTATATGTATCTGATATTACCTGCATTGTTTATTTGTAACATGCAGGTGCTCCTAATTATAAATTTATCTTAACAGTTTTTCATATTTAAATAAAATGTAGGAGTATAATTATGGAGTTAGTGTTATGTCTCTATGTGATAGGTCTCAAGAACAATAATATTTTATGTTTCCGATTTCAACATTTCCAAATCAGAAATTCGTTTCAGACATCAGGGAACATTTTTTGTTCCGTGTCTATCTGTAGCTCAATTTTTGCGAACCAACCTATTTTAAAATCTACCCGTCCGATTTTAATGAATTTTGGTAGATCATGATAAGCTTATTGTTGGTCCCATATAAGTTTCAACCTTCCTCTTCAACTTGCGCACTAACATACATTTATTTACACCTATATATCTTTAAAAATACTCATCTGTTTTTATGTTTTTTTAAATTTGAGGATGGTTTATCGAAAGTAGCCTGCAGATAGATTCAGGCCGTCATAAATAGGTAGCCGTTGTAAATTCGACCGTCTGGGCTCTTTAAATTTTGAAAAATCAAAACAATTTTGACATTAAAAAAACGGGGGAGACAATTAAATAAATTACACAATGCCTTGTAAAAGCATAAAATCAATAAAGTATGATGTGAGCAAGCTATGTGCCATACTAATTGGCAGTCTATTTATTATTAACTCTGAATTAAAAATTGCTGGGAAAAAACCTGGAAGAATCGGATAAATTGGAGCAGCGGAGTAATACAATAATTGCGGTAATTACTCCAAGCTAATTATCAGGTAGAAGACCAGTATATGCAATTACTAAGAGGAATAACATAAATTGTCTCTCTCCACGTAAATCCAAACTGGTTTATTTAACAAAACAGCCTTCAGCCCTCATAAGGCCATCATCAGTGCCGATGAAGGAAGATTTTGAGTTACATTAACAAAAAATAATTAGTGAAAGGTGAGTCTATTTTAAGTCCATTTCATCGATCTTCTACTATGTAAGACTGAGTCTAACTTACGTCGTTCTACGACATGATAAAGAATCACCATTCACTAATAATTTTTTATTAACGCCTTCCTCAATCGACACTGATGATGGCCTTATGAAGGCTGAAAGCTACTATGTTTAATAAACAAGTTTCAATTTACGAGGAGAGATAATTTATGTTATTCCTTTAAAATGACCTCCTCAGACGCTCCTAAATCTAACATGTAATTTCTAATGTAGAATCAGGTGATGAAAATATCGGTCCGAGACAACTGAGACAAACTTTCTCAAATACGAGATCATAATTACTTAGCTCTGTGTTTTCAATTTATTATTTTTCGTAGGTACATTTAGTTATTATTGAACATTTTATCAAAATGTATCATAAAAAATAACTTCTCCTCGGCAGGATATTGAACCCGGCCTGTCTTCGTCCACGTTGTAAGCTATTTTCTCAGAAACTGGATTTTTCCCGGGAAAACGTCTTATATCGATAGATTCGTATTTAAATGGACTATATTTTAGAATTATTTTTAATAAAAATAGTTTTCGAATAATTTTATTTCACGTTTTCTTAGAGTTTTAGGGGAGGAGCACCCCTAAATTTAGAGCTATAATTAACTTCGATTTCAACTCGGGATATGATTTTTCTGAATATGTATGCCAAATTTCGTCAAAATCGGCCCAGTAGTTTGGCTCCAGGTGTCTCTCAAGATGACAGGTAGATTTTTTTTTTTTAAAAAAAACAACACTTTTTTGGACTCAGGATACCTTAAAAGGTGTAAATCCATCAAAATCGAATTTTCGTGCCATCACATTACTTTCTATTAGATAAGAAAGTAAACAACAAATTACTGTGTAAAAACCACTGTAGTACAAACGACATTTTCTTAAAAATTAAGATAAGTGCAATCCTAGAAACTAGATGTATAGATTATACATTATAATTACAAAACATAATATAGTTTGGTAGGAATCCATAGGAACGTTGTGATTTATGATGGTTCATGCAGAGTATATATCGAATCTTTAGTGAAATATGGGGCTTTCTTTAATAGAGAAATATGAATTTGAGGGAAGTTATGTGAACTTATCGATGTAACAGTAGAAAAGAACGCAAATGGAGTTGATATCAATAGCAAGGCAGAAAGTATCGTCTCAACAATAGAAGTATAATCTCTAGAAGTGACTTTGTTTTGACTAATTTTGTTAATAAACTTTTCTTCGAGAGAGGGATAGAGTTTTGTTTGAGTTCTAGCGTTGACAGGTTAAACGTTTGAAATATCACTCAAATTTGTTTTGAAGAATAAAAGGCAATTTTGTTATCTTGTCCGCAGAGAGGAATGTTATTTGCGCTGCTATCCGCTTTAGTTCCATTAAGAAAGATAGAAGGGTTTGTAGGTTGGTAAGGAATTTGGGAACGCGTTCTTAGAAGGACCAAGTCCTGTGGGACATGAGTAATGACGTGACTTGTTCAGAACTCACGTGACACTTGAGTCATCACGTCCGCGTTCCATAGGTTTAGTCTCCTTCGCTGCAGCTTCCATTACACGCCGTGACGTTTTATAACCTTAACTTGATAACCTTGTTTCATCCGACTTGCTTCAAACTCACCTGAATACTTGAATAGCCTTTGGACTGGATCATGGATCATTCTCGGTAAATAATTCATGCTGAGATGCAAGGTAAACATGGTCGTAAGTTAGGAAAAAAATCCTTCGTATCTTATTTTATATAAGAAATGTGACTTAATGTATTCGATCTCTTGGTACTTTTTTAACACTAGAATACTCATCATGAGTCATTTTGACATACTAAATTTTGTTCAAAATGTCACTATAAACTTAGAAGAAAGTCTTCAAAATATTCCCAACAATGTAATGACCTTATACCCTATTTGTGGTGATTTTTTTTTATTGCTATTATATGTAAAGACTGCATTACAAATATTTAGATCTAATATTGTTCCAATATTAATTTGTTGACCTAATATTGTTATATATTATAAAATAAATCTACCTCGCGTCATTAGTAACTGTTATTCATAATCATAATATTTGAAATAATAGAGTGAAAAGCTTTTGATATTTAGTAATTAAGTCATAATGACTTACATGAAATGGAATGAACGCCTAGTTCAGAAGATGGAGTATTCTAGTCTTAAGCCAACTTAAATTTGCAGACACTTCCAAATCTTAATTGTAACAGCTTTTACTCTTCTTGTCAGAAACATTATCCCTACAGCGTTAATTTATCTATTGCGGTTTTCCTTCTGGCCTGCTTATAGAATCTCAAATTTTTCTCTCATCAATCTGCCGATAGGGTAGTAGCTCTTTTATACATTCTACATGTCATTTTAGTTAGGCTATCTAGCTCATGTAAAAAGGAAACTGAAGTAGAAAGCTTTAAATCTTTTGGGTCCTTTGAAAGGTAAGCCAATGGCCTGGAATAAGCACTCCTTCTTCATCGCAGAAAACTCCGCTTATCTCTTCGCATTCCTAAATTGCTTCTCCTAATATTCTTCTCAAGAATCCATTGAATGATCTAATCAGTCTTCTTTCCAACCACTTTTCAGACTTTAAAATATAAACCAGAGTATATCCAAAGCAGCAAATTTCAAGTGAAGTTAGTTCAATTTCACCTAGGATTTAAAACATCTAGATAATTCATTATACTCCACACATTTTCTCAAAAACACTTATTGCGACCGCACTTGCTTCCGAAGATAACGGAAGCCATCGTCCAATGTCCAAAAGAACAAAAATATTTTATATCCATTTCTGATATCAGGCAAATTCTTAGTTCTGTATTTGTCCGTCGGTCGGTAACATATGTATATATATCTTATCGTATGATTTTATTGAAACTTGGGTGGTAGATGATAATTAGACTATCGTTGGTCCCATATAAGTTTCAACATTCTGCGCTCATTTGTTTTTTGCTTCCGAGCTTACCGAAGGTAACGGAAGCATTGTGTTCACTTTTGAGAACGAAAAACTTTTATGCCTCCGATTTTAAAAATTCCAAGACAGAAATCCGTTTCAGACATCAGGGAACATTTTTGGTCTCGTGTCTGTCTGTCTGTCT
The DNA here is from genome assembly GCA_951217055.1 of Gerris lacustris. Classification (NCBI taxonomy): domain Eukaryota; kingdom Metazoa; phylum Arthropoda; class Insecta; order Hemiptera; family Gerridae; genus Gerris; species Gerris lacustris. The sequence goes on along the minus strand of OX578279.1, from coordinate 66,377,962 downwards.
GTCTGTCGGTCTGTGTGTCCGCGAATTATGAAACGTGCGACGATAACTTGAGTAAATGTCAACCGATTTTGATGAAATTTGGTAGACATGTTCATTTTACCAATGCCCAGGACGAGTTCGTAGGACAACGTTATCCGTCCAAGCGTTCACGAGCAACGCTAGCGAAAACGTGAACTTCAAATTTAAAATTGGAATTTTAGGTCGGGAAAAAAATCTAACTTCATCTATTCAATGAGAAAAACATTTTTTTTTCAAATACAATTTTTCAGTAAAACCAACAGCGACACCGCTATGAAGTGTTAAAGATCGCTAAAACTATTAATAGTTTTTACACAATAAACATTATAACAATAAAGTACATGATAGGATGCGAGGAAGCTATGTGCCACACTAATTGGCAGTCTATTTTTACATGCGCACAAACATCCATTTTGTTTCTGGAATCTGTTTTAGACATCAGGGAACATTTATTGTTTTGTGTCACCCTGTCGGTTTGTCGCTCAATTTTTTCGAACCTCTTATCTTAAAAACTACTTATCCTATTTTAATGACATTTTGGATGGTAGGTCATAATTAGTCGAGTGTTGTTTTTATTCTGCATGTGCAAAAAACATAAATTTATTCACGCCTATATCTTCAAACGTACTCATCTGATTTTTATTAAATTTGGATGGTTTACCGAAAGTAGCCTGCAGATAGCCCTATATTAATTTCAACCGTCTGCACTCTTTAAATTTTGCTAAATTGATACTTTAAATTTTATGTTATACTTTTAACAATTTTGACAGATTTTTAAAGAACGAGGGGGGGGGGAGTAAAATAGGTTTGTTTATGTTATATCGCATTATATGCATTTGATTAATACTGGGTGTGTAGGACTTCGACCTCTCGACAAAGTTGTGTCAATTATTACGTTTATATGATTCGATTACGAGTGTATGCCTCCTTATCTTACATGAAGGGTGATTTTTTTTAATATGTTAGATGTCTTTACATCCATTTGTGTCTATGTTGACGCCAAACCTTCCCTATACCTTTACCTTTCCTTAAAAGGTGACTGCCGCGCGTTCTTTATTATTTTATTACGTGTGTACGTACTTTGTGCGTACATTCGTTATTTTATTTGAAACACCTTTTCAAATATGATCTTAAAGAAATCAGTTAACGTGTTCATATTATTTTTTAAGGTACTTTTAATAATTTATATACAATAATAATATAAATTATAACAATAATAATGCTTCTAAAAATCCAAATCAAGAATTGAGATTAATAAAAAAAAGTATTCTCAAAAATTATTATGGAACAAGTATTATAAATCATTTGACCTTTCTTCTTTTTTTTTTTCTTTACTTGTCTAGGTTCTTTAATATATATTTTTTGTTTCGCTTTCCACTCTTAAAAATTATTAATACAAAGAAACAAGAAACAGTGAATCGAAAAGAAGAAGAAGAAAAAGTCACAAATATAAAGGGAGTTGAAGAAACAGAAAAAAAATGTTACAGAAGACTGAGGGTTTTCTTATTTATACGTCTCTCGGGTATTCCTCCTCCGTGTCCTTCGCCCGTTCTCTTCAATGCATTGTTTTCAAAACAGTTTTATCCTTTATCTCTATTTTTCGTCAGGGAGGAAAAAAAAAAGAAAAATGCAAAAGAAAAAACTTAAGATAAAAAGAAAGGCTAGAGACTATTACGGACTGTGTTATTACAAAAGTAAAAAGCCCTAAAAACAAGACGGCTTTGGAGTATGGGATGAAATTTATAGGTTCCATTCGTTGAAAAAATATGGCAACATACTCCATATTGTAAGGTAGGAATTATAGATGATAGCACCAGTATATAAGAAACGTTTACGAGTAGTCTTCTTAATTTACTGTTTACTTTTTTTCTACTAAAATCCCAGTTGTATTTTTTTTTTTTTTTTTTTTTTTTTTTGTCGTTAAAGAAAGTAGATTACATGATATCATCCCCTGTTATCCCCATGGTCTTTGAGCACCATGACTGTGCAAATTCCATATTTTTGGGAAATAGCTATTAAATGTTAAACCACGTTAACGTATAACGTGTAGTTAAGTTATACTGCATAATTCAGCTGTTGTATTGTTGATAAATGTTTTTTTTTATGAATAGCGCTACATGGTATTGGTCTTACTAGTAGAATGTTATTATTATAATGATATTATTATTGGCTTATAAAGAAACCATTTAACACCCAGAAAGCTAGTTAACCGAGAATATGAAAATTTGCGCATTCTTGGTTCTGGCATGAGAGGGACGATGAGTATTATGATATTAAATTTAATTCTACTGACCTATGTTTCTGTTTCGCTGGGATAGAGGTCATTTGAATACCCCTTTTCTAGCTACATAATATTTTAGTCCAGTCATCTATGATGATAGCTCATCCTTGATTTTCCGCAAATTATCGAATGAAAACAATTATATTTTCCAATTGAGCGTTCTCTCTTTGTTCACGTTTTCTCAAAATCATTCATTTGGTATTCTGTTTTCCGTATGGTCGTTTGTTTGAGAGACGGTTCGTGCTCTAGAAGTCTAGAAGACATCAGCATTAAACCTCGTTTTCACGGTGATAGTTCTCTCACGGTAGATATCAACTCTATATAACTATCGCGGAGGCTTACAGTTTTCATAGTGATATTTCTCTCACGATAGATATCAACGTCATATAACTATCGCGGAGGCAAGTGTAGACCTATTATGTTACTTGTTGTCTTTAGGATAATGGTTTCAGGTTAAAGCCATCTGAGACAACTCAGATTAACTTCCTCATGTAATCTCGGTCCAAGATCCCAGAAAGCATACAATATATTGTTATCTATACAGACGAATAAACGTTTCGATCCACTAGCTGTGATTGTGAACTAGGGTGGGTCGAAAAAACACTTTTTTCGAGATCGTAACCACCGTACCTCTAAAAACTTGCCATTTCATGAGAAAATATCGAGAAAAAAAATTGAGCCAAATCGGGCCCCCCCTAGGTCTCCCGCTGGGGGGTCAAAGTTTTAAAATTTTTGAAAAAACACGATTTAAACTAATGTTTTGTGCTTTTTTACTATGTTAGTCATTTTTAATCTATGTTTAAGGAATCTTTCTATAATCTACAATTGTTTCTGTATAAGAAAATGCCTTTATGTGATAAAAAATAAAAAATACGATGTAACATAACAAATGACATATATAATAATTATGGTAAAAACCCAAAATGTCAAATTAAACAATTTTTCAATTTTAGGTTGCCTCTCCTCGCTTATTTTTGACTTATAATGCTACAAATCAAAAACAATTATCAGAACTTACCACAAGAAGGTATTTACAATTCGAGCTCCACCTAATAACCCCCCCCCCAATTTTGATTGAAAAGTTAAATGTTGAACTTTCAATTAGTGGTAATTAAATTTTAGAATTTTATCATTATATACAACTAAATATAAACTATTTGTTTTAAACTACTATAGCAATATATACAATACTAATATTTTACTTATATATTATACAAATTAATACTTAAATTTTAACGACATTATATACAAAATTAAAATAATAATTCCCCCATTGTTTAATGTCTGGAGAATAAAGAAATGACGTTCCTCAGCTTTATGAATGTCACTGGTAGCTTTTGTAACCAGCTTCGTATTTTATGTTTGCTAGAACCTTCGCTTTCAAGATAATAACGAGGAATGTAAAACTAGTGTTGTAGTGAGAAATGTTGCAGAAAATGTGATCAAAATTTGGTTAAAAGCCTCTATTCAATACAGAATCAACTGTTATTAATCGTATATTAAAGTATCATAAAAAATACAAACAGTTGAAGAAATGTGCTTTAAAAAAAAAAAAAATAAAAAAAAAAATACATTCAATGTGGTTAATGTTAAAATAAAATAATTCATTGAAGAATCGAAGAAATTATTTTTTATATGTTTCTGCAAATATAAGGATTTTTCTCGTTGTAATTGCAGTAAGGAGAAAAGATTGCTTTTAAATGAGCGTGCTTTTTTAACACATCAGAGCCCATCATGAAATATGGTCATGGGAACAATTGATGGAAGGACTTCAAATCATTTGAGAAAAGAGCTTTAAGAAATGAGAGAGATCTCAAATTAGTTAAAGCAAAAGTCGAGGAAAATCTGGATGACACAGGAACACCGCTTACTTCATCTGAAACTACAGCAACAAGTGCCACTGATTCAGAGTTTGAGGTAAATATTCGGCAAATAAGTAACCAAATGAGAATACCTCTTCCGACTCTGGCAGAGGTCACCGTAAGAACGGGTGTTTCTAACAGAGCAGCTGCGATGATAGCCTCCGCTAACCTTGCTGACGCAGGCATTTTAGATTCTTCCCCATCATGTGTGATAGATCACAGTAAAGTTCGCAGGGAGAAGCAAGTCAATTATATTGAATAAAAAAAATCGAAGAAAAAAGAAAAATTACTTTGAACGGACTATATTTAGATGGCACGAAGGGCGAAACAGTGGAACTCACAATGAAAGGTACAAAGATCCATAAAACAATTGAGAAAGAGGAAAATGTTGTGCTCCTCCAAGAACCAGGATCTAAACATTTGGACTTGGTAACTCCGTTAAGTGGAACTGCTGAAAGTTTAGTGTCTTCAATCTTTAATGGTTTAAAAGAAAAAATATTGAATGTTCAGATTTGTTGGTATTTGGCTGCGATGGAACCAATTTAAATACTGGAATAAGAAGAGGTGCCATAAGACTTGCAGAATGCAGACTAGGAAGATTTCTACAGTAGTTAATATGCCAACTTCATAGCAATGAGTTGCCACTTCGGCATCTAATACAGCATTTGGATGGCAAGACTAAAGGTCCATAATATTTATTCTGGGCCAATAGTTATAGATACATATTGAAGTTAGGAAGGATGGATGGAATGAAGTTATCTCTGCAAGAAACAGGAATTTTGAAAACAAAGAGGCAAGGGTTTTCAAAATTCCTAAAATTAATTTTGATGCCTCAAAATACGTTAATATGATTGACTGGAGCTCTATAAAAGTGACTGAACCACCGCTGATAAGAGTCATTTCTACAGATGAGGTCACAGCAGCAGTATTAGACGGTCGAATGCCTCAAACTAATTTAAATTATCCTAGTCATACTCAAGCTGTTGAGCGCTGAGTAAAGCTGGTTACAAAAGCTTCCAGTGACAATCATAAAGCAGAGGATTGTCATTTCTTATTCTCCAGACATTAAACAATAGGGGAAAAAATGCCTAAATTCGAGAGTAATAAAGATTTTTCCGTTTAGATTATAAAAAATTTAATCAGACATATTATTTTAATTTTGTAATTATAAGTTTGTATATAATGTCGTTAAAATTTAAGTATTAATTTGTATAATATATAAGTAAAATATTAGTATTGTATATATTGCTATAGTAGTTTAAAAAAAATAGTTTATATTTAGTTGTATATAATGATAAATTCTAAAATTTAATTACCACTAATTGAATTTCAAAATCGGGGTGGGTGGGGGGGGGGGGGGGGGGGGGGGGGGGGGGGGGGGGGGGGGGGGGGGGGGGGTAATAGGTGGAGCTCGAATTGCAAATACCTTCTTGTGGTAAGTTCTGATATTTGTTTTTGATTTGCAGCATTATAAGTCAAAAATAAGCTAGGAGAGGCAACATAAAATTGAAAAATTGTTTAATTTGACGTTTTGGGTTTTTACCATAATTATTATATATGTCACTTGTTATGTTACATCGTATTATTTATTTTTTATCACATAAAGGCATTTTCTTATACAGAAACAATTGTAGATTATAGAAAGATGCCTTAAACATAGATTAAAAATGATTAACATAGTAAAAAAGCACAAAAAATTAGTTTAAATCGTGTTTTTTCAAAAATTTTAAAACTTTGACCCCCCAGCGGGAGACCTAGGGGGGGCCTGATTTGGCTCAAATTTTTTTCTCGTGATTTTCTCATGAAATGGCAAGTTTTTAGAGGTACGATGGTTACGATCTCGAAAAAAGTGTTTTTTCGACCCACCCTATTGTGAACCCACCTTCAGAAGGGTTCCTATAAAACCTTCCAAGTGAAGTGAGAGCCCCACCGGCACCGTCAACTCCAATCATCCATTTAAACTATAAACGCATCGTAATTAACTATTAATTTTCTAAATATTAAATATATTTCTTGCATTAAGCTCACTTCAATGATAAACCCTAGCAACGCCTGGTTAATATATTATTTATAATGTGTTCAACAGATGGATGTTTACTTTTTGTTTTAGATTTTCAACAAAATCAAATTTATTTTCATCATTATCTCGGAAACTAGATTTTCCCTTTTTTTTGCATTCGTATTCAAATAGAATACACTCTACATAGACTCGCGTCTGCACAGACGACTGACAAACTTTTTTTAAACCACCTTTTTGGACTCAGGGGACCTCAAAACGTGTAAATGCATTAAAATCTCAAAATTGAATTTTCGCGCTGTCAAAATACTTTTTGTTTATATGAGAAAGTGTAAACCTATAAGTCTGCTTCTTGATTGGTTAGCGCCTAGACTACTTGGGCTATTGGAACCTTTCAAGACAAATAGAATGTTTTATTTTAATTTTTATTTAACTTAGACTAAAATCTATAAAATTCAATCAACTAATTACACGTTTGCAACAGATGAAATAAACAGCTTTTCTTCTTTTTGATTTAAACATTACTTTAACAAAAGCCAACACCCAATTGGGCGGAGGTGGACATAAAAGGATCAATTAGTTTAATTGCCTCTTATTCACTAGTCTCTACTTGCCACCATAATTAAGAACTACTATTAGAATTATTTCCGCAGTACTTAGGAACTATTACTAGTATTATTTCTGCAGTAATTTGGAACAATTGCTATTACTATTTCCGCAGTAATTAGGAACTAATAATAGAATTATTTCCGCAGTAATTTGGAACAATTGCTAATATTATGTCCATGGTAATTAGGAACTCTTACTAGTATTATTTCCACAGTAATTTGGAACAATTGCTAGTATTATTTCCGCAGTAATTAGGAACTATTACTAGTATTATTACCGCAGTAATTAGGGACTATTACTAGTATTATTTCCGCAGTAATTAGCAACTATTACTAGTATTATTTCCGCAGTAATTAGGGACTATTACTAGTATTATTTCCGCAGTAATTAGGAACTATTACTAGTATTATTTTCGCAGTAATTAGGAACTAATAACAGTTTTATTTCTGCAGTAATTAGGTGGTAACTATTTGAAGATATGTGTGTATAACAAATTATAATACTTGTATTGATTGTTGTTAATGCCTATATAAATAAGATTTTCAAGTCAGATCACATTTAAATTGTTTTTTTTTTTTTTTTTTTTTTTTTTATTTCTAAATAGGGATTCCAAGATAAACAGACTCGTAAATATACATGTTTACAGATGTACAGTAAAGATTTGACACTAGAGCAAGGTGTTTGAATGTTTTCGGTTTGAAGTCCCTCCTGCCCCAATGTTTGTCAGTAAGGTTTCGATCCACCCCCCCTCCCTTTCTTAGCCTCACCGAGGCGTGCCGTTTTGCCCCGTACCATCACCTCACCCTCTCCCAGGAGGGCCGCTGTTTGCCACCGTTCCCCTCTCCACCTTGAAGGCGATTCCTGGGTAGTGTTATAACCGCAAAGTGAAGTAAAATAGCCGAGAAGGGGGGGATATCGGGGTCGTTCGATCTGTTTAAAGTCACAAGAGGCAGACAAAAAAGACAAATTCAACAGAAAAAGTATCACTTTACTCACTAGACTTTCTCTTTTCTTTGGAAGTAAAAGACACTCTTCTACTCTTTGCTTTGCAAGTAAAAGACACTCTTTTACTCTTTGCTCTGCAAGTAAAAGACAAAGTGCGAAGAAAAAAATCACCACTTTTTCTTATACCCTTTTTTTTTTTGTTTTGTTTTTTTACAGATACAGTGAAAAAGACTTTCTCTCTTTGTTTCGTTCCTTTTGTTTATTTCTCTTGACTGTAAGAAAGCAACAGAGCAATATTATATACTTCACATGCCATTTGCTTTTAACAAAAAGAAACAAATACTTTAAGATGAAAAAAAGAAAAAAAAGCAGAAATATTTACACCTACAAATGAAAAAAACCCATACACACACAATTATATATATATATTTTTATTTTATTTTTTTTTTTTTTTTTATAAAATGACAACTTTAAAAATAATTACATATTTTTCATTCATTATAAAAGAAAAATATCTATAATATGTTAGTCGAATTTTATAAGGCAATCAAACTTAAAATCTAATGTTATAAATAACGTGAAATGTAGTTCTCTCAATTTAAATATAGAACAAATTTTACGTTCTAAATGTGTTATAAAGCTATAGTTATAACTATAAATTATTCTAATTCAATTTATTTTTGATACACACACATAAATATGTGTTTTCACACGAACCTGATTAGTGTATTCTATGACTTACCTCTCTCGAACATTAAAAGACTCGAAGTATAGAATTCTAACAAATGACAAAATTAAACTTTTTGGAATATTTGGTTAGGGAAGTGAGGTTAAGGTGTATTTACTAGGATTACTAAAATCTTTGATTGGAAAGGATTTTATGCGAATGTTTGGTGCAACCCCATAATTCGATGCCATTTCTAACCGTGCGTTTTTAGATATTTCCTCTGGTACTAGATTTCACACGGAAAATCGACTTATATAGTTTCCATGTAGGTTTGAGTATTGTGTTGCGAATATGAGTACTTTTATAATATGTGTGTGAGTTTGGTTTGTTTTTAGGAGTTTCTGTAAAAGTTTATATCTTGTGTGATGTGCGGTATGTTGTGCCCATGTGAGTCAACGATCTAAGTATATCCAAAGGTTGCTGACAGTACTAGAGTAAAGGTAGCTGACAGTACTAGAGAGTGGAGTAAGGATTTGGTTGAGAAAAAGAGGTTGTCAGTTTCCATGTCTTAAAGAAAAGGTCACATGGACACTTCTACATTCTTTTATTTTGCTCCCGAGTCTACAAAGGTCGTGAAAGCACTGGGTTTGGGATGTGCAAAAGCATTGTCTTTAGGTGTTGGGAGGGATTTTTCCCCTCCAAAATCAAAATTACGTTTTAGACCTTCCTAAACAAATTTAGTTTCGTGTCTGTCTGTTTGTCTGTACACGAATCCTTTGTCATACGCATAACTTCCATAATTTTCATCCGATTTTAATGAAATGTTAAGAGATTACGCGGGTTAGGCCTCTAGGTCCTCTATAAATATCGCTCGCGAATTAATGGTAGTCTCTGCGTAGGTGCAAACGTAAAATTCTCCAAACGTCCGATTTCGTTCAAATTTATGATAGTTTAGGATCGAACTTATGATGATGCCACATAAATTTCATAGCCACTGCGCATGCGTGAGATTCTTGCCACACGCATAACTTCCACAATTTTCATCAGATTGAGTTTAAACTCATTCTTTTTTTTGCAGGTTATGCCTTATTTTATTATGGTCTCTACCTACTGCTCACGTGCAAACGTAGAAACCCGTCAAACATCAATTTATCAAGGTCTATGGAACCGATTTTGCTCAGAATTGGTCATAGATAATCTCCTTTTTTTCTCTTTTTTTTGAGGAAACTATGTGCCACACTAATTGGCAGTCTATCTTTTTCTATTGAATAATATTGGAATTAACTAATAAATAAAACTAGTGAATCCTAGATATATAGGCCTTATATAAAGTAGATGAATGTACACGATATTTAAAATTAGATTACACCTGTTTCAACTTCATACTGCTTCTGCTTATTATTATTTACTTTCTCTCTTGTGATTTTAATTTTCATCCACTTCGAATATTTTTTTTTTTTAAACCACTAATCGCAGAGATGCAAACGAGGTTATGCCAGGTTATAATAACCTTTAGGATCCAATTAACGTTAGAGCTCTTAGCTCCACTTGGCATGCTTGTGCCTTGTTCTCACTGCACTCCACACTCCACACTCCACAGCCATACTCCTCCTCTTGGTGACGTACTAGGGTCGTCATAATCAATTCTACTAACAATACTCTCCTCACTAACACAACGGCTTTCTCACAATCACAAAGGCTTTCCCACAAACACCTACTTTTCATTTTACATCTGCATAATTATACAGATAGCTTTTTCAAAATCACATTTCTCAGACTAAAATTTATTTTTATTTTTTCATAATTACCAAAACTTTTTTTTTTTCTAAAAAAAGAGTAGGGAATTAAAATATCCTTATTACATATTTTAATTGGTAACAGCCTGCTTAATTGTAATTCCTAATTAGCAGTTGATCGAAGGCTTAAATAATTTATATTAGTTTGACCACGACTCAAGTGAAGCAGTGTTGTCCTTACTTAACATGTTTGGCCTTATGAATCTAACTCTTTCAATAAGTACTTTTATGAAAACAGGATTCAATGCATATGTGAACAGATCGCCTTTTATCTATTTTGATAAGACAAACATAAAATGGTGAGGTGAAAGATAATTTAAAAAAAAAAAAAATTAACAGGTCAAGTGTGTGCTGGTCAGCACTCAGCGAGGGTCCGTAGGCAACACAGTATTGTTTAAGCAGTACCTATTGATGTAGCTTTTTAAAATGCTAAAAAGCCTACTTTGAACTATCCTATGGGTCTGATATTCTCAAAACACATAAACAAACTTCTGATAAATTATTTTTTGCCACTGAACCGGAGTATAAACATATAAATACATCCAAAAGAGCATAATTAAAAAAGGAAAAGTATTTTGTCAATAAAAACAAAAATAACTTTTTTTCGAAATTTCCAAAAATTTTTTCACTATACATAAGTGAGATAAAAAGGGGGGGGGGGCAATTTTTTTACACCAACTTCAAACTCGTCTACGCTAGCGCTATCAAAGTTATAACCAAAAAATTGTATATTTTTGTAGAGTGGACCTCAGGCATTACTAGTCACTGCACTAAGCCATAATAAATTTGCTTTCGGACGAAAGGTGTAGCCGTGAGAGCAGGCGAACGGACGGACGGACAGAAACACGCAGGAAAATATAAGGGTCCTTGGTTTTGCCCACGGACCCTGAAAATGGAGGAATAATAAAATATTTAATGACAAATGATGAGAGAAAAACTAAATTGGGGGAGGGGGGGGGGGGGGGGGGTGGGGTGGAGTGGACCTATAATTATACAGATAGCTTTTTCAAAATCACATTTCTCAGACTAAAATTTATTTTTATTTTTTCATAATTACCAAAACTTTTTTTTTTTCTAAAAAAAGAGTAGGGAATTAAAATATCCTTATTACATATTTTAATTGGTAACAGCCTGCTTAATTGTAATTCCTAATTAGCAGTTGATCGAAGGCTTAAATAATTTATATTAGTTTGACCACGACTCAAGTGAAGCAGTGTTGTCCTTACTTAACATGTTTGGCCTTATGAATCTAACTCTTTCAATAAGTACTTTTATGAAAACAGGATTCAATGCATATGTGAACAGATCGCCTTTTATCTATTTTGATAAGACAAACATAAAATGGTGAGGTGAAAGATAATTTAAAAAAAAAAAAAATTAACAGGTCAAGTGTGTGCTGGTCAGCACTCAGCGAGGGTCCGTAGGCAACACAGTATTGTTTAAGCAGTACCTATTGATGTAGCTTTTTAAAATGCTAAAAAGCCTACTTTGAACTATCCTATGGGTCTGATATTCTCAAAACACATAAACAAACTTCTGATAAATTATTTTTTGCCACTGAACCGGAGTATAAACATATAAATACATCCAAAAGAGCATAATTAAAAAAGGAAAAGTATTTTGTCAATAAAAACAAAAATAACTTTTTTTCGAAATTTCCAAAAATTTTTTCACTATACATAAGTGAGATAAAAAGGGGGGGGGGGCAATTTTTTTACACCAACTTCAAACTCGTCTACGCTAGCGCTATCAAAGTTATAACCAAAAAATTGTATATTTTTGTAGAGTGGACCTCAGGCATTACTAGTCACTGCACTAAGCCATAATAAATTTGCTTTCGGACGAAAGGTGTAGCCGTGAGAGCAGGCGAACGGACGGACGGACAGAAACACGCAGGAAAATATAAGGGTCCTTGGTTTTGCCCACGGACCCTGAAAATGGAGGAATAATAAAATATTTAATGACAAATGATGAGAGAAAAACTAAATTGGGGGAGGGGGGGGGGGGGGGGGTGGGGTGGAGTGGACCTCAGGCATTACTGCCATATGCTAAATAGTAGTGTAAAGTTACATATATTTATTTCTAATTATCTTAAAATAATATAAGAATTTTTCTTTCGAGCTTACCGAAGATAACGCGAAAGCTGTGTGGTCGTTCCTTAGAACGAACATTTTTTAGGTCTCCTATTTCAATAATTCCAAGACAGAAATCCGTTTCAGACATCAGGGAACATTTTTGGTTCCGTCTCTATGTGTCGGTCTGTAGCTCAATTTTTGCGAACATATCTTAAAAACTACTCATATGATTTTATTGATATTTGGATGGTAGGTCATAATTAGCCCATTGTTGGTCCCATATAAGTTTCAACCTTATGGGACCATTTATTTTTCTTTCACATTCGCAAACATAAATTGTATTACACTTATGTCTTCAAAAGTACTAATCTGATTTTTTTTATCAAATTTGGATGGTTTGTTGAAAGTAGCTCATAGATTGTGTTTAAATTTTTGCTAAATTGATGCTTTAATTCTAGTAAAAATTAATATAATTTAGACCGATTTAAAAACGGAGGAAAATTAAATAAATTTGACAATAATAGATTGCAAAAGTATAAACTTATTATAGTATACGAAATAGGGCGTGAGAAAGCTATATGTGATACTAATTGGCAGACAAATTTATCAAATATTTTTTAAAAATGCTGTGAGAGGTTAAGGAAATTAAATTGTCTAAGGTCGTATGAGGGATGGAGTAATTTAAGCGTGATATGACAGTATATTAGATGAGGGCCAAGGACCTTGGTTGGAGATGAAGTGCGGGGTAGGTCTTCCCTTAGGGGGTTAATAAACGGGCCTAACCTAACGGAAAATTGCTCAAATGTTAATTATGGATAGGAAATAACGCTAATTGCATCTGGAGGCAGGATAAACCCCTGTCGATCCCATCCTGATTGGTTGATTGGTTTCATCCGATACACTTCTTGATTGGAGGGAGGTTTACCCTAGTGCGGTTACAGTTTCATTGCTTTATCCAGAATTCCTTCAAGCGTATTGATTGCCGAAAATTTTTTCGTCAAATTATATTTCTATTTTAATCGAAGTAAATTTAACTAGATTTTCTTGTTATTTAAGGAAAAAGTAATGGCATAATTCGTTAGTTGTCTTCCAACTTAATGCTGATTTTATCAAAAATATATATTTTAAGTTGTATTGGAATAAATTAAATTAATTTTTTTCAAAAAAAAGTAATCTTTATGCAGTAGTGTATTACCCTCTAAATACATGTTTGATTTAAAGTGAATCTCCTTCAATGGTCTAATGGGTAAATCTTATATAAATAAAACCTTTAAGTTCTCATTCTTATAGGCGATATTTCTACCCCTCCTTGGGTCATTATCGAGCTTATCATACATTGATGAATTATTCAACATTTCTAATTATAATTTTCTATTTAATGGTTATAACAAACAACTATAAATAAAAAAAGTTGAATAATTCACCAATGTATATACTCCTACATTATCCATAACCCAACAGTTGTTTAAGTTTTAAATTTTACCTTATTTTATTTTGTATAATTTTATGTTAACAATGACACTTTTTAGGATACAATTTCTTTAAATCAACACAAGACTTTCGTCAACTTCAATATATGTATAGTGTATAATACGACATGTATTTACAAACAATGTAAAAGTATCGTAAATCGGCATAACCTGTTCGATGTAACCTCCCTCGCATAATCGTGCGTTAAAAAAAGGGCATAGCTTGTGCTTGTGCTGGATTACTAGCACAATTGAATTAGCGATGGAATATACATATATAATATACATATATCACACTGAGCATATTATACTCAGCGAAGATGATTCCCAAATTGGTTACGGAGCTTGTCGACATGTGCACGTGTCAATATTTTAACATGTTACATTAATTTCAACATTTAACCTTATTATAAAGTTAGTCTCAGGGCCTTCATCATCATCTCATGTATCTTTAATTCCCACCAAGTCAGGATCGAAGACGTCAGGAACGTACGACGTACGCACTTATGCAGCCCACCCCCACGTCATCGTCACACCGACTAAGTCCATTTAAATTTCTAATTTACGTACACGAGGCATAATGCCATAGATTGTCTTATTGGAACGAAGTTCCTTATGGCACGTTACAGCGCATGGACCCGGGATTGAATCCGGAAAAAACAACCATCACAAAATCCACCGATGACGATAACTTGAGTAAAGGTTGACCGATTTAGTTGAAATTTAGTATATGTGTTCATTTTACCAATGCCCAACACGATTTTGTTGGAAAACGTTATCCGCCCAAGCGTTCACGCGCAACGCTCGCGGAAACGTAAGCTTCAAATATAAAATTGGAATTTTAGGACGGAAAAAAGTTCTAACTTCATCTATTCAATGAGACAAACAACTTTTATAAATAATTTTGTTTTAGTAAAACCAACACCGACACTGCTATGAAGTGTTAAAGATCGCTAAAATTATTGAAGCGGACCTAAACGTTTAAAATAGAGGAAAAAGGTTTTTATTAAAACTTCATACACATCGTCTAAAGTACAATTGAAAAAGGCATGTAAAATTTCAACCTGATACAAGCAGAAGTTTTTGAGTAGTGAAGTGATATGTTTTATAATATTTTAAATTTAGTGTTGGGTAGGTTGGGAGCAGGACTGTACTACAACCATACCCTTTAACCACCAACCATAACTATTAACTCATCATGATTAATAATTTTCTCACTATGCAATTCATATTTATTGCAAGACACTCGCTTCAATGATAAAAAGTTTTTATTTCAATTTTGTCTTAACTACGCTAATTACTCTTTTTCTAACTCCACCTTGTATAAGTATTTAGCATCGTATACTTAGCAGTGTGATTTTATAATTTATATTTAATGAAAGGCGTAAGGAACTTAGTTCCTAACGCCTGATATGGTCGCGGGACACCTGCGACCATATCTGGCGGCAAATTAATATCAACTTAATTTTTGGTCTAATAACTAATTCTGTTATAGGAATCATGAAAATCACCTTGTCCACCATAATTAGTGAGACATGACCGTTC
The DNA here is from genome assembly GCA_951217055.1 of Gerris lacustris. NCBI lineage: Eukaryota > Metazoa > Arthropoda > Insecta > Hemiptera > Gerridae > Gerris > Gerris lacustris. The sequence goes on along the minus strand of OX578279.1, from coordinate 66,362,678 downwards.
TCCACCGATTTGCTTTTTTTTTTTCAAATGCCTATTACAAAGCTATGTCCACATATTTTTATAAGGCACTAAAAAATTAATTTATACACAAAATTCTAGCTTCATCATGCCTAACATAGGCAGACACTTTTTTACACGCTATCTCCTGGACTATAAAGAAACTAAAAAAAAATATAATAATAAAACCGTTTACCAAGTAGTGTGGCATATACATGTTAAAACAATCTAATATATATTAAATGAGACGAATTTCAAAGTACAATGAGGAACCATTACGAGCTAGATTTGGCATGCAATCTAAATTGCATCTAAATTAGACAAGTTGCTTTCAAAATATGGGGTTTCACAAAAATGTTGAAGGTAACAGATACGATATGAAAAATGTTGAATTTAGATATATTAAAAAAGTTGGTTATGCAGAATGATCAGAATGCTTTCTGTCTTAAGCTCCTTCATACTTCTGTTTCGATAAGCTCAAATGCAAAATGGAGTATAAACCTATTTTTATTGATAAGTACTCTACTTTTTCTTTTGAAATTATTAATGAATACACATTCGCTTATTATATTTATTTCTCACAAGTTCATAGATAATTTATTTTTATTTTATTTTATAGTTCTGTATAAAGAATTTACGGACATTCTCTCTCATGATTTGCTAGTCATGTACTCACCATTAGTTCGGAAAAGAAACTTTTTTCTCTCTTCTTTCTTCTTTTATATATATATATATATATATATATATATATATATATATATATATATATATATATATATATATATATATATATATATATATCTAATATATATACAACCCCCTGTGAAACTCACTGACTGACTGACTGATGTATACTAATGTTTACCCACTTCCGCTATAGCTAGAGAGTTGGGGTTTTCGCCATTCGATGCGCAATGTCCGCATTGTGAACCCGAAAAATTGCCAAAAGTTTACTTTTCCTTCGTCTTCCCCCCCTAAGATGAGAAAAACCGTCGTAGCTGTGTTGGAATTTTTTAAAAATTAACAGGTAATTGTAGCGAAAAACTGATCTAACAAACATGTACTGATTTTGCAAGATCTACATTTTTGTTCATAGGTCATTTTGTCGTATCTCTGTTGGTTGTAGTCTAAATGGGGCTATTATGGTTTTTTATTTTTCCATTTTTGTCTTTGAACGCTCATATCTTTGGTAATAATTTACCGATTTTAATTCTGACTTCTAGGTTCAAATCCACTAATGCCCTTTAAAACAAGACCTTGATATGTTTATAATTCTTCCTATTTGCTGAGAAATTAAGAGTAAACTTTTTCCCGACTGTGCCGTGGTTACGTGACGTCACGGACAACTTTTTTTCGATTAAAATATTCGTTCGCATATCATTTGAAAGCTCTTGACTTGTACATTAAAGCTCTTTTATTTGTTTATTTTTAAAAAAATTGGTACATGTACTTTTGTACTGATTTGTATTATTGTCAATTGTGTCATTTTTATTTTTTATCGAGATAAAATGAAAAAAAAATTTCTTTAGTGTTTTCTCGGATTTGGTAGATTAGTTTATGAATTAAATGGATGAAACCCCCCCCCCCCCCTCTAAACACCCTCTCTTGGTATGTACTTAATGTTTTAATAATATTTTTTCTTGAAATAATTTGAAAAAAACTGTTTTCTTTAGGGTTTATGGTTTTTTTTCTGTTAGTTTATGGTTTCAAATAAATGAACCCCCCCCCCCCCTTTGCACAAACCCTCTCTAGCAATCCTGCTCATATAACTAGACACTCTCCCCCCCCTTCATTGGAATCGTGAACTCACATATCATTTATAATTTTCTTAAACCCTATACCAAGTGACCACTTGTATCCGATTTAAATATTGGTTCGTATATAATTTTAAAGCCCTTGATTTGTACATTTAAACTATATTATTTTTTATTTTTAAAAAAATGGTACACGTACTTTTGTACCGATTTGTATGTTTGTTGTTATATAATATTTTTTAAATTTTAAAATTGGTTTATTATTCTTTATTGGTTATTTAAAGCCTTTTTTGAATTGTTTGTTTATTGAAATATAATTTTGGTACCCCCGGGTACAATGCTACAAATGCCAAAATTAATATTTTAAATAATGATGTATATCGTAGAAAAGCTCTTGAAAAGTGTAGTAAATATTGTTATGTACTGAATTGTGTTAGTTCTTTTTTCTTGAGATAAATTGAAAAAACTGTTTTCCTTTAGTGTTTTTTCGGATTTCTTTGATTAGGTTGTGGTTTAAATGGATGACACCCCCCCCCCCTCTGAACACCCCTCTCTAGCAATCCTGCTCATATTCCTAGACACACTCCCCCCCCCCCCTTCATTGGAATTAGTAAACTCCCATATCTTTTATAATTTTCTTTAACCCTCTACCAACAATTATAAGTAGTAACATATTGTTAACTCTATTATCCCCCCCCCCCTCTTCTATCATTTCTATTACAGCATCACTAGGAAACCCCTTTGTACTCCCTATTTCTTACATATAAGTAGTAACATATTGTTAGCTCTATCCCCCCCCTCTCCTATAATTTCTTATCACACCATCACTAGGAAACCCCTTGTACTCCCTATTTCTTACATATAAGTAGGAACATATTGTTAGCTCTATCCCCCCTCCCTCTCCTATCATTTCTTATTACACTATCACTAGGAAACCCCCTTGTACTCGTACTCCCTATTTCTTACATATAAGTAGTAACATATTGTTAGCTCTATTCCCCCCCCCCCCTCTCCTATAATTTCTCATCACACCATCACTAGGAAACCTCTTTGTACTCCCTATTTCTTACATATAAGTAGGACATATCGATGGTGTTGCGCCAAAAGGGCCAATCTGCATTTTGTATTTGAATTCTAAAACTTTAAAAGCTATAATGAAAAATTGATATTTGAATGCCTTATTTATATTTTTATTAATTTATAATATACTTGGATACCTAATTAATAAGTCAAATATCCAATTTATTTTATTAATTATAAATAAAAAAACAAACGTGATATTAGTTTCAGATTGGCCCTTTTGGCGCAACACCATCGATATTGTTAGCTCTATCCCCCCTCCCCTCTCCTATCATTTCTTATTACACTATCACTAGGAAACCCCCTTGTACTCGTACTCCCTATTTCTTACATATAGTAGTAACATATTGTTAGCTCTATTCCCCCCCCCCCCTCTTCTATCATTTCTTATTACACCATCACTAGGTAACCCCTTTGTACTCCCTATTTCTTACAAATAAGTAGTCACATATTGTTAGCTCTTTTCCCCCCCCCCCCCTCTCCTATAATTTCCTATTACACCATCACTAGGAAACCCCTTTGATCTAACTATTTCTTACTTATAAATAGTAACACATTGTTAGCCCATATCCCCCCACCCCCTCTCCTATAATGTCTTATTACACCATCACTAGGAAACCCCTTTGTACTACCTATATCTTACTTATAAGTAGTAACATATTGTTAACTCTATTCCCCCCCTCCCTCTTCTATCATTTCTTATTACACCATCACTAGGTAACCCCTTTGTACTCCCTATTTCTTACATATAAGTAGTAACATATTGTTAGCTATATTCCCCCCCCCCCTCTCCAATAATTTCTTATTACACCATCACTAGGAAACGCCTTTGTACTCCCTATTCCTATTGATCTCCGTTGTTGAAATTTCCGTAATTTCATAATTACTAAGCCCAGTGATTTACCATTTACTACATTTGGTGGATACATTCAATTACTATTGATTATTTGATTAAAATATATCATAAAATTGACTTCTCCTCGGCGGGGAATCGAACCCGGCCTCTCTCCATCCGTAATAAAAAATATTTTCCTTTTTCTTTAAAGCAATTTTTAACATCTTAGAATGTCGTAGAACCTTTACTTAAGATCATTAAATTTTCTCCCTAGCAAAAATACAGATATAATACATATTTTTACTTGCTCAATCCTACTCAGCCTTAGATCTTCTTAGCTTTCCCGTACACCACACCTCAGAGCATATTTCTAGAAGCTAATCTATGTAACCCCCCCCCCCCTTCTTATCAATATGAACTATTCAAGTTCTCTGTAGAGTGCACTTAACTTATATATTATATCATATCATATTCTTAATAACCTCAGAGCATATTCCTAGACACTATGTAACCTCCCGCCTCCCCCCTCCCCTCCCCACCCGTTCCAATCAATAGGAATTATTCAAGTTCTCTGTGTAAGAGTGCACATGAAATGTTTTACCTTAATTTTGTACCAGCTCCTATACAAGTACCAAACCCTATACAAGTACCAACTCATAAGTACCAGACCTATTTAAGTACCTGGCCACTCGTCGGGCGGAGTTCGGCCGTAGGCCGAACGACGACCCGGCGAGTCTAATTATATATACAACCCCATGTGAAACTCACTGACTCACTCACTCACTCATGTATACAAATGTTTACCCACTTCCGCTATAGCTAGAGAGTTGGGGTTTTCGCCATTCGATGCGGAATGTGTGGTTTGTGAACCGAAAAATTGTCAAAAGTTACTTTCCTCCTCCTTCCCCCCCTAAGATGAGAAAAACCGTCGTAGCTGTGTTGGAATTTTTTAAAAATTAACAGGTAATTGTAGCGAAAAACTGATCTAACAAACATGTACTGATTTTGCAAGATCTACATTTTGTTCATAGGTCATTTTGTCGTATCTCTGTTGGTTGTAGTCTAAATGGGGCTATTATGGTTTTTTATTTTTCCATTTTTGTCTTGAACGCTCATATCTTTGGTAATAATTTACCGATTTTAATTCTGACTTCTAGGTTCAAATCTCACACTAATGCCCTTTAAAACAAGACCTTGATATGTTTATAATTCTTCCTATTTGCTGAGAAATTAAGAGTAAACTTTTTCCCGACTGTGCCGTGGTTACGTGACGTCACGGGACAACTTTTTTCGATTAAAATATTCGTTCGCATATCATTTGAAAGCTCTTGACTTGTACATTAAAGCTCTTTTATTTGTTTATTTTTAAAAAAATTGGTACATGTACTTTTGTACTGATTTGTATTATTGTCAATTGTGTCATTTTTATTTTTTATCGAGATAAAAAGAAAAAAAAAATTTCTTTAGTGTTTCTCGGATTTGGTAGATTAGTTTATGAATTAAATGGATGAAACCCCCCCCCCCCCCCCTCTAACACACCCTCTCTTGGTATGTACTTAATTTTTTAATAATATTTTTTCTTGAAATAATTTGAAAAAACTGTTTTCTTTAGGGTTTATGGTTTTTTTTCTGTTAGTTTATGGTTTCAAATAAATGAACCCCCCCCCCCCCCTTTGCACAAACCCTCTCTAGCAATCCTGCTCATATACTAGACACTCTCCCCCCCCTTCATTGAATCGTGAACTCACATATCATTTATAATTTTCTTAAACCCTATACCAAGTGACCACTTGTATCCGATTTAAATATTGGTTCGTATATAATTTTAAAGCCCTTGATTTGTACATTTAAACTATATTATTTTTTTATTTTTAAAAAAATTGGTACACGTACTTTTGTACCGATTTGTATGTTTGTTGTTATATAATATTTTTTAAATTTTAAAATTGGTTATTATTCTTTATTTGGTTATTTAAAGCCTTTTTGAATTGTTTGTTTATTGAAATATAATTTTGGTACCCCCGGGTACAATGCTACAAATGCCAAAATTAATATTTTAAATAATGATGTATATCGTAGAAAAGCTCTTGAAAAGTGTAGTAAATATTGTTATGTACTGAATTGTGTTAGTTCTTTTTTCTTGAGATAAATTGAAAAAACTGTTTTCTTTAGTGTTTTTTCGGATTTCTTTGATTAGGTTGTGGTTAAATGGATGAACACCCCCCCCCCCTCTGAACACCCCCTCTCTAGCAATCCTGCTCATATTCCTAGACACACTCCCCCCCCCCCCCTTCATTGGAATTAGTAAACTCCATATCTTTTATAATTTTCTTTAACCCTCTACCAACAATTATAAGTAGTAACATATTGTTAACTCTATTACCCCCCCCCCCCCCCTCTTCTATCATTTCTTATTACAGCATCACTAGGAAACCCCTTTGTACTCCCTATTTCTTACATATAAGTAGTAACATATTGTTAGCTCTATCCCCCCCCTCTCCTATAATTTCTTATCACACCATCACTAGGAAACCCCTTTGTACTCCCTATTTCTTACATATAAGTAGGAACATATTGTTAGCTCTATCCCCCCTCCCTCTCCTATCATTTCTTATTACACTATCACTAGGAAACCCCTTGTACTCGTACTCCCTATTTCTTACATATAAGTAGTAACATATTGTTAAGCTCTATTCCCCCCCCCCCCCTCTCCTATAATTTCTCATCACACCATCACTAGGAAACCTCTTTGTACTCCTATTTCTTACATATAAGTAGGAACATATCGATGGTGTTGCGCCAAAAGGGCCAATCTGCATTTTGTATTTGAATTCTAAAACTTTAAAAGCTATAAATGAAAAATTGATATTTGAATGCCTTATTTATATTTTATTAATTTATAATATACTTGGATACCTAATTAATAAGTCAAAATATCCAAATTTATTTTATAATTATAAATAAAAAAACAAACGTGATATTAGTTCAGATTGGCCCTTTTGGCGCAACACCATCGATATTGTTAGCTCTATCCCCCCTCCCTCTCCTATCATTTCTTATTACACTATCACTAGGAAACCCCCTTGTACTCGTACTCCCTATTTCTTACATATAAGTAGTAACATATTGTTAGCTCTATTCCCCCCCCCCTCTTCTATCATTTCTTATTACACCATCACTAGGTAACCCCTTTGTACTCCCTATTTCTTACAAATAAGTAGTCACATATTGTTAGCTCTATTCCCCCCCCCCCCTCTCCTATAATTTCCTATTACACCATCACTAGGAAACCCCTTTGATCTAACCTATTTCTTACTTATAAATAGTAACACATTGTTAGCCATATCCCCCCACCCCCTCTCCTATAATGTCTTATTACACCATCACTAGGAAACCCCTTTGTACTACCTATATCTTACTTATAAGTAGTAACATATTGTTAACTCTATTCCCCCCCTCCCTCTTCTATCATTTCTTATTACACCATCACTAGGTAACCCCTTTGTACTCCCTATTTCTTACATATAAGTAGTAACATATTGTTAGCTATATTCCCCCCCCCCCCTCTCCAATAATTTCTTATTACACCATCACTAGGAAACGCCTTTGTACTCCCTATTCCTATTGATCTCCGTTGTTGAAATTTCCGTAATTTCATAATTACTAAGCCCAGTGATTTACCATTTACTACATTTGGTGGATACATTCAATTACTATTGATTATTTGATTAAAATATATCATAAAATTGACTTCTCCTCGGCGGGGAATCGAACCCGGCCTCTCTCCATCCGTAATAAAAAATATTTTCCTTTTTCTTTAAAGCAATTTTTAACATCTTAGAATGTCGTAGAACCTTTACTTAAGATCATTAAATTTTCTCCCTAGCAAAAATACAGATATAATACATATTTTTACTTGCTCAATCCTACTCAGCCTTAGATCTTCTTAGCTTTCCCGTACACCACACCTCAGAGCATATTTCTAGAAGCTAATCTATGTAACCCCCCCCCCCCCCCCCTTCTTATCAATATGAACTATTCAAGTTCTCTGTAAGAGTGCACTTAACTTATATATTATATCATATCATATTCTTAATAACCTCAGAGCATATTCCTAGACACTATGTAACCCTCCCGCCTCCCCCCTCCCCTCCCCACCCGTTCCAATCAATAGGAATTATTCAAGTTCTCTGTGTAAGAGTGCACATGAAATGTTTTACCTTAATTTTGTACCAGCTCCTATACAAGTACCAAACCCTATACAAGTACCAACTCATAAGTACCAGACCTATTTAAGTACCTGGCCACTCGTCGGGCGGAGTTCGGCCGTAGGCCGAACGACGACCCGGCGAGTCTAATTATATATACAACCCCATGTGAAACTCACTGACTCACTCACTCACTCATGTATACAAATGTTTACCCACTTCCGCTATAGCTAGAGAGTTGGGGTTTTCGCCATTCGATGCGGAATGTGTGGTTTGTGAACCCGAAAAATTGTCAAAAGTTTACTTTTCCTCCTCCTTCCCCCCCTAAGATGAGAAAAACCGTCGTAGCTGTGTTGGAATTTTTTAAAAATTAACGGTTAATTGTAGCGAAAAACTGATTTAACAAACATGTACTGATTTTGCAAGATCTACATTTTTGTTCATAGGTCATTTTGTCGTAGCTTTATTGTTTGTAGTCTAAATGGGGCTATTTTGGTTTTTTAATTTTCCATTTTTGTCTTTGAACGCTCATATCTTTGGTAATAATTGACCGATTTAAATTCTGATTTTTAGGTTCAAATCTCACTCTAATGCCCTTTAAAACAAGACCTTGATATGTTTATAATTCGTCCTATTTGCTGAGAAATTGAGAGTAAACTTTTTCCCGACCTTGCCGTGGTTACGTGACGTCACGAGACAACTTTTTTTCGATTTAAATATTCGTTCGCATATCATTTAAAAGCTCTTGACTTGTACATTGAAGTTCTTTCATTTGTTTATTTTTAAAAAAATTGGTACATGTACTTTTGTACGGATTTGTATAATTGTCAATTGTGTCATTTTTATTTTTTATCGAGATAAATTGAAAATAATTGTTTTTTAGTTATTTCTTGGATTTGCTAGATTAGTTTATGGTTTAAATGGATGAACAACCCCCCCCCCCCCCTGAACATCTTGGTGTGTACTCAATTGTTTTATTAATATTTTTTCTTGATATAAATTGAAAAAACTGTTTTCTTTAGGGTTTATGGTTTTCTTTCTGTTAGTTTATGGATTCAAATGAATGACCCCCCCCCCCCCCTGCACAACCCCTCTTTAGCAATCCTGCTCATATACTTAGATGCTCTCCCCCCCTTTATTGGAATCGTGAACTCACATATCATGGTAAAATCGGATTGTACGTGCCCCCACTTTGAGGTTATGTGATAAAATCCCGCATATTAAATTAAAAACCTTAATTTTGTGTACCCTTGAATTTACTATAGCCGCTCCGCACCGCTTCGCGGTGCTCCGCTCATTTTCTGAAGAAAATCAACCCTTCTGTGTATAAACCAGGTAGAGGTCCAACTCGAAGAAATCTCCAGGGCACATACAATCCGATTTAACCCATATCATTTATAATTTTCTTAAACCCTATACCAAGTGACCACTTTTATCCGATTTAAATATTGGTTCGTATATAATTTGAAAGCCCTTGATTTGTACATTTAAACTATATTATTTATTTATTTTTAAAAAAATTGGTACACGTACTTTTGTACCGATTTGTATGTTTGTTGTTATATAATATTTTTTAAATTTTAAAAGTGGTTAATTATTCTTTATTTGGTTATTTAAAGCCTTTTTGAATTGTTTGTTTATTGAAATATAATTTTGGTACCCCGGGGTACAATGCTACAAATGCGAAAATTAATATTTTAAATAATGATGTATATCGTAGATAAGCTCTTGAAAAGTGTAGTAAATATTGTTATGTACTGAATTGTGTTAGTTCTTTTTTCTTGAGATAAATTGAAAAAACTGTTTTCTTTAGTGTTTTTTCGGATTTCTTTGATTAGGTTATGGTTTAAATGAATAAACACCCCCCCCTCCCCTCTGAACACCCCCTCTCTAGCAATTCTGCTCATATTCCTAGACACACTCCCCCCCCCCCCCGCTTCATTGGAATTAGTAAACTCCCATATCTTTTATGATTTTCTTTTACCCTCTACCAACAATTATAAGTAGTAACATATTGTTAGCTCAATTCTCCCCCCCCCCTCTTCTATTATTTCTTATTACACCATCACTAGGAAACCCCTTTGTACTCCCTATTTCTTACATATAAGTTGTAACATATTGTAAGCTCTATCCCCCCCCTCTCCTATAATTTCTTATTACACCATCACTAGGAAACCCCTTTGTACTCCCTATTTCTTACTTATAAGTAGTAACATATTGTTAGCTCTATTCCCCCCCCCCCCCTCTTCTATCATTTCTTATTACACCACCACTAGGTAACCCCTTTGTACTCCCAATTTCTTACATATAAGTAGAAACATATTGTTAGCTCTATTCCACCCCCCCCCCCCCTCTCCTATAATTTCTTATTACATCATCACTAGGAAACCCCTTTGTACTCTCTATTTCTTACTTATAAATAGTAACATATTGTTAGCTATATTCCCCCCCCCCCCCTCTCCTATAATTTCTCATTACACCATCACTAGGAAACCCCTTTGTACTCCCTATTTCTGACATATAAATAGTAACATATTGTTAGCTCTAATCCCTCCCCCCCCCCCCCTCTCCTATAATTTCTAATTACACCATCACTAGGAAACCCTTTTGTACTCCCTATTTCTATTGATCTCCGTTGTTGAAATTTCCATAATTTCATAATTACTACCCTCAGTGTTTTCCATTTACTACTTTTGGTGGATACATTCAATTACTATTGATTATTTGATTAAAATATATCATAAAATTGACTTCTCCTCCTCGTGGGGAATCGAACCCGGCCTTTCTCCATCCGCAAAAAAAAATATTTTCCTTTTTTTTTAAAGCAATCTATAACATCTTAGAATGTCGTAGAACCTTCACTTAAAATCATTTAATTTTCTCCCTAGCAAAAATACAGATATAATACATATTTTTACTTGCTAAATCCTACTCAGCCTTAGATCTTCTTAGCTTTCCCGTATAACACATCTCACAGCATATTTCTAGAAGCTAAAGCTATGTACCCCCCCCCCCCCTTCTAATCAATATGAATTATTCAAGTTCTTTGTAAGAGTGCACTTATTATATTATATCATATCATATCATATTGTATCATATCATATTTTATTATATCAAATCATATTATATTATATCATATTCTTAAAAACCACAGAGCATATTCCTAGACACTATGTACCCCGCCCCCCCCCCCCTCCCACCCCTGTTCCAATCTATAGAAATTATTCAAGTTCTCTGTAAGAGTGCGCACTTGTAATTTTTTACCTTAATTTTGTACCAGCTCCTATACAAAAACCAAACCCTATACAAGTACCAACTCTTATAAGTACCAGACCTATACAAGTACCTGGCCACTCGTCGGGCGGAGTTCGGCCGTAGGCCGAACGACGACCCGGCGAGTCTCTATACTATACAGCCGCATGTGCGATAATACATAGCCAAAATGTTTGGGCCAAACTATAAGAGCTAGAGCTTTGGGGTTTTTTGCATTGTAACCAGAAGGCCCATATTGTGCACCGTAAAAAATGCTAAAAGTTTACTTTTACCTTTCCTTCCCACTCTAAAAAAGGAAAAACCCGTTTTTTACGGTATTTTGGAGGCTTTTATGCCGGGGGCAAAAACGTTGTTATGTACTATAGCGATTTTTACTTACTTCCGATCGAGCAAATAACTTGAAATTTAACACTCTGGTAGCTTTATTACTGTAATTGACGAAAAAGTGTTGAAAATTTAACATTTTTTATTTTTACCTCTTTAAAAAAATTAAAAATGGCCGACTTGCCTTTTAAGAGGCTTTGACGGCGTATTGAGGCTAAACGGTAAGTCGTATCGAAAAACAAATAGTATCTACTATTCCTCTTTTTGAATTATCTACAACTTTGGTCCTATGACTTTTTCTCGTACGACCAACGGTTCTCCCGGAAATTGACGATTTTGGTATTTTTAGGTCTCCTGAGAGTCCCTATACTATACAGCCGCATGTGTAATAATACATAGCCAAAATGTTTGGGCCAAACGGTAAGAGCTAGAGCTTTGGGGTTTTTTGCATTGTGACCAGAAGGCCCATATTGTGCACCGTAAAAAATGCTAAAAGTTTACTTTTACCTTTCCTTCCCACTCTAAAATGGGAAAAACCCGTTTTTTACGGTATTTTAAAGCCTTTTTTGCCGGGGTCAAAAACGTTGTTATGTACTATAGCGGTTTTTACTTACTTCCGATCGAGCAAATAACTTGAAATTTAACACTCTCGTAGTTTTTTTACTGTAATTGAATAACAAATGTTGAAAATTTAACATTTTTAATTTTTACTACTTTAAAAAAATTAAAAATGGCCGACTTGCCTTTTAAGAGGCTTTGAAGACGTATTGAGGCTAAACGGTAAGTCTTATCGAAAAACAAATAGTATCTACTATTCCTCATTTTTAATTATCTACAACTTTGGTCCTATGACTTTTTCTCGTACGACCAACGGTTCTCCCGGAAATTGACGATTTTGGTATTTTTAGGTCTCCTGAGAGTCTCTATACTATACAGCCGCATGTGCGATAATACATAGCCAAAATGTTTGGGCCAAACTATAAGAGCTAGAGCTTTGGGGTTTTTTGCATTGTAACCAGAAGGCCCATATTGTGCACCGTAAAAAATGCTAAAAGTTTACTTTTACCTTTCCTTCCCACTCTAAAAAAGGAAAAACCCGTTTTTTACGGTATTTTGGAGGCTTTTATGCCGGGGGCAAAAACGTTGTTATGTACTATAGCGATTTTTACTTACTTCCGATCGAGCAAATAACTTGAAATTTAACACTCTGGTAGCTTTATTACTGTAATTGACGAAAAAGTGTTGAAAATTTAACATTTTTTATTTTTACCTCTTTAAAAAAATTAAAAATGGCCGACTTGCCTTTTAAGAGGCTTTGACGGCGTATTGAGGCTAAACGGTAAGTCGTATCGAAAAACAAATAGTATCTACTATTCCTCTTTTTGAATTATCTACAACTTTGGTCCTATGACTTTTTCTCGTACGACCAACGGTTCTCCCGGAAATTGACGATTTTGGTATTTTTAGGTCTCCTGAGAGTCCCTATACTATACAGCCGCATGTGTAATAATACATAGCCAAAATGTTTGGGCCAAACGGTAAGAGCTAGAGCTTTGGGGTTTTTTGCATTGTGACCAGAAGGCCCATATTGTGCACCGTAAAAAATGCTAAAAGTTTACTTTTACCTTTCCTTCCCACTCTAAAATGGGAAAAACCCGTTTTTTACGGTATTTTAAAGCCTTTTTTGCCGGGGTCAAAAACGTTGTTATGTACTATAGCGGTTTTTACTTACTTCCGATCGAGCAAATAACTTGAAATTTAACACTCTCGTAGTTTTTTTACTGTAATTGAATAACAAATGTTGAAAATTTAACATTTTTAATTTTTACTACTTTAAAAAAATTAAAAATGGCCGACTTGCCTTTTAAGAGGCTTTGAAGACGTATTGAGGCTAAACGGTAAGTCTTATCGAAAAACAAATAGTATCTACTATTCCTCATTTTTAATTATCTACAACTTTGGTCCTATGACTTTTTCTCGTACGACCAACGGTTCTCCCGGAAATTGACGATTTTGGTATTTTTAGGTCTCCTGAGAGTCTCTATACTATACAGCCGCATGTGCGATAATACATAGCCAAAATGTTTGGGCCAAACTATAAGAGCTAGAGCTTTGGGGTTTTTTGCATTGTAACCAGAAGGCCCATATTGTGCACCGTAAAAAATGCTAAAAGTTTACTTTTACCTTTCCTTCCCACTCTAAAAAAGGAAAAACCCGTTTTTTACGGTATTTTGGAGGCTTTTATGCCGGGGGCAAAAACGTTGTTATGTACTATAGCGATTTTTACTTACTTCCGATCGAGCAAATAACTTGAAATTTAACACTCTGGTAGCTTTATTACTGTAATTGACGAAAAAGTGTTGAAAATTTAACATTTTTTATTTTTACCTCTTTAAAAAAATTAAAAATGGCCGACTTGCCTTTTAAGAGGCTTTGACGGCGTATTGAGGCTAAACGGTAAGTCGTATCGAAAAACAAATAGTATCTACTATTCCTCTTTTTGAATTATCTACAACTTTGGTCCTATGACTTTTTCTCGTACGACCAACGGTTCTCCCGGAAATTGACGATTTTGGTATTTTTAGGTCTCCTGAGAGTCCCTATACTATACAGCCGCATGTGTAATAATACATAGCCAAAATGTTTGGGCCAAACGGTAAGAGCTAGAGCTTTGGGGTTTTTTGCATTGTGACCAGAAGGCCCATATTGTGCACCGTAAAAAATGCTAAAAGTTTACTTTTACCTTTCCTTCCCACTCTAAAATGGGAAAAACCCGTTTTTTACGGTATTTTAAAGCCTTTTTTGCCGGGGTCAAAAACGTTGTTATGTACTATAGCGGTTTTTACTTACTTCCGATCGAGCAAATAACTTGAAATTTAACACTCTCGTAGTTTTTTTACTGTAATTGAATAACAAATGTTGAAAATTTAACATTTTTAATTTTTACTACTTTAAAAAAATTAAAAATGGCCGACTTGCCTTTTAAGAGGCTTTGAAGACGTATTGAGGCTAAACGGTAAGTCTTATCGAAAAACAAATAGTATCTACTATTCCTCATTTTTAATTATCTACAACTTTGGTCCTATGACTTTTTCTCGTACGACCAACGGTTCTCCCGGAAATTGACGATTTTGGTATTTTTAGGTCTCCTGAGAGTCTCTATACTATACAGCCGCATGTGCGATAATACATAGCCAAAATGTTTGGGCCAAACTATAAGAGCTAGAGCTTTGGGGTTTTTTGCATTGTAACCAGAAGGCCCATATTGTGCACCGTAAAAAATGCTAAAAGTTTACTTTTACCTTTCCTTCCCACTCTAAAAAAGGAAAAACCCGTTTTTTACGGTATTTTGGAGGCTTTTATGCCGGGGTCAAAAACGTTGTTATGTACTATAGCGGTTTTTACTTACTTCCGATCGAGCAAATAACTTGAAATTTAACACTCTCGTAGTTTTTTTACTGTAATTGAATAACAAATGTTGAAAATTTAACATTTTTAATTTTTACTACTTTAAAAAAATTAAAAATGGCCGACTTGCCTTTTAAGAGGCTTTGAAGACGTATTGAGGCTAAACGGTAAGTCTTATCGAAAAACAAATAGTATCTACTATTCCTCATTTTTAATTATCTACAACTTTGGTCCTATGACTTTTTCTCGTACGACCAACGGTTCTCCCGGAAATTGACGATTTTGGTATTTTTAGGTCTCCTGAGAGTCTCTATACTATACAGCCGCATGTGCGATAATCCATAGCCAAAATGTTTGGGCCAAACGGTAAGAGCTAAAGAGTTGCGGTTTTTTGCTTTGTAACCAGAAGGTACCTATTGTGCACCGTAAAAAATGCAAAAAGTTTACTTTTACCTTTCCTTCCCACTCTAAAAAAGGAAAAACCCGTTTTTGAGGGTATTTTGGAGCCTTTTTTGCCGGGGGCAAAAACGTTGTTATGTACTATAGCGATTTTTACTTACTTCCGATCGAGCAAATAACTTGAAATTTAACACTCTGGTAACTTTTGTGATGTAGTTTACGAGAAAATGTTGAAAATTTAACATTTTTAATTTTTACCACTTTAAAAAAATTAAAAATGGCCGACTTGCCTTTTAAGAGGCTTTGAAGACGTATTGAGGCTAAACGGTAAGTCGTATCGAAATAAAAATAGTCTCTACTGTCCCTCTTTTTGAATTATCTACAACTTTGGTCCTATTACTTTTTCTCGTACGACCAACGGTTCTCCCGGAAAATGACGATTTCGTGCATTTTCTAGAAAAATAACGTGTTTTTGGGCTTTGAGGAGAGTATAATTTTTTTTTTTAAATTTAAAATATCTTTTTCTTGATAGCCTTTTCGAGCTCTACAAAATGACGTATATTTCAACCGGATCTGAAAAGTTCGATTTTCCGGTGATATTTCAGGGGTGAAAACCTTGGCTCGAAAAATGGAAAAAATTAAACTTTTTCTAATCGACTTGAAATTTTGCACGGTGGTCAAACTGTTTTTTTTCTGACAAAAAAACTAAATATCATATTTTTTCCACGACCTTTAGTTTCCGAGATAATTGAAGGAAAGTTGAAATTCTTCCAAACACCTACTTTTTTAAACGCCCATATCATGAGGTGTATTTGTCGTATCTACGCTGTCTCAACGGTTTATTGCTCAGAAAAATCTATAGTTTCCAACGATATATAATATGTTGGGTGTTGTCGAGAGAAAATTCCGGTCAAATTTTAAGGTCAAATATTTATGCTTTTGAAATCCATTTTCCCCAAAAATAATCCGATTTCCATGAAAATCGGTATGTAAACTTAATATGAAAACAGAATGAGGAATCTAAAAGAATTTTCCCAAAAAAATAAATTTAAACATTTTTTATCTACGAAAATCATATTTTTGAAGGTTACTTTAGGTTGTAACCTTCCTTAGTAATTTTAAACATATTTTTTTAATTGTAAATATTTATTATACTCATCAAGAGCTTTAATTTGATGTGTCACTCGACATGATTTGGTACAAAAATTTTTTTGATTAGCTATATTGCCATTAAATAACTGTAATTAATTAATTACAGATTTTCTATTTCGGTTTGATTAATAACACCAATCAATCACATATAAATTATAGGCTGCTTATATAAGCATATCATGTCTTTTTATTTAAAAAAAATATATATATATTTTTTTATAAATTAAGATAGATGTCACTGTCACAAAGTAATTACATTAATTACCCTTATAATTAACAAATATATAGTTTGATTTAGATTGTAATATTTTTCGTTAAATTTTGATTATTATTTAAACGTTGAGTGGAGTACTTTCCACAATTGTTTACCGATTTCACCTACATTTAATAGAATAAATACATTAAATACATTTAATACATTAAATAGATGAAGACTCCCCCCCCCCCCCCAGCTCTAGCAATCCTGATCATATTCCTAGACATCTTATAGCATATCATAGCATATCTATCCATATGTCAAGTACCAACTCATAAGTACCAGACCTATACAAATACCTGGCCACTCGTCGGGCAGAGAACGGCCGTAGGCCGTTCGAGCCTGCGAGTCTATACTATATACAACCCCATGTGAAACTCACTGACTCACTGACTCATGTATACAAATGTTTACCCACTTCCGCTATAGCTAGAGAGTTGGGGTTTTCGCCATTCGATGCGCAATGTCCGCATTGTGAACTCGAAAAATTGCCAAAAGTTTACTTTTCCTTCGTCTTCCCCCCCTAATATGAGAAAAACCGTCGTAGCTGTGTTGGGATTTTTTAAAAATTAACAGTTTGTTGTAGCGAAAAACTGATTTAACAAACATGTACTGATTTTGCAAGATCTACATTTTTGTTCATAGGTCATTTTGTCGTACCTTTATTGTTTGTAGTCTAAATGGGGCTATTTTGGTTTTTTAATTTTCCATTTTCGTCTTTGAACGCTCATATCTTTGGTAATAATTGACCGATTTAAATCTGATTTTTAGGTTCAAATCTCACACTAATGCCCTTTAAAACAAGACCTTGATATGTTTATAATTCGTCCTATTTGCTGAGAAATAATTGAGAGTAAACTTTTTCCCGACCTTGCCGTGGTTACGTGACGTCACGAGACAACTTTTTTTCGATTTAAATATTTGTTCGCATATCATTTAAAAGCTCTTGACTTGTACATTGAAGTTCTTTCATTTGTTTATTTTTAAAAAAATTGGTACATGTACTTTTGTACTGATTTGTATAATTGTCAATTGTGTCATTTTTATTTTTTATCGAGATAAATTGAAAATAATTATTTTTTAGTTATTTATTGGATTTGCTAGATTAGTTTATGGTTTAAATGGATTAACAACCCTCCCCCCCCCCCCCCCCTGAACATCTTGGTGTGTACTCAATTGTTTTATTAATATTTTTTCTTGAAATAAATTGAAAAAACTGTTTTCTTTAGGGTTTATGGTTTTCTTTCTGTTAGTTTATGGTTTCAAATGAATGACCCCCCCCCCTGCACAACCCCTCTCTAGCAATCCTGCTCATATACTTAGATGCTCTCCCCCCCTTCATTGGAATCGTGAACTCACATATCATTTATAATTTTCTTAAACCCTATACCAAGTGACCACTTTTATCCGATTTAAATATTGGTTCGTATATAATTTGAAAGCCCTTGATTTGTACATTTAAACTATATTATTTATTTATTTTTAAAAAAATTGGTACACGTACTTTTGTACCGATTTGTATGTTTGTTGTTATATAATATTTTTTAAATTTTAAAAGTGGTCTATTATTCTTAATTTGGTTATTTAAAGCCTTTTTGAATTGTTTGTTTATTGAAATATAATTTTGGTACCCCCGGGTACAATGGTACAAATGCCAAAATTAATATTTTAAATAATGATGTATATCGTAGAAAAGCTCTTGAAAAGTGTAGTAAATATTGTTATGTACTGAATTGTGTTAGTTCTTTTTTCTTGAGATAAATTGAAAAAACTGTTTTCTTTAGTGTTTTTTCGGATTTCTTTGATTATGTTATGGTTTAAATGGATGAACACCCCCCCCCCCCTGAACACCCATCTCTAGCAATTCTGCTCATATTCCTAGACACACTCCCCCCCCCCCCCGCTCCATTGGAATTAGTAAACTCCCATATCTTTTATGATTTTCTTTAACCCTCTACCAACAATTATAAGTAGTAACATATTGTTAGCTCAATTCTCCCCCCCCCCCTCTTCTACACCATCACTAGGAAACCCCTTTGTACTCCCTATTTCTTACATATAAGTTGTAACATATTGTTAGCTCTATTCCCCCTCCCTCTCCTATAATTTCTTATTACACCTTCACTAGGAAACCCCTTTGTACTCCCTATTTCTTACTTATAAATAGTAACATATTGTTAGCTATATTCCCCCCCCCCCTCCCCTATCGTTTCTTATTACACCATCACTAGGAAACCCCTTTGTACTCCCTATTTCTATTGAACTCCGTTGTTGAAATTTCCATAATTTCATAATTACTAAGCCCAGTGTTTTCCATTTACTACTTTTGGTGGATACATTCAATTTCTATTGATCATTTGATTAAAATATATCATAAAATTGACTTCTCCTCGGCGGGGAATCGAACCCGGCCTTTCTCTATCCGCAATAAAAAATATTTTCCTTTTTTTTAAAGCAATCTATAACATCTTAGAATGTCGTAGAACCTTCACTTAAGATCATTAAATTTTCTCCCTAGCAAAAATACAGATATAATACATATTTTTACTTGCTAAATCCTACTCAGCCTTAGATCTTCTTAGCTTTCCCGTATTCCACATCTGACAGCATATTTCTAGAAGCTAAAGCTATGTACCCCCCCCCCCCCTTCTAATCAATATGAATTATTCAAGTTCTTTGTAAGAGTGCACTTATTATATTACATCATATCATATCATATTATATCATATCATATTTTATTATATCAAATCATATTATATTATATCATATGCTTAAAAACCAGAGAGCATATTCCTAGACACTATGTACCCCCCCCCCCCCCTCCCACCCCTGTTCTAATCTATAGAAATTATTCAAGTTCTCTGTAAGAGTGCGCACTTGTAATTTTTTATCTTAATTTTGTACCAGCTCCTATACAAAAACCAAACCCTATACAAGTACCAACTCTTATAAGTACCAGACCTATACAAGTACCTGGCCACTCGTCGGGCGGAGTTCGGCCGTAGGCCGAACGACGACCCGGCGAGTATATATATATATATATATATATATGTATGTATTTATGTATGTATGTATATAAGAACTTTTAGAGAAGAAGAAACGTAGAAACAGAATGGTAGTAAAATGAATACGAAAGCGGTTTTTATTGCGTCAGGTCTTGAGACAGAGTGCAGTTGATCCAGGGTAATTTCCGAGACAACTTTTCGATACCTGGAGTCTAAAATACGTGATATTTTCCTACATTTTTTCGCTCATTCTTCTAGATATAGGGAGTGGAAGGAATTTGCCTAATATATGTTAAGCAGATAATACCATCACCAACATACAAACACACAGAATATTTTATATACTTATGTATATGTATACAAATACATTATATATGCATACAAATTTATATATCTACCATTGTTTCAAATATACCTTCTGATTTCCAAAGAATAAAATTCGGATTGAACGATCAAAACTCAAACTCTGCATCTACATGTAAAATATCCATTTTGAATGCATCGCTGATTCTTTTTCTTGTATTTCTACCTCTGTCTTTTTTTATTTACGGGTTAAAACTAGATTGTAAGTAAATGTCAAGGTTTTGTTTTTAAAAAATTCTGGAAAAAATGTGTAATATTCATCTTATTCTTTTTAGATATAGTATTTTTTTTTTCTTCTTTTAAATAATAAACGAAACGGGATGTTTAGTTTGTATATAATTGTCTAATCTATTTAAAAACATTAAAATAAATATAACTTTTTATTATAATTTCGTTAGTTATCCACTCTACAAAATAAAAAAAAATTAAAATTCTCAATCATATTGGTCTTATGGTTTTGTTTGTGCACGCCACGACCGAAATCAGACGCTTAGGTTATTAACTTTAATCTTGGATAACTTAATTAGAAAATGTGTTTTACTTTCTCATATGCGTGTAGTATATATAAAGAGAAAGTATTGCGATGGTGCGAAAATTTACACGTTTAGGAGTTACACGTTTCTTTAAAAAAAGTCCATAAAAATAATGTACAGTCACTGGGCAGTGAAAGGTGTTTATGTGGAATAGTTCCGATTTCCAGCGGGTATTTATTTTTATTCAATATATCGAAAATTGGATTTTTTCCGGTAAAGTGATTCTTAGAGTTAAATTAAGTATTTAAACGGATAAATGGTATAATATAAATAATTGTCGGAACCTAGTGTGAGAAATCTTTTCAGTTTCTGAGGGCCAATGTGCAAAATTAAGTGCTCCAATTAATTTCTCGATTTTATCTCGGGGTACGATTTTTCGATATGCCAAATTTATTCGTCCACGCGTTCATTTTATTTTATTCGCGTTTAGTTTATTCGTCCATTTAGACTCCACACGTTTGCTTAAGCTGGGTTCCCACGGCCTGTGACTTGGCGAGCCTCTCACACCTGGAGTCTCGTGTTCGTACGTTTGTGGACCGTCGAATCCTTGATAGGAAAGGTCGAGCCACCACATGCCATATCAAGCCTAGTGTACTCCCACAACTCGAGGTACGACACACTCTAAGTCAGGATCGCCAATTCACAGGCCATGGAAACTCTGCTTAAGACGACAGACAAAATGTTTTAACTTTTTTTATGGACTTTTTGAACCTTAAAACGTGTAAATCTAATTTTTGAGTTATCAAAATACTTTCTTTATGTAAACTATTTACTGGAGAAAATAAAAAAATAAATGTCTAAGGAAATGTTAAACAAGATAATATGTTGAATTATTGTACTGGGTAAAAATTAATTTAGGCTGTAAGAGCTATAAGAATGGGTGATTTTCAAAATTAATATATAATAAAAATCGTTGAAGTGTACTTATCATGTTTAGATCAATTAAGCTATAAGCTTATAGCTTAATTGCTATAAAATTGTTAAGTACACTTCAACGATGTTTATAAATTAATTTTGAAAATGATATATTCTTTTTGAATCACCCTGTAATATCAAAGAGTACGTTGGACTAGCCGCCTTTCTTTTATATTGAATTATTAATATTAATGCGTAAGATGGACCCTTTTAGATACGAAGTATACAAATTAAATTCTTTAAATTGAGACGTTTCGACTCTTTCTCTTAAGGTCATCTTTATTTATTAAGTATATTTGAATACTCAAAGTTATCTCAGCTCTATATAAATAACTACTATTAATTATATATCCTAATTTAATTGATAGTTTTTTATATTTTTGACTTTCTATATTCTATGACTTTCTCTTATGGAGATGAGAACTAAGTATTAAGTATTAAAACATACTTAATTAAAGTTTAGACATTTTAATTAATATTTGAAATTAGTTCTCTACACTAATTATTTCTTTCTTCTTGATAAAGTCATTAATGAATATAGTTGTAGTTGTTAAAAGATTGACTGAGTATGGCATTAAAAGAAAGGGTCAAAACGACTCGATTTGATTTGTATTCTCGCACCTAAAAGGGCCCATCTTACGCATTAATAATGTAATATTAAATAAAAAGTTGATAGAAAAAAGCTTTTAACTTAGTAGCAAAGTGAAAGGAGTATACATTAGCCAAGATGAAGAAGGACAGGGAAGAGCAGAAAAGGTAGAAACTAAACGTAGTCGAATTAGAATCTAAACGCAGTTCAATGAGAAACTGAACGTAGTCCAATCAGAAACTAAACGTAGTTCAATGACAAACTAAACGTTGTCCAATCAGAAACTAAACGCAGTCCAATCAGAAACTAAACGTAGTTCAATGACAAACTAAACGTAGTCCAATGAGAAACTAAACGCAGTGAGAGAGGAATTGGATCAATACAGACGTGACAGGATGAGTCGGACATCACTCTAATCTAGTGACAATGCTATGACACACTCTAAGTCCCCACAAAGTCAATATTGTACAAGCCCGTTCAACAATACTCACCTCTAAGTACAAATTGACCTTGTCCACGTTAATTGAAAAGGGCGAATCCTATCTGCGGCTAAGGTATTAGCACATCGGTCAATATATATTTCGCAAACTTGATTCTATATCACATTATTCTTAAAAGTAAAATTTTAAAAGGTTTACACCTCACTTCACTTTTTTTGTATACGAGCTAACTTATTTACTATATTGCTAATAGTCAAAGATTTTGTGAATAAGTTAATCTTTTGGTGCCTTATGGGAATATTTGATCGGAGTTCGTCTGCATGACATAGCTTGGCAATAGGCCTTATGAAAAATAGACTGCCAATTGGTGTGGCACTTAGCTTCCTCGCGTCATATTTCGCATACTTTATTGATTTTATGCTTTTACAAACTATTATTGTTAAGTTTATTTAAATCTCTCAAAATTGTTTTGATTTTTTACATGAATTAAAGTATCAATTTAACAAAATTTAAAATTCGCAGACGTTGTGAATCAATCTAGAACTATCTTCGGGCTACTTTCTACAAACCATCCAAATTTCATAAAAATCAGATGGCTACTTTTGAAGATATAGGTGTAAATAAATGTTTGTTTGTACGCATGTGGAAGAGAACAATGGGCGCAGAAAGTTGAAACTTATATGGGATAAACAATGGTAGGCTAATTATGATTTACCATCCAAATTTTCATTAAAATTGGACTAGCAGTTTTCAAGATATGTTGGTTCGAAAATATTGACTGACAGACCAGCATAATGTTCCCTGACGTTTGAAATTGATTTCTGTCCAGGAATTTTTGAAGACATAAAAATATCATTCTTCAGAACGATTACATAGAGTCCGTTACATTCGGTAAGCGGCAGTTTTTTTTACTTTAGCACCCCCCTATGTCCCTTTGTGTTAATAGTTATTTAGACAAAGGTACATATACAGAGTAGCATATATTCCTTAGTCTAAATTACTATTATGACGAAGGGATATGTATTCCAACGTACCTTGGGACAAAGTAATATCACACTTGTGTATACTCGTATAATTGTGATAATATCCCTTAGTCAATTCAACTATTAAGATAAACGTATATTAAAGATGAAACTGAGGAGTCTCAATGTCTTGGGGTGACCAACACAAAACCTTTGAGACTTTTGTAGGGCAGACTATTCTTTAGAACCAAGGGGGGTGCTGAAGTAAAAAAGTGTCCGGTAAGCTAATGAAGGAATTAAGCTTTTAAGGAATTAAAAAAGTTTCCTATAGTTAATGTGTTATCACTTGGAATTTGTAGAAATCAAATCAGCTAAGGTTATCGTGGTTGGGAATATGAAAATTTTAACATAAGTTTCAGATTTATGTTTCAGATAAGAAGTATGAGATGTTGATAGAAGAAATGTTGAAGATATTCTAGTTACAGGTTCAACCTTCCCCTCCGTTTAAAATGTCAAATATATCATTTTAAAGGTCAAGGGAGAAAGGGGGGGGGGGTTGAAGACTAGAGAAGGGTTTCATAAAAAAAAAAATCAGCTTCAAAACTTCAGCCCTTAACCCATACTGTGATTGGCATGTTTTATATAACATTGCAATTGAAAGTAATTAATATTATTTTCGCAAGTATAATTTGTTGCTGAGAAAATCAAATTTATTTAACATTAGTAATTAATTTGGAATTTATTTAGAAATAATGTAATTAATCAATCTTTCTCTCTCAAATCTCTTCAATATTTCTGAGATGTAAATTATGTTCATTATTTTTGGCGCTGCCGTCTGTTATCAGCTTTTGCCTTTCTGTACTATTTTCCTTCGTTCATTTCCATCAGGTGTACTCGCAATCTATCCCTCAAGATTCACTGCTACCAGTATCTGGTTTGAGGTCATGCCCTTTTTTTGCTGGGCAAAGTAATTATGTGTAACATAGGGAATTTAGTTCGAGTTGTATCGGACAGATTAAGACATATAATGAAATACCAATTTTCTCTGAAGAATAAGAGCAAATTACCCATTTTCTCAATTTCATGGAAAACCATTGAATCATAGATATGTTTTTTAGGCACTGGATCCACATATCGACATTTTGGTCCGCTAGGAGCTCTAATTTATTTTTATATAGAATTTAGAAAGTGTACTTCTATTGGTGAAGTATAATACTATAATGAATACAAGTGAAAATCAATCTACCTCCTATTATATTCTAACTTCCTGGCACGATATTTAAGAGCGTCAAATTTTGCATGTTGTTTATTGAACCTTCAGCCCGCCTATCGTCAAAATATTGTACTCTAGCTAAAAACCTTCGACTTCCTGTTAAATCCTAATTGCCTGGCACGATATTTTAAAGTGTAACATAATTTAATTCAAAATTGTACCCTTTGACTTTTAAATGTAGTCATGAATCCTTTTAGGGTAATAAATCAACTATTGTTTACGTGGCAACGTTTCGGCCTGACCAGCCATTTTCAAGCCGGTACTTATTTAGATTGTTACTCGCTTTTTTACTGGTCTTATATTACTTTGCTCTGTAAGTTTCATCGCACATTTCCGTTTCCCCAATTTTGAACCACTTCCCGTCATTCAATCTTCCTCAAATTTTGCACATAGATACAACTAAGGTGAAGAATACAGAAACCAAAAAAACAAAAAATAAAAACAAAATGGCGTCAAATTTATTTGCTTTTTAAGTTTCATCGCACACCTATTACTCCAATTTTGAACCACTTACCGTTATTCAATCTTCCCCAAATTTTGCACATAGATACAACTAAGGTGAAGAATACAGAAGCCAAAAATAAAAAAAAATAAAAAAAATGGCGTCAAATTTATTTGCTTTTTAAGTTTCATCGCACACCTATTACCCCACTTTTGAACCACTTACCGTTATTCAATCTTCCCCAAATTTTGCACACAGAGACAACTAAGGTGAACAATACAGAAACAAACAAAAAAAAAAAAAAAAAAAAAATTGATAATAAGACCAGTTTTGAAAAATTGCATTTTTATAATTATTATTAGAATATAAATGTGTTTGACTAAATAACTATTAAGACAAAAGGATGATTAGTCCGATGTACTTTAGGACAAAGGAATATCACTCTTCTGTTTTTACAAGGGGGAGTAACAGTCTAAAGAAGAACATTTCGTACACCTTCTTTAGATTGTTACTCCCCTATGTTTTTTTTTAGAATATAAATGTGTTTGACTAAATAACTATTAAGACAAAGGGATGTTTTAGTTCGATGTACTTTGGGACATAGGAATATCACTCTTCTGTTTTTACAAGGGGGAGTAACAGTCTAAAGAAGAACATTCCATGAACCTTCTTTAGATTGTTACTCCCCTTTGTTTTTTTTATAAGGAGAGTAACAATCTAAAGAAGTGCCTTCAAGCCAAGGAAATATATATATTTTTTAATTTAGATAGAAGAAGTAACAAGTTATCCAAAGTATTAACTTGACTCATCTAGAATCTAGACTACAATACCTGTAATCGTAGGTTGCCACGTAAACAATAGTTTGGTTTATAACCCTAATGGGATTTATCAATACATTTAAAAGTATCACATTATTCATGTCGTTTTTCGCATGACGAAAATTTCTTCGGTCCCCTAGAGATAAAAAATATCTTTGTTAATAGGAATAGTCCCTTCAAAGGATATTTAGAAATAATTGAAGCGAGCTTCTTATATTTAACAAAATATGTATCTTGTCTGTCTGTGTGTAACGTTTACGTGTCCGACGATAACTTGAAATTTGGTATACATGCACCTTTTACTAATGCTCAGGCTAAGTTCGTTGAACAGCGTGATCCGTCCAAGAGTTCGCGCGCAACGCTCGCGTAAACGAGAGGTTCAAATGTAAAATTGGAATTTCAGGACGGGAAAAGATTCTATCAAACACCTATTCAATGAGACGAACATTTTTTTCAAATAATATTTTTTAGTCAAACCAACAGCGTACCTCTATGAATTAATAAAGATCGTTAAAACTATTAAAGCGGACCTAAACGTTTAAAGTAGAGAAAACAACGTTTTTACCTATATCTTACGTTCTAACGTAACGATTTTAATAAATCTTCATATACATCGTCTAAAGTACAACATATATGGCATATAACATTTAAATCTGATACAAACAGAAGTTTTTGTGTAGTAAAGTGATAGATTTATAATAATTGATTAAAAGCTGCTGCGAGTGGTTAAGATTCTTATAGGGGTGTAGTTATATAGGTATATCTAGGAAGGTGAGCTTTGTACCGAGTACCCTCACTCTACCCCACACTACCCTTCTCCACTAATCCATATTATATATTCCACTAATTGCAACATGCTCGCTTCAATGATAGAGCCACGCGATGCCTAGTATATATTTAATTTAGGCATTGACTTAAAGTGGATAGGAGTTGGTATAAAGCTATCCTTTATCCTATCTTTAAAATTAACGGCTCGAAAGGTCACCGGTATTATGTTATTTTGGGATATTCTCTTGTTTCTCTTATGTGAAACCCAATAAAATCTAGGCAAGTATAATATAGAAGGTTGTACAAGATACGTCCAATAAATAGACTGACATATTGAAGAGTGAAGTATGGGGTTACCGCAGCCTACGGCGCAGTCCCCATCAAGGATAGAGGCCGTCCGATCTAATTATTGTCTTCTAGATGGGAGGCGTGACCTCCCTACACGGTTATTCTTTCTAAAGGTTTTCTCTGTATTCCTTAATTATATTGTGGTTTTAACTTCACAAACCAACGTCATAATCATTTTATTTTCGAACCTTGCAGTACTTCACTTTAGTAATCGGTACTTTAGTACATAATCACTTCGGTAATTTCAGGTTTAAACAGGTTAATTTCTGATTCAAATTTCTTATTAAATTGTTTATTTCTTCTGTAATATTTTGTTTTATTGAGAATTTTAAATTTAAATATTCAGTCGGACTTCCATACATCGAAGTTGATTGTTCCAGGTAAAAATTATTCGTTTGAGAGAAATTTTGTTATATAGTTTTATTTTTAATAAAAAAAAGTCCAGTCATGCACCATGACTAAATGAGCGAATTTTCAAATAAATCTGCGTATTATTGGCTTATGATAATATAGGAAAATTTTGATTGAGAATTTGGATGGGTGAAAAAAAAAATGGCACACAGGGCTACGGGGTACAAAAGTCAAAATAGTATAAACCCTTCAAGATGCATGTAGTTGAAAAGCTCTTTAAGAGTACAGTAATTGTTGTTATGTACACTTTTGTCATATTTTCATATAAGAGGGGGGTAAAATACAAAAAACGTGTTTTTATGCTATTGCTGACCCTAAATGGAGATATGGTCTGGAGTGACACATAATGCATACATATATATACATACATACGTACATAAAAAAAGTGTTAATTTTAGGAATCGGTTCAGAATGGTCCAAATCGGATTTCCATGGAGAAAAGTTTCATGAATTTGCATTAAAATTTTTTGAAACCATTGCAATAGCTACATTTTCTTCGAAAATTCGCTAAAAGTGGTCCTGAAAGAGGATTTTTTTTTTATCCCGTATACCCATTTTCACCCATTGCAGAATTTCTTCATCTACGGTAGGGGTCTCCAAACTACAGCCCGCGGGCCAGAACCGCCCCGTTAAGAAATACACCTAAACAATGCAAAGTTATTCGTTCTCCATAAGCAAATGCCATTTCAAACCTCCAAAAAGATCTGCCCAAGTCTTATTGAAGTTTTTATGACCGAAAGTGATAGTGCTTATCCAGATATTGCCTACCATTGTAAACTCCGATGGCTGAGAGTTGCTTCAACCGGCCCGCTGTAGACTATCTTATTGAGATCCGGCCCTTCAACCAAAATGATTGGAGATCCCTGATTTACAATTATCATACTTGGTGCGGGTAGAATCCTCGGGTTAATTCTCAAGGAACCTCCGGAGAAGCTAAATGAACCTCAGGTCATTTAGGTCTCCGATATCCAAAATTTCAAGACAAAACTCCGATTCAGACATCAGGGAACATTTTTGGTTCCGTGTCTGTCTGTTCGGTTTGTCAGTCTGTCGGTCCGTCGGTCTATCGGTCTATCGGTCTGTCGTTCAATTTTTGCGAACAAATATATTTTAAATTCTGCAAGTCTAATTTTAATGAAATTTAGGTGGTAGCTCATACATAAAATAAATAGTACATTACGCGTCGAGTGCGGAAAGTAGCATTTTGCATGCGAGTGTGGAGTTTTCACCCGAGCGATAGCGAGGGTAGTAAAACCACACGAGCAATGCAAAATGCCGTTTTTGCACGAGTTGCGTACCGTACTTTATCTACGATTGTTAGATTTAAATAATAAACACAGATAAAAATAAACTTGCTGTAGGTAAGTTCGTTTCTCTTCTCTTGATAAAGATGGCATTAATCTTGAGTTGTATTTTTTGCCGAATTAATTATTTCTGGAGGAGTATTATTCTCTACATTTTCATCAAAGCCACTTGATTCATTCGTTGTTTTTCCCTAAAAACTCGATATAAACAGTTACTTTAATAAAAGAATAGCAAATTAGTTTTGTTAAATGTAAACAAACTCGCTAATCGTGCGTAAAGCTGAAGAATTCCTCTTCTTTACCGCGCTAGCGTGAACAGAACTATGAGACGCACATGCGCAATGAATACAAGTACGTAAATAATCACTTTCTACGCATCTAAACAGATATATAATGTTTATATTTCGTATCCATCGTAGATAAAATATTTTATGTCTCCGATTTTAAAACAGATATCCGTTTTAGACATCAGGGTACATTTTTGGTTCCGTTTCTGTCTGTTTCGCTCATATTTTGCGAACCAACATTCTTAAAAACTACGTCCATTTTTAATAAAATTTCTATGGTGGGTCATAATTAGCTTATTGTTGGTCCCATATAAGTTCCAACCTTCTGCACCTATATGTTTCTCTTCCACATGCGCACAAACATACATTTATTTACACCTATAGCTTCAAAATTGCTTATCTAATTTGTATGAAACTTTTATAGTTTATCGAAAGCAACCCGCATATAGCCCCAGAGTAATTTGAACCGCCTGTGCTCTTTAACATTTGCTAAATTGATACTTAAATTTATATAAAAAATCAAAACAATTTTAACACATTATAAAGACGGGGGAAAACAATTAGACAAACAGATTAACAACATTAAACAGACAACAGCTTAAAAAGACGGGGGGAAACAATTAGACAATAATGGCTTGTAAAAGCATAAAATCAATAAAGTACGTGAATAGGATACGAGGAAGCTATGTGCCACACGGATTGGCAGTCTATTTTTTGAGTGATGAGCAAATTACGCTGTAAAATGTCAAGAGCTTTATAAATGTCCGAAACTAATTCTAAACTGAGACTAAGAGATTTCTCTATGCTGTTCAAAGAAGATTTCCGATTTCACTTAAATAGAGGTAGAGTTCACAAAATTATTAGTGCTAGAGCAAGAAACTCTTAAAAATAGTTTCAAGAAAATATAGGAATGCAATAGACAGCCAATATTAATTCACCGGAAGTTCATAAAAGGCACCATTTTTATGAATATATGGTCGGCTAAGTTCGTTTGCGGGACATAGCTTGGCAATAGGCATTTGAAAAAAAAAAAAAAAACCGGTGGAGAGCGGCCATGCCCCGCCCTTTTTGGTGGACAATGTGATTTTCATGATCCTGAGTACGAACTTAGTTAGAAGACCAATTATCAAGTTGATCATATATTCATAAAAGGCACCAAATCATATACTTATACACAAAATTCTAGCTTGATGTTCTCCTGGACTATATTATATTTATTTCCTTTGTTTGATTATTTGGTGCAAAAGCAGAGATGCTGAAATCCAAATCCAAACAATATAGTGGGTCAGCAGCAAATGAACCAGTAGTCCGGTATTTTTGTTAACCTTACGACAAAGCGTGTTGACCTGTAGATAAACTAACCTGTTTTATTCGAACCTGGCGTTGTTCGGTACGTGACTCAAACAGTAGAAAGCATGACTTATTCAATAAGAGTAACCTCCGGACTAGAGGGTTGGACCCTAGCCTGGCTCCCGTCAATAAGTAATCTAGCCTTTTTCTAACACGTACAGTGTACGTTCAATGCCGGAATCTTTAGAACTGGAGGGTGAATGTAAACCTTCTACGAAAACTTAAATTTATTTGGGAAGTTCAAAATACTTCCTTTAAAACTTTCTTTTTAAAAAAGATAACGATTAGGAGGGTGCAAAGCGCACAACAAACAATAATTTGGATTAAGGGGTAAGAATTTAACAATAGATTTGATAGAACAAATTATATAATAATCAGATGAGTACTTTTGAAGATATAGGTGTAAATAGATGTATGTTTGTGCGCTTGTGGAAAAGAAACAAATTAGTACAGAAGGTTGAAACTTATATGTTATCAATGGGAAAAACATTAAAATCAAACGATTATTTTTTTCAAGATAAGTTGGTTTGCAAAAATTGAGCGACAAACAGACACGAAACCAAACATGTTTTCTATTGTCTAAAACGGATTTCTGTCATGGAATTTTTGAAATTGGAGACATAAAATATTTTCGTTCTTCAACGATCACATAGCTTCCGTTACCTTCGGTAAGCTCGGAAAAAAAAAATGCCTAAAGCAGAAATTCAATGCTTCAAAGGATATTAAAAATTCCATTGGTTTTACCTAATCCCAAACATTGAACATGTCCCCTTCCACTTTACTTACGTCAACACTTGTTGTTGACTAAAGTGGTTTTCTAAAGGTACTTCAAAGTCGATGACCTTATTGACCGATAACCACTCGGCTTTTGTTTTGACAGATGGAGTTCTTTAGAACAAGGTTTTGGATTTCTCGAGTGGATTGCAACCAGGGGGAGGTTGAAGGGAGAGGTTTAAAC
This sequence comes from Gerris lacustris, assembly GCA_951217055.1. Classification (NCBI taxonomy): domain Eukaryota; kingdom Metazoa; phylum Arthropoda; class Insecta; order Hemiptera; family Gerridae; genus Gerris; species Gerris lacustris. The sequence continues at coordinate 66,331,226 of OX578279.1, read as the reverse complement.
TTCGATTTCTCCTGTTCCATCCCCTTACTTACAAGACCCCCACTTGCTTTGCCTTATGTGGGGGGGGGGGGGGGGGGGGCTCTCGCTCCTAAATCACTCCAACCTGCCTCCTTATGCCAATACTTAATACCTTCCCACTTATCCCACTCTATTCGTCCAAGATTTTTTTTTATTTCTCAATGAGCAATTATAAATTCCCCTCTAATATAAAGCACCACTTTAAAAGCAAAAACGAGTAGGTAGAAATTCAATACATCTCATTAAAATTATTTAATCAATTAATTATTTAAATATATAAAGAAAATAAGGGGGGGTTTCTTCAGAACGAATCACAAATCATCCAGAAACTTGGAAGAAATATATGCTATAAGAAGTTTAATGTGGGGGAAAAAACTAATTTTAATCAACGAAAATTTAAAAAGCCTCTCAAAGTAAGTGAAAAATGATAAAATATTATTAATTAATTTAAATTATAAATTAAATATTTATGAAGTTATTCAAGAATAGACAATTCAGTAGATAACCTTATTATTTTTTTAATTAAGGTTGGGTTTAATTATACTCTATCTCTATACTCTATATGTATAGTTGATTTTAATGTATTCTTGTTTTTTGTTTTTTTCTTAAATCAAGAAAAACTAGAATGTTTGTTTATTTCATCACAAAAATTATATTCCAATTAAAACCACCTTAATAATAAACAACAATCTCCATAGAATTCTGGCTTTATTTCAAATTACTATTATTTGTTCGTCATATTTATTTTGCTTCTGAGTTTACCGAAGTTAACGGAAGCTATGTGATCGTTCTGAAAAACTAACATTTTTTTATGTCTCCGATCTTAAAAATTCCAAGACAGAAATTTGTTTCAGACGTCAGGGAAACTTTTAGGTTCCGTGTCTGTCTGTCGCTCAATTTTCGCGAACGAACATATCATTACTAACTAAACGTCCGCTTTTAATGCAATTTGGATGGTAGGAAACGATTGGCCCTTTGTTGGATCCATATAAGTTTTAACCTTCTACGCTCTTTTGTTTCTCTTCCATACTTTTATTTACGCCTATATCTTCGAAAATAATTTATAAAATATTGATATATTGTAAAAAGTAGCCCGCAGATTACCCATAATGAGTACCTCTGTGCTCTTAAAATTTTGCTCAATTGATACTTTAATTTATGTAAAAATCAAAACAATTTTGACAGAATTAAAAAGGGGGGGGGGGGGGGAATTAAATAAATTTGACAATAATAGGTTGTAAAAGCATAAAATCATTAAAGTATACGAAATAGGACACAAAGAAGCTATGTGCCACACTGATTGGCAGACTATTAAAACTGGCTTTTATTAGGTAAGCCTACTGAATCACACGTTTTACATTACAAATTACAATACTGTTGTATAAATTTCCCTTAAATTCATTTAACAATTTGATTTAATACGAATCGATCATAAGTAGGGCAGTGATGAACAGCGGCGGAAATATGATCTTTGCACTAGAGAAGTTGTCAGCTCTCTGGAGTACTAAATATTTTCATTAATTGCTTTAATTTAGTTCTTAGGATCCGCAGACAAAATTGAGGGCCCTTATATTTTCCCTTCTTTTCAGAAGAGAATCAAATTCTCTGTCTGGATCATCATCCAGACAGAGAATTTGATTCCAAAAATTTGCACCAAAACTTGAAACTTAGCAATTGTATTATGTGAAATAATGGCTACAATGCCAAATACCGGTGATGGATAAAAAAAAAAAAAATAAATAAAAACATTATGTGAAATAGCCCATCACAGATAATATTATGAGGGTGGAGAAAATTATCTCTCAGAAACAAGGAGTTGAAACTTTTTTGCGGTAATATGTCTTGTGAGGTGTTATATGAAAAAGAAGGACACCCTGAGTACAATCATGTATGATTTGGTTTCGTTGTTATAGCAACCCTAAAATTTCCGTCACTGGCATATAACAAAATAATCGGTCCGAGGCAACTCAGACAAACTTTCTCAAAAGCGAGTTCATAATTACTTAGCCAAGTGTTTTCCATTTATTAGTTTTCGTGTTTTCGCAGGCACATTTAATTATTATTGAACATTTTATCATAATGTTCCATAAAAAAACTTCTCTACGGCGGGGAATCGAACTCCGTCCGCTTTTAAAGCTATTTTCTCAGGAAGTAGATTTTTCCCGGGAAAACGGCTTATATCGTTAGATTCATATTTAAATGAACTACCATTTTAGAATTTTTTAATCAAAATGGTCGGAATATTTTTGAAGAAATAAATTTACTTCGCGTTTCTTCAGAGTATTTGAGGGTTAGCGCCCCCAAATTTGGGGCTAAAATTAATTTCTCAATTTTGTCTCGGGGTATGATTTTTCTGAACATGTATGCCAAATTTCGTCAAAATCGGCCCAGTAGTGTAGACTCAAGGCCCAGGCGTCTGCACAGACGACAGAAAGACATTTTTTAATAACCACATTTTTGGACTCAGGGGACCTCAAAACGTGTAAATCCATCAAAATCTCAAAATCGAATTTTCGCGTCACCACAACACTTTCTCTTTATATTAGAAAGTAAAAATTGAATTAGGTCTCAAAAAGTAGCTAATATTAATGAAGATATGTGTAAAAGCTGATTTTTGTATCGCAATCGGTTCCTGAGATATTGTCAAAAAACAAGAATAAACTTTTTTTGACAACCTGTATTTCGAAAACGCACTGTTGTGGACCCATGTTAATGTAGGAACAATTTTTCTTAGAATTAGCCAAGAAATTACACCCTTTGTTTCCGACCCATGTTTTGAAACACCCAATATTTACTACTGAATACTTCTGAACATGGAATTAATAAATTATTTGTTTGCTGTTTCAGGGTGAAGGGGGGGAGCATGCTGGGAGACGTCAATATATCAGCAATTCTTGACAGTTTTAGTGTAAGTTACGATAAAAGAGTCAGACCCAACTACGGCGGTAAGTACATATTTAACTTTTTTTTATATAATATTTTAATATATTCTTTGTTTACCTTTTACAAATTACAGAACAGTGTTACTCAATTATTTAAATCTTTTGATTTTTTTTTAAATATATAGGAAAAGCAAATCACAGTTCTGCAAAAGTTAACGAAATTTGAGGCAACAAGAAAATGTGGTTTGAACTTTATGTTTTTGAAATCTGATTTTGAAGTCCGCAAATTCCTCATATACGTATTTTTCTCTCCGGAATTGCCCCTAAAGTTAGTGGAACATGTATTTTGAGGGTTTTTCGACCCAATTTTTCGCCCCTAATAAGTTAGGTGTTTAAATATCTTCAAACCATGCAGAACACGAATCTAAAGTCAAAAAGGTTTGCTGACATTACTTAAGAAAATAGAAAAATAAAAATAGATTTTCAATTATTACTTTATTGTACTGTTCATTTTTCAGTTATATAACGAAGGGGTTTAATGACGTATTTCGGATTTTGGTGGACATTCGTCTTCAGGATTACAAGTGAGGGGGGGGGGGGGGGGGGGGTACCTGAAACATGAGGGGGCAAAATATTACATAAATTGTGTTTTTGCCCATTTTTTTAGTATTTGCCCCTCCCCTTCCCCAAATGTTTTAGGTGCCCCACACTTTTAATAATTTGTAATCCTGTAAAACAATGTCAGTGGAAATCAGAAAAAAATTCACGAATCATTTGTTAGATAACTAAAAAATTAATAGGAAAAATATATTTTTTCTTCAAATAAAATATGGTCAACAATTTTTTTTTTTACTTCAGATTCGTATTCTGCATGAGCTAATGACATTTGAAAGTCCAATATTTTTTTTTGTATGAAGAATTTGTTTGGGGGCGAAAGGTTAGGCCGAAAAATCCTAATAACACAATTTTTCCGGACTGTAGGCATTTACTGGGATATCTGTACGTATAAGAGAAATTTGACCTTCAGATTCGGACTCGGCAAACAAAAATATTTCAAAAAAATTATATTCTTATTCTGGAGTTTTTGTTTTGCAGAACTTTGATTAGTTGTTTTTGTTCTAAGGAAGTGCTTTGTAGGATAAATAAACAACTACAATCTAGCAAGAATTCCAATCATTATTATTTGGGCAAAAGATGTTTTAAATTTGTATATGTATCTGAAGTTATTAGGATATTGATTTTTAATAGAAATTATTTAAAATTTATAATTCATTTAGTTTAAGTGATACATTTATAAAAATATAAGATTCGTGCATTAATTGCAGAAGGAAAGAAAACTTCTGATGTCCCAAGTATGTTAATTTGTAAAAATGCTTCTCCAGCATTCAGAATAAATTACTAATTCAGGATTTTTGAAAATGTAGTTCCATAGGGAGGGTACAGGTATAGGAATAATGGAGGGGGTATAGGGAACTCTTAATGTGGAGCTTTAATATTTCTGAACAGTAGATTATTAACCCATAACATTAAAACTAAACTATGTACATTATAAATAACACATTCCGTAACGAAGTACGGAAATCCAGCTAGTAAGTTTATAAGATTTCAATAATTAAGTATCAGTTCAGGGTAAATTTTCTTGAATGCTACTTATGTAAACTTATAACCCTATAATTCTGTCACCCCTCATTTGTAACCAATTAATACAGCGTATTTTACCACGCTCCTGAAAAACTGATTTGTCAAAAGAAGGCTAGATTTGCTTATTATGAAAGTTATAAATTTAAAACACTTGAAAGATTTATTTTTTTAAAACTAACTAACTATAGTAAACACATTATACTTTTTAACTCTGACAGCTTAGGAAAATCGAGAAAAAAAATGGGAGGAGAGTGTATGAGAGCTTGAGATTTTGGCGGGTAATAGGTCGGGCAATGACCTATTACCCGCCAAAATCTTAAGCTCACATTCACTCTCCTCCCATTTTTTTTCTCGATTTTCCCAAGCTGTCAGAGTTAAAAAGTATAATGTGTTTACTATAACTATTTTACTAACTAACTAATTCTTTATAACACTTGCTCTATTGACCAGCTTTTGGTTTCTTTTAATCTTCCAGTCCCTTTTAACCTTAAAGCCCGATCTAACAGGACTCATGTTCAAATTAAGTAGTTATCCACAACAATATAAAGCTCCTCAAATTTACCTAACCACGAAAACCATAGCTTTAATTTTATCATTTACTGTCAAAAAGAAACAGATCGTAAAGTTATGATTCAAAATGAAAAGATGAATACAACAAATTAATACTTAACTCTTCTTTTTCAGAGAAAAATATTAAATCATGGAAATGTTTTTGTGCATTGAATTCAAATATCGCCATTTTTTCACATATTAACATGTTTTTTTATGAAATGGGGAAATGAATAAACTGATCGCCTTAATTAATAACAATTTTTTTTCTTTTTGCCATTGTGGTCTAGACTATAAGCCAAATACATTTAAATTTAAATTCAAATCACTGTTCTGTAATTTACATAATGATATCACAAGTAATATAAATCGTTTAATTGTGTTAACTGTAATTATGAATTACATTATTATATTTTGTGGTCTATCATACTATTTATTATTTTTTTTTTTTCCTTCGCGTTTGGAAAAGGTGATGTGGTCGCATGATTTGATTTTGTTTTTTATTATTTTGGGTATAAATTGTACTGGTGATACGTTTTTTATTTTTATTTTTATTTTTGGTTTCTATTATTATAATTATAGTCTTATATTTTTATATCGACGAATAAATTGATTTCTTTGCGAAATTTAGGAGGTAAGTGACCAATCGAGCATTTTTAAAGTGTGGGGGATGTGATCAATTCATGTGCATAGTATCAACATGTTATCATCATTGTTCAACTCGTTATTTTTTATATTTCTTTTGTTTTACTTGCCCAACTAATGTTGATAAATAACATTATAAAAAGAATTTCTCTGTTCTTAAATGCATGAAAGACAAATCTTTGTTGATGGGATGGTGTTAAAAACTTTTTAAGCGGCCGTTTTAGTAGTTCCTTTGTAAGAAGTTATACCAAATTAGAAATTTAGCTTTTTTTTCTATGCTAATTCCATCGGAAAAGCTACGTATTTTTAATTAGTACCTCAGTATCAATATGAAATACACTTCAAAAAAACAATTGAACTGTGAATATAATTTTAGTTTGGAATAATTTAATAACAGCTCATCGTTAAGGTGGAGTGTCTATGCAGCAACTGAAATGACTCCAGTTGCGTGGCTCATACATAGGACTCCTTTTAGGTAAATGAATCGAACTCTTTCCAATGACGGGGCTGTAGCCAAAGTGGCCACGACTAAAGTGGCTCCTGTGAGGTGGCTCAGAGCTGTACGACTCGACTGCCTGCTCGAGCAGTCTAGCCATAACAGTCCTAGCGGCCGGAAGTGTTTATATCTTTTTACTGACAGAAAAAATGGATGATGCAAAATTAATCTAGATAGCGCGGGAGCACTTAAGTCTCTTTAACCCCTCTACACGTTGTTTTTTCTATTTTGTTCGATATATTTTATATTTCTATGACAAATTTAAGAGAGAACAAAATGCTATTCTATTTTTGAAAGTAGATATTGATAGTGTCTTATTAGTTCACTTTCAATGAGTGGCAAAACGCAATTGAACTGATCAATATTTAAACGGAAAAATAAATCACACAATCATCCTTCAACAAATGTCTCTGATGTTTTGAAATGCCTCCATGTCTCTTGACGAGTACATCAGATGAGGATTACAATTACAGCTACAGTATTGTAGCAGTACAATTAGTAGCTCTTCTTCTTCCTCTTCTTCGAGAAGAAACGATGATAACATAAATGTTTCCTCCGTGAGGTTACCGAAGCTACTGAAAATTGCATTTGAAGTTATAGAAGCAACTTAGAGTTGAAGTTATGCAAGCAGCTTTGAGTTGTAGTTATACAAGCAGCTCTGAGTTGAAGTTATACAAGCAGCTCAGAGTTGAAGTTATACTAGCAGGTCTAAGTTGAAGTTATACAAGCAGCTCAGAGTTGAAGTTATACTAGCAGGTCTAAGTTGAAGTTATACTAGCAGCTCTGAGTTGAATTTATACAAGCAGCTCTGAGTTGAATTTATACAAGCAGCTCAGAGTTGAAGTTATAGAAGCAGCTCTGAGTTGAAGTTATACAAGCATCTCAGAGTTGAAGTCATACAAGCAGCTCAGAGTTGAAGATATAGGAGCTGCGGGGCTAGAACCGTACGACTCGAGTCGCTTTAAGGTGGGTTGACAGCTAGCGGATCCGGACGCGTATCCGGCTCTATAGTTAACAATATATTCATGAAGCCGTGGGGACGTTTCGCTGGTTTCCCCCTCGCCGTTTAGTTAGGTGTCAGGTTAAACAAAACAAAGCCGATTCAATTTGTTTATTTACTGTTCTGAAGGGATAATTACGTTTTCTTGTGATTTAACAATAAACAGTTCTATTTACGCTGTTGTTCTTAGTTATTTCTTCATTAAATTCTGTGCATCAAACATAATTTCAATTCAAGTAAATGCATTGACAGTATTAAGTTTAAATTATGATCTATTAAACTGATTTCTTTTATTCTTTTGATTAATATCTTTAGAAGATATATTTAAAGCACTTTCATTTTTATTGTAATGCGAGGGTGTATACCATTACATTCATTATAATTATAAAATAATTACTTTTTAAATTAAAAAAAAGTAGTATGAATACTAACAAAATCTTAAAAATGAATTTCTAATTGATTGTACAAGGTACAGGTACCAATTGGGTAGTACTTTATAATTATAAGCGATAATTCTCAGTCTAGTTCTATTGTCGTAAATGTCGACTCCTAGACTTGTGAAAATGAAATGAAAAAATTGAAAGCTTAAATTCGGGACTAGGTATCATTATTGACAGAGGAAATTATTCCTCAGTGTAGCTTAGTTGGCAAGAGCACTATACTGGAAATATAGAGGCCCGTTGTTCGAGTCCCGACGCTGGAGTCTATTTTTCTCTGTCTATCCCCCGTTGTTAATAATAATTATAATTTGATTTAAATTAAAATTTAAACTTTCCGTAGTATAAATACTACCAAAAACTTACAAATAGGTTCAATGTAAAAAAAAAAAAAAAAATAGAATAGGACTTGAGTTAAGGTTTCATTCAGGGTTTAAAGTGGCTCCGCAAAATAGTTGCAACCAACTTTTTGCGGAGCCGCTATAAGAAAGCCATAGATCAGTACGCGCTGAGCTCCGCTAGCTGTGAACCCACCTTTAGTCGTGACATAGACACTCCACCTTAAGGCTCTACCACCCTTTGAGGTTAGAAAAATCATTAAAATTAAAATTTTATTACTTCCAAGCAAGATATTAAAAATCTAAGTACAGGCTTCATTCAAAATTTTAATTCTGCACAATTGCAGAAGTCCCTATTTGAGCCCTATTTCAACTCCCTACTACAATAAATACTACAACAATTTCAATACAACGAGTTTTATCGTTGTATTGAAATGAAACCTGTACTATTTATCATAGGAAGTTGAAATGGGGCTCAAATTGTGCAGAATTATAATTGGGAATGAAGCCTGTACTTAGATTTTTGATGTCATGCTTAGAACCAATTAAATTTTAATTTTACTGTTTTTTATACCTCGAAGGGCGGTAGAGCTTTGACAATTAACATAAGTTTTTTAATAGTTTTTGTTATTATGATTCTATAATTGGACTAATACTACTTAAAAACAAATTTACCTTCTAATATATGAAACAGTAACTACAATTAACTAAAACAGTAACTACAATTAACTAAAACAGTAACTACAATTAACTAAAACAGTAACTACAATTAACTAAAACAGTAACTACAATTAACTAAAACAGTAACTACAATGAACTAAAACTGTAGCTACAATTAACTAAAACAGTAACTTCAAAAAGGGGAGTGGCTAAATACTCGAAACACCGTCATACTTCAAACTTAACTAAATATCTAATGATGTTAATTTACATTGATAAATAATATGCTCGATGGTCACTTAGTAGTTTATTTTTTTTTCTTTACCAAAACAAAAACCAAACATTTTTAATTTTCATATAAAATTATATTTAATATGTGATAATTATACAATATGTAATTAATTTATTTTATGGTCAAATTAATATATTTATTTACATATCATATATATTTATGTTTTGCAGAGGGGTATAGTTTATTTTGACAAATATTTCTATTTCTTTTTAGTTTTATTATTTAATTTTTTTTTTAGTTTTAAAAATAAGATATTTAATAAAATTAATACAAAAAAGACCAAAATATAAATTAGACGATATGTGTGTCCATCGTTATTATAGGAAAGAAGAAAAACAAATTTTCTTTTTCTCAAAAAAAAAAAAAAAAAAAAAAAAAAAAAAACCAGCGAATATTTTGGATAAAATGTTGCAGGTCCTCCTGTGGAAGTGGGCGTCACTATGTACGTCCTGAGTATATCATCGCTCTCCGAAGTCCAAATGGTACATAAGTACATGGTCCCATAAAAAAAAAAAATTACATATATATATAATTTAGAACAAGATAAACTAAATAAAAAAAAATCCATCTTAACATTTAAATCCGAAATGAAAACATTTATTAGTTAATTAGTAATGCAATTAAAATAAAATTTTAAACATTTTCAGCATAATTTTTAATTATATTTAAGTATTTTTTTTTCTTTTTTTAATTTCCTTTTTTTTAAAAAAAAAAAAATTTAGATCTTCTTCCATTTTATTTATTATTATTATCTTCATGTTTTGTTTTCAATGTAGTATTATTTTTCATATGTTTTATTTATGATTTATTTATCTATTTTAAAACTTTCTTTTTTTTTTTTTCAATTGAATTATTGGAATTTATTTATATATTTTTTTCTTTTGGTGTTGGCCCTTTTATGTAATCGGAGGCATGACCTTGTTTGCCCTTTTCCTTATTGTCTTTTGTTTTTGTTTTTGTTTTGTTTTTTGACCCCTCCCCCTTCATCCTATTTCTGATTCTGATCTTATTTTGATACCATTTATTCTTTTCGTTTTACTTCCCGATTTTATAATCTTATAGAGTATAGAGGTTTTTCTTTTCTATTTCTCTCATATTCAATTTATTAAAAAAAAGGACCCTTTTTTATTATTTATAAATATAAACAAAATTTGGAGAAGGACTGAAAAATAATAATTAAAATAAGTATATTTTTTTTTCTAAACGTACACAATGGCACACATTTTTTTTTTTCTTCTTATTTGTTTAGTATTTATTTATACTATAATATTATTTCCTTACTTTTTCTCTCTCTCTATATATATATTTCACAGAAATTCAAATTATTTTTATTTGTTCTTTTTATCTTACCCCTCTGAAATCTTTTTGAAACTGGTTCAAAACAAGTAAAATTATTTTTTATTTATTTTTTTTTATCTTCTATTTAGTATCAAAAATATATACCTCAAAAAAGAAAAATGTATATAACTTATCTTGTATAACTTTTATAATAGTATTTAGTAAAACTACAAAATTACTATTTATAAATATAAATAAAAAAAAAAAAATTATCAACTTAAAAATCAGGTTCGGATTACTTTTGTGATAATAAATAAACTTTATATTTTTTAATCGGAACTTAATTAATTGTTTTTATTAATATTTATACTACTTTTATTAAAGTGTTGTTAATCAGAAGATTAAAAAAAATAAATTGATATATTATAACTACATTAAAATAAATATGTATCAAATTTAAAATCATAAATAATTAAAAGAAGTAAAGATGAAATCCTTATATGTCCTTTGCAGATATAAATGTATAAATAATTATCATTTAATTTCAGTTGACTTATAGATATTTAAATTTTTAATAAGATACACATTATAATAATAGTCCTTGTCCGTTATTAATTGACAAGTTATGCTGCGGAATTATCAATTTTAATTCCTTCTTTTGTTTACTTCGGATTAATTAAAAATTCAAGAGTATTTTTCTATTCAGTATATCACACATTAGAATTTATTAATATCTGTAAAGTAGAATTTACTAAAGATTAAGAGCGCAAGAGAAGTTGATGTCAATATATTAAAATTGTACATTACGCGTCTAGTGCGGAAAGTAGCATTTTGCATGCGAGGGTAGTAAAACCACACTCGCAAAGCATAACGCAGTTTTCACACGAGTTGCGTACCGTACTTTATCTACGATTGTGGATTATAATAATAAATACAGTAAAAATAAACTTCCTGTATGTAAGTTCGTATTTCTCTTTTGATTAAGATGACATTAATTTATTAGTTGTATTTTGTGCCGAATTAATTATTTCGGGAGGAGTATTATTCTCCTCATTTTCGTCATAATCCCTTAAATCACTCATTTTTTTCACTAAAAACTCGATATAAACAGTTACTTTAATTATACAAATAGCAAATTAGTTTTGTTAAATGTAAACAAACTCGCTAATCGTGCGTTAAGGTGAAGAATTCCTCTTTTTTCCGCCCTAGGGCGGAAAAAAGAAGAATTATGAACGCGCATGTCATTGGGCATGCGCGTTCATACAGCTACGAAAGAATTACTTTCTACGCATCTAAACAGAGATATAATGTTTATATTTCGTATCAATCGTAGATATATAATATTACTAGGTGCAACAGCCCGTAATGAGATTGGATCTACCAAAAGACTTTTACAGGTTTTGACATACATTTTTTTAACTTACTAATTTGTCCTACCAAAAGGCTTTTACAGGTGTTGACATACATTTTTCAACTTACTAATTTAGCCTGCCAAAGGCTTCTTACAGATGTTGACATACATTTTTTAACTTACTAATTTGTCGTACCAAAAGGCTTTTTCAGGTTTTGATATTTTAAATACATACTGACACATTTTTAACTTAACTGTTTTGAATGAAACATCAATTTTTAATGTTTTAATAATATAATGTGATCAATTTTATACCTTGGTTTGTGAATATTTAAAATAATCTTAGTAATATACATTCAATTTAAATACATTAGCAAATTTGTAGGCTAAAAACTACAAAGAATAGAATTTACCGTATTCAATGTATAAGATTTGTAACTGTATAAGATCTGTTATAAAAATACTTAATTAAGTTTCTCAAAGCTATTAATTTATTGAGATCGAGCTTAATTTCGCGTCATATAGATATAAAAACTTTTTAAATAAGTGCTCATTATAATGTCAAATTACCGTTATTTAAGTCAGTATTCTTCTCCATTGTTATCACGAAAGTATTCAAACCTTTGAGAATAATAATGAAAAAAATAAAATAATTCTATACAAAGTTAAGATAAAATCTTTAATCCTATTTAATGTTTATTTATTTTGTTTTACTTATTTTTTTCTATTTAATAATAAGTTTTTTTTCTTTTTCTTGTGTATTTTTTTTTTTTACTTTTTATTTGACCCTTTCTTCTTTTCTTCTTTATCTTATTATAATTCTGTAAAAGAAAGATTGTAATATGCAAGAGTAAAACGTATTTTATTTTTAATTTGAAAAAAAATAAAATAAATAACGAGCAAAAAAAGAAAAAAATGCTCGAAAATTCAAATTCTAAAACGCGCAAGCGTGAAGCATGCGCAGAGTAAAACAAAATACCAAAAAAACAGTGTTGTCAGTTTTGTTGGGGGCGTACTGTGTTCACAGGTCCGCCGGTAGAGGTCGGAGTCACCATGTATGTCCTCTCCATATCCTCACTGTCAGAAGTCAAAATGGTAGCGTACCCATAATGCATTTGTGCAACCGTCAAAATATAACAATAAATATGTATACTTATAATATACAATCACAAATCACTTAAGTTTATTATTATTTAATAAAACTTATTTATTGCATAATATATCAATTATAATTTAAATGTATTTATTTATTTTAATCAGAATTATTATTATTTTTTTAAATATATAAATTTATTATTATTATTATAATTTTTATTTTCTTTTCTTTCTCACCTGTTAATTTTCCAATCCCAACACTATATAATATATTTATATATATATTATTATTTATTTTTGCTTTCCTGTTTTTATTTTTAAACCTCATAGTATATCATCGACTTATTTATACAATAAATAAATATTATTATTTACATCGGTAAAATTAAATAGGTTAATTCTTATTATTATTATTAATTTATATTTAATTTACTTATTATTTTAAATTGTTATAGTTTTTAATTTAACGACTATCTGTTGACACAATTAGCCAAATATATCACTGACCAATTTAATACACCTTTTAAATATTCACAATTTTTTAATATATGTCAATTGTTTAAATGAAAATTAGCACAAAACTTTAATGTAAAAAAAAATGAATGTCGCAAAAAAAATGAAAATTAGCACAAAACTTTAATGTCTAAATGTAACCCTTTAATAATATAAACATCATGTGTACAATAAATTGTATGTATGTATTACTATTTATATAAATATATTTATATATATTTATGAACAGTAAATATTATCTTATAAATGGTTTGGAATAGAGGGTTTACAAATAAGTTCTCAATGCCTGGAATATTGAAGAAAAAATTATAAATATCTCTTAATAATAATTATTCATAATCAAACAAAGAGAACAAAAAATATTTCGAAGTTTTATTAGAACAAAAATAAATTACGACAAAAGACGAATTTTGGATATTTATTTTTATATTTTTTATATTAGCTTAGCAATGACGTAAATAACGTGAGATATTTGCTAGTCACTTTTAAATGGCCTTATATATTTTTACCAAGTCAATGCATTTCTTAAAGTACAATTTAAGTTACTTTTCCTAATTATAGGATATTTTGTGAGATACATGTTTTAAATTACTGCGTTTAACTTAGTGAATTTAAAAAAAATAAACAGGTAAAAAAAAAAACAAAAAAAAAAATAAACAGGTCAAGTGCGTGCTAGTCAGCACACAGCGAGGGTCCGTAGGCCACACTATATAGTGTTTAACTGTAAAGTGTATAAACAGTGGTTTTTTAAAATGCAAAAAAGCTTACTTTGAACCATTCTAAGGGTCTGATATTCTCAAAACACACTCTATCAGAGTAGTAGTATTTTTTTGCCACTGAACCGGACTACAACCATATAAATACATCGAAAAGACCATAGTTATAAAAAAAACGTATTTTGTCAATAAAAAATAAAATAATATTTTTTTCGAAATTTCCAAAAAGGTGTATCTTTACTTTTGGTCGAAAAATGTTCAGGAATTTTTTCAGAATTTTTGGAATTCACATAAGCGAGATAGAAGGGGGGGACACGTTTCAAACCCGCTTCAAACTCGCCTACGCTCGCCCTATTAAAGTTATAACCAAAGAATTATATATTTTTGTAATCAGCTCGACGTACCCTTTCATATGATACACACGGTGTCGAAACAAAATAAAAGAAATTTAACCCTTAAGTTTTTTACCCTAATTTTTTTGAAAAATATTTTTTTTAAGTCGCTATATTTTTAAAATATGTGGGCAGGTACAAGACACATACATGCCAAATTTCTAAGTGATCGGACGAAAGGTGTAGCCGTGAGAGCACGCGAGAGGACGGACGGACAGACACACGCAGGAAAATATAAGGGTCCTTGGTTTTGCCTACGGACCCTAAAAATTAATTACTCTAAATTACAGAAGTTAGTTAATAAAAATAAGTATAATATAGTACAATAAGACCAAATTAAAAAAATACTACCCATAATTCTAGGTTTCTCCCCAATTTTAAATAAAATAAAAGGCATAAAAATATATATTTATTTCTTGAATGAATCTGGGTTGCCTGCCAATTTATAATTCGCTAAATCCTAAAGTCGTTCTGAAAAATATAAAAAAAATTTAAAGTTTTATTTTTAATAAACCTATACATGCAATCATATTATATAAACAGTGCTATTGCGAAATACGCTGAAATCAATATTAATAAGGTGTATTTATTTTAATACAAATAACAAAATATTTTATGTAATTGCTACAAAAAAAGTATAAGATCGATAAGCATTTAAGTGAAGACTACATATTTATATTTTTATTAAGAATAGATATTTTAATAATTATTATATTAAATTATTTTTGTATCATGCTACATCCAAGTTAATTATTAAATTACCTAAATAAAGGAAGAAGTTCTTAATTTTTTTTATTTCTTATAAATATATATTTATTAATCTAATAATAATTTACTTTAAACAAATCCAAATTTATTTTTAAAATCCTTCCTTTTACCTTAATATCCTATGTTACATATTTTTTAATTTTTTTTTAGATGCCTGTAGATCGCCTCCAAATTATTTATAAATTATTTCTACACATATAATTATTTTTTATATTTATTAAAATATTATTATTTATTTATTTTTGGAAACTGATCGTAGATGATCTTATTATTATTATTTTTTTTTTTTTTACAAAAAGCAGGGCGTAGATTTTACAATACTTCTAGAGGCGAAGCATGGTGGACCTTATAATATACAAAAAAATAAATTAATAGAATAAATTCAATGAGTATTTAAATTTTAAAGACAAATTTAAATCATTTTTTAGGATGATTAAAATAAAAAATCTATTTCTTCTTCATTTTCTCTACATAAAAAAATACTTTGCTTGCTTATTATATCTTGATTATTATTTAATTAATTTCTTGGGAACTATTTAAAGAATTTCTAAATAAATATCAAATTTAGATTCTTATATACTCTAGAATTACTTTTTTTGGTTCTGAATTGATGACTTTTATATTAATTTTTTATTTAGATATATTTTTATTTTTATTTTGTATGTTATTATTTCATCATTTTTATTATTAATATTATTATTTTATAATTTTTTTTATGATCTGTGATCGATGACAAATTATTATTATGGTTATTGAGACTTCTTTATTTAATATTGATTGATT
The DNA here is from genome assembly GCA_951217055.1 of Gerris lacustris. Classification (NCBI taxonomy): domain Eukaryota; kingdom Metazoa; phylum Arthropoda; class Insecta; order Hemiptera; family Gerridae; genus Gerris; species Gerris lacustris. The sequence continues at coordinate 66,315,372 of OX578279.1, read as the reverse complement.
TAGTCGCAAGGTTAATTTTTTAAAAGACGCAAAAACTAAAAATAAATATTATTTTTTTGATTATTTATTTTTTTGTTATAATATTCTTTGAGTTGGGCAGGCTTATTTTAGGTTTATAAATAGTTTTAATAACATATAAAATAAATAAATAATAATTATAAGAAAGTTATTTGTAGACAAAATAATTATTTATTGATACAGTCAAACACTTGCTTATAGCAACTATATTTTTTTATTTGTATAGTTTATTAAGTTAATTTATATTTAATTATATTATTTATTTAATTAAAAGGGTTTCATTATACTTACGATTATATGTATGTTTGCTAGAATCGATTTCGTGATGCAGTTATTAATATATGAAATATAAGTACTGAAAACTTTAACGAATCTTCTTTGAAGATCTTCTTAATGTTAGAGAAAATTGTTTGCATTTTATATGCAGAACTAAATGCAGCTGTATTAAACGAAAAAAAAAGAGATCTTAAATGTATACAACAAGAGGATTTTAGAACTAAAAATCGCTATTTAAATTGTAAAGATCTTTTAAATGTAAAACTAAATAAGGTTGCTTCAAATTTTAAAAATAACTGCATATGTTATTTAAAATAAATTCATATGTTTACAACAGGATACATAAAGATCTTAAAAGAGACCAATTATTATATTATGCAGTCCTTTTAAACAATATACAAATGTATTAAGAAATAGCTTAATTAAAAAAAAAAATCAAAATAAAATAAAATCAAAATCGTGAACAGGGTTATTAAAAGTAATTGCAGAAAAAAATACCTCAATTTTTTAATTTCACGTTATAAAACTGCAGTAAAATAACAAATTGATTTATAGGTAACTTCAATAAATTTATTTTTAACTTTACTGCAAGAATAATTATATATATACATATATATATTTTATTAGCATTTACGCGAGTTCTTTGAAACCAATCATATATATATATATAATTTGTCTAAAATGTACATATATCAAATTATATGAATATTCAACTAAATTTAGCAGCTGACATAATATTTGTAATAAATATGACATACTGTATAGACACAAAACGCAATTTATATTAAAGCTTAAAGCATTTTTTTTAAAAGGAAATTTGGTTTAAAAATATATTTTTTTTTTTTATATAGCAAACATATTTTTGATTAGATATACATATTATCTTTTAACACATTAAATATTTAGTTCTATTAAAGAAATATATTATAATTAATAAATTTATTATTTATCACCTCTATAGTTTTAATAATTAAATTATACTAGATTAAAAATCGATCCATGTTTTATTATTTTTCAAAAAGTTTGTTTAGGTATAATACTAATCAAAGTTTTTATAATAATAATTAGCATACTTCGAGAGTTATTTTTTTAATAAATAATTTATAGTTTTTAATTTTTAAATTTGATTAAAAAAAAAATAGATTTTTGTTTATCAATTATTATTTACTTAAAGATAGATAAACAAATTTATTAGGTATTGGGCTATCTAACAATTAAGCATCTTTAAATTTCCTTACACATTTTTTTTATTTATATCTTTCCAGGGAAAAATACAAAACTATAACACGACAAGGATTTTTATGTATGAAGTACTCAATATCTGCACTTTCAGAGCTACCAGGCAACTTAAAAAGAATCGAAAAATTTAATAAATTAAAAAAAAAAAAAAAAAAAAAATGTGGGCCCCCCCCCCAAAAAAAGAAAAAAATGTTGAATTCTGATTTCAGGTCCCCCGGTGGAGGTGGGAGTCACCATGTACGTCCTTAGTATCAGTTCAGTGTCCGAAGTCCTAATGGTACTTATTACACACAAAAACCAAAAACATTTTTTTTAAATTTATTTTTTTAAATAAGAAAACTCCATACAGAACAAAGTACTGTACCAAAAAACTTTCCAAGACTGTGACCGGTTAGACTTAACATTATTGTCTTTACCGGATTTTTTTTTTTTTTTTAAATTTAATTTAATTTTATCTCTTTATTATTTCTTTGGCAATGTTGTGTGTTTTATTTAATATGGATGTCGTGACACCTCCAGAATTTGTTGACAAGTTTGATTGATTATTTTTGTTTTTATCTAGCCCTTATTCCTTTTCAGTATTTTTCCTCTCCTGTTACCCTGTACATAACTTTTCTATTTTATATCTCAATAATATACATCGAACCTAATCCGTAAATAATATTTGTTATCTTATAAAACAAAACAAACCGTTGATAATATTAATAGATAATATTAAATGTACTCAAAATGTTAATGGTAGGTTCACTGGTGGATTAATAGAAGTATACACAACATGTTAATGGTAGGTTCATTGGTGGATTAATAGAAGTGTACACAACATGTTAATGGTAGGTTCACTGGTGGGTTAATAGAAGTGTACACAAAATTTTATTGGTAGGTTTACTGGTGGATTAATAGAAATGTACTCAAAATGTTAATGGTAGATTCACTGGTGGATTAATAGAAGTGTACACAAAATGTTAATGGTAGGTTTACTGGTGGATCATTCACTGGTAAATTAATGGAACATTACATGTGTTTTACACATACATTATTTTTTGAGTTAACTAAATTATTATATTTTCGAAATGAACAAGATAAATACAAATAAATAAAAAATAAATTGGCTAAGTACGAGCTTCAGCCACATGCAAAGGATCCGTAAGCAATATAACAAATAGGATGAGTTCGTTAGCCAGCACAATCGGCCCAGCAGTAACAAGATAAGAATGTAATAAGGGTCATTGTTGCAAACAGACTGGCAAGCGCAGGGATGTATAAGAGTCCTCGTTACAGACAGGCAGACAAGTGCAGGAATGTATAAGGGTCCTCTTTACAGACAGACAGACAAGCGCAGGAATTTATAAGGGTCCTCGTTACTAATAGACTGACAATCGCAGGAATGTATAAGGGTCCTCGTTACAGACAGACAGACAAGCGCAGGAATGTATAAGGGTCCTCGTTACAGACACACAGACAAGCGAAGGAATGTAAAAGCTAGGGTCCTTGTTATACAGACAGTCAGACAAGCGCAGGAATGTATAAGGGTCCTCGTTACAGACAGACAGACAAGCGCAGGAATGTATAAGGGTCCTCGTTACAGACACACAGACAAGCGAAGGAATGTATAAGCTAGGGTCCTTGTTATACAGACAGTCAGACAAGCGCAGGAATGTATAAGGGTCCTCGTTACAGACACACAGACAAGCGAAGGAATGTATAAGCTAGGGTCCTTGTTATACAGACAGTCAGACAAGCGCAGGAATGTATAAGGGTCCTCGTTACAGACGGACAGAGAAGCGCAGGAATGTATAAGGGTCCTCGTTACAGACGGACTGAGAAACGCAGGAATGTTTAAGGGTCCTTGTTAAAGACAGACAGACAAGCGCAGGAATGTATAAGGGTCCTCGTTACAGACGGACTGAGAAACGCAGGAATGTATAAGGGTCCTTGTTACAGACAGACAGACAAGCGCAGGAATGTATAAAGGTCCTCGTTACAGACGGACAGAGAAGTGCAGGAATGTTTAAGTGTTCTCGTTTTGGCTGCGGACCCTAAAAATGGCTTGCTCGATACTTTCATCAGAACAATATTATCTTTTTGACAAAAACATGGTTTTTATTGTGAAGCCATGAATAAATCTAATATTCTAATGACTAAATATTTATAGTTGAAGAATAATTCTTACAAGTTTGCACCTTTGAAAATTTTTGGATTAATCGTTTTTGTTTTTTTATCATACTGGTGAGTAAACTTAACATTACATTATTGGTTAGTTAAGAAAAGGTTATATTTATATTTTATAAGACTTCCAATATTTCCAAAAATATTTGATCAATTTATTCAAGAACAAAATATTATTCCATTTTTCTAGGTTGCTTTAAAAGTAGTCAACAATTTTTTACACAAAAATTACTATCTTTAATTAGTTAAATAATTTAATTAGTAACTTTAATTTATTTATAATTCCTTCTGTACCAAAATATTGTCGTAGCATGACAATTATGAGAGAAAATCCCCTTAACAATATCCATCTTTCTTTGGATATTTCATTATCTCGAATATCTCAATTTGTAGTTCTTATTTCATTCAATAATTTTATTGATTTAATCTCTATTGAAATTGAGATTCATTAATCAACAATTAAGTCATGTTTATGTTTAATCGTGATTTTAGTAACTACTGTTAATTACTAATTACTTGTTAATATAAGGTTTTGCCAAAGCGCTATACTGCTCGTATAAGTTTATACGAATATAATATAATCTCTTGCGGTTTGAATGAGATTATTATGTACTTTTAAAACTTCAGAATAGGTTATTCTATTAGTTTTATTAACAAGATAATTTAAATTTCAAGCAATTTAGTATATTTGACTAATTCAAATGTGATTCAACAAGACAAAATTGATTCATCGACTTTTTTAATTTTTGAATATCTAAATTATCGTTAATTACATAAAATAGAGAAATGTCTGTTAGATGCGTAAAATTTATTTTAGATCCGATTAAATTAAATCATTTAAATAATTAAGTATACTTTGTTCTCTAAGCCGGTGAATCAGTGAATGAATACAAGACAGAGATGTTTATTTATTTTAGAGGAAAAAAGGAGGGTATGTATGTTATCAGCTTTTCTTATTTGTCTTGTTTTTCACTACAGATCCCCCCCCCCCTTAAAAGGGATTGCAAGAGATAAATTTTTATGAATTGTAATAAAAACAAGAAATCTTTGTATTTGTGTATTTTACAGAAGGTTAGAGGACGGGGGGGGGGGGGGGGTAAGATTTAATCAAGCTTTGTTTTTGTATCTGGTCATTGGGTTAAAGGGGGGGTAAAAATAGCGGAGTCCTCGGGTTTCAGAAAGGGTGTTTCGGGGTGAACAGGGGGGTAGGGCTAGGGAGTAAGGCCCTTTAGGGTGAGAGGGAGGTAAGGTTATGACGTCATCGGTGACGTCCCGTTCATCAATACTAGGGATGCTGGTAGAGGGGGGGGGGAGGCTTTGGAGATTTCCCGAGCGAAATACAGAGCAAACATGCGCAGTAGGAACAACCCCGCCCTCTAGTGCTACATTCAGATTTTCGGCCCTCAATATATATATATATATATATATTATACAATACATTCGACACACCTACATATGTATATTCCAACATATACCTATTTAATCCTTCCAGTTTAACCCTTTTACCAAGCTAACCCTCCCTTAAAAAAACAAGCTCATACTGCAAAGAAAAGTATTAAGTGTTTTCTCTGGACTAAAACATTTGGTGAAAGGAACCCTGAGGCGTTCCACCCCCTGCATGACGCCTGTCGGCATATGTCTTATTATTATTGAATAATTTAAAATATACATATATCAGATATATATATAAAAACCTATACTATAAATATATATTGGTAGTATTTTTATTTGAAATTGGTGTTTAACTCCTTCTATGATTTCTTAGACCTACCCTTTGTAAACTTAATTTTTATTTTTTTCATTTGTGTTATTTTTATTTATTGGTGTTATTAATAATTTTAACAATTTTTATTTATTTTATTTTTTCATAAAATATATATACATACAATACATAAATATATATATTTTTACATAAATCTAAATGTTATATCGGGAAACCTAACACCAACTCTGTATTTTGTTTTCTGAAACGAGTACTTATCTATTATATAAATTTATAATAATAAACAACCTTTTAGAATCATAATTATTTGGGCAAAATAAGATCTCTTAGGCCTTAAGATTTGTAATAAATGTTAACCATTAACTTATAACTACTTACTAATTATAACTTATTACTACTACTTATAACTTATTACTACTACTTATAACTTATTACTACTACTTATAACTTATTACTACTACTTATAACTTATTACTACTACTTATAACTTATATTTACTAACTATTAAATGTTAACTATTAAAATTAACTTTAAAAGCCATTTTATAATAAAATACTTCCTTCTGATTCTTCATTATTCATTTATTTCGTTTACTTAACTAATTACACTCTTAATTTGCTCAGAACTTCATTAATATTTCTTTAAGAATAGAAAACATGCTTTTTATACTATAAAAAGAAAATAAATTGATTTATAATTTTTTTTTAAATGATAAATTCATTAATAAATTCACATTTTTTTTAACTCCATTATAAAATAATAATTAGTCATGGGTGACTGATCTAAATGTTAAGGCATATAAAAGTTTAAGATATACTTATATATTATTTTAGGCACTAATAGTCAAGAAGTTGAAAGCCCTCTTTAAAATAAGTTATATTATGCATTTTTTGCTAGTTATGAACTACGCTATTTAATGAACTTGGAGATATAATGAGACTGAGGTGTTGCTATATAATTATATATAAGAATATTAAGTTTTATAAATAAGTGTTATCCTTATTGAGTGTAATTCTTTTTATCTCTATAATGTCATTCACCCAAGTAGTTTCAGAAAATATTTAATAATAATAAAATTTAATAGAAATATAAAATAATAATAATACTAATCTTAAGACCTATTAGAATAAAAAATGTGGCAGATAATAATGTAATAACACATTTAACAAATATTTCATGATTACCAAATATGTCCTATTTGTTGGAATCATTACGTTTCGCAAACACCGAAATGCTATAGAAATTTAACCAACAATTTTTTTTATTTATCTATTTTTTTAAAAAACATTTTTAATTTATTTTTTTTTTTTAGTTTTGTAGAGGAAGTTTTTTTTTTGTACAAACAAGTTAAGATGAACATCAGTGCCGACAGGCGCCAAATCAAAGTGGGGACCGAAATCCTGTTGATATTTTTTCTAATTTTATATTCAAACTTCACAGATTCATCAAAGATTATGTTTTTTTTTTTATATTTGTTGTAATAATAGTTTAACAAAATTGATCCAAAATACGAGTGCAAACAAATTTTGTTTACTTAAAGTTTGCAATATTTTTTATTCTACATTTTCCACCACCCCAAATTTTTATTTTGAGTTTTCCTTTTATTCCAAATTTGTATTTACGTACTATTATTTATGCTTCATTTATATTAAGCTCACTTTAGTGGCTGTGAGCGCAAGGATATGGGCATGGAATAGAGGAGAACGAGTATGCCAAATATGTGTTTATATTCTATAAACAGGTTGCTCGCGCTGCCCATGTTTTTGCCACTCGAGCTGTCCAAGCTCCTGCCATTCGCGCTGTCTAAGCTCCTGCCACTCGCGCTGTCCAATCTCCTGCCACTCACTCTGCCCAGTGCTCCTCAATGGTGGTTTTTCTTGCGGAAGTCAAAGGACAGGTTGCGCCGTTTACACTCTTCTGCTACTGTTCTACTTAATTTCCTTAACCAATTTTGCTGAGTTAGCAAATATACCAAAAAGTCTTAAAACATAAACAAAATGTTCCGATTGCGCTGAAATTTTCAGAAATTATACCTCTTTATATAAGACAATCAATCCCACTGAATTTCATTTTAATATCTGCAGCCATTTTGAAAATATCGAAATTTGAAACTTTAACGCTAAATGATTTCGGAATTATTTCCGCAATATGAACAAATTGAAGTATTGATAGAAAATATTTAACATAAATTACAAAATGGAACATGTTGACGTCCTCCATTGACGTAAAAAGTATTTTGGGTAATAAATACAGCAGCGCGAGGAGCAGTGGCTAAATGTAAACGCTCACTGCCTTTGATGCTGCCACAGAAGCATTTTGGTCAGTAAATACAGCAGCGCAAGGAGCAGTGGCTAAATGTAAACACTCACTGCCTTTGATGCTGCCACAGAAGTATTTTGGGCAATAAATACAGCAGCGCGAGGAGCAGTGGCTAAATTTAAACACTCACTGCATTTGATGCTGCTACAGATGTATTTTGGGCAAAAAATACAGCAGCGTGAGAAGCAGTGGCTAAATGTAAACGAGGCATAAAATATCTATTATTCATTTTTTTGTTATTAGTCTTTGTTTTATTCGATTATATTTGGATTTTTTTTTTTTGTGGAGTTCGCCACGAAACCGCAAGTGTTGGTTAACCAGGTGATTGACCCTGATTTTCTTTGTCGTTTCTTTCTCTTTGTGTAATTTATTTAGTCTGACAAATTTTATTTTTATTTATCATATTTTTATCTCCAAAATATTTTTATCTTACCGTTTTCCATCATTATAATAATAATTTAATTAAAATAAGAAGAGAAGAATTTTGATTGCGGAAAGTTTGTGGATGATTGTGTTTTTAAGATCAGTGTGTCTGAAAGGTTTGACGCTCTCCACGAAAAAGTCCACGTTCAAAAAGTCCAAATTTTCTTGTATTTAATTTACTTTTAATCTATGGATCACTTTAGACGTACATAGATTGCAAATTTTACCTAATTAATTTTCGATTGAACCAAAAGACAAAATTAGTCTTTTTAGTATATTTTATTTTACGTTTTTAATCTAACAAAACCATTCAGGTTCATAAGTATTTTAGAGACCTTGCATTCTTCAAATTGGCCTATTCTCTCTTTAACATCAAAATTTTGCTGCAAATCCACTTAAACAATAACTTTTTATATTTAAAAAAAAAAATTAATAAATAAAACAGAAAAAAAACAATAAACGTAAAATTAGATAAGTAACCAATGCATAGTATTCGATTTTTAAACCGTCTAATTAAATTTAAAGAAAATTTACATCTATTTAATTTCCCAATGCTGTAAATTCTACTAAAAGAATTCCGAAGAATATATTTAAACCTTAAAACGCTTAATGATAAGTATTCTTAAATCTCTATTTCTAATATGACAAAGTACTTTAAGATTTTTTTTGCCAATTTAGACGACTAAAGGCTCCCATACACGGTCAATATATTTGTGCAAACATCATGTTTACGCAAACATTTCGACCGTGTATGGGGCTGTTTGATGTTTGCGCAAACATGATGTTTGACGTGTATAGCCTAAATTTGCCCCTACATCAGGTTTGATCGTGTATGTGGGCCTTAAGAAGTACTTCTCCTACCTCATTTGTTAGATATAATGAACCGTTGATGAGAACCAATTAACAACCAAATAAAAAAGTAAATAAAAAATAATAATAAAAATACTACATTAGCACAATGCATGGGAGAGTAGTACTCCCATAGCAAATGATCATTTTATTTATTTTTATTTTATTTTTTTTTTTATTATATATTACTTAGTAAAATTTAAGTAATAATGAATTCAGTAAAATGGTTAGTGTGTTTTGGTTTAACCTTTCCACTTCTACCTTTCGGATTTAATTATATTATATTATAGAATGACTTAATTCGATGTATTACCTGTTAATGAGCGCATGAACATGGACGTCCTCAAATCTCATAAGATGACCGGTTTTCTGCAAACCGATCCTTTGAAACGCAGATTTTTTTGAAAACCGATGTATTTTTGGTTGTTTTGAAGGTCCTATAGTCTTGTTAAATGAATATTTTTTTCATTATTTACCTGGATAAAAGCTCAATTTAACCTCACAACTAGCCAATGTTTGGTGCCGATGTGCTATGAGGAATACGCCAACCCATTTTTTATGACACATATTAGGTTCAAGTACTCATTAAATACCTTTATTGGTCGTATATTAATTAACTTATAATTATTTCATTAATGAAAAAGATTTCTATAATATTAAATGCTTGATTTGAGATCAAAATATCAATGGACATGTTTATTAAATTCATCTCGAGTAATCCCATATTCGCAATCCATTTTCATTAATTATATTTTCATTGTATTGTCTATTGTGAGTGTGAGGTCTTATTATCGACACTACTAACTAACGTTTTTAAAATGTTATTATTTAAATATCATAAGTACCTTTATACATATTATATTTTTATGTACTGGTTAATTACGTGCCCTCCAAATGAAAATCATCACTAGCTAACTATCTATAACCACCTCTAACCACCTTCTCCATGAAAGTAGAGAAGTTTAGCAGGTGGGGATATTCCCCTGGAACACGTAATTAGCGAGTATCTATTTTTATTCTATCTTATATTTCTGTATTTCCAATAGATATCTAAATACCCATTTTTTCGTTTCCTTTTTACAAAACCCTCTTCAAAAAGTGGTCCCAATTTTTAAACTTTTTCCAACGTGTAAATATTAAGGACATTCAGGACATCGTTGACAGATTTTGTTTTTTCAGGACACGTCTTATAATAAAAGGCAAAATGTTTGCGAAACCCAGATGCCAACATATCGTATCCGACGTTACATCTACATTTGATCCTATTTATTTATTTTTTTCAAAGATATAGTTTTTATTTTTTTCATTACGTACAACACACGAGGGAAGAAAAAAAGAAAAAGAAAGTAAAAAATAAAATGCTATTATACATATTAATAAGTTTTTAAAAAAAAATATTATTAAGTAAAAGGTGTTAGAACATAATTAAAAAAAAGGGATATTACTAAAAGAAGATATATTAAGTTATATATTTTGTTGGTTTAGTTTAATTTTTAAATTGAGTAAGTTTTTAGATGTAATGTGCATGGTTGTTATGTGACGCTTTGCTTGAAAGATGTTTGGCATTTGCTTGAATTTGCTTTTGTGATTGCCTGCTAAGCATGTTGAACTTGTGTGCTTTGCATGATATAGCGTCCTCTTCAATTTTACTACAAAAGTTAAACAAATTTAAATGTTTTATTTTATTTTTATTTTTTTAAATTATAAGTGATTTATATTGTAAATAATTACATTTTATGTTTATAATTATGCTGTCATAAGTATTATAGCTATCAATAATTGAATATTGATGTATGTACATGTAATATCTAAATTGTTTAAAAGTTATGAAAGTCTTTTAAAAAACCTTAAAGAACTTTGAGGAAACAGATTTATTATTCTTAAAAAAAAAAAATTCTTAAATGCCACTGAGACTTGATCATCAATTAATTATCGAAGTCCAACGGTTTGCTATCACTAATGAACACGCAACGATCTCTATTAGATATTGACATGAACTTATCTAATCAACTCAATAATTCTGGTCTTCCGGTGGAACACCACGATTGTTAGAAGATCGTGAAAGTTTGGCGTTTTCCTTCATCTTAAATGAAGCAATTATCCGGTTTTCGGCGTTTCATATTAATTATGTAGATTCAAATAAGTAAAGTGATACATTATTATTCTTACCATCCCTTATATCTCGCAAATCATTAGGGATATCAAGAAATACATTGGTAAAATTATTGGTAAACCTAGTCCCTTTTTTTTTCTACCATTAAGTTTTACTAGATCAATCAGAATTACACTACGAATGTCAATAATTTTAATGTACGAGTATTTAGTTTATCTCTTGCTCATGAGAGACAGAAGTTAGTTATTGATTTGAATTAAACTCGAGGCGAGAAACGTGGAAGATATCACTGTGACAGGTGACATCAAGGGAGCACATGTTTGTCACATAGTCATAATGAGACCGATATTACGTACTAATCAGCATAATATTATATTGGAAATTACTTCAACTATAAGTGGATTATTTTTGGAATATATTTATCTGGCAATACACTTGAATCTAATTGCGTTTCAATATCAATAAAATTAATTAAATTAATAGTATAATTATAAAAATGAAAAATAATAATTTTATCAAAAATACTTTTTGAAAACAAGCTTTTATTCGTATTCTTCTCAGCAAACCCTTTTATTTGATACCCATATCGTAGGCGTGCTTAAAAATAACTATATCCGCCATCTTAGGCTGTCCGCCATATTGGATTTAGAATGACGTCACTTAGCTAATCATGCATTGTCATCCGAACTAAACGTGTATGCAAAATTTCAATTCAATTGCGGTTGACGATAACTGCTTTAAAATTCATTTGCAAGATTTGATCCGAACATACATACATACAAACATAGCAAATAATAGCTTGCATGGGCGTAGCCAGGGGGGGGCAGGGGGGGGCCATGGCCCCCCCCTAGGCCGGCTCAACTCTCAAAAAAAAATACGATTATTATGCATATATACAGGTTAAAATAAAAAATAAATAAATAAAAAGTAATAATAATGCTGTATAATAATAATAATAATAATAATAATATATATATATATTATTATTATTATTATACAAATTTATTTTATGGCTAGAGGGGGTCTTCAGGTAAAAAAATGTAAATCTCGTTTTAGTTGTCAAGTTACTACAGCTGTGGCGTGGCTGCACTGGTTTGGTTAGCATTGCTTTGATAAAAAAGATGCCTATGATAAGAAAAGAAGCTAGACAATAATTATGTTTTCCCCCCAAAGCTAAAGACCTGAAATTTAAGCAATTGCAGTTTCACAGCAGATTTATCCATTGTTTATTTTGAATAAAAGGTTACAATATAAAATTTTTAGATCAAGTTTTTAATTAAATATTTTCTTGTTTTAAGGGCTCTTATTTTAATCTACAGTTTTACTTTAATATATTAATTAAATTTAATTAAAATAGTTCGTAGCAGTCATTAGAATAGTTTTTAATTATCGAATAATTAATATTAATTAATTTGTAAACGGGTTCAATTGTAGAATAAGATTTTAAAAATTGCAGATACCCGACCTTTCGCAAGGAAGACTATTTTTTGTATTTTTTGACTGGACTGTTAGATATACCCTACTATTTTTATTTGGTTATGGTTTTGCATAAAACTCAGTATGAGTATGGTTCTGCATATTTGATTCTTAAAAAACGATTAATTACTATTTATTTAAAATTTAAAATTAGAGATGTAGTAGTTCAGACAATATCTCATTTGAAGCGCTAACGTCGCTTCAAATACTCTCTGCCCAATCTTAATGTGAACTATTTTACATTAAGAGTAGATTTATAAATTTAAACAGCTAGTTTTCCTTAAAAAAATCTATTTCAAATAAACAATTTTTTCCCTATTATTAATAGTTCTATTGAGTTTTTTTTTTTTTTTTAATTAAAATAAATCCTTTTGTAAATATTAATAATGGTACTGTCAGACTCTTGGCATTTTTAAGGAAAACACTTTTTTGGTTTTACATACACCACACCACACACACACACATATATATGTGTGTATATGAGTATATATACAGGGCTCGATTTGAGGCGGAACGGCGTTCCGGAACCTCTCTCTCTCTGATAAATAAAAAAAAAATAATCGGCACTAAGATTTGCACTAAGAGTGTGGGTTTATGTCTAAAACTGTTAAAATTTCAAGATAAAAAGAACTTTTTATAAACTACGTTTTTAAATTTTCTATTGAATCGTATTAATGTTGATATGTAATATAATTGTTATTGTTATATAATATATAATGTTAGTAAAAAAAAAAAAATAGTTCCGAATTTATTTACTTCACATAAATGACAACCATCTAGATAGCTGATCTTCAACCTATAAAAGGACAAATCTTTGTACAACTGGTCTCCCCAACACCAAATCTAAAGCGTGCCATCGATATATTTGAAATAATATAAATAATATAATCGATAAATAATATAATCGATATTTCCTGTTTTGCAGTCATTCAATGTTTATCTATCACAAATTTGAGACCCGTCAAAATGAAGATTACGTAAATATGGGACATGGCAAAACAAATAAAATAACTTGCGGATTTTTTCCGAACTAACTTTCCGCACAGCAAAATTTGCTGAAAACCAATAAAATTCTGCTGAAAGATGGCTAAAAGTATTAAAATAATGCATTGTCATTGTGTTCTGAGCTATGCTATAAGTTTCAAATGTCTAGCTATTCGGGAAGTTAGTTAGAAATCGAAATAAAAACGTAGTAAAAATGCTGTTTTTGAACGTTTATTTTTCAAATTTTTCCCGGGGGAGGACCCCCGGACCCCCCTTCTATAGGGGGGGGGGGGGGGGGTAGAGGGTAGGTTGTAGTTTAGGCACCTATATATATATATATATATATATATATATCCAAAAAAATTAGCCCCCCCCTAAAGGCAACCCTGGCTACGCCCATGATAGCTTGTAATAAAATATTTAAATTAATTTAATAACAAATATATTAAAATTTTGTTTCATCTTTGAACCTTATAAAGGCAATAATAACTTTGTACTTTACAGTACATAAATAACTTTTTTTTGCGGATATATGGCTGAAATCTATTCTATTGTTACTTGAACTCTGTCCCTCTAAGAATGTGCTTCAGCGGTCCAAAAATGTGGTCATCACTCAGAGCCAGGTCATGGCTACAGGGTGGGTATGGAAGAACCTGAACCATGAAATCTTCAAGTAATTGTCATTATTCATCATGACTCATGACAATACACGCCCTCATACACCCACATGAGCTTCCACACCCGCCCTACAGCCCTGACCTGGAACTGATGCGGAAGAATATCAAAGTTTAGCATTTCAAGCATCTCTTTGTTAAATGTGGCTGTATGATGGAGTACATTGTCATTATCCATCATGACATTGCACGCCCTCATACAGCCGCATGAGCTTCTACACCCACCCTGTAGGAGCTGCCCTAGATCTGGTGTGGAAGAACCTCAAAGTTTAGCTTTCAAAGCATCTCCTTGAATGATGCGGCTAAATGAGTGCGTGCGTCAAGATGGATAATGACGCAGTTCGATAACAACTCATGACGTTTCGTTCAAATTGAAGGTTTCAAGTTCAGGTTCTCTCAAACCTACCCCATAACTCTGACCTGGATCCGAGTGATTACCACATTTATGGACAGCAGAGGTACACTCGCAAATTTTCCAGTTCCGGAACGCAGGAGGGTCTGAGGGAAATACCACCCAGGCAAATATTGATATAATTAGTTACCGTACTGATTCTATTTTTACCTTTGTTTTATTGAATTTAGATCGGCTCACAATAATGTCATTAACTAAGTTAGTGGAGGGTTTATAAATGATCTATACAACGAAATTTACAAAGCGTTGTTTTAATGTATTTATAATACTCTACCTGAATTAAGCAAAAGGTCTCGGAGGCTTGTTCTTACTTATTGTTGTGGAACGCTAAATTTCCCCCTTTTTTTTTTTAAAAAAAAAGTTAATATTCAATAAGGTAAATTTTAGTTTATTTATATATATATTATTTAACAAATTATCGCAGCCGAATTGCATTGGACTATCTCTTACTATGGTTGATCTTAAAGAAATCTACTAGAAACCCGTTCTGATGATGGGTAACCTAAATTTATAAAATTAGAGTAAATTTATTTTGCACTATGTTCGATATGTAGTACAAAATTAGATCATGTTATAATTTTAAACAAGTCTTCTTGCGGTATTCCCACATTTTCATATTTTAACCTCTATGATCCGAGAGGTGACAAATTGTAATTAAATATATAAAGCAGGGCGGATTTTTTAAAAAAAAGTTGGTGAGAGGGGGGAAAAATCTAGTCTAGGGGACAAGGAGTGAAAAATGTAGTTCAGTGTCAGATTGATGGACCGGTATGGAAGTGTATTGGAGCGAGGAGAGTTGCGCGGTTAAGGGTGACCGTGGTTGAGTTAATGATTCAACCCGGTTGATGGTTTGAAGTGCTAGAGGATACATTAGGTGCTAACTGGTTACAGAAAGGAACATTTATCCCACAAGTTCCCCCCCCCCCATGTTGAAAGTAATTGGTGAATAAGTTTGATTGCCCCCTCCCCCCTTTCCTCTGGGTTAGTGGTTGGTAATATCGACCTCAATTCTCTCTCCCCCCCCCCTGGCTGTTTGCCAGGTGCTGCCCCCCTCCCCCTTTACAGGACCACACTCCACTTTAACCGTAGAGTAAAGAAAGGCAAACACCTTCCGCTGACTTTGTTTCTTTATAAGGAATAAACTAGAGGCATTTCCAGATGATATTTTCTTTTTTCCTGGGTTCCAACACTTAGTTGCAACCTCCGCTCACGTTTTTCCCGTACAATTTTCTCCTTCTTGTTTACGACTAAAACCGGTGTTTCTTTTTATTTCTTTTTCTTTTTAGTTGGTAGGCCTTGTTTTTTTTTTTCACATCGTGTAGTTACATTCTGTTCAAATGTATTTTCATTGCTCGGTTTTTTATTAGGGCTATCAAGAGGGGGGGAAAAATAGAGATATAGCTACATAGGAATGTTATGAAGTTACACACTTTATGTATCTTCTATAAATTATTAGAGCATGAAACATTTACGATATATAAGAATTCATGTCGTTACTTATTTGATTACAAAGTACGGACTTAAATAAAAGCTCAAATCAACAGTTCATCAGTTCTGAAATTACAAATATTTTTTCTTTCAAATTCTAAAATTAAAATAAAAACCTTTAAATAAATGCAATGCTAATTGGCTGCATTACATACGTATCGAATTATTCATAATAATAATTAATAAATCAAATTAATTTATTATAGAATAAGTTTTAAGAGTAGAAGAAGATATTCTTTGATGTTAATATCTGAGTTTGTAGACTATACAAGAGGCGGTCGAATTTAACAAAGTTTTTATCTAAATTCATAATCAGCAGATTAAAAACATATGTAATTATATGAATTAAACAATACATGAGGTTGTAGACTAGATCATCCAATAGAGCAGCTTCCAAGAGAAGTGTAGGTGTATATCCCAGTGTTTCACATCTTAGTCATAAAACAATGTTCAGGGGAGTATAACAACATTTACGCCTCTAGCAATTTGCCTTGGAACGGAGGAACAAAACGTTAATTTTCCTGGTAGAAATCACCTCAAAATTCATCCTATAAAAACGCTGCCATCAATGAAAGATCAAAAACTGAATTATTACACCAAACGCTACGTAATACGTAAACCAAATCCTGCGCAACATAGTAGAAATAATACATTTTCTATTTAAGCAAAGAACTCAACTCACCTCAAAACGTGCGTAAACCCATCAAAATCTCGAAATAGAATTTTCGTGCGATCACAATACATTCTCTTTATAAGAGAAAGTAAAAACAAGATGTTGTAATTTGTCGCTGATATGTGGTCATTTTGATTTGGAACAATATTTGAATAAACCTATCAAATGACAAACTAACATAATCTTGATTTTTGGTCTACTAACTAATTTTGTACTCAGGATAATGAAATTCACATTGTCTATCAAAATGGGTGAGACATAGCCGCTCTCCATCGGTTTGTTTGTTTTTGAAATGCCTTTTTCCAAGCTATGCCCTGCAGACGAACTTAGCTGACCACAATTATTCAAAGGCTCCAAAAGGTTAACTTATACAAGAATTTAGGATGGTGATGTTATCAGACACGTTTTTTCACTCTGTCTCCTTGACAAATAAATAAATTAGTAAATAATTATCATTTTAAATTATTTTGTGAATTTTAAAATTGTAAACTTTATTTTCTTTGTAAACAATATTTCAAAGGACATCCACCCTTAACTTCTTGCTTCAATTCCTCGTGTATTTTATATCTCTATTCTTTCAACATTTAACGATGACGATTTCTGTTTTAAAATGTATTTATTAGTTCGTCGAAAAGAGTGGTTGAGACTTGATTCATTGAACTTTGAAGCGAAAGGAAATTCCAATTGCCCAAATTCAAAAACGAGGAGACAAAACTCCAATTCCCTGATTTCGACCAAGTGAAGCACAGTTACAGAATATAATGGGGGGTTCAAAGAATTTGATACAATACAATAGTGTGGATCCAGGGTTTTCATCCTACCCCCCTATTATTCCTCTTATTATAGAAAGGTTTGCAATACTTTGTTCCCTTAAGAAGCCCTTTTGAATTTGATGGGGGTCCCCTATTTTCTACATTTATTCGTAATATTATTATATTTCTTTAAGTATAATACTCAACGATTTTGTTTTTCTGTTTGATTGTACCTCAGTTATTTATTTAGGTGCTTTTTTTAAATCAATATTCTTAAACGTGCCTATTAACCAAGTATTTTATTAATTTGTAAGAATTTACAAATTTAATAATATGTCATCCACAGTGACGTAAATACGGTTTTTCTTCCGAGCTTACCAAAGATAACGGAAAGCTTTGTGATCGTTTTGAAAAACCAACTTTTTAAATGTTTCCGACTTCAAAAATTTCAAGACGGAAATCGAAATCCGTTTTAGACTTCAGACAACATTTTTGGTTCTGTGTCTGTCTGTTGGTCAATTTTTGCGTACCAACTTATCTTAAAAACTATTTGTCCGATTTTAATGAATTTTGGATGATAGGTCATAATCAGCCCATTGTTGGTCCCATACCTATAAGTTTTTACTTGCTGCGCCGATTTGTTTCTCATTTACATGCGCACAAACTTACATTTATTTAGAGCTATATCTTCAAAGTAATTATATCTGAATTTTATGAAATTTGGATGGTTTGTCGAAAGTAGCCTGCAGATAGCCCCAGATTAATTTCAACCTTCTGCGCTCTTTAAATTATAATTATAAGAATATACAAGATTAATTCTAATTTTTCATAAGTAAATTAAAAAATGAAACAAGTGTCAATATTATTAATATGTAATTTCCTAATTAAACTTTTTTCATTAAAATATGTAATAGGTACCTGCTAAATTACTCTTTATAGAGCACATTTGTACTTGGTAATCGGTATTTTTGTTTTAAAAAATTAGCTTCCAAAGAAACAAAAAAAAAAAAAATTATGGTAGAATACATTTAAAAAAAAAACCATAGCATTACTTATATATTTAAAATTTATTATTATCGTACATAATTATATTTTAATTTATAAATAATTATTCTATTATATTCATTTCTATAAATTAAACTAAAATTTCTGCTTATATAGCCAATTCTTGGCTCAGCAGTTACAAGGGGTTTCCGTAGTGTAGTGGTTATCACGTGCGCTTCACACGCGCAAGGTCCCCGGTTCGATCCCGGGCGGAAACACGTTACTTTTTATTAGAGCACCCTCCTAACATTTCATGTTAAAATATGTTTACTCGTACATTCTATTAATTAAATTTATTTTATCATCTTTTTAGTGTATTAAATAATTCTTTTATCACTCCATATTTAACTAATGAACTAGTTAAGTCAAATAATTTACTCCAAATTCATAATTTATTTCTTTTAGTAATTCATATTTAGCTTAATAATACTTACTTCTCTTTCTTTAATTCGAAATAGCATTTCTATTCCATTCCACTACTTTTAAATTACATAATTAGGAATTTGTATAATTAGAGGTAAGAACAAATTTAAAAACTCTACTGTATTACAAATTACAAACTTATAAATACCCAGTTATAAATAAAAATATTTAAAGTAATGATTATGACACCATTATTTTATTCCTGTAGGACTCGAATTATAGAGATTTATAGTTCATAGTGAAAATAAACTCACTTGAAGCTACTGTAGATCATAGTATAATAATATAATACATTATAAAATATATGATAATAAAAAATAACCTATTAAAGGATCTTGGCTAAAATTATTTCAAGTTTATATTTATTTTACCTTTAGTGTTGTCATTTAAAACCGATTAAGTCCTATCAGGGGTGCGCGCCTCCTCATGCCTCTATTTAGACCGCCCGCACCCGAGGGTTAGAAATAAATATCACGAAAGTCAGCCTTTATACAGTTCCATAATAGAAATAACTAGGTACTAAAGAAATGAAATACTGAGCTACTTTAGGCTGCAAAACCAAGTACCTATTGTGCAACTGCGCATAATAATAATTGTTTAAATCCCTAGGCATTAATTTAATCAAATAATTTTAATTGCATCCAAGCTTACCGAAGGTAACGGAAGCTATGTGATGGTTCTGAATAAAAAATATTTTATGTCTCCGGTTTCAAAAATATCAAGATAGAAATCCGTTTCAGACATCAGGGAACATTTTTGGTTCCGTGTCTGTCTGTCGCTCAATTTTTCCAAACCAACATATCTTAAAAACTACACATCCGATTTTAATGACATCTGGATGGTAGGTCACAATTAGCCCATTTTTTGTCCTATATAAGTTTCAACCTTCAGCGCCCATTTGTTTCTCTTCCAGATGCGCACAAACATACATTTATTTACACCTATAGCTTCAAAGGTACTCATCTGATTTTTTAAGAAATTTGGATGGTTTGTCGAAAGTAGACCTCAAATAGCACCATACTTGTTTCAATCGTATGCGCTGTTTAACTTTTGCTAAATGTATACTTTAATTCATATAAAAAAAATCAAAACTATTTTGACATATTGAAAAAATCGGTCCGAGACAACTCAGACAAACTTTCTTATATAAAAGTTCATAAATACTTAGCCCAGTGTTACCCATTTATCAATTTTGTATGAACATTTAATTATTATTGAACATTTCATGAATATTTATCATAAAAATAACTAGCCCTGCGCGGGGAATCGAACCCGGGCACTCTCCGTTCGCGTTTTAAGCTATTTTCTCAGGATTCAGATTTTTCCGGGGAAAACGGCTTATATCGTTAGATTCGTATTTAAATAGACTACATTTTAGAATTTTTTAATCAAAATCGTCGGAACCGTTTTCGAGAAATAAATGTTTTTCACGTTTTTTCAGAGTTTTTGGGGGATAGCGCCCCCAAATTTTGAGCGAAAATTCATTTCTTGATTTCGCCTCGGGGTATGATTTTTCTGAACATGTATGCCAAATTTCGTGAAAATCGGCCCAGTAGTTTCGGCTCCAGGCGTTTGCACAGACGACAGACAGACATTATTTAAAAACAACTTTTTTGGACTCAGGGGACCTCAAAACGTGTAAATCCATCAAAATCTCAAAATCGAATTTTCGCGCCATCATAATACTTTCTCCTTATACGAGAAAGTAAAAACGGGGGAAACAATTAAATAAATTAGACAATTACGGCTTGTAAAAGCATAAAACCAATAAAGTTTGTGATAGGATAGGAGGAAGCTATGTGCCACACTAATTGGCAGTCTATTTTTATAAAGCTTATACAGAACTCATATTATAAGATTATTTTATTTTATTTATTTATTTTTGTTTTATAAATATAATGTATTTATTAAATTGATTACTTTGTGTATCAGGTGAAGTTAATTCCTTTGTATTGGGATTGTAAGAGGATGCCTAGCATGTATATACAAATAGTAAAACCCTGCTTTTGCTTGTGCATGTATTATCTTTGTAATTGTTTACTTCAATTAAGAAATTATTTATCATTTCATTTAACTTACAAAAATATAAACTAAAAAAAAAAACACAACTTATAATTATTTATGTACTAGTTTATAGATTATTAATTTTAAGAATAAAATAATTAATCCATCGTTCTTATTAATTATATAGGAGTCTTTAGTTTATGAATATCAAGTCTTTGTCATATTACTTTAAGGGAATATTGAAGAGACTTATGATTTTAATAATAAAATATTTTATATTTATTCCATTGTTTATAATTTTATCATGCTTTTTGTTTCAGATAAATTCTGTATCATTATTAAAATGAAAGATTATATAGAGTTTAATTATTACTAATTAATAATTAATATGATACACCCTTGTATTCAATAAGTTGAATTTTTCTTATTGATGGTGGATGAGGTGTAGAAATAAAAACGGTAGGACTCACTTAATGGCACTTCTTTAGATTGTTACTCCCCAAATAAAGAAAACAGAGGGGAGTGTATGGTATGTTCTTCTTTAGACTGTTACTCCCCTTATAAAAACGGAAGTGTGATATTCCTTTGTCCCAAAGTACAGGGGACTAACATCCCTTTGTCTTGATAGTTATTTAGATAAGTCATTTATATTCTAAAAATTTATAGGGGAGTAACAATCTAAAGACGTACCCACTTAATTTCATCGGCTATTTAGACATTGTCATTATGTGTTAGATAAGTTCCTTTAGATAGAATGTGTTGCTTGTGGTTTTTAATTCTTTAGAAGTTGGGTCAATTAAGGAAATAAAAGTCTCACTTTTGTAATATTTCGATCCCTCCTTGGATCATTCTCAAGCTAAAATCATAATTTATTCTAATATTAACAATTGGACAAATAATTACAATTACTTTAAATAACATTAATAATCAAATTTAATTATCTTCATACAATATTTAGGAATTTGAAACTTCACTCACCTGACTGTCTAGACGATTACATCTAGTGATGGTTATTATTATAATTCTGGTTTGGACGATACAAAATGTTTGTTTGAATCATATTGATTCTCGTCATTTACTCTAATAAAAATATAGAATATCCTAATTTATTAATGTTTGTTATATTTCATTTAAGTTATTAAATCAAACAACAATTGCAATCTTATAATAGGCATTCTGATTATAAACTCTACAAGTGCAAATACTTAATTTCAACTAAACACATTTGATACAAAGTACTAACCTATATTCTTAGATTATGAACTCTACAAGTGCAAATACTTAATTTCAACTAAACACATTTGATACAAAGTACTAACCTTATATTCTTAGATTTTGAACTCTACAAGTGCAAATACTTAATTTCAACTAAACACATTTGATACAAAGTAGTAACCTTATATTCTTAGATTATGAACTCTACAAGTGCAAATACTTAATTTCAACTAAACACATTTGATACAAAGTACTAACCTTATATTCTTAGATTTTGAACTCTACAAGTGCAAATACTTAATTTCAACTAAACACATTTGATACAAAGTAGTAACCTTATATTCTTAGATTATGAACTCTACAAGTGCAAATACTTAATTTCAACTAAACACATTTGATACAAAGTACTAACCTTATAAAATTATTTGATTGTTTAACCTTATAAAAACAAACCCATCTGCCTTGTTGTGATAAAACATTGGTTAGGTTTTTTTTCATTACGGTAATCTTCACTGATAATTTATCATTAAACCTGTTGATTTTTCTGTTATTCCAGCATTCTAGCAGTAATAAGTTAAAATATTTCTAGAAACTTGTTAAATTTAAATAAGTTTTTAGATGAATTATTAAGGATAAAATAAGAAGACGCAGTAAACAAACGGCATGGTTTTTAACGAACATATAATCTGTAACACAGTGTTGCTAGGTTATGATATAACCTTGTGGATTTATTTTTTTCCTCATAGGTGGCCAGGCCAATCTGAGTGTCAAAAGTTACATCTAGTAATGCTCATACTGTAGATTTAAAAGAGAAAGTAATTTTTACAATAATTGATTTATTGCTTATTGTACTTAGAAAATGTTCATAGAAAACAAAGTATCCATTTTAAAAGTAAACAATAATACTGTAAAAATATTAAAAAATCAATAAAATATTTCTGTTATAATAATAATTAGAATTAGAAAAAAAAAAATCTAAAGAAAGAGGTGAACTAAAAAATTTAAAATTCTTACCACCTTAAAAACGAAAAGGAGGGGTAGAATATTTAAGAAAGGGTAATATTTTGTTGGCAGTTGGGTTTTGTTTGTAAGGTCCAGGGAGTTTTGTATTCACCCCAAGGGGCTTGCTAAGGAGAAGGGCAAGGGACTACTTCAGACCTAGCAGAGCCGAGTAAGGTATTTGTTCTCAAACCAGATTTATACCTCCTCGGCATAAAATATATAACTCATGCCTAGAATATATATAGCTGGGAAAGAAGCTCAGCCAACAAGCAACAACTGGGGGGAAAAAAGTGTTAGAAAAACAAAACAAGCAAAAATAAAAATATATATGTATTTAGAATTCTTAATAATATTTCTTTGTCTTACTCTTTCGTCATTAAATTAAATACGGACACTACTCTAATTAAAATGTATAAATTAGGTAGGTATGAGTAATATCTCATAATTAAACACAAGATAAAAAAAAGTTGTGGAACATAGAAATAAATAAATAGAGTGAATTCCACAAAATAAAGTTATTAAAGAAAAGAGGGTACTTTTTTACTTTAGCACCCCCCTATATTACTTTGTCTTAAAAGTTATTTAGACAAAGGAACATAAACAGAGTATATATTCCTTAGTCTATATTACTATTTAGACAAAGGGATATTTAGTCTTATGTACTTTGGGAGAAAGGACACAATTGTGTATATAAATGTGATAATATCCCTTAGTCTAATTAGCTATTAAGAGAAAGGAATATTAAATATATGACAAGAAAACTGTAGAACTCATTGTCCTACAGTTTTCTGTATAAGATTTAGTCTTACACATGATAAGACACGATTTTAAAATAGCACAATAAGACTGCCCCAGGAGTCTCAATGTCTTGGGGAGACAAACACACAAACTTTCAAGACTTTTGTAGGACAGTCTTTTGCTAAGAACCAAGGGGGATGTCGCCATAGCGATGCAATTTGTTTGTGTTTATGTTGTCATTGAATTTATTTAGTGTCAGTTGTAAATATATACGAGTCAGAGGAAGAAAGTCTGTTTTTATTCCATAGTTGTAAGAGGGAATCAAGACAAGGACTATCTCCCTTTCTCTCGTATATTTACAACTGACACTATATAAATTCAATGACAACATAAACAAATTGCATCGCTATGGCTACAGGGGGTGCTAAAGTAAATAAATGCTGAAAAGAGTCTTATCCAAGACAACTAATTTATCTAAACAATAATTTAATTCTGTAAAAATAATTAATCACATTTATTTGAATTAAAATTTCTACAAAATCTCATAAGATCTCTTCAGTTTCCTTTTGTAAATATTACATATTTTTTAAGTAAAGGTAAAATGATATGTTTACCACTTGATTAGTAGTGTAATCCTGGTGACACTTATAAGCAGCTCTAAGTAATACTTACTCACCGGAGGATTTGGAAAAAAGTTGACAATATAGTCTCATTAATTGCACTTAAATTAAAACATGCTATGATTTTAATATATAAAGTAGAGCGTCAAATATCCGTACTAATGTTATCTAGGGTTTTAATTAAAATTATATTAAAATAATTATTATTAAAATTTACCAAATAAAAGAAAGATGTAAAATAAATTAATCAAATTTTGTACAAAAAGCATCTTTGTTCTTTATTAATAGTACATTATAGTAAAAGAAAAATATAATTATGCAGCTAACATCACTCTTTTTAAGAAATAATTTTAAACGGTGGTTTTTGATTTTTTTTTCAATGAAGCCAGTTCGGATAATTGAATGTTCAGATAACTGACGTTAGGATATTCGACGCTCTACTGTAAAATGGGAGAAGGGAATAAATTTAACTCCCTCTACTAATCAAGGATTAATAATATAATCAATTGGTATACAAATTGAACTTGAAGACTCCTATTGCAATTTTTTTTTCCAACCGTGGTTTAATTTTTAAAATGTATAATAGAATTATTTTAAAATATAATTTATTAATATGTAAAAACAATAATAATAATAATTATAATTTAAATAAATTTTACCAAATAAAATTAATTATATAAGCAGTTTGATTTCTTTTTTTTATTGAAGGCTAAAAAAAAAGAATCACGTTGACAGAGAAAGTATTAGACTAAGCCAAAAAATTAATGATAGGAAATGGCCCCAAACAAGATAAAAAAATTAAACAGGAACAGATTCTGAGTACTATCCCTCCATTTTTAATTATAAGAATGGAGCGAGGATGTCATCTCGAATCCAAAAGCATGCTGAAATTGTAATTGGGTTACTATACTATTCTTAAAGTTAGTAATGTAGTTTACAGCACAGGAAAATCTAAATAAATATGGAGTGGAGCCAATGAGATTATGGAGCCAATCACTGGATTATGAGTTCGAGAAGGTTTGGCCAACTACACAAATATAAATATCACTAGGTTCAACCCTACCACAGGCCTAGTGGCTTTATTTTCCCCTTACATAGGTTGGCTAATCTGAGTGTCAAAAGTCAATGAGTGACAAATTTTAAGGATAGTATAATTATTTAAAATATTGCAAAAAATTTTATCTTATTTTAATTTATCTACTCTATAAACTTGTTTATTATTTTGGCCAATAAAAAAAAGTACACATTGAATTGGTTGTAAAACATGAACACAAAATTTGAATTAATTCTGCTAGAATAACCCCTGAGGCTACATATTCAGTGATCTTTAAGCGGTCCACACACTAACAGTTTAACTGAAGATAACGATCTGTCCGTCTACGGAGCTTGGCCACACACTCGTCAGTTTTCTTTAAGATGACGGACTGCAGTCGGAGGTGGACTGTAGGTGTGTGGAGGGTAGAGGCAAGGATCGGATGGAAGGAGAGATGACAGTCCGTGGACTGTCCGGCCTGTGCCTCAAGATCAGTGTCGCCCTACACTATCAGTCGGCCTACAGGCGTGTAGAGTGATTCGTTTTTATTTTGTTTATTTCCCTTCGTCGGACTGCAGTTGAAAATCGACAGATATCGGCCTGCAGGCATTCATCGCACAGTGTATGGTGCATACAGGCACAGATCTGTAGTTCTTTACGATTGCCTGCAGGCGGTGGACGGGTAATGTGTGGTGGTCGGAGATTTTGGCCTTACGATAATCGTATACGATAACGGCCTGCAGTTAAACTGTAAGTGTGTGGGCCCCTTTACTAACTAATGCAGTTACAGATTTAGGGTGTAGTGACCAAGAATTGTCGCCAGATGATAACTTTTACCTCTTACTTCATACCCTTTAGAAATTCTTCTCCCAAATCTATGAACGAATAATCAATTAACTGGGTTCAATTTACAGTGAGGTAAAACATTCTCCACAAAATTTAGGCATCGCTAGATGTAGCTAATAAACCTTAGATTTATAGATATATCACAAGGAACATTAATTTGGAGTAACTTCAGCTCAGTTGTTATTAACAATAACACAACTTTGCTTAATTCAAACCTCTACCAATTATTCCGTGCTATTATTAAAAGTTAACAACAATAAAAGATCGTGAATAAATTATAACTTCTTTCATAAAATGATATAGCCATGTCTTTTTAGCTAAAAGATGTAAAAATGTACATAAAGAAAACGATCTGTACAAATAATTCACTTTCGTAACATTTTTTAGTCCCATAAGAAAAAAAAAAACATTTTTAGATTGAAGATTTAATGACAATAATTTACAAATTATATAAATAACACTGTTATTTGCAGTAGTTTTGCCTAGAATTAGAATAGAAGCTAAACATAAAGCTAACTTTTCCTAGAAGAGAAAATAAACATGAAGATATCAGCGTATTAATAAGCTTGTCAATAATATAGAATTACCTTTGTTAAAATACTAATTCCAACAATGTTTATTTAAACTACAATTTTATTACTGTTACAAACAAAAAGAAAAGAAATAACCGTAAATTGATTAAAGATCGCTAATGTAAAATAACCATAACCTTTCGCAAAAAGGTATAACCTCCCTTGTTTATATTTTACAAACAGTGTTGCTCACCCATAGTTGCAGCTGTTAAATATTTTTACCTTCTTTACTTAGGTTGGTATTTTTTTTTTTCTTTGTCAACCTGATTCTTTTTTCTTACTGTTTCATCTGTTTTTTTTATTGGTTTAACAATTTTCTTGAGTTATTTTTTATGGAAACAAGTGACTCGGGTAGGGAATCTGATTTTATTTTAAGTTTCATTATTTAATTTTTGATAAATAAACAATTAATAATTATAATTAGTTAATAGTTTTTTCTCTCTTTTTTTAAAATACATAGTTTTATTATAGTTTTTAATATCTTACAACCTAATAGTTTATGATTTATAAAAACCTAATTTACTTACTTAACTTCTTAATCGTAATTTTACTATTATTTTTAAAAATATTTATATTAATATGACAGTAAATGAATAAACTATTTTGCTGTGTTTTTTCTTTTTCCACAGATTTACATTGTTATAATATGTACGTAAAATATATAAATGTCCTATAATTCAGATCTACATGAGTAAGTTAATTTAATATTATGTTTTAGCTGTTATATTTTTTTATTTATTCAACGCATTTTTTTTTTTCAAAAATAAACCGCTTCATACACATATTATTTTATAAGTACGATGGATTAATTATTTTAATAATAAATTTGAATGAAATAAAAAACAAACATATAAAGGTGTGGAAGAGTTTACGTTCAATTTAGACATTAGGCTAGAACGGAAAGTAGCATTTTGCATGCGAGTGTGGAGTTTGCACCCGAGCCACAGCGAGGGTAATAAAACCACACGAGCAAAGCAAAATGCAATTTTCGCACGAGTTGCGTACCGTACTTTATCTACGATTGTTGGATTTTAATAATAAATACAAAAAAATCATTAAATATACACTAAAAACTTGATAAAAACAGTTACTTTAATCAAACAAACAGCAAATTAGTTTTGTTAAATGTAAACAAACACGCAAATCGTGCGATAAGGTGAAGAATTCTTTTTTCTCTCCGTCCTAGTGCGGAAATGAAGAAGAATTCTTTACCTTATCACCCGATTATGTAACGCTCATGTGCAATGAATACAACTACGAAAATAATCACTTTCTACGTATCTAAACAGAGTTAAAATGTTTATATTTCATATCAATCGTAGATAAAATATATTTTTAAAATTAAAAATGATTCTATAACTTAAAAAAAGTTTTAAATTATGCATTGATGATGGCTGGTCATGATTTTGTTTCTGAAAACGATTCGTCTAAATTGGTTTGGTCCTTGTATGTTCAAATTATACTTTCAAATAATATATGAATAAATTTCTTTCAAATAACAAAATATGCTATTAACTTGAATTAATCAAATAGTGTTGAAGTTCGAGTTCATGACACATCAGATTTTATTTAATTAGTTCTTCTTCGATTATTCTTTACTAAAATTTTGAAAGAATCTACTGTATTGTAACTTGTGATTATAATTCAATTTTAGCATTGTTTTACTGAAAAAAAAAATCTTATTAAGATGTAAATAACAGCAGCTGTTTTCAGAGAACATTGTGACCTACCTTTAATAGTATCTCTTTCCACACCTATTATTTTATTTATTGTTCCAATTTAATTTTATTTTTTTACTAACAGTTGTTTTTCTTTATTATATTTATTTACCAGGACTTCACACTGGATTTCTACTTCCGTCAGTTCTGGACAGATCCGCGGTTGGCTTTCCAGAAGCGACCTGGCGTAGAAACGCTGAGCGTGGGCTCGGAGTTCATCAAGAACATCTGGGTACCGGACACGTTCTTCGTCAACGAGAAACAATCGTACTTTCATATAGCTACCACCAGCAACGAGTTCATTAGGATACACCACTCAGGCTCTATAACTAGGAGTATAAGGTTAGCACCAAATTATTTATATAAGTTAGATTAGTTTAGTCTTTACCTTTCACCCACCTAAAGATAACTGTTATGATTTTTTAATCTCTATTTAGATTATAATTGTTCTCTATAAAAATGCTAACCTGTAAGAGAGGTTATTCTTTTGTAAACAAATAAAATAGACAGTCGATTACCAGACGTTACTCAGTGAGTGTGTTTCTTATTAATATATCGTAGTTAATTGTTTTCTAACTTATATATTCTTTACTTACGGAGTCAATAGTTATTTTGGTAAATCTGCACTATTTGGCCCACCTATTTCTAATTGTCCGATTTACTTTAATTTTTTTTTAAAACTGTTCCATTTTAATACAATCCTTTATTTGTTAATTCACTTTTACAAGTTTATAATCCACCATGACATTACCTCAAATAGCGTTTATTGTACAAAATCAGCACAAGGATGAGGATTGTTCCTTTTGACATTATAAAAATATATGTATTGTATGGAATATCGATAAATTCGATAGTTCTAAAAAAAAGACCAGTCATGCACCATGACTTACTTAATGAGCGAATTTTCGAAGAAATCTGCGTATTATTATTTTATTATAATATAGGAAAATTTTGGTTTAGAATTTGGATGGGTGAAAAAAAAAAAAAAAAAATTGATACACAGGGGTATGGGGTACAAAAGTCAAAATAGTATACATATACATATACCCTTCAGGATGCATGTCGTTGGAAAGCTCTTTAAGAGTACAGTAAAATTTTTGTTATGTACACTTTTGTCATATTTTCATATAAGAGGGGGGTAATATAGGAAAAACACGTTTTTATGCTATTTTTGACCCTCTAAATTGTAAAAATTTGACCCCTAAATGGACTCCAAAAATTCTGGCCAACGAACTCATCCTTTCTTTTGATATTATTGACATTTTAAAATTTATTCGGATTTTTTAAGTACATCCTAGGGCAAGATATCGTCTGGGGTGACACATTCATATATACATACATACATAAGAAAAGTTTAAATGTCAGGAATCGATTAAGAATGGTCTAAAACGGATTTCCATGGAGAAAATTTTCAAATTTTGCATTACAAAAATTTTGAAGCCATTGTAATTGTTGCTTAATTTTCTTCGAAAATTCGCTGAAAACACAAACAAATAAAACGTTAAGTGTCACGAAAATTAGGGAAGGTTATAGATGGTTTAGGTTACCATAACCTTTCATTATTTTCCTTAGAAAACAAAACTACGTTTTTTTTTTTTGTTTTTTTTTAACTATTGAATTATCGAAGTAGGTGGGCCGAATAGAGCAGATTTATCGTTATTTTACGTCATTAGGACGGTAAAGTAGTTATTATAAGACTAAAAATTGTTACCAAATTAAATAAAGACATAACACGCGGTTTTGACGCGCGTTTCGGGCTATATAAATTACAATTATTCATGGAAGCCGCGCCGTGGAGGAATCGTTGCATGTTCTCCCCACTTTTCCTTTCTTGTGTGCTCAATTCTGTGGCATATTTTACTAATGTACTATGTACTAATGTACTCTGTACTAATGTACTATGTACTAATATACTATGTACAAATGTTTTATGCACTAATGTACTATGAACTTAATAATGCTGCTTATAGTGTTAGGTGTTACTTATGTTTATATTATAGTGCGAGTTCGCACTTGTGGCTCTGCTGTTTGGTAACTCATAAATAAAACAATATATATATATATATATATATATATATATATATATATATATATATATATATATATATATATATATATATATATATATATATAAAACTATAACTATACTCTCTTTTATTATTCCAACGGATGTAAAATAACTATTGTTAAAATTAATTATAAATTGAGACAGCGTTGTCCACACTAATTGCTGCTTCCGGTGCCGTTACAATATCAACATGTTCAGCTCTCTCATAAGTGCCTAGCCATCAATAACTGATTTATATGGTCTATCGTCTATCATCGCTGTAGCCATAATATATATTAATCTAATTATCTTTTCAAGTTGAAAAGACTAATGTCAACGTGAATTTTAAAATATTTTCATATGAATAGACTCTGATCAGGTTCACGCGACGCTTATTCGATTCGATTTTTTCACGTATACGGTTCTTAACCTACGGGAAGTAGGCTTGACATCTTAGACCAGGCCATTATGCCTGTTGGAGGGATGGAGCCAGTTACATTTTTATTTGTCTAGTTGGCCCGACCTTCTTAAATTCAAAATCCAGTGCTCTCATTGGCTCCCCTCCACATTTTTTCGATTTTCCCGCGCTGTCAAAAGTTAAAACTAATTCTATAACGAGTATAACTGCCGCTACTCTATTTGATAAAATCCCACATTCGGTATACGGGAAAAATATCGTTGTGTGAACCTAGCCTTTGGGAAACACTTAAACTAATAACTTGGATTTTTTTCTTTTTTTAATCTTGTACCAACTTAAAATTTATATAAAAAAAAAAAAAAAAAAAATTTAGTAGAACAAATTAAGATCTTATTTTAATATAAGATCTTATTTTAATATAAGATCTTATTTTAATATAGATCTTATTTTAATATAAGATCTTATATTAAAATAAGATCTTATATTAAAATAAGATCTTATATTAATATAAGATCTTATATTAATATAAGATCTTATATTAATATAAGATCTTATATTAATATAAGATCTTATATTAATATAAGATCTTATATTAATATAAGATCTTATATTAATATAAGATCTTATATTAATATAAGATTTTAAAAGGTACAGTGTTGCTTGATAAACAGTTAAAAGAAAAAAAAAAATAGAATCATTTTGTTTACCCCTAAACTTTTTTTAACACTTTTAAAACTCTACATAGAAACTGGTGTTCCCCCCTAGTTACTGACATAGATTGAAGTTAGCGATGCCCGCATCACGAACTTCAATCTATGTCAGTAACTTTTTGGAAAGAACAAATTTTTTTCCCCTAAAAATAGAAACTTCCTATTATTTTTTCTAAGGCTTTTACTGACAAAGATTGTATTTCTTCAAATTTAATTTTATAAAGTTAGTTTTTTTTATGCACATAAAAAATATTAAATACAATTTTACCTCGACTTTATATAACTGCTTAGTTGATGTTAAAATTTCAAACTTTTTAGAAGTCTACTTAAAATTTCCATTTTAGTTATTGTTGATAATATCTATTTTTGTATGTGGGACTGACCTGACCATATTGAAAGTCGATAGCCATAGTCAGGACTTATATTCTCACGCGTCGGCAGGAATGTCTAAACAGCGAGCGATTACAAAAACTTATATAGCTAAATCTTTAAATTTTTAAACTCTTGTTAATTCTTTGTAATTAAATTTTTATTTGTTAAGCCTCATTCAATGTGTTTGTCTTATTTAGAATTATTCAGAGTTACATGCGTCTGCTGATGTAATCGTTGGTATAAATGTTGGTTCATAACATGCGTTTTTTACGCTCGTTTGGACTACATAGATAAAAATACAATTTTCAGCAGTTTTGAACCCTTTGTTTTCAATTTTAATTTAATAAAAGCACTATTATAAATATATGTTTTCTGGATCTCTTCAGGGTTTTATTTGGTTCGGTTAATAAATAATTTAAGACATTTCAGCATCTTCTTTTAGTCTTAAATTCTAGCTATATTTCGCCCTACACCTTGGGCTTCTTCAGGCTACAAATTAAAAAAACATTTTTCCTAATTACCTAAACATATTTTTAATCGGACATTTAACATTATCATATTAACATTGCATTTTAAAACAATTACAACAACAAATTTATGAGGTATTTATAAAGTCGTACGTCTATCTGTCAACTGTCGTCTGTGCAGACGCGTGGAGCCTAAACTACTGGATCGATTTTGACGAAATTTGGCATACATCTTCAGAAAAACCATACCCTGAGGCGAAATCGAGAAATGAATTTTAGCCCCAAATTTAGGAGCGCATCCCCCCCACAAACTCTAAAAAAAAACGTGAAAAAATATTATTTCTAGAAAATGGTTCCGACGATTTTGATTAAAGATTCTGAAATGCAGTCCATTTAACTTACATTTACAATCCATTTAACATATCTAACGATATAACCGTTTCCCAGGAAAAATCTAGTTCCTGAGAAAATTGCTTGGTAAAAAAAAATGTTCCTAGGAAAACTCTAAAACTAATCAATGGAAAACACTGGGCTAAGTAATTTGTAATCGTATATGAAAAAGTTTGTCTGAGTTGTCTCGGAATTATTTTTTGTTAGAATATTTATTGGTATTCAAACACATGTTGATATTCTGTTCCAATCATATGAAATTAGGTAAATTCTAATAAAATCAGAATATTTTTCTTGAAAGCTTTTCAAAATATAGATAAACATTTTTCCTTAGCACTGAAATATTTTTTCCTACCAACAAAATTACATTTCAATCATATTTGAGAGATACGTCATCGTATAGCGTATAACCTCATCTTAAAACCTTTTTCCCAGCGGTCTTATAAAGGAAAGCTGTCGGTTTTATTACTGTGCTTGATCCCTTACGCCTCAGGGGCTATTCAACAGAAAACTGCCTTGACAAAAGGCAAGGGAGAAACGGCCATTAAAGGAAATGATATCCAGTTATGTAGAAATCTTAGGAAATCACGGTTAAAAGGGAGAAAGGTCCAATTCGAGAGGAAGTTTGTACGGTACTTGGCTGACAATAGGCACAAAAGAGAGGTACAGGGGAGGAACGTCCCGCCAGCAAGTGGCTGGGAGCGAAGCAATAACCGCGAGAGATTTGACATATAAAGGAGCGAGGTTCCACTCGTGGAAGCCCTTGCTGTAATATAGACCTCATAACCTGCTTTATAGTACGGAGAGGGGGTCCAGATATATATATTGAACCGTCCTACCAGAGCTCGGTTCCCTTTTTACTTGATTAAACCTTGGTAGGAGGAAGGAGGCAAAGGACCCAGCCCAGGAGAAATTGAATCCTTCATCCCCTGGGCCGACACTCTTAGACACTCTGCCTCCGCCGACACGACCGCTCTATAATAAACAGAGCTATCATTCTTAGCTATAAAACTTCCAACTCGTTCCACTTGAAGGCCAAGAGTTGGGGCCAAGTATCTCACCCTTGTTAACCACTTCTCACGTACAGTTATATACATCCTTTATCTCTGTCACATTAAAACCCTTCATATTTCCTCTCACAGAAACAGAATAACAATAATTATTATTATACCCAGAAACAATTATTCTAGGATTATATCTTTACTTTATTTATTATTTTTAATTAGTTTTATAATTATATTTATTTTTAATTTTTGTATTTTACATAATAACAATATACACTTTAATTGCAACACTGACTCTGTATAAAATTACAATAACCCTCATGACTTAGTATTTATAATTTTTCGAGAAACATTATTTTTAGCTTTTTTGGATGTTTCTGTTTAGGTAGGACTTTGTTTACGTTTATATACCTAGTTCCGAACTAGTAATAATTAAAGCAAATGTTAAATTTAAATGGCTCATTAATTAATTCTGTACACTTCATAATATAATCACAAACCTAAAAACATTACCTTTAACTTTTTTGGGGCTGTAGGGTAGGAAGAGGGCGGGCCTAGGTTACGTTAGTGCTACAGACCTAATTCCGAACCCTCCCTAACTCCTACAACCCTCCTGACCCACTATCTACCCTTCACCATTATCTTGAACCATGTCGGTCACGCATATTAGAACACCTGTTTTATTTTGTCACTACATAAAACATTGGGCGAAATTAAAAATATTTTTTTTATTTTATTATTTTTTTATGGTATGACACTGAATAGAAGACAAATTCTTATGTTCTTATGTTATTATTTTCTAATAATTTTATTAATAATTCTTTGGCAATCTATAATCTCAAAAGATAAGAACTTATATTATTCCATCACCGCAACTTTCCAAAATAAATAAATTCCGGCTCAAATGTGAGAGATAGGCAGTGGGCACCCAGGGGGGAGGGGATGAAAGGGCTCAAGTGCCCTCCCAGGACCCCTTGAATTGTGTTAAATTCGTATTTCATTATAATTTAGTATGGACATTTTAGTTTCCTTTCGTAATAATTACATGTAATTAATTACATATAATAATAATTACACTTTAGTAATAATTACATGCTTAGGTTATACAATATATATATCCCCACCCCATACGAATTTTACTTTTAACGGCACAGGTTCCAGCCACCCAGGAAATAATCCTGGGTGCGCCACTGAGAAATTTAATACTTCAAAATTAAACCGAACATTTTTAAGACTAACGTGCCCATGCATTCAATCTGTTATCGTGCAGTATCAAAATCAATTTATTCTAGGGATTTTCGGTGAATCTCCAACATTTCTTTGATTTCTCTGGGTATGTTAGACAGAAGATGGATTTTAGCATTTTCTATGGACTCTATTTTCAGAGAACCTAAATATTTAACATAATTTATTAACTATTCGACCTTGTGTCTGTATCGTAACATATCTATAACTATGATTTTGGTTAACAAGCAGTATAGCAGCAAACACAAATTTAAAATAGTTAATGGTTTTTTCTTGCAAGGCTTGTAGTTTATATGTTTGAAACACGGTGTTTCCAGGGTAGGGTAGATAACCTAGGTCACGCCCCGCTTATAGACCGAGTTGGTGCTCCACTCCAGGCTTACGCTACAACCCTCCTGACCCAATATCTTTCCTTAACTGATCTTCCCCTTACTACCCTACAAACTCTGGGTTCCTACCCCCAAGCTATCAGCAACAATCCCACTTGAATACAAAGTGACTCTCACACGTAACAACTATATCACTTATCCCCCCCCCACCTCTCTCCCCCAATATTATTCAATTAATTTGAGGAAAGCACTCACACTTTTTTGTTTATTATTCTTTATTTTTTTTGTTTTTTTAAAAAAAAGCTCATAAAATTGAAAATTTAAGAATGTTTATTTTGGAATAAACGCAAAACATAATTCAAGTTTTTTTTATTATCTTATCACCTCGAAAATTACAACGATTAAATGTAAGTATAATAATAATTTTTTCCTAAATTAAAAAATAAAATATATATCTTATTCACGGAAGCCTTTGTTTCAATATGATTACTCTATTTCTTTTGGGCTCAGAGGACCTCAAAACGTGTAAATCAAGCAAAATCTCAAAAGTGAATTTTACTTTTCGAATAATACTTTCTCTTCTTATGTACTACCTATATAGGAAATTAAATAAATCAAAGGAAATCTATAACTCAATAATTTCTTAAAATTTCATATTAAAGTTAATAATTAATTACGAATTTATCAGTTGATAAATTTAAATAACAAGACAGTTTGATGGAAATAAATTTTAATTACAACGTTTACATTTACTTCTAAAAAATGTATATAATTTTTTTGACTTCAAATTAACTAAATAACAAATTTTTCAAACTAAGCAATCTCATTAATTTAAATTCCTTTTCTATCCCAAAGATTTTTTTTTATTTTATTTAATTTTAATTTTTTTTTATTCGCTTTTGCCTCTTTCGTTTTTTCTATATTAAAAATGATTAACTAATCCTCTTTTAGAAACAACTTGACATCAAAAGGGCAAAGTACATAATAAAAAAAAAAAATAATATATATAAAAATGTATATAATTCTTGAATAAAAAAATAAACGCTTTAACTAACTCGTTCGTTACAAATGAATTACATTCAGAAATTATATTTAATAGGGTTGTTTGCTTTAAAAAATTAAATGCTTCATAATGATGGTAAATAAATGCTTTTGTAGATTTTTCTGCCTCTCTCTTGCCACCATATTTGAATTATTCTCTTTATGTGCATAAATAAATTATTTTGGAATCATAATTATACGGTGAATTACGACTGCATCTGACTTTTTAATACAGAAATTTCAAATTCAATCATAATTATTTTTAAGGGTTGTATAAAAAAAAATACATACTTTTATATATATTTATATATCTGCTTATACAAATGAAAGAACATAATTTTATAAAAGGGTTTAATTTGTCCCTATAAAATAATAATTTTGCATCACCCTCCCTCAGGGACTAATGTAGATTGGATAATCAGCCTTTATAACATAAAAAAATACGTGTGGTGTCATGGGACACCCGGTAGGAACGAAGTTCCTTACGCTTTTTATTAAATATAAATTATACAGGGTGTTTCACGATAAATGTTACAAACTTCGGGAGGTGATTCTACACCCCAAAAGCAACAAAAAATTTCCTCTTGACCCCCGTCCGATTCTCAAGTATAACGGAGTTATTTCGGTTTTTCTGATTTTTCTGTAAAACATGAGTTTTCTTCATAAAAATGGTCATATCTCCCAAACTGTTGGTCACTTCCACTAAACCAATTTCTCTGACCAACGAAGTCGGTGGTGTTTCGGGCGTGTTTTTGTGTCGAATTGGACTCCTTGAAGACTTACCTACCATTAAAAAAAAAAGACGGCGAATGATTTTTCTAAATTTCGCTCTACTAGAAGTAGTGAGCCTATACTCTACCAGCAGTGTGTACTAAAGTAAGTGATACCCGTGCCCTATCATGATAAAAAAAAACAATTGCTGTCTTTCTTGTAATGGTAAGTCCTCAAGGAGTCCATGCAGTTCACTTTGAAGTAAACGTAAATAGTTATTCCCTCCTAGAGTCCATGGAAGTCCCAAAAATGGTCTAATGGAGATTTCAAATTCGACACCGAAACACCACCGACTTCGTTGGCCAAAGAAATTGGTTTAGTGGAAGTGGTTCAAATTTAAACACCACCATTATAACACCATTATTAACACCGATCCAGAATGAATAAACCCAAACAACGTGACAAAAAAAAAAAAAAAAAAAAATTCCATTATTATTTAAAATCCACTACTTTTTTTTTTTCATTTTTTCAACGTTTCAAGTTTAAATTTCTACCAGTTCCACTAAACCAATTTTCCTGGCCAACAAATTCGGTGGTGTTTTGAGCGTGTTTTAGTGTCAAATTTGGAATCTCTCGTTCAAACCGCTCGAAAGTTATCGCCGGAAATGCGTGTGGATTGCTGGTTTGTAACCCTCCTCTAGCTTCCCCGTTGTGCCTCTACCGCTCGTTTTTTCGCGTTCTAACTTGAATTTCTCTACCAAGTCTTAACGGAATCACGAAGTGGAGTATATCGTTGGAAAGCTTATTAAAAGGGGAAGTTTTGGTGAAATTTGCCAGGCTAAGGCTGAAGAATTGTTTTTGCTTCAAACCCAAATAACATTTTTCGAATTTTAGAAACTGAATTTTTTTCCCAATTTCGATTGTATTGAAATGATTAGAAATGTATTTAGAAACTTTTAAGGTTTGCATTCTTATTGGATATTAAATGAGCTTTTCAATGGTTGTTTCAAATTTGCTTTAGGACCAACAGTTTGGGAGATATGACCATTTTTATGAAGAAAACACATGTTTTACAGAAAAATCAGAAAAACCGAAATAACTCCGTTATACATGAGAATCGGACAGGGGTCAAGAGGAAATTTTTTGTTGCTTTTGGGGTGTAGAATCACCTCCCGAAGTTTGTAACATTTATCGTGAAACACCCTGTATAATTACAGTGCTAAGTATATGATACTAACTACTTATACATGGCGGAGTTAGAATAAGAGACAAAATTAAAAGCAACTATTTGTACTAGAGGAGTTAAGGCAAAATTAAAAGAAAAACTATTTATTATCTTTGAAAAGAGCGTCTTACAATAAATTATGTATTGTAAATTGAGAAAAAAGTTAATTTTGATTAGTTTTATAGTTAAAGTAGATGGTTGTAGAGAAGAAAAGAACTGTCCCATCAGACCTCCGTCGGCGAATCTCCAATTAAAATATTGTAATATAAAATATAAATTTACAACACTAAAACACTTCTGCCTGTATCTGGTTGAAATTTTACATGCCTGTTTCACTTGTACTTTAGACGATGTGTATGAAGTTTTATTGAAATCGTTACGTTAGAACGTAAGATATCGGTAAAAACGTTGTTTTCTTTATTTAAAACGTTTAGGTCCGCTTTAATAAATTTAGCGATCTTTATCACTTCATAGCAGTGTTGTTGTTCGTTTTACTAAAAAAAAAAAATTTATAAAAGTTGTTTGTCTCATTAAATAGATGAAGTTAGAATTTTTTCCCGTCCAAAAAAATCAAATTTTAAATTTGAAGCTTACGTTTACGCGAGCGTTCCACGTGAACGCTTGGGCGGATAACGTTGTCCAACGAACTTAGCCTGGGCATTGGTAAAATGAACATGTGTACCAAATTTCAACTTACTCGGTGATCTTTTACTTAAGTTATTGTCATCGGTAGGTTTCGTGACGGATTTTGCGTGACGGTGATTTTGTGACGGTTATTTTGTGACGGTGATTTTGGTCGTTTTTTTCGGATTTACTCCCGGGCTCCAGAACGTGTCATAAGGAACTTCGTCCCAAAAAATATTTAAAAAGGTTTTATCGGTATTGTGGACATGAAATTAAATAGGCAGAGGAACTGCCGGTAGAAGAAGTACACAATGAACGTGAAAAAATCCTAGGACCAGTTAATTAGATCAAATTGCTATTATTTTTGGAACGAAGTTGCTTATAGCCCGTTTCAGCGCCTTGAGTCCAGGAGTGAATTCGATAAAATCGACCGTTAACAAAATCAGCGGTAACAAAATCGACCGATGACGATAACTTCAATAAAAGTTGACCGATTTAGTTGAAATATGGTACACATGTTCATTTTACCAATGCCTAGGACGAGTTTGTTTGACAACGTTATCTGCCTAAGCGTTCATGCTCTACGCTCGCGTAAACGTATGCTTCAAAAATGTAAAATTGGAATTTCAGAACGGGAAAAGATTCTATCGCCACCTTTGATGAGACTAACATTTTTTTAAATACTGTTTACTATTAGAAATTGTTTAATTTTTTTTTTTTTTTTAGAAACTGAACACACTGTAAACAAAATGAATAAAATGTCATCTTTATTAGAATTTTAAGAACAAGCAGGAGTTTTTTTTAAAGAAAGACTTTTTCTCGAAAACCCAAAATTAAGAAAATGTTTTTCTCTTGGATGCTCTTATCTTGGGACATACTGTATATATAATGGATGGCAAGGGGTCGCTACATCAGTTGTATAAACCTTATAATTGATATTTGTAACCAGATAAATTCGACTTTTCTTAAGATACTACTTAGATCACTAAGTTTCCTATCCATTTATATGGTGATGTTGAATGAACACCAGGAGCTGGGCCCAGTACCAGTGTTGGGAATCGAACCCAGATACGTTAAGCTCCTGTAATGAGCTACCGGACACCTTATAATTAATTTAATTAATAATTACATAATTATGACAAGAGAGGTTGGTAGAAAATAACATAACCATATTGTCACCACAATTTTATATTAAAATTTATAAACGCGTTTCGACATATAAGATCATCTTCAGTGTGCGTGTTAACTTAGTAAGAGTAAATTCTGCATTAATCTAACTACTTTACAAACTTGTATGACAAACTAACAGTTCAAGGTGGGGTAGACTAGGGCTGTGTGGGTAGAGGGATTACTGAAGGAAAAAGGTATAAGGGATATTTATGGAGTCGGAACCCTAAAGGTATGGTTTATGTATAACATTTTTGTTTTTCAACTGCTTGTAGCTAAACAATTCCTTTATATTACTTTAACTAAAATACAATACAACTACCAGAAATTGTTTAGGTATCAGCAATTGAAAAACAAAAATGTTATACTTAAACCATACCTTTACTGGGTTCCGCCTTGGATCTCAACTCCATATCCCTTACCTTGTTCCTTCCGTAATCGTTCTACCCACACAGCACTACTCTACCCCAATCCTTGTACTATTAGTGTGTCATAAAAGTTTGTAAAGTAGTTAGCTCAGTACATAATTCACTCTTACTGATAATACTCAACACTGAAGATAATATGTTATGTCGAAACGCGTTTGTGAATATTTATAAAATTGTAGTGACAATATTGTTGTGTTACATTCTACCAACCTCTCTAGTCATAATTATAAAGTGGTGCCACAAAATATCATTTAAAACAACCAACATAATAATATTTAATAATTACATAATATAATTATTCAGTTTTTAATAGATTTTATTTTGATGCTTGCTTGAAAAGATGTAATGTCAGGTAGTTATTATACTTAGATGTAGCAATTCATCGAGATGACGAGGCTCGATAATCTCGAGACAGCCTGCTTGATGGTTTTTTCGCTATCATGACATCCTTGTATTCGGCATCTAGGAATTCAATTAAGGCCGTAATGTTGGGCGGTATATCGGCATCGTCTTCTTTCACTGAAGAAAGAAATCTTATTGTCTGAAAGTAAGAATCAGTGTCAGGTTGTTCCCTTTTCAATGCTTTCTTCATTATACCTGCAAAAGAGGAAAACTCCATTTTAAATAAAATACAATTGATATTGTAATGGAACTAAAATAATTTATAATATTATTGTTAGTATTAACTATTAATAAGTAATAATATTAATTTGTAATAAGATATCAAGTACTTATTTAGTTTTTGATGGAGTCCAGTTATTGTCCTCATGGAACTCATCGGAGGGATTATTCTTTTACCTTTTGCACAGATGAAGTCCGAGAGGCCGAAAATTTAAATTAATCTTGTGTAAAAGCATTTTTTTAAATTATAAAATAAGTATATAGTTTAAATAAGAATGCTTTGAACTTTTCCCTTATTATAATATTAATAGGTTAAAATCTAAACTCTTTTTAGGGTTTTGTAGATACTTCTCAAAACCCTTATACCGAGGGTGATGTGTCCGTCCGTCCGTCGCTCTTTGGTTCATAGGGCCCGAACCGTTTAAGCGAAAGTACTGAAATTTGAAACACTGGTGCAACTTTTTAACCAAACCACAGGAAAAATATACAGAAGTTCATAATTAGATTTGCACATGCGCAATTCGAAAAAATGTGGTAAACTCAAAATTTTTAATTTTTTTAATTTTTGAGTAGGGTATCAAATGAAAGCTGCTGAAGAGTAGGACACAAATATATATATGATTTTTTAAATGTTGCATTCCTTATTGGTTAAATAAATCAAAATATACCCAAAAAAACATCCCCCCCCAACCACTATAGATCGGCTGGCGCTAAAATTTTGAAATAATTCATGCTAATATCTTATTGTGGGGCGATGAAAATTCCTGGAGTTCATCCCAAATATTCAAAAATTGTTAATTTTGGGCGCGAAAAAGTGAAGTGCCCCAAAATTTTATTTTTTTAAAATTTTGAGTTGGGTATTAAATGAAAGCTGCTGAAGAGTAGGACAAAAATATATATATGCTTTTTTATAATTTGCATTCCTTATTGGGGAAAAAAAAAAAATATAGCCCAAAAACATTCCCCCCCCCAACCACTATAGATCGGCTGGTGCTAAAATTTCGAAATAATTCATACTAATACTTTATAGTGGGGCGATGATATTTTCGGGAGTTCATTCCCAGGTTTTTTAAAATTACCAATTTAGTGCGCGAAAATTTGGAGTGCGCCCAAAATTTTATTTTTTAAAAATTTTGAGTTGGGTGTCAAATGAAAGCTGCTGAAGAGTAGGATACAAATATATATATTTGCTTTATTAAATTTTTAATTCTTTATTGGTTTTATAAGTCAAAATATACCCCCAAAAAAATCCCCTCCCCCAAATTTTATATAATGGCTGGTCTTAAAATTTTGAAATGATTCATGGTTACACCGTATGGTTGGGCGATGAAAATTTCCTAAAAAATGTAATTTATCTTGTCGTTATTACCTATAAAAAACATTGTGACCTCCCGGGGAATCGAACCCGGGACCCTTAGGATCGAAGAAAAAAAATCATAATTACATAACGGGTATGCTTAATCGTCTACAAAACCCTAAAAAGTACTCGGACACAAGTACTTCCCTGTGATTTTTTTTTTTTTCACTTTATTGTTTAACACTACTAAAATAATAAACATGTTATGAGTGTAACAGTTATTATCGTTTGTTTGGCTTGATTAACATGTGAAAAGGAAGTAGTCCAGTGACTACCCCTTTTTGGCGTGAGGATTACAAATAAATAAATAATAATGATAAATGTAGATGAGGTGAAATGAGATAATTATTAATTAATAAATAAACTAAATAATTAAATATACTTAAATAATTGCATCAATTAGATATAGTAGATATCAGGATAATAAAAGATTTTATAAGTATATATTCAATAAGTGCCTAGGCCACTGAAGAGAAGAGACAGTGACGTCGAGGAGGGTTGTCTGGTAGAAAGGAGTTGAACTAGAGGATTAGGATGATCTAATAAGGATTCATGGAATGTGTGGTATCGGGATATGGATAGATCTCGAACGAAGGTAACGTTGAGATCATTGTGGAGAGTGAGGTTTGAGACATAGAATGGAGCATCAGTGGTTTCTCTTAGGATCATCTTGATTTTTCTTCTTTATCAAGCTAAAAACAAATTTCATTTTATCTACCAACTAAGCTACGCAGGAGAATTATTTCTGTTAATGATACCTTGTCCCGAATTTAAGCTTTCAATTTTCCACAAAATTGTAATGTTTACTTCTCAGATTTGTGGAAAATTGAAAGCTTAAATTCGGGACAAGGTATCATTAACGTCAGAGAAAATCATTCTCCTGCGTAGCTTAGTTGGTAGAGCGCTATACTGGAAATATAGAGGCCCGTGGTTCAAATTTCATTTTATATTAATTCAAAATAAATTAAATGCAACACAATGTAAACAAACTTATAAAAGCAAATTTTTAACATATCAAAGCTTCCAAGCTATCTTACATATAGGTTAGAAAGTTATTTTACAATCAAAATTTCTCAGCATTATTCTATTTATAAAATCTAAGATAATTTATTTCACTAAGTATAATATTAATGGGTTAAAATATACACAAGCAGGAATTCCTATAAAGTATTTTCATATAGTTTTTCACCAAGTATAAATCACCATGTGATTATATATAATTATTTCTTTTATTTATTTATTGCTTCCGAGTTTACCGAAGGTAACGGAAGCATTGTGTTCACTTTTGAGAAC
The DNA here is from genome assembly GCA_951217055.1 of Gerris lacustris. Taxonomy (NCBI): domain Eukaryota; kingdom Metazoa; phylum Arthropoda; class Insecta; order Hemiptera; family Gerridae; genus Gerris; species Gerris lacustris. The sequence continues at coordinate 66,271,123 of OX578279.1, read as the reverse complement.
GAAAAAATTGTATGCCTCCGATTTTAAAAATTCCAAGACAGAAATCCGTTTCAGACATCAGGGAACATTTTTGGTCTCGTGTCTGTCTGTCTGTAGGTCTGTGTCCGCGAATCCTGAAACGTGTGATGATAACTTGAGTAAATATCGACCGCTTTTAATGAAATTTGGTAGACATGTTCATTTTACCAATGCCCAGGACGAGTTCGTTGGAATTTTAGGTCGGGGAAAAAAACAAACTTCATCTATTTAATGAGACAAACATTTTTTTCAAATACAATATTTTAGTAAAACCAACAGCGAGACCGCTATGAAGTGTTAAAGATCGCTAAAACTATTAATTGTTTTTACACAATAAACAATATAACAATAAAGTAATATAACAATAATGTTTATGTTAATATAACAATAAAGTACATGATAGGATGCGAGGAAGCTATGTGCCACGCTAATTGGCAGTCTATTTTTTAATTTTACATTAACTTAAATTTTATATAAATATTCTTAACACAATTGCTCTGTCACACTCATTAATTTGAGATCATCATCAAGACCTCACTTTTTAAAAGATAACTAATCTATAACACTTTCCGTATCTGAATCTATTCCAAATTATTTAAGTGTTAAATAAAAAATGAGTGAACTTAAGTAATCTTGAAGTTTAAGTGATGTAAATGATTTTGTTTTAATATTATGTTATTTGTAACCGCTAAAGAATTGAAAACTACAAGGAACACTTTCAACAAACTTATGTAACCGCTAATGTTTAACATAATATTGAAGAAAGATGCTCATGTTTAACATAATATTGAAGAGACAATTTTTATGTTTCATATAATATTGAAGAAAGATGCTTATATTTAACATAATATTGAAGAAAGAGAATTGTAGAAAGATGTTCATATTTAACATAATATTGAAGAAAGAGGATTGTAGAAAGATGTTCATATTTAACATAATATTGAAGAAAGAGGATTGTAGAAAGATGTTCATATTTAACATAATATTGAAGAAAGAGGATTGTAGAAAGATGTTCATATTTAACATAATATTGAAGAAAGAGGATTGTAGAAAGATGTTCATATTTAACATAATATTGAAGAAACAATTATTATCTTTCATATAATATTGAAGAATTACGCTTATTTTTAACTTAATATTAAATGCTTTCACATAATATTAAAGAAAAATAATTTAAGAAAGACGCTTATGTGTAACATATTATTGAAAATAATTATAGAAAGAGAAAATCAAGTTGCAAATTTTGCATTATAACGCTTTAGTATGTTTTGTTTCAGCATAAATAAATTAAATATATTAAATATAAATTAAATATATTAAACTAATGACAACGAATTATAATGGTCTAAACTCTAAACTGTTCTCTACTAAAGTGAGCTATTGAGAAAAATAATGTTATCAATTTTTACTCTTGGTGTTTTGCTTAGTTTATGACAAGGTGAAGCTATCTATTCACGGCCCTCCTACCTTATGATAAGGGATAAATCTACCTTATCTTATCTACATTATCTTGCTACATAAGTCTTGCGGGACCCCCTCTTGACTCTAGTCGTTACCTATTGAATAAAGTGTTAACGACCTTAATTTTTTGGTTTTTTTTTTAATAAAATCAGTAACCAGTTTAATAGTTTGTAATTTGCTCCAAAATGTCATGGGGATACGGACTAACCTATCCTAGTTTAAATATAAATTTCCAGAGTTTTATTTAGTTTTAATTAATTAAAAAGAATAGCTATACTTCTTCAATTTATCAACTCATTGTTGGTTCCATATTTATTTAAACTTTCATGAAAAATGTAATATTGCTTAAAAATAAGTGACCCTGCTCGGAATCGATCTCCCTGCTAGACACTTTTGGATTTGACTCAGAAACTATGGGACATGTTTCGCTCGAGCGAGGCATTTTTTAAACAAAATATTTTTCTTTATAAAAATGGAATATGTTTTGGTGGATTTTAACACAAAAGAGCCCCTGCCTTTATCAAACTGCCACACAAAAGTGCGTTCCAATGTGTGTGGAAAAGTGTGGCACAGTTCAGGGTTTCTTTCATTCTCTCCTACCCTACCCCTGCCCACCGTGTATTGCGTGACGTGACTCAATGTCAACGTCAACCTTTACTCAGACTAGTGTCTAGAAGTATTGCATGTCATGTCCAATAACATTCTGTTTTTATGTTATAGATCTGATAGTTTAAGAGCTGTCGTTCAGCCACATCCTGCTTTTACCGGTTTCGAAACTCAACACTAGCTAGTCCCATCAGAGCTGTCGATCTATCCAAATATAGCGACATATTGACTCAAAAATTATAAAAATTGTCCAGAAGATGTTTGCTTGGATTCTGATACCTCATTTATTTCTTGTCAGCTCAGGGTGCTAGATTGCCAAATAATAATCTAGATATATTGCTCCCGAGCTTAACGAAGGTAACGGAAGCTATTTGATCGTTTCGAAGAACGAAAATATTTTAGGTTTTCGATTTCAAAAATTCCAAGACAGAAATTAATTTCAGACATCAGGGAACATTTTTGGTTCCGTGTCTGTCTGTCGGTCTGTCGTTCGATTTCGCGAACCAACATATCTTAAAAACTACACGTCCGATTTTAATGAAATTTAGATGGTAGGTCATAATTAGCCCATTGTTGGTCCCATATTAGTTTCAACTTTCTGCGCTCATTTGTTTCTCTTCCACATGCACACAAATATAAATCTATTTACACTTATAGCTTCAAAAGTACTTATCTGATTTGTATGAAACTTTTACAGTTTATCGAAAGTAACCCGCAGATATCCCAAGATTAATTTGAACCGTCTGCGCTCTTTAACTTTTGCTAAATTGATACTTTAATTCACGTAAAAAATTAAAACAATTTTGACAGATTAAAAAACGGGGAAACAATTAAACAAATTAGACAATAATGGCTTGCAAAAGAAGCATAAAACCAATACAGTACGTGGATAAGATGCGAGGAAGATATGTGCCACACCAATTGCCAGTTTTTTTATAAGCTTTTAGAATATATATAATATAAAATAATATCTTTTAGAATTTTATTTATTGTTTTATGGCGTGATCGATAACTTGGTCACATACTCCCAAAGGGTTTAAATATTATATTTGTTACTTTAATTATTATTAGGGAAAAATCATCAACTATCTACTTGAACCAATATCAACATTTTCGCTAGTGCATTTTAAAAATATTAACTACGTAGAGCGTCGATTATCTAAACTTATATTGTGTAGAGTGGCTCGGATTATCAAAATTCACTAAAAAAAGAACAAAAAAGATAAGAAAAATATCAAAATATCAATCACATTTGTACAAAAAGCATCTTTGTTCATTTATCTACAGTATATAGTGAACAAATATAATTATACAGCTAGCAACGCTAATTTTACTATTCTGCGATGAATTAATTAAGTAATGGCATTTATTTTTATTTTCTCATATAAAGAGAAAGTATTATTTTGTCGAAAATTTGAGTTTTGGTCCTCTGAGTCCAAAAAAGTGGTATTTAAAAATGCCTTTCTGTCGACTCTCGCCAGTCTGTACAGACGCCTGGAGCCTAAACTACTGGACCGATTTTGACGAAATTTGGCATACATGTTTAGAAAAATCATACCCCCAGAAATAAATTTTAGCTCCAAATTTGGGGAGTTATTACCCCCTAACAACTCTAAACAATCGCGAAAAACATTATGTCTCGAAAACGGTTCCAACGATTTTTATTTTAAAAAAATCCAAAATGTAGTCCATTTAAAACAAATCTAACTATATATAAGCCTTTAAACTGCCTTGCTTTAAACGCGGACGGAGAGAGGCTGGGTTCATTTCCCCTCCGAGAAGAAGTTATTTCTATGATACATTTTGATAAAATGTTCTATAATAATTAAATATACCTACGAAAAAAATTAAGTATAAAATACTGGGCTAAGTAAATATGAACTCTTGTATGAGAAAGTTTGTCTGAGCTGTCTCGGACCAATTTTTCTTTCATGAATCCAGTTCGTATAATTGAACCGTTCAGATAACTGACGTTCGGATAATCGACGCACTAGTGTCTTAAATATGATTTTTTTACCTATTGAAATGTCCAAATTCTTCAAGAAAGTATCCGACACTCTCGGCATTACTACAGATGACCAAAGATTTTGATCGCACTTTTCATTAGCATCTACCTGAAACAATATATTGCACAAAATTATCACAATCAAATAACTTTCTTTTCATTTTCCTTGGTCTCGAGATTACTGAAGCATACGGAAGAATAGAGATAAATATAAAGAAGGATCTTTTGTTTTAAATCTCTAAATTAATAAGGGACCATCAGTAGACTAATTTTGACATTTTAAATGTCAAATTTTCCGCTAAACTTCTGCACTCAGCACTTCCTCTTATGTGAACTGTGCACGGCTTAATTTAATTATTCAGTAACACACACACTTTTTGAAATCTATCTTTATGTTATACTCATTTGAATAGTCTTGCGGCAGGACACGGTGAAGCTATGTGCCACACTATTTTCTACCGTATTCAAATTGATACCATTTATTAAACCATAAAAAGTATGTTTTTGTTTTAGTTCAAATAACTCTTTTGATCACTTAATGCCCAAACAAAATGGACCAATTAGGTCAGTAATGCATATTTGCTAAAGATTAACTAAGAAGTTATGGCAATCTTAGGACTGCGCTAACGTTGGTTTTGTGTAAAAAAAACAATAAAAATTCGCTCATGCTATTTTGTTTTTATTTGTATTAATTGTCATGGAGAACTTTCATATAGAAAATAAAAAATGTATGTCTTTTAGTCCAGGAGAAAGCGTTCAAAAAAGTGTCTGACTACCATCAAGATAGAATTTTGTGTATAAATTAAACCTTCAGTGCCTTTTAAGAATATGTGGTCGGCTATGTTTGTCTACGGGACATTGCTTAGCAATAGGCATTTTAAAGAAACAAACCGGTGGAGAGCAGCCTTGTCCCGCCCAATGTGGCGGAAAAAGTGATTTTCATGATCCTGTTTACAATGTTAGTAGACCGAAAATCAAGTTGATGTTAGTTTTTCACTTGATAGGTTGGTTATTCAAACATTACTCTAAGTCAAAGTGGTCTCCTATTAAGTACCAAACTAACATCAACATTTTTGGTCTACTACTATCTGATTTTGTATTCAGGCTCATGAAACTCACAATGTCCACCTAAATGAGTGGGACATGGCCGCTCTCCACCGGCTCGTTCTTTTCAAATGCCTATAGCCAAGCTATGTCCGGCAGACGAACTTAGCCGAACACATATTATTAAAAGGTAACAAAAGATTAACTTGTACTTTATACACAAAATTCTAGCTTGATGTTAGTCAGACACTATTTTGCACGCTATCTTCTGGACTAATAATATACCTTACATTTAGGTTTGGTTTTAATTGCTCGAGAGTTTTTTTGTAACAAACACGCATACTAAATACTACTTTGTTTATTTATACAGTTCATGATCAAACTATTTTAATCCCGGGTGCACATTGTGACACAGGCGAAACAGGGCAGAATATATCTGTCTTGGAATTTTTTAAATCGAAGACATAAAATATTTTCGTTCTTCATAACGATCATATAGCTTCCGTTACCTAAGATAAGCTCGGTAGCATTAAAAACAATTTTTACAGGTTTATAAACCAAGTGGCAAATTAAATAAATTAGACAATAATAGCTTGTAAAAGTATAAGACCATTAATGTATACAAAATAGGACGCTTGGAAGCTATGTGCCACACTAATTTGCAGACTATTTTTCTTCAATTGACTGTAAGCTATTATACTACATTTTATTCTATTTCATTTAGAAAATATAGAATATAGTGGTCGGAAAACCCTACTGTCATTACCAACTGAGATCAATAGTGGAGTTGTTATGTAGTTATCTGAATCTGTCATCGCCAGACTCTGGGTATTCCTTTCACTGCCGCATTAGTAATCTATTTTACTTTTAATTCCACGCTATCTCAAAGCTCTACACATCTTGAGCAAATTAAAATTCTATCTATTTGATTATAGTCTTTGACGGTCTTCTTAATAATGTTGAATTAGATTTATTTATATCTTTACTTCATAAAAGTTTTAATCGAAGTATTTTCTAGATGTTTCATAATCTCTTATGTTTTATAATATCTTTTGCTTTCGAGCTTACCGAAGGTAACGGAAGCTATGTGATCGTTCTGAATTAATGAATTCTGTGATAAAATTAATTTTATATATCTGTCTCTTTAATATGATAATAGAAGGGGTCCAAAGTGCCATAAGTTGGTTCCAGTAAAGCCGGGTTTACACGATCCAAGTATACTTGGACCAAGTCAGTTTTGACTCTACTTTGATCGTGTAAACAGTGTATCAAAGTCAACTTGGACATTTAAGTTGAGTAGGATGGGCTCCATCTAAGTAGACTTCGATAAAAACTAAAATGGCGCCCACCTGACAAATTATGAGAACGAGCAGTCAAAAAATGACAGATGTGGGGTTTTGTTAACCAGAAGATGATATATCATCACTGTTTTAAAACTTAATACGTATAAAATTTAATTGGAAAGTTTTAGAGGGAAAAACATTTCCCATAATATATCTTAATCTCTACTTCATAGTGCATCAAAGTTCCACTACTTGGACCAATTCTACTTTGATCGTGTCAACCTTTCTTCAAAGTTCCACAAACACTTGGACCAAGTGGATTAGATCAAAGTGACTTGGACCAAGTATACTTGGATCGTGTAAACAAGGCTTAAAAGATGGTTTGATTGTGCTCGACTTGGCCCGGGCACTAACGTGCCCCCAGATGAACCCTACAAGAGGAAATACTTTAAAATTTAAATAATAAAACTACTTTTAGTATTGGGAAGTAATGTGGAATTAAGTGTCAATAATTTATCTTGTACATTATGACCTTTAACCTTTATAAATCAGTCAAGTGACATCGCAATAGTTTTATGTTTTAAATATTCATTCCCTCCATTTTCCAGTTTCACAGAGTACTTTCATTTCTAGAAAATCAGTTTTTTATTTTAAACATTCATCCCAAAAAAGGTAACGGGCTAAAAATAAAAGTTAGACTCCATTTACAATTCTCTCTTTCCGCTTCCGTTGAAGAAGTAAATAAAACAAAAATATCAAAAGCATAAAACAAAAGTTACAATACAATTTTTTGCGTTTGAAACAAATGCATTACCTCTTACACTCAAGAATAATATTTTCTTTTTTTATACATATATATATATATAATATTCTATTTTTGTTTAATCTTAAGATTCAGCATTTAAAAGTAATACATTAAACTAAATAAATAGCACTATTAAGCCTGGTTTACATGATCCAAGTATATTTGGACCAAGTCAGTTTTGACTCTACTTGGATCGTGTAAACAGTGTATCCAAGCCAACTTAGACATCCAAGTTGAGTTGGATGGGCTCCATCAAAGTATACTTTGATAAAAAGCAAATATGGCGCCCACCTGACAAATTACGAGAAAGAGCTGTCAAAAGAGACAGATGTGAGGTTGCACTGGGTTTTGCCTACTAAAAGGTGATATACCACCACTGTTTTAAAACTTAATTAGTACAATTTAACTGGAAAGTTCTAGAGGGAAAAACATTTCCCACAATCTATCTTAACCTCTACTTTATAGTGTATCAATGTTCCACTACTTGGACCAAGTACACTTGGATCGTGTAAACCATGCTTCAAAGTTTCACGAACACTTGGACCAAGTGGATTTGATCAAAGTTACTTGGATCGTGTAAACCAGGCTTTACATGTTTGGAAAGCGTCAATACTTGTCGTTTAGTACTTGTTGTTTAGTCAAATATGATTATATATTATAGAGAAGAGATTCATTTTATGTTGATTTTCATAAGATTATGTTAATTTAGTAATTCATTTAAGAATAATTGATTGTGCTAGTAAAAAAACAGAAACAGACTGAAGATGACCTTACGAGGTCGAAAAGTCTCAAAATTTGTATGGCTCAAAGCGTAATTTGTTTCAAACACTTCAAATTTCCATCCTTAATCAACTTATCATTTATTTTTATTAAATATTAAATGTAAAGATTGTTGAAATTAATTGGGACCATCTTTCGACTACTTTTGACAAACCATCTAAATTTCACGAAAATTCGGATGAATACTTTTGAAGATATGGGTGTTATAAAACAAAACGTTTGCAGGAGAGAAAGAAATACAACGGGTTAATTCAAAACAGTGGGCTAAGTATCCCCTACCATCCAAATTTAATTAAAATCAGATGAGTAGTTTCTAAGATATTATGGAGGTTTGGAATACGGATATACATTAGATCAATAATAATCTTTGATGACAGAAACGGAAATCTTTCTAGGAAATTGCTTCCGAGCTTTCCGAAGGTAACGGAAGCTATGCGATCGTTCCTAAAAACGAAAATTTGTTAGGTCTCCGATTTCAAAAATTCCAAGACAGAAATCCGTTTCTGACACAGGCAACATTTTGGTTCCGTGTCTGTCTGTCAGTCTGTCGCTCAATTTTTGCTAACCAACATTTCTTAAAAACTGCTCATCTGATTTTATTGAAATTTGGATGGTAGGTCATAATTAGCCCATTGTTAGTACCATATAAGTTTCAGCCATCTGCGCCTATTTGTTTCTCTTCCACATGGGCACAATTATACATTTATTTACACCTATAGCTTCAAAAGTATAGGTACTTATCTGATTTGAATGAAACTTATAGTTTATCGAAAGTAATCTATATCAATAAAAGGACTTATCTGATTGTTATGGAATTTGGATGGAGTGACGAAACTAGCCTGCAGATGGCCCCAAATTAATTTCAACCATCAGCGCATTTTAGATTTTGCTAAATTGACAATTTAATTAATGAAAAAAATCAAAACAATTTTGACAGTTTTAAGAACAAAAGGAAATTAAATAAATTTTACATTATAGTAAACACATTATACTTTTTAACTCTGACAGCTTAGGAAAATCGAGAAAAAAATGGGAGGAGAGTGAATGAAAGCTTGAGATTTTGGCGGGTAATAATTAGATCAGGGGTGTTCTTTTTTATTGATAGTTTGGGGGGTCGGGCAATGACCTATTACCCGCCAAAATCTCAAGCTCTCATTCACTCTCCTCCCATTTTTTTTCTCGATTTTCCCAAGCTGTCAGAGTTAAAAAGTATAATGTGTTTACTATAATAGGTTTTAATAGTTTAAAATAATTATAGTATACAAAATAGAACGGGAGGAAGCTATGTGCCACACTAATTGACAGAGTATTTTTATTTAGAGGCATGAAATTATTTCGTTCTTAAAAATAATCTTCCATTACCTTCTAAGCTTGGATGCATTTCTTGAAGCATGCTGATTTAATTGAATACTAAAAATCTTCCCTTTTTTTACTATCTTGTTGGGTTTGTGTGCTATATTATTATTATTATAGTTATAGTATTGAATTGTTTTTCTCTGAACAAAAAAAAGTTACGGCCGCAGTTTGATTTGATGTGTTCGAAGAAAATTTTTCGAATGGGGATATAAGTTTATTTTATAACCCCGCTTCCCCCCCCCCCCCCCCCCCCCCCCTATACAGAGAACTTAAACCACAAAAACTTGTTTGTACAAAAACAAACTTTGTCATCAACTTTGTCAAGAAGTAGATTGATAAACAAGCTTTTCTAGGGTTGGGAAACATAGATTGTGAATTCAACACAACAGTTCAACTGGGATAAGCACGAAATTTACGTTACACATGTTTACAACTGATATCTCGATAAATTCTGTCAACAGTGTGATCTTTATTTATCGAAGTGTTTTCCAGACTTTTTCTTTTTTTATTCTTTCCTCGTTTATTTCTTATTGTTGGATTCTTTAGAATAGAATTTCTCTTGAGGCCATTAAATTAGTTTAGAACGTTTTTGACTATGTAAACATAAGTCCAACTTTTTCTTTTTAGTTCCTAAAACTTGTTTGAATAATAAAAAATGTTTACTTGCCTAACAGTATAAAAAATATTTTATTCTATTTCATATTTAGTTAGAACTAAGGGTAATTATGCGTGCCCTCCAGCTATTTGTTAAATTGATAACGTAATAACATTCACTTTTATTAGTAATAATGAAATAGTATATTACGCGTCTAGTGCGGAAAGTAGCAATTTGCGTGCGAGTGTGGAGTTTTCACCCGAGCGACAGCGAGGGTATTAAAACTCCACGAGCAAAGCAAAATGCAGTTTTCGCACGAGTTGCGTACCGTATACTTTATCTACGATTGTTGTATTTTAATAATAAATACAGAAAATCATTAAATATACATTGTTTATCTCTAGAAACCTTGATAGAAACCGTTACTTCAATTAAACAAACAGAAAATTAGTTTAGTTAAATGTACCAAAACTCGCTAATTGTGCGTTAAGGTGAAGAATTCTTCTTTTTTACCGCACTAGGGCGGAAAAAAAGAGGAATTATGAAACGCGCATGCACAATGAATGGAAGTACGAAAAGAATCACTTTCTACGCATCTAAACTAAAATACAATGTTTATATTTCGTGTCAATCGTAGATGAAATATTATATTCTACTCCATATTTATTTAGAACTAAGAGTAATTGTGCGTGCCCATCAGCTATTTTTTAAATCGATAACGTAATAACATACACTTTTACGCAAGATTAGTAATATAGAAAAGAAAATTAAAATTATATATAAAACCAAACCAAGGATTGATGTTCGATCAATCGATGTTTATATCGATTTATCTTAATAAACCATCTTGATGGGTTATAAACACCTTATTAATCAATGGGAGTAAATAAACTTCAATTTAAAAAATTTCTAGACAAATCCGTTTCAGACATCAGGGATCATTTTTGGTTCGACCGGTCAGTCTGTCACTCCATTTGTTGCAAACCATTATATCTTATGAACTACTCGTTCGATTTTATTGAAATTTGGATGGTAGATCATAATTAACCCATTGTTGATCCCATATATGTTTCAACTTTCTTCACCTATTTCTTGCTCTTCCACATGCGCACAAATACACATTTATTTACCCCTATATCTTCACAGGTACTTATCTGATGAATTTTATGAACACAAAATGATTAGTCGAAAGTAGCCCGCAAATAGCCCTATATTAATTTCTACCTTCTGCGCTTTTTAAATTTTGCTAAATTGTTACTTTAATTCATGTAAAAAATTCAATTTTTATTGACAGATTTAAAAAACGGGTGAAAATTAAATACATTTTAAAATTATAGAATGTAAAAGCATAAAATCATTTAAGTGTACGAAATAGCGAGGAAGCTATGTGCCACACTAAACGGCAGACTATTTTTAACCGCAATGCTCTTACACCTACATACTTTGGATGAAGAACCTTGTCTCTCATTTCTCTCCTTACCCTCATGCGCTTAAGGTTATATCTCTTTTCAAGGTCCGTAGGCAAAACCAAGACCCCTATATTTTCCTGCGAGTGTCTATGTGTCCGTCCGTTTGCCGCCTGCTCTCACGGCTACACCTTTTTTCCGATCACTTTTAAATTTGGGATATAATATGTGTATAGTACCTATCCACACATTTTAAAAATGTAGCGACTTAAAAAAATGTAAAAAACTTAAGGATTAATTTTTTTTGAGACCGTGTGGGGTATCATATGAAAAGGTACGTTAAGCTGATAACAAAACTATATAATATGAAATGCGTAGCCTAGTTTGAAGTTGGTGTGAAAAGTCCCCCCCCCCCCTCTATTTTGGTAATGTGAAGTGCAAAAAATCTGAAAAAAACCCTTAACATTCTCAGGATTTTCGACTTTTGGTCGAAGAATTTTCAGGATTTTTTTTAATGGTACCACTTTTTGGAAATTTCGATTTTTTTCTTTTTATAATTCAGTAGCGTACACAGAAAATTTTTTCGGGGGGGGCCCAACCTAATTTAACTTATATGCGGGTTTAGCATACCCCATAATTTATTATAATTGTAATTTCTCCCCCTTTTCAACACTCTAATTTCAATTTCTAACCTCATATTTAATTAAATTAAAATCCTATGAGGTAACACCTCACTATGTGATGTGATCGTTCTAAAGAACGATTATGTCTCCGATTCCAATAATTCCAAGACAGAAATCTGTTCCAGTTATCAGACATTTTTGATCCCGTTTCTGGATCATGGCGAACAATTCTTAAAAACTACTCTTTCGATTTTAATGAAATTCGGATGGCAGTTAATTAGCATACCCTTTCCCTCCGCCACATTTCTCCACTTGCCACCATTTCTCTTCCACATGTGCACACACATACATTTATCTTCAAAAATATTCATCTGATTTTTATAAAACTTATCTGATAGAAGCTCACAGATTAATTTAAACTGTCTGCGCTGTTTAAATTTTGGTAAATTGGTACTTTAAATCATGTAAAAATCAAACCAATTTTGACTAATTTAAAAAAGGAGGGAAAATTGAGTAAATTTAACACGAATAAAGTATCAATATAGCAATATTTTAAGAGCGCAGACGGTTAAAATTATTCTTGGGTTATCTGCGGGCTACTTTAAACAAACCATTAAAATTTTTTATAAAAATCAGATGAGTACTTTTGAAGATATAGGTGTAAATAAATGTATGTCTGTGCGAATGTGGAAGAGAAATAAATAGGTGCAGAAGATTGAAACTTATACGGGATCAGCAATGTTATAACCTGGCTAATTATGACCTACCATCAAAATTTCAATAAAATTGGACGATTAGCTTTTAAGATATGTTGGTTCGCAAAAATTGAAGGACAGGCGGACACGGGACCCAAACTGTACCCTGATGTTGAACAGATTTCTGTCTTGGAATTTTTGAAATCTGAGACATAAAAATTGTTCGTTCTTCAGAACTGTCTCATATCTTCCGTTTCCTTTGGTAAGCTCGGAAGCAAAACGTGATCCATACTGCAAAAGCAAACGTGGATTGGAGCACATACGAATTTCAAATTTTTATCTAGAAGAGAATTCTTCTCTAAGAAAATTAAATACCTATTGCAAAACAAAAGAATCATTAGCTCATTCGCTGGGTAATTACACAGGACATTTGACATCAAATGATTTCTGAACGCTTTTTGAGTTTTTAGATTTAAATTTACTATTACTATGTAATATGAATCAGTTTTTTCACAAAATGATAAACCGATTTATTTATATTGCCTCTGTTTTCCCACTACATGTCGACGAACACTAGTCCGACCTGAGTCAGCAAGAGGGGAATGCCGCATAGACAAGAGGACCCACGTAGCGTTCTACACACAATCCTGGTCCAAAACAAAAATTTGCTACTGAAATCCACAACCATAATTTTCCCGTTTAAGCCAGTCTAGTGTGCATATTTTAATTTAATTCCATCGGTTAAAGTTCGACTTGACTCGGGCCTCATTTAATTTAATGTGCTTAACACCTAGGCCGAGCCGGCAATCGGGTCTATTATTGAACGCATCCCAATTTATTTTGATGCATAATTTCCATCGACAAAATCGGGCCTACAAGCAATCAGCCCGATTCATTGTACTCATCCGAATCAATTCAATGCACTTAATTCTATAGCAAAAAATCCGGGCCTAGCTGTCAATCGGAGCAGTCTATTTTTACGAATCCAAATTCAATTCATTGCATTAGGATTCGTAATGAATTGAAGCTGTCCTATAATGCAACCTATGCTATTGAATTGGACTAAAACCACAAAAAATCATTGAATTTAATTGGCGAAAAATCGGGCCCAGCCGAAATCGGGTCGATCAAGTTTAATGTTTTTAGTTCCACTGGCAAAAATCAAGGCCTAGTCGGCAAATGAGCCGATTTATTTCATGCATCCTAATTTAATTCAATGAATCTAATTCCATCAGCAAAAATCTCGGTCCAGCCAAAATCGGGCCGCTATAGTGTTTAATAGTTTTAGTTTCATCGACAAAATCCGGGCCCAGCCGCCAGTCGGGCCGGTATAGTGTTTAATAAATTTAATTCCATCGGCAAAACCCGGGCCCAGCCGACAGTCTGGCGGGTATAGTGTTTAATAAATTTAATTCCATCGGCAAAATCCGGGCCCAGCCGACAGTCGGGCCGGTATAGTGTTTAATAAATTCAATTCCATTGGCAAAATCCGGGCCCAGCCGACAATCGGGCCGGTATAGTGTTGAATGAATTTAATTCTTTCGACAAATCCGGGACCAGCCGACAGTCGGGCCGGTATAGTGTTTAATAAATTCAATTCCATCGGCAAAATCCGGGCCCAGCCGACAATCGGGCCGGTATAGTGTTGAATGAATTTAATTCCATCGGCAAATCCGGGCCGAGCTTATTTGGGGTGATTAAGTGTATACACACCGTAAGATAATACTTAATTAATTCCTTTTATTGGAAAATATTTACAGCCAATTCGAATGCATCTGTCATTACTGTGTTTTTTGGCTTTAAGTGTATGGCGGGTCTTAGGTATGTAATCATTTCGGGGGGGGCCAGGGCCCCTTGGGCCCCCCCCTGTGTACGCCACTGTTATAATTATGCCCTTTTCGATGTATTTATATGTTAGTACCCTGGTTCAGTGGCGACAATTCTTTATCAGAAGTTTGCTTATGTATTTTGAGAATATTAGGCCCATAGGATAAGGTTCAAAGTAGAATTTTTAAAAGTACCATCAATAAGTACTACATAAAACATACAATGCTGCCTACGGACCCTCGCTGTGAGCTAACTAGCATACACTTGACCTGTTTATTTAGCTTTTGTTAGACAATTGATTTATTGTTCCTTCTGAGGAAATAGCGAGTACACATTTTATTCATTGATTCCTTAGTATACAGCTATGTTCTCTATTGTCTTTTGATTTCTTAAATGTTCTAAAACTTTGCCGTCTAAGACTGTCAGCCTTATCGCCTCTACAATCAACATTTTTCTCGCAGAACCTTCTACACACTAATAAACTTTAAACAATTTAATTCAGTTTCTGCGACCTCATTATCCACGCCTATTTATTCTTGTATACACTACAAAGACGATTTTCTTTACGTTTTCTAACTCTTCACTGCTTTAAGGGCCTTGTTTAACTTTCCCATTAGACTTCTAATTATAATTTTTTCCCTTAGGAAAGTTATTTTTAAACATATTGTTAAGGAAAGTGCACTCGTGTTATTTGAATATTCATGCTTGTATCGTAGGAGCCCTGCAGCAACACTTCCCTTCGAAACTTCACCCTCATTTTCAACTCCTTTCAAAACTCTCTGAAAATCGATTTTTATGAAAATTCATTTGGAAGAGTCAGAATCTCATTAGTGGAGGGTGTCGGGAGTCCCGAGAGAATTTCGGACTCGAAGCCGAAGGCAACTAAGTTTCGATACTTAACTAATAGTTGGGCTGCTTCCTTTGGGCCTTAGTAACTTAGCGTAGCCTCCGGGCCGGCTTTAAACATAGACCTCCTTTACAGCTAAAACGCTGCACTTAATATAATTGTTGATATCGGAGATTGTGGTTGCTCTGAATTATTTAAGTTCGGACACGAAGATCCCAGAATGTGACCTTTGTATTTGTGACCTTTATATAGAGCTTCACCTAGAAATTATTTTATGTATAATTTATTAAGATAAGAAGTTGATACGCCAACTTTGTCTCGAAGTTTTACCCGATTTTGACTTTTAGACATTTAGTGGAAAAGATACATTTTAAAGTTAGACACTGAAACATTTTCCATCGCTCAAGCTGACAATCTGTCTTGTGGTTAGACCATCCTCATCAAAAAGAAAAAAAAAATATTCAACATTAAGCGGCAAAATGAAGCCCCAGATACAAGTTAAATCTGTATTATGATTCAAATTAAGATTCTAACGGTGTTGGAGCTATAAGTAAAAATAGAGTATTCAAAATAAATCGACCTTTCCGTTAAAAAATTACAATGACAAAAAATATTTAACTTGGAACTGTGACCAATCGTATAAAGATCAAAAAATTTATTATAAAATTAATTATTCTTAAATTGGCTTTTTTTTATATTTAGCGTGACTTAAAGCTGTTTGAAAACAACATTTTTACATATTATTTTTTAATTTTGAGCCCATATATCTCTATGACTCTACAAAGAGAAATGCGTACAAAGTTAAGAAGTTGTTGTTACAAATATACATTACAACGATACGAATATCTTCTAAATATTCCAACTCTAAGTGGGGTAGATCACGCTAAATAGACAAAAATGTAAACTTTAACACAAATAATTTTGGGAAATGTCCTGATCTTTCTAAGAACAGTTCATTCATTTTTATTTTCTTTTGAGTTATTGCAAATGGCAAAGGTCAAATGAAAAATAGTATGTTAAACATAACATAATATTTTTTCTTATAGCTACCAAATTGTTGAAATTTGGGCTTTAGCTTATACGACATTTTTTGCTCGAATCTTCTACTTGGTTCGTATAAGCTAAGCATATCATGGATATGGCTTTTTTTTTTTACTTTCTCCTATTATGAGAAAGTGTTGTGATGGCGCGAAAATTCGATTTTGATGGATTTACAGGATTTTGAGGTCCCCTGAGTCCAATAAAGTGGGTTTAAAAAAATTTCAGTCTGTCGTTTGCGGGCATACATATTTAGAAAAATCATACAACGAGGCGACGTCGAGAAATAAATTTTAGTCCCATATTTTGGGGTGCTATCCCAACCACTCTGAAAAAACGTGTAAATAAATAATTTCTCAAAAACGGTTCCAACGATTTTGATTAAAAAATTCTGAAATTTAGTTCATTTTAATACAAATCTAACCAATTTATTTGTGCCCTTTTTTAGTATTTTGTGTCAGTTGTGGATCCTTTTAGGGTAATAAAAAATCGTACTCAGATTTTTATATTGAGTGGCAACGTAAAATCTTTTTTACTAGTCATCGTCTGTTGTTATTGTTAGTTTTAATTTGTTAATGTTATTTCGAATGTTTCTGGTTTGAGATGGCAATAATAGAGAGGAGAACTCTGATAATGTATGAGATTCGGTGTGACAATGGAACCACTGTGGTTTCTACTATATTATTAACATGTTAACAATCCTCACAATAGCCAATTAGAAGGTATGTGTACAAGTCATTAGTAGATTTAACTGAGGATTGTAACAATATTTGGTGTTTGTGTCTTAATAAAATTATTATTTTCTATGATTTGTGTATTAACGTTTTTTATTGGGATTTATCAGTGTTATCTATTGGGTTTTTATCTCTATTGGGATTTATTAATTAGTGTTTTCTATTGGGATTTTATCTTTAAGGTTATTATATATTAAGTTTGCTTTATTCAGTGGTTTAAAACAAATTTGATTTCTGGACAATCCATCTTCTTCATAAGTTTTGGTAATTGATCTGATAAACCATTTATATATGGTAAGCTGGTGTATTTAGTATAATTTTTGGTTATTGTTATAGGTTGTTCTTGGTTGTCCTCGTTTGTGTTTTTGTGGTTTACATTTTTATACCATATTTCTTTTATTTTATGTAAGGGGTAAAAGTTGTCTAAGTTTTTTAAAAATAATAGGATTTATGGTTTTAATGTGACAATTATCTGTAAATGATCCGGCTATTTTAATAAGGTTATTCATACTGTTAATTTTATGTTGTGGTGGATGATTTGACCTGTAATTTATGAATCTATTACTTTTTTCTTCTTTTTCATACCATTAAGTGGTCAGGTTACCTTCATTCATCTTCAACTCTGATAATGTATGAGATTCGGTGTGACAATGGAACCACTGTGGTTTCTACTATTTTATTAACATGTTAACGATCCTTACAATAGCCAATTAGAAGGTATGTGTAAAACATTAGTAGATTTAACTGAGTATTGTAACAATATTTGGTGTTTGTGTCTTAATAAAATTATTATTTTCTATGATTTGTGTATTAACGTTTTTTATTGGGATTTATCAGTGTTATCTATTGGGTTTTTATCTCTATTGGGATTTATTAATTAGTGTTTTCTATTGGGATTTTATCTTTAAGGTTATTATATATTAAGTTTGCTTTATTCAGTGGTTTAAAACAAATTTGATTTCTGGACAATCCATCTTCTTCATAAGTTTTGGTAATTGATCTGATAAACCATTTATATATGGTAAGCTGGTGTATTTAGTATAATTTTTGGTTATTGTTATAGGTTGTTCTTGGTTGTCCTCGTTTGTGTTTTTGTGGTTTACATTTTTATACCATATTTCTTTTATTTTATGTAAGGGGTAAAAGTTGTCTTTAAGTTTTTTAAAAATAATAGGTTTTATGGTTTAATGTGACAATTGTCTGTAAATGATAAGGCTTTTTTAATAAGGTTATTCATACTGTTAGTTTTATGTTGTGGTGGATGATTTGACCTGTAATTTATGAATCTATTACTTTTTTCTTCATTTTTATACCATTAAGTGGTCAGGTTACCTTAATTCATCTTCAACTCTGATAATGTATGAGATTCGGTGTGACAATGGAACCACTGTGGTTTCTACTATTTTATTAACATGTTAACGATCCTTACAATAGCCAATTAGAAGGTATGTGTAAAACATTAGTAGATTTAACTGAGTATTGCTACAATTTTTGGTGATTGTGTCTTAATAAAATTATTATTTTTGTAATCTTGAAAAAGGCAGGTAATGCCGAAACGTTGCCACTCAATATAAAAATCTGAGTAGGATTTTTTATTACCCTAAAAAGATCCACAACTGATACAAATCTACAACGCTATAAACCGTTTTCCCGGGAAAAAACTAGTTCCTTAGAAAATAGCTTTAAACGCGGACGGTGAGAGCCCTGGTTCGATTCCCCACCGAGGAGAAATTATTTTTATGATAAATTTTGATGAAATGTTAAATAATAATTGAATGCGCCAACGAAAAAAACGAAAACTAATAAATGGAAAACACTACGCTAAATCATTTGAACTCGTGTATGAGCAATTTTATCTGAGTTGTCTCGGACAGATTTCTTAATACTACATTTTAGCATTTGGAAAATATTTAAAAATTAGACTAAAATTTTATTAAAAAATATAAATTTATTAAACTAAAACAAATTAAAATTCTAAAAAGTAAAATATAAATTTAATATCCTATTTATTTATTCTGATGTTTTATTTTATGTAAAAAGCCAATTTACACTGCACTAATCTGAGTGAAAATGGGCCTTATATTATTCTAAAGGAAATAAAATTTAAATATGTGGTTCTTCAGCAAAAAATTGACTTTTTTCATCAATTTATTATCGCAACATATTTAATCATAAATATGTTGTATTTTTTTCTCTTCTTCCTAATTTAATTATTTATTGTAATATTTTATATTTTTTTTAATTTTAACAATATAATATTATGTTAGTATAAAAAAATATAATTTAAAGCATTTGCCTTTTTTAGATTTCTTTTATATATAAAAATACCGTCTACTAAAGGTCTTAAGGTTTTTAACTGACTAAATAATTTTACTTTTTACCTTGAGTTAATTAACAAACGTTCCTCATCTTAGTGAAGATTTTTTTTTCCTCCAGTAATTTTTAAGAAGGTTAGCTGGGGAAAAAGTAAAAAAAGTTAAGGGTACGAGGAAGGCGAAATGCCCTAAAATTTATCTCTACTGCGGCCCTTAGTTGTACTTACCTTATATAGTAAAGAGAGCTTAGGGAAAACTCTTAATACTGTATTTTCTTAATGTTTACTATATTAACAAAGTTTTTCTTCTTCTTTTTCCTCCCCATTTTGTTTTTCTTTTCCTATTTTACTTTGCAACCGTAAAACGATAAAACAGTGTGGGCTTGCGAGGGCTTTATCCCCTCCTTCTAAGTATTTTAGAGTTAAATATTTACCGTATATAGTTTGTATCAAGTTAAGTGTGAGTTAGTTTGTGAAAATTCTGTAAATTAAAATCAAGAGGCCTTAAATTCAACTTTATAAAAGTAAACTTTTTTCTCTTTCTCTCTAATTCTTCTTAAAGATGAAAACAAATTAGTTTATTTAGTCTAACGAATGTTAAATGCTTCTGTTTTTATTTTAAGTTTGTATTTATTTTGAAGATAGTATTTACTTTAAAGATCAGTATTGAGGTTAAACTTCGCAATTTTTAAAGTTCAACATTAAACAAATGTAATGATGTTAACTAATTATGATAGAGAAAAGGAAAGATTGCCAACTTAATTATTTTATAAATAGTTGAGAATGAATGGCTAATGTAGTGAGGTTGTAGAAATCAGGTTGGCGACACTGCTTTTTCGACCTTGTTTATCATTATTAAACCTGCATCAAAATAACCTTCTATTTTAGTTTAATTGCAATTCTTATTTGTTTTTAATATTGACTTTCTTATATCTGATATTAAAAGTGCAAAAAATTATGGATATTTATTAAAATAATAAATAAAAACTGTGCAACGGAAGAGAATGTGTATTTTCTCCCTAGTGGAATAAAAGTGCTGTAATTCCCCTCGCCATAACTCTGCTGCGCCTCGAGATTTAGGGACCAGGGTTCCTTCGGCTTCGCCTCAAGAACCAACTTATTCGCTCATGGAATAATGGTTTTCTTTACTCCCAAGATGCATAAATAATTATTATGTCTCCGATTTCAAAAAATTCAAGACAGAAATCTGTTTCAGACATCAGGGAACATTTTTGGTCCTTCATCCGACTGATTGTCGCTAAATGTTTGTGAACAAACATACCTTATAAACTACTCGTCCGATTTTAATGACATTTTGATGGTAGGCCATAATTAGCCCATTGTTGGTCCCATCTATGTTTTAATCTTCTATGCCCATTTGTTTCTCTTCAACATGCGTACAAACATGCATTCATTTACAACACCTAGATATCCAAAAGTATACTCATCTGATTTTTCTGAAATTTGGATGGTTTTTAGAAAGTTGTCTGCAGATAGCCTCAGATCAATTTCAATCGTATGCGCTGTTTAACTTTTGCTAAATGTATAGTTTAATTCATGTAAAAAATCAAAACAATTTTGACATATTAAAAAAACGGGGGAAACAATGAAATAAATTAGACTACAATGGATTGTAAAAGCATAAAATCAATAAAGTATGTGACAGGATGCGAGGAAGCTATGTGCCACACTAATTGGCAGTCTATTTTTAAATTATTGTTACATTCTAAGAACATCGGACATTTTGTTTTTGCGATAAAGTTATTTTTTTTAATATACATGAAATATCCACTCACGTTTTTACAGGGAATGGTGGAATATGGGGTTGACTAATTAGACCCAAGGGATGTTTCCACTTCTATTCATAGAAGAGTGATGTTCCTTAGTCCAAAGAACTTCAGGACAAAGGACCATCACAAAGGACCTTCATCATTTGTAATAATTAAATAGACTAAAGAGATGTATTTATATTTTAAACAATTGACATTATCGTAAACACGGAATTTCTTTAGATTGTTACTCCCCTTATAATAAAAATAGAGGGGAGTAACAATCTAGAACGGAATGTTCTTCTTTAGACTGTTACTCCCCTTATAAAAACAGAAGTGGGATATTCCTTTGTCCCAAAGTACATTGGACTAAACATCCCTTTCTCTTAATAGTTATTTAGTCTAAGTAATTTTCATTCTAAAACAGCACATGGGAGTAACAATCTAAAGAAGTACCGTAAACATTATGTGCCCGACGTTCATAGACAAAGACAATTTTAAAAATATCCGATCAAAATATATTTAGTGGGTTGGAAACATTGTTTAAAAGCTCTGTTACGACTGCATTTATCCGTGTTTTCCTTCTAGAATTTATTTATACCAGCAGCAGCAATTTATGGATCTATTTTTACATCTACACTGAATTTGTAAAGTATTTGATTTAGACACGCACCCATTTTGACCACATGTATTATATAATTTGTCAATAGTTGACAATATTTTGTTATTCGTATCTTATAAAGCCGCTTCCAGACTGCTGAACCGAACAAAGGAAACAAGCCGAGCCGCTGAGCATTGGTCTCTGCGCATGTCCTGTCTAAAGTGCGCATGCGCATCTCAGATTAGGCATGCTCAGAGATAGAGGAATGCTCAGGAATGCTCGGCTCTTTTCGTCTGTTCGATTCGGCAGTCTGGACGAGGCTTAAGAAGAACTTCGTTCGTATTTGGAAAACGTTCGTATTTATGTAAAGAGACAATTTTTGTTAATACCTGAGAGTTACTTTTATTTTGTTTATCTTACGTTCTGATAAACCATTATTAATTGATTATAATAAAGAATGGATCAACTACTTTTACACATCTACTCCACCGTGAATTATTTTATGTCAAATCTGTCAAAATAATAAATAATAAAATCGAACACTATTGAATATTTAAAGTTAGATCAAATTTAACTTAGTTTAAGTTGATAATAAAGTTTTACGGGTGTCTATTATCCAGATAAAATTCTTTAAAAGCTATTTGAGTTAAAAACATATTGGAACTTACTAGGCTGGCTTCTGCTGGACAAGTTTTCGTTTCTCGTTTTGAGAGCTGTGATATAACCGATTTGATAGATTTTCTTGGTTCCATACCTTGTAAGCATGACTCATATTTTGAATCCATTTTAATAAATTATATAAGTTAAACTAATTATAAGTTTTATACATTAAACATTATTTATATTTCATTCGTATAAAAACAATGGCCAAAAATATTAATTGTTCTGTATAAAGTAATTGAAAATTACTTTATACGGATGAATTTAGTCATATTATGTACTACAGTATTGTACATAAAAGTGATAATATCCCATTGTCCTAATATAATGTAATGTCGTGAGTATGAGTTGCAGTCGATTATTATGTGCCGGACTAAAAATAACAAATTTATATTACTATTATTGTGTTTTATGTGTTAACCCTTAACTGCCCGAATTATTTTTTTGGTGAATTGTTTGGTTTTTTCTGGGGATTTTGTCTGTTAAGAGGTCCCTTAATATGTAAAAAATTGAAAAAAAAATCCTTACCCCAAATTTGGGCTGTTGCCATATGGCAACGCTAGGACATTAGCCCTACAGATTTTTTTCTCAGTAAGTGTTCTAATAATTTCTTTTACAAAATGTATGTAAAATAAATGTTAGGTTAAAAAAAGAACAAATAATAAAAACAAAATTCTAAATTTTTTTAAAAGAACAAAAAAGTAAATTTAATTTATTTTTTCGTTATCTGTATTATATATCATGTTGTTTATCTGTAAAATTATGTAATTATTTCTTTATTTTTTGTTTTATGCATGTGTTTTTGTTATTACCTTTAAAAATATATATGTATTATTCAATTGTAATAAAAAAAATAGATATTATTATATACATATTACTTTTAAAAGAATAGCCCAATAATATTTGTAACTAATTATACTTGTTCAACAAAAATAATTACAAGATTTTGAGAATAATTGAGAAATATTTAGAAAATAATCAATAAAAAATGAACATTAGGCAAAATAACATCAAAACTTTGTATATAAATATGACTGAATAAAATTACGACTTAGAAAAAAAACTGTAAGGCTAATGTCCTAGCGTTGCCATATGGCAACTTTCAAATTGACACTCAATTTAGGGCAGAAAAATTAAATTTTGTGAAACTGCAATAATTTTATATTTTTAATCATTCTGTATTCTAATAGTTCCATTACCAACAATAAAATTATTTAATTAATTAATTAATTTAAAAAATTAAAATTATTTCCGTGTCACAAATTTGGAATAACCCATTTTTTAAACCTGTCTTGTCGCATACGTGTTGCACAAAACAAATAAATATAATGATGAAAAATCAATTTAGTCCTTCTTTTGACATAATATTAACATTTAAAAAGTTCAATATTAACTCGGACCTCTCCAGACAATAATAATAGTCCAGGAGATAGCGTGCAAAAAAGTGTCTGACTAACATCAAGCTAGAATTTTGTATACAAGTCAATCTTTTAGCGCCTTTTAAGAATATGTGGTCGGCTAAGTTTGTCTGCGGGACATAGCCTGGCAATAGGCGTTTGAAAAAAACAAACCGGTGAAGAGCGGCCATATCTCACCAATTATGGTGGACAATGTGATTTTCATGATCCTGAGTACAGCATTAGTTAGTAGACCGAAAATCAAGTTGATGTTAGTTTGTCCCTTGACAGGTGACCACGTTGATTTTTAGTAATATTTAAATAACTAACCTATCAAGTGTGAAAATAACATCGACTTGATTTTTGGTCTAATAACTGATTCTGTACTCAGGATCATGAAAATCACATTGTCCACCATAATTGGTGAGACATGGCCGCTCTCCACCGGTTTTTTTTTTCAAACGCCTATTGCCAAGCTATGTCCCGCAGACGAACTTAGCCGACCACATATTCTTAAAAGGCGCTAAAAGATTGACTTGTATACAAAATTCTAGCTTGATGTTAGTCAGACACTTTTTTGCACGCTATCTCCTGTACTATAAAGGGAGGGGGTATTGCTGTTGCCATATGGCAACGCTAGGTTATTAAGGGTTAATTCAACCATTTTGAAGGTTTTTAACTATCTTAAGTGAATCCACCACCCTTAAAAAATCTCCTGAATCCCAACTTAAGCCAATATTTTATATATATTATATTTTTCTAAAAACAATTGACTTTACCGAAATAATCCCAGGTAAAAATTTGTTAAATTGTGAAAAGGAACAGTTTAAAAAAAAAAAAAAATGAAGTCAATCGGACAATTAGAAATATGTGCGGGTGTTCAAGTGCATATTTACCGAAGTTATAAACCATTTTTTCATTTGAATAGTCGAAATTTGGTCCGGTTTCCTCTTGTATGATTTTAGAAAATTGTACTTCACTTTTTGGGTAAATTTTGAACAAAAAGTAGTAAGTGAACTATAAAGTAAGTGAAGTGACAGTAAATTGGCACTTCTTTAGATTTTTACTTCCCTTATAAATAAAACAGAGGGGAGTAACAATCTAAAAAAGGTACGGAATGTTCTTCTTTAGATTGTTACTCCCCTTTTAAAAACAGAAGTGTGATATTCCTTTGTCCCACTACTAAACATTCCTTTGTCTTAATAGTTATTTTGTAAAAGTCATTTATATTCTAAAACAATATAAGGGAGTAACAATCTAAAGAAGTACCAATACATTTTTATTTAAGAACAAGCAGAAGATATATTGGCATTATATATTATATATATTTTATATTTGGACATCGATTGAAATATTTTAAATACTGATTATTAATTTTTTAAAGCGTAAAAATCCTTATTGCATGTAATTCACCAAAGCTAGTAGGTACAATAGTCGTAATCACTTTAATTGTACTCTTATAGAAAAGAGGCCCCCTTTTTGTTTTTTATACAGAAGTGTTTATATCCCTTAGTCTAACTACCTATTAAGACAAAGGGATATTCAGTCCTATATGCTTTGGGACGAAGGAATATCACACATTTACACAAAAAAGTGCGTATTCGGTTGTCAGAAGGTGTAGTAGATTAAAAAAAGTGGGGGCCCTTTTATATAAAAGTGCCCACTTTAATATTATAGTTATGATGAAATTCTAAATTTTATTTGTTTTCTTAAGTAATGTGACGGGATATTGTCGATAAAGTACAGACGTAGGACGTAGGCATCTCGATATATCATGTGAGTGTTTATATACGCGTTCTTTCATTTTATTTACAATTGAATCGCCGGAAATTTTATTTTTCTATTCAGTATCATGATTTAACTGAAAGATTGTCTAGTTACAAAACAACAGAATTATATTGAAACGTAGAGAATGAAAAAAAAAAAAAAAAAAAAAAAAAAAACTAGTGGATTTGATTTAGATAGCAAGTTTCTCTATAACCTTTGGGATTCTTTTAACGTGTTTTCCCAAGAGAGAGATAGAAATAGTGATAAGAATAGAGAGAGAGAGTGATAAGAAGAGAGAGAGCTTAATGTAAAAGTATCAGGAAGGTCTGGCGTCAAAGTTAATCTCATTTGACGGGGCTGTCTATACAATGCGGAATCGAGGAAATACAGAAGAAGTATAGAAAGTTCTAAAGCATTGAGATTATCGGCTTTCGATCCAGTGAGAACCTTGCATGCCCCCCTCCGATTCACTGGCGTAATGACACAACTGCGACAACAGAGAAAAAAAGAGGCAAATTTAGTTAGTTTGGTAATCTTTTTTTTCCCCCTCCCCTTGAACTTATTCGACAGGCAAAACTCTCATAGAGTTTGGGAAAAAATCTAAAAATGAGATCTCAAGTAATTTAAACTAGTAATGAAACCTGATCTAGTTCCTATTTTATCCTTTTATTTATTATTAATCATTCTCTACTTTGCTTTGACCTTTAAATTATCGAAATATGTAGATAAGAGAAAAAAATACTAAAGTTTCTGTATTTAAATAGAACGAGCCATTAAGCCTGTAGCAACGGGCTTTATTTTATTTTTAAAGCCCCGTTTCCATTACAACAAATTTGTCCCGCAACATGTTGCAGGCACAAGTTCCAGGATTTTGTTGAAATGGAAACAGTCTGCAACATGTGCCGGGGACAAAAATGTGCCAAGCAACTGTGGGACAAAACTTGTGCCACGGGCAATGGAAACACTTTGCAACATATCCCGCGAAAAGGCGCACGCGCGGTGCAGTCTATACTCGCTGCCCAAACCATAACTAAACCTTGCTCCCTACCTACACGTGCTCTCTCGTTTGTGGTTGAGGTATTTTCAGTGTTGTGTTACTGAACTGTTGCGGAACTGTTTCCAATTGCACTTGTCCCGCAACTTGTGCCTGCAACTTGTTAGAATGGAAACGGGGCTTAAGTAGTTATAAATTATAAGTGTTTGCAGAAATGTTACTAACACATATAGATGTATAGTCGATAGTCTCAAATAGTTACTAACACGAGGCCAAAATGCATTTGAAAATATTTAAGCTTTCACACTGATGAAACCTTCAAGTAGATAATATGTCTTAATATGGTGTAACTTACAAACAAACAAGATAAGGAGTTAACTACTGTATTAGTAAACAAACTAACAAAAGGACTAATAAACACGTTAACTAACAAACAAGTACACAAGATAACGAATAAACTAATATATTATTCAACAAACTAACAAGTAAACTAATAAACAAGTAAACTAATAAACAAGAAAACTAATATACAAGTACACTAATAAACAAGTAAACTATTATACAAGTAAACTAATAAACAAGTAAACAAGATAACGAATAAACTAATGTATTAGTCCATAAACTAACAAGCAAACTAATAAATTTGTAAACAAGATAATGAGTAATCTAATGTATAACTAAACAAACTAACAATAAAATAAGCTAAGAAGAAAACAAGATAATTATTGAACTATTAGACAAGTGAAAAAGATAGCAATAACGCAACGAAACAAGCTAAAAAACAATTTAATATCTCGAAAATAGTATGCACCTAGGAAGTAAAGTAAGCCATTATTCCCTGACCGAATAAGTTGGTTCTTGAGGCGAAGCCGAAGGAACCATGGTCCTCAAATCCCAAGGCAAAGTCGAGGGAATTAGACTTTTTAATTCCCGAGGCGTAGCCGAGGGAATAATGCTAATTAGCGTTAATGATCGATAATATAATTAGAGATAATTATCGTGAGGGGAATTATAGCACTTTACTCCCGAGGTACATACAATATTTTATCTGCAGTAGGGAGAAAATACGTAAACATATACGTGTATTTATTTAAACATAGTGTGTAGTTATTTTGTTATTTTACTAAATAACAATAATTGTTAGTTCTTTTAATAGCAGATTATAAGAGATTCAATATTAAAAACAAATAAGAATTGCAATAAACTTAAATAGAAGGTTATTTAGATGCAGGTTTAATAATGATAAGCACAAATTACAAATAAGGTCTAAAAAGCAGTGTCGCCAACCTGATTTCATCAACTTCACTAAATTAGCCATTTATTGTCTACTATTTATAAAATAATTAAGTTGGCAATCCTTCTTTTTCTCCCTGGTATTACTTTTTCTCCCTACTTTTTGTGTCCAGGGAAGAAAAGACTTACTTTAGTCCCCCTAAACTAATCCAAAATCATAACTTTTTCTCCCTACTGGAGATAAAAAAAATTTGTCTCGGATATATATAAAGCGATATATATTTTGTAAAATTGATATTTACACTGACTACAATTTCAATTCTTGTAAATCAAAATCGTCAGAATAGTTTATGATTTTTGTTTTTTTATATTCACGTGTATATTGTATATTATGTTGCATGGGTGTGAAAGGAAGCAATATCGTTCCTTTGTGCAGATTGTTAAATAACATTAAACCAATAAAGAGATCAACATAAATGACAGTTTTACTTGTTAAACATTCTATTTTATTATTAGTAATATAAACACAAAGTAATTCACGTAATTGTAATACAAAATTATTATAATAATATAATAATTAAAAATATAATAATAAAAAGTCTATTGTAAATAAACGTTGCCTTTCATCTATTTTGAATTAATTCTGTTCTGATTTTTCAAATTAATTCATCTATAAACCTTTCTATAAACATATATATATATATATATATATATATATATATATATATATATATATATATATATATATATATATATATATATATATATATATATAAATTAAACTTTTTTTTTATTAAAAGGTTAAGACTCAAAAGATTATTATGACCTTAAAAACATAGAGGGGTAAAATATAATTAAGTCTCCAATTAATAATTCATCGAGACTTGGTCCTACCACTAATTAATAAATCTATAAGAGGCTTTGAATTTTTCCTGACCCTTTACTTAAACTTCAAGAAAGAACTTCTTTTTAAATGTTAAGTACCTGATTAATTATGTTTGAAGTCAATTTATAGTTAAAGTAACGATGTCAAGTTAATGTTGATTATTATAATAATGATGATTTGATTATATAGTCAAATAATTTTTAATAAATATTACATTTGTGGGATGATTTTGATTGTTAATAATTTGAACTGTATGTGGGATTTGTGTCTGAATTTATAGCCATTAAGTAATATATTTATTTAATATATTTAATAATATTAACAGTCTAATATTTATCTAATAATTATTATAAATCTTTAGATATCTTGCAATGAACACGTGATTTATTTGTATCTTGCTGTTATAATAATGTATAAATAATAATTAGTGTCCTTCAGTAGATCTTGCATAAAATCTTTAATAGGTTAGATTGCTTATCAATTAAATTAATATCTACTATCTTGCATTAATTAATTATTATTAATCTAAATAAGTAGTTAAAAGGTAATTTTTAAGGTACTTCTTTAGACTGTTACTCCCCTTATGAAAAACCAGAGGGGATTAACAATTTAAAGAAGGTGGTTGGGATGTTCTTCTTTAGACTGACAAAATAACAACTGATGTTCTTCTTTAAATAACAACCCTAAATAGGCCAATTTTTAAAAAAGAAATTAATATAATATATTATATAGAAGGAGGCCAAAAATATATTACTTTAAAAAGAAAATAAGAAGATAAATAGTTTTAGTGTATTTTATCATGAAAGAGGTTTGGTTAAATAACCATATAGTCCACAGGCCACCATAAGAAGTGAGTCGCTGATTGATAAAGTTTTCTTACCTTATGGAATCGCTTATTTATGTCGTGTCCACCGATGAATTGGGTATATGGCAACTGGGCGCTGGGCCATTTCTTTTTTGTTGACATGCCAAACTTGCCCTTCTGCGGGAACATTGAAAAGAGATAGATAAAGTTTTGATTTTCACAGGATCGTTTAATTAAATTATTTAAAAAACAGTGGTAAAGGTGGCCACCGATAAGAGTGGGCCGTTTGGGGTGTCCGCCGCCCCAAACATATCGCTTTGCGGGGACGTTAAAAAGAAAACGGTCCACTCATATCGGTGGCCACCTTTACCACTGTTTTTTAAATAATTTAATTAAACGATCCTGTGAAAATCAAAACTTTATCTATCTCTTTTCAATGTTCCCGCAGAAGGGCAAGTTTGGCATGTCAACAAAAAAGAAATGGCCCAGCGCCCAATTGCCATATACCCAATTCATCGGTGGACACGACATAAATAAGCGATTCCATAAGGTAAGAAAACTTTATCAATCAGTGACTCACTTCTTATGGTGGCCTGTGAACTAATACAACATCTTCACAAACATAAAAATGTAATAAACTATTAACCGGATTCGGCTGTCCTAAAGTAGCCTTCTTAAGATAATCCACAAACAAAGTAACAGATTTATACTTAATATTGTATAAATCAATAACATTAGATTGTAAAAACTAAAACAATAATTAGAAATAAGTGAAAAAAAAAAAAAAATAAATAATAATAAATTACTTAAATGAATGGAGTGCAAAATACCTAGAGGTTTCTAGATTGACTTGTGAAAGATTTCACTGTAAGAACACACATTTCTTGTAAGAAATTATGTCAGCTTGACAATGCAACCAAACATTTTGTTCTAGCTGTTATACTTTTGGAGCAATAAGTGTTTTTATAAGTAAAGGTATGTTATCTTAAAGTAATCATAAAATTTGACCTTGTGGGAAAACGGTTGAGAATAGACCCATGGTTTATATGACGTTTTTTTGTAGCCAATGAGGTTTAGAATCACCCAATTTATTGGAAAGAAGTTCCTTATGGCACGTTACACTGTGTGGAGCCCGGGAGTGAATCCGAAATAAACGACCGTCACAAAACCAACCGTCACAAAATCGACCGATGACGATAACTTGAGTAAAAGATGACCGAGTTAGTTTAAATTTGGTACACATGTTCATTTTACCAATGCCCAAGATGAGTTCGTTGGACAACGTTATCCGCCCAAGCGTTCGCGCGCAACTCTCGCGTAAACTTAAACTTCAAATGTAAAATTGGAATTTTAGGACGGGAAAAAATTCCAACTTCATCTATTTTATAAGAAACAACTTTTTACCGATGTCTTACGTTCTTACTTATCGATTTTAATAAAACTTCATACACATCGTCTTAAGTACAATTGAAACAAGCATGTAAAATTTCAACCTGATACAAGCAGAAGTTTTTGCGGAGGGAAGTAATATATTTTATAATATTTTAAATTTGTAGGCCGGGTAGGTAAAGAACAGTCCTATTCCCTACCTACTACAACCATAATCCTTAACTATAAACTCATCATGATTAACTTTTTGTCTCAATATTCATACATATTTATTGCAAGACGCTCGCTTCAATGACAATAAAAATGCTTTTCTTTTAATTTTGCCTTTACTCCGCTAAGTACAAACAGTTAGTTACTTTTAATTTTGTCTTTTTTCTAATTCCGCCATGTATAGCTACGTTTAATTAGCAGTGTGATTTTATAATTTATATTTACTGAAAAGCGTAAGGAACTTCGTTCCTACCGGGTGTCCTGCGACACCACTCGTATTTTTTTATTTTTATTTTTTTTTTTTTTACATATATCGCCAATCACCCTGAATATATGCTATATTTTTTCTGATTCTACTCTTTTTGTAGCTGAAGAAATTAGATAGTACATTTATGATTTTCTCGAAGAATCACAAAACCTATTCAACATTAATGTAAATGCATCAAATTATTGTTGGGAATTCGAAATCAAGCTCTGGCATATCTCTGGTTGAACTGTTTAACAGTCGCTATCAGACGGGAAGAGGAAACTTGGGATATACATACATATTTGACATGGCAGTTTGACATGACAGTATGACATGACATTTCATTCTGAGTCCCTAGCTCTCTTGACACCAGTCATATCTATACGTGACCTTTACGTCACAGATTGACGTAATTCCTGTCAACCTTTAACATACTTTAGTACCTTTACAATGTCTCCTCGTTCATAATTGAAATGCTTGTGATATTTCTTTAACTCTCTTACCGCATTATGCTACAATTATTAAGAAAAATAACTTCTTCAATAGTTAGATAACTTAAAACTGCATAAAATACAGTAACAAACTTAAATATATAGTTATTTTAATTACTTTTTTATTAAAAAAATACATGTCCGACTTATAGTCGCAAAACTGGCTGAATTTTTACTCTGTGGTGTGCTCTAACATGTTGCGCATGTTTTAGTTTTGATTTCATCTAAAAATATTCAGTAAAACCTAAGTTATTCTCGGACCGATTAATAAATCGGTCCGAGACAACTCACACAAAGCTTGTTGAAGTGAGCTTCTTACATTCATTGCATCCTGTCTGTCTGTCAGTTACGTTTACGTGTCCGAGGATAACTTGAGTAAAAGTTGTCTTATTTTTTTGAAATTTTGTATACATGTTCCTTTTTCATGCCTTTTGCTTTTGCTACAATTTTTTTTTAGAAATAATAACGGTATGAAGTGATTAAGATCGTTACAACTATTAAAGCGGACCTAAACGTTTAATATAGAGAAATACAACGTTTCTTACCGATAACTTACGTTTTAACTTAACCATTTTAATAGCACATTACGCGTCGAGTGCGGAAAGTAGCATTTTGCATGCGAGTGTGGAGTTTGCACCCGAGCGACAGCGAGGGTAGTAAAACCAAAATGCCGTTTTCGCACGAGTACAGCATAAATACAGAAACAAATAAACTTGCTGTATGTAAGATCGTATCTCTCTCTTGATAAAGATGGCATTAATTCTTTATTTGTATTTTTTGCCGAATTAATTATTTCTGGCGGAGTATTATTCTCCACATTTTCGTCAAAATCACTTGATTCACTCATTGTTTTTCACTAAAAACTCGATATAAACAGTTACATTAATAAAAGAACAGCAAATTAGTTTTGTTAAATATAAACAAACTTGCTAATCGTGCGTAAAGCTGAAGAATTCCTCTTCTTTACCGCCCTAGGGTGGTAAAGAGGAGGAATTCTTCAGAACTATAAAACGCGCATGCGCAATGATTACAAGTACGTAAAGAATCACTTTCTATGCATCTAAACAGAGATACAATGTTTATATTTCGTATAAATCGTAGATAAAATAATTTATATACATCGTCTAAAGTTCAATTGTATGACGCATATATGTAAAATTTCAACTTGATACAAGCAGAAGTTTTTGTGTTGTTAAGTGTTACATTTTATAATACATAGTTGAAATGATGATGTCCGAAGCGTGTAGTTAGTGGGATAGTAAGGCTAAGCGCACACTGGAGACAAGTCTGCAAACTGTCTGCGGTGGGACAGTCAGGACTTGGAGGGCGACAGCCCGCAAACAGTCTGCAGACTCTTTTGTCTCCAGTGTGCGCCTAGCCTAAGAATGCAGGGCGGCTCCCTCCTACTAGACTCTCTATTTCAATCATACTCTTACCTATCAACTCACCATGATTATCTATATTTATTTATATATTTATTACTTATACGCTTGCTTCAATGATAGAGTCACACGATGCCCGTGAATATCACATTGTCCACCAAAATGGGTGGGACATGGCCGCTCTTCACCGGTTTATTCTTTAAATTTCTATTAAGCTATGCCCTGCAGACGAATTTAGCTGAAAACGTGTTTCAAGAGTTATTAACATCGAAGTTAAATTTAAACAAAACAGACTCAAGTGTCATTATATATAAATGAGAAATATATTAGGACTCTAAATAAATGCCTGTGTCACTTCAAAATAAAATTAGCCCAATTCTTTTCTCGAAGGAGTTTCAGTTATGCGTCTAAAGGATTCAAAATAAAAATAAAAAATGTAGACATCACATTTTTTAATGACAATAGTTTCAAGTCATCGTCGTTAATAATTAGCTGTCGTATGATTACCACACTCAAACAGACACAGTAATGTTTCAATTTTTTATAAATCTCAACATTTTAAATTATTTTGTTTTTGTTATAATGACTTTTCAACATTTATTGTTTCCACTTGTCTGTTGTGAATAATTGCACCTGCGCGTTATAAATGATAATTTCCGAAATAATGATTTATTTAATACCGTAACTCAAGAAAAGTTTCTTGAGTTACGGTATTAAATAAATACTTATAAGTATAAGATACTTATAACTTATAAGAGTATACATACTCTTATAAGTATAAGAGCATGCATAAAATATTATAAATAAATAAAAAAACTTTTTAAAATTCAACGTAGAGTTAAAGAACACCTTTTCGTACTTATGATAAGTTGAGTCATGATAGAATTTTAAGGTGTGTAATAGTACATTACACGTCGAGTGCGGAAAGTAGCATTTTGCATGCGAGTGTGGAGTTTGCACCCGAGTGACAGCGAGGGTAGTAAAACCACACGAGCAATGCAAAATGCCGTTTTCGCACGAGTTGCGTACCCTACTTTATCTACGATTGTTAGATTTAAATAATAAATACAGAAAAAAATAAACTTGCTGTATGTATAAGTTCGTATCTCTCTCTTCATAAAGATAGCATTAATTCTTGAGTTGTATTTTTTGCCAAATTAATTAATTCTGGAGCAGTATTATTCTCCACATTTTCGTCAAAGTCACTTGATTCACTCATTGTTTTTCACTAAAAACTCGATATAAACAGTTACTTTAATATAAGAACAGCAAATTATATAGTTTTGTTAAATGTAAACAAACTCGCTGAGCGTGCGTAAAGCTGAAGGATTCCTCTTCTTCTCGAAACGATACAGGACATGGCGTGTTGCCGAGCCAACATCTTTTGACGTAATGTCTGATGTTGGAACAGTTCCTATGTGTCGCGCTTGCGTGGCACATCCCTTGGTGTCTCTCATTAACACAAATGATATATATATATATATATATATATATATATATATATATATATATATATATATATATATATATATATATATATAATACTACGTATGTTACGAGAAAGTAAAAAAAACACCTGATATATTAACGCTCTTTTAACCGGATTTGAATAGGGTTTCGTAATAGTTATTGATTTAGTTACAATATAAGATCCATAGTGTCTCTAGAGCAAGATTGATCCAGCTGTTTTTAACAGTTCCAAGTTTATATAATTCGTTTTAAATGTAACAGAAATAAATCAAATAAGTACAGCTTCCATCCCTTCTCTTTTAACACCCCTATCATTCTTCTTTTTTGTTTATCTAAAAGCAATTAATCCAAATTTGCAGAAGTAGGAAGCCTATCATGAATGAAGTGGTCATTTTGATATATATATATATTATATATATATATATATATATATATATATATATATATATATATATATATATATATATTATATAACATTTCTTGGTGTGTTTTCTGGGGGATATTAAGAGAGTTGAGATTAGAAGCTGAAAAACGCGCTTATGGTCCATTAGTCTTTTTCAAGTTACCAGCAAGGTCAGGTCATTTTAACCAATATAGAAACCTTTTTTTTTAAATTTTCCTCGCACCCTTTAACACACGGAAGCCATCAGGCTAATTAAAGTGGGAAACTGTTGGGGAGGGGGGGGGGATAGCTGGCGTTTCCATTAAAGTAGGTCCCCCCCCCCCTAATCTAGGTGAGACCAAGCTTGAGTCATTAACTCCCTTCCAAACCTTATAATGACTATAATTGCACTCTGGCTAGAATTAAAACCATGCCCCTGCTTCTAGTTTTGTGGTCTGATTTATACTAGTTTTCATGCTTTCAGATTACACTTGAAAATCGATGCTTTTATGATGGAAACCTTTATTTTTTAGATTGTTCGTAAGGTCTGTGTTGAATCTCTTCAAATGATGTTATTAATATTGAATTCAAAAGAACGTCTTTGGAAATCGTATACGAATGATTAACTTGCGGACTTAAACAATTTATTTTGCGAAACATGGATATGTTTTGGCTCAAAAAACATGAAAAATGTAACGCTTTTAAATATCGTCCCAGGAAATTGAAATGTAACAGGAGGTCAATAGGTTTTCATTTATAGTATAATATTCTGATAGGCGGTCTGAAGTTTCAATAAACGGCATGCAAAATGGGACACTCTTAAATATCGTAGCAGGAAGTTAGAATGTAACAGGAGGTCTATAGGTTTTCATTTATAGTACAATATTCTGACGATAGGTGGGCTGAAGTTTCAATAAACTACGTGCAAAATGTGACAGGAAGTTAGAATATTATAGGAGGTAGATCGGTTTTCATTTGTATTCATTGTTGTATATATATTTCGCCGATAGAAGTTCTATATTTTATTTAGAATGATATCAGAGCTCCTAGCTCCTAGATTTCCCCTCAGGGTATGGTATTTCTGAACATGCATGCCGAATTTCGTCAATATCGGCCCAGTAGTTCAGGCTCCAGGCGTCTGCATAGACGACAGACAACAGACAGACATTTCTCTTTATATGATAAAGCAAAAGCAGAAAATTAGCGGAGCAAGTGAACGTTGCAAAGCTAAGATGGCGTCCTATTCTTTAAATTTGTGTAATTCTATCCCCCTTTCTATAAAAATGTTGTTTTAAATTCAAATATATTATTGTTATTATTATTATTTACAACATACTTATGATTTTGTTTGTTTTCTGTTCTAGACTTACAATCACTGCATCATGCCCAATGAACCTACAATATTTTCCTATGGACAGGCAACTCTGTCACATTGAAATCGAAAGCTGTGAGTATTCAATATTATTTAATCATTATTATAATTAATATCTATAACTAAAAAAAAAAAAAAAGTACAGACAGAACTTGAATAAAAATAATTATAAATAATGTTTACATTATTTAATCCACTGCTTTTGCACTGCTAAAACGTTAAAAAAAAACACTAAGTTAAATTTTTTTAACAACTTAAAAAGAAAAATGTATACAAGAGAACAACATTTTTATTTTTTTTTATTTTAATTATTTATAATTTATTTCTCTAAAAATACTTACTACAAGTAACAAACTTTTAAATGTTTAAATATTGAGACAATCTGTACTCTAATTTATTATTATTATTTTTTATATTGTTAATAAATATTTATTCAATGTCTAACATAATAGATAACTGTTCGTAAATAATTATTTTCATTACAAAATTTATTATTATTGGCAGAGTTATTACTGTTTAATGTGGATCAATATTAATTTAGCTGAACTTATTTATTAATTGATTGGGGGACCATGTTCCATTGTATTTATTTAAATAAATAGATTGGTTCGACACACTCGATTATAACTTTTAATAAAAATTAGATTTCTTTAATTAAATAATGTAAATTCACTTTAAATCCAACTATATTTAATTTAATTAATTTATTAATAAATTAACATCCTTATATATCGTGTTCAACAGGTAGCTGTTTACACTTCGGTTTCAATATCACCTGGAAAAAATTTTTTTTTTATCAATACCTCAAAAACTACATTTTCCATCATAGGGTTTTAGGGGCGATACGCCCCAGTTATAAATGGTACTGTTTTTCATTCATATTGTTTTTTAATTCATAAGGTCAATGCTATGCCCTGCTCACTGATTTTATCAAAGGGAGCCCCCGACACTGATTGGGAGAGCTCATAGGACCCCAATATTGAGCAGTAATGCCGCTGGTATATTATAGTTTGCCTTTGGAGGTTGTCAAGCAAAGTAGTGTAGAGGGCCCCCTATTCAAAATTAAAAAGTTTTAGATGTCAAAAATTCGAATTTACTCAATTTTTAATATAATTATTAAATATAAATACACACTTTTATCAACCGCCCTAATTATGTTAGTAGAGTAAATTAAATTATTTTTGAAAATAACTAAATAATAAATATATGTTTTCTGCTAAAATTTATTGATTCCTTACTACAATCTGTACATTAATATAAATATTAATTATATTATATATTTTATTATTTTTTTAATTATAATCATTATTTTATTCATTCATTGTTGTTAATATTATTATTTATATTTATTATTATTATTTATTTTTTTATTTTTTTAATGCTAGTTTGTTGATTTTATTATTCATTTTAAAAATAATAGCTGTGAGTGATTAATTATTATTTTTTTATTTCTTGTACACACCTGCTTCAGATGGCGTCTTTTGTCAGACCATTGGGACGCATTATAACAAATAAAAATTTGAAATTATACTTCATTTAAATTTAGTGTATCCCCTATATAACTTATTGGTGATACTCTCAAAGTACGTGAGCGTGGAAAGTGGATGTGATGCCTTTCTTCTCTCTATATTCCTATCTAATTATATTTATTTATAATATATATTAAAAGTATCTATGTATTTTTATTTAATGTAAATAACTAAAATAAAAATCACTGGACTATAATAAAACTTTTGTTTATTTTTATATCGCTAAAAAAAAATAATATATATAATAATATATATTTATATAAAAAGCCAGAGGACATTGTCAAACCACATTCATCACTGTGATATATGTAATGTTACCTTTTTTTTATTCTCTTTTTATTTTGTGTTATTTTTATTTTCTTTTTATTTATACATATATCTTTTTGTTATTGTCTTCCTGGCAACTGCACTGTGGGTCGTGCCAGAGGAAGAATACAGCTCTCTTTATATGGCATCTCCATAGGTATATTACATAAGAATAATATAATGTATTTTCCAGCGTTTGTAAATATACAAAAAAATAATAATAATCCTAGTTTTTCCTTCGTAAAGAAAGAAAAAAAAAAAAATATATAGTTATATTTTTTTTTGTAAAAAAAAATCCGTTCTTTATATCCTCTAAATAAATTTCTTAAAAAAAGTTTTTTTCTTTTTTTCAGGGATATTTGCTTTTTTTAATTGTTTTTTTTTTTTTCTTAATTTCTATTTTTTAATTTTTTTTAAATTATCGGGTTAATAAACAAGTAAGACAGACAGATAATTCAGAATAACAATCGGCTTTATATACAAGTAAAATTAATTAATAATTTTTTATTTATTTTTTATTTTTTAAATAAATTAATCGGATCACTCATTATTTCCTAAAATTTCTGAATGTTAATACATTTTATTTTATTTTTATTTTTATTTTTATTTATTTATAAGCTTATTTTATTTATTTTTAAGTTTCAAAAATTTATGAATGCATCTATTTATTTACAATTTAATGAAACTTAAATTACTGAATGCCAAATTTAAAAATTAAATATATTATATCAAATTATAATAAGAATATTTCAGACTAATCAAGTATAGTAGAGAATTAAACTTTTATCCATGACTTATATTATTTAAAAGCAAATGAATTAATAAATAAATCTATCAGCTTAGTTTTTTAGTAGAAGCTTAGCTTTTTGGAATATTATTTATTATTTTTAGGATAATCTTATACAAATTAAGATTAAACAAGTGATACTAATACTTGTAGAAAATATCAACTATAAGCCTTATCACATAATTTTTGCATGATATTGGCTGCTTTATTATAATTAACACCATATTTGCTTCGTTTTATGTTTACAAAAGAATTGCTTACAAAAGAACTAAAGAAAAAGAATAATGTTCAATGTTTACTTAAAATCATTTTTTTTTATGTGTGGCGTTTTTGTTTTTGTTTAAATTTAATTTTTTTGTGTTTTAATAACTCACGATCAATCACAATTTCAATGGCTGCTTTATATTTTTTTTTTTTTTTTGTTTATTTAAATTGATGTTAAGTTTTTAATTTGCTTTTTGTTTTTAATGTAAAGCATGTACTTTATGTGAATTAAAAAAAAAATCAACATTTTTTTTATTTTAAATTATAAGAATAAATAGATTAATTATTCATTTTTATTCTTAACTGATTAACATTTTTATTTTTAATTAATTCTTAAATACATATATCTATATTTTATTTTATTTTTTTTTTTATGTATTATCATTTTGATTTCTTTTTTGTTTTAATGTTTATTTTATTTTCGTTAGCGCATCGCAGTGATTAAAATTTAAAAAAAGTGCTTTTTTTTCGATTTTATAATTATAATAATAAATATTATTATTACACTAAAATATTTATTAATGCAATTTCCATTCATTATTGGGGAAATAGCATTTAAAATATTATTATTAAATAGCAATTCAAATTATATAAAGAAAAGCTATGCCTATTATTTTCTTTTTCAAATGACACTCCAATTGAAATTTTGTTCGACAGTAAAAGGTATAATGAAAATATTCTTAACTTTTAAGATTTAGTAATGATTAACTATTAAAATTCTATGTAAGAGTTTTAATTCATTTTTTGAAATTATCGAATATGTAATCACGTGTTGAAGAAATTATACATATGAACAGTGGCGCACCTAGGATTTATTTCTGGGGGGGGGGGGGGGGGGCTAAAACCCAGACCGTTAAAAAAGTCGTGGCCGGGGGGGGGGGGGGGGATGTAAAGTCCATTTATAAACATCGTTACTTTCTAAAAACACTTATAATCGTTTCCCTCACGAGTATTTCGTATAAGTAAATAGTATTCCCTTAACTCTGTGTATTTTCTTGGAGACTGAGGGGGGGGGGACTTCAGCCTCTTCAGCCCCCCTCGTGAGTACGCCACTGTATATGAATTACCACGTCGATACTTTATTTTATCGCTGAACCTTTTTTGACCGGAAATTTTTAAGTCAAAAAAAGACTAAACAGTCTATAAAATTATTTGTTTCAACAAAAATTATTCCACAACAATTATTAAATTTCTTTGTAAATTTCTTAAGTTCATTTAGACTCAACTGATTTTATAACGACTCTTATCAACGGTGCGAGAATTGCGTTAGCAAACGCACCTTTCAGCTTTAGAAGCACTGACGAATAAGAACGGCGATAGAAACGCCGTTCAAGAGACTTTAAAATAGATTGTTAAATTTGCGTTAGCAAACTTTTCAGTAAGCTGAAGGAAATCAGCGTTTTTAGCCTGTAAGTTCTGCTGATCAGCATTTAACTCAGTAGCCGGTCTACTCATATAGATACAACATTTTAATTAAAAGGTTGTAGGGAAGCAATCGATGCGAGCTTATTTTTATTAATATTATTTTCATAGCTTTTCAACAACTGCCATGCGTTACAAATTTTTTTAAAATTATCTACATTTTTTGTATGTTTATTTTATCTATATATTTTTTTAAATTTAATAAATGATATTATGAAATAATGAGATCCACTTAAAAATATTGTATTTTATATATATATATTTTTTATTGATTTTATGAAATCGTATAAGAAATTAAAAAAATAGTCTGTTATAAAAGACTGTAATAATTTTTTTTTTTTTTTAAAAATACGATTTTTTTAAATTTAGATTTATTTTTTTAGCCGAATAGATTAAGTTCTTTTTAGCTGATTTCCCATCCAATTATTGACTTGTTCAACCATGGTTTTTGTTGTTTTTTTGTTTTTCTGTTTCTGTCTGTTGGTCTGTCAAGCGCAGTCGGATACACAATGCGTGATATCCTATACATATGGAACTCGGGGAAAAGTTCAGTGGGCATCTCGAACGAAGTGCAGTTACCCCAGTTCAGGGTTCTAGGTCACCGACAGAGATCCTCTGTGGTTAACCTATCTACAGGTACATAGTGACACACAACTTCAGCTCACACTGAGGTGTATTTCGCTTTTACTCATTGGTCTAATTTTTTTTTTTTTTTTTTTTTTTTTTTTTTTTTTTTTCATAATTATAATTTTATTTATGTCGATAAATTTAAAATAGGGGAAAAGTTATCAATATGTTTATTTTTTTTCTGAATTTATTATTATTATAATTATTTATTTATTTTTTTTTTTTTCAAAAAAGAGAATTTATTTTTCTAAAAAAAAGGGTGGTTTGACAAAAAAAAAACGGCTTTATATTATGACGTTACTCAACGTATACGAAAAGCCGAACCTGTCCAGACTTTGGTCTCGGTAGCTGTGACGTCATACCTTATAAAGTCTATATATTATATAACCAATTCCTAACCTATTTGTCCTATTTTTTATCAATATCTTTTATTCTGGATATTTACCCATTTCTCACTTTCATTTTTCTTTAATAATCATATTACTCAAATTTAGTATGTCCGGATAAAAATATAATTTAAAATTGGGCTTTACTGTGTTAATCCTTTTTAGGTATTCGCAAAATACCTAACAATACTTATTTCACAGTGGGCTGTGCCAACATGTTTTAATTTGGTAATGGTAATCCTTATTAATTTAATAGTTAATCAGGCTTAACAATAAAAACTCGTAATATGACTACGTTGATTCAAGAAATTGGTTTATAAAGCCCATTAGTTTATCAGTAAGACCATTATTTAGAATGATACTTGTTTACTATTATTGCAATTAATTTGTGTACAAAGCTATTTCGTACACAGATTTTCTTTTGCAATCCTTTTTTTACTGTATATATTACAGTAAAATGCCTTAGCTCGCCTATACAGGTCAACGCTTTACCAAAGAGCGTAAAAACATCAAAGTCTTTTGTATTAAGTATTAAGTATTAAGTTGAACTCAATCTTATGAGATTAAATGCTGTTTGGCATCTCTTTCTTTCCACTATGTTGACATGACAAAAGTTATTAATGTCGCTATTCTGGTACTTCTATAGATTGTTACTACTCCCCTAAGTTTTTTAGAATGTAAATGGATATAATTATTTATACATTCCTTTGTCTAAATACCTATTAAGACAGGCGTACTTTGGGACAGAGGAATACCACACTTCTGTTTTTATAAGGGAAGTAACAGTCTAAAGGAGAAGATTCCGTACACATTCTTTAGATTGTTACTCCTTCCTGGTTTTTATAAGTGGAGTAACAGTCTAAAGAAGTGCCCCAATCCTTACCTTTTAATGAAAAATTTCCCCGATTAGTTGTCAATAAGTTTTATAGTATTACATAAAAATAAATAATATTAAAAGTAAGGACTTTGAATACCAGTTATTTGCTTTTATCTTTTTCTCCTTCATTGATGGAAAGACAGACCCTAAATTGTTACTCCTCTTATAAAAAACAGAGGGGAGTAACAATCTAAAGGAGGTGTACGGAATGTTCTTCTTTAGACTGTTACTCCTCTTATAAAAACAGAAGTGTGATATTCCTTTGTCCTAAAGTACATTGGATTAAACATCCCTTTGTATTAATTGTATTCAGTCAAAGTTATTTATATTCCAAAAAAATAGAGGAATAACAATCTAAAGAAGTACACATTTATGTAGTATTGGATTACCCTCTTCTTTAGATTGTTTTACTCCCCTTATAAATTAAACAGAGGTGAGTAACAATCTAAAGAAGGTGCAAGAGTGTTCTTCTTTAGACTGTTACTCCCCTTATAAAAACAGAAGTGTAATATTTCTTTGTCCCAAAGTACATTGGACTAAACATCCCTTTGTATTATTAGTTATTTAGTCAAAGTCATTTACATTCTAAAATATAAAAGGGGAGTAACAATCTAAAGAAGTACCTAAAAACTTTAAACCTTTCATTAAATTTTATTTGTGGCGAACATTTCAACCTCTTCTTGGGTCATTATCAAGCTTATCATAAATTCCTAAATTACTAAAATATTTCTAATTATAATTTTGTTTGATCATACAATGTTTCTCCGATGTGTGATATACATCATTGCCGCACTTAATCATTAACTATTAATAAGCAATTTAATTAAAAATTTAAGCAACATTTTGTTTCTAGAGAGAAACGGTGTCTAATTTGAGTTTATACAAAAAAAAAAAACTCAGAGTTATTTTCAAACAAGTCTATAGAAAATTATAATTAGAAATGTTGATTAATTCAGGAATTTATGATACAATTGATAATGTGCTAAGGAAGGGTTGAAATATCAATTATCAAAGAAATATAAATTCTTGGGAGCTTCAATATTTTTATGTATATAAGAAGTACCCATCAGACCATTGAAGGTGATTCACTATAAAAAAAAAAAAAAAAAATTATATTAATCTCTCTCATCTTTCCGTTAATTTTAAATTGACATCAGGAAATGACAATAATATTTATATTCCTCAG
Source organism: Gerris lacustris (assembly GCA_951217055.1). Lineage (NCBI taxonomy): Eukaryota > Metazoa > Arthropoda > Insecta > Hemiptera > Gerridae > Gerris > Gerris lacustris. Next base: position 66,227,247 of record OX578279.1, on the reverse strand, counting down.
CTCTACAAACAATAGGATTAAAGAGCCAAGGAGATAGCGTAAAAAAAAAGTGTCTGACTAACATCAAGCTTGAATTTCGTGTATAAGTAAATCTTTTGGGTCCTTTTAAGGATATCTGGTCAGCTAAGTTCGTCTGCGGGACATAGCTTGGCAATAGGCACTTGAAAAAAACAAACCGGTGGAGAGCGGCCATGTCCCGCCCTTTTTGGTGGACAATCTGATTTTCATGATCCTGAGTGCGAAATTAGTTAGTAGACCAATGATCAAGTTGATGGTAGTTTGTCACTTAATAGGTTAGTTAGTCAAGTATTACTCCAAATGAAAGAGGTCACCTATTAAGTGACAAACTATTATCTACTTGATTTTTGTTCAACTAACTAAGTTCATACTCAGCATCATGAAAATCTCATTGTTCACCAAAACAAGCGGGACATGGCTGCGCTCTCCACTGGTTTTTTTGCAAGTGCCTATTGCCAAGCTATGTTCCGCAGACGAACTTAGCGGACCACATATTCTTAAAAGGCCCCAAAAGATTTACACAAAATTCTAGCTTGAATGTTAGTGAGACACTTTTTTCCACGCTATGTCGTGGACTAAAAGGATTATATTATCAATTTATTTTTATAAATCTGACGTAATTTTTACCATATCTCAATATTCTAAGTGAGAAATATTAATTTACTAACATTGCAATCCTTCCGCCTATTAATTTTAAAGTTATTTTTTTATATTAATTATTAAATTTATGAGATTTCAGATAAGACCTTATTACTTCTTTTAACTGTGGTAATAAAAATTGTAATAATAAAATTTATATCCAGAATATAAGATTCGTATTATCTAATGTTTCTTCCTCAAATCCCGTGTGAAGTGTGTGTTATGTGAGACAAAAGTATTTGAACATCGTGACAGTTCAGTAGAAATTGCCTTTTATAATTATATATGTTGTATAATTAATATGAAAATTTAATTAACAAACATTTTCCAAAAAAAGGACCAAGTTCAAAAAAAATGAAATAGATTTATTATTATTATTTATCTGATATGATTCAATTTGACAAATTGATGCTACATATATTTTAAACATATATATGTATAACAAACTGCTGTGTGACTACAGAATATAATTTTTTTTTATATAACACTTTTTTTCTATTTTTATAAATGTACTTATTATTACTTTTGAAACTCATACCAACAAGTGCACACCCTGAAAAAACGTTTTTACGAAGGGTATATTTTTTATTTTATCGTACATCTATATTATTGTGTTTACATATGTTTGATGTCAGTTGGTAAATCTGACATTTACAGGGCACACATTTCTATTGTTATAATTTTGTTATCTAAATCAATTTTTCTTATTACCGTCATTTGAAGATAATAGAAGAAAACCATGACTTGTAAAGAAAAAACAGATAAAAATATTTCACTCACAATGTTTATTATTATTATTAGGTTTTTTTGTTTTTGTTTTTTTGATTATTTTTTTAAAAAAGTTCACATCCTCATTCGAAATTGCTTTTTTTTATCATTTAACTTTAAAAAAAAATTAATATTTTTTATTCATCAATATTATTTTATTTATAATTATTATTATTTTTATTTGTTTGTTGAGGTTTCTTCACTCTTCTTATATTTAATTGTCACTATTTGTTCGCTTAAACGTACCTTGTGTAACTTTACTTCTAAAAAATATTTGAGTTTTTATTTTTTTAATTTATTCACATCATTATTGCTTATTATCTTTTGTGTTCACTCATTGATTATTATTTATTTATATACATTGAAATCATTTTATTATTATGAATAATTGTTGTTATTATATTATTATATATATATTTTTTTTTTTGTTTTACTTTCATTTAAATTATATATTATATTATCTTTATACATCTTATATATAATTATATTTATATATATATACATAATTATATTATTTATATATACTTTATATACAAACCTTTATAAGTCTTATTAACAAATATTATATATAATATTTCTTATCCTATTTTCATTTAATTATATACGAGTACTATCGTTTATGTTTATTTTGTGTTGTCCGCCTTAATTTGTGTTCGTGTTTTTATGATTTTATGTTTATTTTTTACTTCTTTCTCTTTTTTTTTATTTGTTTATAATTTTTCTTTGTTTATTTTTTTTACAACTCTGTTGACATACATGTTGTTACTGTGGTGTGGTCTTTTTTTTTGTTTTTCTGTGTGTTTCTCTTGTCAAATTGTGATACATCTCTGGCCTCACTTGTACGCTCATCCTAGTCGGATATACTATGAGAGACATCAGATATAAATGGAACGAGGGGCCCAACTCGGTAGGAGTCTCCAATGAAGTCAGTCTGCCTCAGTTTAAAGTCCTCGGGCATCGTCAGAGGGCCATGGAAATAAGCTTAACAACAGGTATCTGCAAATAACAAAACAAAATAAAACCAAAAAAATAATAACCAAAATTACCTAAGAAAATAACCACAGCATGCCGAAAATGACCCATATCGAAGTAAAAGAAAAACCAAAGGAATATATAAATTTAGCTGATAAACCCTTTTATTCCTTCGACGTCATTATTATTTCCCCACATACCTTTAAAACAATAATTCCAAAAAACAAATATTTATGTTCATTTTAGTATTTTTTTTTTATATGAATTGTTTGCGCTACAAAGTTATTGAAATCAGTTCCTACCTATTCAAACTAAAAAATGAATAATAATATTTTTTATTTCCTTGGAATAAATCTTAAATAAACTTTTATTTTAATGATAATTAGCTAATTTTAAATGTTTATATATAAATGATATTCTATATTATATTAAATATAATATTTAGTCATATAATCTAAAGGAAAACATAACTAAATAAACATTTATTTTTATTTTTAAATATCAGAGATTAAGAATACTATTATAATGTCATGTTTTTTGTTGCTAATTTAAATTGTTTATATTGGATAGTTACTCAATTGTAAATCTTAGTAAGGCAAATAACATTTTTTTTAAATAAATAAATAAATTAATATAGATAAAATTAATCATAAGTGGAATTTTGAAGATTAAAAGTTTCAAGAAACTATCAATCTTTTTTAGAGCTTGCATATTATATCTACCATTGTTCTTAATATTAATAAATTCTTACTCTTTAAGCCCAATGCTTAAATAACATTTACCTTTTGTGCTTTTATTTCTGTTGCAGAATTAACTATAATTAGGCTATATTTATAACTCAGAAACTAATGACATATATAAAGTGTGTCCACAGATTGAGTGAACGTGTGGTGTAAATGAAAAAAAAATTGAGTTGAAATTTGAGACTTTGGATCAGTCCTGCTTGGTCTTAAACTAACAAAATTGAAAATATTTGTCCAATTAAATAATGTACAGTTGTTGTTACGATCAATTTTTAAAAATTGACAAGAATAAAGTAACTTTGTTAAAGACAGATTGCCAATTTTCAATGTGATCACAACTTTTTTTTCTTTTCTTTTCTATAACCACAAAGTACATATTCCTAATTATCTATTAGAAAAAATAAACGTAACTAATATAACAAACAAAAATAAAAGTTCAACTCTAACTAAAAGAATAATTCAGCGGTTCTATGTGTTTTCCAGATTAACATATATTTTGGATCAAACCACTTAAAAGATCGTATACTACGCCTTGGACCAGTCGATCCTGTGCCAAGGCGTAGGATCCAAAAAAAATTCCAAAAAGTGGTATCTTTACTTTTGGTCGAAGAATATTCAGGAATGTTTTCTGCATTTTTGCACTTTACAAAAGCGAGATAGAGGGGGGGGGGACTCTTTTCACTTCAACTTCAAACTCGCCTGCGCTCGCCCTATCAAAGTTATAACCAAAAAATTATATATTTTTGTTATTAGCTCGACGTACCCTTTCATATGATACCCCACACAGTCTCCAGAAAAAACAAAAATCCCCTCCAAAAAATTCCCTTAAATTTGTTTACCCTATTTTTTTAAGTCGCTATATTTTAAAATGTGTGGGTAGGTACTATACATATACACATATATAACAAATTTCAAAGTGATCGGACGAAAGGTGTCACCGTGAGAGCAGGTGACAAACGGATGGACAGACCGACACACGCAGGAAAATATAAGGGCCCTTGGTTTTGCCTACGGACCCTAAAAACAAAGGTACTTTACTCTTGATAATTTTTGGAAATTCATCGTATCAACACCCTGTACATTAATTAATTGGACAAATCTTTTCAACTTCTTAGTTTAAGTATATTTAATCTATATATACCTAATAAATGAGGTATATTGTATCAATATAATACCTAATATATGGAGTATATTGAATCAGTATATAAGGTATATTTTATCAATATATACTTAATATATGAGGTATATTGAATCAATATATACCCATTATTTTATTACGTTAGTTACACATTTCAGTATCTGTGATAATCCAATAATTTAAATTTTTAGCAACAATGAGTTTTGACGTTTTTTTTTAAATTATATAATATATACTACGATTTCTATAAGATAAATACAATTATTAACATAAATATTTAATTTATTAGAAACATCAATCTTTTAAAAATGTAACCTTAATTTCTTACCTCATTAAATTTATTACCTGTCAAACAAAATTGCTTCCTATAAACTGTCTCCTCGTAAATTTGTGTGATCCGTATCAGAAAGAATAAAATTATTCTAATTAGTTGCAACTACTTCCAAAGAGTTTTCCCTTTTTTAGAATTTGAAATATTCCTGTAATTCTAAACTTATTTTAATAACATATTATTTCCCTTTGTAATTAGAAATGAAGTTCTACATTTTACTTTTTTTAAAATAAAACTATTCCACGTTATTATTTCTCTCTGTTAAATTTCGATGTTATCCTGATTGCGTAGTTAACTGCATTGTTTGAACATTTTTAATTTAAATCACTTTTATATATTTTTATTTTTTTTTATATATATATTATATATAATATGTAAGTTTATTAATTAATTTAAACATAACAGTGAACAGTCAATTGTTATATTTTAATAACTGGAACTTTTCATTATTTAATTGAAATTGCTTATAATTTAAGTCTAGAAAAAAATAATAATTTTAAAGTTTTCTGTTTTTTTTAACATTCAAAATATATTATTTTATTTCATATATACATTTTAAATATAATTATAATTCCAAATTTTACATTTACGTAAATGTTAAGAGAGAAGGAGTTTCCAATTAATTTGATTTAATTATAAAATATTTCTCTCTCTAGTTTTCCTCAAAAATGCGTAATTTTTCCGTAATTTATATTAAAATTTTTCAATTGTAGGAAGTTAGTAATAAAATAGAATCAATATTAAGCTTTGAATCGTGAACATTTTATTATCAATTTTTAAAAATTGTATTTTAGTCATGTTAATAGTGAAGAATATGAAGTCATTTTGATAATATTACTATACATATATATATAGTTTATTAATGTTCGAATTCGTAGGCTTCCACGGTTACAATTATAATGAAGTACTAGGTCTTCCGGTGGTGACCGCTTTTCGAAGGATGAACGTCCCGACGTTTCGCTCCTAATGCTGAAAGCATCTTCAGGGGTGTTCATGGTGTCCTTAGTTGAAGTTCACACCTGTATTAAACTAAAGACATCATGAACACCCCTGAAGATGCTTCTAGATTTAGGAGCGAAACGCCGGGACGTACACCTTTCGAGGCGCGGTTACCACCGGAAGACCTAGAACTTCATTATATATACAGGGTGTTTGGTGATATATGTACAAAAATAAATAGGGTGATTCTAAACCTCTTTAGCTACAAAAACTTCACATAAACCATGGGTCTTCTCAACCGTTTTCCCACAGGTCAAAATTTATAGTTTTTTAAGTTCACATACCTTTGCTCATAAAAACACTTATTGCTCCAAAAGTATAAAAGCTAAAACAAAATTTTTGGTTTCTTTGTAAAGCTGACAAAATGTCTTACAAGAAAAGTGTAATATTAATTTTCGTGCTCTCAAATTACATGACAAAAAATGTATACAAACTTTATTAAAAAAAACAACTTTTTTTTTGTGGTTCCATAACTTGGTAGAAAACCGAGCTTAAACTTGTCGGACTTCAGGAAAAACATCCTTATTTACTAACGTTACGATCAATATTAATATTATTACCCATTCATACGGTGGAAGTTTTAGTAAATATCGCTGAAAGTAAAAAAGATACGTGTTTATTGTTGCTATTGTTGACTTACAGGTGAGTAATTAATTAAAACCATATAAAAAGAAGCAAGATTGGTTTGGTATACTCAACAATACAACAATAAACACGTTTCTTTTTTACTTTCAGCGAAGTTTACTTATGAATGGGTAATAATATTAATATTGATCGAAACTTAAGTAAATAAGGATGTTTTTCCTGAAGTCCAACAAGTTTAAGCTCGGTTCTCTACCAAGTTATGGAACCACAAAATAATGTTATTTTTTTTTTTAAATAAACTTTGTATAAATTTTTGTCATGTTATTTGAGAGCACAAACATTAATATTACACTTTTCTTGTAAGACATTTTGTCAGCTTTACAACGAAACCAAAATTTTTTTTTTAGTTTTTATACTTTTGGAGCAATAAGTGTTTTTATGAGCAAAGGTATGCGATCTTAAAAAAATCATCAAATTTGACCTTGTGGGAAAACGGTTAAGAATAAACCCATGTTTTATATGACATTTTGTAGCCAAGTAGCCAATGAGGTTTGGAACCCTATTTAATTTTGTATATACATCGCCAATCACCCTGCATATAGTGACAAATGACAAACTTGAGGTCAATCTTACTTTTTCACGTTCATATTTTTGGTTCAAGACAATCAATATTCGTGAATTGTTATTTGAAATATTAACGTATTTAGCTTATTTAAAATTTTAACATGGATTATTAATAAAATGTCATAGATCAATACTTAATAAAGTTATTTTAGTTTATTCTTTACTAATAATAATACATGATATATACTTAATATATGAGGTATATTTTATAATACATAAACAGATTGAAATTACCTCTGATTTCAAAAGGGTCGTATATTTTTCAGTGTATATACAACATTTTATCGTTACATAGACATAGTTTCAAGAAAATGACAATTTCGTCTTTAACCCAAACATTTTACACTATCAATTATATATTATGCATACAATTTATGAGATAGAAAATCGTCTGATAAATCAATAATTTTGAAATTGCTGATTATAATTTTTAATGTATCTTAACCGTTTATGACCTATAACAAATGCATAAAAGCAGTGACTAAAATGTTAAATATTACCAATTATTAACTTAATAATGCTACCTATGTGTTAATAATTAGGCTAATAATTAGGCTGATAATTAGGCTAATAATTAGGCCTAATTAGGCTAATAATTAGGCCTAATTAGCTGATAATTAGGCTAATAATTAAGCCTAATTAGGTTTATAGAATGCAATTATTAGTTATTATGAAATAATATAATACAGATATTTCTATTCGTTTATTTTAATGGTCTGCAATAACTATAGTTCTGGATGACAATAAACTATCTTTTTTTTAAAGGTTTGAAATAAACTGCAGCAAGTTTCAATTTCTACAATGTCATAAATCTAGACAATTAAGAGTCCATCCTCTGGCATTAGATAAATCCAGAAATTTCATACCCATTACATCGATAAGCTCTATAGAGTTCCTCACTTCTCCCATGAGAATTATTTCTGTATTTAGTTGAAATTCATCCAATAATTTTAGTCTCTGGAAGACCTAACTTCTCTTTTAACTCATTTTGACAATCTCTGGAAGACCTAACTTCTCTTTTAACTCATTTTGACAATCTCTGGAAGACCTAACTTCTCTTTTAACTCATTTTGACAATCTCTGGAAGACCTAACTTCTCTTTTAACTCATTTTAACAGTCTCTGGAAGTCCTAACTTCTCTTTTAACTCATTTTGACAATCTCTGGAAGACCTAACTTCTCTTTTAACTCATTTTGACAGTCTCTGGAAGACCTAGCTTCTCTTTTAACTCATTTTAATTCTTTCAACTTCAAAACACCTAATATACAATAGATACAAAGTTAATTTTGAAATAAAAGTAATATTAATTAATCTCAATACGAGTTCTTACAATAATTGTCTTAAATGTTTAAATAAATTCCATATATATCATATTTTAATTTGCTTGAGGGAAGTCAATCGATAGTTTAAAATGGTTAAATTACCTATAGATTGATTTTATTTTTATTTTTTATCACTATTATCAATATTTTATAAATTAATGTTTCTCTTATAACCTTTTACACTAAAATAATTTTTCGAATACGATGCATGATTCTTTTCCTAAAATTATAATATTATTTATTTATTTATTTTAGTTTGTTGGATTATTGTTCTCATATTCTTAATTATTTTTTTTTTACTTTAGGTTCAAGCACATATTGAATATTTTCTTAGATTTAAATTAAGTTAATTATCACTAAACACTTTTTTTTTTATAACTAATCAACGAAAAGGGTTTGGCTTAATAAATTTAAGTATGAAAGAGTTATTTTCATTTTGTAATAGATATATTTTTATATTATAATAATATAATGATTCTTTTTCAACGACACCTTTTAACTTTAGTCAAATATTTTCTCATTTTTTACAAACGAATTAGAAGTATACTTTTTTACATATTGATTTTATGTTAATCAAAATCCTTTTTCAAACATTTCGTCTCAACTTATAATATTATTTTTAACAAATTAATGAAATCTTTTTTTGTTATTTTAAGATGTAACTAGAACTAAGTTAACAAATATTTCCGCGTTACCTATTTAAACTACGTATTTGTTATTTAAAAAAAAAAAAATTACCTTCATTATCAAGTGTCTAGCAGTAAAGAAAAATTAATTTAATTACTCTTCTTTCACTATGTAGTTTTCTGAAGAATTAAACTAAAGTCAAAATGTTTTTAATTTAAATAATGATTGAACGTGTTTATAATTCATTTCAGCAAATTATTCAAATTTAAAGTATAAGGTCATTGCTATGCGTTTTATAGATGTTAGATTAAAAAATACGGAGAAGACATACTTTATAAAAATGCAGTTAACGGGTTTTGATATGGCCAAATTTTTTTTATAGAAGTCTGTTAACTAGGTTTAAATTTGCTGGATTTGATGGTTAAAATAATTAATTTTTTAAATCTTTATCCATAAAAATTTATGACAAACATGTCTGTCTGATTGTGTGATACTTCTAAGTTGCCTTGAAAATTTTTATGATGGCAAGTAGTTGTAGTAGTTGTGGGTAGACGGGAACGTCGAACCACTTGTTCGAACTAGCAATTAGGCCAAACTGGGCCCATTTTACTAACCCCGTGGTGGAGAGTCCAGCCACTTCCCACATCATACCTGTATATTGTAGCGATGAAGCGGGTATGGCGTGGTTATTAGTAAGCTATGTAAGCGTGCGTCAAAGTGTGGGGGAAGAGAACCCCTCTGGGGGTGACCCTTGCCCTGCTCCGTCCGCGATTCATCGATGCAATTCAGAGTACCATGGCACGGGATCGAACCCACGACCTCGAGTCACCTCGACTCAGTGATAGCTGGGCGAGCGCCTAGAGCACCTCGGTCACGCTGGCTCCCTCTTTATTTATGATGGCACATAAGGCATCTGATATTTATTTAAGGGTGCGTTCGGAATTACTTACCAGGTCAATCAACCGAAGGTTTACGAACGCTGCCGGTTGGTTAGTTTGGTCACCGGTTACTTATTGGTCAACCTGGTTAGTGATTCAGAACGCACCTTAAGTTGCTTAATTATTTATTAAAAAATTTCTATAAGAATAATGATAAAACAGGAGCAGCCTTCCATAAACTTTTTTCTCCTACTAATAATCTAATTAATATATTTCTAATTTGCATATTAAACATTAGTAAGTAAAAAGTGAATTGAAACTGTATCTTATTCGGAACAAAATAAGCCAATTATCATAGAAGTATTTTTTTTTAACAAAATTCTATTTCGCTTTCCGCTTCTAAAAATAATTTAATTGGTATAAAAACAACTTTATTTCCGGTGGGATAAAGGGTGCGTTTATTATTTATAACTGTTTTATAAGTTTTTTTTTTTTGGTTTTTTAAAAACTTTTTTTCTGATTCAAACGATATTTCTTTTCGAAAAAACGAAATCCTTTTTAAAAAGTCTCAAGCCTTTTTTTAAGTTAAATTTTCCAGTGAATTTCATTTAGAAAATGCACCTTTCTTTCTTACCTTGAGACAGAGGAAAGAAAAAGTTTAAAAGAAATGTAAATGATTTTACAAAGGGGTTTAACTGTTATAAGGACTTCTAGTTTATAAACTGTTTCTTTTATTAAAAATAAAGGAAAGAGGGAAATTTGTATTTAACTATAAATATGTATTATTCTTCAGGACATTTTGTTTATCCGTTTGAAACTAAATTGTCTGTAAAATTATGCAGCAATAAATAATAATATAGATGCTATAAATAAGGATATACAGGCTGGCGCAGCGCGGATGACCACATTTTATAGTGTGCTTAATACTAGAGCTAGGAGATTGAAATAAAGCGAATTTTCTAGCAACAATATGGAAGTTATTGGTCATAAGTCAAATTTTCAAGTGTGGAAGATAATGTCCGATAAATCACGTCCATGTCAATTTACACATTCTAAGAGGTGCTCAGCGAAGTTGCGTATCACGTTCTCTAACATCTCCTTATAGGAATCCGATTTTCATTGTCTCTAAGGATAACGAAATGGATACTTACCATATAATATGGTTTCAAGAATATGGAGCCGCTGCACACATGACAAGAGGGTCCATGGATCGCGTGTGTCAATTTTTTCCCGGTCATGTAATTTCCCGGAATGGTGTCGTTTCATGGCCATCACGCTCGCCCGATCTCAGCCCTTGTGACTTTTTCTAAGGGGGATATCTAAAGGCTAAAGTTTATGTAGACAAACCACGTACCCTTGTCGAGTTGAAGGACGCTATCCGCCATGAAATAGCTTGGATTCCTGACGATTCCTCCGACGGATCCGTTTTTGGTACTGGCTTCATAGCCATAGGTGCAGCCACAAACTGCTCTCATTTTTTTAGGCACTAGCCTCATATAGCAATTGGTACAGCCATAAACTGCCTCTCTCTTTTTTTGGCATTGGCCTCATTATGAGCTATCCATACAGCCACAAACTGTTTCTCTATTTTTGGTAGTAGCCTCATAGCTAATGGTGCAGCCACAATTTTTATCTTCGTATCAGATTTATTAGGACGACGTATGATTTTCCAATCTCTAGCTTTCAGAATTGCCGTATAAAAGAGAAGCTGGGTAAAAATGAATTAATCGAATACAGCAAAGTCCAATCGTTGACCTAACTTAATTGGTTAAGATTTCGATTCTGTACATGTTTCTACTCACATATTATACATCTGCTATCTCATGTTTCCTTTTTTTTCAGCATAAAGGTGAATTATAATTATTTATTAAGACAGACAAGGCTATAAAATAAATAAATATTCTAATGCGAAAATCTAACCTATAACAAAAAGTTTGCTGTGCAAATGTAATAAAATACCATTTATTAATTTAATATGCAGATTAAACAACTTACATGATTTACAATTCTTAACATGGCAAACATAAAAGAAAAAAAAATCAATTTTCTTCACAGTGGTTTACGTGACTAGAAAGTACATGTTAATAAATTATCTTATTGTATGTTAAAAGACAATAAATCTTGATAAAAATGTTAGGAGTATGTTTTTTTATCATCACGAATAAAAAAAAAGTAATTATGCATAAGTGCTAAATGTATAAAAACGCTTCTAAAAATGAAAAAAATAAAATCTTACCACAGCATTCACATTGGTAATTGTTACTTAAATATGAATAAAAACGACGAAAACACATAACGATTAAAACACTTTTTTCAAAAAAAGAAAAAAAAATTATTGTTAGGTAGATTGTTAAAAAGAGTTAAATTTTCCCTATTTCGTCATTTTACAGTACAGTAGTGTTTTATATTGGTGAAGGATTCTTTTTTTTTATCATTTTCAATGTTTTGAATTTTTATCAAAAAAACAATGAGTTCTAGGAAGAAGAAAAAAAAAATATAAGGACGGAAGCGACTATGACTTTTCATATTGTTTCATCTGATGATACACAATACAAGGGAGTTGTCCATAGTATATAGAGAGGTAACGGAAGACAAGAGGGAAATTTTTTAATCACCCATTGAAACAGGAAATGGAAGGTAGGTTTGGATAATGGGTCTCTGTTGTTCGTGTAAGACCCTCCCTCCTGACTGACAAAGCCAGTGTCTCGTTCCATTCCCTTGCCCTTTCATCTTGGACCAAGGTCTGGAGAGACCTTTTATTAAAATTTAAAAAAAAATGAAAATTCGAAATTTAATTCAGTATAAGAGGCAAGAGGAAAATCATATGCAATAATTAACATGAATGATAAAAATCATCAGATTAATAAAAATAATAAAATACTGATAATTATATTTTTGTTATAGTTCATAATTTAGAATTGTACTATAAAAATTATCTGTATAATATGTTGAAAGCTTCCAAAATTGAATTTTGTAAACTATAAATATCAATTTTTTTTAAATTCGTCACAAATTTTATTGTTGTTGCACGATGTTTTATCCAATTTCTTGGATAAAACATCGAGCTTAACACCGGCTTTAGTTTGAATAAGGTATAAAGCTGAAAAAACTTGGCTTGAAAAATTCAATTATAGAAGAGATAAGGTCAGGAGAGTGTTTTGTATAAAAACAAAAGAGGTACAAGGGAGTGTATGCAAGGTGTAAGGAAGGCAGTGTAAGTGAGGCGGGTTTGATCTTGTAGTGAGAACTTAGCTTACCAGGGCTTTGTCACTGATAAGAAAAACCTTGTTGCTTCATTTTAAAGCGCGTAAGCTTGAGGCGCTTAAACCAACATTACTTGAAAATTTTACATTAATTTCACATTTAGCATTGTTTAATGTGTCACATATGTCTACCGTTAAAAGATAGACTTTATAAACTTTTTTATTGAAGCGAGCGTAAGCGAGCTTCTACGTGTTTTACATGTCCGACGATAACTTGAGTAAAAGTTGACCGATTTAGTTGAAATTGGGTATACATCTTTCTTTTACAAATACTCAGGCTAAGTTCGTTGGACGGCGTGATCCGTCCAAGAGTTCGCGCACAATGCTCGCGTAAACGCGAGCTTCAAATTTAAAATTGGAATTTCAGGACGGGGGAAAAAAAAATCACCTATTCGATGAGACGAACATTTTTTTCAAATAACATTTTTTAGTAAAACCAACAACGACACATTGCTGCTATACTAAATAGGGTATTTCAATATTTTCTAAGGGGTGCCAAGCCTACCGGTACAAAAAAAGGTGTATATCGTACCTAATTATAAAATAAAGTATTTTTTTCTCACAATAAATAGCCTTCAAACTGCGATTTACAATATTATTTTAATGAAGGCGTTTGAAACAAAAATATTTTGGAATGACATTTAATGGGTTAGCCTACATGATAATGCACTTTATTTGGGCTAGGAAACACAACCACTGATTCCGAGCATGAGCCCCCCATGGAACACGGCTTTTATATATAATTTTAAAAAATCTAATTTCTTGGGTATATTGGATTTAAACGCTTTATGGAATCATAATTTACTATAGATTGTTCTCTCAAGGTTATTAGTTGACCGTTTTCGAGAAAATAAAAATATGAAACAATAGTAAAGAGATTTTGACATGTTTCACCTATTCCTAATTAAAATATTAACTAATTAACAGAATTATTCTCTATTCTATTTTAGTCAAAAGACCTTGTCTAACTTAATACCTACCGCTAAATATTTTGCAATTATTGATTATGAATTATGACCTTCAGATAAAAGTTTATAACCCCTTGTATATTATTTAGTTTAAAATTGGCTCTTTAAAAACTATAATTAGCATTCATTTTAAAATTAAAGTTATTATTTTCATACTTTTTCAATAATAATAAAGAACACACTTTAAAAACAGTATATACAATTTTAATTACAAATTATCGAAATAAATATGCTTTATAATTAATAATTATAATGACTTTATTAATGATTTATGTCATAACTTATGCACAACTTCTGCTTATACTAAATATAACACGAAATAAATAATTAGTTGTTTTCTAAATTGTTTAAAGTATTGCTTTCCACTTATTATATTTTTTTCTCTCTTCACCCTTCAGGTTATTTATTCTTATTGATTGCATGTTGCAATAATTAGAAAGTGGCACAATCATGAAAAATGTATATCCAATCATTTGTATCCAATATTTGAATGAGTAAAAGTCAACATAAATTATGAAGGTGTTTTCTTTAAATTAACAAGCTTCTGCTGTAATTCTCTTAAACAAATAAATAACAATAAAAATAGCAATTGTGTTATATCTATTAATATAATAATTAATAGCGAACTAAATTATTTTCTATCCGTACTTAATAGATAGATAATCGAATTCCAATTCTTTTTTCCTAATTTCTAGATATATTTTATAGTTTCTTCCATCAACTGAATGTATCAGAATTAATTTATTAAGGTGATGAAAAATATATATAATTAAATTAACGTTTCTCCAAAGAAGAGAAATTAGCTAATACATATATAAAGTAGTATAATAATAGAATAAAGAAAATAACCAATTGGTTAATACATTTCCAAATGTATTGGGGTATCATTGAGAATATGAGGACAATAAATTTTTTGTTTAAAGTAAATAATTTAAATATATATATATATATATATATATATATATATATAAAACAAAATGCTTATCAACTTAATTTGATCGCCTTTGATATACGTGGATAGTTGAATATACATGTTACTAATTAACCAATTTATCTATATTCTAAGCAAAGATAAAAACCTAATAAACTTATTAGATTACTAAACTAAATTTACTTATAAATGCTTATACATTTTTATTTATTCAATGAATAAAGGGCGTAAAGATATAATATATTATTTGATACGATCAAAATTAAAAACATTTAGTTTACTATCATAAGAAAATAAAAGAATAAACAAACATTTTTTATACACTTATCGACCATATTATATCAAAGAGAAGATTTTATTGTACTTTTCCATTAATACAAAATTATATTTTCACAATTAAGTATAATTTTATTATTATTATAATTAAAAAAAGAGATATATTAGTAAAATAACTCTGATACCATATAAATGCCTTAAGATATATCACCAAACGTCAACTCTTTCATTTCTCTATTAGTTAATTTTTTAGTGGCTCTAATGCGTGGATAGAAATTTATGTATATTTTATTACTATTTATGCTGCAGGAATACTGGTTATTTTTGGTGAAACTGTTACTAAGCATTCAAAATTATTTATTCAGATAGTAATATGTATTAATTAAAAATGTATCTTTGTGTTATCAAGAAACATTTAAATTTGAAGAAAATTCCATTGAATTATTTATTTTTAATAAATAAAATGTTATATATTACTAGTCTAGACAATATTATTAGTCGATTATGATGTTCTCAGAAGAAAAAGTAGGCTTTTTAAACTTTCATTTACTTCCTATATTCTATATTTGAAATGTTAGAAAGTAGCCCACTCAAAAGATATAACTGCCATTAGTTCGTTTCGGATTGACAGTGAAGATCCTTACATCTATTCTGAGAAAAGAGTTCAAGGATATTATTAATATAAATTAAAAAAACATAAAATTTACTAAATTGCTTAAATATCGACATAGAGGCTACTATGTCACTTATAATATGATACATCTATTTATTTGGAGTTGTCAAAACAGAAACGATAAACCCCGTGAAAATTCACCGACAGCACGGAAACATCAATATTAAGTTGTGTTTGAAGCGATAAAGACTAAGGTAATTTTATGTTGATAAGTCAAACGTTTATTATAGTTTCCCTCTGCTGTTAAGATACAAAAAGAATATTAATTTAATCATATTTTTATTGGAATTATGAATATACCTTCTTTCAAGTTAGTTCAATAAAGCAGATTTCAGCATACTCAAACAATCAACCATTTTTTATTTGTAGACTATTATTTAAAAACATAATATTAGAACTATCTATTACAGAGTAATTCTAAATTAATATTATATGTACACTTTTTTACTTCAAAGTGGCAATGTTAACCTTATATCCTAATTACAAACATAACTAACTCCATCTTTGGTAAAGTAATGGAAACATACATAATATATTTGTTAATAGTTATAAATAGTGGGATGCCTGAGCATGACTTAATTACAGTAACCCTTTGGATTTAAATATAAGTATTTGAATCTTTGTTGCATCTATTTATATGCCTGCTCTTTAGTTTAGCCTTTTTTCTTTCATTTGTTTTTCTTTCTTCTCTTTTTTTTCTTTTCTTTCTTGTGTTCTGTGTCTTGTTTCTATGTTGTTCTTTTTATTTTGCTATGTTTTATCCTTCATAATTTATTACTATTATTATTATTTTATATATATATTTTTTTTTTTAAAAAAATGATATTTATTTATAATTTTAGATTTCTTGTTTATTTTCCATTTATATTTTGTAAATACCCATTACAAAAATTAGAACTACTTAAATAAATTTATTTAAAAAATGCATCTGTAAATATTGATTAATTAGTCGTTAAATAGACTACTTTTTTGACATGTATGTATTTCATTTTTGTTAGATTCATTTGTAGTATGAACAAGTAGCCTTTGAATTTTAATTTTTCATAGTTACCAATTTAATTTTTATTGTATGAAACAAATATTCAAACTTTGTATTTCTGGATTGCATTTGTGGAGGTGTGAATGGAGGTGAATATTTACCCTTGCTTAAATAATACCCTTGCGTATACTATTCCTTACCTACCATAAAAAAATTAATTATTACTGCTCATCCTTTAATTAATTTTATTTTTTATTATTTTTTCTTTTATATTTTTATTAGTGATTTATATTTTGTATGTTATGTCTAATTTAAATTTTTATTTAAACCAAAAATTATATATTTTAATGCAAATGAATTTCATAATTTTGTCTTCCTTTCACATTTGGGTTTTGTTTTCGAATTGACTTAAGAATTGGACAATACTATTGATATTGCTAACAATAATATGGAAATTTATTGAGTAGCATGTATTAATTATCCAAAAGAAAGTACGTGATCTAAAAAAGTTTCTCTTGGAATTAACTTTAGCTAAACATCTTAAATAATACAGTTTCAATTCTTAAAAAAATTAACGAAACTTACGCTAGTAAATCTAAATGTCTGATGCACAAAATAAAGAATGATCCAACTGATGTCTTATCCATCTGATGTGTAATAATCAGATGAATCAAACATTTATAAATATAATCTTTAAGTTAAAATCCCTACACTTCAAATTGTCAAACGTTTATTCTTTTTATATTAAGTACCCGCTAGAAATATAATTTTTGGTCCACTAATTTTTCAGGTATTAATAGTAAGTGAACATTCATTTGCAAATAATAATTTAAATTAATTACTAATCTTTAAAGATTAACCATAATTTTGAATATGGTTTATCGTTTTAGTAATATTAAATTTTGCTTGCAAGCTAATCGAATATTACATTATGATTTTTCTTATGAACGAAATTTTTTGTCTCTAAATTTGAAATTACTTCATTCATTTATTTATAATTGATAAATTTGTTGTTGTGTGAATCATATATATAAATAATGTCGTTCTTTATATAAATAATATATTCACAATTACTTTCAATATAATAAATATTATTATTATTTATTTATAATTAAAGATTTCAGCGAATAATAAAATTTCAATTATAAAAATTAATTTATTAAACCATTTCACAACAATTTATTAAAGTCATTCCTAATTAATCGATTGTAGCCGTATAGAATTTAGAATAATCATCAATTAGATTATCAATTTTTAATATGTTTATCAATCTTTAAAAAAGTGATCACAACTAACAAACGATTTATAAATACCTACTTATTAAAACAGTGACTTGATTTTAATCATGTAAATCAAGATATGCAGACTGAAAATAGAACAAAATATCTTTACCTAAATTAAAATTTTTTAAGAAAAGTTCGTAAAAAAATGTATTATCTATGACATGTTTTTGTTCAGTTGCTTTAGATGAAAAACTTTTTTTCTTAGCTCTTTGTTTCGCTAAAATTTTTCTAAATTATTGTTTTGTAGTTAATTATTATCGAGTAGGTATTTATTTTATATTTTTTTATCATGGATATAATAATTTTGTTATTTAAAGTTGTGATTGCTTTTTTAATGCTGATAAAAATATTACTTTGGCACACGATGAGAGGATTTGGTTTATGTAGGAAACTACTCAAGATTGGCCTGCGAGATCCAGTTCGTCAGGTCTATGGGTTACTACCTGATCCAGATCTACATCCCGTCAGGTCTGATCGTCATCATATCGTGGGTATCGTTCTGGCTCAACAGGAATGCCACGCCGGCCCGGGTGGCACTAGGAGTCACCACTGTGCTCACCATGACAACTCTTATGTCGTCCACTAATGCCGCCCTCCCTAAGATTTCCTACGTTAAATCGATAGACGTTTATCTGGGAACCTGTTTCGTCATGGTTTTCGCATCACTTTTAGGTTAGTTGAAATATAATTAGATGCACCTATTTTGATAAATATATTCTCAATGTTATGTTTCCTTACTATGATTTCTTGATTTGGTAAAACAGGAGGCAATAATAATAATGGTAATGGTTTGACAGGTAGGACGAACCACTTGTTCGAACCTAGCGATCAGGCCACATTGGGCCCAATTTACTAACCCCGTGGTTGAGAGTTCCAGCCACATCCCACATCATACCTGTACATAGTACCGCAGAAGCGGGTATGGTGTGGTCATTAGTGAGCTATTTAAATCAGAGCATCATGGCGAGGGATCGAACCCACGACCTTGAATCGCAACGATTCATTGATAGCTAGGTGAGTGCCTAGAGCATCTCGGCCCCGCTGGCTTCCCTCAGGAACAGAAGACAGGAGGAAAGAATCCTGCAGAGATTTCTAGTGCAAATGGTTATAATGTCTAGTTGTAATGAGACTACATCTGACATTTACTGAATCACAACCTATTGCAGACCATTTTAAATATCTATTAATACAGTATGTCCACGGATGGATTTGCCTCTACGTGTAAATTCCAAAAAAATCAATTTTCGAAGAAGAAACACTTTTCATGAAATCACCTGTTCTTAAATGAAGATTTGTAGTATTAATTTTTAAAAAACTGGACCAAATTTCGACTATTTGAAAAAAATACTCTTTATAATTTTTGTTGGATACCATTCCAAATATCTTTTTCGCAGAAAAATCGAATATGTATATTAATGTTTTTTGATTCCCAGCTCTATCAAATTTGTGAAACTGCGTTTTTTAAATTTTTCAGGAGATCAAAAAACAACTTTTCATCAAAAATATGTTTTTGCAGGTTAATGTTTAATTATATCTGTAAATTAACTCATATATACACCAACTTTATTATTTTATTTATTTTCATTTTAAGGGGGAAATTTATGCTCTCCTGAATAATGCCAGAGAGATTGTAGGCACGACACCCTTTTAAATAGACCTCTACCAGTCCTGTTGTATTCGGCAAACCGCGTGGCTTGTTGGCACAGGTTGATACAGCGTCTTCACTTGCCCGGCAAAAGCGTTCAGAATAGTGGAACGGACCAGTGCCGGATTTACCACTAGGCCGACTAGGCCGCGGCCTAGGGCCGCGGGCTTAAGGGGGCCGCAGATATGGGCAATACATTGATATGGCTTGCCACTCAGCGCCTTTGACACAGTATATTCTAAGGAGTATTTCTTGAATTTGAGTATGATCCTGAGTACTAAGTTAGTTACTAGACATCAAGTTGATTTTAGCTTATCATTTGATAGGTTAGTTATTCAATTATTACTCCAAACAAGAGTGGTCACCTATCAATTGACAAGCTAACATCAACTTGATTTTTGGTCTACTAACTAATTTAATTTTGTTCTCAGGATCATGAGTCACATTGTTCACCAAAATGGCCGAGACATGTCCGCTCTCAATCTTTTTTTTTTTTTTTTTTTTTTTTTTTTTATTTTAAATGCCTATTGCCAAGCTTATAATCTTATGTGCCGCAGACGAACTTAGCCGACCACATATTTTTTACAGGCATCAAAAGATTAACTTAATGTTTATTCACGCACATCTCCTGAACTAAACATTATATATTTATAAGTTTTTTAAAAAAGGTTCTACAAATAAATAAAATTCAATAAAAGTTTGAGTTTTATCGGCCTATTTATTAAAACCGCGCTAGTAGCGCTAGTAAAATTTGGCCTAGGGCCTCAAAAGTCCTAAATCCGGCACTGGAACGGACGGGATGGATCCCACCGACAAATTTCGTTCCTAACCTACTCGGGCCAAACTAGTTTGCGTCACACTCCTTTAGATCCTTAATTCCCTAGAGGGTCTTGTTTTAATTAAAACATAATTTAAAGTTTAAAATTGCACTTAATTAGTTTTTAAGATTTGCGTGAACAGATTTTTTATGAACTAACATTAGTTCAACTCAAGGTTAATACAAAAGTTATTAGCAGTTAATAAAAAGTTTATGACATTCTTACAAAATTTCAGGCACAGAATTACTTTAAAAGTTTATTTATTCAGTGTTTACTTCATTAATATATTAAGTGCAAATTTATCTAAGGAACGAGGTATAAAAAATGTTTAAAATAATCCTTTGTAAACATAAAATTATTTATTTTTTCATCATTAAAAAAAAACGCTTTTAATTATAATAATTTAAGAGTAATCAGTAATCAGCTACATCAAACCTTCTTTAAAGCAATATTTAATTAACAAAATACTCTTGAAATTTCACGATTTTTACGTTAAAAGCTATAAATTATAATTAATTTACAAAGTAGACAGTTTGCACAGTTAATAATTTTAAAAGGAAAGGTTGATTTTAATTGAATAATCAGAGGAGATGTCATTTATTTTGTATTTCCCAGTGGGCCTTTATTTATCTGTATTTTGCCGGAGCTATGTGTTGTTAGGTCTATTCTTAATTAAATTGGTACCGGGGTCGTGTCAATAATTCCCTTAAGCCCTCCATCCTTTCCTCCAGGGCTGCCAACCAGTCGATATTTATTTATTTTTGATATTGAAAATGTGTTATTTCTCTCCAACTGAATTTTTCCTCCTTATTTATTAATATTAAAAAAAAAACCTTTTAAGCTTGGAATTATTCTTTTTTTTTTTTTAATACTGTCTCGTGAATTTACATTCGTACCTAGGTGAGTGGGAAACTCAATAATTCCAGACTTGGTTCTATAAGAAAAACCTTCTCAACTATTTTAAACCTCTTTAAATGGAATTTGATTCCTTTTTCTCAACCTTTTCATATTTTCTAATAGAAAATATCCTGTAGAAGTGGGTTCGAAAATTGAATTTTTAGTACAGATTCCTATTAGTTTTTTTTTTAACAGATGTTAATAATAATAATAATAATGTAATAATTTAGTATTATCAGCAATGTAATACCGTGTTTTTGCACACTGCAATAGGCTACACAATTTGTGAGAGACACCAAGGGATGTGCCACGCAAGTGTGACCCATAGGAACTGTTCCAGCATCAGACATTGCGTCATTAAGATGTTGGCTCGGCTTTACGCCATGTCCTGCATCGTTTCGTCGCGTCCGACTCATCAGGGGCCCGACGATGCCCACCCAACTCTGGACCTATACTAGATCAAGAAGATCAGATATAGGACTTATCAGAGACGAGCGTGCTCTCATACCGCCATTCTTGCTTGGCTGGCAAAACACATCAGCAATATAATACCGTGTTTTTGCACACTGCAATAGGCTATACAATTTGTGAGAGACACCAAGGGATGTGCCACGCAAGCGTGACCCATCACGGTGGGCATCGTCGGGCCCCTGATGAGTCGGACGTGACGAAACTATGCAGGACATGGCGTAAAGCCGAGCCAACATCTTAATGACGCAATGTCTGATGTCGGAACAGTTCCTATGGGTCACGCTTGTGTGGCACATCCCTCGGTGTCTCTCACAAATTGTGTAATTTAGTATTAATAATTGATATCTGTAGTGTAGGATTAAAAAGTAGGAAGGTTTTAGAATTCCTTTTTTAAATATGTCGAAAGAACGAAATGATAAGTATATATTTTACTTTCTCATATAAAGAGAAAGTATTGTGATAGCGCGAAAATTCGATTTTGAGATTTTGATGGATTTACTCGTTTTGAGGTCCCCTAAGTCCAAAAAGAGTTGTTTTTTTTTAATATCTGTTTGTCGTCTGTCGACTGTGCAGACGCGTAGAGCCTAAACTATTGGGCCGATTTTGACGAAATTTGGCATACATGTTCAGAAAAAAGTATTCCCCGAGGTGAATTTAAGAAATGAATTTTAGCCTCAAATTTGGGGTCGCTATTCCCGATAATCCCTTTCACAGGTATCATGATTATCACGTGTCAAAGTCAGCTGTTTTAGCAAATTTTCGAAGAAATTAAGCTATTGAAATGGCTTCAATATTTTTGTAATGCGAATTTTTGAAAAAATTTTCCACGGAAATCTTTTTTAGATCATTCTGAATCGATTCCTAAAATTTAACACTTTTTTATGTATGTATTTATATATGTATATATGTGTCACTACAGACAATATCTCCCCTTAGAATCACTTAAAAATTTCAAATTTTAAAATGTCAATAATATCAAAAAAGGATGAGTTCGTTGGCCAGAATTTTTTGAGTTCATTTAGGGGTCATATTTTGACAATTTAGGGTCAAAAACGATTGTTTTTTCCATTTAATCCCCCCCCCCCCCCCTCTTATATGAATATGACAAAAGTGTACTTAACAACAATTACTGTACTCTTAAAGAGCTTTCCGACGACATGCATCTTAAAGGGTAAATACTTTTTTGACTTTTGTACCCCTTACCCCTGCGTACCTTTTTTTTTTTCTTTTTTTTTTTTTCACCATCCAAATTCTAAACCAAAATTATAGGAGGAATGCACTCATAAAGAAGTACGAGGAACATTTGGGACAGTTAATTGGAAGATCGTACTCATAAAGAAGTAGGTGGAACATTTTGGATAATTAGGAAGAATGTACTCATAAAGATGTACGAGGAACATTTAGGTCAATTTGGAGGACCGTACTCATAAAGAAGTGCGAGGAACGTTTAGGACAATCAGGAGGAACGGACTCATTTTTTTTTTCTTTTGTCTTCAACTTGGAGTTACCAAATTGAGCCCATAGGCCGTAATCCGGTGGCATAGGGTGCGTTCGGAATCACTTACTAGGCCAACCGAGAAACAACCAGTGTGTCCGGAAAGACCAACCTAAACAACTGACCGCGTTCATAAACCTCCGGTTGATTTAGTGGTCAACCGGAGTGGTTGCGACCGCTTCGACCCAATCCAGAATACGGTTAGTCTGGTTTTTATCTTTAAAGAAACTTTACTGAGGCAGTTTAGATTTTACGATAAAGTTATTATTATTTTTGTTTATTTACAAGATGATTATTGGACTTACAAGAGTCATAAGATTATTATTAGTCTTCTTGACAAGATTTTTACTTATTTTTACATAAATATATTATGTATATGTATATATTTATTTTAATCTTGTAGTTTTAATTAATTGTATAATCGTAAATTTAACTATAACTTACTTTAGTCCAGGAGCGTTCATAAAAGTGACTGACTAACATCAAGCTGGAAATTTGTATATAAGTTAATCGTTTGGTGTCCTTTAAAATTATGTGTTCGGCTAAGTACGTCTGCGGCACATAGGTTGGCCATAGGCTGAGTAGAGCGGCCATGTCCTGCTTATTTTGGCGGACAATGTGATTTTCATGATCCTGAGTACAAAATTAATTAGTAGACCTAAATCAAGTTGATGTTAGTTTGTCACTTGATAGGTTAGTTATTTACACATTTCTTCAAATCAAAGTGGTCACATAGATGTTTCAAATTTCAACTTTCTAGTTTTAAAGGTTCGGGAGATATGAACCAAAGTGCGACGGACAGATAGACACATAACTCTCGGCCTAAGGGTTTCGAGAATGACCTACGAAACCTTAAAAATTATAATTCAAATACACAAAAAATAGAATGTGAGTTCATCTTGTAAAACAGAAATAACTAATTGTTTTATCTTATCCAACTCTCGCTGGAAAATATTATTTCATACGCTAAGTTTGATTATTAATTGTGAGTTGTTTGTTTGTTCACAGAGTACGCGACGGTCGGCTACATGGCGAAACGAATACAAATGAGGAAAAATCGATTCCTCGCTATACAGAAGCTGGCCGAACAGCAGAAACAGAAGCAGGGGTTGGACGCTGAATCAGACCACGCGCCAAAACAAACTGTGAGTACCTTTCCATTCGATCTCTATCTAATTATATATACATATATATATATAGAATATATCAGATCAACTGCTATTAAACGTACAGGGTATCTTATGTTAGCATTCTATCAAAACTATTTGGTTTCTTTATCTATGAAAAGTGGTCCGAACTGCTGTAAAATATTTTTAAATTATTATATGTATATAATTAGGACAACACTTACGTAAATAACTGAAGCAGAAAACCTACAGTCTACAACTAAATGTTGTCGTGTAATGTTGCGACCGGAGCTAGCTGTGTGTGCTCTCAGGTTATGTTTTAATTAAGTGTGTAAATTATGTTTTTAAATTGCTCTTACTCAGATATAGATCTTACGAAAACTGCATTTTAGGCTAATAACTTAATTTTAAGTATGAACGAATTTCAAGTCAAAAAAGTTGTCTTGATATAGGATGTCAAATTTTTTTTGTTGTTTTTTGACAATATCTCAGGAACCGTTTGAGATACTAAACTCAGCTTTTGTACACATTTTATCATTAATATTTGCTATTTTTTATGACCTAATTAAATTTTTTTCATATGCGAGTCACGGAGTTTTTGAGAGGATTGCGTTAGGTTTCTTTGGCTCTAATTTCTATGACACTGAGAAAATTAGCATTCTGAAAGCACATTTTGTACCACTAATTTTTTTTTTTACACAAAAAACTGTCCTTCTGATCAAAAGCTCTAACGAAAATCGTTTTCGAGAAAAACTTATATTTTACAAATCAGTCGAATAGATAAAAAAACAAATGATTTTATCAACAACAAAACATGTTGCTATTTTTTCATAATAAAATGCCGTTTTTCTCTTAATCGATTCAAGTTAAATCTTTTAACCAGGGTTACCCTTTTTTGTGTAGAAAACATATGTGGGCCAAAATGAGCTTCCAGAATGCAGTGTCATAGAAATTTGGGACAAATTAACCTCACGCAACCCCAAAATCTCCTTCACTGACATAATGAAAATTAAAATCGAATTAGGTCCCAAAAAGTAGGTAATATTATTGATAAGATGTGTACAAAAGCTGAGTTTTGTATCTCAAACGATTCCTGAGATATTGTCAAAAAAAATGACATCCTGTATCTTTGGTGCGTTTGTGGACCCATGTTACTAGGACATTTTTTTCTCAAAATTAGCCAAAGAATCATACACTTCATTGTCATGTTTTGAAACACCTTGCATTATGCTCTATATCGTGCAAGGAATACAATTCACTTGAAATTGAATAAATCCAGGTGTTTTTAACTTAAGATTCATCCTTAAGCTGGCTCATAATTAGACCCTCACTTAAACGCATTATCCTTGATCCTTCACCTTCAAGTGAGATTGAATATAAAGATTTGTTAATTGATTCACTATCTAAAAGTCCAATCAATTCAGCAAACTCTGAATGTTTATGCGTACTTTTATAAAATTCAAAAGATTAAAGGAGAATATGAACTAAAAGATTTTTTAAATTTAATTTTTTAATATTTTTTTTTTAATTAGCTAATGATTTACAATCCTCATTTATTATTCAATAAGTCTAATATAATTAAAGTCTAAGAAATCTATAGTAGAGAAAACTACCTTAGCTAGAAAAATCAGCTTTAATTCGAGAGTAAATCAAGAAAAATGGTTTTCACGTACTTTTTTAAATAAGCAAAACTTTATATATATATATATGTGTGTGTGTGTGTGTGTGTATGCTAAATTGTGTATATATACTGTAATAGGGAATAACTGACATCTAATTCTGTAATATTGGACATACTTTAACGTTAATTCAAATCAAACTAATGACGATATTATTAGGTAAAAGTTTATTTTTAATAAATACGCTGTTTAAGAAAGCCCTTTTTTGAACAGCAGTAAAGGATCTTGTAAAATGAAATATCAACCAAATAGCATTTTGTTAGTATGTTATCATGTATTTAAAATATCTCATTGATAAGAACATTTATTTTTTTAAATATTTAGATCGACTTGATTTAATAAATTGGTTATTTAATATTTTTTATTAATAAATATAATATTGCCCCTAATATTATTAAAATAAAAGAATGATGTAAGTTATAGTTTTTTGACCTCTCCGTGTTCTAATATGTTTAGAATAACATATTTTCATGTGTATAGTATGTAGTGTCTACTTCTCCACGTAACAGTAGGTACATTACGCGTCTAGTGCAGAAAGTAGCATTTTGCAGTCGAGTGTGGAGTTTGCACCCGAGCGACAGCGAGGGTAGTAAAACCACACGAGCAAAGCAAAATGCAGTTTTCGAACGAGTTGCGAACCGTACTTTATCTACGATCGGAAGGCGTATAATTCTCCTCAGTTTCTTCATAATCACTTAAATCACTCATTCTTTCTCTAAAAACTCGATATAAACAGTTACTTTAATTAAACAAACAGCAAATTAGAATGTAAAAAAATTCGCTAATCGTGCGTTAAGGAAAAAAAATTCCTCTTTTTCCGACTTAAGGCGGAAAAAGAGGAATTCTTCACCTCATTATGATCGCGCATGCGCAATGAATACAGCTACGAAAAGAATCACTTTCTAGGCGTCTAAACAGAGATATAATGTTTATATTTCGTATCAATCGTAGATATAAAATATATTTTTGGCTATGATAGAAACTTTTTTTCTACGATTCTTCTTTTAAAAAAATGTATCTAATTGGTTCTTAGGCTTCCGCG
Organism: Gerris lacustris; assembly: GCA_951217055.1. Taxonomy (NCBI): domain Eukaryota; kingdom Metazoa; phylum Arthropoda; class Insecta; order Hemiptera; family Gerridae; genus Gerris; species Gerris lacustris. The sequence continues at coordinate 66,200,056 of OX578279.1, read as the reverse complement.
GATTTTTTTTAATACATAACCTGGTTTTCCGGTGAAATCCGCTTCACAAGGAGTTTTAAGTCCGACTATTTGCTTCCACTATTGGAAGCATCATCAGTGATACATAGAATATTTGGAAGGTACTTCGAGTTAACATCACGGTGAACCTACCCCTGATAATGCTGCCAGTAGTGGAAGCGAAACGTAGCACTTCAAACCCTTTTTTGATGCGGACTTAATCGAAAAATCAAATTATTTATTCAAGCCTTTTAGATTAAGATAGTGCGGTAACGGGCATAATTTTATATTTAGAAAGAAAGTAAAATTCGGAATTAATTTAGATAATTTATTATATCTATTTGAAGACCAACAAACATTTATTTTTATTGAAATAAATGTGGTTGTCTTAGCTTAGCAATTACAAATCATTTCGAGGTGAGTCGTCGAGGCACTACATCTTTTATAATACTTTAGAGATAAAACAGCAACATTTTTGCTAAGGTTCTATTTTAATTTTACTATTAAAATCACACTGATTCTTACATAAGTTATAAAAAAACTAATATAGGAAATAACTGTTCCATAATATTACATCAGTTATAGAGGTATATAGCATCGTTTTTTTGTTTTCATTGGACATAGAGTTATTCAAACTATGTAGTTACGATTTGCGTAGGTTGGATCTTTATTAGAACGCCTCTGAAAATAACAATTGTATCTGCAGTACATTAGCAGTGCGTCTGCAGTAATAAAATTAATTATTATAAGCATGAACGTTATATTAGTGTCATATTAATATCACATTTTTTGGCAAGAGGCATGCCATTTGCCACTTAACTTTTTATAAAATGTTGCAAATAATTCGTTACTGGGTCTTACCATCAGCTAGTCAACTGCTTAGTATGTATTATCAATTCAATGTAATTCTCTTATTATTAAATCCTTAAGTTAATAAGTTGTACTAATGAAGAAGTGAGGTTTAGCCCTTATCAATTAATTCATTTCTTGGAGACCTATTTCGAGAATGGGCTTTCAGTTAACTTTAAAAAAAAGAGCAAATTATGTTTTGATTCTATTTCACTGGTTAGATCTATCACGAAAAAATAATTTTGGGCAAATAACTTACTTTTATGTAAGTTAAAACATTTTAGGGTTTTAAATGAGAATATTTGTGAAGTGTTTTTTTACCACGAAAAGTAGTATTTTAATTTTTAGGTTTAGGTAAATTCGCAATCTCCATCTGCTCTAGTCGGCCTACTACCTTTTCTAATTGTCCGATTCCGATGTAATTTTAGTTTGTTTTTTTTGTTTTTTTTTAAACTGTTCCTTTTTACATTATAATAAAAACGATTCCGGTTGTTGCATTTTTATAAATTCAATAGCTTTGTTTTTTTACTTTCTCATATAAAGAGAAAGTATTACGATGGCGCAAAAATTCAATTTTGAGATTTTGATGGATTTACACGTTTTGAGGTCCTCTGAGTCCAAAAAAGTGGTTTTAAAAAAATGCCTGTCTGTCGTCTGTCTGTGCAGACGCCTGGAGCCTAAACTACTGGGCCGATTTTGACGAAATTTGGCATTCATGTATAGAAAAATCATACCCCAAGGCAAAATTGAAAAATTAATTTTAGCTCCTAATTTGGGGGGCGCTACCCCCCAAAAACTCTGAAAAAACGTGAAAAAAAAAAATTATTTCTCGAAAACGGTTCCAATGATTTTTTATTTAAAAAAATCTGAAATGTAGTCCATTTAATTACGAATCTAACGATATAAGCCGTTTTCCCTGGAAAAATCTAGTCCCTTTGAAAATAGCTTTAGCAGACGGAGAGAGACCGGGTTCGATTCCTCGCCGAGGAAAAGTTTGTTTATGATAACTTTTGATGAAATGTTCAATAATATAATTAAATCTACATACGAAAACTATTAAATGGAAAACACTAGACTAAGTAATTATGAACTCGTATATGAGAAAGTTTGTCAAAGTTGTCTCGGACCGATTTTTTAAAAATACATAGTGTCACGTTCTAGATTCTAGGGGATATGTTAGAAGATTATGGTTAAGTTTGGGCTAGGTCTAAATGAACTAACTTTAACCTTAACTAACCATAACCATAACCTTCTACGAATACCACTCTTATTACTCATATAACATAAGAAAATTACCACAAAAGCCATCAAAGTTATGGATATTATATTTAAATGACTACTTTATTAGAGTGCAGTTTTATCTATATTCTTATCTTGGAGCTTTTAATGAAGTCATAAATGTGTTAGTAAACATCATAATATTGCTAGATAACAAGCCATTGTAGTTGAAAGGTCTTTCGATATTGCATTTAAAAATATTTTTGAACATCATGGCTCTTTCTGGGCAATGTTCATTACATTCAAATATAATGTGTGTTAAAATTTCATGAACATTACGAAGGGGACACAAAAGGAGAGTTTTCCAAGCATCCTAGGCAAATAAAAATGGCACTTCTTTAGATTATTACTCCCCTTATAAAAAAAACAGATGGGGGTAACAATCTAAAGAAGGTGTATGGAATGTTCTTCTTTAGACTGTTACTCCCCTTATAAAAGCAGAAGTGTGATATTCCTTTGTCTCAAAGTACATTGGACTAATCATCCCTTTACCTTAATAGTTATTTAGTCAAAGTCATTTATATTCTAAAGAAAAACAGGGGAGTAACAATCTAATAAAGTACCATAAAAATTACAGATACCATGATTAGCACACAGTTTCGAACATAATTTGTTTATATATATTGAACCAAGGCTTAAAACGTGTTTTGTGCTGAATTGATTTATAAAATGAGCCACTGGTGCTATTTGTTAGGGTACGTTAGGGTTAAGAACTCTTAGGGTACTTTAGGGTTAAGAAACCTTAGGGTACGTTAAGGTTAAGAACCTCGTAGGGTACGTTAGGGTTATGAACCCTTAGGGTACGTTAGGGTTAAGAAAGAGTTTATGTATTAAATTTTCTTATAGACCTTTTTTTCAGCAAATAAAATAAAATGATTTGAGTGGCCTTTCAGATATTAAGGTTTTTTTTTTTTTTAATTAAAATTAAATTTTTAGAATCCCATTCTGTTCTTATTAAAATGAGATAATTTATGTCTAATTTAAACAAATATAAATAAATTAATTGCAAATTTAAATTACTGGTTTATCTTTTTTCTTCTTTAGATACCCTGTACGTTTCATATATATAAATATACCAATGGAATCACCAAAAAACCCATACTGAACATGATTTTTTTTTTTTTTTTTTTAAAATTATAAAAAAAAAAAAAATAAACTGTAAAAGATACAATACACCCATAATGACCGGTGCACTCATTAAATGACACCATAACACTCAGTGTCAGTTTTAAATTGCACAAAGCCTCTGTACAAAGACGTAAGTTAATAAACATCACAGGATTCGCAAAAAAACAAGAAAAAAATATTAAATACAAGAAAAAAAATTTATGTATATCACAAATCAATCCACGCATTTTATCACATATTTCCTTTGTTTATTTATTTATTTATTTATTTATTTTTAAATATTTAAGATGTTATTTATACAGATTTTTTTTCACCATGTATAGGAATTATTAATTTTTAGTTTTATTTATTTAAACAGATATTTATAAGATAAGTATTACTCTAAATCCATTATTTTTAAGTCAATTAATTTGCTCAACAATGTGTTCGACTCAACAATTACATTATTTATTTAAAATAAAAATAATAAAAAATAAGCGCATGTGTTAACAGGCAAGCCAGATAATATTTATTATTTTTTAAAAAAAAAACAAGAACCTATTTGGCGTGATATAACATAAGAGAGGTTGTAGAGTAATTATATTTTACTTTAATTATCTACATTTCTGCTGCTACACATGGTAATAAACAAAATGTTGTCATATACATATATAATATAAAAACACGTGCTTACTACATAGATAATCTTTAATTAATTTATATATGTTAGAATAATATAAATAAATACTTGTTTTTTCTTATATATTGATAAAACAAAAATTGGATAAAAAATGTTTTTTTCTTTGAATTATGTTTAATTTTAATATAATTATACTTTTAAAATTTAAAAGCAAAGAAAGAAAGTGTTTTTGATTTAATGTTTTTTATTTATTTCTGTATTTTTTTATTTTTTTAAATGTGGCACTGGTTTTAAATTTTATTGTGTATTCAAAGTTTAATTGTGTTTGTAATATTTTTATTTTTATTTTATTACTATAAGTAAATTATTTGTTAGATTATCGTGAAAAAAGCAGATACAAGAAATTATATTTTTATGATAGACATCTGTAAGTTTTATATATACATATAGATTTTAAAAATGACAGATTTTAATATAAATCTATCATTCAATTTATTGAGAAGTAACATATTTTTTATTTTTTTTTATTTTTTTTTATTTTCAAGTCGGGCTCAAGAACCATTAATTTCTTTAAAATTTTTTTTTGTGTTAAACTTTTCTTCGTTTCGCTTCTGATTTCATCATTTACGAAGATTTTAAAGAATCGCTTCTTCAGGTAAGAATATAATTTTCAAAAAAATAACCATATTTTCATTAATTTTTTTTAAAAAAAAAATAAGAATAATAATAATAATAAAATTAATATTTTATACAATTTTTTTTAATATTACTTATTTGTTCCCATGATGATAGTGTGGCCTGCAATTAATTTTTTCTCTTATTAGTTTCGTTAATTTGATTTTTTAATTATTTTTTAATATTTATTTTTCTTCTATCTTAATTGAGCCTGTTAATAATAGTTTAGATTATTTTTTTTAAAAAAACACAAAATTCGGGTTGAAAAAAAAATTAAGTGAATGATTAAAGAATTATTTTTATAATATTTTTTTAAAAATTTTATCTAATACTTTTTTTTGCTCTTCAAACAGTGCGTATTTATTTTCCATTGCATATTTACTTTTTCTGATTTTATGCATCGCTCATTATACATTTTTTTTTCTTAAAAAAGCAGCTATCGCAAAATTAAATAAATGATTGGCCCAAAATTTAAAAAAAAGGATAATATCTTTTTAAAATAATTTTTTTAATCAGCTTTAATTTATTTATTTTCTAATGAAAGTAAAAAAAAATATATATATTAGTTTTTTAAATTATATGCTTATCACTTTATCTAATATAAAATTAATAATACACATTTATTTTAACAAATAGTTTAGGATGATTAATATAGGCAACTTATATATTAAATTTTAGGATTTTTTTATGTTAGTTTTCCAGTTATTGGACTTAAATAAGCCTGCAGGGATTTAGCTGATAAACATTTTATCACCTTTAGATGTAGAAAGATTATGCAAGCATTTTTTTTTTTTCATGTTACCAAATGTGACAATAATAAATCCAAAAATATATATATTACTATATTTATTAGCTTATTATATTTAAATATTATTATATCCAGTATGTAAATATTTATTAAAATATTATATATTCAAATCCTTATTATATTGTCCTCACCTCAACCGTTTTAATTTACTTTAGTGGCAGTAATATTATTAGAGTAACAATTATTATGAATTAAATATGATAATAAAAATAAATTAGTCACACTTGTATACATCAACATACCACAGTAAAAAATAGATTCCGAGTATTTGAAATTTATAGTAAAATGATATTAACATGTTGCTATGTTTAATTTAAATATAATTTGATATATTTATTTATTTTTACTAGGGTAAAAGGTTTATATGTACAACTATGTGAAAAGTGCAGTGCAACTCCATATTATTATCTTATATTAACAGTTTGGGCCAAATAGTCTTAATGTGTTGACAGAGTGGTAGAGTAAAATAAATGGGTTACCCAATAAGAGTTCAGGATTTTAAAATACTGTGCTCTCATTGGCTCTCTTTTACACCACTCCATATTATTATCTTATATTAACAGTTTGGGCCAAATGAGTCTTAATGTGTTGACAGCGTGGTAAAGTAAAATAAATGAGTGGGGACAAAATAAGAGTTCAGGATTTTAAAATATTGTGCTCTCATTGGCTCTTTTTTATATCACTCCATATTATCTTATATTAACAGTTTGGGCCAAATGAGTCTTAATGTGTTGACAGCGTGGTAGAGTAAAATAAATGGGTGGTGAGTCAATGAGAGTTCAGGATTTTAAAATACTGTGCTTTCATTGGCTCTTATTTACTTTTCCGCACTGTCAACACACAAAGACTTATTTGACTCAAAATGTAGAAAACGAGATAATTCAATTTTCATTTTGACTTACTTGTTCTGAAATAATTTTATTTAGTAAATATCTAATAACTTTTATATCTACATTTAATTGAAGTTATTTTTTTGTTTTAAAGAATATTGCCTTTTTTTGTCTCTTGTGTCCACGAACATTTTGTATTTTATTTGTAAGAAAAAAAAATTATATTCCCTAAAATTCCTAGAAAACATTGAATATTGGGAGTAACCTTAATTAGGTATAAGGATTGTTTTATGTTTTTGGTTTTTTTAAGAAAATGTTTGCACTATCGGATATTCTTATTATTAGGAGTTGCACTGTATTTTGTGTATTAGGTGGCTTTGTTATTATTATATAATTACCCAAATTACAGTAAAAAAAAAAAAAAAATAATACAAATGTTTAAAGCCGTGATGAGTTTATAAAAGAAATGATTTAACACTGGTAATTTCTTGAGGTATTAAGCTTAAGAATCTCTAATGCATAGTACTTTCTCATTGAGATTTTCTACATTTATATTTGTTTTATAATTTATTAATAATATTTTTGAAAAGTGATAAAATCTTAAAACAATAATTACAATGATTTGGACGGAGATGATTTTAATTTGGGAAAAAAATCATGAAAAAAAACAACTTATAAAAATGTAGTTAACTTAATATTGATAACAAAAAATAAATAAGTGAAGTTGTTTTGAAAATGCGCAAATTTGAGTATTTTCAAATTATATCTTTTGTGTACAAATCTGTTCCTGTGAGAAAAGAAATTAAATTAATGAAATAATAAGGTTTAAAATGAAAACAATGATGATTAATCAAACTCAAGGATCAAAATTATTGAGTATATTTTGAAAAGAGTACTTTAGCAAATATTTAGTACTCCCAGTTCACTTATAATGACTACTTGACATAGTCAAAAGCTGTCTGTATTAAATTAAACTATTACTAATGTGATTCACTCAAACTCATACATTTTTGCTAATTAAGTTTTATTTATTAAAGTAAAAAATATCGGCAGAATGAACTAATTTTATAAATGAGAGAATGGTAATACTTGTCAATGAGTAAATATTTGAGCATTTTTGTTTTTAAAAAATAGAAAAATAACACTAGAGGCCATGAAAGGTGGTATTGGTGGTTAGAGGTGGTTTAACCATTAAAGGTGGCCTTTAACCACCTCTAATCCCCACCGCACCAATTTTTTAGTTCATACCTAAAAAAGCTTACTATTAGTTCAGTGGGGATTGCTAAAACAAAGTATTAAGAAAACATAAATCCTAACGTTTATATAAATCTATCTAACACCTGTTTTTCGCTGGAACTCTTAATATGAATTATATTTAATATTATACTGCCAAATCTCTAAATTAAAATTGTTCCCACAATTTATTCATAAGTTGAATTTAACCCTTCTCTTCCCATTTTCTTTTGTAAAATATAAGCAAAGAAAATAACAAAAAAATTTCTAATTTCATTCTAATTAATAAAATAAATTACTAATTGACAACATATGACTACTACTACTACTTTATATATTTATATACTATTTATATATATAAATATAAATTTGTGTGTGTATCCTTATTTATTTATTTGATCAAGAAAATTGTTAGGCTTTAATAGTTTTCTAATGGAAATGAGTCGTGTTTGCGTGTATTCCATTTTATTTTATATTCCATTTTATTTTATTTTATTGAATTAACGGAGAGTATACTATATTATTTTTATGTTTTTATAATGTGTGGATAATTGATTTTATTTTTTCCAAATAAATCTACATTTTTTCTTCTTTTACTGGAGCTCTACAAGATATACAGATCTTCTAATTTCTTCAATTAAATTTTTATTGAATCAACTATAAAAATTATTTTTCGGAGTACAAACGATGTGAGTAATCATTTTAATTGATTATTATTATTTTTTTTATTTTACAATTTATTTTTAGCTGATTTTTTTTGTTATTAGCTCAATTTTTACTCCCTCTTTTTTGCTATAAATTGTTATTTAAATCAATTATTAAAAATCACGTAATATTATATTAATAAAATATATTTAAAAAAAAAGATAATGTAATTTGCCCTTAAAATTTAGTTAGTAGTAGTATTAATTTCTAGATCTTTGTTTGCAAAACATTCAACCTTTCCAAAATCCATTTTTTAATGCCCTACAATATTTTAAATAAATATAAAAATGCTTCATGCTCATTTTTATCACACATTACATAGGTAGTTTTTTTTTTTTTCTTTAAATCAACACTTAATTACAGTTTTTTTTTAAAAAAAACATTGTTATAATAAGTCCCTCTATAAAGCCAACAGTCTATCCAATCTTTTCACCTGCCTCTCTGAACACGGCGCACCATGGCGCGCTCTTAGTTGCGAAATATAGTACTAAAAAGTGAAAATCGAGCTACCTCCTTTTACCTTATAACTTTCTAGTACTATATTTAAGATCACCACAAGTTCAATTTGAACATTAAATAAGTCTTTAATTAATTAGAAACTATTATTATCAAATTAACTTTTTTTTAATTTTACATATTTTACCTGATTATGTCCAGCTGTTAACAAAAATAAAAAATAATAATGTTTATAATTTAAGTCAGATCTATTATAGTATTAACACTTATAATTAACATAAACAGAAATAATAATTAAAAATGATAAAATGAACACATAATTTATCAATAAACCTTTTTCAATTTTATTTGTTATTTTATATTTATTTATTTCATTAAATTTATTGCACTCATAATTTTTTCACTTCTATCCATCATATTATAATGTTGTTTCATTCCCCTATTTTACATTTAATGTTTTGCAATGTGCAAACCCTAATTTTTTAAATGAGAATCAATCAATATTTTCAACTGCATGGTAGCCCTCCCTCACAGTGTAGATTTATTTTAAATTAATTAATTAAATTATTAAAATTCCTCTTTTAAATTAGCATTGATTAAAATAAATATATAATAATTGCCAAGTTAAAAATAAAATAATTTGTTTTTTTATTTACTTTAATGATACTCTTGTATCTGAAAGTGTTGACGTCTCTAAATTGATTTAAGTGTTGAATTATGATTTTTATTTTACCTTTTCACATAATAGCAATTTATTTTCTTTTTAGGGTTTCGTAGAATTTTCTCGAAACCCTTAGTCCGAGGGTGATGTGTCTTGTCCGTCACTCTTTGGGTCATATCTCCCGAACCTTTTAAGGTAAAAAGTTGAAATTTGAAATACTGGCGTAACTTTTCGACCAACACAGGAAAAATATGGAGAAGATAAAAATTTAATATGCGTAAGCGGGATTCTCAAAAATGTGGGAAAATATTTTTTTTTATTTTCGAGTGGGGTATCAAATGAAAGCTCCTGAAGGGTAGGTTACAAATATGTGTATATATATATATATACGTTTGAAATTTTGCATTCATTCCTGCTTTAATAAGGCGAACAAATTTCCCAAAAATTTTAATTTAGGGCCGTTCACCTAACTTTGTTTATTTTCATATGAACCAGGATGGGGAAATAAAAAAAATGTTATTTCATCATATAATAACGTATATGATTAATAATCTACGAAATCCTAAAAAGTACTTGGATGCAAGTACTTTCCTGTGATTTTTAAAAGTTATCAGGGTTTTTTTCTCTGGCATGAAATAGATTCTTGACTTTTTATTAATCAATTGATCATAAATAAGGTTCTCTTTTTTTGGTTTTGTCGGGCTCTGATGGAACTGACTGGGTCTATCAGAAGGGCCCGGACTATTTGTGCGTGTTCACTAACAAATCACTTAAAGGAGAGTTGTAAGGTACGGAGGTATGATTGTAAGGGAGGACTAATACACAGAGAGACTGTTGGAAACCCGGTGGGGCAGCTGATGCTGATACAGTGGGACACCGAGTGGGCGATGATCAGTATAAGGTGAGAAGGAAAGAAAGGTGTGAAAAAAAAGGAAGAGTCAAGTTTAAGAGGAGAGAAAAGAATGAGCTCTCAGCCCGGTGCATCGGTATTTATAGCCCAGGGGGTAAGGGGGAACTGCTCCCCACACACCTGGAGGGGAGCGCAGTGCGCATGTCGGAGCGCCTCCGGAGTGGGGACGCTGGGCAGACGACTCCACTACCCAGGGAAATTCCGGCCGGCGTGGCAACACTTCTTCTATATCCCGCGTATATTTTATAAAAACATGATCCAATACAATACAATAAGGTTTAAGTATAAAAATACAAAAAGCGGCTCGCGGGTCAATTAGGTACAAAAAGGTGATGGTTGCCACAGTTTAATAGAAGTTGTTAGTTTAAACACAATTAGCTGCTTTAAGCGATAACAAAGTTGAGTTTTTATTAAAAAATAAATAAATAATTAATAATATAATGCATTTTAATTTGATAATGCTAGATTTTTTTGTACTTACAAAATGCAGAGACGTCTTACAATACTGAATAAACCGTAACAGGTCAGATTTCTTGAAGCCGTCAGGCCCTCTGGCGTTTGTTTCCACAGTGGATCCCAACAAATTTTCTTTCAAAAGGTCAACTTTTAAATCGTGTAATCTCATTTGGCATCTTTTGAACTCACCACAGAGGTACATTCCTGAATTTGAAGACTCGTTGAATAGGTTAATGATAAAAGTTCAAGTGACTGCACTTGAATTTAAACTAGAGATTCCACTCTAGCTCTGTGAACTTTCCAATTTCATAGCTCATTAACACTGAACAACCTCACACCCCTTTAAGGACATTTATTTATATTGTAAACCTTTGTATGCATACAATGGGATTATAATCCCATTAAAATTAGAAAAATAAATTACACCATATCACAATTATTGTGAATTTGTTTTGCATATTAATATTTTTACTTATGCTAATCTCACAGATATTTTTTGGGTAGTTTTACTTAAAATTATTTTCAAACAATTTTTAATAATGTAAGTATATATTATTTTTGTTTGTTTAATATATGCTAAAAATAAAAATAACAATAAAAATATATTTTATTAATGCTAATATATATAATGATTACTCACATCGCACATATCATTTTAATGAATCCTTTTAAACATTTATTTACTTTTTATTTCATTATGCAATGCTCACAATTTAGATAAAATGCCTTGTATTTAGCTACATCATAATTTTTATTTTTATTACTATTATTATTACATTTTTTATACTAGAATAATTCAATAGATATGTAGAAGAAAATGGTTTTGTCAAATTTTATTATGAATTTTAATTATTTTTTAGTTATAATCATTTTTATTTTCAAAAAGCTATAACACGCAAAAGTCAAAATGCTTGTCAATAAAATTCTTATTAGAATGCATCAAAATTATAATAATTAAAATTCAAATCAAAATTATTGCTTATTTTCCATACACCGCATTAGAAATTACGTACCCTTTTTAAACCTAATTTTGCTTAATAACAACTATAGATAAATAAATTAGATAATAATAACACAAATAAAATAATAAATAGTTAAAAAAAAATAGTTTATTTAAATATTATTTACTAGTAGAAAATATAGATAAATATAGATAGTAAAATAAAAAAATAAAAACAAATAATACGGTAGCGGAATATAAAAAATGCGGGTAAGTTTTCCTTAAATACTTCGTATCTGATTTATAACATGATTTATAATTTGTACCTAATCAAGGGTAATAAGATTTTTGATGGTTAAGACAATAAAATAATTTTATAAAAGAAAAGTACCTACAGTTAAAAACATTTTAAGCCTAAAATATCTATTATACTTTTGTTAAGCAACCTTTGTTTATTGATGAGAAAATAATAAAATTTAATAATTCAAATTTTCTTTAACGATAAGAAAATGTAAATTTATAATTTGAAAAATTATATTTGAGAGAAAATGTGGTGTAAATTAAGAGTGTGTTAGAAATTACGTAGTAAGATATCATTTCAAAAAATTATAAAGTATTATTTATATTTAATAAATAGGTTATTCCAAAATTCTTTGGCAGCATTTTACAAGCAACATTAATTAGAATATTTAATAATGATAGTCGATGGTAGTTCCCTTTTATTTCTAAGGAACTTATCAATGTGGAACCTCTTAAGGGTGGATAATTTCAAAAATTTACTTTAATGGCAACATTTAAACCTATCTTGTCATTAATATGCCTTGAAAGGTAATTTTACTTTTTGGCCGGAACATATTGTTCCGTTGGCAAATATGTACTACGTTTCCGTGATGTTTAAATACGGATTGAATCCTGATTTGGGATTTAACAAGTTAGGTGTTTCAACAAGTTTGATGAATCCGTATTCAATACGTTTTCAATACACCAAACTGAACTAGGTTACTTTGATAAAGGTTATAAATAATTTTGTAACCTTCACCTTATATTAAGGTTTGTTGTGTTTGTTTTTAAAAACAAAACTAAAAATGACAAATAAAGGTTATGTTTTTTGGTTGAGTAGAGTGGTATTTTGACAAATTTGACTTGTTTTCCCAGAAAAACCGCTAGGGGCGCTCATACTCACATTCTGAGCATGTCAGGATCGAGTTCAGGTGTTTCCATGAGACTCGATCCAGATACGATCTCAGAATTTAGTGTATCGTATCTAGATCCAAATAGTATTTAATCCATATTGAATCTATGTTTCCATGGACACTTTGGATACTAAAACTGTATTCAATCAGTATTGAAACATCATGGAAACGCAGTAATGATCTAAATTCAATATGTCCAAAGACATCAACTCCGTTCTTCTTACAATTGGTGCAATCATGTTAAAAACATAAATAGTAAATATTCCTTTGTGAACATAAACTATTATGGCTTGATAATAACCAGAAAGGTCAAACCTCACCATTTAAGTAATTTTTTAAAAAAATATTCACCCTTATTAGGATATAAGTTTATTAGAAAATTTAATATTATTAATACTTCGATCTATGCAATCTAATCTGATATATAGCTTATGAACACATCTATGATCACAATCTTTAGGATTCAGGGGTTGTATCGCAGGGCTGTATTACAGAGCCGTTGTTAGGATCGTCGTAGGCCTTAGGCAGTTTTTAATAAATAATGATATCTTCTAATTTTATTATTTTAATATAAAGATCATTATGAATATTATAATTAATACTTTGCGTCGAAAATAAAAAAATAAAAAATATAAATATAAATTTGTTATTGCTATATTTGGGGTACATCCCTTATATCATTTTAAGACTTTCGTAGGCCCCTCAAGGTTATTAGGCCCTAGGCACAGTGCCTGCTGTGCCTATTGAATAAGAGGGTCCTGATTGTGTGGCTTGGTAACAATTTTTGTGATCTTGATGCAAGTTGGAGTAAAACTTAAATTTCATACTTTGATATTTCTAAAAAAAAAAACGATGATAATCATGTACCTAGTTATTCAAATTTTTTTATTCTATTAAAAGGCACGAATTAAAAAAAAAAAAAAAGTTTATTTCCTAATCTATAAGATTTTTGGAAATACATGAACATTATTGTCAAATCATAAATGTTCATACCATGTTAGATGGTGAGGAGTTTTATTTATTTTTTTAAATTTATCATTATTATTTATGTTTAATATCTTAAACCACAAGTTAAAATTTTAAAGATATTTATCTTTCTTCGATGTACAGATAGAATATATATGTTTATTTTATCATCATACTTCAAATAATTTGGTTTTCTTTTCATTAATGTATTTATTTGTAAATAATATTGTGTTGTTTATTTGTAAAACATTGCTTGAAATGAATAGAGGCTTATATTAATTACCATCAAAATCTTACAGCCCTTTGGGATTAATTGGTTTTGATGTGTCTGATATTTTTTTTTTTGTTAAACTGAGAACTGGTGATTTTTATTATTAATTATAATCATTTTACTTTTTAATGTATTTTTTATATTTTAATTCTTGCTTATTGTTTAATTTTTTAAAAAAAATTATTAATACAGCTAGGCGTTAACACTTTAAATTTTATGTTTTTCCATGTAAACATAAATAAAAAATTACTGATTTAGATTTACTAATTATTATTAATAGATAATTACAACTAATATACTGCTAAACTCTGAATAATGGAAAGAGATCATTTTCTTGGGGATATTTTTAAGGAGACTTCCTAGGAAACAGTTTTTTCTTTTTTTCCTACAGATTTTCTTTCTTTCATACAGATTTTCTTTCTTTCATAAAGAGTTTCTTTCTTTTATACAGACTTTCTTTCTATCATACAGATTTTCTTTCTTTCATACAGATTTTCTTTCTTTCAAACAGATTGTCTTTCTTTCATACAGATTATCTTTCTTGCATACAGATTTTTCTTTCATTCATACAGATCCTCTTTCTTTCATACAGATTTTCTTTTAATTGAGATAAACTCAAACATTTAGATTCTTGTATTGTATAATATACATTTTTTAATACTTTTCATAGAGAAATTTTGCAAGCTTATGAGTTATTTATTTAACACACTCGCGATTTGAAAAGTGTGCTTCTGTATTTGTTTCTCTAATTATAACTGGTGTAAAAAATTGACCGATAATTTGAACGAAACGCAACAAGTGCATTTCAGCATTTCTGACAATTGTAGAGTTTTTGGAAATGTCCAAATTAATATTTTTATGATGGCGGGCAAAAGATGGCGGACGAGGTATGAAAAGTTGTTGTCAGCATGATATGTTATACATAATTTTAAATGTTCTGACGAGCAGGAAATGAATATGATAACATAAAATTTCCCTCTGTATACTATATTCATACTATGACAATATTTTCAAAATGACTGAAAACACAAAAATTAAGAACCAATTAATAAATAATAAATTATGTTGGATGGTGTTTTTGAGCAGGTTATGACAATTAATGCTTCGTACATCCTAAATTCACGTATTTGGAATAGAAATCTCACTAGCTTTTAAGATGTGAAAAGAATTGTAATTAAACCACAATAATTACTGAAATTTAACAGTATCTATGTTATAATTTTAATTCAATTTTCAATACCATTTCTCAGTTTTGTAGCATTTTTTGTTGTAATTAAATTTGTTAGTTATGTTTTATTAATGGCTTTATTATCTCTAGACATGACTCTATTTGTTGCAGGAAATACGATATAGTCTGAGAAGATCACATATAAGAGGCACTATGGAAAGTGCCCTCAATGGAATGGAAGACTACGGGCGTCACATCGTTTTTCCAAATAAAGATGTGACAAGCCTATATGGCTTCACACCATCAGATATAGACAAGTATTCAAGGATAGTCTTCCCTGTTTGCTTCGTCTGTTTTAATCTCATGTACTGGATTATATACTTACACATATCTGACGTTGTTGCCGATGATTTGGTTCTCCTCGAGGAGTCCAAGTAGTTAGATGTTGTCTTTCAAATTTTATTTTTTTAATCAAATGCCAGGCTTGACTTATTTTAAATTAATAGGCTTTTTTTTAAACAGATCCATCTTATAATTGAATTATTTGTGGTTTGAATCCGAAAAAGACTACCTTCACAAAACCAACCGTCACGAAATCGACCGACTACGATAACTTGTGTAAAAGTTGACCGATTTAGTTGAAATTTGGTACACATGTTCATTTTACCAATGCCCAGGTCGAGTTCGTTGGACAACGTTATCCGCCCAAGCGTTCGCTCTCAACGCTCATGTAAACGTAAAGGCGCGTCCAGACTATGCCAAGCGGCAAGGAATGGCAAGGCCAAATGGCATTGCCAAGTGTAATGTGGACGTCTCCCTTGGCATTTGCTATTTGGCTAGCTTGGCACAAAACGTGCCACTTGACATGCCAAGCTGAACCCGAGATTGTCGGTCCGGATCAAAGAAAGCCAGATGGCAAGAAGTCGTATGACAAGGTATGGACTTGGTGTGCACTTGGCATCCAGCGTCGAGCCCCTTTTGACACCACTACTAACTTTTTTGTGTCTATAATTTGTTAAAATTATTATCTCTCCGTTCTTCTTATCTTTTGTGACACTTATTTTTTATTTTATTTTTTTTTTTTCATTTTTTCATCATACGTCAAAATCTCGATTGGCTTTGCAGTTGCAGTGTGGACGGATGAATTTTTTTTAGGTGCCATCTGGCTTTGCCAGACGGCTTGGCCGCTTGGCCTTGCCAACTGGCATTGCACGGTATAGTGTGGACACGCCTTCAAATATAAAATTGGAATTTGAGAATGGGAAAAAAAAATAACTTCATCAATTCTATGAGACAAACAACTTTTTTAAATATATATATTCTTTTTTTTTTAGTAAAACCAACACCGACATCGCTATGAATTGTTAAAGATCTCTAAAATTGTTAAGCGCTAAAACTGTTGCTAGTCCGGACATCCAATTAATCCGGAACCCGCTAGTCCGGACATCCGGTTTATTCAGATGGACCTCAATAATTTTCTAATTATGTACAATCAATAAACTTTGAAGTTATATCAATAAGATTATAAGTTTGTTTCTTCCGAGCATACCGAAGGTGACGGAAGCTAGCGAAGGTAGCGGACAATCGTTCCGAAGAACAAAAATATTTTATGTCTCCGATATCAACAATTTCAAGACAGGAATTCGTTTCAGATATCAGGAAACATTTTTTGTTGCTTGTCTATCTGTCACTCAATTTTTGTGAACCAGCATATCTTAAAAACCACTCGTTTGATTTTAATGAAAATTGGATGGTAGATCATAATAAGCCCGTTTTTGGTCACATATAAGTTTTATGTGACGCGTTACCTTCTGCGCCCATTTGTTTCTCTTCCACATACACACAAACTACAAACATACATTTATTTACATCTAAATCTTCATAAGTACTCATCTGATTCTAAATGATTGATCCTAAATCAATTTGTAGGTTTATGTTGAGACTAAACAGTCAATTTTATGATCAAAACATCGAGTGTAACGTTTTAACTAGCTGAAACTGATTTCGTTTAATACGGACCATTCGGTGATGTGGACATTGTCCGGTCCTATCAAATCCGGATTAGTGAGACAATACTTTATATTACTTGTACGTTTTAATCTTGTTATGACAATTTTAAATTCACTGTACATTTTTCAGGAAATTATTTAAGGAAATCTTTATATTCCGAGTCTTGGATAATAATGACGTCATTAGTATATTACCAGAGAACAATCATTATATTTTCTTCAACATTTTCATTATATCTAATTTAATGTTATGCCTCATTCAACTCAATTATTGTTCATTTAAATTTCATACCGATTTGATTAGAGGTGGTTAGAGTCAGTTTCTTAGAAAGTCTGTTTCTTTAAAGGACAAGCCTGGACATTTGATTCTTTTTTATTTCATCAAAAATCTTTGGCATTGCCCTCATAAATATAAATGTTAAAAATGAAATTAGTAAAAACAAAAAAAAAAAAAACTGAATATATAACAAGAAAATAAAATGATAAGCACATCATTTCATTATTGAATGACTGAATATAAAATTAATAGAACATAAATAACAATATGAAAAGAAAACTATTAATTATAAATAATTTATTAATTAAGTATAATTATAATAATTTTAATCTGAAATTCTAAAGTATTTCTATACTAAGATACGTCAGAATTTTTTATTTTAAAACGAATTCAGCATTTACACTATTTTTTAATGTACTCAAACTTACATATTATTATTGCACACATATTAATAATAATAAATGTATTAATTTATAATTGAAATATTACATATTTAATTTTACATAATATATTTTAAATAGTTAAGGATTTTTCTTATTAACAAGTACTTAATATAATAATTGTGTTCAATTTATATATAATTATTAAATGTAAGAAGTATGATAAATATGAAGTTAGAGTCCAAAATAATCTGAAGTATATAATATGACTGAATTTAATAAATTAATTGTGTAAAAACAATTGTTAAACTTAAGAATATTTACCAATATTTCTGTTCTAAAACGAAAACAAAAACCAAAAAAAAAGAAATAAAATAATAACATGAACTGTGATAAAATTATTTTGAAATAATATTTAATCTTGTTTTTAAAAATTGCATATTACCTTCAAATTCCTTGAAAATTTTATTTACAAGAATATGAATGCATTTAAAAGAAAGATTAAGCCATTTATCCTTTTTTTAATGAAAAGTTAATTATTAAAATAAATGAATGAATAAACACAAATGTAAAAGAAAGGTAGTGTTTTATAATATGTATAAAAAAGTATAGGTGTAATAAATATTAATATAAGTAATAATCTTAGGATAAAGTATAGCAGAATAAGTGTTTTGTATTAATGTAATCATTTAGGAAACTAATGTTAATGTTATATATTTCTTTTTAATTTGTAATGACAAGTTTTCAGATTTTGACAATTTTTTTTATTTTTAAATAGTTATTCATTTGAAATTAGCATTTCTTAAGGTCGTGGCACACTATCGTCGAATAGGCTCAAGTGATGTCACAGGACTTTAAATGTGTGTTTTTTGGTATTTCACTGTATAAAACCACACAGAAAGCACCTTATAACGCGTGACCAACGTAAACTCACTTGGAGTGACAGTAGTGTGTTTTCCCCCTTAGATTTGGTAAAATGTTCATAGGATTTGAAAAATTTTGTTTTTGTCAATAAGCTCTAGGGTACTCTTATAGAAAAGGGCCCCCCTTTTTGTTTTATATACAGAAGAGTTTATATCCCTTAATCTAAATACCTATTAAGACAAAGGGATATTCAGTCCAATATGCTTTGGGACAAAGGAATATCTCACTGTTGCATAAAAAAAGTTTGTATTCGGTTGTCAGAAGGTATATTAACTATAAAAATAAATAGCACTCTACAATCAGAAAAATAAAAATGGTTCATTATAAGTTCAAGAATAAAGGTAAAAATTAAGAAATACTGGATAAAAAAAATTAGTCCCAAACAACTCAGACTAACTTTCTCGTATAATTTTGGGCCTAGATCCCAGTAAACGTGAATATATTGTTATGTAAACAGGCGGATTAGATTGCCGATCTGCTAGCTGTGATCTGTAAACCCACCTTTAGAAACCCCCCTATAGCACTCCGTCTACTTCAATCATCCTTTTTAACTATAAACTCTTCATGATTAACTATAAATTTACTTAATATTAAATATTTATTGCATTAAGCTCGCTTCAATGATAAAACCACATTATGCTTAGTTAATATATTATTTAAAATGTGTTCAAAAGGTGGTTGTTTACTTTTTGTTTTTGATTTTCAACAAAATCAGATCAGAATATATATATATATATATATATATATATATATATATATATATATATATATATATATATATATATATATATATATATATATATATATATATATATATATATATATCAGCAGAGTAATACCGTGATTTTGCACACTGCAATAGGCTACACGTGGCACATCCCTTGGTGTCTCTCGCAAATTGTGTAATATATATATATATATCGAAAATATTTTCGACGAATTTAAATCAAGCCATAGACAAAAATTCCATGTTTTGTTTCCTCCCTTTCTTTGTGATGTTCCTATTAACATAACATTTAGGGCATTACATGGTAGTAGGATTAGCCATTTTACACAACTATTCAATGTAATTTCAATGCAATTTGTGTAAATCATTTCTGAACTTTTTGGGAATGGTGACTGATATGTTGGTGTTTAGCTTTTGTTTTCAGGTGAGTGCTATATTAAGAATAACATTCAATATGTTAAGAATAACATTTAATATGTTAAGAATAACATTCAATATGTTAAGAATAACATTCAACAACATTTGTTGAATAACATTCAATATGAAGTGTATTTATACATTATGCGCGTTATGAGTTGTGACTTTTGACAGCGTAGTAAATTCCAAAACATTGGAGTGGGGAGCCAATGAGAGGTCAGGATTTTGAATTTCAGAAGATTGGACCAACTAGACAAAAAAAAAAAATGTCACTGGCCCCACTCCTCCCACAGGCCTATTGGCTTTATTTTTTTCTTCATATAATTTGGCCAATCTGAGTGTCAAAAGTCAAAACTCGTAACACGCACACTGTAAAAAATTGTACTCAGTTTAGAAAGTCCATGTTAGTTTAATAACTAACCTTGAAAATATTTCGTAGCATTATAAATAAATCTACATCACCTTTAAATATATCTATTAAATAGATGTTTAATTGGTAAAATCTTAAATATGATCACACATAAGAATTTAATGATCCTTACTAAGATACCATTAAAGTTTTATTTGCTTAATTGTTCTGCATAATAATAAGTATAAGGCAAATAAAACTTAAAAATAAGCTTGTAAATTTGATTTCATTTCACTACTATATGGGATGCCTCCATTTTACCATTTTATTTCAATTTATATATTTCCCGGGAATTAATAAAACTAACAGATTCACAATCTTCATTACAATTTATCTTAGAGCCTTTATTTTCTTCATCTTCTTTACCTTCTTAATTATGTATTAGATAATATTCATTTAAATCAGAAATCAGTTGCTAAAAATATCCTAAAATAAAGAAATGAATTTTGTTTCTATTATTATTGTAATTTCTCTATATTTATACACTTAAATTAAAAAAAAAATCATAAGGAAAATAAATTAATAATTAAGAAGTAAAATAAATCACAGTACTAAAAAATAATTTAAATCTCCTTTAAATATTAGATCCTATAATTATTTATGTGTATGAAATTTTTTTTTTTGTTTAGATGTTTTTTTTTAACTACGTCTGTATATTCCCTTTAATCAAATTGTAGTCGTAAAAATGCACACTATTTATTTTTTTATTTATTTATATTAATATTATTATTTTATATATTTAGAAATTAATGAAAAAAATATATATATATTTGTTATTATTTTTTCGCCCTGAAATGACAGCATGGTCATCAGCAGAAGTATTTTTTGATTTTCATTTTTTTACCATAAATTATATTTGTTTATTGGTTTTATCTATATTATATATAGAATTGTTTTGTAAATAAGATATCTATTACTATGTGTTTATTAGTGTCCTATATTAGATTGGTTAGAAGGAAGTTTAAAATTAAAATGTATTTAGATTTTTAAATTATTATATTATTTATTATTGTTTGAATTTTAAGTAAAGTTATCTTGGAGAATATAAGTAAAATACATGTTGTTTAAATTACCACTTTTTTGGAATAGTTATGAGAACCAATTTGGTCCATGTCAGTAGCTTAACAATATCATATTTCTGACAGTTAAATTTAAGCCTTCCATATCTAAACATATCTTTTTTGCGTGCATTTCATTTAAAATGTTTTATTAAGCTTTTATTTTGACCTTCCCCACCCCTTAACAACCATTATAACAGCCTTTAATATAATATTGGAGGATCCTTGCTATGACCTAATCCTATAATAATTATAAATGATTTCATGAATGGTAGTTGGATCATAGAAGCTATCAATTTCTCCTTCCTTTCTTTATCTCTAATTTAAAAAGTGTATTGGTCTGGTCTCTTGCAATTTAGTATGCTTAAAACCAAAAATATTATGCTTTTATTCGTATAAGTGTGATTGCATGTTTACTATTGCCGGAGAAAACCCCAATTCTTTAATCAGTGTGTCCATGGATCGCCGGATGAATTGGTAAAAAGACTAAAAATTATTGAATTGAAATTACATGTTCTGGGGTTCAGCCTTGCTTGAATGCAAACAAATTTATGTCATAATTTTAGTTTCGAAAAATCAAATATGTCTTGGAAATTTATAAAAAAAAGGGCAATTTTTCTCAATATAGTAAAGTGTATTTTTTTCTCTCCTATTATCTAAATATTTTCAAAGACGAATAAAAGTAAACTAAACCTATCTTGCACTTGCATAATTTATCAATTTTGTAAGAACTTAGTCAAACAAAAGTTTTCAATATCTTCAACAGTTCAAAAATAGACTGCCAATTAGTTTGCAACATAGCTCTCTCGCATCCTATCATGTATTTTATTGAGTTTATCAATAAAATTATTTATTTTATAAAAATCAGATGAGTACTTTTGAAGATATAAGTGTTAATTCATTTATGTTGTGCGCATGTTGAAGAGAAACAAATGGACGCAGAAGGTTAAAACTTATATGGGATCAACAATTGGCATATTATGATCTACCATCCAATTTTCATTAAATTCGGACGAGAGATTTATAAGATATGTTGGTTCGCAAAAATTGTGACAGACCGACAGATAGACACGAAACCAAAAATGTTCTCTGTTGGCTGAAACGGATTTCTGTCTTGGAATTTTTGAAATTGGAGACATACAATATTTTCGTTCTTCAGAACGATGACATAGCTTTCGTTACCTTTGGTAAGCTCGGAAGCAAAAATTGGTAAATAATTCGCCATATTAAAGTAGGTGGTGGGTTTTAAAATGTTGTATTCTTATTCAGTATTTCTTTCTGAACGAATTTATATATAACATTTTGTCGTATCTCCTAGAGAAAAAGAACTTTACTAGTGAGAAAAATAACTTATTTTTTATAAATTTCCAAGAAATACTTGATTTTTCAAAACTAAAATGATGACGTAAAGTTGTTTTAATTCAAGCAATGCTGAAGCCCAGAAGATGAAATTTCAATTAAAAAAGTTTTAGTCTTTTTCACCTATTCATGCGTCAAATCAGGGGCATGCAGTATATCAAATATTTCACACATAAGTGTGTTCATACTATTCTAATTACTATAATTATGTGTTTAAGCTTCATACAAAGAATCATCAAATTTTTCATACTCTTAAAGCTCATATGTCTGAAGTGGTCACACCAACACAATGGGTAAGTGTGTACACAACTTTTTATAGTTTGGTGTTTTTTTGTGTTTTCTCTGAGATGGCTGGTGAACACCTCATTTAGGCACTCAGTACAAGTCTGGACTCGCTAGATTCGTTAGTTTGTCCAAACCCACAGTGTAAATACCAGATTTGTAGAACATATGTAAAAATATGGGGAACTGTAAATTGCACCATTTTTTTAACGAAGTAAATCAAAATATGTAAATTGCACCACTACCTCTTGAAACGAAGTAAGTAAAATAGTGTAAATTGCACCACTCAATGTCCCTTTGTCTAACTTAATGATTGGACTAATGGATTTAGTCACTTTTTTTGCATAAGTGTGATGTTCCTTTGTCCCAAAATACATTGGACAAAATGTCCCTTTGTCTTATTGATTGTTAGGCTAACAGATATTGTCACTTTCAATTACAGAAGTGTGATGTTCCTTTGTCCCAATGTACATTGTATGATGGAACCATTGAAATGAGGTGGAAAGAAATTGGTGCAATTTACATAGTTTGACCTACCTCGTTCTGGAAGGCAGTGGTGCAATTTAATCTATTTTCGTTACCTCGTTTTGAGAAGTAGTGGTGCAATTTACACTGTTTTTCTTACTTCGTAAAACATTCTTTTTTATATCTGCTAAAAAAAATGGTGCAATTTACATGTACCCATGTAAAATAATTCAATGTTTATTTTCTGTCTTTAAGAGGTACAGCGCTTTCTAGCTAATATACATACATTCAGATATCTGTATAATCGAAGTTTTACTGTATATACAACACTTGATTCAATAACTTTCTCATCTAAATATTATTTCATAACATAATTTTAACAGTCAAAGTTTACTATTATAAGTATTACTAAATTATTTAATGCTTTATTCTCCAGGTAAACTTGAAATAGTGGAGTTACCAAATATTTTACTTAACCCTTTAAAATTATATCTATTCCTGTTAAGTTTTAATGTATTTTATGTTATAAAATTATTATTCAATAAATTGAGAATTTAAAGAACTGTATATTTATTAAGAGGCATAATTTAATATTAATAATTATTTAAGGATGCGTTGTGATTTTTCATGCTTTTAAATTTATATTTTTTCCTTAATGTTAATTCTATAGGACCTTAAGAATTAAAGGTTTTTAATTCTAAAGGACCTTTCCTAATTTTGTTTTGTTGTAAGAGTTGCCTTATTTCGAATGCTTTATTACGAGCCAATCTAAAAAGGATTGTTCTTTCCTTTTTCATCCAAATTAATAGTAACATTAACATTTTCTAGAATGAAGAAGGTTTAAATAGCATAATGCATATAAAAATGTTAATGATATGATCGTACATAATATCTCAAACATTATGAGTAATAATGAATCCCGGTTGAAACGTCAACAGAGTATTGTTTTGCAAATTTTTACTAATGTACTTTTCAGTTTGGAATTATGTAAAGTGAAATGGTAAAAGAAAACACCTCTTTATGGTTAACTATATTATATTTTACAGAACTGGCTTTTTACAAATTTGGCTCTGACTATTATTAGTTACTAGTTAACATAAAATGTATTAGTTGTATTCCACACTCTCCACTAATTCTTATTTCTTATGACTCTGATGATGACCATTTCAGCTTTAATCCACTATAAAATATATAGCTTTTAATGAATAAGCTGTGTATTACTGAGCTGGATTTTTAACTAATTTGGCTTGACCATCGATTTAGAAGCAAACAAGAATCTTAAAAAGCTGTAGCTATATTTCACACTCTACAACAGCCCTTTTTTGGGGTTACTTTTTTTGTGTTTCAAATTCAAAATGGCGGATAATTCCTGTCACGCGATTTTTTGATTTTTTTTTAAACATTTTGAGTGGGGTATCAAATGAAAGATATTGAAGAGTAGATGACAAAAAATATATTATAACACTTGCGGATAGTGTTTAATTTTTCATGCCATTATGTAAAACAAACATCCACATTTTGCCTGCCTCCTCCCCCCTTATTCTAACTAATTTTCATGTTCACAATCAGTGGCGTAGGAATTCATTTTTGACGGGGGTGGCTCAGCACCTCCACTAAGGGGGGGGGGGCGTACATACTCTTTATCAGTGCTCGATTTACAACCTACCAATTGCCATTCCCCCCCCCCCCCCCCCCCCCGCTATTGAAGGGGGGTCCGGGGGGCCTCCCCCGGGAAAATTTTGGAAAATAAACGTTCAAAAACAGCATTTTAAGCAGTTTTAGACATAAACCCATGTACTAATTTTTATTTTATTTGTACTTTTATAACCCCTTCAAGTCTGACGGGGGGGGCTCAAGCCCGATAGCCCCCCCCGTTCCTACGCCACTGTTCACAATAACAACACAACCCTTTTTATGAGAGACTTTACAAACAACCACTTGTTTCTTTTTCTGGTTTCTTCTGGCAAAGGTGATTGGCCGTTTTAGCTCAAAGTAAGTTCTGTAAGATATACAAGTTTTTAGTAAAGTAACTGTGTTTTTATTCTCTGACAAATTAATATACATTTTACAGAAAACGTTTGTTCCTTTGGTTTTATTACAATTAGCATAATAAAACATCGTCAATTTCCTAATCTTTTAGAGCCTTATGCAAATATATTTATGTATGATCACAAATATTGATAAATATTAAATAATACGATGTATCCTTACGTGCCTAAACTTATTATATATCAGTTCTTTTTCATTATTATAAATGTATAAATAATAAATATTTATATACACCACACGTAATATATCTTAAATGTCAATCAATAAACAACAAATACATATTACATATTAATTAATAATTTTTTTATTTTTTTAACTTGTTTAAAAATATGAATATTATTTAAATTAAACCTTTTATAAACAAATAATAATAATCTGACTATATTAGTTCCTTAGTACTCATGGTGTATTAATAATAATTAGTTATTAATAACATAATTCACACACATAAAAATCATATAAAATAATATTATTGTTAATTAATAAGTTATTAATTAACAATAACTAATCTAGGGAGAAGGAGGGAATGCTTTATATAACACTTAATCAATTAAATGTCAATAATATAAATTTCCAAAAATATTTTGGTAACATTTTTGAAGAAATTTTTATAGAATTTTAAAATTTATAACACCTTTTAAATACAATCAGATAACTTTTTGGTTATTTATTTAGATTAATTTACTAATGTTTAGCACAAATTAGCATGCTACATGTTCAGTTTATGTAACATTTTTTTTTTTTTTTTTTTTTTTTTTTTTATATAATAATTAATATTTTATTTAATTATTACAATCATTAAGTTATTTTGTTTGTCAATTTTTTATTTTAATGAAAATAAAAAAAATTAAAATTAAAATATGGCTGAATGAATTTGATTAATTTATTTTCTCTCTCTTCGTCTGGTCTATAGGGGTAGATACATTCAACTTACTCTTTTAAAGAAACCCAAATTTCCTTTACGAACTTTCAGTTGATCCGACATTTTTAAAGGGTCTTTTTTCCTCAAAAAATCTGTACGTTAAAAGAATAAAAATAGTTTTTGTATTTTTTTATAAATTGGTTCTCGATCGTATTAAGAAAACACGTTCTCGTTTTTTAATTTTTGTTATTTATTTTATTATTCTAATTTTTTATTCTATTTAATCCAATATTAACAACGTTCATCAATATTAATCTCCGAAGGTTCCAACACAAAATTAAAATGGTAAATAAAAATAAATTAAAGGTAGGCTATCAATAATGATATAAAATTAATATTATTATGCTCTAATAAGATTTATGCTTTATATATGCTTATTCGCTCGGTTTTATAGCTTATTTTAACATAATAAAGCATTTTTATTAACTGAATGATTTGTTTTAGATTTTTTTTATTTTAAATGTGTTGTATTAAATTTTGTCCTTTTATTTTTATTTATTTATTTTTTTATTTCATTCATTTGTTTATTTAAATTTACTTTCTATTTTATCTAATTGATATTTATAATTATTTTAAAATAAATTATTATATAGTTTATTTTTATTATATCTTATTATATTGTGCATTTCAACATTTTTTTAAAAAAAATGTATTGTTCATTATTTTTTTATTTTTTTTTTTAAATATATTTAATATTAGTATTAATTGATTTCTTTTTATTCAATTTTTTATTTTTTGCATAATGGCCGAAATGCTATTATTTCCTTTTTTTTTTGTTTGCTTTCAGACAATTTTCAGAAAAATTAACATTCTCAAAGGTCATTTTTTCTTCTGATTTAGGACTTCTCCGTCTCACTGACATTGAGTTTGATCTAGTACAGTGTTTATTTTATTTCTTCGTAGCGTAAAAGCTACTTCATATGCTCGCTAAGGCAGTACTTTTTAATTCAATTTTTAATGTAATTTATATTTTGTATTTATTTTTAGTGTATTTTCCTCCGTTTAAATGACTCACCTCTACCTTTATGAATGCTAAACTTTCTATTATATTTATTATAATAATATTTATTTATATTTACATTTCTTCACTTCTCAGAGCAAATTGGGTGCTATTGTTAATATTTTTATTATTATTAGGCTAAGTTTGCTTGGATTATAATCTATATTTGCCATATGAACAGTATAGGATCCACCTTTGATTCAGACTAATTCATAGTTTAACATGGTGTGCAGACTTCCAGGGGTTGACTCGTAATGAATAGATTGGTTTTCTGGTAAAATCACGAAGGTGTTGAAGTTCGACGTTTTGCTTCTGCTACTGGATATATCTTCAGGGGTGCATCGTGATGTTACTTGTAGCAACAACAAGACATATTGACTACAGGAGTGAAGACGGCAAATTCATTCTGTTATCTGAAACGTAGATTGTACTTGGATTTCTCGAGAATTCCTTGAGTCGGGTTAATCCTTTGTGAGGATGATGAAAACGGGCAGGTCCTGCCTTTATCGGTGTTCTTTTGTCAACCTCTGATATCACCCGTTCCGCAAAGGAATGAAGGCAGCACCTGCCGGATTGCATGATCCCGTCGAAGGATTAACCCGACTCAAGGAACCCCCGGGAAATCCATGTACAATCTATGTTTCAGAAAACGAGTATAAATACGCCTTCCTTCACTCCATTCGAACGTATGTCTTGATGTTGTTTAATCAACATCACGGTGCACCATATCCCTAAAGATGCTTCCAGTAGTATAAGCAAAACCCCTTCGTGACTTGGATTTCACCAGAAAACCAAGCTATTCAATTCTAATTTGCTTTAAGAAGTGACTAATTTTCCAATTTAATTTATTAATAATCCAGACTCAATTAAGTTTTTATTTATTATTTTTTTTTTTTATTATTATTATTTATTTATCTACCTCTTTTATTTTCTGTTTTTATTATTACTTTGTTATTAGTTTTAGTATTTTAATGCTCTGGACTTGCTTATTTATCCTGCCTTACTCTTAAGAAAAAACAAACTGTGCATTATAACTTTCTCTAGCAAATAAATCACGTATAATAAATAATAAATAAATCTAGATAAAAGTATAATTAATAATAAATAATTATAAAACAATTATATATTTATTAATTTTTTTTTTTATAATTGCATAATGCTATAAAATATGCTTACATTTAATTTAAATATATATATTTTAAATTCTTAATATGAAAAATATAAATTAACTTTAACATTCATTGAATAATATTCTATTATTTTAAAAATTGATAAAAAAATAGCATATTAAAAAATTTACTTAAAAAATAAGAATGGCAGGTAGAATTTTTTATTTTTTATTTATTCTCTTCCCAGAATTTTCAACCTATTTCCTTTTACATTTATCCACAAAATTGTTTAATTTAAAAAAATATATTTATATAATTATATTTTTGTAAATTGAAAAAAATAAATATTAATTTAATTTCAATTTACCATTATATAATGAAAAATGAATGTGTATTAAATATGTAAATATGAAGACAAACAAATCCCAATTTGTGTAATGTTGTTTTAATGAAATAAAAAAAATATATAATTTATTATTCAATGAATGGATTATTTTTAATTTTATTCTTTAATTTATTTTACCTGCCATCAAAATTCCTTCTCGTCATCAAGTTTTTCTAAAATCGAAATACTTGATGAAACGAAATTTTACGCATTTGCATTTTTAATTTATTTTTTGTAAGCAAAAGCTTTAGTTAATAATTTTAAAAACTGTTATTACGAAATATAAAATTGATTTTATGTCTAAAAAGGACAATGAATAGAAAAGATAAGATGCTGGAAAAAAAAATAAATTACAAAATAATAGTTTTGGTCTACCTTAGATATTACGATAATCATAATTTTTTATACTCCTCTAAAATAAATTACTTTAGATAATTTAATCACATATTTAGAACTTTTTTAAAAAAAATAACAAAAATATATAGTTTTTACATAAGATTAGTGCACATTGCTTTTTACAAATATAATTTGAAACAGCTCTTTTATATATATTTACATAAATATTTTAGTTAATTTTTATATTTAGATGTTTTGAATTTATTTATTTATTTTTTTAAAGAAAAAAACTATTATTGGATCCAATTCTATTTTTTCTTTAATTCTGTCATTGGTATTTTACAAATTTATGTTTCAGGAGGTGAGGTTTAAAGTACATGATCCTAAAGCACATTTTAAAGGTGGTTCACTTCAAAATACACTTCAAAGATCTCCGAGACCTGGACCACCGGATATTGAAATGCCGACACCAAATATCCTCAACCCAGATAAAGACTTAAATAAAATGTGCGGAATTTCATCCTCCGATATAGACAAATACTCACGGATAATATTTCCAGTTTGCTTTATCTGTTTTAATTTGATGTACTGGATTATTTATCTTCATATATCTGATGTTGACCCTGATGATTTAGTTCTCCTTAAAGAAGATAAATAAATATAAGGGACATAATATTTTAATATATATATATATATATATATATATATATATATATATATATATATATATATATATATATATATATATATATATATATATATATTATAAGTTATTGTGATTAAATCAGTACCAAATAAATTTATAAATTTTATGTGCTACACCAAAAGATTTTTACAAAAAAAAAAAATAAATAAAATACACTGAACCATCAAAATTTCTAAACCTATCCGAATTTTTACAAAGTACCCTGATTTTCACATTTAAAAAATATAAACTGCTCACTAGTTATACCACTTTTTGGTTGTCCAATTTTTTTTTTCTTTTTGTGTTTAAATGACTGATCTTCATTAAAAATTAAATAATGGTATGTTTCTTTATATAGAATACATGAATTGTTGAATTTGTCCATTTTTAATATTATTATATTGCATTATTGATATAAATCTAGGTGTGCGATGTGCTTACAAATTACTGTGGATAAGGATAACAGTTTAATCTAATGATATCCTATGACATTATCTTGAAGATAATTTAAACTATATTTTAAGATTATTCTGAAAATAAAATGGCTTTAATAATAAAATATAGTAAGATAAAAGAGCTTCCATAATTTTAAACATTTGCTGTCCACTATTTGTATTTATGTAATATTTTGTGTCAGGTGATGAATTATATAGTTTATTAAGTTTTTGTTTTTTTTAAATGATGTTTGCTGTAATTGGCACTCGATATCATCAGATCTATGTGCTGGCACATAGATAGATTACACAGCGTGATAGCTCAAGTTAATTAGTAAGTAGAGTAATTGAGCGATAACAAAAAATACTTGCAGATGCTTTACCTTTTTTCTGCATGACTTCACCAATAAAATCAATTCACAGAGAAATAATTTAAGAAGAATTGGGTAACAGGAAAATTCTCTTTAATGCCTTAAAAATTGCCGTTATTTAAAGCCAGGCAAAATGGCCCCCATTTTAAATTTCTATGTTGCATTTTCACATCATTACGTTGTGTTTGAGCTATGTACTAAATTGGGATATTCCTTGATTATAATGATTGTTTAAAAATTTATGGAACCTAGAAAAAAAGATTATTTCCTATGCCACAGACATAGTGTGCCAAAGTTTCAGCTTTCTAATCTTAAGCCTAGTCCACACCAGTAGACACGTAGCGCAACCTGTCTATAGACGGTCTCATAGACCGTCTATAGACATGTTGCGTAACGTGTCTATAGACGTCTTCTCAGACCGTCTTTTGTCTAGGTCTAGCGTCCACACTTGTAGACACGTTGCGCAACACGACTACCGTTGCACCGTGTCTACCATTGAGAATGAAAAACCATAGACATGCGATTTTTGGTCTAGCAACAAGACCGTAGACGCCGTTCGTCTAGCCGATGTCTATAGACAAATCGCTAGACATTGTCTCTGAGACCAAAATCGCACAACATGTCTACTAGTGTAGACAGGGCTTTAGACAGACAAACGCACAAACATAAACTTTGTTAATTTATATAGATTTGCGCAACATTTTTAATTGCTTAAACGTTTTTCTACTTTATAGTTTATTCCAGTAAATTTGCATATTAAGAAGAGTAATCTTAAAAAACAAAAAAAAAAACCATTTAGAGTAAATCAACAAAACGGTTTTGGAATATTAATTTGACAAAACAAATTGATAAAACCCCTTTTTTAAACAAACAAACTGACAAATTCAACTTATTCAAAGTATAAAGAATTGCAAAATAGTAGCAGTACCTGTATTTTTAAGTTATTTAAGTTTTTTTTAACTTTAAATAAATTAGCATGATTTTAACGTATTTGTGCAATATTACGTGATAAAATTATATTTCTGTTTGAAATAAAACTTATAAATTATAAGCAGTTATCATTTTAATTTATTTGTTACAGTATTTGTTATTATTTTTAATGATAACTTTTAGTTTCACTTTATTGAAAATATATATAAAATTAAAATAAAAAATTTATATATAATTATGATTTACTACTTTGCTTAGATATTATTATTTACATAATTTAGTATAAAATAATATCAATTATGATGATTTGTGTGATGAAAATTTGTTTTGTACCTGCAATCGCAAGTTGTACTTAATTTAAAAAAATATAATCATATTTTTTATTCATTAAATTAAACTCAATAAATATTGAATTCTATGCAATTCATTTTTTTAAGAATTTGCACAGTACAAGACATAAAATAAATAATAGAAAAATGCATTTTTAAAATTAAATAATCAATATTTAAGAAGCAGTTATATAGATGATCAGGTGTGGCAGAGAAATTTGCTTTTTTAAAAGTAAATAAAAAAATACTCAAAAGATATAAAACATTGCGGTATTTTTTTTTTTTTTTTTTTTTTTTTTGCTAGTTCTAATATATTATGGGAAGTTTAAAATTAAGTCGTTTCAAAAATTACATCTTTTAATTGACAATCTGGTGTCGAGGTATTGATTTATCAGATTTCTTAAGATTTGTCATTTCTCTCCAGCATAGCAACCAGTATGAGGGCTATCTTTTCACAAATATTGTTAGTCAAGATGTCCAGGGTTGTGCGGACAGTTGCTATTTTGATATATTTTTTTCAACACATTACATCCAATACAACTATGAAAATGGTGAAAAAAAATATTGGTGACGAGATCCAACCCATACTGGTTCTATGCTGGGAGAGTTTGCCAGAAACTTCAGAAATCGGTTAAACCAATGCACCGTCACATTATATTTAAAACTACATAAGAGTCTCTATAGTCCGACACTCCGCGTCCCGCACGTCCAGTAATTCGACACGTCCAGTAATCCGGCACTTTCAGTAATCAGGAGCTTAGGGATGAAGCCCCCTCCTCCCCTCATACCACGTGAAAGACATGATAACTAAAGAGGGGGAAACTGGGAATCACAAAGGCACTAGGGTAAACAAAAAATTCTCAAAAACAGATTTTTTTTTCTTCACGACATTGTTTAGTAAACTTTGTAATTGCAGTTGTTTTATCAATAAATAGGCTGATTCAATTGTGTAATTAATATTTATAATCAAACATCTAGTAATCCGACAATTCTCTGTAATGTGACAGGACATGGTCCCATATGTGTCGGGTTAGAGAGACTACAGTATTTTAAAACTTCATATTATTTATAATCAAACCTTTAGTAATCCGACAATGCTCTGTAATGCAACAAGGCGTGGTCCTATATGTGTCGGATTAGAGAGACTCTACTGTTCTTTAATGCGTCATATTATTTTTAAAACTACTTAATTTGAAACTTTCCATGTTATACTACTACTAGCAAAAAAAAAATACATTTTTCTTAAGTCATTTTTTTAAATTTACATTTTAAAAAAAGTTAGCTTCTCCGCCACACCCCGTATAAAAATAAATTCCAAGAAATTAATTGATTTTTTTTGGCAGAATTAGAATGTGTTTTAAAATCTTATATAACTATAAAATGTCTCATTAAAAAAATTATTTTACATAAAATTCTTCTAATGGCATATTTTGGACCAAAATAGCTTATTAACTAAAAATATCATTGTTTTATGAAAATATATTACATTTTACTTATCAATCTCATGGGAGATGCTAATTCTCCCAATTTTTGGCTTGCTTCCCTCTCCCCGAAGCATCCTTTAATTTTGGTTGGTCCTGGAGAAGTTCTCAGGGTCTAGTTAGCATATTATTCTTTTGTAGACTAAAGCTATATTCTTATAGTTCATGGTTTCAACATTTTTATTTTAATCTATAATTTTGGATGCTTCTTTAAAAAAATGAATAAGTTTTTTTCTATTTTTGTTCAATTCTGTATTATTAACTCCATTTATTTATTCAGAAAAAAATATTAATATCAATATGATCGGTAAATCACTTTAATTAATTTTATACGTGGTACGTGGTAATCTTCTCTGATTCAAATTAATTCATTAAATATAAAGAAATCTTAATTATTCCTGGAATCGTCTACTTAATTGTTTAGAGATGTGTCAAAAGAATTTAGAGGGGGGAAAATTTGTTGTGATGTAAAGATCGCTATTGCTGACTGAATGAATGATATTATTTGGCTAAAAGAAAAACCCCCTCTAAGATGTGTTCTCTGATAATGTGCTATAAGAAGTGCTTTAGATATCTATCTTTATTAATTACTAGCCTTCACCCCGCGCTGCGCGTGGGGCCATGCTATGTATTGGCGGCTATAAATCGACTTCGTTTATGAACTTCCATAATGTATTCTCTGATAATGTGCATCAAAGAAGTGCTTTAGGTATCTATCTTTATTAATTATAATTCTATGAATATAAACATCAAAGATGCGTTCTCTGATAATGTGCTTCAATGAAGTGCTATAGATATATATCTTTATTAATTAATTTGATTTGATTATAAACCTCAAAGATGAATTCTCTGATAATGTGCTTCAAAGAAGTGCTTTAGATATCTATCTTTATTAATTATTTTGATATGATTATGAATCTTAAAGATACGTTCTCTAATAATGTGCTTCAAAGAAGTGCTTTAGATATCTATCTTTATTAATTATTTTGATATGATTATGAATCTTAAAGATACGTTCTCTAATAATGTGCTTCAAAGAAGTGTTTAGATATCTATCTTTATTAATTATTTTGATATGATTATGAATCTTAAAGATACGTTCTCTAATAATGTGCTTCAAAGAAGTGTTTAGATATCTATCTTTATTAATTATTTTGATTTGATTATGAACCTTAAAGATACGTTCTCTAATAATGTGCTTCAAAGAAGTGTTTAGACATCTATCTTTATTAATTATTTCGATTTCGATTTGATTATTAACCTTAAAGATACGTTCTCTGATAATGTGCTTCAAAGCAGTGTTTTAGATAATCTTTTTTCCCCCCAATGTGGCACACCTTAAATATTCCATTTTATATAGGTGGAGTGGTGAGTTAATAGAAATATTTTTATCACAGCCATAAAGACTGATTATTTTATTTGCTATCTGTCTTTGGTGAGATTCCACTAATTCCAGCTATTCCCTATCTAAGTATTTATAAATGTCACATAATCTGGGTAGTTCTAAAGATTACCATTTATGTTATATTTCATGTCAATTTTTGTCAAAGTCATTATTTCCATAAAAAAAAAAAAAAATTGTATTTAGTTTATTATACTATTAATACAAACTTATGTTGTATTATTTAGTCTACGAGTAGGTTTTTTTTTGTTTTTTTTCTATTGCACAGTATAAAAAGTGAAACTAAACAGTTAAACTGTAACAATAATAAATATTTAAAGATAAATTAAATTATATTTAACATGAACTATTTTTTAAATAAAATATACATGTCACTTATTTTTATTTATTTAATTATTTAAAATAAAGAGGAATAAATCAACAATATAACTTTCTAAAAAATAAATAAAACAAATAAAAATATTTAGTACTTATTCAATGTTTAAATTGAAACAAAGTAAAATAAAATAGGCACTGAAATTAAATACGTACATTAGTTATTTGCACATTTGACTTTTTTTTAATTCAATATAATTATCGATCACCAAAAGGTAGTTGTAGAGAAAAAAATTAATTATAAACTTGTAAAAACAAAATATTACTTTTTCAAGATTTCTAGATAGTTTATTAGTAGTTGTATTACCTTTAAATGTATTTATTTATTTATTTTTTTATCTTATATTAAATTAATTTAACATCATTAAAAAATTAGCAGTAGAAATATATTTTTTTCCATCTATCTAAGGGATCATTATAATAATGCTTCATTGTCTAGAAATCTTGTCTTATATACATATACTATAGATTTGTATAGAAATAAATGCACTGAATAAGCAGTATATCATTGAAAATAATGTATATATTTGTGATTAGTTTATATTGCCAATTATGATGACTTAATTTAATAGGGTAGTGTTGTAAAGTTTAAACATTTTAAGATACATTTTATCAACAAAAAAAATTATTTATAGAATCAAAATTTATTTATTTATATTTTTTGTTACAAATTCACTATCTGAAGATCACTTAAGATACAAAGTTAAAGACCAGACCTATAAAAGTATCTGCTAAGCCTATCTGAGCCGGCGCAAGCGCCGGCCCACGTGACCAGCTAGTATATATATGCTAATTTCTGTTACTAATTCACTATCTGAAAATCTGTTTAAAACTAAATTCATAGGGAAATATTCAGTTGCCAATTCACTCTGTGATTCACAGGATATCCAGCTTTTTTTTTAAAAAAAAAGGAATCATGTTTTTACCAATTAAATTGGTAAACTGTTTTTAGTTAAATCTGATCATAAACATACTATAAAAGTATAAATTGTCAGTGAACTCAGAGTCTATGTGGACATCTTGAGGTCACTTAGATTCTTTAAGTGTTTTATGGTGGTTTATTTTAGCTGAAATTGGTCTAGTGATCTATTCAAGGCCAGCGAGTCTTTACATAATTTATTTAAGTAAAATTAAAGGTTTTTTAAGATGGTATGTTTTTTAAATTATGTTGAATTTAAATAATTAAATTACAAACGTTAGTAAAATTATAGTACTCTGTTCGTACAAAGATTTTAAATAGATTTAAAATTGGGAAGCTCCTGCCTCACAGTTTATCAGAAATGTATATTATGTGTATCTATAAATGAAGTAAATGTTGATCATTACACATTTACATCAAATGTGATACAATTATTAATAAGCTTTTTTGGTTCTAAAATTGTTATCTCGGCTCGTTTGATTGTTTGTGCAAATAATACAATTGTTCAGAAGAGACGGTACAGATTTAGACGAGATTTTTGTGTCTAAAGCCGATACATATTGCGACGTACCTGTCGGGTAAATCTGAACAGATAACCTGCACAGGTAACCCTGAACAGGTAACCTGCAAAAGGTAAACCGGACAATTGGCAGAAGTTTTTCAGAGAATTATCTAACACATCTGTTTTCTTTTATTTAAAGTTTCTAAGGATACAATTATAGTTTTCTGACTGCTGATATTGTTTATTATATTGCTACGAGATATTCTATGAAAAAAAACCTTTAAATGCAACTTTATAATCTTTTCTTGATTTTTGAATATTTTAACTTAACTTTTCAATGAACAGAGTACTAAATTGAAATGAATGTACTATGGAAATAATAATATACACAAAGAGAACATAAAATAAACCTATATAAATAAAATATTTTTGTATTCATACATATTATTATCATACCAGTAGTATGTCATCTTATCACAACTTATTATGAAAAATATTTTAAATACTCCATTAGAGTTTTAGAATCGATTATATGTTTCATGATATATGTCGGTATTGTAGTTTAACTAGGACACTGTACATTTATTTAGGATTACATCTATGTGTACGCACTTTTTATATTAGCATTTTAAATATGTTATTAAAAAAATGTCAAGTACCTGTACCAAATTACAATTTTTGTAACTATTCATAGGTATGAAAATTTATTATTATTAAAAAAAAGTCACAGTGAACACTTTTTCATTTATAGATAAAAAAATAATTGACATACGCGTTTATTATTGTTTTTTTTTTTTTTATTGTAATTAAAATAAGTATACCGTAATGCAGTGAATATGTAAAAAAAGGTTTTTTGGTAACAGAAAAATTAATAAATTTTGATTAACAGTTTTTTTGATATTACAGAATATAAAGTTCAATTACATTATTACTGGGCTAGTATGGAACTTATAAAAATGCTAAAATATTTTTAATTATGTCTATCAAGCTTAAATGTGTTTGTAACTGAACATTTTACTAAAGGCTTGTACGCACTTTGAATACATTATATTGAAACATTACATATATTATGTACAAGTATATACAGTTTAGATACATTATATTGAGGTATACAGTACCTATACATTCAGCTTCTGGCATTGAGTATTATAACTAAATGGACTGTGGTTTATGACTGAATGTGTGTAATGAAAATTAGTTTTATATTGAAACACGTTGTAGTTAATTGACTGCTTTAATTATTTATAATTTTCATTCTGTCAAAGGTACTTAGACCGCCTTAATCATTCCGAAACGATGTCCTTTCTGGTTCAATTCGACCAGAAGAAACAAATAATAGTCGTTGGGAGCCGAATCTGTACTGAGAGTGGTTTGATCAGTGTTACCATACCATGTGCTTTCCTCACAATTAGCGACAAGTGACTAAATGCATTGTTGTAATGGAGCATCTAGCTATTGGTCATCTCTTTCTCAAGGGGCTGACCATTATCCTTACCCACTTCAGGCACTTCAGTTGACTTCTGTGAGCACTTGAGCACTTCTATGGACTCCTTTTTGGCCACATCTTTGGCGTTAAAGAAGGCATTGAGCATCAATTTCTCTCTTTATTTCATATGGGCCTTTTTTTTGGCGAGGGAGAGTCATTGACATATTCCTATCATTGTTTGAATTTGTTATGGCTCTCGAAAAAAATATGGACATTACTTCGACCTTGTGAGGCTTGCGGATCATATAAAAAGTCTCCGAAGTGGATTTGTTCAATGCAAAATTTGATGGCTTAACTCTGCTTGATGGTTCACTGCATCTTGACTCTCGACACGCCCACTTTGGGCTCGATCTACTAAGTTCAAAGGGTCAAAGGCAGCTGAGTAGGTTTGCTAGCTTATGTGACATCCCCCACCACTGATCCTGCCCTACGATAGAGCCACGTTCCACCCTTTGGCAGGATAAAATCAGTCCAGATACTTATTGAACAAACTATGTATGTATACGATACTTAGTATGTATTATTATACTTATACTTAGTACGCATTATTATACTTATACTTAGTACTACGTATACTTAGTACTAATTTATACTTACTTCTAATGTATGCTTAGTTACTAGTTAGCATTTTATACTTAGCATATTTTTTTTGCAATTGAATGGGAGGAAAATATGAATGAATTTTTGTATCAATTTTGAAACTATACAGTATAGGGTATATCTATACAGTATAGCTAGGAATTCCTTGCATACTCTGCACCACTGTACAAAATTTGATGGATTATGTTGCCAGTCTTGTAACTTTAAAGACGGACCTGCGGTGTTTTGGTTTTCGTAATTTATGAAATGAAAAAAGTCTCCAAACATATTTTATACTGTATGTATACAGTATTTTTAGATGTACTAATATAATGTTTCAATACAAGTGTATTTTGCTGTGCTAAGCCTCTCCATAGGATACTTCTAATTTTGAGATGTTTTGGATAAAATAGAATCTTATGAAATATCATATTTAAAACAAATATTATTAAAATAAATTGTGTAATCATAGATATCAATGGAATCGTCTAACTGAATTACTAGGATTTTTTTATATGATATAAAATCTTGCCGAATATAACAGCATACATTTGGAGGAATTACTCATCAGCCTTTAATTAATAGAATATGATAGAGAATAGAAGTGGTAGAGGTAAATGATAAAGTATGATAATTTTAATATATAAATATGTATAGAAGTGACTAACAAAATGGTGGGGAAAAAAATTAAAACTACGAGGTGGCAGCTAATATAAAAGTAAATTTGGGGTGAGGACCACTCTCATTAGGTCCCCACAGGAAAAGGTAAATTTGAAATTATATCAAAACGGAGGATAGAAGCCAAGTCTTGAACAAATTAAAGGAAAAGAGAAATTTGAAATGATATAAAACCGAGGATAGAAGCTAAGTTAGGAACAAAATGAAGGATATGAAAAATTGGAAAGTATAATTAACGAAGGATATAAACCAAGTCTGGGACAAAATGAAGGAAAAGGGAAATTTAAAATGATATCAAAATGGAGGATAGAAGCCAAGTCTGGAACAAAATGGAGGAAAAGGGAAATTTGAAATTATATAAAACAGAAGCCAAATCTGGAACAAAATGAAGGAAAAGAGAAATTTTAAATAATATCAAAATGGAGGATATAAGCCATGTCTTGAACAAAATGGAGGAATAGGGAAATTGGAAATTATATAAAACGGAGGATAGAAGCCAAGTCTTGAACAAAATGGAGGGAAATTGGAAATTATATTAAACGGAGGATATAAACCAAGTCTGGAACAAAATGAAGGAAAAGGGAAATTTAAAATGATATCAAAACGGAGGATAGAAGCCAAGTCTTGAACAAAATGGAGGGAAATTGGAAATTATATTAAACGGAGGATATAAACCAAGTCTGGAACAAAATGAAGGAAAAGGGAAATTTAAAATGATATCAAAACGGAGGATAGAAGCCAAGTCTTGAACAAAATGGAGGAATAGGGAAATTGGAAATTATATAAAACGGAGGATAGAAGCCAAGTCTTGAACAAAATAAAGGAAACGGGAAATTTGAAATTATATTAAACAGAAGCCAAATCTGGATCAAAATGAAGGAAAAGAGAAATTTTAAATAATTTCAAAATGGAGGATAGAAGCCAAGTCTTGAACAAAATGGAGGAAATGGGAAATTTGAAATGATATAAAACCGAGGATAGAAGCCAAGTCAGGAAGAAAATTAAGGATAAGGAAAATTTAGAATGGTATAAATGCATAGTCTAAACAAATAAATCGAAAAAATGACTTTAATTTCAAATTTTGGATGCGCAGCCCTCTTCATAAACTGTGAAAAAAGGATATTTCATAAACGGTTCTGACTCATTTTAATTACCAATTTTACCATATATATAAAGCGTTGTCCTTGAAAAAACTATTTTTTTTTTTCTGAAAATATCAATAATTTTAAATGGCAATAGGTTGAGAGAATCGATTCCTCGTCTCTTAGCATTATTTTTATACCATAATTTGACCAAAAAAATCCTATTTTTGACTTATAAATT
The DNA here is from genome assembly GCA_951217055.1 of Gerris lacustris. Lineage (NCBI taxonomy): Eukaryota > Metazoa > Arthropoda > Insecta > Hemiptera > Gerridae > Gerris > Gerris lacustris. The sequence goes on along the minus strand of OX578279.1, from coordinate 66,159,311 downwards.
GGAAAAAACAGAACAAATTAATTATGTAATTGAGAAAAGCATCGAACAGATTGTTTAATTTCTCTATATTATGTCACTATTAGTTTTATGTTTGGCTTAACATTATCTATTCTGTAATGACCAAATAGTTATAATAAAACAAATACTTTCATTCAGAGTAAAGAAGAAAAAATGACACAAATTTTAATACCGTACTTATTTAAAATAGAGATTTAAGTATTATATAATATGTACGATATCGGCACCATTTTTTTTTATTTTTTATTTTATTTTTTTTTTTTTTATTGTAATATAAAATAATATAAATGTTAATATTATAATTATTAAGGTATGGAAAGTTTGTGAAAGTATTGAATGTTTCAAGTATTGTCAAATATATGCATTGTAGGTTGTGTACATATATATTAATAATTGTAATGTGTATGTGATGGTAACAATGTTTAGACTGCTCAATTTGTATTAAATATATATATATATAAATATATAATTATAAAATATATAATTTATAAACGGTAATTGGGTTTATTTATAGTATACGAGCCGTTAAGCCGGGCTTAATTTTATATTTAAAAAAAATTAAGTAAATTTAGATATTCAATTAGATAAGATGTTATATCTATTTGAAGACTAACAATTTAAAACAAACATTTATTTTTATTGGAATAAATGTGGTTGCCTTAGCTTAGCAATAACAAATCATTTCGAGGTGAGTCATCGCCGTCGTTGGGACACTACTCGATTATATAATAAATGGTAGTGTTTGGATCATTAACAAGAAATATTATTTAGTATTTTTTATTTTATTTTTTTTATTTATTTATTTTTTTTTAACAAATTTTGATATCCTGATATTTTTTTAGAATTTATTTTTTTAAATTAGTTGATTTTTTGAAATCACAAAGATAATATTTCTCTTATATAGTATTTGTTTATTTGATTAGTTATTTTATACATTTATACCTAATCTAATATTTATTAGTTTATTTAAGTATCTATTTATTATTAATTATAATCTTATTGTAGTAGAGGGAAGAAAGAAAAGACGAATGAATTATAGAGCAAGGCATAGGAATTCTCAAGAATAGAAAAAAAATTGGTCTTATTTAACAATTTAATATACTTTTTTTTATCTTTCTTATTATTGAGTAGTTGTCTTAAAGGATTTTTTTTTTGGAATATTTCAAACCCTCTTAGAGCCACTAAGATTTCTTTTACTGTAATAGTTAGTGAAAAGTGGTTGATTAGAAATAAGTAGAATCTGTCATTTAAAGAAAAAAGTATTTTTTGTAAAAATATGAAATCTTGAAGAAATTAAAAATTTACATCATTACCTAAAAGTTAGAGAAAAATTATGAGAATAATTTTAGATTATAACAGAAAACTTACCTTTTTAACTAATAATAATAATTATGCCTAGAGAGGTTAAAAGAAAATAACACAACAATATTGTCGCTACAATTTTATATTAATAATTAACTCACTCGTTTCGACATTTTATATTATTTTCAGTGTTAAGTATTAACTAAGTGAGAGTAAAGATTTTAGTAGATACATATTTTACAAGCTTTTATGACTTAAACCAACAGTAGAAAAGTGGGGGTAGACTAGGGCTATAGAGGTATTAAGGGAGGAACCAAGATAAGGGGTATGAAGTGAAGATCCTAGGCGGAACCGGTATAGAGTAAGGTCAGTTATAACATTATTTTTCTCAACTGCTTAAACCTAAACAATAATTTTCTTATTTTCTTGTAAATTCAAAGAGCTATCCAAGATAAAAATATAGAATGTTTTAATGAAAGATCTAACCTTAATAACTCTGCCCTTGTGAAGCCTATAAAAAAATAATGTAGGTTAGTTTTAAGGTATTACTTAATAAGAGAATTATTGTTTAGCTTTAAGCAGTTGAGAAAAATAATGTTATACCTGATCTAACCCTGCTCTGTATTCCGCCTTGGATCCTCATCTCATACCCCTATCCTTAAGTTCCTTAATCCTTCTATAGCCCTAGTCTACCCCCACTTTGTACTGTTAGTTTGTTATAAAAGCTTGTAATAGTACATTACGCGTCGAGCGCGGAAAGTAGCATTTTGCATGTGAGTGTGGAGTTTGCACCCGAGCGATAGCGAGGGTAGAAAACCACACGAGCAATGCAAAATGCCGTCTTCACACGAGTTGCGTACCGTAGGTACTTTATCTACGATTGTGAGATTTAAATAATAAATACAGAAAAAAATAAACTTGCTGTATGTAAGTTTGTATCTCCCTCTTGATAAAGATGGCATTAATTCTTGAGTTGAATTTATGCCAAATTAATTATTTCTGGAGGAGTATTATTCTCCACATTTTCGTCAAAGTTATTTGATTCACTGATTGTTTTTCACTAAAAGCTCATAGCAAATTAGTTTTGTTAAATGAAAACAAACTCGCAAATCTTGCATAAAGCTGAAGGATTCCTCTTCTTTACCGCCCTAGGGTGGTAATGAAGAGGAATTCTTCAGAACTATGAGACGCGCATGCGCAATGAATACAAGTGCGTAAAGAATCACTTTTTACGCATCTAAACAGAGATACAATGTTTATATTTCGTATCAATCGTAGATATAATATGTAGCTAGTAGAATCTTTACTCTTACTATGCACTTAACACCGAAGATGATATAGAATGTCAAAACGCTTATGTTAATTATTAATATAAAATTGTGGTGACAATATTATTGATACTTATTATTAACCTCTCTAGTCATAATAATTATTAAGTGGCACCACAAAATCTCAGTTAAAGAACTAATCAAATAGTAATAAATTTGAGAATGAACTATATACGGTGCGAGGTAAAAATATCGTAAAATCTAGCTTATTCATTCCTAGTAGGAACCCTTCTACTTAAGAATTGAAAACTATGCAAGGAATATTTTACTAATTTCATCTCTCTCAATTTATGTACCTACAATTTTTTTAAAATGATTCTCCAAAAAAATTACAAAAAATAAAATAATATGTTGTAGCAGTTGCTAAAAAACAGTTCGCAATTGCTTGCTGATTGAAGACATTTCTAGTTGTGAAGTTCGCAACATTTTTCCTGTTTTTGGGGCAAAAAAGTTTAGGTTGAATACTAAATTTCAAATCTCTTGCTAGAATAGGTCGGAAGATATGATCTAAGATACGACAGTCGGACAGACGAATTACCAAAAGCATAAAGGTTTCTAGGATGACCTCAAACCCCTAAAAATTGGCTAATTTCGTATCATTGAAATTTATTTAATTTTTTCTGATATTGCTTAGATTCAATTGGATACTAATACTTATTAAATAAAGTCAGTTGTAATGCAAGTAATAGTGTATTTTAGGTGGTAATATTTCCCGCAAAATCTTCTTACATTTGCTACTAATATAAAGTAGATTTATTATATTATTTATTTGTTTTGGGGTAAATAACTATTATTAAAGAAAAATACACTATTTTATTTATTTATTTTTTTAAGTTAAATAACTACTTGTTCATTTTAATTTAAAACTTGTAACTGTGATCATTATAATTTTTATAATTGTCGATATAATTACTATAAATAGTATTGCAAGTATGTATATTGTTTATTAAAATTTTCGGAAATAATTGAATGCTTCTAGTTGATCCTACTAATAACTACTTTTATAGATTATTTTATGATTCTGATAGATTTAATTTTAATTTTTTTACATAAGTTTTTAATTTCCCTACAATTTATTCCTTCTACATCAACTATTCTTTATTAAGCAATATTTTTATTATTTAAAACTGTAGTCTATATAATCGAGTGATGAGTTTATTATAGTAAATTGGAACAGCTTACAATATGCCAAGTCCAGAAAAACACTATTTATTCTATTCTTATAATAATTATTGTGTCAAAGGAACACTAGTTGACAAAGATAACCACTCTTGTTCATATGAGCTATGATATTCCTTTGTTAATGAACTTTATAAACGAAATAGCAAAATTATTTCAATATACCTAAATCTTGATGTATAATCTGATCAAAATAATGTGTTACGGGCTTAACAACCTACTCTAGAGATCCTTGACTATGTTTTTCTCCAATTTGTGATAAGGACTCATCATGAAAGAGGTGTAGTTCAATAACCAAACATCGTCGTCACAAAAAATTGTAATAAAATAATAGAACGGTTTCGGTTGTTCTAAAGCAGCCTTCTACTGCTAATCTAGAGGTTTTGTACTAATCTTCGTCTTGTACTTTCGAAGTCGATCTAGTAACCTCTAGATTATCTGAAGAAGGCAGCATTAGAACAGCCGAAACCGGTCTATTGTTTCAATTACATTTTTTTGTGTAAAGACGTTGTTTGGTTATTGTACCTTGAATGGCACTTCTTTAGATTGTTACTCCCCTTATAAAGAAAACAGAAGGAAGTAACAATCTAAAGAAGGTGTACGGAATGTTCTTCTTTAGACTGTCACTCCCCTTTTAAAAACAGTAGTGTGATATTCTTCGTCCCAAAGTACATTGGACTAAACATCACTTTGTCTTAATAGTTTTTTAGTTAAAGTCATTTATATTCTAAAAGCACATAGGGGTGTAACAATCTAAATACGTACCTATTGAATTACACCTCTTTCATCATTTCATAATATTCTAAAGCTTCGGCAGCATCTTGTACAAAGAAAAATATATATTGAGAATAAGATTTGCTTGTGTATCGGGTGCTTTATCTAAGTAATCTTAATGATTACCGGGAGATAAAAAGTACTCTACTAAGTTGGGTAGCCATCAAAGTCCACTAAGTGTTCTTATACTTAAAATTTATAAAAAAAAAGACCAAATCCTTCTTTTTTTCTTTTACATCGAAGCTTATTATATTTGATACCAATCTCTGTTTTAACTCCTACACTGATTTTTTCTCTTTGGTATTTTGACTCGTCTCGCCGGTACTGAAAATTACCGTTAATAGTTGAATGCAGTCTTTGAACAATAAAGTTACTCAAGTGGAGAGACATTCTTTTATATTCTTATATTCTTATTTTCTTATTTCTTTAGTTTATTACATTGCAAAAACTTCTAAGAAACCCTTTTTTCAAAATTGAGTATTTTAATGAGATTTAGGATACGTAGCAGAATGCAATAGCTTTTATTAAGGTCGCAAGAAAGACGTGGAACATTGACTTAAGCTTTACTTAGTACACCGGGACTTAAAGTTGCGCATCTTTGTTGCAGGGCTGAATCGCAAGAACGCTAATTCAGCCTCGCAACAAAGACGTGGAACATTGACTTAAGCTTTACTTAGTACACCGGGACTTTAAGTTGCGCATCTTTGTTGCAGGGCTGAATCGCAAGAACGCTAATTCTGTCTCGCAACAAAGACGTGGAACATTGACTTAAGCTTTACTTAGTACACCGGGACTTTAAGTTGCGCATCTTTGTTGCAGGGCTGAATCGCAAGAACGCTAATTCTGTCTCGCAACAAAGACGTGGAACATTGACTTAAGCTTTACTTAGTACACCGGGACTTTAAGTTGCGCATCTTTGTTGCAGGGCTGAATCGCAAGAACGCTAATTCTGTCTCGCAACAAAGACGCAGAACAACTTAAGCTTTACTTAGTACACCGGGACTTTAAGTTGAGCATCTTAGTTGGAGGGTTGCATCGCAAGAACGCTAATTCAGTCTCGCAACAAAGACGTGGAACATTGACTTAAGCTTTACTTAGCACACTGGGACTTAATGTTGCTCTTCTATGTTGCGGGGCTCCAGCAGCGCTTATTCCTCACAGCAAAGTGTCGCAACATTGAATCCCGGTGTGGACTAAACTTAGTTGTAAGCTCATAGCTCTGTCCAGTCATATTACTGCTGACTCCAGTTACAGCTGACTTCATCTCTCTTGCACTGATGATGACAGCTTGCAGCTGAAAGCCGCGTTTGAAAGTGATGGAAGTATGGAGTGACAGTAAAAACAGACTATTGTACAGAGACAGTAATTTATTAATTAAACTCAGTCAAATGAACAACAAGCACATTTTAAGTGAACAAGCTATTTGATGAGGCAGATAGATGTGACGGCCGTGACATTTCTCTCCATAATGTGTCAGTGTTACCCCTGTCTGTAGCCGTAGCCTAATTTTTAAAACTCAGTTTTACCAAATTTCAAAAAGCAAAAATTTGCTTTCACCGGCAACACTTAACTCTCCCATTTGTAAAATTATGAAATAAAATTATAAAGCTAAATCTAGAAATGAGGTAAACAAAAACGGAATATTTCCAATATCATAAACATGTATTATGTTAGCTTAATATTATGATTTATAAAATTTAAAATAGTTAACATCAATACCTATATACTCATCAAAATGCGCTTCATTATTTTCTTTTTATCGAAAATATTGTATTATTATATATTTTTTTTTAATCTTTTTTCTTACTGTTTTTAATTATACTCTAGAAGCTGGTAGAAATATTAAGCATTTTTAAAACCAAAAAAAAGCATAAATAATTTTTGACTTGTCTCATATTAAATAAACGAAATTAAAATTAAAATTAAAATTTTACTCTAACTAAGAAATGGGTAAGTTTTAATCAAGATATTTTTTGGATACATTTTTTTTTTGTTACTGTCTTTTGAAAATTTGTATGAAATACAATGAAATATTTTATAGCATCAGCTGCCTGTTAGCGCTTGCGCTAGATGCGCAATTTGTAAACTGCATCAAAATAAGCAAAATAAATATTGAGTTCGTTCAATATATTAATTTTTTTTTTTTACATTTTGTATCTTTATTAACTATTAGGTTTTTAATTTTTGTTAAATTTATTCACATTTGAATAATAGATTCGCATAATATTATTATGTTCTTTTACTAGCATTCTTTCAAAACTATAATAATTATATTGTAGGTAATATTCTTTATTAATTTAAATATTATTAAACTTAGTTTTAAATAGAGTTACGAATAATAATTAAAATAGCGTTTATTTAAAACCAGAAATTTAAAGGGAAAAATAATGCACTAGGAAAACACTGATTGCACTGGAAATAATCAAATTTATTTTAATTTTATTTTTTAAATGCTTTAAATCTTGCAATTTTTTTGATCGCTCAATTGGCACTACTATTTATACAAGCTGCTTTTCATTGGAAAAAAAAATAAAGTAAAAATTTGCTTTAAATTAAAATCATATTATATTTACTAATCTATTAATTACAATCGGGCTTTCAAACTTAAATTCATTTAAGATTTTAAATAAAATTATATTTAAATATACTTTTAAATTTAATTTCACTAAGTCTTAGAGACTAAACTTTTTATTTGCACATTATGTGTTTTGATGTCTGAATAGATTCTTTTTTATTATTATTATTATTTTATTTTTTTCTCTCTCTCTCATTATCATTTAATGGTTTTGTTTAGCTCTGCATGATCTATAAAAAATATGATAATTATTTTTATTGTTACCTCTTCAAAATGTCACTTTTTGTTTACATTTCATTCACATATTTAGTTTTAAATTTCGATATTATCAATTACTTTCTTTTAATTACTTAGATTATAAAAAAAATAATACTTAAAAAAAAAAAAAATTAAATTAAATTAAATAATTTATCTAAATGATAATGCCGATCTTTTTTAAATAAAAATATTAAATAAATAATCTAAAAACAAACAATACTTAATTATTATTTAAGATTTTTTAGATTTATTTTTATGCATTTTATAACTGAATGTTCGTCAAGTCTGTGTGAAATTTAATGGTAGCTATTTCAGCCATAGTTTTTTGAAACTGTATGTGGCAATTAATTAATCTGGCGAATTTCCTCACACAATACGATTTTCTCTACTCGTATTTTTGCTTGCATAATGTTTCACCAAAAAGATTTAAAATTCTTGTAGTAATATTAAATCATGTAATAATTTAAGCGTCAATTGTCCCATAATTGTTGACTTTTAATTCATCTAATTTTTCAAGTATATTTGCTAGCTCAAATGGTATTGGTTGAGTCAACCTCTCTTAGCTAGTTATACTCGTAGTTTTTCAAAGTTTGTGGACCCTGAAGCTAATTTTAAGTGCCCCTTAAATTATTTTATAATTTATAGAGCCTTGTAAATCCAATTGTGCATTACTAGCAATAATTAGCTAATTAAGTATAATTAATTAGTTATTTTTTGTGTCAAATTTCAATAAGATTTTTCTCTTTAATATTAATTATATATATATATATATATATATATATATATATATATATATATATATATATATATATATATATATATATATATATATAAAATATTAATTATATATTTTTAACTAACTCAGAGATTTACATACAATTAATTGTGGAAGATGCACTTAATGAGTGTTCAAATCTGCTCAGTAAAAATATCTGTAATTTCTTAAAAAACTACATTTTGGTCTTAGAATGTGTAAATTCATTAAAATGGATTTTATATGCTTTCACAATAATAAGATTTTGATCTCTTTTTAAAAAATATATAAGTTAGTAAAAATCTGTGTTCGTGATTTTAACCAATATACAACTGAAAGATGTGCACATTTGGCTAATAATTATTTCATTCCAACTAAATGAGAGAACTTAAATGTTCTTTTTAGAGATTTAAAGTGGATTATTGGAGATCTGTAACCTTGTGAGATAATCATAATTTTCTTAACTTTTTTTTTACTCAATTTCATAACAATTGTACTTATTAAATTTGTTTTTTGCTAATGATGAATGATTTTTAGCAATATTTGTCCCTCTTATTTTAGTGCAATAATTAATTGCATTAGGAAAATTCGAAGTTGAAATTAAATTAAATTAAATAAACCGAACTCTCCTGATTTATATTTTTTTTTAATTTTACGATTTTGGTAGTATTCATACTACGGAATTATTAAATTTTAATTTTAATCGAATTATAATTATTATTAACTACGGGAAACAGACAGAGAAAAATACAATCCCGGCGCTGGAGTGTATTCTTCTCTGTCTGTTTCCCGTAGTTAATAATAATTATAATTTGATTTAAATTTTTTTTAATTTTAACTCAAATTTCCTTTGATCAATGAAACCTAGAATTAGGTAAAATCAAGACTTTTTACACATAAATTGTTCTCCTGGGAAGAAAGACGAAGGAAGTGGACAGTGAAAATAAAACATTTATCCTAGAAAGTTTTTTAACTTAATATTATAATATTTATACGAGCTCTTAGGCCCGTGGTTACGGGCTTAGTTGTATATTTAGAAAACAAGTAAAATTAAGTAAATTTATATATATATTTAGATAAGTTATTATGTCTATTTAAAGACCAACAAATCAAAACAAACATTAATTGTTTTGGAATAAATGTGGTTGTGTTAGCCTGGCAATTAACAAATCATTTCGGAGGTGTGTTATCGGGACACTACTCGATTATATAAATGATTGTATATTATTTATTATGTGAAGATTTCTAAAATATATTTTTTTAGACCCATTATAATCTAAAAATATATTCCAATTAAGTAATTATCTTTTTCAATTCTTGCTGCTACATTTAACTGATTTTCTCCTTTTAAGAATTTATTTAAGTAAGTTTCTCATTTGTTTTCTAATACATTTATCAAGTGAATACATAATAAAAAAATAGCTTTTGTTACCTTCGGTAAGCTCGGAAGCAATAATTGAGGAAATTCGCATGTTAATGGATACATTTTTGTTTGGGAATGACTTAAAAAATGAAAATTTTTAACTTATAGTTGGAATGGCGATGCTTGCCCCTATAGTTTTTTAGTGGTGCATTTGCCGCATTTTTTTTTCTATTTTTTGCCACTGTTAGAAGAAAGAAAAGGTTAATTTTCAACGGCCACACTTGTTTTAATTGTTTCAGGAAGTGCGTTTTAAAGTCCATGATCCAAAGGCGCACTTTAAAGGCGGAACACTCAAGAACACTATTAATGGAAGAGGTGGTGATGATGATTTATCAATGGCACCTACTCATCATATACTTCATCCTCGGAAGGATTATAATAAGATGTGTGGCATTACTCCATCAGATATAGACAAATACTCGAGAATCATCTTCCCTGTGTGTTTTGTCTGTTTTAATCTTATGTACTGGATCATATATCTACACATATCCGATGTGGTTGCTGATGATTTAGTCCTTGTTGAAGAGGATTAAGCAGGAAATTTAAGTCGTAAAATATAAAACCTCATTAACCTAATAAAGATGAACTCAATTTTTTATTGTATATTTTTTTTTTTTTAATTAAAATAAATGTAGCCTATAAAATAATGTTTGACGAATAAACAAACTTTTGCTATTTCACATCAGAGTTATAGTCCAGGAGATAGCGTGAAAAAAATGTCTGATATTATCAAGCTAGAATTTTGTGTATAAGTTAATCTTTTTATGCCTTTTAAGAATAAGTGGTCGCCTATGTTTGTCTGCGGGACTTGGCTTGGTAATATAAGCTTTTAAAAAACAAACTGGTGGAGAGCGGCCATGTCCCGCCCATTTTGGCGGACAAGGTGATTTCCACGATCCTATGTACAGAATTACCTAGTTAGTAGACCAAAAATCTAGTTGATGTTAGTTTGTCACTTAAGATAGGCGACACTTTGATTTAGAGTAATACTTAAAGATCTATCCTATCAAGTGACAAACTAACAACTACTCTATTTTTTGTCAACTAACTAATTTTGTACACAGGACCATGAAAATCACAATGTCCTCCGAAATGGACGGGACATGGACGCACTCCCCCGATTTGTTTTTTCAATTGGCTATTGGTAAGCTATATCCTGCAGATGAACTTAGCCAACAACATATTCTTAAAAGGCAATGAAACATTAACTTATACACAAAATTCTAGCTTGATGTTAGTCAGACACTTTTTTTGCACGCTATCCCCAGAATTATTAGAATAATATTAACAATTTAGCAGATTCTTGATCTTTTGAAGGCTTAAACAAAATCATAATCAATAACATATAATTCCAGCAGAGGATCTTTTAATACAGAATTACAATTATTTCATTTTCTTGCCCATATTTTACAAAATATATTAATTTCATAAATATATCAGGTATTTCTTTAGATTGTAACTCCCTTATGTTATTTTTTTTAAATATAAATAGCTATAATTATTTGAACACTGATTCGTCTAAATAATTAAGACAAAGGGATATTTAGTCCAATTTTCTTTTGGACAAAGGAATATCACACTTAGGTTTTTAAGAAGAACAGTCTAAAGAAGAACATTGCGTACACCTTTAGATTGTTACTCCTTTCTGTTTCTTATAACGGGAGTAACAGTCTAATGAAGTGCCATAAATCATGCTTTGTATAAGGGCTCAAGAATAGTCCTTTAATTACATATTTATTTACATACAATTATACATTTCAATAGCTATCATTATAATCAAGAATTGTTCAACTTGTGCTTTTGGCACTTCTTTAGACTGCTACTCCCCTTTTAAATGACAGAAGAAAGTAACAATCTAAAGAAGGTGTATGGAATGGTCTTCTGTAGACTGTTACTCCCCTTATAAAAAGAGAAGTGTGATATTCCTTTGTCCCAAAGTACATTAGACTTTTTTTTTTTTTTTTTTTTTTTTTTTAACAAATTCTTTATTGGCATAAGTAACAAAAAAAATTATTTGTGTTTACCGGAGCCACAATGTTATTTTGAGAGGGGTTATTTTGTGCCTTTTTATAATTTTGATATTTTGTAAGGGATTGGAGCTTTTTAATCAAATTTGGGGAAGGGTATAATGGACAATTTTGGAGTATATATTTATATTTTTTTATTTTTCTAAACGGATACATTAGACTTAACTTTGTCTTAATAGTTTCTACGACAAAGGAATGTAGAAATAATTATATCCATTTATATTCTAACAAAAATGACAATAAGTTAAAACATTAAATGAAAATCACAATAATTGACTTTGGCGTAATAGTAAAAGTTACATTTTAAATTAAAACACCAATAAAGAAAAATAAAACATTATATAGGCTACAACATCATATCATTATGAAAATATGTCTTAAAAAGCAATTAAACAAATATGTTATAGGAATCTTTGTACTTTCATTAAAATAATTATTTTTGATAAAGAAAAAAATAAAATTAAACGTAAGGAGAAAAAAAAAGATTCCTATTAACTAATCTTAATAATGTTTTTTTTTCAATTTAAATCCAAAATACTCAAGTTTTATTGAGTGAAATAAAATAATTGGATTTATAACTTTTATAAGTTCTTGAATTAAAGGTTAATGAGGAGATAAAATCATTATTATATATCACCGACAAGATCTTAAAATAATTGTACTGAAAATAAAAAATAAATATAATCAAAAAAAGTGATCAGTTGTACAAATCTGTATACAACTTATAAAATAATTTTAAATTATTATTATATATTTTTTTTTTAAATTTAATAGTTCGCTAAATATTTTATAGAGTTGATAACACTATTTTAAAACTAGAAATAGATTATTATTTTTATTTTTTTTTATGCTCACTTTAAATTTTACCATTGCGGATGATTTACGCTACAGTTATCATTAATTGTGATTAAGGAATTTTTTTTTTTTTAAGTAATAATTTGAGGATTGTATCAGTTAAAGGTTTTAGTAAAAAAAAAAAATTTACGTTATTATTTTCTTTCATTTTGTTTGCTAAAAAAAAGTAAAAAATTAAAAATAATATGTGATACTCTATGACATAATCTGTGAAAATAAATAAGCAAATTTGTATCAAAATTGTATTTCTAAATTTTATATAATAATAAAAATGAGAATATTATAATTTTGTTAAACAAAAGAAAAACATTGGAACAAGACAGACTTAGACACTCTGAATGAAATTAAAATTGTTTGTACTTCTTGTCTACCAATATTGCTTTAAAACAAATATTACATTCTTTTGTTTAATAAAGTTATTAAATATTAAAATAACTTATCAATTAAAATAAAAAGAAACAAATACTAAAGGCATATATTTGCCTATCTACCACATAATTTTGTCTTCCATTTTTCGTCCGTTTTTTCTAAAATACAGTGTACCAAAAGGAGATTTGTGTTCTGATAAATTCTCTTTTTTTATTGAAATCAGCAATATATTAATAAATTTAAGAGTAAAGAGATAATTAATAGTTTTTTTTTTTGTTTTTTTTATTTAAATAAATAATGCTTTCTCTTTTTATCTTTATTAATTATTTAAAAAAAAAATAAAAAATAATTAATTCTAGATATGAGTCAATTCAAGGAGACAATTTATAAATGGGTAAATGTTTAACATTTTGAACTGTATAAATCATTACGATAGATTGCTGGTTAATGAATCTTATGACATGCTAATTATTTTATTTAATCAGATTGTTTTTTGTAATCTAGTGAGAAAATTACAAGATAAAAAGAACTTTTTATATACTTGGTTTTTAAATTTTCTGTCATAAATCATAAATTTAAAAGCCGTCATAATGAAGATCGTAAATATGGGACATGTCAAAACAAATAAAATAACTTACCTACTCGACATTTTCTTCACAGTACTTGGTGTATATATAGGGATATACATTTTTGATTGATGCTATATGACCTGAATTCCTTTTGTTACTTAAATCAAACTACATGCGCTTTGAGTGCCCCATATTACATGTACCCTGAAAAGTGTCCCGAGCAGCATGAGTAAATCATTAGGGTACTTATTACTTATCCAATGTCAACAAAGAAAGACAAAAGGCTTTGTATTGATACAATCATAAAACCCTATACAGTCTTATTAAAATTTGACTAAAAACTAATATCAATTTAACTAACTATGAGCATTTGGAACCAACAACTACTATATGTATACATACACGTATAAATAGTACCCTTAAGAATCATTAAAAACACTAACATCATAAAAGTACCCTTAAGAATCATTATAACCACTAACATCATAAAAGTACCCTTAAAACTCATTACAACCACTAACATCATAAAAGTACCCTTGAGAATCATTAAAACTACTAACATCATAAAAGTACCCTTAAAACTCATTACAACCACTAACATCATAAAAGTACCCTTAAGAATCATTATAACCACTAACATCATAAAAGTACCCTTAAAACTCATTACAACCACTAACATCATAAAAGTACCCTTGAGAATCATTAAAACCACTAACATCATAAAAGTACCCTTATGGATGATATTTGCAGTGAATTCAAATGTTTGGATTTACCTTTTCTTAAAGGAATGTCTCATAACCATTAAACTATGTTATATAACATTTTGTTTCATTAATATTAAATATTTATTAAGTTAAAATTTGAAATTTTTAAAAAATTGTTAAATTTTTTATGTTTTGTTTAATATTATATTCTATTTATAATTAGATAATTTATTATTATTTAGGTTTGAAAGCTGGTCTTTTAACTTAAAATACAATATTCTTAAATAATATCTAATAATAAAATTAAAATTTCCATTGGTTCTTTCTGTGATAAAAATCATAATATATTGGAAAATAGATAGAAAATACATTTGACATAATAAAATGAATAGGGTATTTGCATTCACTTATGTAATACTTTTACTAAAATAAAATTTTGTCATATGGACAGAATTACTCTTACTAAATACCTCATTGTTTTCTGGCATGAACAAATTATTCTCTTTAATGAAATTTAAAAAAATGCCATTAAGTTCAAAAAATATATAATATAATATATGTATATTCTATGACTAATATAGCATATTAGTCATAGAAGATATATTATATATTATATATTATATCTTTTCTGAACTTAATGGCATTTATTTGATTAAAATATGAAACTGTTCCCTGAATTTTTCCCTAACTCTGATGAAAAACCTTAACTCTACCTCTTCAGTTTTGAAAAAAAAGTAAAGTTTTTTCACATATTCTCTTTGAAACTAACAATTGAGATAAAAATCTTACTTATATTAACGCCATAAATTATTCTGGAAAAAAAAAAAAATAAATAAAAAAAATATAATAATATATATATATATATATATATATATATATATATATATATATATATATATATATATATATATATATATATATATATATATATATATATATATATATAACAAAAGAATGCAAATATTCTATTAATTTCAGATGTACTAAACTGAAGTAATTTCGTCTTAGCCAGTGTAATTTGTCAAAATTTACTATAGATATTAAAGTTTTGAAAAGTGATAATTTGCAATATTAACTACTGTTCAAAAAAATAATAATAAATGTGAATTAAATTTTTTTTTTTAGTAATTAACATTTATAAAAGTAACACTTTCTTTCATATTTGTTTAATATTATTTATATTTATTTTTAAAATTTAAGAGAAAAAGTGATTAAAGAATTATTTGATAAATTATCATTATTTTATTATATAAAGCTCAGGATAAGTACACCGAGCTTTACCTTTCCAAGAAAAGTTCTAAGGACTTTATTTAGTCAGTTTATCAACAAAATTAATAATCATAGAATAATATTGTAAAATAGAGTAGATAATTGGTTAAATCTCAGAATGTTAGGATAATTAAATTGTTCTAAAATGTCATTTGAGTATTTGGTAATTAAGTTATTACTATTATTAGTTATAATAGTATTAGTTATTACTATTAAATAGTTGGCATTCTTTGTTTTAACCTAGGTACAAAACACCATAGTTACATCTGACGGGCCATTTTATAAATCAAAATTTAGGTCATAAGATCGATCCCATACCATGGGACTTTATTTTATTGACTGACTATTGATCTCCCCGTATTTGCATCGGCAATACCAATGTATTGTGTATGAAGTTGCTTGAACTTGTTGTTGAACTCCAAACATGGCTAGTGAGCAAGGGCCCAAATAAGTTGCCTCATTGCAACTTCCAAGTAAGGAGTTTGTCTTTACCATTTCTGCTTCTACTACGTGTTTTGAGGTTAAATTTCTTTTTAGATTTTTAGTAATAGCTAAATAATATCCTTTAGCTATATCTTGGAATAGATTTAAATTCTTTACATTGGAAAGCTATATCTTGGAGCTATATCTTAAAACTACTATATCATGGAATGGATTTAAAAATTTAGGTTTTCTGTAACAGCTAAATATAAACAGCTAAATAATGTCCTTAAGCTATATCTTGGAATAGGCATTTTTTTGTTATTAATTAAAAAAAAAATAAGACCAAGTATTTAAAAAAAAAAAACTTTATTAGTTAAGTTTAAACAATTATTAGTTCTTACTTTAAAAAATTGTTATATTATTTATTATAATTAGTTATACAAATTTCTTAAAGTAACAATAGGTAAATAATAGCATGCTCTTTCTGCCAAAAAATAAATTAAATTAATATAATAAATCTTAACCCTCAAAAATTAATTGCAATACTGATATGATTTCAAAAAAATGACTGAATTTTGGTTTTTTTTTTAAAAATAAATAAAAAGGTATAGGGACCAGATACCCAAGTTCTTAACACAATTACTTATTCCAATATTATATTTCAATTATTTGGTAATCAAATAAAAATAAATTTTTAAAACTCTTTTAAGAGTTAAGATTAAATTTAATAAGATGAGTAAAATATTTAACTTCTGTAGGTGGATTGGAATGAAAAAAGAGTTTTATTCTTTTTTATTTCTTGTAAAAAGTGACTTTATCCCATTGTGACACATCACATTCACATTAATGAAAATTTGTAAATTATTCTTATAAATTATCACTCACAATTACCTTGAATCATACAAATGTGTTGCCTGCTGTCATTATCTATGTACACGAATATATAGATAATGAGATATAGATGTACTGACTGATTCGTCGAAATCTTTAAAAACCCCTGGACATATGACCATGAAATATTTTTAAGTAAGTTTCTCATAACCCCCAGGCCCCAGGTGCTCTCTAAGAATTTTTTTATAGGCCATCTTGATTTAAAATGGCGGCTATTCATATGGAAAATACGATACCTCCGGAACCAATCACTCTAGAACCATGATTTTTTTAAAGTTTCCTTTTATGACGTAAACAACTTTTGCAAAAGGGTTTTTCCAATCAGCCATTTTTTTCAAGATGGCTGCTCTATACTTATTTTATCCATGCCTAAGATTTAACCCCTTACTAGAATAATTATTATCATCACTTTGTTTGAAACGTTTAAAAAAAATGTATTATATAGTATGGCCATTTCTAAGTTAATATTGATGTCTATCTATCTATTGGGATTTTCTAAAATTCCCTAAGAGATAAGTAAAATAAAGATGAAGTAACAAATACTGGGATTTGAACCTAGATTAACCTTCTAAAGTTTAGAATTTGACATATGAAAATCCTCCTCAAGTAGTGGGGATTAATTTCAGTCATTAGGAGTTTTAGGGGATTCATTTTTTTTGGGGGGGGGGTAAGAAATAAGAGAATTGGATAACTTTGCAGAATCAATATTGTTTTAGCGTCGCACCTCGAAATGATTTATAATTACTAATCTAAGGCAACCAGATTTATTCCAATAAATATAAATGTTTGTTTTGATTTGTTTGTCTTCAAATAGATGAAAATTATATAAATAAATTTACTTAACATTACTTTTTTCATTTTTCGTTTAAATGAAGCAACAATGCAATAATTTAGCCCTCTAAACTATTTTTCTTTGAAGTGAGATTCATAGTTTTAAAAATAATCATATTCCAAGATCCTTCAGAGTTAAAACTCATCTTGTAAGATATGAAACAAAAAATTATCCAAAAAAGAAAATTTAAATCTTAAATTTATGGCCTATTTGTCATAATTTAAATTATAAAAATAAATGAATACAGACACATACACAAAAAATTAAACACTTTCTTTATTATTATTCATTATTATGTTGATTCAGTCAAAAATAGAACAAAATATTAGAATTTCCTTAACCAGAAATTTATATATATATATATATATATATATATATATATATATATATATATATATATATATATATATATATATATATATATATAAATAAAAAAAAAAAATTTTTTTTTTTTTTATTTTTATATATATATATATATATATATATATATATATAAATAAATTTTTTTTTTAAATTTTGATGTACCAAATGTTGGTGTAAGATTCACCTATATTATTATTCCTTAGAGGTAAACTTTTTTTTCAAATTTGACTTTTCAAAACTAACAGTCCAGGAATTTTTAGAATGTAAATTTACTCTTTTTCTCTCTGTGTCCATTTGCAGATTGACTCTCTAATTACTCTAGTTAGAGAAAATTTGGTGAAAATATCTACTAAATATACAAATAGATACTCAAGTTCACATTTATAAATTAATAAGATCAAATATTTAATAAAATAATCATTAAAAAGTAAAAATAAATCATTGAATTTCCTCCAATAAATTAGTAATAACCAAATAAATGCAATTATTTCTATTAAAAAACAAAAGTTTATTTTTGACTGGATGCATATCTATTATTATTTTTTTTTTTTTTTGATTTTCTATTTATTTTTATTAATTTATTATAATCACCCTTTACTGCTAATGCCATACAAAAAAGGTATTTTGCTACGAGCAATGTATATAAGTATTGTAAACAAAACACTTTGTGATTTAGCTAGACTTTAGATTTTTATAATGAATTTTTCAACTCATTATACATTACTGTAAATATTCTATGTATTAAGTTAAATAAGAGTTAAATTTATATTGATCATAATATTTTAAAATGTGGAAAATTGTCAAAAAAAAAGCTTAAAAATTGAATTGTTTTAATAAAATTATTTTATTAATAAGTTTGAATACGTTAATTTATTTTAAAAAATTACAGAAATTGATGTATTATTTATTATTTAAATATGTGTTGTTTATATTTATTCAAACAATAATTATACACATAAAATTAAATTCAAAAAACGTTGTTAAAATTTAAACACCTTTAATTTGTACAAATAATTTATTCTTGGTGGATTTTTTAAGGTGTAATTAAAAGCAGTAAAAAATATTTGATTTTAATTACTTTATTTGTGAGACGTTTCGACCCTTTGCGTTATTTATTAAGACATCTTCTTATCACATCCTTTCGTACTATAAATGAAAACATATTAACAATTGTATTAATTCAAAATTTAAATTATTTTTTTCTATTATTTAACATTCAAAATTTGATGTGACAATAAATATTTGGAATTAGCACATCAATTCCGACAATTTAATGATAAAAACAATTTTATAAACTATAAAAATTCACTTGCAATTAAGGGTAGCAAGATTGAGGCTTAAGTTTTTATTTATTAAAATTATTAAATATCCTCAATGAGAGTTCGTCATATTAAAATTCTTTAAATATATAAAATTACAAAAAGTTAAAAAATAAAATAAAATACTTTTTCCCATGGTAGGCTGTGAAATAGTAACTTTAGAGCCTAAACAAAATAGCTAAAATCCATATTTTTCATTACGTGAACTTAAAAAATTGTTTCATTACTCCTATACTGTATTGAAGAAATTGTTTACCTCCTAGGAGGTAATAGTATATTATGTTACTAGGTTGTGAAGTGAGTTTTTCTTTACCGCTACAATTACATTTACTGTCGAGCGAAGCGAGACAGTAGGTAAAGAAAAAACGCTTCACAGTCGTGTAGCATATATGCTATTTTTTCAATGGTATAGCGGACAATGAAAAAACATTAAATATTAGTCAATAATCAATATAATAATAATAACATACATTATTGAGATTTATAAAAAAGAAACCTTAAAAAGAGGTTACACTATAACAAAAGATAAATAAAACGCATTGACATCAAGCGGATTTTAAGCGGACTAACAAGCATATCTACAAAGATTACAGCGCTAAAACGGAAGTTTTGATTACTACCAGCACGAAAGAAAAAGTTTTTTACGTCCTAGGACGAAAAAAAAATTTCTTTCGTGCGGGTAGTAATGAAAAGATTTTTTAAGTCGACGTAATGAAATAATGCATTTTAGCTATTTTTTAGGCTCTAAAGTTACTATTTCACAGCCTTCCACGGAAAAAAGATTTTTTACATCCTAGTAGTAGTTATCAAAAGCGCCGTTTTTATCGCTGCAATCAAATATACATACTTCTTTGTATACGATTAATATCCACTAGATGTCAATGCGTTTTATCTTTTTTCTTATAGTGCAATCTCTAAGGTTGCTTTTTCTCAAAATCTTAAGTATGTACTAATATTTGTTATAATTATAGTGATTAATATTTAATGTTTTTTCATTGTCTGCTACCTCGGAAAAAATAGCTTATACTACACGACTGTGAAGTGTTTTTTCTTAACCTTGGCAATATTTACTATCCCGCTTCGCTCGACAGTAAATATAATTGACGCGGTGAAGAAACAACTCACTTCACAGCCTAGTAACATAATATAATATTAATATGCAGTATAAAAATAGAGAGAACAGATGTAAGAATAAAAAAATAAAAAATAAAATATATTATTGTTATAACATTAAAATCTATTAAAAGTATAGCGAAAAGAAACTATAACAATTTATTCTAACAATTTGTAACTAGTTTATTATTTTGATCGTTTGGGTTAATTCTGGTCTTAAATTATTATTATTATATTATCTTATATTTCTTAATATAACGTCTCACAATAAAGTAATGAAAATCAACTAAGCTTAATTGCTTTTAATTACACCTTAAAAAATCTATCAAGAATAAATTATTTATACATGAAATTAAATTAAATTGGATTTAATTTAAACCGGAAAATTTGTTTGATTATTTTCAGAATAAAGATGCATATTATAATTTATTATCACATATTTTCCAGAGATATTTTAAGTATTGGATTAAATACTTGAAAATGTCTCCTCTAATGATTAATGATTCCACTGATGGAAGCCTTCACAGCTTAACTTTTAGCTATTTCTAAATGGACGATGTCTTAATAAATCAATCCCTATCCAGGTTCTATTACAATGTAAATTTATTGAACTAAGCTTAGAATCTAACACAGATTCTTCTACTTTCATATATTTATATATATAAAAGGCCAATTATTTTGACATATTATAAAGTGTAATAACAATTTTCCACTATTTAAAATAATTGATTGTTCATTTATATTGCTTATAGTAAGCGAATAATTAATTCAGTTAGTATTTAAGATAATCATATAAATAACAATGTACATAAAATATCATTTGTCAGGTATAATATAGCACTTATTTGATGTTTATTTTTTATTTAAGCCGCGTTACACGACCCAAGTTGACTTGGACCAAGTAACTTTGATCAAATCCACTTGGTCAATGTATAAAAATGAATTTTTGATGCAGTGTTTACACAATCCAAGTATACTTGGTAGGGGACAAGTAGGGGAAACTTGTCAAAAAAAATCATTTTAGAAGCAAAGGAATAAAAAAAATAAATTAAAAAAAATAAAAGCTGGCAGTAACCTTATTATAAACAAATCCGTCACAACTTTTCACGACTTCTCTCATTTTTGAAACCTTTCTTGTCATAATCATATGGTTGACGCCATCCAAGTCTACTTAGATCCAATTCAACTTGGATATCCAAGTTGACTTTTATAACCTGTTTACACGATCCAAGTAGCGTCAAAATAAAGTCAAAACTGATTTGGTCCAAGTCAACTTAAATCGTGTAAACGCGGCTTTATAGAGTAAAAGTATAAAAAAAATATATAAATAGCAAAACATTATCCGTTCCAATTTTATGTCAAATTACGTAAATATAAGGTTTACCATTCTTAAAATAAATGTATTATTATTATTATTATTTATATACTTATATAGTATTATTTAAACCTATTTATTATTATTCTTTTATTTTATGTATTTACATTTTTATTTTTATTATAATTATTCACAAAAATTCTATTACTTATATCTATAGATAAATGTTAAATGTATATCCCAAGCAATAATTAATTTTCTTACTAGACAGCTACGATAGGTACGATAGGTTTGTAATAAAAAAAATAATAAATCGGTCTAAAACAATAATAATTGTTCCGTTGAGCAGAGGAGTCTCATGACTATACTTTAATCTTACTGGCCAAGTACAGAACTCCGGAAATGCGAACCCCAAAAATCCGAATACCCAGATTTTCCGAATAACTTTTGGAGCAAAAATAATAAATTTCACACTGGCGGCTTTGTGAAATTTCCGGGGACTGCTTTGAGCTGCCCTATACATGTTTCTTAAAACCCTCTCCCATTCTCAGTTGTATAATATAATGTATTTCCGGCAATACACTACCTTTATACCTGTCCCCTACATTTCTATGAACCCGATTCTTCAATTTTCTAACTTCCATAAAATAGTATATTACGCGTCTAGTGCGGAAAGTAGCATTTTGCATTTTGCGAGTGTGAAGTTTGCGCCCTAGCAACAGGGAGGGTAGTAAGATTACACGAGCAAAGCAAAATTCAGTTTTCGCACGAGTTGCGTACCGTAATTTATCTGCAATTGTTGGATTTTAATAATAAATACAGAAAAAAAATATCTCAAAATTATTAAATATACATTGTCTTTCACTAAAAACTTGATAAAAACAGTTATATTAATTAAACAAACACTAAATTAGTTTTGTTAAATGTAAACAAACACGCTAACCGTACGATAAGGTGAAGAATTCTTGAAACGCGCATGCGTAATGAATACAACTACGAAAAGAATCACTTTCTACCCATCTAAACAGAGATAAATTGTTTATATTTCGTATTAATCGTAGAAAAAAATATTTGTGAAACTCTCACGCATTATAAGTGAAACTTAACTTCTAGAAACAGTTGATTTTATGTTTCCTCCTACATATAATTATGTAGGAGGAAACATAAAATGAATAAAAAATAATAAATTAATAAAATAATAAATAAATAATAAAATAAATAAAAATATAAATGGAAAAAAAAATCATTTGTATTATTCTCAAAATTTATTCACAAACCATCAATCTTATTACTGTAGGAATATTTTCATATCTTCTCCATAAGATTTCAGTTTTGAATTTGTGAATTATCCTATATATATATTTTATATATCTATATTTATTTATTTATTTATTAATTTACTTTTCTAATTTATCTATTAATATTATTTATGTTTGGGATAAAATAATATATTCATTGTTTTGTTTTATAAAATGGTTATGTATACAAAGACAAGTCAAAAAGTTAGTTAAACATGAAGTAGCCAAGTATGTGCGTGGTAGGCAATTTAGCAAATTTAAATCCATAGGCAAACAACAAAATTTTAACAAATTTTATAAGTTTTTATGGGCACATGCTGCAAAAATAAATTGGTTGAAAAATTAAACCAAATATATATTTTATGAACACAAAGAAACTTTCTCACATAAAAAATGAAACTTTTTTTATGTATCAAAGCAACTGTCACCTTTTTATAAAGCCAAATGCTTATGAACAAACACTTATAATAACATACATAAACAAGTAAGCAAATAAATGCTTATGTATATAAGATTTATTTATTATATAATTATTGATATAATTAATAAATCTTCTTCACTCTTATACGATTTTATAATCTACAACAATACCATTAAGACATAAAACTAAAAAAAAAAGAAAAAATATTAAAGGCTTTATTCGTGGCTTTATAAAAGTCAAACACTACTTTAAATAATAATCAAGTTAATACTTTACGTGGTGAGAAAGTTTCTTGTGGTGAGAAAGTTTCTTTGTATCCAGTAGATCTTCATTCACCTCCATAAACTCTCTTATTCTTGAAATATATATTTGTACTCAGATCGGGTTCCTTTTTCATTTTACCCACCTTGTGACGCATTTACGTTATCATAAATGTTCAACCCCCCTGTTTTTAAACGATGATTTTTTAGAGCTACTCTATATTTTCCCTGTGTTTGGTTTTATACACGATACAAGTCATGTTTCAAATTTTTTATGTTGAGTTTTTCCGAAAGCAGGTAAGTTAACGATAGTGAGGCAGGCCAACGCAGGTAATTATAAAGGTCCTAATTTTGCCTATGGACCCTAAAAGCTTTGATTGATTTAATAGATAAAAATTTTAATGATGCTTATTCTTTTTTTTTTCCCTTTCTTTCTTTTTTTTACGTCGGTACGTTGGCAACTTTGGTCATACGTCTACCTGGGAGCCCAATATAATGCAGCTTTCTAATCTGGTCTAAGCAGTTGCTGCAGTGGCGTAACTATGGGCCCGCACGGGCCCGGGGCCCCCAATGCCCAAGATACGCCACTGAGCTGCTGTCGTCTGTCTGAAAGTTAGATCGAATGTCCTCTGATGCAGGACATGAGTCGAGATGCGAAACTGTAATTTCTTCACCGGTGTCACTGATAACTGATAACACATCCTGGGTCCATAACCTATTATTATACACAGATGCTTTTATAGATAATCATGGCCTTATTCTTAAGATTCATATTCTTAACAAATTATTGATTTGACTAGAACAAAAATCAGATTCCACATAGAATTTGAATGGAATGCAACAAGTACAGTAGAGACTTAACAAAATGATTTTCGAAAGCTATAAATTTGGTCTTCAATTTTAGCAAACAATAGCAGATGTAAACTTTTTGACTTGCTCTGTATGTTATGAATATATATATCATTGATACAAATCTAAACTATTTAATGTTAAAAATCGTTAAAACTGTTTGATGTTTTCAATTTAATGTTAAGGCCCCCATACACGATCAAACATTTTGCGCAAACCTGATGTCAGGCAAATTTAGGCCATACACGTCAAACATCATGTTTGCGCAATCATCAAACAGCCCCATCCATACACGGTCAAAATGTTTGCGCAAACCTGATGTCAGGCAACATTTTATGCTTAGTTATTAACATTTTTACTTTAAAATGACCTTTTAGTTAAGATCGTGTAAATTTTGTTGATTGAGAACTGCCTGTGATAAAAAAGGAGTGCAGATAGTTTGTCGAAATAATATTTTTAATAAATAAAAGTTTAAACTTCGATGAATTATCTAAAACTTTAATCAATACTCCTTGATCATTAATGGAGCATTTAAATGATTGAATTTTATAACTCCATAACATTGAACGGTATACTTTTGAAACAATACAACAATGAAGTATGTATATATATATATATATATATATATATATATATATATATATATATATATATATATATATATATATATATATATATATATATATATATATATTCGCTATTGACAGGTGTATCAATTATATATATTTATATCTATGTATATAATTTTGACGGAACTGTATCATGTAATTAATTATTGATAAACTTGTAATATACTAAACATCAATTCATTCATAAAATAAAGCTATGTAAATATTTTCATTTAACACTTTTGTAAAAATAATAATAAAATGCTCTAATAAATCCTGCGCCATTTAATTTAAAAAAAAATTAAAATTAAAAAAAAAAATATATATATATAAATAAAAAATACATTACTTAATTCAATTTGATAAAATTTTAATGAATCCCCATGTTTCAAATTCATTGAAGGGATTTTAAAGGGATGATAATGTGAGAAATTAACAGCTGATTACAGAGTTTAGATAATATATATATATATATATATATATATATATATATATATATATATATATATATATATATATATATATATATATATATATATTTATCTAAAGATATATATGCGAGTATCTTTGGATCCCTTGAATGGGTTGGAAACCTTCTTGACCCAATCCTAGACGTGATCTTCGACTTGTATTTTGAACTATTTGTAATTAACTTTGATAAAATTCAAAGAAAATTGATTTAGTTTTTAAAAATCTTAAATTGCGAGTGTATTAAATAAAATACTTTGTATAGGATATATTGACAAATAGCTATTATGGGTCCGTTAAAATTCCATTGACAATATTTTAATTACGTGTTCCAATCAGGTCATATTCTTTTTTATAACCAAAAAGATATTATGTTAAATAATTGACGTAGCTGAGTTAAAAGGAGACCTCTTCTTAAATACAGTTCTATAGGATTATTACTATTTGAATGTCACATGGTCTCTTTTTTGTTTGCCTTACAAAAGTGCATTATATATTTATTTGTCGTTTTTAAGCGTGACTTAATTTTAACAGTGAAGTAGTTTGTTAAATTGTTGTCTACATTTTTTAATTTTTATTACAGTTTTTTCTTGCTCTTTTATACTTGTATGGTTGAAATTATATTATTGAATGCATGAAGATTTATATTAAAGTATTACCAGGTGAAAATTATAAATGAATACTGCCTGCAATATCTTAAAACGGTTAAACAGATAACATTTTCTGAGATAGTATTTTTATTTTTAGTTTAAGATTATAATGAAGTGGACATATTGTTAGAATCATTTTGTAGGTTTACTGGAATATTTTGGAGTTTATAAAAACAGGTAATTGTTGTTTTTTGTGTGGGCTGTACTTTACAGTGATGGATTTGTTTCTAATATAGTAGAAATTGTCTGTTTTT
This sequence comes from Gerris lacustris, assembly GCA_951217055.1. Taxonomy (NCBI): domain Eukaryota; kingdom Metazoa; phylum Arthropoda; class Insecta; order Hemiptera; family Gerridae; genus Gerris; species Gerris lacustris. Next base: position 66,132,843 of record OX578279.1, on the reverse strand, counting down.
GTAGTAATGGACTATTTTTAGTCACTTGTTTGATGTGCACAGATTTAGCACAGTGCGTCCTAATTTTGGTTCAATTAGGAGAGAGATAAATATTTTATCTTTGATTTGAACCCGAGGCCTGTTTATATTAGCTTAAAGGCTTCCCTTAAGTATAATTTTGTTTAAGGAGAAAATTATAGTTGATATGTCGGAAGGACACGTGGTTTTGGGGGACACGTGATATCTGATGTTGTTGCAGGAGGTGAGATTCACAGTTCAGGATCCGTGGGAGCCTAGGAGAGCGTCTCTGATGAGAGGACCTGGTGGTACGCTGAGACCGCCTTCGAGACCGGAGCCCAGGCCGCCTTCGCCCAAGCCGGCTGTGGCAGTCGTCAAGAAGGAGAAAGACTTGAACAAGATGTGCGGCATCTCCTCTTCCGACATCGACAAATACTCTAGGGTCATATTCCCCGTGTGCTTCATCTGCTTCAATCTGATGTACTGGATCATCTACCTCCATATCAGCGACGTCGTACCGGACGATCTAGTGTTCTTAGGACCGGACAAGTAAAAAATTAAATCGGTTCTACACCCAACAAGATTTATACTGTATATTTTTTAACAAAAAAGTTATCTATTAAATGCACCAATAAAAGTACCCCCGTATTGATAATAACTTCAGATAAAAAATATTTATCAAAACTAACAAGTTTATATTAAACGTAACTTAATGATATCTTTATAATCAATAACGGGATTCTAAAAAAAATAATAAATCGAACTAAAATTACTTAAGATAAGAATTAGCATCATGCAATTCTAACATAGCGAACAACGTATACAGTCAGATGTGCGTTATACTAAATTTCCGGTACAAAGTAAATCTAAACCGTATGAGTACCTGATAAAAACTAATCGGCCTTATTATGTAAATGAATGAAAATTAAATTGTTAGGTATTAAAGCGACAAAAATAAGGTGGGTACTCTCTACTTTTTTTTTTTTTTTTATAAGTAGATGCTTATATAAATCAAATTGTCCAATTAGAGATCAAAGCAATGTGGTTGCATGAGAAATTTAAAAAAAAAAAAATGAAAATTCTATTATTTATTTAATTATAAAATTACAATTGGCGGTTATTGTTTTTTAGTAAGTCCGTCTTTAAAACATGAATATTGACCACTGTGCTGATGGACAAGCAGTTGAGCGATAGTTTAACTGAAATATAGCAATATTTGACAGCTTTAAACCAATATGATATAAATGATTTAAAAAAAAGAAATTAAAAAATTTATTCATTTTATCAAAATACCATGTTAATACATTATTAAGATACAATGAGATTATCGAGACAAAACGTACTGTCCACCTACCATAAATATTTACCTGCTAAATATATGGATAAATAATCCATAGTAAAGAGTTTTATCTATCATTTTAAAAAAAAAAATTATTGTTTTTATTGCATGAATTTTACTCGATAACAATATAAATATTTTTTTATATAAGAAAATTTATTATTTTTTATTATTATTTATTTATTTATTTTTTCAACATGTATATTATAGAATTTAGAGATAATATTCATTGTTTTAATCTTGTTTTTGCACTTAAAATGTACCAACTTGACTTATCCATTATATCATGGAATTATGATTAATTTATACAAAAAAAATATCATTCGTGTAAAACGGTTAAGTCATAATTAAAGCACCATAAGAATTTATCACTTTTGGAAACTTTTAAATCTTTATATAAGTCAAGTTAAGTTTATGTATTATTTTTTACACGTTTTTGAATTTTTCCAATTTTTGCAGTAATATAATAATTATTTTTGACACCGTGCTGATAATTAATATTGGTATCTTCACACTTTTATTTATTTTTAATTTAATATTTATATTGATTTTAAATAATAATTTTTTTTTATATCGAAAATAAGGCCAAATGATAATAAATAATAATATAATGGCAGTAATTCAAAAGTGAATTATGTCTAAGAATTGCTGATATATAAACTGTCATTAGCGTAATTTATTCTAAATCCTGTTTTAATCGAACTAATAATTAATTTTAATGGATTTGTAACCGCATTCACCTGAATATATCACAATAAGTAACGTCCTAATAGATGCGGTTTCTTTCGGCGTATTATTATACAAAATTTCATAATTGTATAAAAAAAAAAAAAAAAAAAAAAAAAAAAAAAAAAAAAAAAAAAAATCATCTGTGTTCAAAATTGTTTTTTTTTTATCCTAGACAAAAAAAATAAAATTAATAGTTTCAATTTTTTTTTTTCGAAAGTTTCATTCAAAACTTAAATTTCTCTAGTTCTAAGTAGATAATCTAATTATATTTTAGACAAGGAATAAAAAAATATATATATATGGATATATAATTTAACATCAAATTGCTTTTATTAGAGATGATAAAACTGTAAAAGCAATTAAGATTTATCTAGAATAATCAATTTTTTTATTTACATTGGAATTTCAAAGGAAAAGAACAAAATCTGTAGATGGCTCTCTGGTTTTGTTAAGATCAGCGTTTAGACATGTAGATTACTTTTTTGCCTTTCCTGTCTCTTTCATATTGTGCCATGAAAAAAAAAGAAGTTGTAATTATATGTTACTTAAATTTATTATTCAATCAAAGTTACCAATGTTTAAGATCAATTTTGTAATCAAGCAATTTTATATATTTATATTGTTATATATATATATATATATATATATATATATATATATATATATATATATATATATATATATATATATATATATATATATATATATAATTATTACATTATTACAGTCGATTCTTGTTAATTTAAACCTCAATAATAATACAAATGTGGTTAGCCTGTCCTTGTATAAATCAAGTATGAATTATCCTTCTTGATAATTCAAAGTGGTTAGCCTTTTCTGGTATAAATAAAGTTGGAATCATCCTTCTTGATAATTCAAAGTGGTTAACCTGTCCTTGAATAAATCAAGTTGGAATTTTACTTCTTGATAATTCAAAGTAGTTAGCCTGTCCTTGTATAAATCAAGTTGGAATTATCCTTCTTGATAATTCAAAGTGATTAGATTGTCCTTGTATAAATCAAGTTGGAATTGTCCTTCTTGATAATACAAAGTGGTTAGCCTTTTCTTGTATAAATCAAGTTGGAATTATCCTTCTTGATAATTCAAAGTGGTCAGCCTTTCCTTGTATAAATCAAGTTGGAATTATTATCCTTCTTGATAATTCAAAGTGGTTAGCCTTTTCTTGTATAAATCAAGTTGGAATTATCCTTCTTGATAATTCAAAGTGGTTATCCTGTCCTTTAATAAATCAAGTTCTTCTTGATAATTACAACGCTCTATAATAATTCAAAATTATTTTCAAGTCTTTATATTTCGAATTATCAAGTGTTGACTGTATTTTAACATTTTTGTTTTTACATTATTTTGTATTTATTTATTATTATTGTTAATACATTAAAAGATCTGTTAGTGCTAGGGAAAGAATATTAATCAAAATTATTGCTCAAAAATTTTAACAAAATGATTATAATAATAATTTACCATGAACCTTTTAGTAAAGTGATTTTATTAAAAATTTCTTAGATCATTCATTGTTTAATTATGTTCAACTAAACATTTGTCTCTCACAAATATTAATGTTTTATTACTTTTCAAAAAAAAAAAAATTAATGTTGTGCCCTGATTTATCAATTCAGAGAGAACTTATACGTTACACTATTATATATTTCAATCATTGTAAGCATATTTTTAATTTTAAAACTTTGTTAACTAGCACTTTAATCACTAAAGTCTTCTTATATTATTTAATACTACATGATACTTATAAAGTCTGTTATGTCATAACATTTATTCTGTACAAAGTTAACAAAAAAATAAATAATTATAACAAATGAGTATTTATTTATCTTCTTATTTTGCCTTCAATTTGTATGATCTACTTAAAAAATAATTAGCAATAGATTTATATTAAAAAAATATCCATTATTTTATGAACTATCATTTATTATTATTCTCATAATAAATTCTTCAATTTATTGTATCAGGTTAGTTAAATATATTTCTCAATCATTATAAATGCTCTTTATAAAAAAAATTTAATGAATATATAAGAAAATATTGTGTATTACTTAAAAATAATTAAGTTACAAGATTTTAAATAAGCTTATAAAAAAAAATATAGAATCTGAAAATTGTAGAATAATTTACTTTTTGGTTTAACTAGTATTTTAATTAAAAAAAATAGAATCTGAAAAATATATTTTAATTTATTAGAAATGCAATATTTGGATCTATTAGGAATTTTAATTTTTTATTTTTATTGGATTTACTGTTGACAATGCGCTGCTAAATTATTGTATTTTAAGACAAACTATTATTAATTCGATACAAATATTTTAATTTTCTTTTTTTTTTCAAAAAAATAAATATTATGCAGCATTATCCTTTATTAAACCAATCATTTTTACAGTATTAAGGAAATGCTGGATAATAGTTGGTGGTTGTTGTCTCCTTTTCAGGAAGTTCGGTATAAGGGGCATGATCATCCTGGACATGGTGGCACTCTGCCTAAGCACAGCCATAGTCAGCATGGACATGGACAGCACGGAACCCATGGAACGCATTCACACTACCAAGGCGGAACACTAAAGAAATCACTCAACGGACGAGAGAGGGAGATGGACAAAGAGCCCCCACCACCTCCCCAGCCGGGCATTCTCAATCCGAAAAAGGACGTCAACAAAATGTGTGGCATCACACCTTCAGACATCGACAAATACTCGAGGATTATCTTCCCTGTCTGCTTCATATGTTTCAACCTTATGTACTGGATCATATACCTCCATATATCGGATGTTGTAGCCGATGATCTAGTCCTCGTCGAAGAGGATTGAATTATAAGATCTTATAGATCTTTTAAAATAATTATAATAATGTTATTTTTTTAAAGACTACCTGATAAGATTACTTCTACAAAATTAAATACTACTGCCTAAAACCTGCATCATTTTTTTTTTTTTTTTTTTTTTTTTTTTTGAAAACTAGATAGTTGATGTTATCTTTTAGAATATAAATCTAATTAACCTTGAATGACCCTTTCTTAAAAATAACTCTGGATTAAAATAAATAAATTTCTTAGTTTATAAAGTCGGACATCTATACAACAAAATTAATGGTTCCAGAAAAATAATGCGCTGTATAGAAATTTTGTTGTATAGATTATTTTTATTTTTATTTTTTTTTTTAATTATTTTTTTAAATAGTGTTCCTGAAAGAAGAAGATTTTTATCCTGTACCAAATTCCATCGATTGCAGAATTGCTTCATTTAAGTTTCAATTCTCAGAATAAAAATTGAATTTGAAATAATATTGCATTGCATATTCAATCTCTAGGAACATATACACACCATATGAGAATCAATCGTTCACAAAAGTTTTTTTATTTTAAAACAAGTTTAGATTTGTAACATTTAGAATCCATGTCACCCTCTGATGTAAGTTGTAATCACTAGTTGAGTTTCACTAGGTATATCATCGACTTGAGATATAGTAAGTGAAGGTTCCGACAGTGCTAAGCTCGATATATTATGTAGATCAGCCTCTGAGAGTAATCTGGACGAGCTCTCAGGAAGTGAATACTTTTTGTATCCTCTATGGAACAGACATTTATATGGTGTATGAACATTTAGAATCAATAAATTAAGTGTAATAAGTTTTTCAGAAAAATTTACGAAAAGAAGGTCCTTCAAGAATTCAAAGACTTCCACATTCTTTGAAATAGTCTTAACTAAAATGAAAATATTTTTGGTAACACTTTACAAAAGTCAACATAATTATTTTTACTACTTTTAGGAACACCAAAATATTTATTTAGATGTTGCATTTATAACCAAAATTCTATAATAATTATTTTCATTGGACATATATTGTCCTAATTTATAATTATTTTCTTAAATAGAGTCACCCAAAAAAAAAAAAGTTTAGTTACTAATAAGTGTGACTTAACTCTAATAAGACGAAATAAACCGTCTCGTTGCAGCTTGATTAAGATATAACTTGCTTCCAACAGCAATAATCATGAACGATGTAAGACGGTGAAACTAAAATCCAGCAGATATAGCTAAACCTAACTGTAAAACTAAATTGATCAATTCTTCAAAGCTTGCTAGTTCTATCTGCTCTTTTATCATGATGATTAAATATGTTGAAAACTGATCTTTCTGACCTTATAAAACTGTTTTGGGTAAATAAACAGTTAAACATTTTTTATTTATGATCATGACTAAAGAGGTCAATAGAAAGTAACAAAAATATTATCAATACAATTATATATTGATAATTAATACACTTTTTGACACTTTATAATATCTTCATTGTTAAGTGTTAACATAGTAAAAGTAAAGATTCTACTAATTACATATTTTACAAGCTATTATGATTTAAATTAACAGTACAAAGTGGGGGTAGACTAGGGCTATAGAGGGATTAAGGGAGGAACTAAGGTAAGGGGTATGAAGTGAAGATCATAGGCGGAACCTGTTTAGGTTTAGGTCAGGTAGGTATAACATTATTTTACTCAACTGCTTAAAGCTAAACAATAATTTTCTCATTTTACCATAACTAAATAATACCTTAAAAATTACACATTATTTCATAAAATTTATAGGCAAAATTATTTCCTATAAAAAAAAAATACTGTACGCTATTTTTAAGGTATAATTTAGTTGTAGTCATATAAGAAAATTATGGTTTAGCTTTAAGCAGTGTGAGAAAAATAATGTTATACCTGACCTAACCCTATACCGTGTTCCACCTTGGATCTTCACTTCATATCCCAAACCTAGGTTCCTCCCTTAATACCTCTATAGTCCTAGTCTACCCCCACTTTTTTACTGTTTGTTTAAGTCATAAAAGTTTGTAAAATACCGTGTTCAACCTTGGACCTTCACTTGATACCCCAAACCTAGGTCAAAATCTCAGTCAAAACCACCAATAATTACTTTTCTATGAGTCGGGTACATTAACCAATCTAGTTTTCTGATCAAGGAGTTCAATATTATGTTCACATAAAGAAAACGTAATATACTTGAAATCAGTTTTTAAAAGGGACTCACTTATATATTAATTACAATTTTTGTTATAAGCTCTTTTTATCTGATTAACTACCGGTTAAGTCAACTCAATAACCATTTTTAAAATGATACTGATTTTTTTGTTTTTGTTTTTAACGAATGTTAGTATTGTTTATAGGTATTTACCTTTTTTTATTAAATGTTTATAATCAAATATATTTTGTAAACTTAATATTTTTTAAATATTACAAAAGTAAAAACTTGGACGTAAATATTTATTATGAGAATACAAATAAATGAATTAGAATAAGTTTTTTTTTTTCTGTGGTGAATTTTCACAAGGTAAAAAAAAACAAATACTAAAGTAATCTTATCAGGTACTTAAAAAAATACAAATAAAATAAACTGATTACAAATTTCAGTTGTTTATGGAGTAATGTCACAAAATAATTACTTCCATGCTCACTAACAGAGATACCAATAGAACAAAATCAATAAATAAATACAAATTCTCTGTTATCATATTTAAGACTCTCTACTTCCCTGATTTTTCTCAAAAAATAAACTATTTGTATCATTTATAAAAAAAATAAAAAATATATAAAGGACAAAAATATAATGTGCCAGTAATAATTTTTATATGGGAAATACTTTTTTTTAAAATAAAAAATAAATGTGTATTTCACAATGTATAGTTTGGACATTTTTCTAGAATTGATTTGAGCTATTAAATTCCAAATGTTAAATGGAGACAAGACAACTTTTTTATATATTGAGAAAGAAATAAAATGCTTCAATTTATATACATATAAAATTTATATGTATATAAATATACATATATAAACATATATATATATACATATATAATGTTATATGTAAATACCATCATTTAATGATGGTATTTACGAAAATCTAAAGTCTAGATAAAATGCCCAAATTTAGTTTTTAGGTTTTTATTTTATTTATTTTTTTTTAGTTAAATTGATTTATATATTTTTTCTTTTTTTTTTTACAAAATAAAAATAAATAATAATTAGACCAACATAAAAATATTCTGTTAAAAGAAATATTTGCCTTATTATGGTCTATTATTCTTGCAATGGAATAATAAAAAGCAAAAGAAAAAATTATTGTTTATGTGTCATTTATAAGTGTAATTCTTAAGAAACCCTATATAAAAATTATATATTTAAAAAAATCCTTATAGTTTTACTTAGACGGAATGATATTCCTTCAATGAAAAAAAAAAAAAAATTTTTTTGTTAATTACAAAAAAAAAAAAAAATATAATAGCGATGGGGGAAAATTTATATATAATAAGAGAAAAAGAAACAAAGAAAGAAAATTCTAAAGTAGAATGTAGGTCAATTAAATAATATATATATATTTCAATATATGTATGTATTATATATAATTTAAACATATATAATATATATGTATATAAACTATACAATATGATATAAATACTACTTAATATCTAATGTAATGAACAAACCATAAAAAAATAATAAAAAACCACACACACACACATATAATATTAAAATGATTCACGAGCACTTACAAAAAAATTAAATAAGTTCGTTATTCTTACACACATATTAAACAATATTTTTAAAAAAACAAATTCATTTGATATATATATGATATATATTATTACGATAACAAAGTTAAATGAAAAAACCATTTATTGTATATAGTTATTCATATTATATTTGTTGGCTCAATTAGTTAATTTTTTTATTTTATTGTTTAGATTTTTTTTTTTATTTTCTGCTTGCATGATACAGACTGACATTTTTAATATTTTTGGATGAAAGAATGATTTAGAAGAAGGGTGAAATAGTATATTATGTTACTAGGCTGTGAAGTGAGTTTTTTCTTTACCGCGGCAATTACATTTACTGTCTCGCTTCGCTCGACAGTAAATATTGCCAAGGTAAAGAAAAAACACTTCACAGTCGCGTAGCATATGCTATTTTTTCCGAGGTAGCAGACAATGAAAAAACATTAAATATTAATCACTAATCAATATATAATAATAACAAATATTAGTACATACTTAAGTCTTAAAAAAAGAAACCTTAAAAAGAGGTTACACTATAAGAAAAGATAAATAAAACGCATTGACATCTAGCGGATTTTTATCGTACTAGAAGCATTGCTACAAAGACTGCAGCGATACTAACGGAAGTTTTGACAACTACCCGCTGTAAAGAAAAAATCTTTTACATTTTTTAATGTGATGTCCCCTTTAATATAATTATAATCTTTCCTAAGGTTGTCTTCAGGGGTATTAATAAAATAAAAGAGTCATGAATCTGACCTCACAGGAAGATCATGACTCATTGTTAAATTAATTAATTTGTTTAAAAATTTTTACATAGTGACGTTATTACTGAATAGTAATTTAATTAAATGACTGATGAAGGTTTGAAAATGTCTCAATTTGGAGACGAAATATCGCCTTAAGATAAATAAATAAAATAGCAAAGAATATGGATTTGCTTTTTTATTTTATTAATACCCCTGAAGACAACCTTAGGAAAGATTATAAAAAATCTTTTAGTTCCTAGGAACTAAAAGATTTTTTCTTTACAGCTAGGAGTAATGAAAAGATTTTTTAAGTCCACGTAATGAAAAAAATGGATTTTAGCTATGTTTTTTAGGCTCTAAAGTTACTATTTCACAGCCTACCACGGAAAAAAGTGATTTATATTGCTTTATTGACCAAATATAAAAATTACATTTAATGGGGATTAGTTTTTATCGTATGCTTTAGTTTATCGATCAATTGATTGGGAAAAAAGACCAGGCAGGGCTGAACTATTACACCACATGTGGCTTATCCGACGCTAGTTGATCTGGCGTCTAAATTTACCCAGTATCGCATATACATATTTACAGTTGAAAAAACAAATCGGTTCGAGACAACTCAGACTAAGTTTTGTCATATAATCTCGGTCCCAGATCCCAGAACACATGAATATTTTGTTACCTATACTGACGGATACGCGTGTCTAAACGCAAGCTGTGACTGTGAACCTTCCAAATGAAGTGAGAATCCCGCCTGGCACTACCGTTTACTCCAATCATCCTTCTAAACTATAAACTCATCATGATTAACTAACTGTTAATTTGCTTAATATTAATATTTATTGCCATAAGTTCGCTTCTATGATAAAGCTACGCGATGCTTAATTAATATATTATTTAAAATGCATTGAACAGGTGGTTATTTACATTTTGTTTTCGAGATGTGAAAGTACTTTAAATTATTATTGAAATTTTTTTTTCAAATTTGTGAAAGTACTTTTAATTATTATTGAACATTTTATCAAAATTTATCATAAAAATAATTTCTTCTCGGCGGGGAATCGAACCCGGGCTCTCTCCGTCCGCGTTTTAAGCTATTTCCACAGGAACTAGATTTTATCCCGGGGAAAATGCCACATTCTGAACATAAATGCCAAATTTCAAAATCAGCCCAGTAGATAAGGCTCCAAGCGTCTGCACAGACGGCAGACGACGGACAGTCATTTTTTAAAAACACTTTTTTAGACTCAGGGGACCTCAAAACGTGTAAATCCATCAAAATCTCAAAATCGAATTTTCGCACTATCACAATACTTTCTCTTTATGTGAGAAAGTAAAACTGTACTGCCCTGCATCTCAAGGTGCACCCAAGCTAACACCATGAGCGAGGATGATCATTTATAATTATAAGTACAAATAGATAAATATGAAGTGGATCAAATTAAACGAAGAATTAATTAAAACATTTAATGAAATGTTTATGACTGCATGAGCCACTGCAAATGAATCATTATGAGTTAATTGATAAATTATTAACGGGTTTGAAATGTCATAGCTGTGTTTACAACCAAAATCTTCATCATTCAATGAACATCTTATTATTGGTGATAATTAAGCTCACCATGAAAGAGATTTAGTTCAATAACCAAACAATGTCTTCACACAAACAATTATAATTGAAAAATTGACCGGTTTCGACTGTTCTAAAACCTTCTTCAGATAATCTAGAGGTTACTGGATTGACTTCGAAAGTACAAGTGACTTACCCTTTTACTTTCGTGCTTACAAGCACTTGTACTTTCGAAGTCGATCCAGTAACCTCTAGATTATCTGAAGAAGGCTTTAGAACAGTCGAAACCGGTCAATTGTTTCAATTATAATTGTTTCAGTGAAGACGTTGTTTGGTTATTGAACTACACCTCTTTCATGATAAGTCGCTATCACACATTGGAAAAAACACAGTCGAGGAAATTAAGCTCTCTTCAACTCCACAATCTTATTTGGGATCACCATTCATTATTTTTTATTTTTTTAAATTATGTTACTCTAGTCCTATAGCCGAATGGAAAATTATTTTTATTTATTTTATTTTTTAAGAAAGATAAGTTTAATTCTTCATAATACATTTCTTATTTTGCTAAGTTAACTGCTAGGTAAAGTACAAAAGTTAACTTATTGATAGAATAAAGTTCATTTTTCTTTGAAATTATACTTTTATCATATAAATATTAACAATCTGTTGGTCTATATCATAAATTATATTTTAAATAATTTAGATTTATCACTATTTAAGTGATAATCAAGCTTATTTTATTGTTATGTTGGTTTTAAAGTTATATTTATCTATGATATGTTAGTATTCAAGTTGTATTCATCTATTTCTTTCAGTTAAATTAAACAAAAAAACACTGATTTGCACTCATGAATTTCGAACATGGTTAATTCAACAATATTAATAATAAGTATATTTACTTAAAGTAAATAAATTAAAAAAGAAACAAAAACTATTAACTAAGTTCTAAATGTGTTAAACAATTAAAATCTTCATTGATCGGTAAATATAAACTTTTATTTGATTTTATTAAATTAACATTTTTCTTTTGGAAAAAGATCAATTTAAAAATTTGCTCTTAATTTTACTACACTAGTTGAATTGAATGCCTAACCTAAAAGTTATTATCTTTTATTAGTATAATTTTCTTATCATATTTTAAGCTGTAAGGCAACTTCGTGTATTTATATGGTTTATGCATATTAATAAAATGAAAGCAATTCTCAAAATTAAGAAACACTAATTCACATAAGATGAACGGAAAGAGGATCGCACTTTTTAGGAATAAGCACAGTTATGTGTTGTGCGAACATTGTTTAATGTTCTTAATTATCTTTTAATTATTCTTTTTGACATGAATATTTCAAGATTTGTGTCGATAGCAGACTTAAATCGGTATTATTATTTATTTATTTTTTTTTTTCATTGAATTAAATTTAGCTGGTTACCAAATGCGATGTTTTTTTTCTAATTATAAGATATTTTAAGTTAGTATGGCATCAAATTTAATAAAATCATTGGTTCTTTCCATATTTAAACTAAATTTTCATTATAAATATAATTAGTTACCAAACAGTGGCGTAACTATGGGCCCGCATTTTGGGCGGGCCCACGGTGCCAGGGGGCCCCAAATCCAAAAAAATAATTAACATGAAATTACTATCTTTGTAAAAATGCCGATGAGGCCCCTTTAGAGCACAAAGAGCACAATACAAATCTAACTTGGAATTAAACTTCTATACCATTGTCAGGGGCCTTTTTTTATCAATTGTTTTTGGAGAGGGGCCCCCAAAAAGTTCTTTAAGCCCCCAATGCCCTTGTTACGTCACTGTTACCAAATGCAATGCTTTTTTTTTATTTTGTTCTAATTTTAAGATATTTTTAGTTAGTATTGCATTAAATTTAATAACATTATTGGTTCTTTCCATGTTTAAACTAAATTTTCATTGTAAATAGAATTGGTGATCTCATTAAGCTAACGCTTTTTAATTAATTTATTTAGCTTTAAATTGTCAACTGCAACGATTAACGCTGTTCATTGGTTTGTAACGTAATGCTAAATTGAAATGAAACTAAAATCCAATCTATATTTTCATAGAGGATTTGTAAACCCAACAGCCCCATAAATAATATACAGGGCCGGCCCTGACAAATTTTATCATGCCGCTAACCCCTCCCCCACCACTATCGGCGCCAGTTGTACTACAACCGTAGAACTACCGTCAGACTGTTTTTGATGGTAGGAAAATATTAATAATAACTTACAATGTCTCATCATGAGAGAGGTCTAGTTAAAAAAACAAACAACATCTTCACACAAAATAGTTGAATTTGAAAAAATTTTAACGGTTTCGGCTGTTCTAATACAGCTTTCTTCGGATAATCTACAAACAAAGTAAAAAAATTAAACTAGTAAGAGTAATATAAGGTAGTGTTGGGGTATCGATGTCGATATATTAAAATATCGATATATCGGACCAAGAAATATCGATAGTCCTTTTATATATTAAAGTTGATTCACACGTGAATTTTGCTGCCCTTTGCGGTGACACGCCCTTCCCCCCTTGATCCGGCCCTGATAATTATGTAGGCAGACATATCTAAATAAATGCGTGTGATGATCTTTGCTAACTATTACTACGTTCACACATCGTTATATGTAAGCGTTTTGGATCCGATTCAAATTCGATTTTAAACAATACGTGTTCACACAACAAAATATACAGATGATCGAAATATTTTTTTCCGATATCTCATAACGGTGACGTCACAAGTAAAAACCTTCTTTAATGCTACCTAATATGCCCACGAATTTTGACATTTATTTATTTACTTAATAAAACTATAATTAGTTAATAAAACTTTTTACAGGTTCTTTAACAGGTTATTAACTTTTGTTTCAAAACGTTTATTTGTTAAACAAAACAAAAGAAACGGAAGTTCACGAAAACAAACAACTAAAAAAGTGGAAAAGAGTAAAATGACCTGATATCTCGATCCCCTCCACGATCTGTTCATACGGGCGTTGTGAATACGATCCCCCGTTTTGATCACCGCTTCTTGGTGGAACGGATCTGAACCGATACGATCCGTCCACTCACATTCACATTCACATCCGTCTACTCCATTCACACAGCGTTTTGAACTGGCGGATCATTTTCAAAATCGTTTCCAAAACGATGTGTGAACGTACTATATATGATTGATAGTTGACAGCTGCTTTGAATCACTAAAATATAATTTTATATGCTATCTTTTTAATTTTTGTTTCTTTCTTTCACTAATCGTATCTTCCTTTAATATCTCATGCAGTGATGACCAAAAAATTTAGGATAATTTAAAGAAGTGATTATATTATCACTAATACATTTCGTAAATACATTTTAACAACATTATTTTCCCAATTTGTTTACTATTATTAAACAAATTCTTTTAAATATTTTTAATTCTCAGGGATTATTATTATTTTTGTTTTAACTTTGTTTAAATATTTATCAAACTTTACTTTTTCATGTTCATAACTATTCATAAGTAATTAATCCCTTATAAAAAATAAAAATATAATAAAATATATAAAAAAAAAAAATGAAAATTATAAATTTACTCTTTACATTAAATATAAAACATATAAAAGAAAAGAAAACAAATTTTTTACTTCGTTTCAAAGAACTAAATAAACTCTACAGCGTTTATTTAATCACGATAGACTGATTTAATTTTCTTATTAATTTTTATATGAGCCTCCTACTATAAATAACCCTATATCCCATTAATTATAATATAGAAATTTTGTACCAATACAAATAAACATTATAATAATAGGGTAGAAGGGACGAGAATATTTATAATTATAAATAATTTATTGTATAAATTAAAAGTATACTTGAACTACTGTTTTTGAAAAATAAATAAACTGTGTTTATTTGATAAAGGATTTTCTTTTCTTTTTTTAAAAATTGTAAGAGTTATATTATTAAATTAAATAAATGTACATTTTTTTTTTTTTTTTTTTTTTTTTTTTTTTTAATTATTTCTTAATAAAAAAGGATTGCAGAAGTTTTTTTGTATTTTAGGCAAAAATTGTGAATACTTAAGCTTTGCCTTTATTAGCCAATACAATTTTAATTTGTCCAGTTTTGTAATATTTTTAGGGTAAAATTAACCTTTATTCAGAATAATAAGATTCTGCTATGAATACTATCTTTCTTGAAGTACTCTGCCAATTTAGAGAAGATAGTATCTATAAATTATTTTATTCTTTTGACTATGTTGATCCCTTATTTTTACTGAATGTAGTTCATTGATGGGTCAATTGAGGGATAAATTAAAACAACACCTCCTTTAAAGCATCTTTGGCTGGTTTGAAGGAGGTGTTGTTTTAATTTATCCTTCAAAGCATCTCTGGCTGGTTTGAAGGAGGTGTTGTTTTAATTTATCCCTCAATTGACCAATCTATGAACTACATAAATTATTTTATTTAGATCAACAAATCGATTTCAAGCATATCATTCAAGGAAAAACTAATAATTGTAAGACATAATTTTTAAATGAATTGAGACAAGTTTTACAATATGATTGTAAAACGTTAAAATCAGTTGACTGGAATAAGCTTATGTAAAATAATTATTGAAACACCATTATGAAATTTAAATTTATTTTATTTCAATTTTTATCTTTTTATGTCATTAATTTATTTAATGAAGTATAATTCTTGTTATACAAAAATAATCAAACTTCCATTCTGATTTAACTCTTAAGAATTATAGTTAGCTTAATAAGCACCCAAAGGAAAATATTCATATTTTGTCATTTTGAGTGAAAATTATTATTATTATTATTATTATTATTATTATTATTATTACTATTATTTTTTTTTTTTATTATTAACCCTCGGGTGCACGTGGTCAAATAGAGACATGAAGCTTCGCGCACCCCTGATAGGACATAAGCTCTTTTAAATGCCCACACAACAGGTAAAATAAATATACACTTGAAATCATTTAAGCAAAATATTATAAAACATATTTGAAATGTTATGTTTTTTTTTTATTTTTTTATTTATAAAATACCGTTATTTAGTCGTATAATAATTTACAAGCACAAAATCAATCAGTCTCAATTATAATTTTCATATTTTTACTTCTTTATGTATATTTTTATTATTTTATTGTTAAAAACAGGTACCATATTAATTTATTTTGTATTATATGTATAAATTTCAATAAAATTAGCGTAATAATAAAATTTAAGTGAAAGAGGCGTGGACCCCCTGTCAGGACAATATGGCCACAAAATTTAAGTATAATCACGCACGATGTAAAACAATGACTGATTCTCTTGATTAAAGCATGAAATGTAGCTAGAAAATCCCTATCTTCCAATCGCCCCCCTATCTATCTAAGTTTCACAGTTTTATCTCAAATTTAGGCCTTACCGAGGACCGTGCATTCCCCAGGGTTAAGATGTGTAGAAGGCCATCAATAATTTAGGGATTGAAAGAGGTTAGACCACATTTGATTACATGGGTCGATTATTTAAGTTGTGGATCCATCAATTCTAAAACTGACTTGATACAACTACTGTTAGAGAGCCAGCGTGCCCGTGTGGATTTAAGTTCTAACCACGTCTGCTCGGCCATCAATGAATCAAGAGCAGCAAGAGGTCGTGGGTTCGATCCCTCGCCGTGATGCTCTGATTTATGTGGCTCACTAATGATCACATCATACTCCCTTCGGCAGTACAATGTACAGAGGATGTGTGAAGTGGCTGAAACTCTCTACCACGGGGCTAGTAAAATGGGTATAAAATAAAGCCAAATTGCTAGGTTGGAATAAGTGGTTAATCCTACCCGTATAGTACTAGAACTTTACTACTGCTACTGATACTGCTGTTGATTGTCACAGAGAAAGAAGGAATTCTACAATACCTGAGTTGTGAGATGTAGGGAAGGTTACTTTACTGTTCTTAATGAAAAATGGAAAACCAATCTGGTTTAATCAATATGAGGTCCCATGGTGGGAATTATGATTTGAATACTACTTAACTCTTAACTTAGTGAAGTTGGAAATGGGTATGATCTAGAGACAATGTTAATGTAAATAAATTTTACAAAACTAGTTGGTTAAACTATATTGTTTTTGTTTATACCCTAACTCATTAATTTCACTCTAACTCATAGTGAATATTTAATAAACACTTGTTTTTCATTTTCAAACCATCCTTTTTTAAGTTCTTATTGTATTATAATAATATTTTAGATATTGTTTTATAACTTAAACAAAACGCAGCGCAAAGTGAAACAAGGAAGAAAGGGTGGGGGAGAAAACATGTGTTAGCGCCTCCACCACTTCCATGAATGTTTTGTTATCTATATTGCCCGAAATGGGTGGCAAACTACCTGCTATGAAATCAGTTTTGCAAAAGTCACCTAACACTATTTATACTGATATTTCAAATGGTGAAGGTGGGATAGTTGTTATTATAGTGTTGCTAGGCTCTAGGCTAGTGATGGTGAACCTATGATGCACGTATCAGAGGTGACACACAAAGATATGTTGGATATCAGGCTAAAATTTACTCACAATTTTTCCTTTTAGCGTTAAATAATTGTAAATCTTACACACAATAAAATATGCATCCTGCCTGTCTGTCATTAAAGTTTACGTGTCCGATCTAATTTGAGTAAAAGTTGACCGATTTAGTTAAAATATTGTATACATTTTCCCTTCTACTAATGATCAGTCTAAGTTCGTTGGCCAGCATTATCCCTCTAAGAGTTCGTGCCCAACGCTCACGTAAACGTGAGCTTTAAATGTAAAATTAGAATTTCAGAACGGAAAAAGATGATGACCTATTCGATGAGACGAACATTTTTTTCAAATAAATTTAAAAAAAGCAAAAAAACAGTAACAACACCGCTATAAAGTGATAAAGATTATTAAAACTATTAAAGCGGACCTAAACATTTAAAATAGAGAAAACCAAATTTTTACCGATATCTTACGTACTAACGTAACGATTTTAATAAAACTTTATATAAATCGTCTAAAGTACAATTGAAAAAGGCATTTAGATTTTTAACTTGACGCAATTAGTAGTTATAGAGTAATGAAGTGATACATTTTATAATAGGTAAAATAAAGATGGACGGAACATGTAAGTAAAGGAATAAGTAGAAAGGTACCCTTTTCCCTCACTATACAGGTCTTTATTACAATCATCCTCTTTAACTGTCAACTCATCATGATTAACTATTTTCTTAATATCTAATATTTATTCCATTACGCTCGCTTCAAAGATAGAGCCACGCGATGCTTAGTATTAAAACCAATAAAAGGAGCCATCTGGCTGATTAAGTTAGTAGCTCTTGCTTGGACTTGAAATGTACGAAATAGCAACCTTTAATTTTTGACATATCGATCTCAAAAAGTTTGCCATCACTGCTCTATGCTTTGCTCTGAAAATTATTGTACTGAAGAAATGTCTCCCTCCATTGTTTTGTAATGTGGGCATGGGTACAAGGTAAGGGAATCTCCCCTATATGGTTCGAAATTGTCTTGAAATACAAGGAAAAGGGTATAAGCTACCCTCGGTCTTACATTATCTGCTTTCTGCAGCTATTCTATAACACCATTGTTATATGGTGATGCTTTTGGGCTGGGGGACGAGAAATTTCCGTCACGCAGAAAACGTGAAAAATATGAAGTATAGTACAAGGAAGTTAAAATATAACAGGAGGTTGCTCAGTTTTCACTTTTTAGAACTATATTTCCCCAATAGGAGCGCACCATGGCAACAGTCTTCAAGAGGGTGGTGCAAAGTGTAAAGGTTTGCAACATTGGATTCAATGCCCGAAAATATATTGATGATTCAATGATTTGAAATTTTCATGTCATGGCTATGGCACATTAACTCGAAAAGCGTTACTAAAAGTAACGCTTAGAAACTTAGAAAAGTGTAACAGGGAGTTAGAAAGTTATAGAAGGTGTGCAATTCAGTCTCCAGCTGTAGGGCCTTCCCCTGCCGCGCTTCGTAGGGCCGAAGAAAGTTGAAAAGAGTTCCTTCGATTTGCACCGGACATATGCCGTAACCCTTAAAATTTTATTCCTTATAAACTTACACACATAAAATTTATTTTTTACTTTATTATTTTTTTTTTTTTTTGTTATACTATAATGTTTTGCATTTATTATAAAAATATGGGTGAAGAAGCTAAAATATTACTTCTTAATAAACTTAAGAAGAAGATAAGTATTTTCTTTCTTCGTGCACAACATATGTTCGATTTAATTCCTAATATACAAACGCAAAAATCAGCACGCTCAATTTTTTTTGACTTTTTCATGTCTTTACTTAGGCACATAAACTCGAAAAGCGTTACATGAAAATGTCTCACTGTCTTGCAGACTCGTATGCAAGCCAATTTTTTTTTCTCATAAAGTGGAGAAATATTCCAACACTTACTTACCTCTGATTTGATTTATATGAAAGGTTATATAAATGACAGGTTATAAACATTGTATCTTTTGTTATTATACAAACCTAAAACAAATTTCTGCATTCCAAATTAAAATTTTAAACTTGTATAAAGTGGTTGTGTTTGATTATGTATTAATAGTTGTTTTAATAATTAAATTTTTTTCAACTTGATTAATTTTACTCAGAATTTAATTTTAATATATTTGCACTGTAAATGAATGAAAAATAAGAAGACACAATATAAAATTATTTGTTAGTTCTTTCACATTATGTACAGTAAACGTAAAAATAATTTAATGAATAAGAAGCTAGATCGTTTCTTTTCTGTTATGATATAAGGACAAACAAAAAGTATAATTAAAAATAAAGTATGCGTTAACTCTAAATTCTAAATTCTTCGATTTAGTAAAAAACAATTTTTCAAACAATGAAAAACTAAAAATTAAAATATATATTAAATAAATAAGATTAATAATAATTGTTATAATAAAAAAAGGAAATAAATATGTTATATATATTAATAGTAATCCTAATAATTAATTATGCAACCTCAAAAAAAATATGAGTTAATGATAACACATCCTATGTTGGTGCTAGATGTAAAGAAATGTATAAAAATATAATATATGTATTTATAGAAATAAAAATTAAAAAAAAAACAACATTAATAATAATCTCAATATTAAATGTTTTTAGATAATACATTATTATTTCATATTAAATTTAGCTCCTTATAAAGGTTGTGATAAATAAAAAGCCATAAAATAAAATTTAAATATAAAAATATATATATTTATAATTTATCAATTATAATTGATCGGAATTTTCGCAAATTATAATTAATTAGTGTAATTAGAACACGAAATGTTCAAAATAAAAAATAAATATTATCAGTTATGGCAACAAACAACAAATAAATCTTGCATACACATTTCTTTTTTAGTAAACATTTGTTATAAAAATAAACAATAAAAAATTAGTTCTGAAATAATTTTTCTAAAGAAAAAAAGAAAAATTTTTCGTGAGGATGACAAAATATTGTTCAATAATGCTCAGATTTTTACTATAGAATGAAAAAAAAAAAAAAAAATACACAAAAATTTTTTAAGTGTCAAAATTCGTTTCAGTCCAAATAAAAAGTGATGTTACAAGATCTATTAATAGGGAAAAACAAAATTCGTTTTATTACTCAAATAATTATAATATGTTGTTTTAATTTTTTTTTTTCTATTAACAAATTTTTAATGCAAATATTGTTTTTAAGTGTAGCAAATATTTTACAGAATGTTACAAAAATAATAAAACAAAAAGATTTTATTAAAAATGTTGATTTTGTATTATAAATTTACACATTTTGTTAACTACAAGTATTATATATATATATATATATATATATATATATATATATATATATATATATATATATATATATATATATATATATATATATATATATATATATATATAAATAATAAAACATAGATTTTTACAAAAAAATAAAAATATTAATAAGTTTTAAACCTTCTCTCCTGAAATCCTAATTATCCTAATTAATTTCTAATCTATTCCTTTTCCTTGTAATAATATTCATCCTAAATCCTCTCCTGGATAACCACCAAAATATCATTTTCAGGACTTCAATAATGATCACTTACATTGATCTTCGGAATTCGATTTAAAAAATAGTCTGCCATTTAGTGTGGCAGATAGCTTCCTAACGTTTAATTTCGTATACTTTGATTTTATGTTTTTAAACCTAATATTGTCGAATTGATTTTATTTTCCCCCCTTTTTGTGTTTGTTCATATGAAATACGTGCACTATCTGATTTCACTACAAGATTCTTTGAAAAGGCGATATTTCTGGCTTAATGTAACTCTTGAAAAGAACTAACTAGCCTATCTTGTAGGGCTTGTAGCTACGCAGATAGGTTTTGTAATTTTTAAGATCCAACTATGCCAACGCCCTCTAGTGCCAAAAAGGATGTTTTTAATAGTGTATTCTGTTATTATGAGTACTTTTTACGTCAAGACCAATTCGAATAAACAGTATCCTATCTTGTAGAGGACACTTTGGAGATGGCACCCTACGATGAACTTTATTCCATCCGAACCCCTCCAAGTGAAGTTATAAGTCTCCAAGGTTGAATGCTTTCCATATTATATTATTTTTATTTCATTTTTAAGTTTTAGGTAGTATTCATACTACGGAAAGTTTAAATTTTAATTTAAATCAAATTATAATTATTATTAACAAAGGGAGACAGACAGAGAAAAATAGACTCCAGCGCCGGGACTTGAACCACGGGTCTTTACATTTCCAGTATAGCTCTCTACCAACTGAGCTACACTGAAGAATAATTTCCTCTGTCAGTAACGATACCTAGTGCCGTATTAAGCTTTCAATTTTCCACAAGTCTAGGAGTCAACATTAACGACAATAGAACTAGACCGAGAAGTATCGCTTATAATTATAAAGTACCCATTTAGTTCATGTACCTTGTACAATCAATTAGAAATTTCATTTTTAAGTTTTAGGTAGTATTCATTCTACGGAAAGTTTAAATTTCAATTTAAATCTAATTATAATTATTATTAACAAAGGCCGAACCCCTCCAAGTGGAGTTATAAGTCTCCAAGGTTGAGTGATTCCCATATTTTATTTTTTTTATGTTTAGGGGTAAATTCATATATTGATGAGGGGGGATCTGATATAAGAAGGATCGATTAAAATTTTTTTTCAATGACAGGTTACAAACATTGCATATTTTGACAGCTTTAAAAATACATTTAAAAAAAATCATTCTATTAACAAAAACCTTGATATTTTCTCGAATTTGAGAAAACTTAATTCAATTGCAATTTAATTTATGCTGACCTTTTCATGCATATGAACACCCTGAATTCGAGTTCAACCTAATTCAGACTCTACACTGTTCTAATTTTTTACTTAAATTAAAGTATTATAAATTAAATTATATTATCAATTTAACAAGATTTATAGAGCGTATACACACTTCAAATTAATCTAGGGCTATCTACGGGCTACTTTCAATAAACCATCCAAATTTCATAATAATCAGATAAGTTCTTTTGAAGATATATAGGTGCAAATAAATATATGTTTGTGAGCATGAGGAAGATAAATAAAAATTAATAGTAAACAAATATTATTAAAACAAGCTTTTATTCGTATTCTTCTCAGCAAACTCTTTCATTTGATACCCATATCATGGGCATGGGCGTGCTTAAAAATAACTTGTCCGCCATATTGGATTTTGATGTCAATTAGCTTACCATGCATTGTCATCCAAACTTAACGTGTATGCAAAATTTCAATTCAATCGGTTGAGGATTACTGCTTAAAAATTCAGTTGTAACATTTGACCCGAACATACATACACACATACAAACATTGCATATTAAAAAAAGCTTGTAAAAATGGGCGCAGAAGGTTGACTTTATGTAGGACCAACAATTGGCTAATAATATGATGTACCATCCAAATTCCATTAAAATCGGACTAGTAGTTTTTAAGATAGTCGATTTCTACCTTGGAATTTTTGAAATCAGAGAAATTAAAAAAAATTGTACAGAACGATCACATAACTTCCTTTACCTTCGGTAAGCTCGGAAGCAAAAACAGGTAAAATAAAACAAACTTTTTTATTATTATGAAGTAAGAATTTAATATTATAATAATTTCAAGATAAAAAGAACTTTTTATATACTACGTTTTTAAATTTTCTGTTGAATCGTATGTAATGTTGATAAGATAACTGTTATTGTTATATTATATATATAATGTTAGTGAAAAAATAAATAGTTCCGAATTTATTTACTTCACATAAATAACAACTATTCAGAGAGCTGATCTTAAACCTATAATAGGATAAATCTTTGTACAAGGGATCTCCCCAACACCAAATCTAAAGCGTGCCATCGATATATTTGAAATAATATAATCGATTAATAATATAATCGATATTTCCTGTTTTGCTGTCATTCAATGTTCATTTATCACAAATTTGAGACCTGTCAAAATGAAGATAGCGTAAATTTTGGATATGGCAAAACAAATAAAATAACTAGCGGAGTTTTTCCGAACTAACTTTCCACACAGCAAAATTTGCTGAAAACTAATTAAATTCTGCTGAAAGATCGCTAAAAGTATTAAAATAATGCATTGTCATCGTGTTCTGAGCTATGCTAAAAGTTTCAAATGTCCAGCTATTCGGGAAGTTAGTTAGAAATCGATTGCCAGATTTGTACCGGACAAACAAACAAACAAACAAACAAGAATGCAAGCTAATAAAAACGTAGTAAAATAAATAAGTAATTAAAGATTTTTTTATATAAATATATAAAGATATTTTCTTGAATAACTAAATTTTTAGTCGCATTTACTATAAATATATATTGTAACAATAAAATCATAAATTCCACAACCATAATTTGAAACAATGTGTTACAAACAAAATTGAACTATGAATGAATACATTTTAAGAAGAATACTTTTATTAAAGGTATACCATTTTTCATTACTTTATTTGATTTTGAATATTTCAGAACATTTTGAATATTACAGGTTGTGACAAAAACAAGGTGAGTATATAGCATACAGTTCTATCTGACATTCAATTAGGAACAAAGAGATTAAATTTGTTTAAAATAATAAACATTTAATTAAACTATCTAAGTTGTTTCTAATTAATTTAACTAACAGTGAATAAAACTAAGACAACGATTTTGATCAGTTTTTTGACACAAAACATATTTTATTTATTTTACTTATCAGACAATACTTGCCTTACTTTATCATACTCCTAGTATATTATATGAATCACATATTGCAGAAAGGAGATTATGTCAATTTTTTTTGACGAAATTGACATTTTTTTTATTTTGTGATCTAGTACTTCTAGAAGCTTAGGCACATCTCCTGTCCAAAAACAAGACTTATCCAGTAACTCCTTTTAAAAATGGCTATAATTACAAAGGATGAGAAGTCGGGTTCGATTCTTCGCTAGGAAGAAAATATTTTTATCTTCAAAAGAGAGAAAAAGTTAACTTTTCTCCTTAGTTTACAGGGAGGAAAGTTACTAATTGCACCCAGTCAGGTTGAGCAAGGAGTAATGAAAAATAAAGGAATCATAAAAACCTCATGATTCCCCTCCAATGTTGCCCTAGATAAAGCACAAGTAAGTAAGGTTGGTGTAAAATACACAATTCTATTATTAACTTTTGTTTAATATCTAAATGTATAAAGTCACCAGTAGACCAAACAAGCAGGTTAAAGATGAAATAATACAAACTAAATGTAGATAAACTTATGCATATGTATATATTATACATCAGTTGGCAATACTGTTCGATATATATGAAGCTACCAGCTGATCCTCCTAGCTAATTTTAGTATTTAATTTCAAATAATTAATATCTATAATTTAATTTTAACGTGATTAAATTTATTTCGTGAATTGTTAATATTATATTTAACTTTTTTTTTATTTAAAATAAATATTATAATATTTACTTTTTGTTAATAAAATAATTTAAAATTGAAATCTTCTTCAATTATTGTCCTTTCTTTAGATAAAATCTTGTACGTACCTCGGGAGTAAAAATCTATTGATACCCGAACGATTATTTATTCCCTCGGCTTCGCCTCTATTTCTAAACTTTTATAATAAATAATATTAATCCACTTTATCATTACTTATTTTATCGTTATCATATTTTATCATTACTTTATCATTATTAGTTATCTTGTATAGTTATCTTTTAAAGGTAAAATTACCACCATTTTGGAATTACGATATATATTTGTAATCTGCATTCAATACCTTTAAAATGATGTCCCTCTCAAGAATTACAAAAAATGAAAATTTCGGTTAACCATAGTTACAGCCACCTAAAATTCGATTTTTTTATATTAAGCCCCAGAAATGTCATAGGCCCACAGAGAAGTATATTTTATGGATTGCTTCCTCATTTTTAGGACCATGTCCTTAAGGTCTAGTGGGGGGGGGGGGGGGGGGGGGGTTTGGTGTATTGTTTTGATAATTTTTGGGATTATAATTACCGCCATATTGGAAACGCGATAATTTGTAATCTACATTTCAATACCTTTAATGATACTCCACTCAAAATTTACAAAAAATAAAAAAATGTTGCGATTAGTTCGCAATTGCTCGCTGATCGAAGAAATTTCGAGTTGTGATGTTAGCAACATTTTTCCTGTTTTTTTGGTCAAAAAAAGTCAAACTTGTCAATTTTAATTTTTTTTTTTGCCAAATTTCAAATCTCTAGCTTCAATAGGTCAGGAGATATGATCCAATAGATCCGACGGACGGACGGACGGACGAACTACCAATAGCCCAAGGGTTTCTAGAGTGACTTCGAAACCCTAATAATGATAAAGAATAAAACACTTTTCTTCAACCTAAAACTATTTCAATGGAAACTAGATGCTTCCAGAAAAGTGACTTGTGTGGTTTTATTGGTATAAATGAATTAAGTATGTACCTGTATATCATCAAATATATCATCAGCAATATATCATCAGCTCCCTTTTATTGGGGAATAATAAGCTTCTGGGGGTGATTATTACCCCAAATTAAAGAAATCAACAAAGAAAAATAAAAATATATTTACCCTGGAACTTTAATATTTTTTAATTTGTATAATTTATTATTTAATATTTGGTTGTAGAGGTATTTAATTCTTATATATTTTTACTTTGTCAACAAAACATATATATAATTGGAAGCTCAATTTCAGGGGTTATATTTCTTGCACTTTTTCTTACAAAACATTATTTTTAATAACACAGTTATTCCCCTATATTCTTGTATAATATGATTAAAATAAATTTTCTAAATTCGAGTAAAAATTAAGTAAAATGATGTACATTTTAATTCAAATTATTATTTTTTACTTTATAATGTAAGTCACACGTAATAAACACAGCCACCATCATTCGGTCCACGTAATAAACACAGCCTTGTTTAATTATTTTTTAGTTTTACTTCCTCCTGTGGTACCTTTTGCTCAATATATTATCTGTCGGTTAATATTATCACATTGTCAAGGTCCCAAAGTGACCACTTTAAGTGGAGTGAACTGTATTAATATTTTATATATTAAATATTTAGGATTTATTGAAAAATTAAATAGAATATGACTTTCTTAGGTTTCACTATTACTTAAAATGATAATGCTACTATTAAATAAATAATAATTTATGCATTAAAACGGAATGAAATAATAAAGAAGGTCCTTGAATTAAGCTTCAGCAATTATCGGTGTTGCATTTACTTTGATAGGAATTGATGATCTTAAGGTAGGGCCAAAGCTGAAAGTAATGTCCTCAGGAGTTTCTGAACATAGAGTAAGCTTGAATTTACTCAAAACTTCACTGATGGCTAGTTTGATTTCAACTTGAGTCAACCTTATACCTGAAAAGAAAAGAACATTTTTTGAATTGCTATAAAATCAGTAAGTATTTAGTTTAGTAGAAGCCAAACTGGTTAATTCAAACAGGAGAATCAATTATTTAACCTTATTATGTGGATTTATAATATTATGCTAAAGGAAAAAAGAAAATGGATCGTCATAATTGTATGAACAGGAGAATGAATTATTTAACCTTATTATGTGGATTTATAAATAGATGCTAAATGAAGAAAGAAAATGAACCGTCATAATTGTATGGGGAAAAATTTTGTATCTCCAGAAGGGAGAGAAACCAAATTTTTCCCCCAGTTTACAAGGAGAAAAGTTCATATTGCACCCAGTCAGGTTAAACAGGGAGTAATGAAAAATAAGAAAATCAATAACTCTCATGATTCCCTCTAGTGTTACCCTAGATAAAGCACAAGTAAGTACAGTTAGTGTTAACTACACAATTTAATTTATCAATCATTGTTTAATATCAAAATCTATGATTTCATCTTCACAATGTAACCTCCATAACGGTTGTCATGGTGATTCATCAGTAAAGCAAACATACAGGTTAAAGGTGAAATCATAATTTCTGAAAGTAGATAAACAAGTGCATATTATATATACATCAGTTCAATATATTGATGGCTAAGAAGTGATACCTCGTATCTTCAAAATGTCAGGTTTACAGGAGGAACAAAAAACTATTTAAAAAATAAATTCACTTTAACTGACTAAGTTTTTAACGTGTTTTATAAATTTGTATAACATGTCCCCCATAACTTCTGAAACGTTGGTAACTGTCAATTCACAACAGTTCATAAAATATTGTAGTTACGAGTTCTCTCTATGCCACTTCATTAATAAAGTGAACACATACGAGGTCTCACTTACGAATTAGCAGCTCAGTTATGAGGTGTCACAACTAACCTTCACCAAAACACATACAAAGAGTCACTAAACCTATGTCTATCGTAGCTACAAGCTATCACATAACAAATGGTTTGTGAATCTGATACGATGTCACGACTGCCCATTTTCCATGTAAAGGAATTTTTTTCACTTACGAGATCCTCCCAATGCCAATATAATGAAAACCTCAAAATCACCATTCTAGTAGTTACAAGGTATCACTTCTTAGCCATCGATATGACTCTGCTACCAGCTGATTCTCCCATCTAATTTTAGTATTGAATTTCAAATAATTACTATCTATAATTCAATTTTATCATGGTTAAACTTATTTAGTGAATTGTTAATATTATATTTAACTATTTTGTGTTTAAAATAAAGATAACAATATTTACTTTTTGTTAATAATATAATTTAAAATTAAAATCTTCTTCAATTATTGTTTTCTCCCTTCTGTAGATTGTTACAGTTACCTACCTCGGGAGTAAAAATCAATTCTACCAGAGCGACAATTAACTCCAGAGGCGGAACCGAGAGAGTTAACATTATAGTTGCCTCGGCTTCACCTCTGGACCAACTGGGCATCGCGCTCAGGGTACAATCACTTACTTTATTCCCTTAATGCGTATTAATATCTATTATACTTCTACTTATAATTAGTACAAGGAATTAGAAGTATTTCCAATGATGATATATGTGATCTCACTAATTATGGTAAAAGTTAATCATTAATTATAGACAACTTACCTACACAACCTTTCGGTCCAAGTCCAAATGGTAAGTAGGTGCCAACTTCTCTTTCTATTCCTGGAGCAAATCTTTCCGGATCAAATTTATCTGGATCTGGGTAATATTTCGGATCTTTATGGATACCAATTATAGAAATCGCAAATAAATCACCTTCTTTTACATTGATATTACCAATGGTAGTGTTAGTAGTAGATTTACGACTTATTGCGATCACTGGAGGATATTTTCTCAGCGATTCTGAAAATAAAATAAAATTTTAAGCTGATAAAGAAAATTTTGTTGTATTTTAATCTTAAATTGTTTCTAGGCCAGTCAATTTCCAACCTTTCAAAAGGTCATGTAGTTATAATTATTTTATATTTTGTTAAGACCAAGGTCAAAAACCAAGTTTGCTTCTTTAAAAGACCAGTTATATTTATTGACAAAAAGTCGACATTTTCGGACTTTTTTCATATTTTGCTTAATAGCTCCTTCCTATGTTCCTATGGAACGGAGAGCAAAACTAGATAATATCGAATAGTAATATTATCATTATTGTAGAGGATAAAATTTGCTACAAAGTTTGTATTTATTTTCTCTTTTTAATACGTTTAGATATACTATTAAATAGATATGGTGATCTTTAACACTTCTTAGCACTGTTCAATTTACTAAAAAAATGTATTTTGAAATGAAATGTCTGTCTCAAAGAATATATAAATATATAATCTTTTCCTGTCGTAAAATTCAAATTTTAAAATGACGTATGTGTAAGGATTGAAAGAGAACTTTGACGGATAACTCTACCTAACAAGGTAGTCTGAGCATTAATAGGAACACGTGTACCAAATTTTAACTAAATTGGTCATCTTTTACTAAAATCATTGTCATACTTAAATACATTTCATACACATTCATATAAACTTCATAATACTGGTCAGTAGTTTAATAATTGTAGCCCGTAGAAACAAATCATAAATACAGAAGTTGTAGCATATTTTAATGCTCAGGCTAAATTTTCAAAGCGTTCGCCCGCAACGCTTGAGCTTGAAATTTCAATTTAAATTTTAGGATAGGAAAAGAAGTTTCCATGAATTACGTCCCCTATAAATTTCATCGCTCGCGAACTAATAGCAGCCTCTGCGCAGGCGCAAACGTAAAATCTTTCAAACGTTAATTTCTCGCGACCTAAAAGTCTGATTTCACTTAAATTTTGAGAATAGTTGAGGGTTGAACGTATAATGATGCCTCATGAATTTCATTATGATCAGATCAGTCATAGCCACAGCGCATGCGCAATCGTGAGATCCTTGCCACACGCATAATTTGCACTATTTTCATCTTTTTTTATGAAATTTTCAAGGATTGTGCAGGTTATGCCCTATATGAATATGCATGAATGTACTTATAATTGGATTTATAGTAGCCAAGTAGCCTCTGCGCAAGCGCAATTGAAAAAATCCACCAAAAATCAATTTCTCAAGGTCTAACGAACTGATTTTGCTCAGAATTGGTGGTCACTTAAAGAATGACTCTCCATGAATTGTTTTTTGAGGAAGCTAAGTGCCTCACTATATGGCAGTCTATTTTGATACTTCTTTACATTGTTACTCCCCCCATGTTTTTTAGAATATAAATGGATATCATTATTTATACATTCTTTTGTCTAAAAAAAAACTATTAAAACGAAGAGATGTTTAGTCCAATGTACTTTTAGAAAAAGGAATATCACGCAATTCTGTTTTTTTTATAAGGGGGGGTAACAGTCAAAAGAAGAACATTCCATACACCTTCTTTAGATTGTTACTCCCTTCTGTTTCTTATGAGGGGAGTAACAGTCTAATGAAGTTTCGTCTTTTTTTTGCTTGTAGTGAAATAAAATATGAAATATATTTACCAGACACAACCATATCCATGTATTTAAGTTGTGGAAGTTGATCGTAACCTAATATTCCTTGGTTTTTTTCCCTGACATCAAATATTTCTTTTCTCAATCTATCCTGGATGTCTTGATTCATAGATATTTCGGTAAAGAAGAATCCTAGATTACGTCCAATGTTCTCCGTACTTGCAGCGAACATGATCATACATTGAGATGCCACTCCTTTATCGTTGAATCCTGTAATGATATGATAATAATTTAATTCAGTCACGTATAATTTTAATTGAATCTTTTAATTTTAATTTTGTTTGGTCTATTTTGGCTATAATGAAACAAACTTAAAAGAACACAATGTTGTGTTCAAGAATACAATATATAATACATATATTATTGTACATTTCAAGAAAGAAAGTATTTACTTTAAATCAAATTATAATTATTATTAACAAAGGGAGACAGAGAGAGAATAATAGACTCCAGCGCCTTAACATGAACCACGGGCCTCTATATTTCCAGTATAGCGCTTTACCAACTGAGCTACACTAGAGAATAATTTCCTCTGTCAGTAACGATACCTAGTCCCGAATTAAGCTTTCAATTTTCCACAAGTCTAGAAGTCAACATTAACGACAATAGAACTAGACCGAGAAGTATCGCTTATAATTATAAAGTACCCATTTAGTACACCTGTACCTAGTACAATCAATTAGAAATTTCATTTTTAACAGAGGATCCTTACAAGATTAACATTTCTATTATATTTCGTTATGTTATCTGTCGCCAATTTAAAAATATCGACTACCTTGTTTTTTAAATCTGTCAAAATTGTCTTGATTTTTTACATGAATTAAAGTAAAGTATCAATTTAACAAAAGTTTAAGAGCGCAGACAGTTGAAATTAATCAGGTGCTATCTGCGAGCTACTTTCATCAAATCATTCAAATTTCATAATGATCAAATAAGTACTTTTGAAGATATAGGTATAAATAAATAAATATGTTGTGAGTTGAAGAGAAACAAATGGGCGCAGATAGTTAAAACTTATATGGAATCAACAATGGGCTAATTATGATTTACCATCCAAATTTCATTAAAATCGTACGTGTTAACATATGTTGGTTCGCAAAAATTTAGCGACAGACAAACCGGCAGACAGATACTGAACCCAAAATGTTTTCTGATGTCTGAAACGGATTTTTGTTTTGGAATTTTTAAGTCGGAGACCTAAAAAAAAAAAATGTTCGTTCTTTAGAACCATCAAGTAGTTTCCACTACCTTCGGTAAGCTCGCAAGCGAAATTAATATAATAAATAAGTAAGTACTTGCAACTCTGGTTCCATCAGGATACAATTCCTCGAGTACTTGTGTTTTGGAGTCCTTCTCATATAGGTCAACCATACCTTGCATAAAATCAGGACGTACACCTACTCCTTTAGTCCTTAGATCTAGAACCTGAATTCAATTTTTTTTTAAATTTATTTAAATCAATTTTTATTTGATTTATTAATGTTTATTTATTATTATTTATAAACTAGTAGTCCAGGATATAGTGTGCAAAAGTGTCTGACACAACACAACATCAAGCTAGAATTTTGTGTATAAGTAAATCTTTTAGCGCCTTTTAAGGATAATATGTGGTAGGCTAAGTTCGTCTGCGGGACATAGCTTGGTAAGAGGCATTTGAAAAAAACAAACCGGTGGAGAGCGGTCATGTCCCGCCCTTTTTGGTGAACAATATGATTTTCATGATCCTGAGTATGAAATTAGTTAGTTGACCAAAAATCAAGTTTATGTTAGTATGTCACTTAATAGGTGGCCTCTTTGATTTGGAGTAATATTTGACTAACTAACCTATTAAGTGACAAATTACCGTCTATACTTGATTACTGGTCTACTAACTAAGTTCGTACTCAGGCCACATCGGGCCCATTCTACTAACTCCGTGGAGGAGAGTTCCAGCCACTTCCCACATCATACTTGTACATTGTACCGAAGCGGGTACGATGTGGTCATTAGTGAGCTCTTTAAATCCGAGCATCATGGCACGGGATCGAACCCACGACATTGATTCGCCTCGACTCATTGATAGCTGGGTACACGCCCTGAGCACCTCAACCATGCTGGCTCTCAAATACATTTATACGCTATTTAATGCTTATTTTGAAAGAATTATTTCATGAGATGTCTTGGATGCTTGGAGAATTAAAATTTTAAAATTAGTTTTTCGCAAAAGGTGTTTAGAGAACTCTGATTGTTCTTCCTCTATACCCTTCAGATGTATAAGTCCCTGCAAGCCCGGCTGGATATGGCGGGCTGGATCACGGGCTGTTGTGCCAAATTTCAGTATTACCTTGATAAGGCTGGAGCTGGAACGAATAATCTTACCCTTTGTGTATCCTGAAAACACGTACTTTGCCAAATTTGTTGCTTTTTCTTTGTGTAGTTAAAAGTTTAACTCTTTCGTGTGAATAGTTAGTTTGACACTACGATTCATTAAAAAAATATTATTTTTAGTTTATTATTATTTTTTTTATTTTTCTTTTAATATAATATGTATATTTCATATGGAGTACTAACCTTTCGAACGAATCCGATAACCTTATCTGTTGAAGATCTGGATAGCATCATTAGGTCGAGCGCTCGGTAAAGAGCCGGTGATAAGAATCCCACAAGAATTCGTAAACTAAAAATAAAATTCAAATTTAATTAATATTATTTTAATCATTCTTATACTAAAATAAATAAACATTTGATTACCAGGAATCTTATTTATATCTTTTTTGTAGATCTGTTTATTTTTATTAACAAAAATTTACATGAGAGAGTTTGAGTAATCTCGGACCGATTTCATCTTTTCTTTCTATAGATTTTGATAGATTCCACATCTTACAACTTACAATATGCAGGTATTATTTTAATAGATTCTTAATCGATAATCATATCGATTAAGAGACGTTTCGACACGTAATCATAAGGTCATCATCTGTCTTTATTTAAAAATTTTTGTACAATGAAAGTCACTGTGTATTGTGTATCTCTACTAGTGATGCGGTGCATAAAGAACTCGCATAGATTGAGGTCTTATGAGTACATCACCCATACTATGTTCTCAATATTGCTACCAGGATAATTTTTCGGTGAAAACCTAACATATTCTTATTCAACCTTAAAACAGGTTTAAAATCATTTTACGAAAAACAGCAATAAGAATAAGCTTACTTTTTAACACCCTCATCTCGGTCACATTTGTTGAAAAACTTTGCTACTCATAAAGCCTTTTAAAACAATGTATGGTATATCATGCTGACTACAATCTTCCTCTTTAATCGTCATATTATAGGACCGAGATGATGTGAGCCGAATTAAATTTCGTATAAATTCGCAAGTTCACAGGAGCTAAACTGTTTTCCTTTCATCCGTACATAATCCATATTTAATAAAGTCATTGAAGGCTCACCACGCTCACCAGTTTTTACCTATATAATCTTTATTTAATAATATTAATGCAGGCTCGCTACGCTCGCCTGGTTATATAGCGCTTGTAACTAATATTTCTTTAATAATAGCAATACATGCTCGCTACGCTCGCCAATTTATACCGCATTTCTATATAATATTTATTTAATAAAAATATTGCGGGTTCGCTGCGCTAGCCTGTTTATATAGCATTTTTACATTATCTTTATTTAATAAAAATTATTGCAGGCTCGCTGCGCTCGCCTGGTTATACAACATTTGTACGTAATATTTATTTAATAATATAAATGCAGGCTCGCTACGCTCGCCGGTTTATACAACATTTCACATAATCTTAATTTAATAACGTTAATGCAGGCTCGCTTCGCTCGCCTGCTTATATAGCATGCATTTGTAGTAAATATTTTATTTAATAAAATGATTGCAGGCTCACTACGCTCGCCTGTTATAAATGTAATATTAATGCAGGCTCGCTACGCTCGCCTGTTTATACAGTATTTCTACATAATCTTTATTAAATAATATTATTGCAGGCTCGCTGCGCTCGCCTGTTATAAAAGTAATATTAATGCA
Source organism: Gerris lacustris (assembly GCA_951217055.1). NCBI lineage: Eukaryota > Metazoa > Arthropoda > Insecta > Hemiptera > Gerridae > Gerris > Gerris lacustris. Next base: position 66,098,405 of record OX578279.1, on the reverse strand, counting down.
GGCTCGCTACGCTCGCCTGTTTCTACAGTATTTCTACATAATCTTTATTTAATAATATTATTGCAGGCTCGCTGCGCTCGCCTGTTCATACAGCATACATTTGTAGTAAATATTTTATTTAATAAAATTATTGCAGGCTCACTACGCTCGCCTGTTATAAAAGTAATATTAATACAGCATTTAATATTTATACAGCATTATTTATACAGCATTTATTTATACAGTAATATTTATACAGCATTTCTACATAATCTTTATTTAATAATATTAATGCAGGCTCGCTACGCTCGCCTGTTATAAAAGCATTACTGCATAATCTTTATTTAATAATATTATTGCAGGCTCGCTGCGCTCGCCTGTTATAAAAGCATTTCTGCATAATCTTTATTTAATAATAATATTAATGCAGGCTCGCTACGCTCGCCTGTTATAAAAGCATTTCTGCATAATCTTTATTTAATAATAATATTAATGCAGGCTCGCTACGCTCGCCTGTTATAAAAGCATTTCTGCATAATCTTTATTTAATAATATTAATGCAGGCTCGCTACGCTCGCCTGTTATAAAAGCATTTCTGCATAATCTTTATTTAATAATATTATTGCAGGCTCGCTGCGCTCGCCTGTTATAACAGCATTTCTGCATAATCTTTATTTAATAATATTAATGCAGGCTCGCTACGCTCGCCTGTTATAAAAGCATTTCTGCATAATCTTTATTTAATAATATTATTGCAGGCTCGCCTGTTTATACAGCATTTGTAGTAAATATTTTATTTAATAAAATTATTGCAGGCTCACTACGCTCGCCTGTTATAAAAGTAATATTAATACAGCATTTAATATTTATACAGCATTATTTATACAGCATTTCTTTATACAGCATTTATTTATACAGTAATATTTATACAGCATTTCTACATAATCTTTATTTAATAATATTAATGCAGGCTCGCTACGCTCGCCTGTTATAAAAGCATTACTGCATAATCTTTATTTAATAATATTATTGCAGGCTCGCTGCGCTCGCCTGTTATAAAAGCATTTCTGCATAATCTTTATTTAATAATAATATTAATGCAGGCTCGCTACGCTTGCCTGTTATAAAAGCATTTCTGCATAATCTTTATTTAATAATAATATTAATGCAGGCTCGCTACGCTCGCCTGTTATAAAAGCATTTCTGCATAATCTTTATTTAATAATATTAATGCAGGCTCGCTACGCTCGCCTGTTATAAAAGCATTTCTGCATAATCTTTATTTAATAATATTATTGCAGGCTCGCTGCGCTCGCCTGTTATAACAGCATTTCTGCATAATCTTTATTTAATAATATTAATGCAGGCTCGCTACGCTCGCCTGTTATAAAAGCATTTCTGCATAATCTTTATTTAATAATATTATTGCAGGCTCGCCTGTTTATACAGCATTTGTAGTAAATATTTTATTTAATAAAATTATTGCAGGCTCACTACGCTCACCTGTTGTAAAAGTATTTGTACATAATAATTATATAATAAAATGAATGCCAGCTCGCTGTGCTCGCCTTTTTATACAGTATTAGTACATAATCTGTAGCCTTTAAAATTCCTTTAAACGAATTATAACATGTTATGCAGATATGTAAAACTTTTTTTTGTTTTCTTTATATTGGCCGCCATTTTAAAAATATTATGTTTGAAATTTGAATAGTTGGATATTCCTTTTCTAGACTTCAAGAGCTTTAAATTGATGTATAACATGACATACTGACTAAAAACTGTTTGTTTAGTCGTCCGCCATATTGACCGCCATCTTGAAAATATTAAGTGTAAAATTTTATTAGTTACATATTCTTATCCTCCTCTTAAAGGCCTTTAAAACGATGTATAACACATTATGCTGGATATAACTTTTTATTTTAGTCGTCCGCCATATTGACCGCCATCTTAAAAATATTAAGTGTAAAATTTTATTAGTTACATATTCTTATCCTCCTCTTAAAGGCCTTTAAAACGATGTATAACACATTATGCTGGATATAACTTTTTATTTTAGTCGTCCGCCATATTGGCCGCCATCTTGAAAATATGAACTGAGAAATTTTATTAGTTACATATTCTTTTTCATCTCTTAAAGACCTTTAAAACTATGTGTAACACATTTTGCTGGCTAAAACTGTTTTTTATAGTCGTCCGCCATATTGGCCGCCATCTTGAAAATATTAAATGTGAAAATGTATTAGTTACATATTCTTTTCCTCCTCTTAAAGATCTTTAAAACGATGTATAACACATTATGCTGACTAAAACTTTTTTTTTTTGTCGTCCGCCATATTGGGCGCCATCTTGAAAATATTGAGTGAGGAATTTCCAAAAACTATACACTTCTCACAAATGCTGAGATGCATATATGTGCCAAATTTCGTTGAAATTTATCAATTTTTACTCCAGTTATCGTTAGACAAACAAACACACAAACAAACACACAAACTTTTCAAATCCCAAGTCTCTGTAATGAAGAACTCACTGCGCTCGTTCAATGAATGAGAGCGTCAATATATAATTTTCTGTTAAGGTTAATTTGTATAAATTTTAATACTGGAATTTAAATATTGCATTCACCATTAAAAGCATTCTACAATTACAATCACAACTCAATCAAATACATTACAAACGTGAAATATGTAACAAACGGAAAGGGCAGATTCTACCCATCATTTGCAACAAATATACCATATAAACCATTGGTTCGTTACTACATAAACCATTCTCATTCGTTTCGCCATTCATAATTTTTGTAATTTTCGAAGGTACAACCATTTTACTCTAAAACATCGATCGCAACTCATAAAATAATAATGATAGAACTGCAATAGAGATACCGTTGAAAAGAGTGAAAAATTTCAGTTTAGAAAAAATCTATTTTAAATGCCTTAAAGCAATTATACGTTAATGAATAAAAATGAAAGGATTAATAATATTAAAAAATCACAGGTAACTTGCTTCCAAGTACTTTTTAGGGTTTCGTAGATGATTAAGCATACCCGCGTTATATAATTGTGATTATTTTTTCTTACGGACCTCCCTGGTTCGATCCTCCGGGGGGTCAACATGTTTTTTTATCAATAATAACGTCAAGATAAATTACATTTTTCAGAAAATTTTCATTAACAAAAAGTTAAAGGAAAAAGGAAACATTTATGCTAATACACTACAAATAATAATGTTATTATATAAATAATTTCAAGATAAAAAGAACTTTTTATATACTACGTTTTTAAATTTTCTGTTGAATCGTATCTAATGTTGATAATATAACTGTTATTGTTATATAATATATAATGTTAGTGAAAATAAAATAGTTCCGAATTTATTTACTTCACATAAATGACAATCATCCAGAGAACTGATCTTAAACCTATAAAAGGATAAATCTTTGTACAACGGATCTCCCCAACACCAAATCTAAAGCATGCCATCGATATATTTGAAATAATATAATCGATAAATAATATAATCGATATTTCCTGTTTTGCTGTCATTCAATGTTTATCTATCACAAATTTGAGACCCGTCAAAATGAAGATTGCTTAAATATTGGATATGGCAAAACAAATCAAATAACTTGCGGATTTTTTCCGAACTAACTTTCCGCACAGCAAAATTTGCTGAAAACTAATTAAATTCTGCTGAAAGATGGCTAAAAGTATTAAAATAATGCATTGTCATCGTGTTTTGAGCTATGCTAAAAGTTTCAAATGTCTAGCTATTCGGGAAGTTAGTTAGAAATCGATTGCCAGATTTGTACCGCACAAACAAACAAACAATGCAAGCTAATAAAAACGTAGTAATAAGGTTTGTTTAGACTGTTTTGACTTTTTGCTGTGAAATTCTTTAAAGTGTAATTGCAGTTAACATGATTATATGGCAACAATGGCTTGTAAAAGCATAAAATCAATTATGTACGTGATAGGATGCGAGGAAGCTATGTGCTACACCAATTGGCAGTCTATTTTTACTTTAAAATAGAACAGGTTCTTAATTACCCGAAAAAAAATCCTAATAATTCTTTTTGAAGGTTAATGATAAAAGAATCAGGATTAGTAAAGGCGTCACTTTGCAGACCAAACACAGAAGACACAATGATATCTGTCGACATTTTAATTGTCATTTCATCAATATCAAGAGGACCTTCCTTGCAATGTAGACTCATTTGCTGACAGAGCTTATTTACAGAGTCTTCTATCAGAGGGTACATGTCTTTTATCCTGGCTGGGGAAAGGTAGGGGGTAATCTTCGCCCTCATTGTCCTCCATTCTTCTCCATGGACCAATAGAAGGTTTCTATTAAAAGGGTCCTTTTCACTCGAAATAAGACCACGACTCAGAAATTTGTTTCCTTCAGTCATTGTGATCTGAAAATTATATTATAAGCAAACTTCATTTAATATTAAAAAATCAAACAATCTAATTTACAAATAACGAGAGGGTATGTCAGTGAGATGCTAAAAAATAAAATACAGTGAGAAAGTTTATGCTAAAGTTTCGCTAAATTTATTCGCATCATCAGAGCAAAGAAACGAAACATAAAATAAAAATAATAAAAAAAAGCTATTATAGCTAAATAGGGAACACGACTGTTCCCTCATACTCCGCCGGCAATTTTTTTAATCCATTTAAAATATTATAAAATATATCACTTTAATACGAAAGCTTGTATCAGGTTAAAATTTTACATGCCTGTTTCAATTGTACTTTTGACACGATGTGTATGAATTTTTATTAAAATTGTTACGTTAGAACATAAGATATTGGTAAAAAAAATTGTTTTATTTATTTTAAACGTTTAGGGCCGCTTTAATAAATTTAGCGATCTTTATCACTTCATAGCAGTGTCGGTGTTCGTTTTACTAAAAAAAATATTTATAAAAGTTATTTTTCTCATTAAATAGATGAAGTTAGAATTATTTCCTGTCTTAAAATTCTAATTTTACATTTTAAGTTTACGTTTACGTGAGCGTTACGCGTGAATAACGCTGAATAACTTGGGTGGATAACGCTGTCCAACGAACTCAGCCTGGGCATTGGTAAAATGAACTTGTGTACCAAATTTTAACTAACTCGGTTATCTTTTACTCAAGTTATCGTCATCGGTAGATTTCGTGGCGCTTGGTTTTGTAACGGTGGTTTTTTTCGGATTCACTCCCGGGCTCCAGAACGTGCCATAAGGAACTTCGTTCCAAAAAAAAGAAAAAAGAAAAAAATTTGAAGTGGACTTAAAGTGGCTCCGTAAAAAGATAGTTTGGAACTAACTTTTTGTATTACCACTGCGTAAGGAGGCCGTAGATAAATCCGCTAACTGTAGTCCCACCTTTAATATTCCACTTACAGTTTGATAATCATATATCAGCAGCTTCTTGGCATAGAGTTTTTTCAAATAATTTATATTAAACATTCAAATAACATAATTATTTAAAGATTACCTGCTTAATTATTGCTGGATCTCTTGCAAGAATAGTTGGACTCGAGAACAGATGAAATCCAATCATCTTATGCCCTTCATACTTGCGATAAAAGTTAAGCCAAAAGTCGTAATAAGTAGAGTGAATGGCAGTGAACGTATTACCCATAAATGGCCATGGTAGTAACCACTTTAGACCACTGCCTCGCCATTTTAGTGGAGACGATGTTATCCAATATACAACGATCATAAGCAACACTGTCATGGCTATAAGTAATATCATTTTTCTTTAATGACCTATCAAAAACAGAATAAAAACAATCTGAATTAGGTAGATCCAGAATTCGGGGTGTTCATATTAAAAGGTCAAATAATTGAATTAAGTTTTTTCTTAATTTGTATTAAGTCCCCGACTATACAGGGTGACTGGCGTTATATGTGAAAAAATGAAGTTGGTTGTTCTACGTCTTAAGGGCCACAAAAAACGCTATATAAACCATGGGTAAAATCTTTACCGGTTTCCCGCAAGTTCAAATGTTATGATTTTTTTAAAATCACAAACCTTTTCTTATAAAAACACTTATTGCTCCAAAAGTATAAAAGCTAGAACAAAATGCTTGGTATCGTTGTAAAGTTGACAAATTTTTCAATAGGAAAAGTGTAATTTTAGTTTTCATGCCCTTAAATTACATGACAAATAATGTATACAAATTTTATATTTAAGAAAAAAAAATAAAAAATCAATTGCTTTGCGGTTCTATAACTTGGTAAAGAACCGAGTTAAAACTTTTCGGATTTCAGGAAAAACTTCCTTGTTTACTAACGTTTCGATCGATATTAATATTATTACCCATTCATTGGTACTCATCTTTGTGTCAACAATAGCAACAATAAGCATGTTTCTTTTTCACTTTCAACGAAGTTTACTAAAAATTCCGCCATATGAATGGGTAATAATATTAATATTGATCGAAACGTTAGTCAATAAGGAAGTTTTTCCTGAAGTCCGGAAAGTTTGAGCTCGGATCTTTACCAAGATATGGGACCTCAAAAAAAAATATTAACATTATTTTTCTTAAAAAAAAAAATTTGGATAAAATTTTTGTCATATAATTTGAAGGCATGAAACTTAAAATTACATTTGTACTATAGGAAATGTTGTCAGCTTTACAACGGTGTCAAACATTTTATTCTAGCATTTATACTTTTGGTGCAACTAGCATTTTTATGAGCAAAGGTATGTAATCTTAAAAAATCATGAAATTTAATTTTGTGGGAGAAATTTTGATCGGTTAAAATTTGACCCATGGCTTATATAGAGTTTTTTTTTTTAGCCCTTGAGGCGTAGAACAACCTACTTCATTTTCTCACATATAACGCCAGTCACCCTGTATAATTTTCAACCCTCCCCTCATCAAAGAATGAAATAATTGTTAAACATAAAAAAAATAAATAATAATAATACAAAATAGAAATTAATCAATTTTACAACTTTAGAGCCTTATAACTCCAGTTAAGGGAGTTTAGAGAAAAAAGAGTAGGGAAAAAGAACCGATCTCAAACTTTCCGGACTTCAGGAAAAAGAGTAGGGTACCATCTCCAAAGTGTCTTCTACAAGATAGGATACTTTTTATTCGGGTTGGTCTTCACGTACAAAAGTACTAATGATAACAGGGTACTCTGTCAAAAACACATTTTTTTGGCACTAGAGGGCACTGCAGAGGTCGTATCTAAAAAAAAATAAGCTATATGCGTCACTACAATAGATATGCAAGTTAGTTTTTTTCAAGAGTTGCATTAAGTCAGAAATATCGCCTGTACAAAACATCCTTTAGTGAAATCAGTTATAGTGTACATATTTCATATGAACAAAATTAGACTCATAGCTTCTTTATTTTAGCACTTTTTAAGAGTAAAAGAACTGTTTAAAACAGTCTTCTAATTTGTGTGGCACATAGCTTCCTCGTGTCCTATTGTTAGGCTAATGGTCACATAAGATTAGAATCGGTTTCGATTCCCAGAGGGGACACACTTATATTTAAGGAATCTCAAATGTGCACAAGCAGTAGAAATAAATATAAAATCATAGTTTAAACAAACCATTCAATTGTTTTCTAAATAGAAAAATGTAGGACTAACAATGGGCTGATTATGACCTACCATTCAAGATATCTTAAAAACAACGTCAAAGTCCGATTTTAATGAAATGTGTATGGTAGGTCATAATCAGCCCATTGTTGGTCCTTAATATAAGTTTCAACCTTCATTTATTTACACCTATATCTTCAAATGTACTCATCTAATTTTTATGAAATTTGGATGGTTTGTCAAAAGTAGACAGCAGATAGCAGTCTGCGCTCTTTAACTTTTGCATAATTGATACTTTAAAATTCATATAAAAAAATCAAAACAAGTTTTACATTAAAAATAAACGGTGGAAACAATTAAATAAATTAAACAATTAACTGTTTGCAAAAGCATAAAATCAATAAAGTACGTGACTAGATGAACAAAGCAAAGTCCTGACTAATATAGAATAGTGAAGTAATTTTATGATTACTAGTGTTAAAAAGTGTTTTAATTAAAAAAAAGTTTATAAAAACAATTTTAATTATTAAGAGCAGATAAAATAATTACGTAATTTCTCAGGATTCATTCAAGGACAAAAGATAGGTAAAAGAATGTCAGTCTATAAATTAACTTCATAGATTTCAAATTATACGTTTGTTACTTGTTGTACTAACTATAAACGATTTGGAATCTAATTGATGTGAAAAAAAAAAAAAAAAAAAAAAAAAAAAAAAAAAAATTAATATTATTATCAATCGATTATAATCTTTATTTTATTTTATTTTTTTTTATTTATTTATTAGATAACTGCAACCATATAATTTTACATGTTATAAGCAATTTTTATGAAAGTTTTTACAATGACTTGAGAGACTTAAAGTGAAGAACTGTCCATTAACAGTACTCACAGATACTAGCTTGAATTAATAAATCTTTATTAAGAAAAATTTAATGAGTGGGTTCTATTTGTTTAATTACTGGTACGAAGAAAATAAGAATGAATTCGGATTATGACGTTTTTCAAACCAATTACAATTTAAATATGTAAACAGATCTCATCTTGCGAAGAGAAACTTAAGGTAATTAAACATGTAGAAGGTTATTTAGATGCAGATTTAAATAATGATAAATAAAGTCGAAAAAGCAATGTCACCAATCTGATTTCTACAACCTCATTGCATTAGCCATTCATTCCCTACCATTTATAAAATAATTAAGTTGGCAATCCTTCTTTTTCTCCCTGGTTTAACTTTTTCTCACTACTTTTACTTTTTCTCCCTACTTTTTGAGCTAAGGGAAGAAAAGACTTACACTAATCCAAAATCATAACTGTTTCACCCTACTGGAGGTAAAATTATTTGTATGTTAATGGTAAGATTATTTGTATGTTTCTTTGTATTCCTCGTAGTTACCGAGTTATTTGAATTTCTGCACTTGTTTCCAAAGCCTTATACTAACCTTCCGTACAGTAAGGGCTTTCAATCAATGCAAGAAACCTACTCTGCATCATTCAAACAGATACCGAACTCAACTCACTTATTAATAGAGAGTTTAAATAAGACGTAAAGGGCAATTAACGTCATACGTCTTTCCGATGTCAAACTTAATGCGCATGCTCACATATAAAATTGTTGTACTCTGAAAAGACGTGATACTTTAATCTGTAACTGTTGTCGTATCACTTTTTTACTTTCTCATATAAAGAGAAAGTATTGTGATGGCGCGAAAATTCGATTTTGAGATTTTGATGGATTAACACGTTTTGAGGTCCCCTGAGTCCAAAAAAGTGGTTTTTAAAAAATGTCTGTCTGTCTGTCGTCTGTCGTCTGTCGTCTGTCGTCTGTGCAGACGCCTGGAGCCTAAACTACTGGGCCGATTTTGACGAAATTTGGCATACATGTTCAGAAAAATCATACCCCGAGGCGAAATCGAGAAATGAATTTTAGCTCTAAATTTGGGGGCGCAACCCCCCAAAAACTCTGAAAAAACCTGTAAAAAAATTATTTCTCGAAAACGGTTCCGACGATTTTGATTAAAAAATTCTAAAATGTAGTCCTTTTAAATACGAATCCAACGATATAAGCCGTTTTCCCGGGAAAAATCTAGTTCCTGAGATATTAGCTTAAAACGCGGATGGAGAGGGCCCGGGTTCGATTCCCCGCCCAGGAGAAGTTATTTTTATGATAAATTTTGATGAAATGTTCAATAATATTTAAATGTACATTTGAAAACTAATAAATGGAAACACTGGGCCAAGTAATTATGAACTCATATATGAGAAAGTTTGTCTGAGTTGTCTCGGACCGATTTTTTTTACTTTATTTTTTTACTAGTCCAGAAGATAGCGTGCAAAAAATTGTCTGACTAACATCAAGCTAGAAATTTGTATACAAGTAAATCTTTTAGCACCTTTTAAGAATATGTGGTCGACTAAGTTCGTCTGCGGGACATAGCTTGGCAATAGGCGTTTGAAAAAAGCAAACCGGTGGATAGCGGCCATGCCTCACCAATTATGGTGGACAATGTGATTTTCATGATCCTGAGTACAGAATTAGTTAGTAGACCGAAAATCAAGTTGATGTTAGTTTGTCCCTTAACAGGCGACCACGTTGATTTGTAGTAATTTTGACTAACTAACCTATCAAGTGTGAAAATAACAACGACTTGATTTTTGGTCTACTAACTGGACTATACGTTATTTGTGTTTATCTTCTAAAATACGAGAAATTAAAAACAAAACTGTCAAAAACATAAATTTAACCAGATTAGACGTAACCTACCTATATCCACTTCACTCCGTTTTTACTTTCTCATATAAAGAGAAAGTATTGTGATGGCGCGAAAATTCGATTTTGAGATTTTGATGGATTTACACGTTTTGAGGTCCCCTCAGTCCAAAAAAGCGGTTTTTAAAAAATGTCTGTCTGTCGTCTGTCGTCTGTCGTCTGTGCAGACGCCTGGAGCCTAAACTACTGGGCCGATTTTGACGAAATTTGGCATACATGTTCAGAAAAATCATACCCCGAGGCGAAATCGAGAAATGAATTTTAGCTCTAATTTTGGGGGCGCTACCCCCCAAAAACTCTGAAAAAAAATTATTTCTCGAAAACGGTTCCTACGATTTTGATTAAAAAATTCTAAAATGTAGTCCATTTGAATACGAATCCAACGATATAAGCCGTTTTCCCGGGAAAAATCTAGTTCCTGAGAAATTAGCTTAAAACGCGGATGGAGAGAGCCCGGGTTTGATTCCCCGCCGAGGAGAAGTTATTTTTATGATAAATTTTGATGAAATGTTCAATAATATTTAAATGTACATTTGAAAACTAATAAGTGGAAACACTGGGCTAAGTAATTATGAACTCATATATGAGAAAGTTTGTCTGAGTTGTCGCAGACCGATTTTTTGTATACGTATTTGTTTAAACTCAATTATGAAAGCATACGACATTTTTAAATGACATTAAAATTAAAGTATCACGACAATCAAAAGTACGTCTTATTTAAACTCTCTAATAAGTGACTTGTTTATAGTGATGGACAACCCAAAATCCCTAATACAACTACTGTAGTCCCTAATACAACTTCTGTAGTCCCTAATACAACTACTGTAGTCCCTAATACAACTACTGTAGTCCCTAATACAACTACTGTAGTCCCTAATACCACTACTGTAGTCTCTAATACAACTACTAAAGTCATGTCTAGCAGCAAGAATTAAAAGTGTGATATTTTTCATCTTTCCTTAGAACAATACTGGAACTTAAAAAAATTGATATTAATATATTATACATGTGCTCCTTCTGCTTCACTGAATTAATTAAACTGCCTGATAAACATTGATAATTATCCAAAACATTTCGATCGAAACTATCACTAAGTACGATTTTATGTACATAGAAAAAACTACTATTTACACATCGTACTACGCAGCGTATATATTAGGTGCGTTTTAAAATATGCATTTTATGATTATTTTGTCGAATCATTAATGTAAAAAGAAATTGATTTAATTACAGTCAGAGTTATTATGTTTTAATGACAGCTATCACGCAAATCATTTTTGTTAAAAAATAAAGATTACTAAATCTAATTAAATCTGGGAAAAAAGTTAATAAATTTATCTGTAGTAGAGTATTACTCTTCATAAAGATTTTTATTTCAAAGTGAATCTCCCTCAATAATCTGATTGGTGCTTATTATATAAATAAAACTTTTAAGTTCTCCTTCTTTTAGGCGCTATTTCAGCCCCTTCTAGGATCATTATCAAACATATCATACATTCCTGAATTACTCAACAGATTTTTAAAAACGTTTTTTGTAAGAGGTATAGTTATAGAGCGAAATAGTGAAGTAGAGAAAAAATGTTTTTTCAAACTGGAAATTAATTTTATCTGAGATTGAAATATAAACATTATATCTCTGTTTAGATGCGTAGAAAGTGATTCTTTTCGTAGTTGTATTCATTGCGCATGCACGTTTATTTCCGCACTAGGGCGGAAAAAAACTCAGAGCAAGGAAGGGGTAGAGGGAACAATACTATAGAATCTAGGTCTCAAAAAATGGTTCATTATGGTCCCCCCATATACTAACACTTTCAAGCGGCAGTTTGGTGAAACAATATCGATATCTCGATAAAAACTCGAAATATATCTGTTATCAGCTGATAAAAATAAGTGATATCTCCTTACGACATTTAATATTTTTATTTTTAATACAGTTTTCTTCATAAATGTGTACTTTAATGTTTGTTGTTAACCTTATTAATTGTCTAAAGGCAGTGACGTCGTTAATAAACAGTCGTCGTGTAACAATTCCTAGATAACCAATAGCACTCTTCTTTGAGTGGGGTATCAAATAAATGCTACTGATAAGGATTTGTTGACAACCGTCTGTGGGGACAGAAAGACAAGGAATAGATCAATAAGACAAGGACCAGTGACAACGTGATCACTTTAGTTAGATTGAGCTCGCTAGAAAGTGTTAGTATATGGGGGAAGCATAATGAACCACTTTTTAAATCGCAATGCTCCCTCTACCCCTTCCTTGCTCTGAGGAAAAAAAGAAGAATTTTTCACCTTAACGCACGATTAGCGTGTTTGTTTCCATTTAACAAAACTAATTTGCTGTTCGTTTAATTAAAGCAGCTGTTTATATCAAGTTTTTAGTGTAAAACAATGAGGAATTTAAGTGACGAAAATGAAGAGAATATTACGTCTCCCGAAATAATTAATTCGGCACCAAAATACAACTAATGAATTAATGTCATCTTTATTAAAAGAGAAATGCGAACTTACATACAGGTAATTTTTCTGTATTGATTATTAAAATCCATGTAATGTATACTGTACTATTATGATTATGAAATAGTTCTCCAATAAAATAACACATAGGTAAAATATTAATTTATTTAAAACTATGTAATTAAAAAATATATATATACGATTCAACGAAATTAGCAAAAATTACATTTATAAAAAAAAAAAAAATAAGTAAAATAAAATAAATAAATAAACGGAGTAACTGACTACACTGCAGCTTCAACTCATCATGCTAATTAGTCAAGTCATTCTAAATTAGACCAGCTGCTTTTCTTTATTTAGTTTAAATCAAATTATAATTATTATTTACTACGGGAAACAGACAGTGAAAATATTTAGGTTAATTACTTCTTTTCTTAATTTATTACAATTTTTGCAAGATATCTTTAATAGTTTTAGTAATTTGTTTGTAAAAAAATAAATATAAATAGCTCAATTGTTTTATGCAGTAATTCATTCAGAAATTTTGTTTATTAATGCGTGTGTGGTTGACGAATAATATGTAAGGGGCCAGAGTCACCTCTACTACATTCCTGAAAAAAAAGTACTTCACAGCCGACGAGGAAATCCACAATCCTCTCCAATGATTATCACTGATTGAAAAGAGTTGCTCTTGTCAAGTGCCACTTTGATAATGTCGTAATTGTCGACATAGATTCAATTTGCTATCCACTTTTAGTTGTATTTCTAAAGCTTATTCTTCTTATAATTTTATTCTAAAATATAGAGTTTATTTTAGTTATATGTTATTATCTTATTAAAATAAAAAGTTCATAAATATAATACGAGGTGTTTTGACAATGACCCAAGGAGGGGTTGAAATATCGCCTAAAAAAATGAGAACTTAAAGGTTTTATTTATATAACAAGTACCTATCAGATTATTGAGGGAGACACTTTAAAATAAAAATATATACAGGGTGTATCAATTTCAGATGGCCATAGAAAAAGGGGTATATCTACAGGTCATTTGGAGCAAAAATGTTCATATAAGCTATAGTCCAATTCTCAACAGGGTAGGAGTAATAAGCGAAAATAGACTGTGTTAAAAACAACCGACCTTTGCCTTAAAAAAACTGAAATAACTCAAAATATATTAATCTTGGAATAATGAATGAACAATCGTTGGAAAGAGCAGGAAATTTCCTATAAAATGGTGTATGTTTTAGTTCACTTGTTGCCTTTTTAGTGTGACCCAGAGCTGTTTGAAAACAAAAAAATAGATTTTTTTAAAAAATCTGAAAAACTTTGAGCCCACTTATCGATATGACTCGAATGGGAGAAATGCGTACAAAGTTAAGAAAAGTTGGCGCATTTAATAAGCTTTAAAACAATACCAAATACTTCAAAATATTCCAACTCTAAGTGGGCGAACAAACCATCGTTGTAGAAAAAAACATGGCGTGCTTGCAGCTGGAGAAGGGCAAAGAAACGTGACATTATCAGCTGTGGCATCTTTGACAAAAAGATGTCGAATGTGCATTGCTCAAGGTAGCGACCATTTTTCCGCTGGTATTTCTTGAGATACCATGGTAAGTATATTTTACAATAATAGATCTTCTAGTTAGAGAACTAAAATTTCAATTTAATGGCCGCCACCTTGAGCAATGCACATTCGATATCATTTTGTCAAAGATGCCACAGCTGATAATGTCACGTTTCTTTGCCCTTCTCCAGCTGCAAGCACGACATGTTTTTTTCTACAACGATGGTTTGTTCGCCCTCTTAGAGTTGGAATATTGTGAAGTATTTTGTATCGTTTTAAAGCTTATTAAAAGCGCCAACTTTTCCTAAATTTGTACGCATTTCCCCCATTCGGGTCATATCGATAAGTGGGCTCAAAGTTTTTCAGATTTTTTAAAAAAATCTATTTTTTTGTTTTCAAACAGCTCTGGGTCACACTAAAAAGGCAACAAGTCAACTAAAACATACACCATTTTATAGGAAATTTCCTGCTCTTTCCAACGATTGTTCATTCATTATTCCAAGATTAATATATTTTGAGTTATTTCAGTTTTTTAAGGCAAAGGTCGGTTGTTTTTAACACAGTCTATTTTCGCTTATAGCTCCTACCCTGTTGAGAATTGGACTATAGCTTATATGAACTTTTTTGCTCCAAATGACCTGTAGATATACCCCTTTTTCTATGGCCATCTGAAATTGATACACCCTGTATACATGGAGTGAATTACTCTACTACAGGTAAATTTATTAACCTTTTTTCCAGATTCAATTAGATTTAGTAATCTTTATTTTTAAACAATAATGATTCGCGTGATAGCTGTCATTAAAACATAATTACTCTGACTGTAATTTCAACATTTTATTACATATGCTTCGATACAATAATCATATCATATAAATGCATATTTAAAACGTATCTACTATATACAGCGTAGTACGATATAATAATATATAGTATGATATATATGTGATGGCCTTATGAAGGCTGAAACCTGCTTTGGCTAGTAAAAAAGTTTGAATTTACATGAAAAGACAATTTTTATTACTCCTTAAGATGGAGGTCATCGCATAGACGCTTCCATCTCTAACATATATACATAATATTGTACTCAGTGGTAGTTTTTAGATAATTAGCAATGTATATCAGGCAGTTTAATTAATTCAGTGAAGCAGAAGGATAAGTACAAGTATAATATGAGATTAATGTAGTTTACAGGTCCTGATTTAATCTTCAGAGTATTGAATTTGCCTAAATTATTTAGGAATAAAATATATATATGTTATGTAAATCTGAACTTTTGTTTTCTTAACAATAACAATTGTAGGTTTTTAGTCGAAGACCGCATCATGGGGATGTGCGAGCCTGAAGTTTCGCTTTCACATATAAAAGAATCTTCTGGCACGTTAAGTATTAGGAGATTAAATCAAAGCTACAAAATAAAGTAAGCTGTTTCAAATAGTCTATATGTTTCGCTTTCACTACTGAAAGAATCTTTTAGTACGTTAAGTATTAGGAGATTAAATCAAAGCTACAAAATAAAGTAAGTTGTTTCAAATAGTCTAAATGTTTCGCTTTCACTACTGAAAGAATCTTCTGGAACGTTAAGTATTGGGAGATTACATGAAAGCTACAAAATAAACTAAGAGGGGGGATCATGAATTCTCATGATGCTCTCCAGTCTTCCCTAGATAAAGCACAAGTAAATAAGGTTGTTGCTAAATATACAATTTCATTTATTAACTTTTATTTAATGTCTAAATCTATCATGTCATGTAACCTCCACAACGGTTGTCATGGTGATTCATCAGTAAAACAAACAAACAGGTTAAAGGTGAAACCATATTTCTAAAAGTAGACAAACTAATGCATATGTATACAGGGTGGTCCAAAAGTCTCCCCCCTCCTCTTAACTTTTGAACGGTTTGAGATAAATTAATGAAACTTGGGGGATATCTACCATGCAAAAGGAAGTTTGTTTTCATGCAATCGCCCACTAGGGGCAACCATCCATTTTGCCCCCTGGCCACCCAACTTCAAAATTTCAAATTGGAATGTATATTTTTGATAGCATATTTGGATTCTGCGGTGAAAAATAATAAACTTTTACTTAAAACTTTTTTTTCTATCTCCAATATTTTTCCCCCTACAGGGGGGCAAAGATGGCAAAATAACCCTTCCGAAATAGTAAGAAAATAACACTTAGATCGTAATAAAATCTAAACGGTTAGAAATAAAGTAATGAAACTTAGGGGATCTGTAGCATGTAAAGGTAAGTGTGTATTCATCCACTTGCGTACTAGGGGCAACCACCATTTTGCCCCCAGCCGCTGAAATTTACCATTTTTATACCTTTTCCCCCCTATAGGGGGCAAAATATTGGAGATGGAAAAATAAGTTTGAAGTAAAATATTTTTATTTTTTGCCGTAGAATCTAAATCTGCTATCAAAAATATACACTTTAGGTAAAAGTTTTGAAGTTAGGTGGCCTGGGCGCAAAATGGGTGGATGCCCCTACTGCGAGATTGCATGAAAACAAACTTCCCTTTACATGGTATGGATCCCCCAAGTTTCATTAATTTATCTCTAACCGTTTAGATTTTACAACGTATTATCGGAAGGGTTCTTTTGCTATCTTTGCCCCCCTGTAGGGGGCAAAATATTGGGAATAGAAAAAAAAAGTTTCAAGTAAAAGTTCATTATTTTTCACTGTAGAATCCAAATATGCTATCAAAAATATAATACACTCCAATTTGAAATTTTGAAGTTGGGTGGCGTGGAGGCAAAGTGGGTGGTTGCCCCTAGTGGGTGATTGCATGAAACCAAACTTCCCTTTGCATGTTAGAGATTCCCCAAGTTTCATTAATTTATCTCAAACCGTTCAAAAGTTAAGAGGGGGGGGGGGGGGAGACTTTTGGACCACCCTGTATATACCTACTACAGCAGTTGGCAATACTGTTCAATATATAACTCAGTTACCAGCTGATTCTCCGATCTAATTTTAGCATTGAATTTCATAAAGCCAGTGAAATCGAAGTTTCTAATAATATAAATGTAGATCTACTAATCCATATACATACTACTAATCCCTATAACTATAATTCAATTTTAACATGATTTAACTTATTTAGTGAATTGTTATTATTAATAACTTTTTGTTTTTAATAATTCAACAGTCAAGTTGCGATGAAAAACAATTACACGGGCAATTTACTTAATAAATAATAATGCTACATCATTTTTGGTCCTCTTTTGTACTGAAAACTTCAAGTAAATTAAAAAAAAAATTATATCGGGAAGCTTATGATAATATAGAAGTTTTCGTCAAGTTTGGGAATCTCTACTTTATTTTTTTAAGTTTTTACTTGAGAAGTTACCGAAGTTATGTTTAATTGGTATGACATTTTTTAAATTTCTTTACAATTTTAATAGAATATCGTTGTTATTTTCATTTAGGACATAAAATTCAACGAATTTGCTTATTCTAGTTTTAATAATTAAGCTCTTTTTTACACTTTTTTAAAGATTAGAATCAATTGTAGAGCATTGTAAGAAAGAATAATATAAAAGTTGAATTTTATCTTTATAAGTTACTTATCATATAAATTTAATTTATTCATTTTTAATTTGTTTATTTTGATTAATTAAATTACGTAACACTTAACAAATTAAAATTTAATTAATTATTATTCAGATATTATTATGGTGAATTCCATTACTTGGGCTTACGGCTTACGGGAATAAATACAAACTAAGATTTTATTCTCTATTGCGATATTTCAGCCCCACTGCCATTATAAAAATTAAAATAATCTTTTATTGACAATTAACTCTATTTTAGTAACAAAATTGAATCTTAGATCATTTAGAAAAAACACAACAAAGCAAATCTAATCATACAAAAGTGTGTTTTACACGCCATCTCCTGGCCTACTATAAGATGGATAATAATAATATTATTATAAGCGTAAGCGGTCACATGACCTTTTATAAACCTTACATAATAACATAATAATAATAATAATAACAAAAGAAAACTAACAATTAATTGTCTTATAGTTGAGTATCATTGAACCAATTATCTCATATCATGTGGTTCATGTTCTCTTTGTTATTTATTTTATAATTATATGAAAAATATATATATATTTTTTTTTTTTTAGAAATAGTTACGTTTAAATTTATATTGAATTAATCACTTTTTGAATTAAATACGTTTTTATTTGTCTTAGACGGAAGTATAAAAAGAATTAAAGAAAGTTTTAGATTTATTAAGTTTTACGCTGTTTGAATCGCGCTGGGTTTCTTCATTGAGGTCATTCTGATGAACGACTTGTTCGTCTCCGAATTCAAAACTTGTTTAGCAGGAATTCGTTTTAAACACCATAAAACATGTTTTTTCTCGTACTGTCTGTCGTTCAAAATGTTTGCGAACCTTCATAACTTACATACGTGTGTCTGTCTGTCTGTGTCTAGCAAAACTCCCACAATTCTTAAGCTATAGAGTTGAAACTTGGCACTAAAATTCATTCCTTCCATGCAGTTGTGCTGTCTGGAAAATCAAAAATTTGTGCTGACCCAGCCAAATGGGGTAATTTGTGGGAGAAAATTTGTGGCGTCATTACCCCATTTGGCTGGGTCAGCACAAATTTTTGAATTTGTACAAAATCGAAACATTTTCCAAAAAAATTTGTTGAACCAATTATACCTTTTTATAAGACAAAAATGTTCACCAAATTTTGTTTTGATATCTGCCAAAAATTTTAAAAATATCGACTTTTCAACTTTGTCAATTTAACACTAAATTATTTCGGAACTATTTCGCTGATTGAGTGGAAATTCGAACCGATTATTCATTTCTATAAGATAAATAAGTTCATATTAATACCTGCGGCCATTTTGAAATTTCTACTTTTGATTTTTTAATTGGAAATTGTTTGTTTACATTTTCAAATACCTCACAAGGTCCGTTCACCTCACCATATAATGGATCTCATCATACCGGACTTAACTTTTGATGGACAAATAACATATTCATATAAGTAGTTATACCGGTACCTGACTGGACCCCCCCTCCTCCTCCTTTTGAGACCGGGGCCCCGCACCTGGCCTCAAGGTCACACACCACGTCTACGACTAAGCCACGCCCCCCTCCACGTCTTGCCCCCTGAGTCGACTGTCCTGATCATCGAAGTAGACGGCTACCTAAGCCACGCCCCTCACCTGAGTCCCTCGTTTATGTCTTTAAGCCACGCCCCCCTGAGTTGTATCCCCTCCACCACTGAGTACCTCATCGAAGTAGACGTATCCCCTCCACTTGTGTTACACAGGTGTTCCTCGTCTACATGCATGAGTGTAAGGTGTACGCGGATGTCCAATGAGTACCTGTAAGATGTTACGTCTACGACCACGCCCCTGACCACCGCTACCTTCCTGAGACCCACGTCCCTCGTCTACGTGTATCCCCCCACCACTCGTAAACGTGTATGCCCCCCACCACCTGCAAGATGTTCGTATCCCCGGTCCTCTTTTATAATAATCTGTAAGATGTTACACCACCGACTTCTCTTTTAAAATAATACTCGTATACCTGAGTCCCGGAGTTACCCCCACTATAGATAATACAAAGTGTGATCCTACACAGTCGATGTCTCGATGCATACTGAGAGAGGAGGGGGGATCCCCATCATCTAAGGAATGTAAACAACGAACGATAGTTGGTGTAAACTATAAATAGTAATCGATGGAAGGATAGCATAAATTTAAACGTTGTAAAACCAGATAGTGATTAATCTAAAAAACGTAAATAATAGCATCAGCTGGTGTTTAACTGACTGTCCTTATAATAATTCCCACGGTCTATACTCAAGTCCAAGTATATAAGCCACGCCCCCAGCCTGAGTCACATGCCACCTGAGCCCCGCGTCGAATCCCCTCCACCTGTGTCCACCTCTGTGTACACGGGTGTCCCCACCACCTGTCCGAGGCCCCTCCACTTCTTTCTGGCTGCGAAGTGACAACAGATTTAAAATAATTCCCACGGTCTATACACGAGTTCAAGTATATAAACCACGCCCCTCACCTGAGTTGTATCCCCTCCATTTATTACCTGAGTCTGACACCCGTTATCCCCTCCACCTATAGTTCTACGATCCCACCTGTGTGGTACCTCTCCACTTGGAGGCTATCCCACCCTGACCATACCTGACCACCGAGTCCCCTCCACTTGAGATATTTGAGTCAAAACAAGACTTACCCTACGCCCTATACTCGTATACCTGACTACATACTGTATACCGAGTCTTGCTATCCCCTCCGCTCCTATACTTGAATACTTACCGCGGCTTATTCCTGTACAAAGTTTATCCCCTCCACATTAGAGCAGATCCTACACAGCCGGTGTCTCGATACATACAGAGAGAGGGGGGAGTATACACAGGTATTTGTAACTGACTACATCATCTAAGGAAATGAGTTTAAAACAGCATACGAACGATAGTTGGCGGAAACGACCAACAGTAATCGGTAGAAGGCTTAAAGGTTAACCTAAATTTAAGTGTTGTAAAAATATAAACACATTATAGTGATTAATGTTCTAAAAAATAATTTGTAACGGAATTTTATCTATGACGGTAGTTGTTTTTATTGAACATCCTGCAAACTTTATAACAGCTTTACAATCAGATGGAGTTTTTACTGTCTAGTGTACATGACTGCTTGCACTGTTGTCTCTTCTGTACCCCTCCACCCGGCTGCTAGATTTACACCTGTTTATGTTACCCGTATATCTGCTTCAATATTGGTCCTACCCCTCCACTTGTCTGGTACACGAGTACCCAAGTCGCGTCCCCACCTGTTTAGTTGGTTAAACGTAGATAGCGTATTTCTAAAGGCAATGTATTACGGCTCTTATACAGCAGAAAGCCGTCAATAACCCAACTCAGCGGCCAAATATTTAATTTTATATCGTATTCTAGGAAATAACGCTCTAGAGTTAAAATTTATCAACATCCTTTAGTATATCGTTATCAATTCATTTACACTAAAAAGAATTTACTACTAAATTCCTATATTTCTACAATCTAGACATTCCAAAGATAAAACTATTATAATAATATTATGGAATTTAAAAAACGTAGGCGAGACCATAAGTTCGAATACCAGAGAAGCATGATTTTACCAAATATAATTATTTACAAAGGAAAACGAGTTTTCTCAGATAATAATACCATCTATAAAATGTGCACAGGAAAAATTTATCAATAAATATATCTCGAAATAAACTGAGATATCTTGACAAATATACTTTAAAATAATTCCAATAAAGAATATCAAAACAATTAACAGGAAGTGGTCAGGACAGTATGTAGATAGTTTTTTCATATCTAAAACGACAGAGTTGTATTCAAAAACACGGAATTATACTCAAGGTCACACACATACAGAGGATAAATCACAGGATGTAGATAACGTTCTACAGTAATTCTAAAGTACAAAGTCAGAAAAGATAAGTAGGAAGGTGTTCAAAAAACAGGACTAGGCACTAGAACGTCTGACTACACACTAGAAGGTTGAATCAGATGTTTAAATGTGTCAACAAAACATCAGATGATTCACATTTGATAACTCCTATGACATTATTACTGTTAACGACCAACGTCATATTATTACATACCAAAGTCTGTGATAAAATATAAAAATACCAGCTGTTTGATACCAGATTTATTATAAAATAATTCACACGGTCTGTTCTTGAGTACAAGCACACGACAACTAGCTACCTATTTGTTCGCTATCCACTCCACTATTTGTAACTGGTAATATCTTGACCAAGAAAATCAACTTGCAGAAGATAAACAAATACCTGCGATAGTGTAATTTTATCGATAAAAGACCTTGGGTCGCGTACACGACTACCTTAACGAGGCATCTATTTGTATGCTACCACATCTATTTGAATGTCCACATTCCACATGTATCCCCCTCCCGTACAGATACTCAGGTACACCAACGTTATCCCCAACTACTTGCATAGAACAGATACCGAATACGCGCTAAATGTTTATACTTCGGTGGTCGATGACGTTATCCCCTCCGCCTGTCTTGAGCGATACCTGTGTTCTGAACCCCCTTATTTCTCGGACGGTTTATTTCTCTGTACAAAGTTCATCCCCTCCACCTACCGAGCAATCATTTTACTCAATTATTTTTAGTTTAGATAGAGAAAGAGCTAAGGAATAAAACAAAGGTAATAAAAAGGTTTTCCTAACACCCGTATGTGTGTCTACCTACACGATAATGTATGTAAACGGTTCAATAAATATCGATAAAAGACTTACAGATTGATCTAAATGTAGGCAGTCTACAGAGTCAACGACATAAAACAGAGAACCCGCGATGATGTCGCTACTATCCACATTTTTCCCATGCATATTTTACCTTCTGACCACCTACATCTGGGAAATATACTAAAACAGACGTAGCATACGTGTTATTTGTAACCTTAAGTAAGAAAACCAATTTCCAGAGTATAAACAAATACAATACCTGTGACATAATTGATGTAAACCTACACCAGGGAGCAGACGGTAATATCTCGACCAAGAAAACCAACTTCCAGGGTATGAACAATAAAGTACAAAACACATGTTTGCAGACCAAGTCTGACATGTGACGCTTATACCTACTCGCTACTAACCACTCGTATGCCATTGACAACCTGTACTCTCGACTTCTACTAAGATATATGGTTGCACAGCACACCTTGGTATTTGAATAGACACCAACCCGCCAAACTTTTTCTAAGAAACACAACTTCGAGGACATAAACAACATAGCTGTATTTGTTGTGCTATTCACATTCTTCGGTGGCCGATACCTGTATACTTTATACCTACTCTTGAGACCGATAACTTGAGTTCGAGTGCACGACCACCTAAATAACACTTCCACCTCTTCGGTTGTACACCTGTATACGCTCTCCCATTTGGGAGTCTATATGTCCGAAACCCCTCCGCCTATAATTTACGAACCCACCTGTACGCTGATGTGCGCTATCCCCTCGATTTTGTACGCTCTACTAAGATCTGTCAGCTTCGATAGGTTATCCTCCACCACTTGCATAGAACCGATACCGAATACGCGCTAGAATTTATCCCTTCGGTGGTTGGTGACGTCATCCCCTCTGCCTTCTTTTTTGCCTGTAATTTTTCTCTAACACCCGTACGCCACCTGTGGTCACCTACGCGCAAACATTAGCCCATACATACTAACTATGTATGGACTGTTTGATGTTTGCGCAAACAAATTTACAAACATATTGGGGCTGTTTAATGTTTGCGCAAACAAATTTGCAAACATATTGGGGCTGTTTGATGTTTGCGCAAACAAATGTACAAACATATTGGGGCTGTTTGATGTTTGCGCAAACAAATGTACAAACATATTGGGGCTGTTTGATGTTTGCGCAAACAAATGTACAAACATATTGGGGCTGTTTGATGTTTGCGCAAACAAATGTACAAACATATTGGGGCTGTTTGATGTTTGCGCAAACAAATTTGCAAACATACTAACTATGTATGGACTGTTTGATGTTTGCGCAAACAAATGTACAAACATATTGGGGCTGTTTGATGTTTGCGCAAACAAATTTGCAAACATACTAACTATGTATGGACTGTTTGATGTTTGCGCAAACAAATGTATAAACATATTGGGGCTGTTTGATGTTTGCGCAAAAAAATTTGCAAATATACTAACTATGTATGGACTGTTTGATGTTTGCGCAAACAAATGTATAAACATATTGGGGCTGTTTGATGTTTGCGCAAAAAAATTTGCAAACATACTAACTATGTATGGACAGTTTGATGTTTGCGCAAACAAATGTACAAACATATTGGGGCTGTTTGATGTTTGCGCAAACATCAAACAGTCCATACATAGTTAGTATGTTTGCAAATTTGTTTGCGCAAACATCAAACAGCCCCAATATGTTTGTACATTTGTTTGCGCAAACATCAAACTGTCCATACATAGTTAGTATGTTTGCAAATTTGTTTGCGCAAACATCAAACAGCCCCAATATGTTTGTACATTTGTTTGCGCAAACATCAAACTGTCCATACATAGTTAGTATGTTTGCAAATTTTTTTGCGCAAACATCAAACAGCCCCAATATGTTTATACATTTGTTTGCGCAAACATCAAACAGTCCATACATAGTTAGTATATTTGCAAATTTTTTTGCGCAAACATCAAACAGCCCCAATATGTTTATACATTTGTTTGCGCAAACATCAAACAGTCCATACATAGTTAGTATATTTGCAAATTTTTTTGCGCAAAGATCAAACAGCCCCAATATGTTTATACATTTGTTTGCGCAAACATCAAACAGTCCATACATAGTTAGTATGTTTGCAAATTTGTTTGCGCAAACATCAAACAGCCCCAATATGTTTGTACATTTGTTTGCGCAAACATCAAACAGCCCCAATATGTTTGTACATTTGTTTGCGCAAACATCAAACAGCCCCAATATGTTTGTACATTTGTTTGCGCAAACATCAAACAGCCCCAATATGTTTGCAAATTTGTTTGCGCAAACATTAAACAGCCCCAATATGTTTGTAAATTTGTTTGCGCAAACATCAAACAGTCCATACATAGTTAGTATGTATGGGCTAATGTTTGCGCGTAGGTGACCACAGGTGGCGTACGGGTGTTAGAGAAAAATTACAGGCAAAAAAGAAGGCAGAGGGGATGACGTCACCAACCACCGAAGGGATAAATTCTAGCGCGTATTCGGTATCGGTTCTATGCAAGTGGTGGAGGATAACCTATCGAAGCTGACAGATCTTAGTAGAGCGTACAAAATCGAGGGGATAGCGCACATCAGCGTACAGGTGGGTTCGTAAATTATAGGCGGAGGGGTTTCGGACATATAGACTCCCAAATGGGAGAGCGTATACAGGTGTACAACCGAAGAGGTGGAAGTGTTATTTAGGTGGTCGTGCACTCGAACTCAAGTTATCGGTCTCAAGAGTAGGTATAAAGTATACAGGTATCGGCCACCGAAGAATGTGAATAGCACAACAAATACAGCTATGTTGTTTATGTCCTCGAAGTTGTGTTTCTTAGAAAAAGTTTGGCGGGTTGGTGTCTATTCAAATACCAAGGTGTGCTGTGCAACCATATATCTTAGTAGAAGTCGAGAGTACAGGTTGTCAATGGCATACGAGTGGTTAGTAGCGAGTAGGTATAAGCGTCACATGTCAGACTTGGTCTGCAAACATGTGTTTTGTACTTTATTGTTCATACCCTGGAAGTTGGTTTTCTTGGTCGAGATATTACCGTCTGCTCCCTGGTGTAGGTTTACATCAATTATGTCACAGGTATTGTATTTGTTTATACTCTGGAAATTGGTTTTCTTACTTAAGGTTACAAATAACACGTATGCTACGTCTGTTTTAGTATATTTCCCAGATGTAGGTGGTCAGAAGGTAAAATATGCATGGGAAAAATGTGGATAGTAGCGACATCATCGCGGGTTCTCTGTTTTATGTCGTTGACTCTGTAGACTGCCTACATTTAGATCAATCTGTAAGTCTTTTATCGATATTTATTGAACCGTTTACATACATTATCGTGTAGGTAGACACACATACGGGTGTTAGGAAAACCTTTTTATTACCTTTGTTTTATTCCTTAGCTCTTTCTCTATCTAAACTAAAAATAATTGAGTAAAATGATTGCTCGGTAGGTGGAGGGGATGAACTTTGTACAGAGAAATAAACCGTCCGAGAAATAAGGGGGTTCAGAACACAGGTATCGCTCAAGACAGGCGGAGGGGATAACGTCATCGACCACCGAAGTATAAACATTTAGCGCGTATTCGGTATCTGTTCTATGCAAGTAGTTGGGGATAACGTTGGTGTACCTGAGTATCTGTACGGGAGGGGGATACATGTGGAATGTGGACATTCAAATAGATGTGGTAGCATACAAATAGATGCCTCGTTAAGGTAGTCGTGTACGCGACCCAAGGTCTTTTATCGATAAAATTACACTATCGCAGGTATTTGTTTATCTTCTGCAAGTTGATTTTCTTGGTCAAGATATTACCAGTTACAAATAGTGGAGTGGATAGCGAACAAATAGGTAGCTAGTTGTCGTGTGCTTGTACTCAAGAACAGACCGTGTGAATTATTTTATAATAAATCTGGTATCAAACAGCTGGTATTTTTATATTTTATCACAGACTTTGGTATGTAATAATATGACGTTGGTCGTTAACAGTAATAATGTCATAGGAGTTATCAAATGTGAATCATCTGATGTTTTGTTGACACATTTAAACATCTGATTCAACCTTCTAGTGTGTAGTCAGACGTTCTAGTGCCTAGTCCTGTTTTTTGAACACCTTCCTACTTATCTTTTCTGACTTTGTACTTTAGAATTACTGTAGAACGTTATCTACATCCTGTGATTTATCCTCTGTATGTGTGTGACCTTGAGTATAATTCCGTGTTTTTGAATACAACTCTGTCGTTTTAGATATGAAAAAACTATCTACATACTGTCCTGACCACTTCCTGTTAATTGTTTTGATATTCTTTATTGGAATTATTTTAAAGTATATTTGTCAAGATATCTCAGTTTATTTCGAGATATATTTATTGATAAATTTTTCCTGTGCACATTTTATAGATGGTATTATTATCTGAGAAAACTCGTTTTCCTTTGTAAATAATTATATTTGGTAAAATCATGCTTCTCTGGTATTCGAACTTATGGTCTCGCCTACGTTTTTTAAATTCCATAATATTATTATAATAGTTTTATCTTTGGAATGTCTAGATTGTAGAAATATAGGAATTTAGTAGTAAATTCTTTTTAGTGTAAATGAATTGATAACGATATACTAAAGGATGTTGATAAATTTTAACTCTAGAGCGTTATTTCCTAGAATACGATATAAAATTAAATATTTGGCCGCTGAGTTGGGTTATTGACGGCTTTCTGCTGTATAAGAGCCGTAATACATTGCCTTTAGAAATACGCTATCTACGTTTAACCAACTAAACAGGTGGGGACGCGACTTGGGTACTCGTGTACCAGACAAGTGGAGGGGTAGGACCAATATTGAAGCAGATATACGGGTAACATAAACAGGTGTAAATCTAGCAGCCGGGTGGAGGGGTACAGAAGAGACAACAGTGCAAGCAGTCATGTACACTAGACAGTAAAAACTCCATCTGATTGTAAAGCTGTTATAAAGTTTGCAGGATGTTCAATAAAAACAACTACCGTCATAGATAAAATTCCGTTACAAATTATTTTTTAGAACATTAATCACTATAATGTGTTTATATTTTTACAACACTTAAATTTAGGTTAACCTTTAAGCCTTCTACCGATTACTGTTGGTCGTTTCCGCCAACTATCGTTCGTATGCTGTTTTAAACTCATTTCCTTAGATGATGTAGTCAGTTACAAATACCTGTGTATACTCCCCCCTCTCTCTGTATGTATCGAGACACCGGCTGTGTAGGATCTGCTCTAATGTGGAGGGGATAAACTTTGTACAGGAATAAGCCGCGGTAAGTATTCAAGTATAGGAGCGGAGGGGATAGCAAGACTCGGTATACAGTATGTAGTCAGGTATACGAGTATAGGGCGTAGGGTAAGTCTTGTTTTGACTCAAATATCTCAAGTGGAGGGGACTCGGTGGTCAGGTATGGTCAGGGTGGGATAGCCTCCAAGTGGAGAGGTACCACACAGGTGGGATCGTAGAACTATAGGTGGAGGGGATAACGGGTGTCAGACTCAGGTAATAAATGGAGGGGATACAACTCAGGTGAGGGGCGTGGTTTATATACTTGAACTCGTGTATAGACCGTGGGAATTATTTTAAATCTGTTGTCACTTCGCAGCCAGAAAGAAGTGGAGGGGCCTCGGACAGGTGGTGGGGACACCCGTGTACACAGAGGTGGACACAGGTGGAGGGGATTCGACGCGGGGCTCAGGTGGCATGTGACTCAGGCTGGGGGCGTGGCTTATATACTTGGACTTGAGTATAGACCGTGGGAATTATTATAAGGACAGTCAGTTAAACACCAGCTGATGCTATTATTTACGTTTTTTAGATTAATCACTATCTGGTTTTACAACGTTTAAATTTATGCTATCCTTCCATCGATTACTATTTATAGTTTACACCAACTATCGTTCGTTGTTTACATTCCTTAGATGATGGGGATCCCCCCTCCTCTCTCAGTATGCATCGAGACATCGACTGTGTAGGATCACACTTTGTATTATCTATAGTGGGGGTAACTCCGGGACTCAGGTATACGAGTATTATTTTAAAAGAGAAGTCGGTGGTGTAACATCTTACAGATTATTATAAAAGAGGACAGGGGATACGAACATCTTGCAGGTGGTGGGGGGCATACACGTTTACGAGTGGTGGGGGGGATACACGTAGACGAGGGACGTGGGTCTCAGGAAGGTAGCGGTGGTCAGGGGCGTGGTCGTAGATGTAACATCTTACAGGTACTCATTGGACATCCGCGTACACCTTACACTCATGCATGTAGACGAGGAACACCTGTGTAACACAAGTGGAGGGGATACGTCTACTTCGATGAGGTACTCAGTGGTGGAGGGGATACAACTCAGGGGGGCGTGGCTTAAAGACATAGACGAGGGACTCAGGTGAGGGGCATGGCTTAGGTAGCCGTCTACTTCGATGATCAGGACAGTCGACTCAGGGGGCAAGACGTGGAGGGGGGCGTGGCTTAGTCGTAGACGTGGTGTGTGACCTTGAGGCCAGGTGCGGGGCCCCGGTCTCAAAAGGAGGAGGAGGGGGGGTCCAGTCAGGTACCGGTATAACTACTCATATATAATAACATTATAATTCACATAATAAAATAGACTGCCAATTGGTGTGGCACATAGCTTCCTCACATGCTATCAAGTACTTTTTGATTTTATGCTTTTACAAGCCATTATTGTGTAATTTGTTAAATTGTTATTCTGTTTTTTTAATAATCTGTCAAAATTGTTTTGATTTTTTACTTGAATTAAAGTATCAATTTAGCAAAAGTTAAAGAGCGCAAATGGTTCATATTAATCTGGGGCTATCTGCTGGTTACTTTCGATAAACTATAAAAGTTTCAAACAAATCAGATAAGTACTTTTGAATCTATAGGTCTAAATTAATGTATGTTTGTGCGCATGTGGAAGAGAAACAAATAAGCGTAGAAAGTTGAAACTTATATTATGGAACCAACAATGGGCTACTCATGAACTACCACCAAAATCTCATTAAAATTGGACGTGTAGTTTTTAAGATACGTTAGTTCGCAATAATTGAACGACAGACCGACCGACCGACAGACAGACTCGGAACCAAAAATGATCCCTGATGTCTGAAACGGATTTCCGTCTTGAAATTTTTAATATCGGAGATTTAAAATTTATTCGATCTTCAGAACGATTTCATAACACACGTCCGTTTCCTTCGGTAAGCTCGGAAGACAAAATTCTGCTGACATTTATAGATATATGTTTTGTAAGGAAAAGTTCTAAGACGCCTTCCGAGCTTACCGAAGGTAACGGAAGCTATGTGATCGTTCGTCGATGAAGACCGAAAATATTTTATGCTTCTGATTTCAAAAATTCCAAGACAGAAATCCGTTTCAGACATCAGGGATCATTTTTGGTTCCGTGTTTGTGATACTTAATTTTTGCGAACCAATATACCTTAAAAACTGCACGTCTGAATTTAATGAAATTTCCATGGTAGGTCATAATTAGACCTACGTTGGGGATAAGTTTTACCCTTTTGCGCCCATATGTTCTTTTCATAAATTTATACTTACTTAAATCTGATCTGATTCTTTCAAATTTGGATGGTTTGTTGACAGTAGACCACAGATAGCACCAAAATACTTTTGCTTAATTGATAACTTAATTAATTAGAAGATAATGGCTTGTAAAAGCATATAATCAATAAAGTACTTGATAGGATGCGAGGAACTATAATAGTCCACACTAATTGGCAGTTTATTAGGCACGTATTTACTTTAGCACCCCCATTGGTTCTAAAACAATAGTCTGCCCTACAAAAGTCTCAATAGTTTGTGTGTTTGTCTCCCCAAGACATTGAGACTCCTGGGGAAGTTTTATATTTAATATTCCTTTATATTAATAGTTGATCAGACTAAGGGATATGATCACAATTACATATTATACAAAATTGTGATATTCCTTTTTCCCAAGGTACATTGGACTAAATATCCCTTCGTCGTAATAGTAATTTAGACAAATAAATATGTGCTACTCTGTATAATGTTCCTTTATCTAAATTACTATTAACACAAAGGGATATAGAGTGATGTTTATTTTGTTTAACGAGTATAAATTTGTTGTAACTTTGTTCGCAGAGAAATAATTTTATTCATGTCCATGTTTCGTTGCTGTCCCCTTTTAATTTTCAGTGATGTTTTCTTACAAAAGAAATCGAAGAAGAGTAAGAAATGTTACACATATTTATTAATTAACCATTATTTTAATTGTGGAACATCAATATTTTATACTTATAATTAACTCTAACGACGGACAAAAACCATGTTATCATTGTGCCAAGTCTAAACTCATTTCAACATGTATTTGACTCCTTTAAATGAAAGGCACTTAATTATTATTACTATTATTATTATTATTATACATTTTTTTATTTTATTTTTTAAGGCAAGGAGTGTTATTATTATTATTATTATTATTATCACTGATCCACTTGTAAAGAAATGTGGATAGTTTTCCAATAAGAGCCCACAGATAGTCTGATATTAATTTCTACTATTTGTGTGACCCCACTAGGATTTGAACCAGGTCTAAACTCCCACAATTTTCATTTGACCATTCGTCTAATAAATTGGACGCGAGAAACTATGTGCCACACTATATATTGTGGTAGACGTAATAAGCTATTCAGCTTACAATTTTTTTAATAATTTGTTTGCAAAATAGACAGGTATTGCCAAACTTCTGGTGGAGAGTACAAATTTATATTTTTCAATTATAAATTTTAAATAACTAAAATGAGTAAATTCTCTAATGTATTCTTATATGTAGGTATGTATTTGTTAATTTTAATAATAAACGAGACTGCTTTTAATAGAATAAATAATCGAAAATGCGTTGATTTATTCAAAAGTTTATTACAGTTTATTTTTATTAATTGATTTAATTGATAAATAAAATATTAAATTTCTTGAAATTTAAAAGCTTAAAATTTAATAAGTAACGAAATAATTACTAAAAAAAAAAAAATAAAATAAACTTTGCTTACTTTGCTGCGTAGGTTTCTAATTGAAGAGCTATTATCACATCCAAGTTCAAAATGAAGTCCTGGACTGAAAATGCAGTCAAGAGAGGAGGGGATGAAATACTTGTAGCCTTCTCCTTTTATTAAAACCAGTCTGATTTTGTATTAAACGTGACCTAGAGGGTATAATATACAAGCGGGAATTGCAAGAATTGATGAATACACTCCGGCTTCACGTTGCTCTTAAGTTTTATTTTAAAGTTAATGAAATAAGTAGGGAGAATTATTAATTGAATTGATTAATATTTTGCAGATATATTTGACGGTCACACTGACCGTCATATATAACCGGTATGTGACCTATTAAAACTGAGGTTTTTTTTTACTAATTGTTATTAAGAAGTTACAACTGCATTTTAGAATATATAATATACTAGTTTTATTTAACTTCGGATAAATAGGTTTAAAGAAAGTAAAATAATTATTTTTTAAGTGAGATGTCCTAGGTTCGATTCCCACTTGAACTTCATTCACATAACATAAACTAGTAAAAATTATTGTTTAATTTATAAAAATTGACGGAAAAAAAGTACAAAATTAAATATATTTTCTCTAAAAACTTTGAGACAAAGGGGTTTTGACTATCCAAATTATTCGTAAAAGGTTCTAAACTACCAAAACTTCAATCAAAATATTAACCAAAATTTAAAATGTCCAAAACAATATTCCTAGATGAAATACCTAAAATACACATTTAGAAATATAATTATACACAAATGATAAATAGAAAATAATTTAATAAATAAAATATGTATAAAATAATAATATAAACTTGATAATAAATTAGACCGACCCTTTAACTATAAATAATATTTTAAGTTTTTGGTAGTATTCATACTACGGAAAGATTAAATTTGACTTTAAATCAAATTATAAGTAAGAGCACCTGTAACGGATTAATAGGAGGACCCGTGGTTCGAGTCCCGGTGCGGAGGTCTATTTTCTCTGAATGTCTCCGTAGTTATTGATAATTATAATTTGATTTAAAGTAAAACTATAAATAATTTAAAACATTATAGTTTGATATAATAAAAGAAGTTAGATAATTAAGTATAACATCGATGTATTGGAAAGCTTAATATCCACAGTTTAATTGTTATCATAATATATTCTTATCACTCTTATCAGTTAGATTATACATGTAATATTATCACAGACACAAATTCTTACGAGATTTGTAGCTCAAAAATTAAATGAAATGTGTTAATGGTGTTTAAATTTATAACTAGAATAGTGATGAAGTTATGTAATGCCTGGAATCAGTGAAAAATATGATAAAAAGTATGAATTTTAATTATTGTATAGAGTTAAAAGAGAAAATAATGATAATGTAAAACATTTTTAAAAAAAAAAATTGTAACAGACTTTAAGATGGTTAAATATTTTGATAATTACTAAAGGTCGACCAAAAAGTCATGAACACGGGAGAAACTGAAAGCTTAGCTTCGTTTAATGTCGGAAATTCCGAGTATATCCGAAATCAGTACAGTCGGGTGCTAAGAAAATACCCGTTTCTAGTTTGTATGACATGCCCAGTTATGTCAAATCTCACGAATAACTACAGGAAGGTTTCCAATCTGTTAGGTTTCCTGTTTTGTTTGTATTTATAGTACGAATTGTAGTCTCAACTGTCCTAAACGATTTTTGTGCGATCCACAAATCCATGAAATGATGCAAATGCATAGGACGCTACAAATAACGGCGTTGGAACAAACCTAATATGTATTTGTCATTATAAAAATGATAGCTCTCCATGACATTTAATCAAAATAATATTAGCAAATTTCTAGTTTGTTTTTCCCCTGTAACTTATAATATATTTATAACTTATAAATAAAATAACCTGTGAAACCTATCTTAGAATCTCATTATTTTTATAATTTCTTCCTAGTTTTGAATTCGTGTTATTATCCATGTTTTTATTAATACCAGGAAATTTAATTTACCAAAGAGAAAATCTCCAAAAACATTCCGAGAGAGGTAATAGTACAAAAATAATTCACAAAAAAGTAACAAATAAAATCCAGAAATAAAAAAGTAACAAATCAAACTCAGAAATAAAGAGGAAGAAAAAAATAGATTAAGGAAGAAGAAAATCGGTTTAGATTTAAATAATATTATTATGAATAATCAATAAATAATAATATAAAGTTATTATCGTATATTATCGGTGATTTTTTATCAGGTGCAGTGTTGAGTGTTGCCTGTTGCAAAAAAATATTAATTAAATATAGAAGTTGTCAAAAATACAATTATTAATAATAAAAGAACAACACTGTGTTTTTTTGACAATGGTCTATTTTATTAATAACTGACTATACATGGCACCAAAACAACGACGCTAGCGCACTCCTCACATTTCCATGACTCTTGGTCGACCTTTAGTAAGTCTTTTGTAAGATGTAATAATTATTTGAATTGTAAATTGTGTTCTAGCTTGAAAATGACCTAAAGGGGTTGAAATAAAGCAAATTGTTCAACGTGTTTGGAACGAAAATATAGTACCCAACAGACAACAGACCAGGATAAGGAGAAATCCTCAGTTTTACTAAGATTCTAAACTACTTTCATTTTGCAAGTATTTATTATACGTTTAAAGAATCGGTTCGAGACAGCTCAGACAAAATTTCCTGATATAGGAGTTCATAATTACTTTTTAACTCGTGTATCCGTAGGTACATTTAATTATTTTTGGAACATTTCATTAAAATTTATCATGAAAGTAACCTCTTTGGTGGGGAATTGAATCCGGCTTCTCTCCGTCCACGTTTTAAAGCTATTTTCAGGAACTAGATTATTCCCGGGAAAACGGCTTATATTGTTATAAATGGGCTAAATTTTACATTTTTTTAATACAAATCAAACCGTTTTCAAGAATTTCTTTTTTTCACATGTTTTCAAAGTTTTGGAGCGTAAAGCCCCTCAAATTTTGAGCGAGAAAACTTTATTCATGTTTGTGGAAGTTTTTTCATCTCTTGGTTGGCCCATTTTACCCCCAGCTGCAGGATTTAAGAAACGCGAGAAACAAGTTTAGTGGTAAATTGCTTTTGCAGCAACTAAATTAAATTCGAAGTTGACCCGATTTTTCACTATCCAACCGTAATAATCACCACGTGCGTCTGCTGCTTTGATCACAGTGTCTTTGAATGAAGATGAACTTACATTACAAATGCTTAATCTATTTTGTTTCTCTCTCTCTCTTTCTCTCTCTCTCTCTCTCTCTCTCTCTCTCCACTTCTAACCACCTCTAACCACCTCTAACATCTCTCTCTCTCTCTCTCTCTCTCTCTCTCTCTCTCTCTCTCTTTCAACCTCATCGCTGTCTGGTACGGTACAAAATGAACAAACATTTTTAAAATCGAATGTTCTCCTTATTTCGTGGGGGACTGCATTGCGATGTACTCGAACTATTCGACTTCTCACACTCGACATGCACTGTTAATGTCCTATAAATATGTTCATGACCTCTTTTGATACTTTAAAAAAAAAAAAAAAAAAAAAATCATACCACGGTCCACAGTCACTGTGGGACCGATGTCGACAAGTATGTTACATATCAAACAATGTTTCACCCTTGCGATTGTCATCGTAACATTTACCTTTTATTTACCTAGAGCGGCCATGTCCCATCCATTTTGGTGGATAATACTATTTTCATGATCCGGAGTACAAAATGAGTCAGTAGACAAAAAATCAAGTTGATGTTAGTTTGTCTCTTAATAGGTTAGTAATTCAAATATTACTCTAAATCAAAGTGGTCACCTATCAAGTGACAAAACAACATTAACTTGAAATGCCTATTGCCAACTTAGCAGACCACAAGTTCTTTGTTCATTACTATTGAAATCATATAGCGTGTTCCTATACTAATAATAATTAACAAACTGTAACAGTTTGTTAATTATTATTAGTTATTAACTTATAATAAATTGTTATTAACAGTTTGTTAATTATTATTAGTAACTATAAAATAAAACTAACTATAAAACAAATGTTTAAAAGTTGAAAATTGGATGTCCAATTTATATTTAATCTTTAAAAGGAAGAAGTTAGTTACTTGCAACTCTGGTTCCATCAGAGTAATATTGCTCGTGTACTGACGTCTTACAGTCTCGCTCGTACAGTTTAACCATTCCTTGCATGAAGTCCGACCGGACACCAATTCCTTTCCTCTGATCAAATACCTAAATTAAAAAATAAATATGTATATTCTGATAATTATGACTTATTTTTTGTTACAAGAATATTTGTTTTAATGATTATTATGGGTTTAGTCGACACTTAATGAAACACCTAACTGTTTTTTACTGAAATCTTTATTTTTACTGAAAGCACAAACAAAGTATGTAAACGTAAGTTCGTAAACCAGTATAATCAACATTTAAAAGTTTGTTTTAGAAATAACATTTGAACCTTTAATTAAAATTACGTGAAATAAACGCCAATACATACAATTTTGTTTCTAGTTCGAACATTTACCGGGTGAGGTTTAAGAATAAGTTTCTGTTGATTGACGAAGAACAACAAAATTTTTATTTACATTATTTCGTTTTTGTTTCTTCTTGAAAAGACGTCCTATCCTTTAATTAAACTTGATTCATGTAGGTACAATATATTTTTAAATAATTTTTCAAAATTACAAAATCTTTAATTTACAATTTATGTTAAGATTGTAACTGTTATAATATTATATTAATATATTGCTTCCGATTGGGGGGGTGACATTTTTTCCCCCTCCAATATAAAAATTTCCACTAGCATTTTACGTTTTAGACCTTAGTGAATCTAACGTTTTAGAGTAAAGCCTTGTCCACACTGGTAGACATGTTGCGCGATTTTGGTCTCAGAGACATGTCTAGCGATTTGTCTATAGACATCGGCTGAGACAAACGGCGTCTACGGTCTCGTTGCTAGACCAAAATATTATGTCTATGGTTTTCCATTCTAAATGGTAGTCACGGTGCAACGTTAGGCATGTTGCGCAACGTGTCTATAAGTGTGGACGCTAGACCTAGACCATAGACGGTCTCAGAAGATGTCTATAGACACGTTGCGAGACATTTCTATAGACGGTCTATGAGACCGTCCACAGAAATGTCTCACAACGTGTCTACTGGTGTGGACTAGGCTTTATGTGTCCACGATTCATTGCCACATGAACAACTTTCTCAATTTTCATCCGATTTTGATGAACTTTTCAAGAATTATGCGGGTTAGGCTCAAGATGGCCCCCTATAAATCAATGGCAGCCTCTGCGTAGGTGCAAACGTAAAATTCTCCAAACGTCAATTTCTCGCGACCTATTAATAGTCTGATTTAGCTCAAACGTCCGATGATGTCATGTAAATATTTTTTCTCAAAAAATATTTACAAAATCGGATCAATCTTAGCCACTGTGCTGTGCATGCTCAAACGCAACATAATTCAAAGTGAATGCTCTATAAAATCATCAATTTTATAGTTGCCAGAAAGCTATATGCCACACCCACATGGCAAACTTTCTCACCTAAAAAAATCTAAGATTGTGTTAAATATATTAGGCATTTCTAAAAGTGGTAGTAGATATCCATCACTAGATATAACAGTTGTTATGACCTTGGCATCAGACTACATTTCTGAGTGCACTAACCTCTTGACTACCCAGAATCCCTCTACTAATCTTAACTACTAACTTGTTTTGGTAACAACAAGCAGTGATGGATCTAAAGGTAGGGGAGGGAGGACACCTTCCTCCGGGCGCCGGGTTATTGGGTGCGCCAGATTGGAAAAAAGGTTTTATACATATTATATATATATATATATATATATATATTGCTTCCGAGCTTACCGAAGGTAACAGAAGCTATGTAATCGTTCTAAAAAACGAAAATATTTTATGTCTCCGATTTCAAATATTCCAAGACAAAAATTCGTTTCAGACATCAGCGAAAATTTTTGATTCTATGTCTGTCTGCCTGATGTCTACCGCTCAAAGTTTGCGAACCGATAATATCTTATAAACTAATCGTCCGATTTTAATGAAATTCGTTTGGTAGGTCATAATTAGCTCATTGTTAGTCCTATATAAGTTGCAACTTTCTGCACCCTCTACCACATGCTCACAATCATACATTTATTTATTTACACCTATCTTATATCTCCAAAAGTACTCATCTACTTTTTATGAAATTTAGATGGTTTGTCAAACGTAGTCCGCAAATGGCCCCAGATTAATTTTAACCGTCTGCACTTTTAAAATTTTGCTTAATTGATTGCACCGAAGGAAAATTATCAATAGATACATCTGACTCTGGTTTGGAAGGGGAAACATTTGAATAGGTGGCTTCTAAATTGAAACAGAGAGTACATGTTTAGAAGCAGGTAATAATCTCCAATGGCTAGGGTGCAACTCTGTGGAGGAACAGCATTCTTGCCCAGGGTCAAGGAAAGCCTAGATCTCTCCCTGGTAACAACTTATATTATATTATAAGCAACCTATAGTTTTATATCTATTTATAACCTGTACAAATGAGATACCACCCTCAGTTGAATGTTTAGACAGAGTCATTAGTCCTAAAGTTCAGTACATAGTAGGTGAAAACATTTTCCACAAGCATTTTTTAGTAAAACCAAAATCGACACCAAACATTATAATTAAATTTTAATTTTGTGGACTGATTTTGTACTTACGTGGATTTAGTCAAGAACTTTTGTCGAGTTACAAGGTTTTACAAAGAAAAATAAATATATTTTTAATTGATTATTTTGTTTAAAGTACTTTATAAAAAAAAAAAAAAAAAAAAAAAAGCATAAAAAGTAGGAAAAAATATAAATAAATAAAATTTAATACTAACAAGGAACATATTTAAAAGTGGAAAAATTGAACGGAATTCGTAGTTTGATTGTTTTGTTTAATTCCATTTTAAGAACTCAAACAGCAAGTGAATATTATGAAAGTTAACAACAAAACAAAAATATAATTTTAATAGATATCTACCAAATGTTTTATAGGGAATTAATAAGAACTTTTACATTCTTAAAAGGTATAGTAATAATCATTAAATGTACGAAAAAATAATAATGAAATAGAAAAATGGCTGAGAATGTGATAACAATGCCAATAATATTCAATTAATAATTGAAGAATTGTAAAACACAAAATAATCATTGTTCGATAGAATATTTATAATTTAAAGCTATAAACCTATATATGTAACCTACCTATGTATGTTTTGTACTTTAAGTGATTATGTAAAATTAGAAAAAAAAATGTTTAAAAATTTATAATATAATTGAAGTAGCAAGAAGGAATCAATGATAACAGGTTTTTCCCCCTCAGGGCGATTATCCTTTGACAAAAAGTTAAGACTTCTTTTAATCGGCATCACCAATTAAAAAATAGTATGTAGTTTGTAAAGGTAAAAAAAAAAAAAAAAAAAAAAAAAACAGTGAAATTGTTAGCAAGATGTCAAAACCCTCGTATGTTTACTTTACTACGTGGGGTCTAGTAATTAAAACCTCGTATATGTCCAGATTAAAAATCGTAAGGTTATTTAAGAGTAGGTATAAAACCTCGTAAATTTATACATATTATGGTACAAAACCACGCAAGTTGGAGATTTCCAACTATGCATTGTATAAAACCATTTAAGTCTCCTGAACTGCGAGACCTCATAAAAACTAGTGATAAATAGTTGTTATAGTTAATAAAAACGCAAGTGTGTAATTAAGAATATAATAATTTTAAATAAAAATTTGTCAATATGTCATTTAACTTATTTTAAAGTAAGAACTCTGATGTGGCCTGCAAGCGGCGTGCTTCTTCTTCGGACATACGAGGATTTACTACCTTCCATGTATCCTTCTCGACTTACTACCTTTTTCAATCGCCGTTTCATGGCGTTGTAGTCGACAAAAACTTAAAACATTTCACACGGAGACGCATTCGACCTAAATCTATCGAAATATGAAAAAAAAAAAAAAAAAAGAAAAAAAATCCCTAAAATCGGACTTATAGCGATATCTTAAACTTCTCGACTAAATTGATTGAAATTTGGATGGCAGGTCTTCTCAATTTAATATATACTAGGTATATAATACGGTATATTTACATTGCACGTATATTTGTAATATGTACAATATGTTTGTTAGTAATTAATGTTTATGAGTTTGTTTAGCAATAACTTTTACGGATTTTTTTTATAGTATTAATTGATATTTTATAGTATTAATCGTTATTTTAATTGGATATTCGACTATATAAGGATATTTAACTATCCGGACAGACCTCGATCCCAATTAAATGTTTACTATAATTAGATTGATAAGCTATTCATTCGTTAGTCTTCGACATCATATGACTCACCCACTTCATATTATTTTATAATGTAACGCTAGTTATTCCATACTCATGTTTGTTCATAGATGATGGCTTTGATAAATAAACACGTATAATTTTACGTGGGTCGACTGGTTTTTTTTTTTTTTAATTCATTAAGATTACCTACCTCAATCAACGCTCTTTCTTATTTCTGCAGTATTTCATTTTATGTTTCACCTTTTTATTGCCAGAGAAATTTATTTAATATATATTTCCAAATATTTATATTAAATATATTCAATTGAATGGTAGCAAAATAAGGATTACCTGTTAGGGCCGAATAGTCAGCACAATTCCTCTAACTATCGCCTGAAGCCATACTCGATAACCACCAGTGGCAATCCCAGGGGGGGGGGGGGCTAAGGGGGCTTGAGCCCC
Organism: Gerris lacustris; assembly: GCA_951217055.1. Lineage (NCBI taxonomy): Eukaryota > Metazoa > Arthropoda > Insecta > Hemiptera > Gerridae > Gerris > Gerris lacustris. The sequence continues at coordinate 66,057,973 of OX578279.1, read as the reverse complement.
AAGAAATCAAAAGAGCCTCAAAATAGTTGGTCATCACCCATCTTAAATTATCGTAAAAAAAAAACTAAATAAATGTGTAGATAAAAAAAAAATTAAACAAGTCTTTATTTAACAATATACTAACAAATATAATTATTTAATAATATACCTGCATTGTACTACAATTTTTAATAACTTTTATTTGAATGAACAATTTTGAAAGATTTATGTTTAATTTATTTAAAATTATTACGTTTCTTTATTTAAATCATTTAATATACTATTGAATATTTTTTACTTTCTATTGTAAAATAATTCTTTCTATAACATGTATTCTATTCATAAGGCAACAAGACACAAGTATAGCATGTTTTAATGAAAAATCAAATCTTAACAACTCTGCTCTTGTAAAACCTATAAAATAGTTATTTATGCACCTAGGGAGTAAAGTAAGCCATTATTCCCTGAGCGAAAAAAGTTGGTTCTTGAGGCGAAGCCGAAGGAACCATGGTCCCTAAGTGCCGAGGCGAAGCCGGGGGAATTAGACTCTTTAATTCCCGAGGCGCAGCCGAGGGAGATAATTATCGCGAGGGGAATAATGGCACTTTACTCACGAGGTACATACAAAATTTTATCTCCAGTAGGAAGAAAATACACATTTTCGTCCATAGCACAGTTTTTATTTATTATTTTAATAAATAACAATAATTATTAGAACTTTTAATAGCAGATATAAGAGATTCAATATTAAAAACAAATACGAATTGGAATTAAACTCAAATAGAAGGTTATTTAGATGCAGGTTATAATGTTGTAAAAAAAAGATATACATGGTCAAAAAAGCGCAGTGCCGCCAACCTGATTTCAACAACTTCATTACATTAGCCATACATTTTCTACTATTTATAAAATAATTAAGTTGCAATCTTTACTATTTTGCCCTACTTTACTTTTTCGCCCTACTTTTACTTTTTCTCCCTACTTTTTGAGTTCAGGGATGAAAAGACCTGTTTTAGTCCCTCTAAACTAATTCAAAATCATAACTTTTTTCCCCTACTGGAGATGAAATATATATATTTTGTTTTTTTAAATAATGTAGTAGTTGTAAGATATTTTAGTCATATCATATAAGAAAGTATTATTTTAGCAGTTGAAAAACCAAATGTTACCTGAACCTTTTACCTTTAATTGTTTTTCCGACTTAGATCTCAACTCCACATCCCTTACCTCGTTCTTTTCGTAGTAATCCCTCAACCCACATGACCCTAGTCCACCCCCACCTTGTACTGTTAGTTTATAATACATGTTTGTAAAATAGTTAGCTTAGTACAGAATTAACCCTTACTAAGTTAACACACACTGAAGATGATGTTATTTGTCGAAACGCGTTTGTGAGTTTATGTGTAATAAAATTGTGGTGACAATATTGTTGTGTAACTTTCTACCAACCTCTCTAGTCATAATTATGAAGTGGTACCACAAAATCTCAGTCAAAACAACTAATTATTTATTCTATTCATGTTGTTGGTGTATAATTTAATATTGTTTTAATAGTGCAACAAAAATATGATAATGTTGTTATCTATAAATATTATACTTTTCTCACAATTTATACATTTTTTAATTAACCTATACCGTTTTTTAAACAAATCCGTTTGTTCCTCTATTACAAATCTACAAGGTATATGTTATACTTATGATAAAATTATCATTATTTAAAGACCAATATTTTCTTTTGTAATGATATGGTAAGTATCATAGGAGACAGTTCAAATAAGCCTCCAGTTATACTTACAGTTAGAACTTCCCAGTCTCAGTTCAAAAGCAATTATTAAATTCTTGAATGAATTAAATTGTTTAGCCCGAACCAACAAATTGCATATAGAATTGCCGCTGCCAAGGAATGCAACAACATATTATTATAATAGGCAAATTTATTGCTTTCTGTTCTGGTACATTAAAATGCATACTAAACCACAAAAGTGGGGGTTTTAGCCCCCCCCCCCCCCCCAAGGACGGGGGTTCGAACCTGGGGCTATTTTTAGGCTCAAAACCTGTTAAAAAAAAAAAAAATATTACCTGTTATCAATTAACCTTCACTGCGTTGTATCCTTTTGAATCGTTTAAAGTTACATCGTTTTGTCTTCGTTATTTTTTTTTATTCTTGTTTAGATGACCCACCTTGAATCTTATTCAAAAACCTCCAATTAATTCTATAATATATATTTAATTCTATATTACACTGTTTCACTGACTTAAATATTTACAGGGTGGTCCAAAAAAACTGCACTTTTTTGAACACTTATGGCTCAGCTTCTGTAATAGATAGAGATATGGGGTTTGCGGGGTCTGAAAACTACATTCTTTTACTTTAAATAGCTTATCTATAACTTAAAGAACTATTGGGTGAAAGCCATGCAATGACGGTTTGTATTAGGGTCTTAAAGAAAGTCGATATCCGGGTAGTAATCGTTGTCTGTTATTATAGTTTTGATAGAACAAATAACCATATGGTGGAATGGGGCTTCTTTGTAGGTAAGTGAGAGGAGTCCCTCAGTGTAAAAGTAATAACAGACATCGAAGATGTGTTAAGCACAATGTTGCCTGAAATTGAAGATCAAATGCCAAATCACACGTTTATGCAAGATGGTCCTATCGCTCCTTGCAAACAATTTAATACTTGGAAGAGAATTGCCCAGACTTCATTCAGCCAGACGAGTGGCCGCCCAATAGTCCAGACCTAAATCCAATTGATTACTCAATTGATGTCTGGGTTTGGTTAGAACAAAGAGTGTACGTGGGAGGCAGAGTAAAGGATGTTGATTAACTTCGAAAGAGGATTCTTCGTGACTGGGATGATATGCGTCAATCAACTATTGCTGAGGCTATATCCCACTGGAGAAGGAGAATACAGGCTGTCGTAAATTAACAAGGAGGACATTATATTGAACCATACAACAAGTAATTCTGTAAAATATGCATTAGTTGTTGTTTTTCTTTTTTTTGTAATTTCATTAAATATTTTTTTTTTTTTAAATACATTTATTTTATCAAAACTACCCTGATAAGGACTTTTTACTACGTTTTTATTAGCTTGCTTTCTTGTTTGTTTGCCCAGTACAAATCTTGCAATCGATTTTTAACTAACTTCCCGAGTAGCTAGACATTTGAAACTTTTAGAATAGCTCAGAACACGATATCAATGCAATATTTTAATACTTTTAGCCATCTTTCAGCAGAATTTAATTCGTTTTCAGCAAATTGTGCTGTATGGAAAGTTAGTAATAGAAGTTATTTTATTTGTTTTGACATGTCCCATATTTACAATCTTCATTTTGACGGGTTTCAACTTAGAATAATTCAAATATACTTAGAATAGAAGGAGCATAGAATCGGAATCCTAAGCAATTACTGATAAGAGACTGAAGCCAACTTTTGCCGAGAGGTTGTGTCCTTAAGACCAGGCTGCCAACATAACAACACTAATTTTTTCATTATACTGGAGAAGGTTGGACATACTTTTGTAACTATTCAAAGCCCGCTCACAAACAATCAAGAAGACAAACCCTGCCATTGGTTATTGTTTACTTTTCACTCTGACGTCATTTTTTTCACCTCGCACGACATGATATAATAAACATTATTTTCAGCACATTTCAAGCTAAAAATAAGATAAAACACAATAAAACTATTACAATAAACGAAACTAACTATCAATAATTAAAATTGACTAAAAATTAAATTAAAAAACCGAAGGCAAATAATTTTAGTCATGACATGAATTTTTAGAACGCGGATTAAGGGACACAACCAAAGTTGGCTTCAATGTTATCAGTGATCCTCCTTCTATAAATGCTATAGTTCTATAAATTCTATAAGTACATAGTTAGTTACTTTTAATCTTGTCTCATTTCTAACTCCACCATGTATAAGTAGTTAGGGTCGTATACTTAGCAGTGTCATTTTATTATTTATATTTAATGAAAAGCGTAAGGAACTTTGTTCCTACCGGGTGTCCCGCGACATTGCACGTATTTTTTATTCATAACATAGTTTCAAATTTTTGTGCAGGGTACTTTCGAACACCAGGAGCGTTACAGACAGACCGCCAGACAACTAGAATGAAACAACTAATTACTACTTAAAAGAAGATCTTTATTAAAAGCCAAAATTAAATTAACTACATTGAATAAATATATTTAATAATAATTACAAAATTTGTAAATTTAAGTTAAATTTACAAAGGTTTGAGAGTAAGAAGAAGTCCCTTTGCGGATCTTAGAGTAGGTCCAGAGCAAAAAGTGATTTTCTTTGGCGTTAAAGAACATGCTGTCAATTTGAATTTAGTTAAAATTTTACCAACTGCTAATTTGATTTCAATTTGAGCCATCTTAACACCTGAAAAAATACGATTATTGATTAAGCATAATTAAAATAACCTAAAAAAAACTTATACATATTGCTGGGGGTTAATGGGGGTGGCAGGGTAACCTGATGCCAGATCGTATGAAATGAAGGCTTTCACTTCAGCCACCCCAAGTCTCTGTCAACTCCTTCTCGTAGCTTTATGCGGGCGCCCCTGTTAAGTAAACATTCTTGGTCTACAACAAAGATTGACTCAGACGAAGCTGGTACCCGAGGTAGGCAGATACTAGCATTAACAGAACACCCTATCCAATTTCAAACAACATTACACTGACACTCATACAATTACAAGGTCCTACGGTAGTGGAGGCGTGCTACTGGGGAGAGTAGCGACTCCTGGACTACCTAGCACATTACATCTCCCAACATAAACACTTACACTACATGGGTCAATGTCATCAAGGAGAGCTCTGAGAGGACCTAAGGGGACCTGTGGCGGAAGAGGACGGGTGTGATAGCGCATTATAAACGGAATTGGACACGCCGGCCACCTCATAGTCAGAGTCCCAACCTTGCTGTGTTTACAAGTAGCCTAGTGTAGGGGGCTGACCCATCAGGAGGTGAAAATCCTAGAGGGCGATAGTAGTGCCAGGTAGGCACCTGGGTAGGGCCCTTCTGTCGCTCTCGGGGGGCTCTTGCGCGGCTACCGTCCGGGGAAGCTCAGGAACCAACCGGACCTCTGGGAAGACTTATTAGCTCTTTAGATAACACACCCACTCAACACAAAAAACACTAACTACATTATACACAATTATTGAACTACTCTATGGTACTGGCTGAAGTAGACGCCATCAATGTGTCTGACGTGTTGCAGGAGGAAACGGGGATCCCAACCCCTCAAAATAAGGAAATAGAGGATATTCTTCTAGGGGAACAGGAGGACCAAGCAGGACCCCCCCCCCCCAAACTGTAGAGATGGAGTTGCGTTCCACAACCCCGGTAAGGCTGGAGGAAGGCTCCACCAGGTCGGACTCGACTGAGTGGGAAGTGGAGCGGAGACAGAAGCAGGCAACGAAAAAGAGGTTACAGAGAGAGAGGCATATGAGGAGGGCTAGAGAGGAAAAGGAGAGAAAGGGGGATGAAGGGACTTCGCAAGGGGACCCCAAGTCCCACACCTCTACCCGTGACCAAAGGCCCTCTAGGGCAACCAGCGGTAAGGCTCCGAAAGAGCAGTTCCCAACCCTGGAGGAGGCTAACCAAGCCCGGCAAAGCACCAGCCCGGCAAGGACCCCCCCTCCCCTCTTCAGGAGACCTCTCACAAAAGGGCAAAGGAGTCAGGGATATCACCCCTAAAAAGAGCAGAAGGCTCTAAGGCAAGCACTGCTGCCCCTGGTATGGAAGGGCCAAGCTTTGAGTCCTACAGAGATGCTGCCAGGGAAAAAGACATGCAGATTGTAGTGCTGTCAAGTAGGAAAGTAGGGAACACAGGAGCGGTGGTAGCCGCAGGCAAAGTCATTAGGATGATAGTGGTAATGCACATTAATCTGCAAAACTGTCAGGATGCTGTAGGAGGACTGCAGAAAACCCTGGCTGGACAGGAGTAATTAACTTTTGTGTTAATTAATTCAGGAACCTTATCTTTATAGAGGAGAGGTGAGAGGGATGAGAAGGACTGGTCTGAGGCTAGTGGTAGGAAGTCAGGAAGAACCAGAGGAGGATATACCCAGCACTTGTATTGTGGCGATGGAGGACCTGAAGGTAACACCAATACCTCAGCTGGGGTCTCGCGACCTGGAGTATAAGGTAAAAGGTTTAGTTAATAAGGAAGTCATGGCAAGTCTATACTTGCCATATAATAGGTCAGACCTTCCCCCAACTAGGGAACTGACCAATATTGTCAGATTCTCAGAGGTCATTCCAGCGATAATCGGTGTGATGCTAATGCGCATCACCATGCCTGGGGTAGCACAGATTGCAACAACGGAGGTGATGTGCTATTAGAATTTCTAGCCTCCACTGACTTAGAGGTTATGAATATAAGAACGGAACCTACTTTTATAAATAGAATCCTAACACAAGTAATAGATGTCACAATGACATCAAGGAGAATATCGGAAATCATCTACAACTGGCATGTGTCATCAGATATATTGATGTCTGACCATCGCATGGTCAGTTTTTGCATTCAGATAGATAAAGTAAAGGAAACACAGGAGAGACATCCTTGGAGAATTAATTCGGAAACCATTCTAAGTGGACTTGGAAACATCCAGGGAGTGTCTCAAGAGGTGTTAACAGGTCCTGAAGCTCTGGAAAGAGAGGCAGCAAACCTGAGCTCAGAAATTATTGAGGTGTTTCAGGAGGCATGTCCCCTTAATTCCAAGGTCCACAAAAATTGTGGAGCAGAGATCTGGATAAACTCAGTAAAAAGCGCTGCATGCCTCGTGCTTTCAACGAGACATTCAGGAATAGGGAACTAGGAGAATTATGGGAGAGCTTCACGGAAGCCAGAAGGAATTGTAAAAAAGAAATAAGGAAGCGCAAGAGAGCCGGCTGGAGAGACTTTTTTTCAAGAGAATTGAGTCCCTTTCAGAAGCAACAAGGCTGGCAAAGATCTTGAGCAGTGAAAGAAGCGGGAGAGCCTTAGGCTCAATTAAAAGGCTAGACGGCACATGGACTCTCAGCATAGAGGAAACGCTAGATTAGCTCCTGCAAATCCATTTCCCAGGGGAAGGCATAGAGGTCAGCAATAGTATCGAAAGGGCCCCAGAAGTAGCCATGAACTGAGACCTAGCAACCCGCCTGGTAACAAGAGAGTCCATTAAATGGCCCGTCAATAAATTCAATCCATTTAAGGCACCTGGACAGGATGATATATTTCCAGCCCTACAGAGGGGAATAGAGCATCTAATTCCCAGTATAGAGGCTACTTTCAAGGGTAGCTTAGCTATGGGCATGGTACCGGAGGTATGGCTGATCTTCATTCCCAAACCAGGGAAAAAGGACTATACGCAAGCCAAATCCTTTCGATCCATAAGCCTTACGTCATTCATGCTTAAGACTCTTGAGAGGATTGTAGATAAGTACATTATTGAGGAAATTCTACCAATAACACCGCTGAATGAGAATCAACATGCATACATCAGAGGGAAATCAACAGAAGCAGCCATCCATGCGGCTACTTCTAGTATAGAAAAGGCTATTCAAAGGGGAGACTACACCTTAGCCCTATTTTTTGATGTGGAAGGAGCCTTTGATAAGGCAAAATCAGAGAATATTAAAAAGGAACTTATACAAAGGAATACTCCTTAAGTCATAGTTGAATAGATAATGTCCTCCCTGAAAGGGAGGAGAGTCAGCGCATCGACCAGAGGCACTAATGCGACTAAAATGATGACGGGAGGCTGCCCCCAAGGCAGCTGCCTTTACCCTCACCTATGGTACCTGGTGATGGACAGACTTATGAGGAGAATGTCAGAAAGGGATTTCTATTTTCAGGCCTATGCAGATGATGAACTAGTCCTGATTAGAGGCAAGTTCCTGAATGCCTGCTGTGAAAGGATGCAACTAGCTTGCAGAATCATTGAAAAATAGCGTAAAGAGGTAGGACTCTCAGTCAACCCATCTAAGACTGAGATGATAGTCTTCACTAAATAGAGGAAACTTGTGAATTTCAAAGCTCCAAAACTATTTGGTCAGGATCTCACATTGGCGAAAGAAGTTAAATACCTCTAACTCTAAATTATCCTGGAAATCACATTTAGACAAAGTAGTAGAAAAAGCCACGATTACCTTCTGGCAACTTAGACGAGTAATGGGGAAGACATGGGGACTGTTCCTAAAGATCCTCAAATGGCTGTACACAGCAGTTATTAAGCCCATAATTCACTATGGGTCCGTTATTAGGTGGCCCAGAACTGAAGTGGCCAGCACGTCTAAGAGGTTAAGCCAGGTTCAAAGGTTAGCCTGTTAGAGTATAACGGGAGCGATGAGGACTGCACCAACGGCGACCCTAGAGACTCTGGTAGGACTCCCCCCACTCCATACTTGGATTAAAGGAGAGGCCATTGCATCTTTTGTTAGACTTAGAGACAATGGTTTGTAAGTCCTGTATACAAAGGCTGGCTGAATCCAAGATCCCACTCACAGAGGTTAGAATGGAAGGAATAGAATACCAGCTAGTGCTGAAGAGGAAATTCAAGGTAGAAATTCCATCACGAGCCAGATGGGAATTAGGAGAAATTAAATTTGACCAGGAAACTCTAGTGACATATACTAATGGCTCTAAGAAGGATAAAGTTATGTCAGGGGTGGAACTGTATCTAGAAAGGTCCGGCGCCCAAGAGACCTTCCCTCTAGGTAGACCAGAAACCTAGAGGTGGTTAGAGGTTAATAATAATCATCAATGGTTAATACAGTGTCAGGCAGAAATCTACGTCATCCTAGAGGTGACAAGAAAACCAGAGGTGAGGGATGCAACATCAAAAAAGGTAGGTATATGCTCAGACAGTTAGGTAGCACTTCAAGCACTTTGCACCCCGACGGTAGAACCAGCACTAGTTGAGGAGTGCAAAAAGGCATTAGAACTGTTTGCAGAGAGAAAAGGTCACACTGCTTTGGGTCCCAGGGCACACAGGGACTGGGATTGGGAATGAGAAGGTACACGAAGTAGCCAAGATAGGAGCTTCCATGCCATTCTGTGGACCGGAACCCACCATGGATTGGTCTAGAGCAGAGATTCTCAACCTTTGGGTGCGACCCAAAAATGGGTCGCGGTAAATTTGTTTTGGGTCGCGAAGGAATTAGTAAAATAAAAAAAATAAAAATAAAAAGCAGGCATAAGAAAATAACTTAAACATTTATCTGCAGTAGTATTACAGAGAGAGTAAAAATTATCAAGAATTAGAGTGGAAGATATGGTTACTTTATCTTAGATTGTGTAAATGTTAAATCTATTTTCTTTTTAATAGTGGCTTGCTAGAGTAGCCTATTTAACTAACATATTTTCATTGCTGAACGATTTAAATTTCCCAATGCAAGGATGTCAAACTAATCTATTTATTTGTTATAACAAAATAAAAGTTTTTTTTGCTAAAAAGCTTGATCTCTTCTTGGTTAACCAGAGTTACTAATAGTTTTTATAAATGTTTCCATCATTTTCTCATGGTGAACTTTTGGATGTATGTATGTATGTCAAGCCATATAAACTCATTTATTAAAATTTAAAGAAAAGTTGAATACTTCCCACCTACAAAAGATATCTGTATAGAAAATATGTGGCTCATAAATCCATTTCAACAACACCATTTAACTAATTTAAATTTATCAGAAGAAGAAAAATTAATTGAATTATCAACAGATAAAATTGAGGGAATCAAATTTAAAAGAAAATCCAAATGATCTGCTTAATTTTTGGTTACAAGTTCAAAATGAATATCCGATCCTAAGTGAAAAAGCAATTAAATTATTACTTCCATTCTCAACACCTTATTCGTCTGAAAGTGGTTTTTCAATCATGATTGTTACAAAAATTCGTTACGAGTTGTTTTAATTTTTGAGAATATGTATATATTAATTTTATTTGAGAATGATTCATAATAAATTTATATAATCCCGATATTAATGTTTTCCTAATACAAATTTTAAAGCAAAATATATTTTTCTTAAAATTGAAGATACATATTATATGAAATGATAATTTATATCTACACCTGTTGTTGCATTTATTAGAGAACCTAGAATGTGACTCAGAAAAATTAGTTTTACAGAAAACGTGAGGTTATACTAAACCGACAAAATATACTTGGGTAAGCAATGGGCCGCGGAAGGCTTTCAAATAAATTTGTTGGGTCGAGGGTCAAAAAGGTTGAGAAACGCTGGTCTAGAGGACAGGCTAGGTCAGCCATCAAGGCGTGGATCTGGGAAGAAGCAAGGAGGGTATGGATAGGAACAGAGGGCTGCAGGCAGTCAAAATTGCTACTGCCTGACCTAGACAAAAGGAAAACCAGATGGCTTATGGCACTGCGTAGATCCCACCTTAGGATTATGGTTGGAGTCTAACTGGGCATTGCCACCTCAGAAGACATCTGGCATTATTGAATATAGAGGACGACCCTACTTGTTCAATGTGCGGCGACGAAAAGGAGACGGCTCGCCACTTTATGGGAATGTGTGAAGGATATGGCACACAGCGCTTTCATGTATTATGTACGGGGGAAATCAGGGAAGAGGAACTTGTTACACTAAAGTGGCAAGACATCCTCTCCTTTGTGACCCAAAGAAGGAGATATGAGGGTAAGACTGAGGTAGTACGATGGGTGTGAGTTCAGGAGTTGGCAAAAAGGACCCGAATGCGGTCTAGTTGCTAGGCTTGGCCTCCTCGCCCCCTTACTACTACTACTACTACTACTATAAATATTGCTTACCTGCACAACTCCTCAGTCCAAGTCCAAATGGAATAAATGTGCCACATTCTATCTTTATTCCCTGAGCAAATCTTTCCGGATCAAATCTGTCCGGATTTGGGTAGTATTTTGGATCCATATGGATACCTGCAATTATTGCACAAAGTAATGTTCCTTCCTCTATTAAAAGTTTGTTAATTTGAACATTTTCGGTTGCTTTACGAGTTATCATAATTATCGGAGGATACTTCCTCAAAGATTCTGAAAAAGACAAACAGAATTGAGGCAAAAAAATAAATAATATGATTAATAAATTTATTGAAGTTGAAAATTAAAAAATCTTACCAGACAAAACCATATCGGTATATTTTAATTCATTAAGTTGCTCGTAGCCTAGTTGACCATTATTTTTCTCTTTGATGTCATATATTTCTTTTCTGACTTTATCCTGTATGTCTTGATTCATGGCCAGTTCATATAATAAGAATCCTAAATTACGTCCGACTGTTTCTGTACTTGCGGAGAACATGGTCATACAATGAGATACGATTCCTTTGTAATTAAATCCTGCAACAATAATTTAATTTTTCGAAATAGCTTAAAGCTAGGCTACTTCTAGCTTTTATATTAGCAATCTTTGAGTTATCATTCCTACAAGTTGAATATCTTTTTGAAAATATTGGTCAATACTGTACCAGTCATATAGCGTGTTCCTATAATAATAATAAGCTAACTTCCAGGAGGTAGCGTGCAAAAAGGTTTCTGACTAACATCAAGTTAAAATTTGGTATACAAGTTTCTATTGGTGCTTTTTAAGCGTATGAGGTTGGCTAAGTTCGTCTGCCTGAAATGGCATTTAAAAAAAATCGGTGGAGAGCGGTCATGTCCCACCAATTTTGGTGGACAATGATATTTTCATGATCCTGTGATGATGATTTTAGTGATCAAGATGATGTTAGTTTGTCACTAAGTTTTGATAGGTTTGAATAGGTTGAATAGGTTTGAATAGGTTGAATAGGTTTGAATAGGTTTGAATAGGTTGATTTGAAATCTTGATAGGTTAGTTATACAAATATTACTCCAAATCAAAGTGGTCACTTGTCAAGTGAAAAACTAACATCAACTTAAAATGCCTTTTGCCAAGCTATGTCCTGCAAACGAACTTAGCCGACCGCATTATATTCCTAAAAGGCACCGAAAGATTCTTATACACAAATTTCTAGTTTCATGTTAGTCACTCACTATCTCCTGGACTATTAAGTTATGTTAATATTCACTACGTGTTTATATATATATATATAAAATCAATTTTCGGTTTTTCAGAGCGGCCATACATCGGAAATCTGTCGCTTAAAAAGAAGGAACTGCTTCTAGCTTTTATATTAGCAATTTTTGAGTTATCATTCCTACAAGTTGATTTTCTTTAATTGAAAATATCGGTCAATACTGCACCAGTCATATAGCGTGTTCCTATACTAATAATAATTAAAATAGTTAAATTTTAACCATAAAATTGATTATTGAAAGTTGAAAATTGGATGTCCAATTTATATTTAATCTTTAAAAGGAAGAAGTTAGTTACTTGCAACTCTGGTACCATCAGAGTAATATTGCTCGTGTACTGACGTCTTACAGTCCTGCTCGTACAGTTCAACCATTCCTTGCATGAAGTCCGACCGGACACCAATTCCTTTAATTCTCTGATCAAATACCTAAATTAAAAAATACATAATACGTATATTGTGATAATGATTACTTATTTTTTGTTACAAGTATATTTGTTTTAATGATTATTATAGGTTTTTGTCGACAGTTAATGAAATACTTCAGCATTGGGCGTGTTCAATACTTGGATGGCTGACCGTTTTGAACTGATTTTTTATTATCATTATACATTCGTGCCAAATTTCAACTTGATCGGACCACTTTTCGATGTTTTAAAATGTTTGCTGACTCAGCAAACTGGGTGCAAGATGGCGGGAAATGTTGATTTTCCGGGTGGCACAACGAGAAGTAAGGACTGATTTTTCTGCCAAGTTTCATATCTATGGATAAATACCCTGGGCATTACGATGATAACACGCATACACACATAAAGACGTCATGGTGAAAACCACTGAGGAGGTCTTAAAAACAATAAAAACGGATAAATCAGTTGAAATCTCGAAAAACAATTTTTGGGTGAATACAATACTTTTCCTACCATAGGTGAGGAAAAGTAAAAAAGGTGCGTAGACAATTTAATTTCGTAAACCAGCATAATCTGCCCAGTCATTTAAAAGTAACTTTTGAACTGTTAATTCAAATTACATAAAAAAAACGCCATTAAACACAATTTTGTTTCAGCTTGAACCTTTCCCGTCAGATTGAAGACAGTTTCTGTTGTTTTTTTGACGAATAATAACTGAATTTTTATTTAGATTTTTTCGTCAAAAAAACTTTCTTGCCTTTCATCAAACATGACTAGTTTACAATATAATTTTAACATAATTTTTCAAAATTACCAAAACTTTATTATATATTGCCAAAACTTATAATATAATATATTGCTTCCAATGAAAGGTGACTTTTTTCCCCTCCATAATCACAATTTCCACTCGCAATTTACGTTTTAGCGGAGGTGTCTGTTTTCACCAACATTTTATAGCTCAGGATCTGGAGGGCAACCTCAGTGTAGTCTCCTCCATACAGAGAATGATTGCACCGAAGTAAAATGATCAATTGATATATTTGGCTCTGGTTCAGAAGGGGACAAATTTGAATAGGTGGCTTCTTTAAATGAAACAGACAGTGCATTTGAGGAACATCAATTTTGCCCCGTGCGAAGGAAAGCCTAGATCCGTCCCAGGTAAAGACGTGTAAAGAGAGATTATTAGCAGCCTATAGTTTTATAACTGTCTATAATACTGACCTTCTGTACAAATGAGAGAATGCCCTCAGTTGAATGTTTAGATAGCGTCATTAGTCCTAAAGCTCGGTACATAGTAGGTGAAAACATTCCCACAAGCATTCTTACTCTAAAAATTCAGAACGTTTACATTTTACATGCTTATACAGTAATTAAGTTGATAACTTTGGTGATCTCATAAAGTACTTTAAGGCAATAGTATAACAAGAATATATATATATATATATATATATATATATATATATATATATATATATATATATATATATATATATATATATATATATATATATATATATATATATATATATATATATATATATAGATATATATATATATATATGTATATATATATATATATATATATATGTAAGATATTCAATACACTACCCGAATAATATCCCCATTAATTCCTTCTGTAGTTTAAAGATAAATGAATCAGGATTGGTAAAAGCGTCGCTTTGAATACCGAATATAGTTGACACAGTTACATCTGTAGACATTCTAATGGACAATTCGTCTACATCAACTGGACATTCACTAGAATGAAGACTCATCTGCTGACAGAGCATGTCCACCGAGTTTTCAATCAATGGAAACATTCCTTTGATCCAGCCAGGAGAGAGATAAGGGGTAATCTTGGCTCTTAATGCCTTCCATTCTTCACCCTGTACCAAAAGAATATTTCTAAAGAAAGGATCCTTTTCGGTAGAAAAAAGTCCGCGGTTCAGGAATTTGTTTCCTTCAGTCATAAAAATCTGGAAATAACATTAAATTATTACGCTAGCTGTGGGAGCGTCTATGGAGAAATTCTTCATCCTAAATTAATAACACAAACTGTCTCTTCACGTAAATTGAATTGACTTCAATGACTAAACAGCTTTCAACCTTCAAAAGGCCATCATCAGTGCCTAAGAACACTTTCAGCCTTCAAAAGGCCATCATCAGTGCCTATTGCTGAACAAAAAAGTTACAGTAATAAAAATATTTAGAGAGAGACGAGTCAATTAATCCTTTCAGAACTTTAAGTTTTTAAAAACTTTATTTAGAATATTACAATATTTTAACATATTAAATAAGACTAGTCACATACAAGTGAAACATTGGATTAAACGAGCAAGTAGAAAAATTTGTAAGAGTGTGTTTGGAGCCGATGCTCCGATGTATATAATATATACATGCGGGTAGTAGTATAGTAGTAAGGGGGCGGGGAGGCCAGGCCTAGCAACTAGACCGCATTGTCCTTTTTGCCAACCCCTGAACTCACACCTATCGAACCACCACAGAATTACCCTCGAATTTCCTTGTTTGGTCACAAAGGAGAGAATTTCTTGCCACTTTAGTGTGACAAACTCTTCTTCCTTGATTTCCCCTGCTCCTAATAAATGAAAACATATTCTACCACAGCGTTTCCCAACCTTTTTGATGCCGCGACCCTATAAATGTCTCCTTAACACTTTCACGACCCTCCTTAAATATAGTGTATTGCATATTGCATACCCTGCAATCCTTGCAGGGTATGCATGGCTGCAAGAGCCTGAATTCTACTAAAATCATTACTGGATAAGAGAGGAGGGACTGTAGCCTGATGTAAGTCTTTTAAAAAACTGAGTACACAGATCTTTTTCGTTTTTATCTTTTCTAATGAATTTATCGATTATAATAATATAATATGATATAATTTTATTATTTTTACTTAAATAAATTAAATTTATTTACCTATTTTAATTCTATTGAACTTATTTATGTTTGTATAGTTTTAAAGATTTTTCGCGACCCTGTTTTGGGTCGCGACCATAGGGTTGGGAAACGCTGGTCTACCATATCCTTCACTGCATGGGGGTAAATATTATTTACCTGTTATTTTGTTGGAGTCAGCAAAGCTGTTAATGCAAGATTGCTTATATTCTGCTAATATCAGCAGGTCTTAAGAATATAACGAGCGATTCTACCCCTTTTGAAGGCTGAAAGCTGCTTTGACAATAAAGTTTTTTCAATCGGGTGTGTTCAATTTGGGTGTAGAGACAGTTTGTGTTATTCCATAAAATTATTACTTCATAAACTATGCTAATACTACAGTAGAGTTATAATACTGACATTATGTCTATCGTTCTAACTTGATAAAAAGGAGAGTGACGCAGCTCTGCAGTGGGTCGAAACATTATTGTTTCTGAGCTTAGCGAAGGTTACAAATGGTAACGGAAGCATTGTGATCAGTCTATAAGGATCGATTTTTTTTATGATTTCAAATTCAAAACAACCACAATACAAAAAAAAACTTTAAAGTACGTCCGCCATCTTTAATTTTTAAGGGGTTAAACATAATTTTTTTTTTAACTTCTCGGATTTTTCCAGTCAGTATGGGCCAATTTTCGACCAAACGCAAAAAACCGCGAGTCTCTAGGTGGTCTTGAAGTACCCAAACATTTTGATTAGCGAGTCTGGGCTTTGTTTACGGTGGGTCAACCTAATTTGTTTTAGGTTATGTTTAATATACCTTGGCAGAAATTAGTTTCATACATTAGAGATCATATTTAGTCTCATGTCTGCCTGTCGGTATGACCTTTAACATTTTTGCAAACGACCATATCTTAAAAACTGCTCGTCTGAATTGATTGAAATTTGGATGGCAGGTCTTCTTTTTAATATATACCAAAAAATGTGGTATTACTCTGTATAATATACAGAGTAAATTATGTTTATTAGAAATTAATGTTAAAGCGTTTGTTTAATAATAACTTTTACGTTTTTTTTTTATTGTACGAAATTTTAATTGGAAATTCGAATATAGGGATTTAATTATCCGGACAAATCTCATCTCATTAAATTATTACTATAATTAGATTGACGATAAAAGAGTTTACTAGGAATTGATAATAACATTATCAGTGTATTATTTTATAGTGGAAAGATCTAAATGAATATTCTTAAAAGACATTATTATTAAATATTATCATATAAAACATACCTCTTTTATTACATCAGGATCTCTTACAAGGAGTGTTGGACGTGACATAAAATGAAATCCAACTATACTGTGTCCTTCATGATCGCGATACATGTTAGTCCAAACGTCATAAAATGATGTGGTGAAAGTGGTGAACGTATTGCCGAACAATGGCCAAGGAATTAACCATTTTATTCCTTTTCCTCGCCATTTCAGTGGCGAGCAAATAATCCATTGAATAAATACCAAAATGAAAACTGTTGTTAACAAAAGATAAAGCATGTTTTATCAATCTGTTTTTCTGAAAAAAGATAGACAATACAATTACTACATTTCCATGAGATTTCCATTTTGAAAACAGTTTTGGTTTCAAACCGAAATTGTTTCCGTGAGGAGTTTTCAAAACATTCCTATTCCCTTCTCCCCTCTTTCAAAATAATAATAATTTACATTAAACTAGCCTTCAGCCCGCGCTTTGCGCGGGGCTGATGCTGGGTATTAGTGGCTATGTTTCCTATTGACATGTAGGTCTAGCAATTAAATAAAATACCTAAATAGTTTTGTTTCCAAGCCTTCTAGGAATAAAATCAGGACTATAATATTATACACCATTCATTCGATTTCTAAGAATATAATATTCTCCAAATCCTAGTTTGGAGTCTATCTATATGTTTAAAAAAAGGCCAATAGAAACTAATTAATATGTATAGTAATTAATAAAAAAAATAAAAAATAAAAAAGGTATAATAAATAAGAAAACAAACATCCAAAAACCCATTTGACTGGGAAGTCATTGAACAATCATCAAACATGATGGTGCATTAATTTAATTAACAGTCTTTCTTTTAATACGGCAGTTGCACCAGTAAATTATATTTAATAACTCTGGTTCTAGAAAAAAATAATTAAATAATAAATACTCGATTTTTAGAGCAATAGTGTCAGACTTAAGCACCCCAATCAGAAATTAAATCGGTCAACAATTGCGGACGCCATTAGAGCTCAAAATATATATTTTTTTTTTTTTTTACATAAAATCAAATTTAGTTCTATTTAAGGTAGAACCGATAAAGGTACGACAAAAAGTCATAGGTCCAAAGTTGTAGATCTTTTAAAATCAGTTACCACTGGCGCAATAAGCTTGTCGATACGACTTACCATTTAGCCACAATAAGCCTCCAAAAATACTTTAAAGTGCGTCCGCCATCTTTAAATTTTAAGGGGGGTAAACATAAATTTCTTTTAACTTTTCGGATTTTTCCAGTCGGTTTGGGCTAATTTTCGACCAAACGCAAAAAACCGCGAGTCTCTAGGTGGTCTAGAAGTACCCAAACATTTTGATTAGCGAGTTTTGGGTTTGTGTACGGTGGGTCAACCTAATGTTTTAGGTTATATTTTATTACTTTTTTTATAAAATTGTTAATAACTTTGGTTCTACTCAATACTTTTAGATAAAACCAAGCCTAAAAATTAAGCAACATGTTTGCGCTCACACCTGAAAAACAAATTAATCGATTTCATTTAGCCAGTTTTACGCCTATAAAGTCTGACTGGGTCGTTACAATATTTTGAGTGTTACTATTATACTGAGAAACATTTAATATACGTTTTTCTTTCGTACAGTTATCATAAATAATTCAATTTTACAATAAATGAGAATAAAAATAATATGGTTAAATTTGTATTTAAAATTAATAAATTTTAGATTTTTAAAAAAAATAAAAATCGTCGAAACCATTTCCGTTAAATCTTTCTTTCACGTTTTTTAGAGTATTTGCAGGGTGGTGCCCTTTAAATTTAGAACTGAAATGAATTTTTCCTCAAGGTATAATTTTTCTGAACATGTATGCCAAATTGCATAAAATGAATTCTTTTGTAAAAAGAATTCATTAATTCTTCAATTCATTAATTCATTAATTCAGAATTTAAGGATTCTTTTTGTTGTTCTGTTTGTTGCAATATTGTTATCATAAATAAGTAATTACTAAGCATTAAAAAAAAATCTTCGATTTAAACTACTTCTTATTAATAACTCAATATATTCGTTTTTACTTTACTTACCTTTGCTTCTTAAAACTAAAAGTATGCAACGTAAATTATCGGAATATGCGTTGTTTTATTTTTATGCTGCAAAGTTATATTTTTTTCGACGTTTCCATTTAAATCCGGGACATTTAAGGCCCGGCCACACAGGAAGCGGACTGTCCGCGGCGGACAGGTTGTCCGCGGCGGACAGTCCGCTTTCTGTGTGACCGGGGTGGCCACATAGGAAGCGGACTGTCCGCGGCGGACAGTTATTTGGTCCGCGGCGGACTCTGTGGGCCATTGTTTTGCATTATCCTGGTCACACAGAAAGCGGACCGTCCGCCGCGGACAGGTTGTCCGCCGTCCATCGCGGACAGAGTGGCCACATAGAAAGCGGACTGTCCGCCGCGGACAAATTGTCCACCATCCTTCACGGAGTATAATGCAACTCGTGTTCATTCTAAACATCGCTTGAATCTCCCTTGCTTAATTGAAGCGAGCTTCTTACATTCAACGAAATATGCATCTTGTCTGTCTGTCTGTGTGTAACGTTTGTCGGACACGTAAACGTTACACACAGACTTAAGTAATAGTTGACCGATTTAGTTGAAATTTGGTATACATGTTCCTCTTACTAATACTCAAGTTCGTTGGACAGCGTGATCAGTCCAAAAGTTCGCGCTAAACGTGCGCATCAGAATTAAAATTGGAATTTTAGGACGGGAAAAGTGTTAACTTTATCTATTCGATGAGACGAACATTTTTTTCCAATAACATTTTGTAGTAAAACCAACAGCGACACCGCTATAAATTAATAAAGATCGTTAAAACATATATATTATATTAAATTACAATAATTACGGTTATAACAATTAATAAACTAGGCATTGCGTGGCTCTATCATTGAAGCGAGCGTATAGTAATATATATTATATATGTGTTTTAACTATCTTTATTAATTTATAGCGGTGTCGCTTTTGGTTTTACTGCAAAATGTTATTAGAAAGAAATGTTCGTCTCATCGAGTAGATAATGTAAGAATTTTTTTCCCGTCCTAAAATTCTAATTTTTATTTTGATGCGCACGTTTACGCGAGCGTTGCGCGCGAACGCTTGGACAGACAACTTTGTCCAACGAACTCGTCCTGAGCATTGGTAAAATGAACACGTGTACCAAATTTCATCAAAATCGGTCAACTTTTACTAAAGTTATCGTCGTACGTTTCAGACACACAGACAGACACGGAGCATATTTCGTTGAATGTAAGAAGCTCGCTTCAATTACCTTAATTGATGTAATTTGATTTAATTAAAATATCATAAATACATGTAACTTATGACATATTCACTTATCGTTAAAATCCTTTTAAAAAAATATGGTAGGTTTGTTATACTCTCAATCATTCAAAGAAAAGGCAGTAAAAAGAGTAATCAGTGTAAAAAGAGTATCAAAATAAAATATATATATATATATATATATATATATATATATATATATATATATATATATATATATATATTATATAAATCGGAAAAGTTGGGAGTGTTACAGTGTCACACGATGTTAGTGACAGAAACCTGAGATAAGTTGGTTTTTGTTTATATTTGCAGTCAGAAATTACGCATGTCATGAAGAAAAACGTATTTCAGAAGAAAATCTATCAATTGATCAGTAGATTCGTCGGTTATGTTGTATCTAGTCCGCCGCGAACTCTGTGGAAAATTACAACTTCAAATCTGTCCGCGGTGGACTGGATCTGTCCGCCGCGGACAGTCGCCTTCTGTGTGACCAGTTTAATGCAATATTATAGCCCACAGGGTCCGCCGCGGACTGACTTGTCCGCGGCGGACAGAGTCACCTTCTGTTTGACCAGTTTAATTCAATTCTACAGTTCACAGAGTCCGTCGCGGACAACATTCTGTCCGCCGCGGACTGGACCTGTCCGCCGCGGACAGCCGCCTTCTGTGTGGCCAGGATAATGCAAAATAACAGCCCACAGAGTCCGCCGCGGACCAAATACTTGTCCGCGGCGGACAGTCCGCTTCCTGTGTGGCCAGGCCTTTAGGTGTCCCGAAAAGTTTGAAAAAGGGATTTTAAGTCCAAAACCGGAACAATCCCAGAAAACCGGGACACCTGACAACCCTAGTCCAGAAGGACGTGTACCGGTACCGGTTTTGCTCAATGGGCCCACCTACGTGGTTTTTGTCTTCAGGTCTTGGGGGGTTCGAGCCTTAAGCTAATTTCAGACTAATAACCTGTTAAAAAAAAAATATTACCTGTTATCCATTTACCTTCACTGTTGTTTCCTTTTGAATTGTTTTCAAAGTTACATCGTTCAGGCTTCGTTTTTTTTTTTATTCTTGTTCAGAAAAAAAAAACCTTGAATCTTATTCAACAAAACTTCTTATTAATTCTATAATAAATATTTAATTCTATATTACACTGTTTCACTGACTTAAATATTTAGATGTATTATATTAATTAATGTTTTGTCTAGCGAGCTTTAAATATCAATCACAGATACACAGATTAAAACAATTTAAAAAAATTTACATCTTCTTTAAATGTCTTCTAATATCATACGAGTTTTCTCTTGAAATTTGTTATTCATTTGATTCGAATTCTATAATTATCAATGGAAGATATTAGATATAAAACATCTCGCAACAACTAAATTCTGTTGGAATGTTGCCGCATTTCATCGCAATAATATAGTTACGCTATGAGTTGCAATAATTCCTTCAATGAAAATAATATGTTGATCTCTGATCTTATACTATCTAGAGATATCATAATCATACACAATTTAGTTGTTTTTACCGAAATTTTGTGAAAATTACGTATACTGAAATAAAAGAATCATTTAGAAGTTTTAGACTTGACCAGTTTTCAATTTGGGAAGCTGTCTTCAGTGATCAGTGATCAGTTAACTGGTTATCATCAGTTATACTGATGAATAGTTCATCAGCATTATTTGGTGTTAAATAATATATAACATATAACTACATGAAATAAATAGGAAAAGCTGTATCAGGAGATAAAAAAAATAAATTAACTACACAAAACAAATATATTTTAATAAATTTGTGTTAAAATTACAATGTGGTGGAAGAGATAGATGAAGCCCATTTGAGGATCTGAGAGTTGGTCAGGAGTAAAAATTAATTTTTTCTTAAGAGTCAAAGAACACGGTGTCAATTTAAATTTAGTTAAAATTTTACCAACTGCTAATTTTATTTCATCTGAGCCATCATAACACTTAAAGAAAAGAGTTGATTATTCTCTTTACAGTTTTAATTTTACTTAAAACCCTTTCAGGATCAGGCAAAAAAATAAAAAAAATGTTACTGTGGATTGGTGGTTTCCGCGGTTTACCAGCTGACCATCTCTACACGTGTGTTTTGGATGATATGTCTCCAGTTTTTTTTTTTTTTATTGTGGCTCATAGAAGCAATTTCTCAGAGCGGATTTTTGTCAAAATTCTTATTATACTACCAGTTTTGATTTAAAATTGAGTTTTTATAATAAATAATTAGCGCTCTCAAGTTATTTGCAGATTTTTAGCTTGAGTTGTGAAAATGTAATTAATTACGTTGTCTTAGAGGTTTGGTGGTTCATTCCGTTAACCACCTACTTTAAGGTGGTAAAGAATGTAAACCACCAAACCTTACAGACAATATAATTTTTGTTAAGGTCATCAGAAGTACAAATCCCAAATTAATTGGTGGCATCTCCTAGAAACCACCAAAAAACATTGATTTTTTTTTTTTATGGGAGGGGGGCTAGAATTTTTTCAAAAATATTTTTCTGGGGCCAGTCTTGATCCCACAGGTGAGATTTGCAACTCTAAGGTGGTTTGCCAGGCAAACCACCAATCCTTAAAGGGTTAATTTAAACAAATGGAAAAATAATTTATAATATTGCTTACCTACACAACCCTTTGGCCCGATTTCAAATGGGATGTATGTACCGAATTTTCTCTCTATTCCCGGAGCAAATCTTTCCGGATCAAATTAGTCGGGATCGGGGTAGTATTTTGGATCCTCTATGGATACCAGCAGTTATTGCACACCCAATTGCACCTTCCTCTATTAAGACATCACTAATTTGAACATTTTCAGTAGCAGTACGACCTACAATAATCATGGGCGGATACTTCCTCAATAATTCTGAAAAATGACAAAGGGAAATTTAGGTTAAAAAATTCTGTTCGAGACAACTCAAACTAACTTTCTCATATAATCTCGGTCCCAGATCGCAGAAACTTTTTGTTTTCAATTTTTTACAAACTCAGATTTATTTTCATCAATATCTCGGAAACTAGATTTTTCCCAGAAAAACGGCTTATATCATTAGATTTGTATTTAAATAGACAACATTTTAGAATTTTCCAATCAAAATCGTCGGGACAATTTTTCAACAATGATTGTTTCACGTTTTTTGCTTAGTTTTTGAGGGGTAGCGCTCCCAAATTTTGAGCTAAAATTGTGTAAGAGTTATTCACCTCGGGGTATGGTTTTCCTGAACTAGTATGCTAAATTTCTTCAAAATTGTCCCAGTAGTTTAGGCTCCACTATGTACAGACGACAGACAGACATTTTATTAAACAACTTTTTGGCTCAGGGAACCCCAAAACGTGTAAATCCATAAACATTTCAAAATTGAATTTTTACGCCATCACAATACTTTCTCTTTATATAAGACAGTAATGAGAAAGTAAAAAAAAAATATAATCATAAATTTATTGAAATTCAAATTTAAAAAATCCGACCTGACAAAACCATATTGGTATATTTCAATTCATTAAGTTGCTCGTAGCCTTGTTGACCGTTGTTTTTCTCTTTGATGTCAAATATTTCTTTTCTGACTCTATCCTGTATGTCTTGATTCATGGCTAGTTCTAATAAGAATCCTAAATTACGTCCAACTGTTTCTGTACTACACATACTGTTCTGTTCTGAACATGGTCATACATTGAGTTACGATTCCTTTAAAATTAAATCCTGTAACAATATCAACATTTATCAAAATGGTTTGGTAATGTATTCTAATATTTTACTTTCTGTAGGTTTTTCTGTACCACTTTTCGGTAGGCTTATGCAATATCGTTTAACGAGTGTAGTAGAAGAGGTCTACAGACTTTTACGTTTTTCACTTCAAAGCTTCAGGTCCCAAAGGACCAACAGACAAATGGATTTATAATATTTTGCGGTGGCACTAAAAATATACTGTGGCACTAAAAGAGGGAATTTCTTATACCATTGGTTATAAACAAGCATTATATATACGTAACATCTTCTCTTCAATTGTCTACCATACTCTTGGCTCTTTATTGTAGAAGCCCAAAACAAAGGTTGCAAGAAATTCCTCGTAATTCTAATAATTATCACCAGTTTCAACAGGGCCTCAATAATTTATTTTACTTCTTCTAAACGAGTCTTATATACCTTAACTTAATTTTTGGGGTGTTACATATTTATAAGTTAGAATCAGACAATGATCAGTTTGATTAAATTTTCAGCTCAATTACTTTTTTACTACTAGCAAATAGATCAGTGCAATATTTAATAATTTTTAAATATATATAAGGATGTTTTATATATATTTATCTTTTTCCTAGTTTTAAGTTAAAATTATTACCATAAGAGATCCCTTGGTGTCTCTCATTAACAAAAATTATTGCAAAACCTTATTGCAGTGTGCAAAAACTCGGTATTACATTGATAATGTGGTTTGCAAGCCAAGCAAGAATGGAGGTGTGAGAGCACGCTCGTCTCTGATAAGTCCTGCATCTGATCTTCTTGGTCTGGTATAGGTCCAGAGTTGGGCGAGCATTGTCGGGCCCCTGATGAGTCGGACGCGACGAAACG
Source organism: Gerris lacustris (assembly GCA_951217055.1). Lineage (NCBI taxonomy): Eukaryota > Metazoa > Arthropoda > Insecta > Hemiptera > Gerridae > Gerris > Gerris lacustris. The sequence goes on along the minus strand of OX578279.1, from coordinate 66,033,475 downwards.
ATGCAGGACATGGCGTAATGCCGAGCCAACATCTTATTGACTTATTGTCTGATGTTGGAACAGTTCCTATGTGTCACGCTTGCGTGGCACATCCCTTGGTGTCTCTCACTAACACGAATTGTGTAACTTTCTAATACTGTACTTACATAACTTTAAGAAAATTTAATCCCTCTACAATTGTACGAGTATGACGCAACAGTATTAGTACAGTAGTACCACTAGAAATCTCGCAAAACTAGAAATTGATAAATCTATTTCAATTTATTTTGTATGCTTCTTAAATGATACATATTCAAACAACAAAATTATATTAAATTATCAAGTAAGACGAAAAAATTCCTTAGTCTTTGGAACGTCCATTGTTTTTTGTACGAATTTTTCATCCACTGCAACAGTACCGGAACGGCGTTTCGGCACCATTCCACCCCTGATAATATGAATACTTTTTGTTGAAGTATGTATTACCTACATTATACTTGGTTCCTTTTGTAATTATCATTCTTCTAGTAAAACTACATGTCAATACCTTATATTATTCCTAGAATACTTATTGTTTCTTTCTTTTTTACTTTCTCGAATAAAGAGAAAGTATTGCGATGGCACGAAAATTTAATTTTGAGATTTTGATGGATTTACACATTTTGAGGTCCCCTGAGTCTGAGTCCAAACAATTGTTGTTGTTTTTTTAAAACAAATGTCTGTCTGTCGTCTGTTTGTACAGACGCCTGGAGCATAAACTACAGGGCCGATTTTGACGAAATTTGGCATACATGTTCAGAAAAATCATACCCCGAGGTCCCCGAGGCGAAATCGAGTAATGAATTTTAACTCAAAATTTGGGGGCGCTATCCCCAAAAACTTTGGAAAAAATTATTTCTCCGATGATTTTGATTATAAAATTCTAAAATATAGTCCATTTAAAAACAAATTTAACGATATAAGCCCTTTACCAAAGAAAAATCTAGCTCTTGAGGTTAAAAGGTTAAAATTAGTATTACAAGTATAAAACAAGGCTTATTTTGTATGTCTTGAATAGCTGCTTGTGAATTCTAGTTGCTTTTTGCCTGTAAGTATACAAACTCTAAAGATGTGGAATAGGGAAAAAACAAAATCAACATCTTTCTGTGAAAAACAGGAAAAGAAAGAATGTTTATTTTTTTATTATAAATACACCATTTTCCAACAACTTTTTCTATAATTTTTTTTTTATTTCATTTTTATGGCACATACATTGTATTATTAAAAAATCGTTATTATTATTATATTTATTTAACGTTATTTGTTTTTATATTTATTTGTTTAGCCGAAATTTGTACACATACGTTGTATTTGTTTTTGTTTTTTTATATATTTTTTCTTTTTTTTTATAATTAGTTTAGTTCATATATTTATTTCGTTCAGATTTAATTAACAGAATTTTAATATTTCACAGAGTATAATACACAATTTTTATTTATTTAAATTTAATATTATTATATTATTTATTATATGAAGCACAATTAAACAACATTATTTATTTAATTTATACCATTTGTACAAAATAAAAGTTTGAAATAGAATAAAAAAAAGGGTTTACAAAATAACAAATAAAATAATAAATAATACAGGAAAGAAAGACGATTAAGATTAATTTATTTAGAAAACTATTTACACAGTGAACATTTAGAATTTTACTTTTTACCCTCCCCCCCCCCCCCCCCCCCCCCCCCTTCATAATTACTTTTTAAAGTAAAGATGTAATGTAGATGACAAATGTTGACATATAATATAATTTAAAACTTGTCTATATACAAAATTAGTAAAGTCAACAATTGTCATTAAGAATATATTCTGACAGCAGTTTAGCAAATGGTTGAAAAACAATTTGACCTAAACATCATTTATTTTTTTTTTTTTTTAGTTTCTTATTTTATTTATTAAATGTTTTATTAAACGTTGATCATTTACAATAAAGTATGTTTATATTCACATTTTTTTTTAATTAATAAAATAAAAAAAGGGAAAGAAAAATTGACTTTTTTACATTCTTAGTAGGAATTAAATTTATATACTTATATTTTATTTAGTGATTATTTTGACACAGCTGTTTTTTTTTAATTTATGGAAATTCATATTATTTCAAAATTAGAAAAAAGTCATTCCAACAGAAATTATTGTCAACGACTTTAAGGGATTTTAAACTTAGTTATTAACCGGAAAATAATTGATTTTTTTAGCATTTATAAAAAAAAAAAAATTATTTGGTGATATGAGCAAATTCAGAGTACTTAATTATACAACCAATCTATTTTGTCTATTATAATTATTATGATTTATATATATATTAATTAAAATTCCGATGAATGCTTAGTAGTTAAATTATAATTTATTTATTTGTGTATTTGACACACTTTGAGGACTTAAAAGTTAGATGCGACAAAATTACTTTTCAAATAATGAAGAAATTCATTTTGATAAGTACTTATAATAATGGTTGTAGATTTACCGGTGTAGACTCTTTAAAGCCTAGTCCACACTTGTAGACATGTTGCGCAACATGACTATCGTTGCACCGTGTCTATCATTTAGAATGGAAAACCATATACATGCGATTTTTGGTCTAGCAACAAGACCGTAGACGCCGTTTGTCTCGCCGATGTCTATAGACAAATCGCTAGCATTGTCTCTGAGACTGAGTGTGGACAAGGCTTAAGAATTTTATTATAGAGGAGTGCTGACCAGAGTAGAGAGAATTGTGGAGCAACTCAGTGGGTATATTATTATAGAGGAGTGTTGACAAGAGTGGAGTGGATTGTGGAGCAACTCAGTGCGTATGTTATTATACAGGAGTTTTGATAAGAGTGGAGAGGATTGTGGAGCAATTCAGTGGGTATGTCATTATAGAGGAGTGTTGAAAAGAGTGGAGAGGATTGTGGAGCAACTCAGTGAGTATGTTATTATAGAAGAGTTTTGATAAGAGTGGAGAGGATTGTGGTGCAACTCAGTGGGTATGTTATTATAGAGGAGTGTTGAAAAGAGTGGAGAGGATTGTGGAACAACTCAGTGGGTATGTTATTATAGAGGAGTGTTGAAAAGAGTGGAGAGGATTGTGGAACAACTCAATGGGTATGTTATTATAGAGGAGTGTTGAAAAGAGTGGAGAGGATTGTGGAACAACTCAATGGGTATGTTATTATAGAGGAGTGTTGAAAAGAGTGGAGAGGATTGTGGAGCAATTCAGTGGGTATGTCATTATAGAGGAGTGTTGAAAAGAGTGGAGAGGATTGTGGAGAAATTCAGTGGGTATGTTATTATAGAGGAGTGTTGAAAAGAGTGGAGAGGATTGTGGAACAACTCTGTGGACCGTGGGTATGTCATTATAGAGGAGTATTGACAAGAGTGGAGAGGATTGTGGAGCAGCTCATTGGGTATGTTATTATAGAGGAGTGTTGATAAGAGTGGAGAGGATTGTGGAACAACTCAGCGGGTATGTTATTATTGAGGAGTATTGACAAGAGAGTGTTTACCACTATCTATCTACTGTGCTCAACTAGATTTGGTGTCTTAGTTTTGCCATTAAGTCAATGACATGTTGATTGAAAATCATTCAATGAAAATGAAACATTTAACTTGACATAATATGATAACATTAATAAATGATCATCTCTGAGTATACTTTATCGATATAAGGCCTTACTGAATTGCCTAAAATATAATGTTTACTCCCTTTTATGTTATCCATCTTAATTTTGTAGTAAAGAAATATAGCAAACAAGATTATGAAAATATTACTGTAAATCCTCAAAAGTGTTCAAATGATTAAAATGTATTTTTAATCAGTCACAGCAATATTAAACAACAGTTTTGGATTGGGTACATTTAAATACCAAACAGAACAATATTACACTCTGCTTCTCTGACTAGATTCAAAGTATTGATGAATTGATGAATACTTCATCAAACAATATTTCATACTGTATCATGTTTTGCTTCAATCTGTAGATCTAACTATAGATGTAAATAGATAAATGTATCTATACTTGTAAACTTGTATGTTATCATTTAAATAAAGACTTTCCTGCTTAATTGTCAAAGAAGGAATAATCTTCCTCTTATTCTCACACGGATCAAAATTTCAAGTAAAATATTTTCATTTAAATGAAAATTAACCTTCAAATTTAGTAAGACAAAGAGGTTCTATTTTAGCTAAATGAGTATTTTGTTTTTACCAAATATCAAATATTTGGGAAAAAATGTAAAGCCTTTTTAGAATGGATACATATTTTTGATATACCTATTCTTTTACTATTATAATTTTTTTTTTCAAAATTATTAATTTGACATAAATGTAGTAATTGCTCTTCACTTAATATAAATAATGTAAAATTTAATATTAAAAATATACACAGTACATTAAAATTACTTTTTTATTTCAGATCTTAAATTCAGAAATGAAGAAGTTTTATTTATTTATTTATTTTATTTTTATTTTGTTCAGATAAAATAAATTACATTAAAATATCACAATGTAAATTTTTTTGTTCTTTTTCGTATGATCAAAGATAATAATTAAGTTTCTACATTTGGATAAAGTTTGAATAGGGAGATAAAGTTTTAGGGATACTGAAAAACAGGCTACATATATATAACACTTATTTAGTTAAAGAAATTTGTAAATTCTCGGGGTATGATATTTAAAAAAAATCCTTTGAGCAAACTCATGCCTTCTACTGATCTCAATGGAAATATATTTACTTGTTTCGTCTGACTCTATACTGAACGACTGTTTATTTTCAAGTTTCTCTTGGTCAATATTTCAACTCCATACGTTATGAGTGACTATGCTCATGCCATTATACTTGGTTATTCTAAAGCGCATGAAAATCAAAATAAAACTGGAGGGGAGCCAATGAGAGCTCGAGATTTTGCCAGCTGGTAGGTCGCGCCAACTAGGCAAACAAAAATTTTACTGGATAACCTTAACATAACAACCTAGTGGTTTTATTTTTTCCCTCACATAGGTTGGTCAATCTGAGCTGTCAGATTTACAAAGTATAATAGCATGAGTATAATATCCCTTATCCTTTCATTTACTTAACCCTTAAATGCTAATGGTAATTGGATGGCTGGTATTACTAAACCTTCGTCGATTCGACTAACATATGTAGAAAATACATTTTTTCGGTGAACCTACACTTTTATAAAGAGAAAACTATTAAGAACTCATTATTAAATCTTTTAGTGAGATATACAAACATTTGATGACAAATAACTTAGTAGGAACATTAGACGAATCTGAAATTGAGTGAGCATTAATGCACTTGGTCCCATGCCCCAGGCCCTTTGGTAAGTGCTCCAGGCCCCAGATTATCGGCCACTGGTCTCTGGCCCAAGGCCAATTAACCCTAGGTCCATTGCCCCTTACCTCTAGGCCTATTGCCCCTAACCCCAGGCCCATTTTCCCAGGCTATACGCTCATTCGACGACCAATTAATTCCGTCTAAACGTTAGTCAAATCGACGAAGTAGCTTTGGCAGGAATTTGCCAGAAAATGAGTGTATGCTCAAAAGGAATACTACCGCTACACTAGCAGGTGTATTACTAACCAGTGCAAGCACTGCAGAAGAATGAGGTACCCATCACCATCGCATACGAGCGTAAAAGGTTAAGGTTCAAACTGTGCTCGTCGATTCGACTACCATTAGCATTCCAGGGTTAAGCAAAGCTATTAAATCATTTCATATAATCCCACATTTCATTCAAATTGATTTAGGTACATACTTTTTAATTAGGAGCCCTCCCTAAAAGTAGGAGGCGGTTAGAGAAACCACCACTAACTTTTAGGGAGGGCTCCTAATTAACAGGTACCTAGATTTAAGTATTTTCAAATGCTGACATCAGCAATTCTTAGAAAAAAAATACAGTAATGTTTATTAGTGATTAAAATTGATTTAAGCAACTCGATCTAATTCCAACACTGCTTAAAACAGCTAACCAGTATTTCTACTTATTCCACTGATAATTCATATTAATTAACCCTAAGTCCTCCTCTTTAACTTAGCCACACAACAGCAACATAACTGTCTTTAGATAAGATTAGCTAATTCAACAACAATCGGAGTGATATAACAGACTAAAAGATTAGTTTTTATAGTTACCAGAAAACATGTTTCTCCAAGATATTTGGTTCAAAGTCTGGTTGAACAATTTCTATACAGTTTCTGGATAGGTGTAATGGACCTCCAAAAGTATTATTAATTACTGATAATGTTGTTCATTATTTACGACGTTCATGATTACATACGGATTGAATCCTGATTTGGGATTTAACAAGTTAGGTGATTCCATGAGTAGTATTGAATACGTATTCAATACTTTTTTCAATAAACCAATCAGCTGATGAAATTATTAAAATTATTTCTAGGTTTTTGGTAAAGATTTTAAATAATATATATAATGTATAATATGTTTGTAAATATATAATTAAATAATATGTTTATTTTAAAAAATAAAACAGAAAATGACAAATAAAGGATGGTATTTTATTTTTATTTGACTACAGTTTCTACAGAAATACGCAAGGGGCGCTCACACCTATACTCTACACATGTCAGGATCGAGTTCATGTGCTTATATAAAACTCAATCCAGATACGATCCCAGAATTTGGTGTATCATATCTGGATCTAATTCGTATTTAATCTCGGTTTCCTTGGACAGTGGTAGTTGGTACGCGATCCATATTAAAACATCAGGGAAACGTAGTAATAAATTAGCGTTACTGTAGAAAAAATAATAATCCAAGGAATAAAAGCCTATAGAAAGCTTAAACCTGGCTGCTGTAATAGATGAATAGCTGGTAGGTACATTAGCTGTACAAACCATATAATTGAAATTCATAAAAGGTTGGTTTCCACATCACCTTAAGAATCGAACCCAGATCTCCTGCTTCCACAACATGCTAGTGGTTAATCATTGCTATCGTAACCAGGTATTCTTTACAGGAGTACCTCTGTACAGAGTAAAGCTAAACAGTTTATTGTAACCATAAACCAAATATTTTAATGCAGACCATAATAGTTCATAGATAATAACAAACCAAAGGGTCTCGAAACATTAACTACCCATATTACATTTATTATATGAACTGATTGATGACGTTAACTCTTAAAGTTATGTTCACTATAAGCAATTATCTTGAAATGGTGTTCTAAAGACAGTTTTGTTGCAAGTATGCATTTTGATTTAATCTCAACGGTAATTTAAATCCAATACTTAAAAATAATACATTCATTTAATACTATCATCCAGTCAAAGTTTCAAAACAATGTTTCTTTAAAACAAATCGATTAAAAACATTTCCCTTTTCCCGTTATCTTTGATTACTTAATCATGCAAATGGTTTAAAATAAACAAGTGTTGACAGACACAACACAAATATATTATACTTTTTGAGCGTATTCACATAGAAACCTGATCCAGAGGATCAATTCTTCAAACAAGTTAATTTTTTTAGTTTAAATGTAAAAGACAGTATACATTTTTATAGAGAATATAAAACAACAAATAAAACAAGTTATTTTTTTTTTTGTTATCCTTGTTCCTCAAAATTCAGGTTTCTCTCTGACAAAACCAGATTTTACAAAAAGTTTTACATGGAACAATTTAACAGTCAATTTGATTAATATTCTTTACATGATTTGACATATCATATTGATAATATCTGCAAGTTAGTGACACCCCAACATTTTATTGAACACCTAACGTATGCTTCGGTATGAGTTGAGACTTTTGACAGTGTGGGAAAATCCGAAAAATCAGGGTGGGATTTTGAATTGTAGAACATAGGGTCAACTAGACAAACAAAAATGTTACTGTCCCCACTCATCCCACACGCCTAGTGGTTTTATTTTTGTCTTCATTTAGGTTGGCCAATCTGAATGTCAAAAGTCACAACCTCGTAATACACATACTGTAACTGTGATTGATATGTGGTCGTAGACATTTGACCGAATTAAATATACAAGGAGCAATATAATTAGCAATTAATTAATTAAACTAATCAATGCAAAAAAAAAATCTCCTAACTATTCGCCTTTTGGCATAGTACAAAGGGGCAGAACCCATAATTTATGGATAAGGAACATTTTACATTAATATTTTCTGCCAATTTAAAAGTCATTTTACCATTTAATTTATAGATTGTCTAATAAAATCATTCCTTGTATACTAATACAAAAATTTTATTACTAAACGCAATGTACTTATCTAACTAAAAAATAATAATAAAGTAAATAAATAAATTTTGTAAATTACAGCTATTACTATACACAGTATGTTCATAAATCAGCAAAATTAATTACCTGCTAAGTTGAAATTAGTTAGCAAAATTAATGTTATTTTTATTTGCAAATTAATTTAAAATATTAGAATAATTGATCTTCTAAATACACTATAACATTCTATTTTTCCATTTGAATAATATAAGAAAAATGCAAAACATAATGGAAAATAATTACATCATTAGTCTTATTTCAATAAACTCTTTAGACATTAACTCTTTTTTATTAACAAATAATTATTAACATAAATAAAGAAAATGTATATACATATTATACTAATTTGGCACAATGTCAGTACAATTTATTATTAAATAGGCATGATAATTTATGATTCATTTTAAAAGAAAGTCCATATTTGAGGTGCTTAGTATTGAAGATGGACATAGCCACTTTTTAAAATTTTACAGGAAGGACAACAAATTCAAATTCTGCAAGTGGTAAAGCTGGGGGCCCCAGTAGCTCGAGTACGAGAGCAGTTGGCTTTCAATCATTGAAGTTAAAGAGCATCGGGTATGATCAGTAGTTGGATGGGTGACGGCCACCTCTGACCACAGCTCTGAGTTCAAAATGTCCAACCAGCATTGTTTAAACAAATGGGAAGCTGTTCAAAAGATTTAGCACCACTAAGTTTTAGCCTGGAAAACCATTGTCAAAACTCTCATGGTGCTTTGATAAGAAATCAATCAAACGAGTCCAGAGTTGTGAAGATATGGTCTGCAGTCCAGCACTTCACTCATGTGTGCCGGGTTTAGTTGTCAAGTTGCAATCCAGTATTGGATTCATACAAGGCTGCCCGGGCTTGTTCAAAGGACCCACTTTGTGGTCTACGTCATCAGGCTTAAGCCCCCAGATTTTATTTATTTCTACAACTTTAAAATGGTTAAAGTAAGATTTTAAACCCACCCGAAAAATCAAAACAAAAAAATTTCCCTACATCAAACAATAAAAATTCCTTTCATCAAGAAATGTCAATGTCAATATTTTAAATTTTGGATGGGTTTATATAATACTATATACTATGGCATAAGAGTATGATATAAAGCCTACCTATCTTTTATTTCCTACGCTCTTATTCGAAATTTTAGAAAGGGATGCGACTTTGAGTAGGGCGATATCATACTCTTGCGCCATTGTATATGTATATAGTATTATGTTAGAGCCACCCTTACTTTCCCCCTATATTTTGCCCTACTCAAAGTCCTATGCCTTTCTACAATCCCGAATAAGAGCGTATAGAATGAAGCTTGGGTGGGGTCTATATCATACTCTAACATCACTGTAAATAGTATTATATTAGACCCACCCATTTTTTCACACTAATGTAGGGAAATTTTATCCTTTTATAATTACATTTTTGTTTTGGTAGGTTTAATATGATACTCGTTCCCCATTGTATAAAGTATATCAAACCATAATTTTATTTTTTTTTTTTAAAAAATAATGACAATTTCTTTATTTTTGTAGGGAAATTTAATTATTTTTTCCCAGGTGGGTTCAATATCATACGTTAACGTTTAAAATGGCTTATGTTCCATTTAAATTTCAAAACTAATTAGATGTTCCGAAAACTTGAATTATTTTGATATTTTAGATGCAATATTGAGTAAAAAGGTAAGTTGGCCAATTTTGAAATAAAAAGTAAAAAGCAGGTTTTTTAAACCAAAACAACGCTATCTTGAATGTCAAGTTGTCCGCTTTTGAAGCAAAATGATTGCACTCTAGATTTTAGTAACAGGGGAATAATTTAGCTAGGATGGAGCCTCCTGATTGGCTATTGTAGATTATGTCCACTTTTGAAGAAAAACCATGTCGAGTTGTCCATATTTTACTAAAAATATTATTGTATTTTTTACCCTTTTTCAGACCATTCCTATTGCAAATGAACAGCAGCAGAACCTTATGCAGCAGCCGAAAAATCCACAAGAAATAATCGATAACTGAAAATAAAAAAAAGTCTTATGTCCATCTTTGATACTTGGCTCCTCATTTTATTTATTAAAAGTTTTACTTCTAAGGAGTCAAGGAACAAATCCCAAAGAATGAAGTGATTCACACCCCTGTTTGTTTCGTAACATTACTTCTTTAGTAATTATATGACAAATGAAAAGTTTTTTTCAAATTTCTTTTAAAATAATTAATCCAAAAAGGTCTGAAAATGTTCTAATGTAGAAACAAATATAGCCATTTATGAAATGAGGAAGTTTACTTTATTTCATTTTAAAAAAAAAAAAAATTAAATTCCTATTTGACACAAAATAGAAAAATCATCATAAATTAAAGGGGACAACCAAAGTAAAACATAGGTGGTATAAGGTGACTTAGGTGATATATGTCTGCACTATTAATGTAGAAAAGAACACACAAAAAAATTATTAAAAAATCCATCAATTTGGTTAAGGAAATAGTATCTTAAATTGAGGAGGCATCAAGGGGTGGAGACATATTATATTCCTCTGACAGGTAAATTTTTCATTATTAAATTTTTCGGAGAAGTTACTGATAGTTAGGAACAACAGCCACATCGACAAAATATTTTTTGACTTCTTTCAACCTTATGAGATCCCTCCTCAGATTTTTCTCTTTGTCTAAATTTCTTTTCATGATAGTATAATTCTTCCGGGTGGGCTAAAATTTTAATTAAGTAAATAATTTGTGGAATAGCTCACAAATAACCTGAGCCAATCAGATGGGACGAACTACTAAAAAAATGAATATAATAGTAAATCCATCTATAACTTACATAAATAAAATAAAATAAATCAAAATAAAACAATTTAAAAAAAAAACTAACTCTTTGCCCACTTTTAAGCAACAAATTATAAAATATATATTAAACCAGTTTTGAAAGCTTTTTTTAAATCAAGCTTCACCGTACTTTGATCATGTATTCAATTCACGTGTATGAATAGACCAAAACAGATCAATAACAATTAAACTTTTTAAATTTAAAACTATTGGTTATTATTTCTTTTATATTTTATGATTTTGGTAGTATTCATACTACGGAAAGATTAAATTTTAATTTAAATCAAATTATAATTATTATTAACTACAGGAAACAGACAGAGAAAAATACACTGTGTATTTTTCTCTGTCTGTTTCCCGTAGTAATAATAATTATAATTTGATTTTTATTTTTTATTGAAATTATTAATATTACATTTTAAAATTAAAATATTCAACAAAATTTAATTATATAGTTATAGCAGTATTCAATAAACGGGATACTGAAATATTTTCCCTCAGAAAGGTATTATATATATATTTGCCTAGATCATACTGCTATCTTTTAGGAATGTTAGTGAAGATATTTAAATGAGAGTGGCCATATGCGATTGTGATTGGCAATAAATAGATACATTTAACCTGTAATTTAATTTACTTCTTTCTTTTGTGACTTTCACCAAATTTTAATCGAAACAATTAACTTTTTTATGAACATACTTTTACAAAAAAACTCTCCATAATTAATTAAACTATTCCACCCAATTTCTTAAAACATTCTTAATCAGATACATTCAAAACATTTATACATGTGTGTGTGTATGTAATGTGTTTATAATACAACGAAAATGAAAAATAAATTAATGGCAGTACAGCTTTAAGTACAAAAGTCTTGGTGACATTATTTATCATTTAGTTCAATATTATCTTTATACACAGTTTTTTTTTTTCCAAACTTTTCTTAAGTAAGTTATTTTAATTTTTTGTTCAATGAAGTCTCCTAATGCTTGCAGTCTTGGTCGTTCATCAGACTTGGGTGTGAGTATTACTGTGGATTTGATCGCTTTCTGGTGGGCTCAACGCATTACCAGAGGAGTAATACTGGAACAGCGTCTCACGCTTCTGGAAAAAGGACACATTAGATATCGGAGAAAACAAAACAAATAGGTACCTCAAGTGTTGAAATATGTACAGTGTGTCCACAGATGGAATTATGAATAGGAGAAAAAGCCTAAACATTTTTTTAAATTTTATCTTCTGGGGTTCAGCCCTGCTTGAATGGAAATTAATTTATGTCATAATTTTAGTAGTGAAAAATCAAGTATGTCTTGGAAATTTACAAAATATAAGTTATAAGGAAATATTTAATTGTGAATTGTTTGTGCTTTGTTATTTTTATTATTATTATTTCTTATAACTATTATCTAAATGTTTTAACAGACATAGGGAAGGAAACTAAAACCTTTTTTTTACTGTCATAATTTATCATTTTTGTAATAACTTTTCCAAACAACATTTTTTAATATCTTCGACAATTCAAAAAAAGGTAAATAATGCAATATATCAAAGTGGGCGGAGGGTTTTAAAATTTTGTATTCTTACTCAGTTTTTTTTTCTGAACAACTTTTTTAAATAAAATTTTGTCGTATCTCTTAGAGAAAAAGCACTTTCATAGCGAGAAAAATAATTTTTTTTTGGAAATTTCCGACATACTTGATTTTTTGAAACTAAAATTATGACATAAATTAGTTTCTATTCAAGCAGGCCTGAACCCCTGAAGATGAAATTTCAATTCAAAAACTTTTAGTCTTTTTTACCTATACGTGCATTGTGCATCGATCCAGAGATACACTGTATATGGATTTTTTTATTTATTTTTTTTTTTGTTTTTGGAGAAACAAGAAAAAGGTAGTTAATTACTAAAATTTTGGATTTCATTATAATTCAACTAGAAATGGTTTTAACAATCTACATACAATATTCTACTTGAATTAGGAATATTTAACATTATTGTTGATAATACAGTTCTGCAACATTTAACACATTTTCGGGCTCCAAGAAAATTTTGCCTGAACTTAATATATTTCAGGTGGCTGAATTCGAATCTCAAGTTAAAATTTATCCTAAATACGACATAAAATTTGATTCTTTATTTTAGTATTTTCTCTCTCCAACCCAAATGTTTCAGGTCCCTCTCCCCACTTTACATAAATTGTAATCCTATAGAATGACAGTCAAAATCAGAAAAAGGGACAAAACAATTGTTATATAACTGAAAAATTAATAGAAATACAAAGTAACACAACAATATTGTCACCACAATTTTATATTAAGATACACAAGTGTGTTTCGACATATAATATCATCTTTAGTGTTGTGTGTTAACTATGTAAGAGTAAATTCTCATTTAGAAATACAAAGATTAAATAAAAGGAAAAAAATATTTTTATTTTTAATTTTGCTTAAAAAAGTAGGGTCAGTTAATTTTTTGACTTTAGATTCGTGTACTGCATGGTTTGAAGATATTTAAATAAATTTGATCTAAAAGCCCCAAAAGCACAATTTTTTTGTCTTTTAGCACATTTTCCTGGAAAACCGTACGTAAAGGAGAAATTTGGATTCAGCACACAAAAATACAGAAAGATGTACAACAGATTCAGAATAAGAGTGTTTTAAAACAAAATAAAAACAAATGGAAATAAAGAGCAATATTTCATGATATCTATAACAGTTCAAATGCAAAGAATTATAATTACTATTTTTACAACCACATACTAATTATACATGCATAATAAGCAATTCCATCAAAGAAAGTTACAAGACAAAATAATTAAATTAAAATTTGATTTGGTTTTAATAAAAATATAAAAATAATTATAAAAATCAAGCCAATGCAAGTACTAGAACAAGATACACCTCAATTTACAAAGTCTAAACAAAATAAAATAAAATAAATAAATAACAATAATAATAATAATAATAATATAATAAATATGTATATAATAGTATATAATTAATGTTTATGAGTAATCTTATATAATAATTAATTAAAGTAATGAAGATCTTCCTATTAATACAGAGAGAGTGAGTTCAAGAGAATTATGGGAATAAATATAAAACAAAGTGGTATTTACAGAAAATGGGCTAAAAAAAGAGTATGGGTTAAGGATAATAAACAAAAAATTTAGTATTTTTTATCTCAAAGCAACACTGATAAAGGACAACAAAAGGTGCCATCTGAAATACTGTCCCGAATGGCAATGGAAGCATGTAGGTAGAAGGCCCAGGGGACAAAGAAGAACAAAAAGATCAAATCAGCACAATGGGCTCTTAGAAAAAGTGGAGTCCACCGGTCACAACCCAGGAGACTCACTAGGATCACACTGTCTCAAGAAGAATAACTTCAACAACCGTTAAATACATGGATAGAAGAGGACCAAATTAGGTAAATATATCAAAGTATTAAAGTTAGATATTAACCCTTTCAAGATTCTATATGCCCTAAGATGTGTGAACATTCAGTGTCACCAAGCCCTTCCTATTGGAGAACATGTAGGTCGTTTTTTATATATGTTACTGAATTTACAATATAACACAATCTATAGTGCTAAAGAAGTTTGATCAAGTTCCTACTGTAATTACTAGATGTTGTGAGATGTCTAGAGTAAATAAATAAATATTTTATGAAAGGAGAACGAACTTAACCCATTGAATGTGCTTGGACCCACTAAGGTTCCATGCCATGCTGGTGGTTGTATCCCTAGTAGATCCAAGGGTCTGCCAGCGTTTATATCCACAGATCTCAACAAGAAATATTCTAAAGGGTTCACTTTCAAATCGTGTTATCTCATTTGACATTATTAAACCCACCACAGAAGTGCGTTCCTGAATTGGGAGATGCTTTAAATGTTCTTGTTTTTTCCCCCAGGGGACTTTTAAAATAAAGCCCAAAGCAGTAAGACCTCATAATGAGGATCCAAGGTGCAAATAATTCATCTTATAGTACTCTATCCTCTAAGCAAGCAAGTGAGTACCTTGCTTAGGGGAAGTAATCTTAGTTCTTCAATGACAGGATGGCAAACCCAAAGATTTTCCACCTCAGGCTCGTTAATGCAGGGCAGCTGCTAATAAGGTGAGAAGGGATTTCATCCTCTTCCTCCCACAGCCTTGCTCACTGGGCTTTCTGCTAGGCCAAGCAGATGATGTAGATGTCGATTTAGTCTACAGTGTCCAGTAGAATGTCTGTCAAAAGATGACAGGATTGTTTTTTGAGCGAGAGCAGTGATCTGGTAAGATGCTGAGATGGTTCCCGGATCATCATTTTAGATTGTCGCATAACTGAAGCACTGTTCCATATTCTGTTGATATCTGACTTTATGAAAGTCCTTATAGAATACTTCCCTCCACAAGGGGGAACGCCAACTGATTCTGGTGTAATTGGGGACGAATTGGAACCCGTTATAGCTAACTGGTCAGCAATCTCATTTGCCTCAATGCCACAATGTCCTAGAAACCCATATAAGTTTTACCTTGTTAAGTTAACCAAGCGTGTTGAGATATCTTTGGCACACAGCAACCAGCTTAGATGTACACCTTGGTGCAACCAGTGCTTTGATCGCTGCCTGGCTGTCAGAGTAGATTCTGATTTATCTGTTACGAGATTTTCTTACACAGGATAATTATAATAATAATGGGTTAATCAACCCTGAATCTGAATTTAGAAAATACCGGCTTCATTCATGTCTCATCCTCTAAAATAGTATTTGAACCTAAAAAAAAATAAGATGGTTTCTCTCTTCAAATATTATTATATACCTGTGATAATTTTATTTTCTTTCATTTACACAATAAGACTCCTGACCCCGGCCAGTTTCTAAATGAGGCATAAAACAGACTTGACAGCAATGTAAATGTCACAACTTTCATAAGCTGACTTTTTTGGGAAGGGGTCTGGAACTATTTTCTTTTCTTCTGAGTTCTCACCTTAATGTACCTCCATTGTCACTACACACAATGCTGATGCTTTATGTTATACCTCATTCAGAATCTGGCCAAGATTCTGAATGAGTCCAAATGTAAGATGGACTATATGTCAGTTTGAGGTATATTATTGGTTTTTAAATCTGGCAGAGGGAAAACAAACTAAAAACGGATAACCATGCAGGATTAACACGTTCATGAGGGATGAGCATTTGCTTGGCATTATGCAGTGCCGGGGAATAAACCCAAAAATAAACGAAAAGCTTAGGAGAGAGTGGAAAAGTATCCACATAGAACCATGCAGATGTACTCTTCACGGCTAACTGATAAAATAGAATTTGAAATGTGGGCCTGGGTTTAGAAAATAGAGAGAATTATAGTTAGGAGAGAGAGAGAAGAACCATGCAGATGTGCTCTTCACGGCTAACTGATAAAATAGAATCTGAAATGTGGGCCTGGGTTTAGAAAATAGAGAGAATTATAGTTAGTTCCCTGAACATGGTCCATTGCGCCAACGTGTTATTTACTATCCATGGAATTTAGAGCAACATTTGTTGAAGCAAGCATCTTCTCTCGTTTATCAGTAATGTCCAACAATAACATGAGTATAAGTTGACCAATTTAGTTGAAATTTGGTAGACATGTGCCTTTTACTAATACTCAGGCTAAGTTCATTGAACAGCATTATCTGTCACAGCATTTAAACGCAATGCTTCATAATTGGAATTTTAGAACAGGAAACGATTCTACCTTCATCCAGTGGCGCAGTTAGGTCATTAGGGGTCCCCCCACAAGAACTTTTTGGAGGCCCCTCGCCAAAGAAATAATGGACGAGCAAAAACAACAAAAAAATGAAGTGAAAAAATTAAGTGTGGGCCTCCATCAAAATTGGTACAAAGAAAGTAATTTCATGTTTTTGCTTTTAATTTAGGGGCCCCCTGGGGGCCTGCCCACGATGCGGGCCTTAAACCCTTTGATACTTAAACCCTCATTCTAAATTCTTCTCTCATTTGAACATTTAGAAGAATGGAATTGGTATTTAAATAATATACAACATGGGATTCAATTTTAAAGAATTTAACTTCCTAATGGGCACCTTTCAGTTAAATGTACAATGCACTTTCTCCTTTTTATCACCATTGGAATAAACAAATTTTTATTTAATTTAAGTAAATTTTATATAGCTCTCCATTTTCCATGTATGAGTGACTTAATTTAAAAATAATATATTTTTAGAGTGAGATTTGTAACTAATTTGAATAAGATTTAATCGCAATTAAACCTTAATAACAGAAGGGTAAAGTATTGTTTTTAATTGCCACAAATATTTGAATAATAAAACAAGGAATAGGATGTAATAACACTGATTAACATTGAATTGCTTAAAAACATGCAGAATACCTTTCGGATTAAAAAGAGGGTAATAAATTTTAATAATATAGTACTCACTATGAATTTTACTTATTTTTTGCATGTACTTAGTATTCCTGATCAATTTTATCCATCTTTGATTAACCAAAATATTTTAATAGTCGATCTCGTCAAACTGAACATAAAGAAAAAAAACTTGTTTTCTATTTTGGAATAATTTAACCAAATTAAAATATTAAGAAAAAAAAAATAATATTGGACTTAAGATATATTAATATTTTATTACACTGAAGGAAAAAAAAAAACTTAATTATGGTTTAATAATATTAATAATTAAATAAATCCATTAAGCTTTATTTATAATGAAGTTTTAGGTCTTCCAGTGGTGACCACTGTCTCAAAGGGTGACTGCCCCACATTTTACTCCTAATGCTAGATAGGTGTTCATGGTGTCCTTAGTTTACGTACACCATTCGAGACGCGGTCACTACCGGAAGACCTAGAACTTCATTATAATTGTAACTGCAGAAACCTACAAACTTTAATAAGCTTTATTTAATTTTTTTTCTGGTTCATTTTTTACTAGGTATAAGTATTGATTTGATTTTAAGTTTGAGATAGAAATGGTTGATTTTTTTTCTAAGAAAAAAAAAAACTAAAATATTACTAATAACCATGCTCTATTAAAATTAATGCACATGCTACAGTAACGTGTAGCGCATAATATTCATATTTTGTTAAATAATAAACGTATTACGTGTAAGTAATCTTGTCCAAATGATTTATTAATCATCTTAAAATTAATATTTTCATGTTTCATATTAAACTAGCTAGATGTGAAGAAATATTAACAATTTAAATATGATTACAAGGACTTTTTTTAATATGCTTATCAAGAATTGAGAATTGTTTAAGAAAACGGTAACACTGCTTGGTTGGAACAAACAGAGAAAGCTGTTCATTTTTAGCCTGATCTTACATCTATTAATAAGGCTAACAATTATTTTTATTTTTAATTCTAAAAATTAAACGGGATTATTATTAATTTTTTTATTTTACTTATTTGTTTTATATGTTTACTTTGTTTATGTTTGATTTTGAAAGCATATTATAACTTTTGTTGTATCTGTCTAATTGTTTATTGAGTGAAATGAGAGAGTTCTGTTTTGGAATAATGAATCATTTATATCACTTGTAGAAGAAATAAAACACTGTAATTATAAAATATAAGTTTATTGGTCTATACCACAATTTTTAATTTATTATAAATCAGACCGGTTTCTTTAAAAAAAAACGGTTCCAACAATTTTGAATGAAAAATTCTATAATGTACTTAGTCCATTTAAACACAAATTGAATCATATAAGAGGTTTACCTGGGAAAAATCTTGTTTCCAAGATAGAGATAATAATAAATATGTTTTGCTGAAATCTAAACCGAAATGTAAACACTCACAGTTGAACACTTTATAAACTGATAACTACCGAGGCATGTCTCAAAATTAAGTTACACGAAACGGTGAAGTCACTCAGTGCAAGGTCAGGGGAATAGAAAAACATCTCATTGAAACTGCTTAGACAGGACCTGAGTCTCATGCAATTGTGAAACAAGTATTTTTGTTTCTCAACTTTCCTTCGTTACTCCTCTGGTTTTAAATTGCTCTTCTAAGGATTCCCATTATCTCACAGTAGCAAGCAGCTGTAACGCGCTTCAAGGCAGATAATGAATGAGCAACAATCACTTAGAATCCCAAAACACTGTTGCCTTCACCTTGCCGGCGGAATCCAAAACTTTTGCTTTTGTAATGCTGGCTATTTTTTTCTCTTCTACGTCATATTCAGAATTTTGGTTTGGGAATAATAAAAGCCACCGAAAATCTTTAGGCCTATACATATCATCTTCCCCTTATACCCTGCACAAATCACAATAAATTGCAGTTGCATTTTTATTATTGCCTTCAAAAAATTGATAATGGCATGAACATCGCAAATGGCAGTGGGAGTGTCCATAGTTGCAGGCTTGTAAGTGCCCTTGGGATGATGGAAGGGCCATACTAATATATCAGAGCTGACACTACATTTTGAAAAATGTTCCCTACAAGTCTTGGATTTTTCCTGCCCGGTGCGGATTTAACTTTTGAGACACTGCAAGTATGCTCGTATGTTTAATATTTTATCAATTAAATTCAGAGTTTTATTAGAGGTTTTTGATCTGATTTATATATATATATATATATATATATATATATATATATATATATATATATATATATATATATATATATATATATACCATTTGAACAAGATACATTCTAAATTTGAACCAGTTCAATCAAATCTATAATTTGAATACATGCGTAGATAAGATTAAAAAAATGTATTCAAGCTTTCATAATGCATTTATTAAGCAGTGTAAACCTAATATAAAAATTATATAAATAAATATAAAATCATAGCATTTATAAGATGTGTATTCTTTTAATGTACATAGCTTCTAAATCAATTATATTCATAATTGTTAGATAAATTAAAATTTTGTTAGTTTCAATACTTTTTTATTTGTTCAATGCTTCAACTCATACAAAAAAAAAAAAAAAAAAAAAAAAAAAAAATACAATTTTTTAAATAGTTACAATACTAAAGTCAAGAGTTCAAAAATTATATTGTGCAATTAATTTTAATAAAATTATAATAATAATAATTTACTTTTAATAAAGAAAATGTCTATGAATATTCATTGGAAGCCAAAATAATTGAGTTAAAAGCTTCTTGCTTGTTACACTATAAAAATAAATATTTATTTCTTAAGTATTTAAAAAAGCTTACCCTAGTGTTGTCGAATTCTCTTCCACCGATGGTCATTCTTGCTTTTGCTTTCATTGCATCCGATAGTGGTATCTGCAATTAAACAAAAAGTCAATCAATAAGTTCAATCACAAGCAATAAATAATCATTACGAAATAATTTATGTTACAACCAATCTGTCCATCAAGGAAAGTAGCTGTTAAGGTAATCTAACAGTTATAGAAATTGGCATAATTTTTAAGGCAGTACAGTAATGCCCCGGACCATGTAATAGGTGGGTCCGCGAAGTATACCGTAAGTTGAGAAATGCACTAAAATAATTTGTTAACTGAGTACTTGTTACTAAGGAAAAAATGGAGTATGCAAGTAACAATTTTGATTGAATAATGTTTAACCGTTTGACCATTGCAAGATGCACCGTGTGCATCACATATTGTCTCTTTAGAAAAACTAAATGACGCTCACGGTGCTTAAATTAGAAGTCGTTCTCGTTCCTTTGTAGTTTTTCTTAGTACCACGTGTTTTTACTCACATTTTTTTCTGGCCCCTTATCACGCTTTCCCGCTGCATGACGTACATGGTGCGTCATAATGTTTTGTTTATGTTTATACACAGTAAACATTAGAAAAACGATTCTGGTGCAATTTCATGCATATCTGAGTCCAGACTAACATAAATAAATGGGAAAAAAATCCTTTACAGGGAAGGACTTTTTCTCTCTTCTATGCCGCAGTCAAAGGGTTAAAGTAATCAAATATGTTACTAAATAATTTTTAAAGAAACAAAATAATACTAAGGGATAAAAAAATCTTTAAAAACGATAAGTACAATTAAAGTTACTTCAGTCCGAAAATGAAAATAATAATGGTGTTACTCAGTAAAAGAATAATACAAAAAAAACAGCAAATAGTCCAAATAGAAATAAAACAAGCGATATAACTCCTTTCACAAACAAAGTCCGAAAATAAAGTCCAATAAAAGTTACTCCAGTGCGATAATGAAAATAATAAATGGTGTATATCTGACTTAGATTTGATATAAACATAAAGATTTATTAATACATAACTTGACAGATGTATCATAATCAATTTTAAGCTTTAATATTATATCACTAAAATCAATTTTAAGCTTTAACCCTGCAAAGCTAACCTTATTTTTTCGGCGCTTAACGCTAATCTACGTATTTTTTACGTACACGCAGTACTAATCACAAATCTAAGTTACTATTTTGCGAAAATTTCTATTTTTATTTATTATTTATATTTGTTCGTTGTTTATTTATTATTTATGTGATTATCGTGTTCATTTATTACATTTTTATTGAAATGTAACAAGCCCAAACTCTTATGCATTAATTGAATTTTTATACTTTGTATTATTATTATTTTATTTTGATTTTGATATTATTTATTTATTTTTATTGTTTTTTGTTTAAATTTTTTTTTTGTGTGTTTATTTATTATTTTTTGTGTTTGTTTATTATGTTTATTAGAAGAAATTTATACTACGCTAAGACTAACCATATGTAATATTTACGTGGTGACTTCATGAAAAATAATTGTCAATCCTCACTAACGCATCGGGTAAAACTAAAGTGAGTATGTACTGCCACGGGAAGGTCTAGACGAAGCACTGCTAACTCAACTCTACGATAGTCGCATCTAGGAGAACGTACTTTAACAGTTTGAAACAAACAATATCTTTACCTTTGCCCTAGATGCTTCCGAGTGTGATTTGTAGCAGAATTCAAGAAGCGCTACTGCCATAGCCAGAATGAGACCACCTATAAGGATGTAGAATATCCCTGCCACATTGCTCAGCGACAACTCTGAACGGCTTGCATCTTGCTGTAAATCAAAGTAAAATAACAATGTTAAAAAGGTAAAAAAAATTGTATGTATAACTAAACAGTTAAGCAGAAAAGGACAACTTGATAGAGCTGGAAAAGAGAAAATATTATAGTGCCTAAGTTGAATTATAAACCAAAGAAATCACTTATTGTCCCTTCTTTCTCAATAACCTCCAAAACTTAAAGCCTCAGTGCTTTCATTTTGTGTTTTCTTTCCTTATTCTAGGTTAACTACAGAATTGTTTAACATAAATTTACACTGAACATCTATTAACCAAAGACCATAAAATTATGAGCTATTCAACTGAAGATTATTAATAAGATGTTGTGCTTACTATGCTCTCTCAAAAACAACTAAAAGCTAAAGGCAACTGCCTTAGGGTAGTGGGCTGATGATCTGTGGGTAACTTTCGACATACCATCAAAATTTTAAATATGTAGGGGTTAATAAAAAAGAATGTGCCCCTGCAGAAGAAATAGGAATGGGCACAGAAAATTAACCTTCTTGAGATGCCATACATTTACAGAACATACACTATAATGCGGGGTCCACCAAGACCCCTATGTATTGTGGCCAGTTTTGAATACAGAAAAAGGAGGGAAACAATTGTTCATAATAATTATAACATTAATATATATTTGTAAAAAAGAAACTCAGTATTTCTCCTTATGGTCCATATGGTACTCAATAATTGTTGAAGAATTCACATTCCACACAAGTTTCATCAAACGCTATATTTCAACCCCTTTGGGTCATTTTCAAGCTTTATACTCCAGATTCCAGCCATTTACATCTCTTTACTTTACTTATTTTTACATCTACTACACCAATACATCATTTACATCTTAAAATATTCAAACATAGTTAACGTATTACAGTTTTTTTTTACTATAATCCTCGAGAGAATTTTTGTCTTTGTGATTATATAATCTAACTAATATAAATTCATTTTAAACAAAAAACATAATTTTACTGTAAAATAACTTGAAATATGCAGATATCCCAATATTATTATAATAGTAACTGCTGGTTTGTTATGTGGCCACAAAACTTAAACCCCCATCAATCTCTGAAGCTAAGTACGCCTGGCTGCCTGTAGGCATTTACAAGCTCAACTATTAATAATGCTACCCAAAAGGGAGTCCTTTTAGAAAAGATGAGGCACGGTGGGGTTCAGTGCAAGTGGTTTCTTCTAAATATACTTAAAATAGATGAGAGATTTAGATTTAAATTAGATTTATTTAGAGAGAAATAGATTAGGGATCACCTTCATCTACAAAAATGTTAATGTTTTGGTAAAAGTATTAGTAGAATAGAAGAGTATGTCTTATTATGTTCATTATTTTATCACCAGAGTATCACACCAAAATGTGTTTAATCTTTTATTTAGAATGAAACCGGTGCAATTTTCTCATTTAAATAAAAATGACTTACGAAACTATCATTTTGACCCCTTCAAATTGCCTCTGTGGTCACTAGGGGCAAGCCAACTTCTACTCTTCACAGCTAGTCTCCTGCAGGGCGGCCTATGCTAAATAATCCTAATGTCCATAGTAAGCTGCTGAATGGTGATAATGACCACGTGAGTATTCACAGGCCAACAATTTTTTATTTTATTTTTTTCATTTTCATCATGCAAACCTCTCTTACCTTATGGTGAGATATTTGGACCTTATGGTCAGATATTTATGTTTAAATAAATTAAATTTATGTTTTACTGCTCCTTGAATATTTACAATTTATTAAAAATAAAATAATAAACAGACTCACCTTATCATGTTTGCATTCTGTTCTGTCGTACCACCATTTATTCTTTAACTTGGCCAATTCACCATTTTCTATGAGTGATAATACTGCTAAATTTACAACTTCCCTGTAACATTTAACATTTTAAATTAGTTGTGTATAAATAAATAAAAAAAAAAAAAAAAATTAAAAATTAAAAAAAACAAAACAGATATACATATTACAAAATGACAAATACTAAGAACAAACAAGCTCTCAATGAGTAACATTTTTTCTCAATATTTATTATTTTTTCCTTCAGATTTTCTCTATTTTACAAGCTTTTATTTAACTTGCAATGTTTGTATGTTCGGGTCAAATCTTGCAACTGAAGTTTAAAGCAGTTGGATAAAAATGTGATGGACGTTTTTAGGTGTGAATAAAATTAACAGTTTAATACATGTTACTCTGAGACTAAAAGTGAAAAATATACCTATCCACCATATTGTATCAACTTAAATAAAATAAAATAAATATATATATACGGATTGATTAAGTTCATTGATTGGATACTCCAGCTATTCATTTGCGAGCAATGTACACAACAACACAATTAATCAAAGAATTAGTATGAATTCTTTGATTCTCAATTCTTTGGTCAATTTGTATAAAATAAGAACTGATTCAAATTTGTTAAGGTGTGTCTACACAGGTGCACTTTTGTCTTCCTCTTTTCAATTTAAGATGTCTTTCAGCTTGTGTTTCATTATTCAGCATTGCATACGCTACTAAACAGAGGTTTGACGCATGCAGCAAAATTTCCACAGCAGTTTGTCACTTTTGTTCAGTTTTTCTTTTCTTTTTTTTTTTTTTAAAAAAAAAATAATGCAGAGACATTAATCTATAAACATCTATAAACATTAATGACTTATAGGTAAACCATCCGATATGTGGTTTTCTTAGACCCCTGATTTTTTTTTTTTTTTTTTTTTTTTTTTTTTTAATTGCTTTTAGGTGTTTTTTTGGAGAAGTAGGATCTCAAACTTTTCAATTCCTTCTTGACAACAAGAAAGCTTAAATTGTATTTTTTGGACAATTCTTCTAAAGCATCCGTATGCATTTGTTTGTCTGTGTAATGTTTGTCTTTTACATCCCATAAAATATTTAAACTTTGATAATGTTCAATAAAATGCACCACAATGGACCCGATCATTTGTCTTAAGAGTTCAGAATAAACAGTTTTAAGTGTACAGTAGTAAAGTAGTAAACTAAACAACGCGCATAAATAATAAAATTTTAAGGAAAAAAAGACGCTCTACAAGGTATTTTGGAAACATTACATCAAATATTAAAAGCAGAGTTGCACCAGTTGGATATGACGTTATATCTTGCACTATAGAATCATCATCTTTCAACATCCCAACAGGAATTCAACAGCACATGCCTCTTGTTCCCAAACCCGTGTGCTATGACATTTGGCCTTATTAAAAGCAAAAGTGAACTAGTGTAGACATAGCTATACACGTATTTTGTTTAACCCTGGAATGCTAATGGTAGTTGAATCAACGAGCACAGATTGAACCTTAAATTTTTACGCTCGTATGCGATGGTAATGGGTACCCCATCCTTCTGCAGTGCTTGCACTGGTTAGTAACACACCTGCTAGTGTAGCGGTAGTAGTCCTTTTGAGCATACACTCGTTTTCTGGCAATTTCCCGTCAAAGCAAGCAAAGCATTTGTCATCAAAATGTTTGTATATCTCACTAAAAGATTTAATAATGAGTTCTTAATAGTTTCAACCCAAAAATTGTATTTTCTGCATGTTAGTCAAATCAACGAAGGTTTAGTAATACCAGTCGTCCAATTACCATTAGCAGTTAAGGGTTAAACTCATATAAAGAAATTTCCCTAAAAAAAATTAGAAGTAAATACAAAAATAAGACAAACCTGAGTGGGGATCCAAGAGGAGTAGCCACTCCAAATCCTTTAGCATCTAAGTTCCGACCGACTTTTATTGTATCACAAGGTTCTCGTTCATTGATGTAGTCATTCTTGGGGGACTCAATAAGAAGTGCATATTTTCCTTTCGATTGACGAACCCTTCGAATACCTTCGTCATATGTCTTTACGAAAACATGCTTCCGAGAATTCATGTACTCCCACATTTTACTGTAAAGAGTGATCTGCGACCTCTGTCAACAACAAATAAATTGATAAATTACATCAAGCTATGAAATCATTTTTTAATAATAATTAATAATAATAATAATAATAATAATAATAATAATAGTATTCCAATAAAAGTGGCACATAGCTTCCTCGCGTCCTGTCCTATACTATAAAGGTACATTTCCCGAAATGAGACTCCACTAATAGACATTAAGGGACTACCGCTCATCATCTATCACTGGAGCAAAAATACAGGTGTTTTCCTTCACGTGTCTCTAGCGACTATTGTGGCACATTAGTATAAAACTTAAAGTAGTTTTGTAAATTTAATGAGAGAAGAAAATATTTCTTTAGGTGGGTTCACAGTCAGCGGTTCTCGGTGCGAACAGATTTATTTATAGCCTTACTTATTTTATTTACTTACTTACTTATTTTATTTACTTACTTACTTATTTTATTTACTTACTTACTTATTTTATTTACTTACTCATTTCCTTACTTATTTAATTAGCCTGTCAATGCATTTATTTACATTGAAATGATGTTTGATCAAGGATCTTATATAAAGGGGATAGAGGGTTGAGGCAAAAAAGTGACCCCATGAAGATATGTAAAATATTAGCTCCAATGGGACAAATTACCATCCTCTTGGTTA
The DNA here is from genome assembly GCA_951217055.1 of Gerris lacustris. Classification (NCBI taxonomy): domain Eukaryota; kingdom Metazoa; phylum Arthropoda; class Insecta; order Hemiptera; family Gerridae; genus Gerris; species Gerris lacustris. The sequence goes on along the minus strand of OX578279.1, from coordinate 66,006,877 downwards.
TAGGTTACCAAAAATTTGTTTATAAGTGTCAGGTTATAACCTGTTAAAAAAGGTAATTCGTCCCAGTTCAAAGGTGCGCAGTATGATTTTTTCTCCAATTTCTCTTACCTTCATGGGGTCACTTTTTTGCCTTAAACCCCTTCTTAACATTACATCCGCTTTATATAAGATCCTTGTGTTTGATGCATAGAATTGAATAAAGGAATAACTATGAACAACAGCTGAAATTAAACTGTTTAAAAAGTTTATTGTAAATCTCAAGAAAACGTTCAACAGTGGAAGGAAATTATCCCTTCAGAACAGTAGATAAACAAACGAATCAGCTTTGTACTTTGTTTAGTTCATTTATAACCTGACTGGACGGCATGGGGGAAACCAGAGAATACCTTCTCCACAGCTTCATGTTCATGAATATATATAGTTAGTTAACTAAAAGTAGGTGCATATTATTGAGATGATTAGTGTGACGTCACAAAAGCTTTCGAAAATTTAACTCAGTGTTTGTTATGTTCCTTTTTCTTATCACCTCTTATCAAACCCAGATCCTGGCCAGATCCATCTTAAAACAGATTGCAGTCAACAATGACTACAATCCTAGTATTATTAATAATCTAGTCAAAAATATACAAAAGAAGATAGATGACAAGGCTATGATTGGGCCTCATGCACAAGAAGAAACCAATAAGACCTATAGAAAAGTTCTCTATGTTGGAAAAACCTCTGAAAATATCAGCAAAGAACTGAAGAAAGTCGGTATAGAACCAGCCTTATACACAGCCCATAACGTAGGCAAACTTTTAGACAACTCCAAAATGAAGGATAAATCTTCCCCTGGTACTCATAGTGGAGTTTATCAACTTAAATGTTCTGATTCAAACTGCAATGCAGAATATATCGGAAGAACCTTACGGCCAGCAAAGGTTAGATGGTCAGAGCATATTGCCACCAAAAATCGTATTACTAAACTTAGTATAGAAATTAGAAAATTAGAATCGGACATTAGGGACGTCAACCACTTACTTACCACCAAAGCGTTACCTTCTAGAAGAGTTACACCTTCTAGAAGAGTTACCCTACAGAATAAACTTGAATTAATTAAAAGAACCAAGAATCAGAAAGAGTCTACACTTAACAGATATAAGAGAGATTCAGCATTTGCTAAGCATCTTACTGACCTCAACCACAATTTTAATCTAGATGATGCATCTCTCCTCCATAAAGAAGAAAAGAGTCTCAGGCTAAATCAGCTTGAGGCCTTAGAAATATATCTGTCAGCCCACAACCCAGCAGTTACTACATTAAATGAACAGATAGAAGTCTCCAACTCCCCACTTTTTAAGCAGTTTCAACAGATGAAAGACAACATTGGAGTAACCTAACCTCTTGATATAACCTCCTCATGAACCTTATCTTATTATACCTTAACCTATACTTGTGTACTGTGTTTATTGTGATTTTTATTGTGATTTTTATAGAGATATTACATGTTATTTATATTTCAAATTTTATATTTTAGTGCAATCTAGTTATGTAGTTTTTGTTTTTTGAGCCTGATGATGGAGTAACTTCTGAAATATATTGCTTTTTTAAAAAAACCTTGGTAGAACTAAAGTCTATTCTTTAAACCTTAACATAATTATATACTATACAATAGATCACTGACCAGCCTAGGAAAAAGACGTTGATGACGAGACAAAGAGCAGACTGTTATTACTATTATTATTTGTGTATTTTTTGTTATCTATATTAACGAGTATAATAATATAAGATATGAGTGCCTCGCATGTATACTTGTTTAAAATTTTGATTAAATAACTAATTTAATACATTAATTTAATATTACTTAAGTAGTACTCTGACATACTTGTACAAAGAATAGCTTTGTCCTCCGAAAAAAATAAAGTATAGATGAAATTTTCATAACGCTCGAGAAGGTGGAAGACATAATATACAAACTAAAATAGAAAAACGATTTAAAAAATAAACAATAAATAAGAACGGACCCGGACGGTATCACCACAATAAAACACACTCACAATAATACTTTTTTAAACCACTAGAACGGCAATTTTTAATGTTTTCTTATCTTAAATTGTTAAAATAGACTTAGTATAATAACGTTCAAAGGTTGAAAAGTCTTATAAATTAATAATAATTTAATAATTAATTATTTAAAAAGTTGAGAAAATTCTCCCATTCATTTTACATGGGATTGATAACAGGTGATAAGGAAAAGGAAATCAAATTTGTACTGGTTTGATTCTTGTGTTCATTAAACTTGCTTCTTGAGATGGCATGCGGGTCTCCAACAAGGGAACAATAATTAAAAGATCGCAAGCACAGTGGCGCACCCACGGGGGGGGGGGCTGAAGCCCCCCCCCCCCAGAGCACCCTAGATCAACTTATATAGGGCTGCGGTAGAAAATAAAGATAATAAAAAAAATGACAATTAATCAATAAAAACAATTTAAATGAAGTTTTTATTATTTTAAGTGTGAGTTCAAAATTTTTTTTTGCCTTCATAGGAATAGAAATAAGATGAGATTAAAGTATTATTGCGAGCGGTGTCATGCCTCTTATCCAGGGAGAATAGAGCATGTGACACGGTCACCCCCTGGCCCAACCCTATCTTTATCTATGATACCATTATAATACCTTATTAAGATTTTGGTTTGATATTGTTTTTTCTCCCCTTCTATATAAAGATAAGAAAAAGATCCCTCGAAAAAAACCTTCATCAAAAAAGTTTATTTTAAATATAAAACAGATATGTAGTAGGTACCTCGGATTTTTTTCTCTCTTTTGATGTGTAAAATTCTAGTCACTAAAACAATAACTATTTGGTTTTTCAGTGGCGGACACACAGGGGGGGGGGGGGGGGGCTGAAGGGGTAAAAGCCCCCCCCCCCCCTCAGAACCCACAAGAAAATATACATACTTAAGAAAATACTATTTACATTTACGAAATATACTCGTTAAGAAAACCAATTATGATTATTTACTTCCTCATATTATAAAGAAGAAGTATTGTGATGGCGCGAAAATCCGATTTTGTAAATCCATCAAAATCGAATTTTCATCACGTTTTGAGGTCCCCCTGAGTTCAAAAAAGTGTTTTTTAAAAAATGTCTGTTTTGTGTGCAGACGCGTGGAGCCTAAACTACGGGGCCGATTTTGACGAAATTTAGTATATACACATAATATCACACCCCAAGGTAAAATAGAGAAATGATTTTTGCTCCAAATGTAGGGTTGCTACCCCCAAAAACTCTGAAAAAACTTGAAAAAAATTATTTCTCGTAAACGATTTTGATTAAAAATTTTAAAAATGTAGTCCATTTAAATACGAATCTATAACGATAATAAGCCGTTTACCCGGGAAAATTCTAGTTCCTGAGAAAATAGCATTAAACCCGGTCGGAGAGAGGAGAGAGGCCGCGGCCGGGTCCGATTTTTTCTTGAGGAGAAGTTATTTTTATTATAAATTTTGATAAAATATTAAATTTTAATAATTATGTACCAACGAAAACTCGAACACTAGTAAATGGAAAACACTGAACTAAGTAATATTATATAAATTCGTATAAGAGAAATTTCGTCAGTTGTCTCGGACCGATTTTTTTAAAACTGGCTCATAGAAATATTAAGAAAGTTACGTTTTAAATTTTACTACTTTTTTGACTATTTAATTTATATTATTGCTAGGTTCGAACAAGTGGTTCAACCTCTACCCGTTCGAGTAAGAAGTACTAGATTCCTACTACTACTTTTACCCCCCCCCCCCCCCCCCCCCCGGTCACAACATTTTCATCTTTGAGTCTGGGTTAGCCCCCCCCAGAAAAAAATCCTGGGTGCGCCACTGCGCAAGCATATATAAAATAACCTTACTAGATCAAAAACGTTTGCTTCCGAGCTTACCGAAGGTAACAGAATCTATGTGCTCGTTCCGAAGTACGAACATTTTTTTATGTCTCCAATTTCAAAAAAGGAATTTTAAAACAATTTTGCCAAATCAAATATGGCGAGGTTTCTTTTTATGAAAATTTCTTGAATCATTATCTATTGTAGATGTTGAAAATAGCAAATGCAAAGTCAGAATTATTTACAGAATCATAGAAAAGATTAAAAAAAAATTAGAGAAAAAGCACAAATTAGGAACGGCAAAACGATCACGCTTGGAAGCAAAAAAAAATTTCTTGATTACAAAAATTGCAATCTCAGTAGGTACGTTGTTATATTTTGTTACATTGGATAGGTACTTGTACTTCGTAAATACGGCAGATGAGGACATTTGAAACTAAATATAACTATGTGGGAACTCATATTTTGCACAAATTTCTTTGTCTCCAGTAATATAGTTACAAATTTCAAATTTTAGTAAAATAATGGTAAAAATATCACAATTTGTTGAATATTTTATTTTATAATGTGATAACTGAAGCTACAATAAAAAAGTGGTAAATGTGAGATAAAATGAAATAGGTGCCGAAAATTGCACGTCGATTCCAACGATAAAAAGAACTACAACATTCCATCGCTATAGAATACTTCTTGCCCTTGATTTCTCAGTAAAAAAATCTAAGGAGGAAAATAATCAAAATTGATCCAGAAAATGGCATTTTTGGGGATCTGCTGACGGATACCCATCTTCTTGAGTAAAAGTTAACCGATTTAGTCTAAATTTGGTACAATGTTCATTTTACCAATGCTCAGGACGAGTTCGTTGGACAACGTTATCTGCCCAAGCGTTGGCGCGCAACGCTTGCGTAAACGTAAGCTTCAAATGTAAAATTGGAATTTTAGGACGGGAAAAAATGTTTACTTCCTCTATTCAATGAGACAAACAACTTTTTTATTTATTTATTTTTTTTTTTTTAGTAAAACCATCACCGACGCACCGCTATGAAGCGTTAAATATCGCTAAATGTATTAAAGCGGACATAAATGTTTAACATAGAGAAAATAACGTTTTCACCGATATCTTACGTTCTAACGTAACAATTTTAATAAATCTTCATACACATCACCTAAAGTACAATTGAAACCGGCATGTAAAATTTCAACCTGATACAAACAGAATTTTTGTGTAGTGAAGTGATATATTTTATAATAATATAAATGGAGTCTAGCCGGCGGGTCCTGATCCCTCACTACAACCATCTGCTTTAACTATAAACTCATCATGATTAGCTTTTTCCTCAATATTCAATGCATATTTATTGCTAGGCGCTCCTACCTGGTAGGAACTTCGTACCTAACGGGTGTCCCGCGACGCCACAATTATTTTTTTATAACATTAACAACAACAAGTTAACATTATTAACAAGTATTTTTTTCCAACTACCTACCAATATCCCAATAGAACGTACGTTGTTTTTTTGTTTTTTTTTTTTTACATTTTTCAGATTAACTAAATTTAAGAGAATGAAAATCTGAATTGCGCAGCAAAAAAATATACGTGACAAATTAAGTAACACAGTGATTCGGAGGTAAATTGATGCCATCACGAAAGAGAAAACCGAACATCGAATATACTGTTCTCAATTAGCCGTTCTGCGTTCCAACTCTTCCACCTAACCGCTCATTTACCAGGGGCATTTATATCCTCTAATGAGAGGGCCCTCTGCTGCGTATCAAATGACCTCCCCCCCCCCCCCCCCCTTCCTTTCCATCTGGATTTCAAGTCGATATTTTAACCCATGGGTGGCTCTTGATGCTAATGGACCACAGTTTCACAAAAAAACAGAAAAGGAGGGAGGGAGGGGGGCAGTCTAAATCGAAAAATGTTTTTCGCACGTGGTATATTTTTGTTACCCAAATTTCCTCTTGTGATACATTTAATCTCGAAAGATACTGTTGATGATAGAAACGATGTTTTTATTTTAACCTGTCCAGCCAACTAGTTTAATAATTAAACTAGTTGGCTTAATTGACTAGTTGGCTATTGTAGGATCCATTAATTATTAATGGATCCTACAATCTTTAACAAATTTAATAATTACTGTCTTGTATTTATATCTGCTTTGATACTTTATAAACAATCTATACCATGGCTTGTACGCATGGGAAATAAAAATGTCAAACTACGACAGTTTATTTTTAATAACTAAATAAGATTATGTAACATTCAACAAAACAAATCAACATTTTAAATTAAAAATATTAAAAAAAGGTGAATGAATGTTATTGAGGCAATAAAAAACTGATAGGATTTATGAATTAATTAATCAACGCTTTAGAATTATTATACTATTATTGCTTCAGAAATGAAAGCTTCGATTGTTTCTTTGATTACAAGAAATTTAAAGAAACGTTTGTGTAAGTGTGTGTAGCTAAGGATTGTAATACTAGAAACTTGAGGGTCCGGGAGTTCCTTTGTGACAATAAAATGTACGCAGTTTATCATTTATATAATCAAGTAGTGTCCAGACGACGGCGACGAGTCACCTCGTAATGATTTGTTATTGTTAATCACAATTTTCCAATAAAAATAAATGTTTTGATTTGTTAGTCTTCAAATAGATATTATAAATTATTTAAATATATGTCTAAATTAATTTACTTGATTCTACTTTTTTTTTAAATATATAATTAAGCCCGTTGCCAAGGGCTTAACTGCTCGTATTAGATAAATGGGGTATATCTTGTAATATAAATTAATATACTAGCTGGTCTCGGCTGGCCTATTGCCAGCCTGCGGCCGAACATGTATGCCAGGTAATAGTATAAAAACTGGTACTTGTATAAGGACTAAATGCAAAGAAACAGTCTCTCCACGGAAAAGAATAATTGTTTATTAATCAAAAAAGCTTTCGGCTTTTATAAAATCATCATCAAAGCAGAATTTGGGAGAACTAGATTTATATTATACAAAAATATGTGCTATATCTACGATTGATACGAAATATAAACATTTTATCTCTGTTTAGATGCGTAGAAAGTGATTCTTTTAGTGGTTGTATTCATTGCGCATGCACGTTCATAATTATTTCCACACTAGTGCGGAAATAATTATCACAAGAAGAATTCATCATCTTATTGCACGATTAGCGTGTTTGTTTGCATTTAACAAAACTAATTTGCTGTTTGTTTAATTAAAGTAACTGTTCTTTTCTGTATTTATTATTGAAAATCCAGCAATCGTAGATTAAGTACGGTACGCAACTCGTGCGAAAACTGCATTTTGCTCTGCTCGTGCGTGGTTTTATTACCCTCGCTCGCTTCAAAATGCTACTTTCCGCACTAGACCCGTAATGTACTATTTTGGCAAGTCATATGATGTCGGAGACTAACGTAAGACTGTTTCCTTGACTATTTATTAAGATGACCTCATATATTTTTTCAATATGATAATATTGCTATACTGAGTGTGTTTTGTTAATTTTTTTTTCTTTGGTGAGTTTATAAATTACCATCAAATAACATTTTACTAAGCACGAATATCTATATGCCACAAAATATCCTAAATCTCTCCCCTTTATTTCTATACCCTCTTCCCTTGGATAAGACAATTTGCATTAATCCCTAATTAGCAATTCTTCAACAACTGGGAAAACAGTTTTAAAAATAAACCTTCCAGAAAAGCAGAGGTATTTTTCTTTCATATTATTCCCCCCCGTTGCAATGGAATCCTTGGGGTTGAAATTGGAATTATCTTTTCTTAATATAGGTATTATAGACTTACGTCGTACGGAGATACTTTATTTTTACCATTCTAAACCAATCTGATCTCAATTCCGTTTCTTCCTAAATTTCCACTATTTCCCCCGTTATGAATCAAATTTCTGAAAATCCAGTTTCGTCAGACATTACGACTGCTATTTTAGAAATTATTATACAAAATAAAATTATGTATTAGCGTAGTTATTATTATTTTAATTTAGCGTTTCAAAGATATGGTTCAAAGGCAAGTTTAGTCAATAGTCTCGAATACCGCGGGTTCTAGATAGGATACGCAAGAAATGTATGGCAGTTATAAAAAATAAAATATAATTTTAATTTAAAGAATATAATTCAAAGATAAAGACGGGAAATACTGCAGGAATAAAGAAGGCGGGAGATAAGAAAGTTTAGGGGCCAAAACAAAAAGAGTTTACCGATTGATATATAGATGGCATTTCAAGAGGTAAACGTACTACATTAGTTTGAGTAGTATTGTGTTCATATGAAATGTGAACACTATCTGATTTCACTACAGGATTTGTTGTACAGGCGATATTTCTTATTAAAAAAACTAACTAGCCTATCTTTTAGGCTAAGGCCGCACTGGAGGAGGGTGGCCAAGAGGGTAGCGGACGGAGGGTGGAGGGTACAGGCTGAAGGGTAGACGGTTCGCGGCCGCACTGCGCTTCCGTTTCAATCTACCCTTGCAGTTTGCCAAAGCGAGAGGCATTTCAAGAGGTAAACGTACTACATTAGTTTGAGTAGTATTGTGTTCATATGAAATGTGAACACTATCTGATTTCACTACAGGATTTGTTGTACAGGCGATATTTCTTATTAAAAAAACTAACTAGCCTATCTTTTAGGCTAAGGCCGCACTGGAGGAGGGTGGCCAAGAGGGTAGCGGACGGAGGGTGGAGGGTACAGGCTGAAGGGTAGACGGTTCGCGGCCGCACTGCGCTTCCGTTTCAATCTACCCTTGCAGTTTGCCAAAGCGAGAGGCATTTCAAGAGGTAAACGTACTACATTAGTTTGAGTAGTATTGTGTTCATATGAAATGTGAACACTATCTGATTTCACTACAGGATTTGTTGTACAGGCGATATTTCTTATTAAAAAAACTAACTAGCCTATCCTTGAAAGAGACATATATATATTTTTTTATCTGACCTCTCATGTGCGCCCTCTAGCACAAAAAAGGTGAATTTCAAAGTGTAACCTGTTATCACGTGTACTTTTTTTACGTAAAGACCAAACCGTATAAGAATATCCTATATTTTAGAGGACACTTTGAAGATGATACCTATATATGAACTTTTTTCGATCTGAACTCCTCCAAGTGGAGTTATATGCCTCCAAAGTTGTGTGATTTCCAATTTTTTTTGTTTCCTTTTTTTTAGGGGTTCATTTATTTTATGATGAAGGGAGGAGGGAAGGGTTGGAAATGATATGGGGGAGGGTCGATGAATATTTTTTTTCGATAAAACTTTTTACTAGATGGAAAAAGACATGTTTTTTTAAAAAATCATTCTATTAACAAAGAAGCATGACATTTTTTCGAATTTAGGGTGCTTATATTAAATAATAAATACAAATTAAGAGAAAACTTAATTCAAATGCAATTTAATTATTACTGACTTACATTTGAACAGTCCCAATTCGGGTTTTACCTAATTCAGACTTTTAAAAAAAAAAAAAAAAAAAAAAAATCACTTACTCTGAAAAAGTCCCAGGTAGCACCATGGTAAAGAGTGCCGTACTGAACTTCGGTCTGGGATGCGAGGTCTTCAGGCGAGTTAATTGGTGTAACCATACGTTCCACTGTGAGGAAGGCAGCCAGGTTGGCAGTGTAGGAACTTATCAAGATGAGCGTGAAGAACCACCAAACACTGCCAACAATTCTACCACTAATTGACCTGCAACAAACAAAACCAGCTTCATTTAAAAAGAAAATCAAAGAGAAAGGATGAAAATCTAAGATGTAATTACATTAATGTCAAAGTTTAAACGAGATACTAACTCAATTTTCGAATAACTCTCTTAATTGAAGGTTTAATTGGAATTCAAAGGGTAAAGATACCATGCAATAATGAGCTAAACGTTTTTAGATTAAGAAAATGGTAATTAAAATCTTTTGGCCCAGCTAACTTACAAAAAACTCGAATGTGTTTTTCTTTAATGTGTGATTAGCGACTCAAATGAAAGAGGTGTTCTTCAATAACACAAAATGATTGTAACTGAAGAACAAGTAAACTGGTAAAAAGTAATTGAGGTGGTTCGAGACAGTTCAAGTATAATGTGAGGATATGCTAGCGAGATACTGTCCAATAAAACACAGCGAGAAAGTATATGCTAACGTTTCACTAATTTTAATAGCATCATCAGAGCAAGTAACAAAGTATAAAATAAAAATAATACAAAAAGGTTGACTCTACGACATGTTATAGTTATAAAGGAATGAAGAATAAATGGAGGTGTGGGTGTGGTTGAAAATTCAGAAAATAGGAAAGGGTAAGAGGTATGTCAGGTAGGCGGATTAGCGGAACAAGATTTACTTAAAGGCCCTACACACGACCACTCGACCTTCGGGGTTATCGGGGTTGGTCCCGACAGTTGGAGCGTGTGTAGGCTTGTCGGCGGACTAAAACTGCCGGACCCGACCGTCGGGAGCTCCCCACCCTCGATTCCTGTCGAGTCGGTTCGTGTGTAGCGCTGTCTGCCGACTCCTCAACCCAACATGACCTAACTCCCCCCAGAGAGAGGAGTTTGGTCGTGTCGGGTCGTGTGTAGAGACGGCCCCGACAAGGATTGTCGGGGAGTTTGGTCGTGTCGGGTCGAGTGTAGGGCCTTTTAGAATACTATCTATAGCTAGGAATACAATAACGAAAAAGACCTTAGGTATATGAAAAACTATAATGGAAACTGTTTATACAGTTTTCTCGGAAAATGCCCCAAAAGTTTGGAAAAATTATGTATTTGGGGTTTTTCGACCCAATTTATCACCCAAAAAATTTTTGTCAAAGAAAAAATATTTGTATTAAGGTAAAACATATCTAAATATATCTACAAACCATACAGAACGCGTATCTTAAGTCGAAAAATAGCTCTTCTGACCATATTTTTTTAAGAAAATTGAAAAATGAAAAAATATATTTTTTCTCTTATCAATTCTTGATATTTATATTCATTTTTCAGTTATATAACAAATATTTAATGAATTATTTCTGATTTTGACTGGAATTATACTAAAGGATTACAATATACGTAAAGTAAGAGTGGAGGCACCTAAAACATTTGAGGGAGAGGGGGCAAATACTACATACAAATTGTGGTTTTTGCCCATTTCATTGTGTTTTACATAAAAAAAATCATTTCTACAATAAAGTGTTAGAGAAATGGGTCTTTTTTTTATAAAAATCCGACAGTCATTCGCTATATAGAAGTTGTTTTTTTTACTTCAATCCGTCTGGCTATTTTGTTTTTATATAGTGGTTATTTGGCAGAAGTTTGCTTTCGTGTTACTTAATCCTTGTAGGTATTGGGTTCGTGATGGGTTTCCAAACCGGTTTGTCAAAAAGCACTCATCAGCTTTCCTCTACTAGAGTTTGGAATTGGTTGAAATCCGTTGTGAGTGTGATGTATATCTAATACTAATCCCCTGGGGCTAACTTATTTCTAAAATACAAGGTACCTATACAAACCATAGTGGATCAAACATCACCCGTTCAACACTGCTAATACCTCCGGCAATTTTACAGAACCTTTCAGGGGTTACCTCAGCACAATAAGTCCATTCTACCATCAGAAACTCACAATCTTCTTTAACATTTTTGTTCCTTTCTAACCAACTACGGTTTTTAATATACACGCGAATCGAGAATAAAATACGAGTACCTACCAAGAAAACAAAAACTTTTTCAATTTGGAGTGAAATATTACCTCTGTTTTATAAATATATTTATTATGAATAAGTATGATGAACCATTTAGGTACAATACAAATTAATTCATTTGGTCATCCTCAGTTAATTTCATTGATTTCTATAATCACAATTACAATTCAATACATTAATTGAAGACGGACATGAGCACTTTTCAAAATTTTCTAGAAGAAGCAGGAAAACTGTAGCTCAAATTCTGCAGGTGCTAGAGCTATGATTTTTTTTCCTGTACATTCTTAATAGATTCCAAACAAGTTAGAAGTTCTGAAAACGTGAATTTATTTGACATTCTAGCCACAAAATGGAGTTAAAAAGTCGAGTTGTCCGCTTTTGAAACAAAAACCAGGTTTTCTCCGTTTTTTAAACAAAATGATGCCATCGTGAATTAAAACTTGCTCCACAAAGGAACACCTTTGTCAGCAACGGCAGCACCTGCTCACCTGCCTAATTGGAATACAAGTATAATCGACGTTGCAGAATGCCAGTATAATTTATACGCCGTTCTTCACTCTAGTCGTCAGTATGCCTTGTTGTTGCTTCGAGTAAACATCACGATGTACCACATCCCTGATGATGCTTGCGGTAGTAAAAGCGAAACGTGGGACTTCAACCCCTTCGGAACGCGGATATCACCGGAAAACCAAGCTATTGAATTATTAGTAAAGTCAACTGCTACTTGGTCGAAAAAGTCCTCGTCCTGGAGTTCACACTCACATTCTGGACCCTGGTCATCATTAGTTTCAGTGAGATAGTGACGCCTTCTCAATTTTTTTAATATCCTACCAACCATCACCAAAGTGCATGGTCAACATGTTCTTAGACTAATAGTACGACTAGGTAATCAAATGTTATAGGACGCAGTGCATCATGGGAACGAGTTAGTTAAATGCAGCCTCCTTATTAGCTATTTAGGTTATGTCCACTTTTAAAGCAAAACGCGTGTTAAGTTGTCCGTATTTGATACAAAACTACAAATATTATTGCATTTTTACCCCTTTTCTGGGATTTTGAGATTATGATTGATTTACACGTTTTGAGGTCCCATGAGTCCAAAAAAGTGGTTTTTAAAAAAGTCTGTCTGTCGTATGTGTAGACGCGTTGAGCCTAAACTATAAGGCCGATTTTGACGAAATTTGGCATGCAGGTTCAGAAAAGTCATACTCCGAGGTATCGACAAATACGAATTTTAGCAGCAAATTTGGGAGTGCTACCTCTCAAAACCTCTGAAAATATCATTTCTCGAGAACGGTTCCGACAAATTTGATTAACAAATTTTAAAATGTAGTCCATTTAAATATAACTCTAACGATAATAAGTCGTTTTCCCGGGAAAAATCAATTTCCTAAGGAAATAGCTTTAAACGAGGATGAAGAGAGACCGGGTACCGATTCCCCGCCGAGGAGAAGTTATTTTTATGATAAATTGTAACACTTATGATACATTTTGATGAAATATTCAATAATAATTAAATGTACCTACGAAAACTCGAAAACTAATAAATGGAAAACATTAGGCACTTGGCCCACTTCCTAATCACTTATATTATGAACTCGTATATGAGAAAGTTTATCTGAGTCGTCTCTGACTGATTTTTTAATTTTATATTAATTATTTAAATACTTAATGTCTTCATTAGTTTTAAAATGCGCAAATGAAAACAACTACGAAATTGGAATAATAATTAGCATTTATATAACTTTTGAATATAATTTTTCGTATATTAAAAATCTAGGAAAGAGAGCAAATATTCAGCCTTATATAATAGTCTTTACGTGAAAACCAATTTTGTTTATTTAGAGCGAAGTTTATGAATTAATAATTAGGTTTTTAAAATTCAAATAGAAACACAGGTGAGGGAATTAATAACAACATCTTTAACTTGCAGATATGATGTTAAAAGTAATATTACAATAATAATAATGAAAGCTAAATTTAGAGTTGCATTTACTCTGATTTGCGCAAATTTAGAAAATGAAACATACATACATTATTTGACTGCATTTAAATCAGACAATATTTAATTTAATCAATTTATTTTTGAACAGATTTTAAAAGTGTTCAATAGTTGATTCATTTTTGTTTTATATTTTCATGAAAATCGTTTCTAATTATGACTACAGAGATTAGTAGAAAGTAATACAATAAATCAGTTTTATTTTCATCAATATCTTGAAAACTAGAGTTTTCCCGGGAAAACTACTTATAATCGTATTTAAATAGTGCTTGAGACATTTTTTGAGGAAGTGGCGCCCTCAAATTTAAAGCTAAAATTGATTTTTACCTTGGGGTATGATTTCTATGAACAAATTTCATCGAATCAGCCCAATACTTTAAGCTCCACGCGACCACTGACTACAAATGACAACCACTAATTCTTTCTACTTAACAACACTTTTATGGACTTAAAACTTGTAAATCCATCAAATCTCAAAATAGAATTTTCGCCATCACAATACATTCTCTCTATCTTATATTACTTATATGAGAAAGTAAAAAGCTAATACAAAATATTTTTACATCGAAGACTAAGTGAATTTTTTTTTTTTTTTTTAAATGTCGGTTCGAGACAATTCAGACAAACTTGCTTAAATACGAGTTCATAATTACTTAGCCCAGTGATTTCAGTTTATTGGTTTTCCAGTTTTCGTTGGTAAATTTAATTATTTTTGAACATTGCATCAAAATTTATCATAAAAATAACTTCACCTCGGCGGGGAATCAAACCCGGCCTCACTCCATCCTCGTTTAAAGCTATATTCTTAGGAACTAGCTTTTTCTCGGGAAAATGGCTTATATCGTCAGATTTTTATTTTAATAGACTATATTTTAGAATTTTTTAATCAAATTCGTCGGAACTGTTTTCGTGAAATATTTTTTTTCACGTTTTTCAGTTTTTGGCGGTATAGCGCCCCCAAATTAGGAGCTAAAATTCATTTCTCGGTTTTTACGTCGGGGTTTGATTATTCTGAACATGTATGCCGAATTTCGTCAAAATCGGCTCAGTAGTTTAGGCTCCAGGCGTCTGCACAGACAGACATTTTTTTAAATATTTTTTTTTTTTACTCAGGGGACCTCAAAACGTGTAACTCCATCAAAATCACAAAATCGAATTTTCGCACCATCACATTTTTGTCTCTTTATATGAGAAAGTATAAATACGCATCCGAAGATAAATCCCTATGTCTTAACCTCATTGGAAGGAAAATTGTGTGGCACATATTTGGTCAAATAGAAAGAGAGTATAACAATTAATTTTTGGTAGAGGTAATGGAAAACAGATGTTACCTAGGAGATATGTCACATCCCTGCTGCATGAAGGCGCCTAAGGAGAACCAAAGCGAGTTCATTATGCTGAAGTCATTAGCTAAGAGAGGAGCCGGAGCTGAGGGAGACGCGTGGTGCAGACCTCTGTGATCTTCATGGTAGGACAGCAACCGCCATTCATAAGGAGAGAATCTCGAGACAATGAACAGCACTATGCTTACCTGAAACAAGCAATCAATTAGAAACGTAGTAACATAGTCAATAAGAAACGTAGTAACATAATCAATTAGAAACGTTTAGTAACATAGTCAATAAGAAACGTAGTAACATAATCAATTAGAATTAGAAACGTTTAGTAACATAGTCAATTATAAACGTAGTAACATAGTGAATTAGAAACTTAGTAAGATAGTCAATTTGAAACTTAGTAACATAGTCAATTAGAAACGTATAGAAACATAGTCAATTATAAACGTAGTAACTCAGTCAATTAGAAACGTAGTAACATAGTCAATTAGAAAGGTAGTAACATAGTCACTCAGAAACGTAGTACGAAATCGTTGTTTTCCAGGTGCATGGTACATCCTCCAAAACTAGTTGCTTTACGTTATGGAAATTACATGTTAAAACATTACAAATAAAATCCGTAAATGCATATTATACAATTTTAAATGCCTTAGAGACTTTTGCCCTGAAGCATTATAAAAAGAATTTATCATGCTTTTGTTGAATCCGTAATCAGTTACGGTATATCGTAATCGGTTATCGGGTGCGGTTCTGCAAACCCACCTCATTTCTAACAGACATGTCAAAACACTCAAGTGTCGAACATCTATGATGCAGCGACCTTCTGCAGCAAGAGCACCTGTGATCTTTAATAAGCTACCAGATCATAATATTAAAACTAACATATACTTCAAACATTATACAAAAATATAAAATAAAATGGTTAAAACCGTCACTTCCAAAAATCATAACACTTAATAATTACAATAAGTAAAAAACTGTGACATAAAATTCAATCTAATAATAATTATTCTCGTATATGATATAATTCTTTTAATTTAATACTTAATTAAACTTTGTATTTTTTATTAAATTTACTGCTTAAAAATAAAAAAATATTTAAAATAAAATAAATGTTACCAAAAATTACCTAAGACAATGATTATTATGTACTAATTTATAAATGTGTATTAATTTTTAAAAAAACGTATAAATAAAAAATAATATTAAAGACAAATAAAAATATATGAATTATCAAAAAATGTTTAGTCACGCTCAAGCAAATAGCTTTTGCAGCTATTAAATAAATAATAAATACATTTTTAAAGTAATAAGTTAGAACAATTATTATGTATTTTTTGTAAAATTTCTTTTATGTCAAATTATTTTTGAATAAGATTATTATTCAACTAAATTAAATACACTAACGATAATAATCTATATTGATTCCCAGGTGGTAGGATACGTATGCAGTGTACACAACTAATACTTACATCTATAGCTAAATAGTGGCATCTCAGTCCTAAAATTAATTTTGAATCAAACGTAAAAAATGGGGATTTTTTTTTTTTTACTTTTTATAAAATAATAAAACTGATCTTTAAAATATTTCCATTTCAATCTTAGTTAGCAATTCTAAGTAAGGAAATATTTTAATTAAAATTGCTTTTATTAAATAAACAAAAGAACCTTTCTGTTCTCGAAACAATATTGATTTATTCTGGACTGAAAATACTCATAAATAAATAATCTCTATGGAAAATGGCGGGAATTCAAGTGTTTATGCAAATTAAATTAAGTCCAATATTTTCCAGTTATGTTATCTATTTTTGAATATTATTATTAGATGTTTAAGGATAATATTGTAATAAATGATAATCTTTAGTGGTTATACTGTACATTTATTTTTAAAAATGCAGATAAAAAGTAGAATGGGGAAGGGTCATTGAAATGTATTTGGAACTTATACTGGAACACTGTCACGTACAGTCATCTTCGTCGACCTCCCCCCACCCTGGAAAACCTAAAGCCGTCGACTCAAAATACAAGGTACATGCGGTATCGTACATTTTTTCAAACAGAATTTGAAATTCAAATAAAGAATTTGATTCGATTTGAGTTTGGACATAGACGAGGCAGCGGATGTAGGATTTATTGGATTCTGAAAAATGCCATTGATTCGATTGAATTAAATCAATCTTCAATTCCAGTCTAAATAAAGAAACGCAAGCAAGCGAAGCAGTAACAACTCTAGTTAAATTCACTTAACTCTCAGACAAAAAAATAGATACATAATAGAGGAGAGTGATATGCAAATTGTAAAGAAGTAAACACACAAATCACTTTATACTGCAATTTTAAAAAGGTACTAGACGGTCTATACGGTCATCCTGCGGCCTTCTAGCTGTCAGGTCCATATATATACCAGGTATTTGTATAATAGATGGTACTTGTGTAGGACCAGTTACATTAACTGTAGAAGGTTATTATTAGCTTGCAACTATGCAGGATTTCCAATTTGTACGTAAATGCTTACATTCATTATTATTTGTTGCTGATTATGCATTAATGTAAAAAAATATATATATTGTGACAAAATAGTTCGGTAATATGATAATATTGCTGAATTTCCTTGATTTCCTACGGAGTGTGTTACGTTAATGTTTTTTTTTTTTTTTTTTTGTTTTTTTTTTAAATTTATTATTTGATGGGTTTATAAATTACCATCAAGGAACATTAACATTATTTTACTAATTCCATAGAAGAACAATCTGTACTCAATTCACCTTGTTTTTTACTTTGCCCCTATTTCCCCCTTAAAACCTTGTTCAGACTGCCAAACCGAACAGAGAAAACGAGTCAAGCATTGGTCACTGCGCATGCCCAGTCTGAGATGCGCAGGCGCACTTTAGACTGGGCATGCGCATAGGATCAGTTCATTTCGGCAGTCTGGACGAGGCTTAAGGAATCTTCTTTTTTTTTAAATAAAACATTCTTGACAGATAAAAATATTATTTTAAAAATTACCATATCACAATCGTTTTATTTTAGTGTTTTATAGAAATTGTGATTAATATAGTAAGATGGACTTATATGGCCAAATTTTAAAAATAAAAATTTGAAATGTAAAAGTACTGAAAAGATATTTAGCAACTAATAATTTAAAAATCAATGAGTGATTCTATAAGATTTTTTTATGGTCTTTAAAATTGGCCCGTATTTCTCTATCTCATTCAGTTTTTTAATTATGTATTATAAATATTTTGAACATTTTAGTGAAACACTGAAATAAGAAATAAATCGATATCTTACTCGACATTTTTTGATTACTCGGATTAATTTGATCCATAGAATCCACCAGTTTCGTTATGACATTTTATCGCGGGTCACTTATACACACACACATATATATATATGTATATGTATGTGTGTGTGTGTGTGTGTGTATGTATGTATATTGTGATGTATTCTTCTTTTAACATTCTTAAATAAATGAATAATAATACATGAAAAAAAAACAAATTATATATTTGTAACATACCCCTATGTATGAGAAGATTACGCAGACCCAGATTTCTTTAGACAAAGGATTTAGAAAGCTAAAGACTCCAGGTTTCTGTTTAACAGGTTTCTTTATCATGATGCTGATGCCGAGAGACATGAACGGCTTACTGAAATCTATAACTCTTTCTCTCTCAGATGTTATTGTCATGGATGCAATAGCCATATCTGCCTCCTTAAAAACAAAAATTTAAAAAGTAAATATATTGATTAGATACAATAAGACATTTACATATTTTGAATTGTACTACACTAGGCATCGCGTTCCTCATTCATTAAAGCGAGCTTAATGCAATAGATATTGAATATTAAGAAAATAGTTAATCATTATAAGTTGATAGTTAAAGAGGAGGTAGTACAGAGTCGTTAAGTTAATTCCTTAACCTTCACGGGCCATTTAAACTATTATAAAATACATCACTTCACTACACAAAAGCTTCTACTTGTATCAGGTTTCAATATTAAATTATTTGATTTAAATGAAGTTTTATTTAAATCGATTTGTTAGAACGTAAGATATTAGAGAAAACATTGTCTTCTCTATTTTAAATGTTTAGGTCCACTTTAATAGTTTTAGGAATCTTTAACACTTCATAGCGGTTTCGCTGTTGTTATTACTAAGAAATTGTATGTCTCATCGAATGGATAAAATTATAATTTTTTCCTGTCCTAAAATTCCAATTATAAATGTTCGCTCGAGCGTTGCGCTTACTAACTTTGTCCAACGAACTCGTCTTGAGTGTTAGTAAAATGAAAGGGTACCGAATTTAACCATAATCGGTAACTTGTACGCAAGCTATTGTCACACGTTTCCGACAAACAGACAGGATGCATAGTTTGTTGAATGTAAGAAGCTTGCTTTTTTAATTTTTACAAAATCTTCAATTATTTAGATTATATTTCATTTTGACATTTTCATGTATTGGCTATGGCACATGAACTCGAAAAGCGTTACTAAAAGTAACGCTTAGAAACGTGTGACAGGGAGTTATATAGGAGATGTGCAATCCAGTCTCCAGCTGTAGGGCTTTCCCATGCCGCGCATCGTAGGGCCGAAGAAAGTCGAAAAGAGTTCCACTGCTACCAGGAAAATAGATAGTTGTAGGAGGTAGTTCGTAGTTGCATAGTCTAGTCTAGTCTAGAGTCTAGAGGATTGTAGAGAGAGCCTTTAGCCTTTCCCCCGCGGGCTCGCTATCTTAGGCCTACATCTTCACCTTGCGCGGTAACTGGCACTACACCCCGACTTGTGGGTCACTGTCTTGCAGACTCGTATGCAAATAATTATTTTTATAGAATAATTTTGCATAATATATTAGACATCATTATATTATTAAAAAAGTCTTGTAAACAAACAAGTCCAGTGACTATAAGAAAGTTATATAGGATACATACTCAGGATATATACTAAAATAGGCGTATATAAACTGTGTGCTAGAAAAGGAAAGAGAAAAAAAGGGGGTAATAGAGGGATTTACTTGTAAAAAAAAAAAAAAAAAAAAAATAATAATAATCGTTACATCTATCTCTGTAGCCCCGTAGTAGCAATTGCGCTTCATATGCAAGAGGTCATGAGTTCGAAAATGTTTGTATTCCCTAAACGTTTTATCTGACAAACCCATTACTTTGTGAATTTTAATTCGATTTACACGAAATATTTTTATTTGACTCATCTTTAATACACTAAGCAATACAATTCAACAGACCTCCTCTAAAAATTATTTCAAATTTTAGAGTATCAGCATTTTATTTAAGGAAATTGGTTCATATGATTGTATGCCTCCGTTGATTGTAAAAAAGTATTAAGTTTCAGGTGAATAATGATGCCACTAATTGACCTCTCATTAACATGGGAATTAATTATAATTGAAAATCCTCTAATAGCTGTTTTAAAAGAAAAAGAGAAAATCGTGTGCATAGTGAGTGGAGTATGACAAATTATACCCCGTCTCTATTGTGCTAAGAATTTATTTTTAATACCAAAATTTACAAAAATCCTACTTACAGGAATTTCATAAGAGAGTGGTAAACGAGGCAGTAACATCTTAATTCCGAATATTTACTATGTTTATGTTTCCATGATGTTTCAATGCAAATTGAATACGGGTTGAATATACAGTTTTTGGGATCCAAAATGTCCATGGAAATCTAGATTTAATACGGATTAAATACGATTTTGATCCATACGATGAACTAAATTTTGGGATCGTATCTGGATCGAGTCTCAAGGAAACACCTAAACTCGATCCTGACAGGCGCAGAGTGTGAGTGTGAGCGCACCTAGCGGGGTTTCTGGTGTAACTAGTCAAATCTGTCAAAACATGACTCCTCTCAACCAAAAACATAACCTTTATTTGTCATTATATACCTGTATATTGTCAAAATTACTTATTATTGTTGATTAGTGTATTGAATACGGATTCAGTACTACTCATGGAAACACCTAACTTGTCAAATCCCAAATTAGGATTCAATCCGTATTTAAACATGATGGAAACATAATAACTATTTTAGAGCGTTACTGTAGTAGTGTCGAACTTTCTTATTTATCACATTGAAATAAATACATATTCATTCCATGATAAATTCATATTTTATTTTAATTCATAATCTCAATGTATAAACGCCTCCGCAATGTATAAACGCCTCCACAAAGGGTGGCCCCAGGGGGGGGGGGGGAGGGATAAATTAAATTAGTCTTAATATTTGTAGTTCCATATAATTAGGTATGTTATTTTCTGATATAATCGCGAAACGAAAATCATATTTAATTTAGTTTTAGCAGTCAATTAAAATTTAACTATGTAAATAAATGTAACTATCAGTGATAGTTAAAATGTATATTATTTATTAAAATTAAGCATTAAAACAAACTGTTTTAAGCAAATATTTTGGTTAATGAACTTGGGTCTTGGGTTAAAACATTTTATATTATTTTTTCCATTATTTGTTCTCATTAAAGCATACTGTAGTAGGTGGATTAACCGAAGGAATCCAAATGTGTACAGTATAGCCTTGTTTTAAAGAAATTTGCTTTGGAACATAAGACCAAAGAAAAAAAAATAATAAAAGACTAACATTTCAGGTCCGGAATATTAGGGTTTTATGGGTAAACCCAAAAAAAGAAACCCTTATAGTTTGCGTTCGTGTGTCTGTCTGTCATTCTGTACAGTTCCAATAACTTTTGAATCAAAAGTGATAAAAACATGAAACTTTGCAGTATTAAAGGTTATTTTGAAGCGCACGCAGGAAAAATATAGCGAACACAAAATTATCAACTGTTCAAATTCAAAATGGAGGATAATTCACGTTACGGGGGATTTTTTTTTTTTATTATTCAAATTTTGAAAGGGGTACCAAATAAAAGGTATTGAAGAGTAGATTACAAAAATATATTACATTTGTGGATAGCGTTTAATTTTTCGTTCCATAAATAAATGATAATTATCTTAAATAAATGAAAATTTATTTAAGACCCTTACAAGTAACTCTTCGTAACCACATAAAGTCTGTGTAGTAGTTTTTATTTTTTCAACATTATGTTAATTTTTCTAGATGTATTTATTTTCATTTATTTTTATATATTGCTTATTGCCGAGCTTACAGAACGTAACGGAAGCTATGTGATCGTTCTGGAGAACCAAAATATTCTATGTCTCCGATTTCCAGAAATCCGTTTCAGACATCAGGGATCTTTTTTCGTTCCGTGTCTGTCAGTCGGTCTATCGCTCAATTTTTGCGAACCAACATATAGCTCATTGTTGGTCCCATATAAGTCAAAACCGTTTTTAAATAAAACTCTCAAAATTGTATTTTGGAGTTTATTTATATTATATAAGAAAACAATAGCCAATCGAAACTAAGTAGCATAGTAATAAATAACAATGCTAAATATATATATATATATTATATGATAAAATAAGCTTAGTCAAAACCAATGAGACGCGGAAGTTGAACCGACGGAGGTACGACAAAAAGTCAAAGCAACAAAGTTGTAGATCTTTTAAAATCAGTTACCGCTGGTGAAATCAGCTTTTCGATACGACTTACCGTTTAGCCGCAAAATGCCTCCAAAAAACCTTAAAAGTTGCGTCCACAAATCTTTTATTTTTTAAGGGGGTTAATATATATTTCTATTTTCGAATTTTTCCAGTCGTTTTGGGCCAATTTCCAACCAAACGCAAAAATCCACGAGTCTCTAGGTGGTCCAGAAGTACCTAAACATTTCGATTAACCAGTCTGAGGGCTTTGGTCATGGTACCGGTCAATCTAATTTTTTTTTTTTTTTTTTTTTTTTTTTAATAAAATTGTTAATAACATTGATTCTACTCAATATTTTTCGATTAAACCAAGCCTATAAAACATGCACAACATGTTTGCGCTCATATCTAAAAAAAAAAAATAATGGAATTTGTTAGCCAGATTTATGCCTACAAAGTCGGACATGGGACGACAGACACACGTGCACACAAACATACACGAAAAAAGTTAAGGCCAGAAGATTCGGATGAAAACTGTATGAAACGAAAAAGTATCCATAAATATTTCAATTCAGACCAATGTACAGACAAAACTTTAATTTTATATAGATAGTAATGTAAAATATTGCAGAACTCATAGTAATTTGTAACTAGTGTGTTGTTACACCACTTATTGAAAATTAACTTTATCTACAATTGATACGAAATAATAACATTTTATCTCTGTTTAGATGCGTAGAAAGTGATTCTTTTCGTAGTTGTATTCATTGCGCGTGCGCGTTATCTCGAGGTTGTATTCATTGCGCATGCGCGATATCGCACGATTATCGTGTTTGTTAACAAAACTAATTTGCTGTTTGTTTAATTAAAATGACTGTTTTTCAGTATTTTTTTTTTTAAATCCAACAATCGTACATAAAGTACGGTACGCAACTCGTGCGAAAACTGCATTTTAATTTGCTCGTGTGGTTTTACTACTCTCTCTATCACTCGGGTGCTAACTCCACACTCGCATGCAAAATGCTACTTTCCCCACTAGACGCGTAATGTACTATTCTTTGTTACAAAATAAATTATCAATTTCATATCCAAAGATCAATATTAATAATATTTTATTGATAGTAATAACTAAATAATAGATGCGTCTACTGATAGAAAGGTTCCACTTATGTATCCAGTATTTGTAATTTATAGTTTATCCTCAATACGTGAGTCACTCTGTTTGTATTGAATATAAATATGAAAGAATTGCTTTCAAAATAGAATTATATATGAATAATTTAAAATATCCTAGATTGGTCCCCATTTATAGAAACCAGGTCAACAAGACTAACCAAGAATTGAATAAATAAGATAAAGCATTATAGATTCTAATAGAGCCAATAAAATTGACAAACAAAATAATTAAGTTTAAAGTAAATTCAATAAAGTATCTGCCTCTTAAATTCACACATACACATTGCATCATATAATATAGATTATAGATTACACTTTGACATAATAAAAATTATTTCTTTATTTATTTGTTGAAAAATTGTTGAATTTATTTAACAAGGATAAAATAAAATACAAGGGGAAATATAATATAATTTATTTAATAACAACATAAGCACCTAGTTTTTAAGTTAATTATAATTAATATATTCTTAAAAAATAGTCTGCCAATTGGTGTGGTACATAGCTTCCTCGCATCCTATCGCGTACTTTATGATTTTACAAGCCATTATTGTCTATTTTGTTTAATTGTTTTACCCGTTTTTTTTTGTTTTTTTTTTTAATCTGTCAAAATTGTTTTAATTTTTTACCTGAATAAAGTATCAATTTAGCAAAAGTTAAAGAGCGCAGACGGTTCATATTAACTAGGGCTATCTGCCGGTTACTTTCCATAAACTATAAAGGTTTCATACAAATCATGTGACTTTTGAAGCTATAGGTGTAAATAAATGTATGATTGTTTGCATGTGGAAGAGAAATAAATGAGCGCAGAAGGTCGAAACTTATATATGACCAACAGTGGACTAATTATGACCTACCATACAAATTTCATTAAAATCGGGGTTAAAAATAGTTTTTAAGATATCTTGATTCGCAAAAATTGAGCGACAGACCGACACGGAACCAAAAATGTTCCTTGATGTCTGAAACGGATTTCTGTCTTGGAATTTTTGAATTTGGAGACATAAATTATTTTCGTTCTTCAAATGGATCACGTATAGCTTCCGTTACCTTCGGTAAGCTCGGAAACAATTGAATCCCTCTTTCCATCTAAAAATAAAATTTAGACATAAAAGAAAAAATGGCTCGTATAATAATAAAAGATCATTCTTCTTTCAACCCAGAGAAGTCATAAAACACTGGCGGGGGAAATAATAACTCAAAGGGAAATACAGAAGGGATATCATCTGCTTTTCCCAGAAATTACCTTTAAAACGGTTTCCCTAGTAGTCGTAATCATTTAATAATTAAAAAAATTTTGGGCGCACTTCACTTTTTCGCGCCCAAAATTGGAAATTTTTGAGAATTTAGAATGAACTCCCGGAATTTTCATCGCGCCAAAATAAGGTATTAGCATGAATTATTTCGAAATTTTAGCACCAGCCGATCTATAGTGGTTGGGGGGGGGGATTTTTTTTGGGTATATTTTGATTTTTTTAACCAATAAGGAATGCAAAATTTAAAAAAGCATATATATATTTGTGTTCTACTCTTCAGCAGCTTTCATTTGATACCCTACTCAAAAATTAAAAAAAATAAAAAATTTTGAGTTTATCACATTTTTTCGAATTGCGCATGCGCATATCTAATTTTGAACTTCTATATAATTTTCCTGTGGTTGGGTCAAAAAGTTGCACCAGTTTTTCAAATTTCAGCACTTTCGCTTAAACGGTTCGGGCCCTATGAACCTAAGAGCGACGGACAGACGGACACATCACCCTCGGCATAAGGGTTTTGAGAAGTATCTACAAAACCCTAAAAAGGGTATGAGGTAGTGAAAAAATGGGGGAGGGTTTTCAGAAAAGTTTTTGCTAAAGGCTAAATAATAATATATTGACATATATTGTGGGCCAAAAGACAGTTAATATGTGACAGCTTGAGCCAGAGATGCCAAAAAATTTTATTTAATTCTTCCAACTTTCTAGGTGCTAAAATGTCAAAAGAGCCAGAAAAAAAAAACAAACATGAAAATGTAACTGGCATTAACAAAGAGGTAGCCTGACTGACGTAAAAAAAAGTACTTATAGCCTCTATTGAAGGACTTACAAGCTTTTAAAAAAATATATAAAATGCACTTATCTTTAAATGCATTTGAAATAAAATAGATCCTTAAAAGTATTAAACTTTCTTATTACTACTACTATAATGACTACTGATAATAACATGTTACACATAAAAACAAATCTTGCCATAAAGTTTATATATATATATATATATATATATATATATATATATATATATATATATATATATATATATATATATATATATATATATTATGAGTGGGTATG
The DNA here is from genome assembly GCA_951217055.1 of Gerris lacustris. NCBI lineage: Eukaryota > Metazoa > Arthropoda > Insecta > Hemiptera > Gerridae > Gerris > Gerris lacustris. Next base: position 65,980,962 of record OX578279.1, on the reverse strand, counting down.
TGTGTGTAATGTATATGTATATATTTCAAAACAAAGGTCTTAAAACCATAAACATTTGAATGGGTTTCTTTTTCTGCAGCTTTCTATGGAATATATGTCCCGCGGAAAAAAATATGACATTTATGAATAGAAATACTATATATGTTAAAGGAAGGGACGACAACGTAAAAAAAGCAATAAAAATGAAATGATTGAAACATGGCCGTAAAAATATGTATATACACGAAGATAAAACATGGTAATCTCAGGATAAAAGTTTTGCTGCGCACATTCCCCCTGCCGAATTTTACTCCGGCGTTAGAGAAAACTGGTATTTTCTCTCTCCCCCACCCTTTTCACATAACGGAGCGATTTCCTTATACTAACATGAATTATAGATAAACTTTTGTCAATTGTATAGATTGTTTTTTTGTTTTTTTTCGTCTGTTCAAAGGATTGAATCGAAACGAATGTTATTTTGCATATGTTTTTCTAAGCACCGCCAAAATTGTGTTAACATTGGATAATAACTCTTTTATCTCAATACCTTTAAATTGATATATCACGCTTAAATACTATAATTACATTACAATTATAATATATAATTAATCATAAATACTGGGGTTATTTCAAATTAGTGATATATTTACAACTAGCCACAGCTAATAGCTGATTAATTTAAAGAGATAAAAGAGAAAATAATAGTACATCTAGTGCGGAAAGTAGCATTTTGCATGCGAGGGTGGAGTTTGCACCCGAGCGTACAAGTAAAAAACCGCACGAGCAAAGCAAAATTCAGTTTTCGGACGAGTTGTAATAAATAAAGAAAAAATATTTAATAAACTTCCTGTATGTAATTTCGTATTTCTCTTTTGATAAAGATGACATTAATTCATTAGTTGTATTTTTTGCCGAATTAATTATTTCGGGAGGCGTATTATTCTCTTCATTTTCGTCATAATGACATAAATCAATCATTGTTTTTCACTAAAAATTCGATATAAACAGTTCCTTTTATTAAACAAACAGCAAATTAGTTTTGTTAAATGTAAACAAACTCGCTAATCGTGCGTTAAGGCGAAGAATTCTTCTTTTTTACCTCACTAGGGCGGATAAAAGAGGAATTATGAGACGCACGTGCGTAATGAATACAAGTACGTAAAGAATCACTTTCTACGCATCTAAACAGAGATACAATGTTTATATTTCGTATCAATCGTAGATAAACTCATTTTCTCCATTTCATAGAAAAAAATTGAATCATGGATATATTTTTGGGTATTGAATCCAGATATCGACATTTAACTAAATTTCTATGAAGTGGATAAAATCAGTAAATAATTGTCTAATTGATATAGTAGACGGATTTTAAGGTGTGAAATTATGAAATATTAATCCACTTCGATTACTATTGGATCCGCTAGGAGCTCTGACATAATTTTATATAAAATTTAGGAAGTATATAAACGTAAGCACTTCTATCGGCAAAATATAGTACTACAATAAATACAAGTGAAAACCAATCTACCTCCTACTATATTCTAACTTCCTGGCACGATATTTAAGTCTTATTTTGCATGTGGTTTTCGAAACTTCAGCTCGCAAATCGACATAATGTTTTACTATCAATGAAAACCTATCGACATCCTGTTAATAACACAACCAAAAACTATTAATAAAAACCAATCATTGACCAATTATAATAACGTTGTCCAACGAACTTGTCCCTGAAATTGGTAAAATGAACATGTGTACCAAATTTCAACTAAGTCGGTAAACTTTTTCACAAGTTAACGCTAACGGTAGATTTCGTGACGGATTTTGCGTGACGGTGTTTTGTGACGGTTATTTTGGTCGTTTTGTTTCGGATTCACTCCCGGGCTCCAGAACGTGGCATAAGGAACTTCGTTCCAAAAATAAAATTAACTGAAGATGACTCTAGCTGAGTTCAAAACGAAAAATAAGTTCTACTTAAATTATATTACACCTTACAAATCCATCGTTATATATTATTGTTTATATACTGAGCTTCTACAAATGAAAATATATTTATAACTCGACCAACTATGTGAATTGAAAATAATAGAATCCATGTATTAATATGGTAGGTCGGATACCCCAGTAGTCTCAATATTTAAAGAGCTCTTTGAATATGGAGTATTATAGTTAGCTCTTAGAGCTGTAAACTGAACAAGCGTGGGATCTGTTTGCCTACGTGTTGGAACAGGAACGTGATTTGCCTGAGATCCCCTAGACAAAGGCTTCCAGTGTCGGGCGGTCTCGCTTTGCTTCGTGCTCGCATGTGAATAGGTAGGGTCGTGGAAACCCAGGGTGAGTAGCCCAACCGTATACTCTCTCGACAAGTCCCGTGATTAATTCCAGTCGGTAGTTTTCGTCGGTTGATCGGGCCGACGGTGTGCCGCTGATAGATGGATGAATCGCCCCATTGGTTTAGTCGTCCATTGAGTTTCCTCGAAACGTTTCCGACCTAAACCTCGCCTGCGGTTTACCGACAGATTTCCCGGTCCTTATTTACTCTCTCCCCCTCCCTCCCTTCCAGAGCGACATCTGGCGCTAATGGTCGCCCGCAGCGCTACTTTTACCCCCTCCAAGCCGAACCGCCAGCAACTATATTAATTAATTATACCCACTCCTAGTAGTAATTGCTTACAATGAAAAATGTTTCGGGGAATTAATTGCCAGAGCTCAATGAGTAAGTTGAAAACTTTTTCTCTCTGCTGCTGCCGGGTTGATACAAGACTTATAGGTAATTATACAGTCGGACGGTAGTTTGCCAAGCTAGACGTGAGATGTTATAGTTATAGCTATTTGCACAACATATATTTTGACCCACTAGTCATTCTAAATTCAATTTGAATTTTAGACTTTCGTCACAGATGTAAGGATAAAGAAGTACCAGCAGTTAAATAAAGCACTAGTAAATTACCCAATAAAAACGATTGACGGCTTAAAATTAGATAATTACACAAGCTAAACAATAAACTATAGAATAGGTAGTATACTAGTAGTTCTGTGAACAGTAGACCTCGCGAAAATTAGAAATAAATTTAAAAGTTACAGAGGGTCTATTTAAATACGAATCTATAGGTATAAGTCGTTTTCCCAGGAAAAATCTAGCTTCTGAGAAAATAATTTTAAACGCGGACAGTGAGAGGCCGGGTTCGATTCCCTGCAGGGAAGGTTATTTTTATGGTAATTCTAAACATTTTTTAAACAAATAAACCATATACATAGATTTTAATGTCTTAAAGGAAAATGTATTCCAAATTTCAAGAAAAAATAAAAACATTTTTTTCTTTTTTTTTAAAAAAAAAAGTCTAAATAACATTTTTTTAAAATTAATAACAATTTTTTTTTTTATAAAAAAAAACAACTATATATATTTATTTTCCCAACTTGAAGTAACATTCATGCCAAATTTCAAGATAAACAAAAAATAAATTAGAAAAAATCTTTTTTGTTTTATTTTTTTAAAAGTTTAAAAATGAAATTCATTAAATAAATTTCTATGCCAAATTTGAAGAAAATCTAATAAAGCGTTTAACGTAAGCGCGGTGTCTGAAACATTTTCAGACGAAATGCAAATCGGTCTTGTACCTACTGAAGACTGGGGAACAAAATAGTTAAAACATAGACCTCCCTTCGCTCGGTCAATTATTCTTAAAAGTATCCTTACAAGAGATTTAATCCTTAAGCAGATTATAATATAGGGACTGATACCTTGACATTTAATAACAAATAATTTCAAGATAAAAAGAACTTTTTATACACTACGTTTTTAAATTTTATGTTTAATCGTATGTAACGTTCATAATATAATTGTTATTGTTATATAATATATAATAAAAAAAAAGCTCCGAATTTATTTACTTCACATAAATGACAACCATCTAGAGAGCTGATCTTAAACCTATAAAAGGACAAATCTTTGTACAACGGATCTCCCCAACACCAAATCTAAAGCGTGTTATCGATATATTTGAAATAATATAAATAATATAATCGATAAATTATATAATCGATATATTTCTTGTTTTGCTGTCATTCAATGTTTATCTATCACAAATTTTAGACCCGTCAAAATGAAGATTGCGTAAATATGGGACATGGCAAAACAAATAATATAACTTGCGGATTTTTTCCGAACTAACTTTCCGTACAGCAAAATTTGCTGAAAACCAATTAAATTCTGCTGAAAGATGGCTAAAAGTATTAAAATAATGCATTGTCATCGTGTTCTGAGCTATGCTAAAAGTTTCAAATGTCTAGCTATTCGGAAAGTTAGTTAGAAATCGATTACCAGATTTGTACCGGACCAACAAACAAAAAAACAAGAAAGCAAGCTAATAAAAACGTAGTAAAATTTACTTGTATCTTGTAATATTCCAATTTTACATGTAAAGTTTACATGTAACCCCGCGCGGATCTCATGCTAAGAATCACAGGTTATAAATATTTCCTATATACATGTAGGCCAAGGGTTTATGAAATTGAAATTTATAAACCTATAGCAAAAGATAGACAGGCCTAGGCACAAAGTTTGGGACATCGATGTCGACATATCGATATTTGGCTCGAGTAGCATCGAAATGAACATAAACCTTCACAGACAACAGAGAAAAGTCAGAAAATTGTCAACTTTTTTTTGGTCGTCGGGTTGGATTGGAGATTCCCGATCTCAGTATTTCGCTATTCGAAGATATCGATATTTTCTTTCGATGTTTTGGCTAACATTGATGTTGGTCCACTCGATGTTAATATATCGAAAATAGGCACCAAGCTATCCTACAGGACTAATATTCCTGTAGGTTATCTCAGGGCAATCTTATATTTATTTTTATTTTCTAGCTTCAAGTGTTTCAACCACATCTTTATTTTTATTTACTGTAGTCACTATAATTACCGTAAAATCTCGCACATAATACGCACTCACGTATAATTCGCAGGCTGAATTTAGGGCTGAAATTTCGTATATAATAATAAAAATAGAACATCCTGTGAACTTTTTAAGCCTGACAAAGAGTATATTATGTACAAAGATTTTAACAATATACTAATAAGTTTTGTTTAAATCAGATAGTGTCACTATCTATGAGTAGGATTGTACAAGGAAACTATGTATTGATTTATAAGTAATGCGTGGAAAATTCGGTAGATGTCAGGATTGGTTCATTTGAAAGAGTGAATTTAGTACGGATAATGTCCGGTAGATGGTAGAGTAAGTCGAATAATTTTAGTTGGTAAAAGGTTTTAAGACGAGGGAGTGGTTGAACCTTCATCTCATATTGAACATCTTTCACAGCCTCCAATCAACCTTTGACCAAATAAAAATCCTTTAGATTTATTGGCCAAATTATAGCTACTGACCCATAAAACTTTACAGCTTCCTTATATCTCTCCCTTAATACTAATATATCCTTTTACTAATTCCTATTACTTTTCCTTTTCCCATACCAGAAAATTAATACATTTCATAAAAATATTTTTTTCTTTTCTTTTATGCCAAGTAATCTCATACGTTTTAGTAATTACATTGCTATAATGATCACTCTAATGATTTATATTAATATTGTTATAATCATTATACGTTTAAGTGAATGACAATCCATGCATATACACATATATATATATATATATATATATATATATATATATATATATATATATATATATATATATATATATATATATATATATATATATATATATATATATATATATATATATATATATATAATTCCCCGTCTTTAATAACCTAATACTGTTGATCGGGATGTGGATCGTGAAAGAACAATACTCGTACAAGACTCTTGGAATTTCTAGGCCAGTGTTTTTACTTTTTACTAACTGATCTACAAGAAAGGGCAAATTCTCACCTGTTCGAAAGGATATATACACATCCGAAGTATTAGTGACATAACAATGAATTAAGTCGAGGATAAAAATAAATTATTAAGTAAGTGGAAAGCAGAGCACTTATTTTAATATTAGTTTGGAATTATGTATCAAATACAGTATGTCCACGAATGCAGTTGCCTATACCTGTAAATTACAAAAAAAAAAAAATCGAAGAAAAGTAACTGTTCATAAAATCTTCTGCTTGTTTTTAAATAAAGATTTATTGTATAACTGTTTGTTCAAAATGTACCTTGTACCCGAAAAGTACAAATTTATAAAATCGTACGAGAGGAAACCGGACCAAATTTCTACTAATAAAAAAAAAAAAAAATTATTCTTTATAATTTTTATTTGATACTATTCCAAATTTATTTTTTAAGTAAAAATGTTGAAAATCAAGTTTAAAATTCCCCTCCCCCATGTATAAAAAGTCGAATTTGTCTGATTATAATAAATGAGGGTCGAATTAAAGGTCTCATTGAGTGCATTAAAAGTTTTGATTTTGCTTAATTTGATAAAAATAAAATACACAAAAGCTGTTAAAGGGAAAACCAATTAAGAAAAAAAAAATATTGTTTGGAAATGATAATTCTTCATTTAAAGAAATAAACAATATTCAAATAATAAATAAGATTTTCTCTGTAAATGCTTTCAGTTGTTTCTACAAAAGAAGCAATTCCACAACTTTTAGTTCATTTAATGAGAGACCTTTAAATCGATCCTTCATTTAATTGAACCAGACATATTTGACTCTTTGTAAATGGGGGGGGGGGGGATGAAATTTGAAATTCAATTTTCGACATTTTTATACGATAAATAAATTTGTAACTGAACCTAAAAAGAATAATAAAGAATATATATTTTTCTTTAACAGTCGAAATTTGGTACGGTTTCCTCTTGTAAGATTTATAAACTTGTTCATTTTGGTTACAGGGTACATTTTGAACAGAGAAGAATACTGTATATCTTAAGCCTTGTCCACACTAGTAGACATGTTGCGCGATTTTGGTCTCAGAGACATGTCTAGCGATATGTTTATAGACATCGGCTGAGACAAACGGTGTCTACGGTCTCGTTGCTAGACCAAAATCGCATGTCTATGGTTTTCCATTCTAAATGGTAGACATGGTGCAACGTTAGGCATTTTGCGCAACGTGTCTACAAGTGTGGACGCTAGACCAAGACCATAGACGGTCTCAGAAGATGTCTATAGACATGTTGCGAGACATTTCTGTAGACGGTCTATGAGACCGTCTACAGAAATGTCTCGCAACGTGTCTACTGGTGTGGACTAGGCTTTAATATAAGAACAACTAGGAGATATTATGATAGTTACTTTTCTTCGAAAATGGATTTTTTTGGGGGAATTTACAGATATAGGCAACCCCATCCGTGCTGGACAGACTATATGTGTATCAATATTATGTATCAATTTCGAAGTAAAATAGATTATACTGTTAAATTATGTAATTGAATAGAAATTAATAAATGAATGGTACATTTAATCACAATATTTCAAGAGTTTAAAAATAAACATTTTAAAACTTTTTTTCTGTGGTTGAATATGAAAGAGAATTCTTGTAAAACTACGTGGGTATATATATGGTAATGCTTATCCATGTCTAAAACCTACTCTAGACGGTTTTTTTAAAACAAAAAAACAAAAAAAAAAAACAAGGTTAACCCAACGTATTTGTCATTTTTCCATTTTCCTAACCTTGTTTTTGTCAATTTAACACACGTGTGTTGTAAAATGAAAACAAAAAGTGTTTCCGAGAATTTCATTCGGTTCAGGATGCGAGTGAAATAAAATAATTGGAAAGGAAACTAAAATTTAAATCAAGTCTGTAAAAATTATTTAAACATTTTTTCCCCCGTAGTTTTAATTATAAAAACAAAAATAATAACCTTGTATAAAATTATTTTAAATTAAAAATATTTCAATTTTATGAGATGAATTTACATTTAACCATTATTCATAACTAAATAAAAGCGAAAGCTCTCACTTACTCATCACTAATTCACCCATTTCTTGAAAAAGGTAGAGAGTTGAAATTCAGTACGGTTATTCTATATATATTATAAGAAATAATATGCTTAACTTTTCATTTAATTTACAAAATGTTGCAGTGAAAAATACAAAATACCTAGCGTCTCTTCAGTCTGTGTTTTCGAGAGGGAAACTTAGTAGAGAAACTCAAAACTAACTTAATTTTGTTTTGAACATACTGATTATTTTTTGTTTATATAATTCTGCCGAGTATAAAAGAATATAGTATTTATTACTTCTTCATTTATAATTTAATAGAGCAAGAAAAAAAGGGGACGAGCAGGGGGGAGAAAAATAATCTGCCCCTTTTTGTATCACCCACTCCTTGTCGGTATCTGGGTTTGATGACGGGGTATGGAACAGGAGAGGAAGTTTCGGAGGTCCCGAATTGAACCGACAAATAAATTTGTCGAAGAATAGAGGTCGGGAATAATTTAAAAGTCGGTGGAGACATCGGCCTCGGTTTGTGTTCGGGGGATGAAGAATGCAGATTGGGGAAACCCCCGCCTTCCCGCTGACTGGAACTCTGTCGATGTTCATCTGGGGTACCCTCGCTTTTCTTCTACCAAGGCAACAAATTGAAGCCTCGGGGTTGGAGGGAAAAGGTTGAGAAATGGTTAAAGGAGGTTTTTAGCGAGTTGAGAAAGGAAGGGTGGGGAGAACCTTAAAAGCCTTTACTTAGAGGCACCTCGGCCCCGCTCTGGAGGGGTGAGTTTCGCTTGAAAGCAAGTATAAGAATAGCGGGGAGCTTGCCTCAAGGAATAGGGTGGGGGCAACACCATTACGTGTGACGTCACTGTGCCACTCATTCAGTGTCATGCTGTGTTTTTGAAGCTTCTTTTAAAACCTACTTTTTCTCTCTCCACACTTTTTTTTTTTTTTTTTTGCTCTATACATAGTTTTTTCCTACTAAACTAAACATTGATAAAATGGCTAGTGTCTCTAGTCTTCACTTTCTCTTTGGGAACTAGACATTGACCTTAAACATTAAATAACATTTACAAGAACCAATGAATAAATATTGAGGATAGGAAAGACAATTGAAAATAAATAAACCTTAGTAAAAGAGACTTTATAGAGAATAGTCTACTTGTAGAAAACCAAACTGAAATCAACAACCAACCACCCTATAACATTACGAGCAATGCAGCACACAACATTACATCCTCTACAAGTAAAAAGGTTTTTTTGTTTGTTTTCATATTAATTAGAACTTTAAGTGATTTCAAAGTTAAATACGAATTGTCCTAAACGAAATATGAAATGAAAATATTTTTTAGGGTCCTTAGGCAAAACCAAGGACACCTTTCGTCTGATGACTTTGAAATTTGGCATGTATATGTCTTGTACCTACCCACAAATGTTAAATATATAGCGACTTAAAAAAAATATTTTTCAAAAAAATAATATGCTAAAAAATATGCAAAAATAAAGGTATGCTAAAATGTAAATATGCATGTATGCAAATATGCTAAAATAATATTTAAAAAAAACATGTATGCCAAATTTCGTCAAAATCGGCCCAGTAGTTTATCGGCTTCAGGCGTCGGCATAGACAGACATTTTTTAAAAACCACTTTCTTGGACTCAGGGGACTTCAAAAAGTGTAAATCCATAAAAATTTCAAAATTGAATTTTCGCGCCATGACAATACTTCTCTTTATACGATAAAGTAAAAAGTGTGAACTAAAATTGCATTTAAATTTATAATATTCTCATTATGCTAAGACTCGTTTCAGTTTAAAGTTATGGTAGATGTGATGGGCTTCTATAAATTATTGATCTAAGCTAATCTGTTTTGAATTATATACCTTAATCTAAATTGCAAATTTAGTATGGAACTACGAAAAGAGTAACAGAGTGGTAAATCATTAAACTTGCACGAGAATTGATCGACTACAAACCTTGAGTACATGACCGATTTGTAGTCCGGAGTAGATACAATTGTATAGTTAGAGTTGTATAACTTGATCTATTCAGTTGTTGACACAATTTCAGATTTTAAGATACCCCCAGTGAGAGTTTTGAATTTTCAGCTGTTTTCTAACTGCAACTGATTATGCAAACCACCGAAGCTTCCTCCCAATGCAATACTCAAAGGGTTTTACAACCCCCGCCTCAAGTTCACTCCCGTCTAGCATCCAACTCGGAATAGGAGATACTAGAAGAGATACACAACTAGGTCACAACCTTCATGTTTTGAATTTTCCAAATGAATATTAAATGTGAGGATAGTTTCAATTGTCCAATTAGAAACTTTAGAAATAAGCGACGTTTCTAACGAAACAACTCCTTGATCTGATTATTGCCACGGATTTCTCCTATTTTCAGACATTTAAAATTCAAATTAGATGTCCCCCAATAATTAATATAATAAAATACATATCAAAGCACGACGTTATCTATGAACGGAAATAATCCTCTATTCTAAGCATACTCTAAATTCTACAAGTCGTCCTATCTCAGTTATTATTTGATTATAAAATTTGACTCAAGGTTGGGCTTGTATTTGATATTATAGAACATTCATTTAAAACTGACTAGGGCCTAAATTTAGAAGGACATCAAATGTACAACGCAATCACGTTCCAAAAATAATCAGCCAATTATTGTTGCATATAGCTTCCTCGGGTCCTATGGCACATACTTTAATGATTTTATGTTTTCCAACTTATAATAAAAAAAAATAATAATAATTTTCCCCCTTTTGCTTCGAGCTTACCGAAGGTGTGGGAAGCTATGTGATTGTTATGAAGTTAGAAAAAAATCAAAAATTCCAAGACAGAAATCCGTTTCAGACATCAGAGAACATTTTTTGTTCCATGTGTGCTTTTCGGTCTGTGCACAATTTTTGCGAACCATAAAACTACATCATAAAAACTACTCGTCAGATATTAATGAAATTTTGGGTTGTAGCCCATAACTAGCCCATCGTTAGTCCCATATAAGTTTTAATCTTCTGCTCCTATTTGTTTCTCTTCCATATAAATTTTTATACATACATAAAAAAATGTTTGGTCTTCAGAGCGATTAAATAGCTTCTGCTAACTCCGGTACTCGTTTACCTTTATTGAATGTTTTTATTTATTCACGTTGATTACGTATGGTTTGTTTGAGTTGTATTTAAGGAAGTAAACCCAAATAAGGAAAAACAGAATTTGTATTGGAAAACTATAACCAATCTAGATGTATTCATTTCCGGATATCCAAAAGTCCAATTTTTGTGGAAAACGTGTTTAAAGGCCCCCCCCCATACACGGTCAAAATGTTTGTGCAAACATGATGTTTGACGTGTATGGCCTAAATTTGCCCGACATCAGGTTTGAACAAAATGTTTGATCGTGTACCTATGGGGGGCTTAATAAATGAATGACAAAATCTAATCATATAGACATGCAAAATAAAATAACTAGGATGTCAACATTTACGGTCAAAATGTTTGTGCAAAAATGATGTTTGACGTGTATGGCCTAAATTTGCCCGACATCAGGTTTGAACAAAATGTTTGATCGTGTACCTATGGGGGGCTTAATAAATGAATGACAAAATCTAATCATATACACATGCAAAATGACTAGGATGTCAACTATTTACCAAGTTTAACTATAAACATTTCAACATGTGTGTTTAATTAGGAGAACAAAACAGTGTTAACTTACTCTTCTGATAAGTTCACCAACTATTCCATCCCAGCCACCTTTCACATCAGGATTCTCTGATCCGTACTGGCCATCTTTAACTACTCGAAGCTCATCTGCAACACAACAATCATTTCAAAATATTTTAATGCTAAAACATAATTAAGTGTACTTTTATCATTGCTTGTTATTGACAATATTGTTCTTTATTTACATTAAAGCCAAAAGAGAATGACGAAATAGCCCATTTTGAATTGAATTCACTTATAAAAATTTAGTTAGTTTCTTTCTTTTAACATGGATACGTATTATCTCAAGGGTACAGAAGAAATTTCTGTCATGCAAAATACGACATGCAAAATATGACGCTTTTAAATATGGTGTCAGGAAGTTAGGATTTAACAGTATGCCACAATTATCGCTTAAAAGATTCACTAATATATTTTACACCTTGATATCTTAAAAGAATAACACAAACTGTCTCTCCACGTAAATTGAAATAACTATAATGTCAAAGCAGCTTTCAGCCTTCAAAAGACCATCATCAGTGCCTAAGGACAAACAAGAAATTTAGGATATTTTTTTATTTTTTTATATGGTTATTCACTTAAGTTTTTACAAGCTTTTATTTAACATGCAATATTTGTATGTATTTATGTTTGTATGTATATGTCTGTATGTTCGGGTCAAACCTTGCAACTGAATTTTAAAGCAGTTATCCTCAACCGATTGAATTGAAATTTTGCATGCACGTTTAGTTTGGATGACAATGCATGGTTAGCTAAGCTAAGTGACGTCATTCTAAATTCAATATGTTGGGCAGCCCAAGAAGGCGAACTAGTTATGTTTTAAGCACGCCCATAATATGGGTATCAAATGAAAGGGTTTGCTGAGAAGAATGCGAAAAATAACGTGCCTTCACTCTAAATCCAATATGGCGGATGGCCCAAGATAAAAGCTGGTTTTTAAAAATGTTTATCTACTATTAATTTATTGACTTTGTGTTCTTGTATAATCTTTTGTCGTGTTACTTGCTTTTTTAATTGTTACCCTTAATGTATTTTATGTTTGTTAGTTTTAATTTTCATGTATGTTTTTGCTTAGCTCGAAATTTCTTGTTTGTCCTTAGGCACTGATGATGGCCTTTTGAAGGCTAAAAGCTGCTTTTACATTAAAGTTATCATAATTTACGCGTGAAGAGAAAGTTTGTGTTCCTTTAAGATCCGTAGACGCTTCCATATCTAATACCTTGCTATTTGTCTCAACTTCAATATACATCCCAGTATTGATATCACTATCAGTTAAAGTTGCTGAATTACCCTTTAATTAACCTAGTAACCCTAGGGTTTAACCTAGGTAGAGCTTAAATAATACATCTCAATAAACCTATACTCTCAAACCCACTAAGCCATACCAACAAAAAATTGCATTGTGCGGGCAGTGTGTTTTGAATATGAAGCGCGTGTGAGACACTGTACACTCTCTAATATAAAATGACACACAAATATATTTTCACCACCCAGCACGCACCCGAACATTCCGATGTCTGTTTTCTCAAGAAGATCAAATCTTGGGGAGGATAAGATTTGAGGGAGGAAGTTTAAATAGTGTATTTTGTGAGTTAAGATAAACTATATTGTTTATGTTTTATATCATTCCCACACAAAGACGGAGCAGGGGCAAACAGCGCGCACAACACAAATCTAGGGGCACGGCAGTGCCCCGGACGAGTCGAGCACAGCCTTACTATTCTTTACTGGTCCATCCTTAAACTTGCGCTACCTAGTAGAGAACTTTAAAACTAAAGAATTGTTTTACTCTCATTTATAGAATTTTACATTGGAATAAATGAGGTTGACACTGAATTGACAGTATTGTTCGAGATAATTATTTAGTTCAATTTGAACACCCACCTCGTTCCGTACCTTGTCTTTGTGTTTTAAACCCTTTCTTCTAAAAAATTCTTATTATTCCTACTACTCTTTATTTCCTAATATTTCTTTCATGATCTTTCTATTATATACTTACAAATTGAAGTGAAATCCCAACAAAAACACTTATGTAAAAAAATAAGCCAAGTCTCGCGTAAAAAGGTCTGAGATCATAGGTGTTGCCAAGTTTTAAAACTTATTAAACTACAACAAATCAAATATTCACAGCACGAGGATACAAAATTGTATATGTCACTGCATCTAATTTTAGCCTCTTTGTGCTGTGTACTTACCAAGTTAAAAAGGTTTATAAATTTAAACATGTAGATTAATATGGAAAAGAAAATTGTTTGTGTTTGTGAGGGACAAAGAATAGAGAGAAGGGAACAGCCATATCATTTACTTGTCCTGGATAAATCAGACCTAGTAGAACTTACTTGGACGAGAGAAACTTGGCTACACCTATGATCTCACAACTTTTTACGCGAGACTTGGCTTAATTTTTTACTTAAGTGTTTTTGTTGGGATATTTATTGACTGTGTGTGAAAGAATATTTTCGCCGCTCAGCAAATTCAACACATAAACCAGTTTTTATCGGTGTGGACACAGCTTTCGCTGATTTCTTTAAAGGTTTCTAAAAGCTTCAAGCCATTATAGGTATCGATTAGGGGTTTATTACATATATATACCGTATCAAGTAAGATAAATTTAATTAAAAGGTATTATTTTACCCAAAGATAACTTCAATATGAAAATACCTTTATCAACCAATTAATATCTTGTATTAATTACATAATTATTTTACTGACACACTGTAAACATAATATGTTTAACATACTTAAATTAATTTATAGTTTAAATAAAGATTATAAAAATACGACAAAATATTAAACTTCATTTATTACAAACAATAATACATTATCCCTAAGCTGGTTTATAAAAAGTTAAAGGTAATTATGGTCTACAAGTTATCAAGTTCTCTTTCCAACAATTTACAACTAAGAGGTAAATTATATTCCTAGTTTAAACCATTAAAGGTGGTTAGGATTCAATAATCTTTTGCTATGTAGTGTTTACTATCTATTGTGACTTCAAAATAGAATCATACTAGACTAGCTGGATCGGTGCGCTTCGCGCACCTTATCCGTCTAGAAGTTGGCACTGTGTGTAAATAATAATTAAAACAATATAATTAATATATCTTTATTGTTACATAATTTCGTATTTTAGTAAAAGTAGGTTATATTATTTTTTTATGCAATTTCAATTATTCAATTATGCAATTTCAATTATTATTCTATTTTATTCTACATTCAATTTTCAATTTTAGTTACAATAAGACTATGTAACAAATTTAAGATCTTTAAATCCACTGGAAGCTAAGATAATAGTATCTGATTAAATCCAAGATGGCGGTCATATGTTGAAGTGAAAGTACCTTTAATTTTCTTCTTTAGCTACCATAGGTCTATGTACCAAATTTCAGATCACTAGGTCCACTGGAAGCTTAGATAATAGAGAGTTATTAAATCCAAGATGGTGGTTGTAATTCAATATGGCGACCATATGTTGAAGTGAAAGTACCTTTAATTTTCTTCTTTAGCTACCATAGGTCTATGTACCAAATTTTAGATCTCTAGGTCCGCTGGAAGCTGAGATAATAGAATGTGAATAAATCCAAGATGGCGGCTATAATTCAATATGGTGGCCATATATCGAACGTAAAATGGCCGCACTTATCTATTTATGGTACACTCTATCTATGTACCAAATTTCAGATCTCTATGTCAATGGGAAGTAGGAGAATTACTGATGAATAAATCCAAGATGGCGGCTATAATTCAATATGGCGGACATATATCGAAATCAAAATGGCCGCACTTTTCTATTTATGGTACACTCTATCTATGTACCAAATTTCAGATCTCTATGTCAATGGGAAGTAGGAGAATTACTGATGAATAAATCCAAGATGGCGGCTATAATTCAATATGGCGGACATATATCGAAATCAAAATGGCCGCACTTTTCTATTTATGGTACGCTCTATCTATGGACCAAATTTCAAATCTCTATGTCAATGGGAAGTAGGAGAATTTTTGATCAGTCAGTTACTGTCACTCTTTATATATATATACTGTTTTATATATATAGATTAAATTATACTATGCAGAATGCAACCTAAAATAGAGGACAGAAGTGGGCTTGTAATGTTGGCAACTCTGTACGTCAACTGTGTTCGCTCTAGAATCCAAACAAACTTCTTATTTACGTTTCGCTTACAGGGTTCTTATTCAATTTAGTTCTATTTTTAATATTTGTCTTTAATTTTTTAAATATTTTTTAAAGAAATTGAATACTTCTTTGTTTCATCTCAGTCAAATTCTTTCTATTTTCTAATTTTATTTAGGAGGATCCTAAGTTAAACTGAGTCCTCCGATTTATCTATAGATATTTATAGGTAACAAAAATAAAAACAAAAGATACTAAAAAAATTAAAAATACACCATAAATAATTAAATAATCATAAGGACTTGACTAGAGCACATAGGTTTTCAACTTTGTTTGGATTCTGAAGAAGGTTGCTGTATTCGTTATGTTATCGGTTAAGGTTACTGTTCTTTTGTGGTCTATTGTTAAAAAAAATCGGTCCGAGACAACTCAGACTAACTTTTTCATATACTCGGTCCCAGATCCCAGAACATATGAATATATTGATATCTATACAGATGGATACGCGTACGCATGTCGATCTGCTATAGCTATGATCTGTAAACCCAGCTTTAGGAACCCTCCTATAGAACCTTCTAAGTGAAGTGAGTGTTGCCCCGACCCGCCACAACCGTCTACTCCAATCATCCTTTTAAGCAATAAATTCATCATGATTAACTATTAATTTAATAATAAATATTTAAGTCATTAAGCTCGCTTCAATGATAAAACCTCGCGATGCCTGGTTAATATATTATTTAAAATGTGTTTAACAGTTGGTTGTTTCCTTTTTGTTTGTGATTTTCAACAAAATCAGATTTATTTTCATCAATATCTTGGAAACTAGATTTTTTTCCCAGGAAAGCAGGTCATATCGTTGGATTCGAATTTAAGTAAACTACATTTTAGAATTGTTGATTCAACGTCGTCGGAGCCGTTTCCGATAAATCATTTTTCTTCACTTTTTTATAGAGTTATACCCATAACTCTGGGTGGTAGCGATCTAAAAATGAAGAGCTAAAATTCATTTCTCGATTTCTCCTCAGGGAATGATTTTTCTGAACATGTATCCCAAATTTCGTCAAAATCGGCCCAATAGGCGCCATGCCTTTTCACAGACATGTTTTAAAAATCACTTCTTTTGGACTCAGGGGACCTCAAAACGTGTAAATCCATCAAAATCTCAAAATCTATTTTTCGCGCCATCACAATACTTTCTCTTTGTATGAGAAAGTAAAAATAATTTTTACTTTCTATATAATATAGATTAAATGCAACTATTAGTTATTCTAAATTTTATTCCACCAGGAATATTCTTAATAATTTTTAAAGCTGTTTAACTGGAAAAGTTCTTAATTATTTTCTTGTAGGTGCGACTTACAAAGGCCAAAATATTACTTTCCTGTTACAATCTAATTTGTTCTGGCCCAGTTTATACCCAGCCTGAACTTGAGTAAAAAGAAAGTAAAAGTAAAAAAATCCTAAAATAAAAATTTAAAAGGGGTCATTTCGCACTTGAAACATAAAAAGCCAGGCTATCCCCTCCCCTATAAAACCACCTTGTACGAGCAACCACGAACCGTTAGTATTAATTCAAATTATAATTAGTTTCGAGTCGTAATTTATATGTAAATTTTAAGATAGGAGTAAAAAGAGAGGAGGGGGGAGGGTTTCTCTTTGGTCTCCCTCCGTCTAGTGAGACATTGCTGGGGTAATTGAAATTTGGGGGTAAAAGACGGTGGAAGGAGGGGTGGGGGAAGGCTGACGTAAAATTTAATTAAATGTCTTACGAAAGGGGAAGAAGAAAATTTGGGGCAACCCACCTAAGAAAGGCACTCGAAGAAATGGTTTGAATATCCTTCTGTGCGAAGCCTTTGTAAAAGGTGAAACCTCTTACAGGGGGGGGGGGGGGGGGGGGGGTGGAAAAAAAGCTACCGTCGCAAAGCAACCATTTTCAAACCACACGTACTGGAAAATAGGTTTTCAGACTTGCTACAAAGTGTTTCCCTAGCTTAAATCTTAATAACACATGAGGATGAGAACACATTCTAAAATAAATAAATAAAAACATTTTTTTTTTTTTTTAAAGAAATGTGAAGAAAACAGAATACGCACTGAGTTAAGATGAAATAGTTGTTATAACACAATGAAGCAACAAGCGAGTAGATAAGTCACGTCTTCTAATCCCCTAAAAAATCATTTAATGGAAACCTTTATCAACTGAAATGTTGAACATCAGTGTAATTTTCCTGCGTTTTAAAAGACGATATATGTATAATACCAAATCTACAGTTAAAAAAATATAATAGTAGGTATATGAGAAGCAATGTTTATGGTGGTATTGCAAAGAAGGAGCGTTTACGGTGGTATTGCAAAGACGGAACGTTTATCGTTTATGGTGGTAATGCAAAGAAGCAATGTTTATGGTGGTAATGCAAAGAAGGAACGTTTATGGTTATTGCAAAGAAGCAATGTTTATGGTGGTATTGCAAAGAAGCAATGTTTATGGTGGTAATGCAAAGAAGGAACGTTTATGGTTATTGCAAAGAAGCAATGTTTATGGTGGTAATGCAAAGAAGGAACGTTTATGGTTATTGCAAAGAAGCAATGTTTATGGTGGGATTGCAAAAAAAAGGAACGTTTATGGTGGTATTGGAAAAAAGGAACGTTGATGGTAGTATTGCAAAGAAGCAACGTTTATGGTGGTATTGTAAATCAAAGGCAACATGTGGTTGTGCACTGACACGCATAAACATTCCACTCTTTCCTTATAAATGGCGTGTAGGATATTGCATATTGCTGAAAAATTCCAGTCACACATATTCTCCGCTTATTTTTACTGCTAATATTTGTAGTTATATTGTTAAAAAAAACCAAGCTTATTCTGTGTTACATTCTAAAACACATTTTATTATTTTTATTTAAACTTTTATACGTTATTACGGTTTAACACTAGTTCTTTTAAAAATTTATTTTCCAGTCTTTAATACTATTACTTCTTAAGCGTCTTATCATTTAATTGATTAAAGTTTAAAACAGAACTTGATCTACCAAGTCATACCATTTGTTAATGGAAAGTGAAAATATATATTTTTAACACAAAATAACGTAATATGGTTTCTTTAGGAGGTCTAGAAAACTCTATACTTCGCAGAAGCAGAACAGTTTAAAAATGCAATGCTCTGTCCCGTTAAGTTCTGCATTTACCTTTTTAAGAATTACCACCGAAACCATCACTAGAATTCACCTCCTATTCACACTTCCGGCAATGTGTGTGGGAAAATAAAGATAATTCAATACCATTAGGCATTGAACTTAACTTTTAAAAATCTCCACCACGGGGCGTAAAAAGGGCCTAAGTGATGGCCTAATTGCAAGGTTCGAACAAGTGGTTCGTCCTACCCGTTCTAGTAGGAAGTACTAGACTGCTACTACTAACTTTTAAAAATAAAATCACGGGGATCTATAAGTTAGCCCACACTAATTCCACTAACTTCTCTAGCCACTAATTCTGGGCGAAATCGGAACATTAGGTCACGAAAAATTGACGCTTAAAGGACTTTACGTTTGCGCCTGTGAAGAGATTAGCATTGATTCGCAAGCAATGAAATTGATATGAGACCATCTAGGGCTATCTTACGTAATCCCTAAAAAATGTCATTAAATTTAAGTTAGCAACCGTTAAAGTGTAGATATGAGAGAGAAAAGGTAAACAGTTTCTTCAGACCGTACCTCACTAACTCTCTCATATCAAACAAATTTCATCAAAATCGGATAAATACTGTGGAAGTTATGGGAGTGACAAGGATTTGTGGAATCACAGACCGACAGACAGACAAACTAAATTTGTTCCGGAAGGGCTGAAACGTTACATAAGAGTAGAATTATTGATTTTGGAGGGAAAAAAGTGTTCACCTTCAAAGTAACATAATGCATCCGGTACCTTGGTAGACTCGGAAGCAAAAAAAATTAAATCAACCAAAAGACCAAGTAAAATCTAATACTAAAAGATAATTAATGAAAACAACAAGTAAATGCATTTTTTTTTTACAAAATAAGTAAATGCATTAATTTTCTGCTTGGCAGTTTATATAAATATAATATGTATTTTTACCTTAGTGAACATAAATTGAACTTTGAGAGTTAGTTTTATAATTAGTTTTAAGAATTAGTCTTATCGAGGGTAAAGGATAACTGCGGCTAGAAGAGGTCCTGTTTTCAGGATCAGGTTTTGTTATTGCCATTGGCTGGTTTATTGCCGATCAAGGAGTTTTAGTACCATTGAGTTATTTTAGCATCCGGAGGTATTTTAACCAAACAAACGAGGGATACATTAGGTCGGATTAGTGGATGATGGGAGAGATTTGTAGGCAGGGGTCAAGAGACCACGAGACATAGACTAGTGTGCTTGTGTTTTAGAGTTACCTCCAACACAAAACCAACCGATTTATGATCCAGGTGCTGGATATTATGATAAGAAATTCCTAATCGTAACCACACAAAAAAAACTTTAAGATGAACTACTCCTGGCTTAATGTTGTAATTCCATCAATTACGATTGACTAAAGTATAATTAAGTTTTATACCTATCTCATATTATATTTTTTATTAGAATTTCATTTCCGAGCTGCGAACTTCAGAAATGCAGGAATTCTCCATAGTGACCTTTACCTTTAACATTTTAATGAATGAAAGTTACATAATAAAAACGAAGAAAACTTGCTGAAAATTTAATTAAGAACATTTTACTGAAAAGAATCAACAAGAAGTATATATGCGCTACTCGATGTATTCATTTAATAAATGTTTACAATTAGTTGTGTAAAGCAGTACAAAACTAATGGAGTAATTACTAAAGAGTGAATACTCGAGTCTATTAAATGTGTGGATTTAATTTACCGAGTTCTATCATTAGCTGAAGTGATGAATACATATGAATACAAATATGAATTGAAATTACGATGTTAAAAATCTTTTTCTTCATACAAAGCCAAGGGGTTCTCTCAAAATTATTGCTATGAAAAGTTCGTGAGGAACTTGTACGTCGTAAATAAGTTGTAAAAAGAGTACAAGGGGGGGAGTTGTAAACATTTCTGAAATTAATTCCGAATTTAGAATCTTTCTGACCTGCAACCGTAGCCCTACGCAAAAAAAAAGGACGGAGATTAATAAACTGGGCAGAGTCGGAGAAAGAGCAGAGGACCGGTATGAAGAGCAAACAACGTTACTCGCAGAATTATAATTTAAATGGAATATTAAACTGGAAATTCTAACGAAGCTAGATTTTTATTCCGCTTATAAAAGGGCTGAAAAGGGATAAAACCTGAAGGGGGTCAGAGGGTTACAAAAGAGATCTGGATGTGAAAAGAGCCCGGGGAGGTTTCTCGGCCAAAAAGCTCCACGAGAGAAAACCTTGACGTGCCACACACATTATTTATTAAAATGTATTTGCATAATGCGGTGGCTGGGAAACAAGAGAGCCTCTAGGATAAATAACCCTCGACGTCGGTTCGGGAAGAAAGGATGGGACCGGGGTTAGGCGATCCTTTGTTTGGCCACGAGAGCGATATTAAGCCTTTGCCACCTGTGTGTCGACATATAAGGAGACTAAATCTGTCCTGGTCTCCTATGTTGTGGATACGAGCGTAGAGCTGATAACGGTGAATAAAGGTTATTCGTTGCAGGCCACCCTTAACTTTAGATACTTAAAGTTCCAAACAAGTAACAATGAACTGTTGATGGTGATATGCTCTAATGTTGGCGAATAAAGTACGTATAGCGTAATGTACGTATAAAGTAACGTTATATAGCAAAACACCACCGGTAACTAACCCCGCCTTAGAGACCAACACTATACACTTTTTGTCTGCAGGTTGTTTTGTCTGTTCTGAAGGGTACATAGATGTAAATTGAGGTGCGCACACTATAAGTCAAGACAAGCCCCAGATAAAAGTGTCTGACAGCTTGGTAGGCAGCCTCTGACAATTTTGTCAACAGAGCTTAATGAAAGCTATGGATATAGAGGTGCGCACACAATTGACAAGACCGTCTGCCATCGCCTTTTTGCATACTTTTTACAAGTAACCTCTGAATATTTCGTTGCCTTGCATTTCCTATCAAAACACAGCAGACTCGCCGTAAAGAGATAATTCAATCTAAACTTACATAAATAATTTTTTTGATTATTCAAACTACTATTTACTATATTTTTGTAACCTCTACTTAATTTAATGACAATTAAGAAGTTTATAATAAAATTTAAAAGGCTAAAATTTCTGAAAAATCAACATGGATCAGCGAATCAGGTGTATTATTTGTTTTGCCCTCATCTTTCTTCCTCTTCTACACAACAGCACTAAAAATGCAGATGTTTTAGCAAGATTCATTGCAGTTTTATGTAGGCTTTCAATATTGATAACTCAGTAGATCAATCTTCCTACAAATAAATGTTAAATAACACACATGAAAATTATTAGTAAATAAAATGGTTTACTGACAATTAATGCCGATTTTCTTGGCTATAAGATCAGCTAGGTCCTTGCAATATCCTTCGAACCGATCATTTCCCGTTGGTACTTCTCCTCCAGGTTCTCGCTTCTTGTACATTATATAAGGCTCCTCCTGAAACAGCAAACACCAAATTTTATATAATAACATCCAAGTTTAGTTACCAATAACATATTCAAGTCCTTTCTTCGAAGTTAAGATAAAAATCTAAGTTAAAGTAGAGTTAAGTAGCAGAGTCGGGAATGGGTAGAGGGAACATTACTGTAAATCTAATCTGGATATCAAAAAGTGGCTCATTATACTCTCCCCTGATACTAGCACTCTCAAGCGGCAGTTTGATAGAAACCATATCGATATTCGTGTAAAAACTTGATATTTATCTATTATCAGCTGATAACAATAAGTGATATTTCCTTGAATTGTTCCTTTTTTTTTTCTTTTTTTTTAATAAATAGGTACTTTAATTTTTGTAGTTAACCGTATTACTTTACTTTAATTATATTATGTAGCTTTAATTGTGTGTAGCAGTTACATCAGATTTGGCTCTTACATATTTTATATATTAAGTAATTTTTCTTTGTTTTTAATTCAAAATGATTTCAGATGAGTAAATACTATAATAAGTAGTAGATACGGGCTGCAAATGAAGGATTTTATTTATATTTTATAATCACTGTCACTTTAGTTCAGGCTAAGCTCGCTAGAGAGATTTAGTATCGGGGGAAAGAATAAGTAACCACTTTTCAGATCGGATCGTTCCCTCTACCCCTTCCTTACTCTGAGAGTTTAATAATATAGGTGGAGTTCATATTTTATGTTTGGTAAGCCAAAAACCAGTGAATTCCTACAAATAATTACCTTTGGTTGTGGAGAGGAGTTTGTTTTAGTTTTACTATTAAATTGGAGTTATTTTGAGAACAACATTAATTCTGCTTAAATATCAACCGATGTCGTTTAGATTAAATTAATTTAACATTTTTTATCACTAAATTTACTTCAAAGCTTACCAAAGAAGAGTTTAAAGCTATTTTCTCAAGAACTAGATTTTTCCCGCGAAAACGGCTTATATCGTTAGATTCGTATTTAAATGGACTGCAGTTTAGAATTTGTTAATAGAGAGAACAGTTTTTGAGAAATAATTTGATTTTTCAGAGATTTTGGGGTGTAGCACCGCCAAATATGACAGACGATATACAGAATTTTTTTTAAAAACCACTTTTTTGGACTCAGGGGACCTCAAAGGAGGTAACTCCATCAAAATCTCAATATAAAATTTTCGCGCCATCACAATACTTCCTCTTTATATGAGAAAGTAAAAAACGAAAGAATATGTATAAATATATAAGAATATTTATGTACATGAGAATATGTATGAAAATAATAATATAATTTGTACATATATAAGAATATGTAAGTATAAGAATATGTGGAGATATATTAGAATATGTATGTATATATAATAAGAACGATTTAAGTTCAAGGGTTTTATATAACCATGAAAATACTCTTAAATAAATTAGACAATAAAATCCACTTGAACTTGATCTAATTTAATAATGAACCAAATATTATCTTCTGGTTTATTTAATAAACAATTTCTAAGTTGAGGAGGCGAGATGTTAAGATTTCAGGCATGAATTAATCCCTGTCTATTATCCTTTATTAGACCAATCAGCAGTTTGGTTAATTTATTAAGATAATTAGAAATCATAGGAAGAGATTCCCAAGCCATGTTAACAAGAGCTTCATCAATGCCATGAATTCTAACTATATATTGGAATAGATGAATTGGCTAGTAAAGAATTAAAAAATCGGACATGAGGCGTCTCGGAACATTTACTTAGCAAATAATTCCAAAATGATGGCAGATCAACTATGCAAAAGTTAAAGAGCTCAGTCGGCTGAAATTAATCTGACGCTATCTGCGGTCTACTATCGACAAATCATCCAAATTTTTTAAAATTCAGATGAGTACATTTGAAGATATAGGTGTAAATAAATGTATGTTTGTGCGCATGTTGAATAGAGACAAATGGACGCAAAAGATTAATTTTATGGAACCAACAATGGGCCAATTATGACCTACCATACAAATTTCATTAAAATTGGACGAGTCGTTTTTCAGATAATATGTTGGTTCGCAAAAATTGAGTGACAGAAGACAGACAGACCGACAGTAGGGCAGACAGACACATTACCAAAAATGATCCCTGATGTCTGAAAAGGATTTCTGTATTGGAATTTTTGAAATCGGAGATATAAAATATTTTTATACTGCATAGCTTCTGTTATCTTCGGTAAACTCGGAAGCAAAATTTAAAGCTTGCAACTAAAAATTGTATACGAATTTCAATTATTGTAGTTTCTTAACAAAACATATTCACTTAGATATTAGTATTTCCCGTTTAATTACTGTTCTTCAACATCCTCATACTGATATTTGACATCCTAAATGAATTCTAACATTTTAAATTTTTCTTCTTTTTATACTTCTCTACCAAGCTTAAAAATAATTTATATCTTATAATATATTCTCTTTTGTTTGCGGAACAAAAAAACTTGATTTTCCAACTCTTTTTTCTTGTTACTTTTTTTCTCCCCCCCCCCCCCCCTTCCTCCCATATTCCCCATATTCTATCCACCAAGAAATTAAAGTAGAGTGAAAAAAAGAAGAAAAGTTTTACCTCAGCTATAAATCTTTGGTGGTCGTAAAACCTCCAAAATCCGCCTTATGGGTTTTTAATTCCGGTAGGGGCAAAAGAAGGAGGAATTTTTTTCCTTGAAAAAAATGGAGCTTAGTATGGTTTTAGGGTGAATTTTCTTTTCTCTCCCGTTTAAACTAACTATTCACCATCATTTTTAGCTATAAATGAAGGTATGGTTAGGTAGGTTAGGAAGGTTATAACCTGTCTTTGATCCTGAGGCTCCTTGCCTGTATATACATGGTAAGTTATGACTTATTATCAGCTATATTAAACCTTATGCAGAGAGGCTGAATACCCTACCGTAAGGTGAAATCCTGTGAACCTTACTTCGATCTCCTTTATATTAAAGGATGCTCTCCTTTTTGCACCCTAAGGTTTCCACGGAGCTATTGCACCCCCCAATCCTTAAAACCACTCTGTCTAATTTAGCTCATAAATGAAAATCCTATATAAGAGAACCAACCCCTTTCATTTCACCCCCCCCCCCCCCCCCCCTCTCACCACCTCCTCGCAGAGACCTTAACTTCACGTCAAACAAAATTTGAGAAAGTTAATGTTAACCGGAGGGATTATTACGTATATTCATATTAAACTCAAAATAACTTTTAACAAGTACAAAATAAGATTAATTCTTTGAAATTAGTCATCAACTTTAATAGATGACAAAGCAAAAAAACTGATTTTGTTTTCACAAAATAAGTTTATGCTAAAGTTTGCCACAGCAATTAAGTCAAGGAAAAAAGTCATTTGATCGCTTGAATTGTCATTTAATTGAATTTGTAATTTAAACGATTACAAGTTAAGATAATCCTTTGAAAATAATTATCAACTTTTATAGATAACAAGGTAAAAACTGATTTTGTTTATTAACAAATTATTTTATACTTAAGCTTGTCACTGCAAACAGTCAATAAACATGCAGCAAAAATTCATTTGTAAGGTTGAATTGCAATTTAATTGAATTAAGTAGATAGTAATTTAATGATTGCAAGTTAAAATAATTTTTAGAAATTAATCATCAACGACAAATCAAAAAACTGATTTTGTTTATCACGAAATAAATGTATGCTGAAGTTTGTCACTGCAATTAAGTCAATAAATATCCAGGAAAAAAAATGTTAGGCTGAATAATTGTAATTTAACGATTATAAGTTAAAAATAATTCTTTGAAATTAATCATCAACTTTTATAAATGACACAGCAAAAACTGATTTCATTTATCACAAAATTAGTTATGCTAAAGTTTGTCCCTGCAATTAAGTGAATGAACATGCAGGAAAAAAGTAATTTGTTAGGTTGAATTGTAATTTAATTGAATTAATAATTTCACGATTACAAGTTAAGATAGTTTTTTGAAATTAATCATCAAACTTTTATAGATGACAAAGCAAAAAAACTGATTTTGTTTATGCTAAAGTTTCTCACTGCAATTAAATCAATAAATATGCAAGAAAAAAAACCATTTGTTTGATTCGATTGGAATTTAATTGAATTTGTAACTGAACGATTACAAGATAAGATAATTCTTTGAAATTAATCATCAAACTTTTATAGATGACAAGGCAAAAACTGATTTTGTTTATCACAAAATTAGTTATGCTAAAGTTTGACACTGGAATTAAGTCAATAAACATGCAGGAAAAAATGAATTTGTTAGAGTACGTTCAGAGTGCACGCTGGTTCCGAATCAGGTTCAGACACCGAAAACAGGCTCGTGATATGTCAGCTTGAGGGAAATTGGTGATGGTTGCAGTGGAGGCAGTTAACAAAACATAGTTGTCATAATGAAGGTTAGGGTGCTTGTTTATAGAGAGTGTTATTTAAAAATTAAAACGTAAAAGAATAGCTGTTTATGAAATAATAATTTAAGGATTTCATATGAGGAAAAGCACTACTTTTCGATCAGTTATCAAATAATAGGGCATAGGGAACGTTTTATACAATATGTTAGAATGGAAGTGGAGACATTCACTATCTTTTATTTTGAAAAAAAGAACCATTATCGTGATAAGCGTTCTATATTCATTATATTATTATTAAAAAAATAAATCGAAACAAAGAAAAACAAACGGAAAAAGCCAAGACAAGAAGTATTGTATATAACGAAGAAATAGGTTTTATAAACAACTACAAGAAAAGTAGTTTGTAGTTGTACAGTACAGTCCATTTACCCTGCTAGCAGTCAGAATCTGAAACAAAAATGATCTAACCATTCCAGTAAAGTCTGTTTTGTACAGTTTTCACTTCACTTCCTTTTTAACTCCTAGGGCGGAAGTCCCTAGTTAATCTGATTATTGTCAGCTTAATCTTACCTTTTATATTTAATTATCCTTCTCAGATTCAGTATTTTTTCTCTAAATTCAAATAAACTAAATCTAATTATTATTTTTACTTTTATATAAAACTAAGAATTTATAAGCTAAAGCTAATTAAGTTATTCAAGGGTTCTCCCTTCTTCACACCCAGACCAGAATAGTCAGTCTGGCCCAGACAGTGGTAGAGAAAACATCTAACATCTCTCTACACACTTCTGAAACAATCTTGCCATCATCAACTCAACACGGCATTGGTCAGAATTCATCCTCACGAGCTGAGACGGCAGAGCCCCTTCATCCCATATCAGAGGAGGAGGTGCTTTCTGGATCCTCATCACACTCACCAACACCAACTCGCAAGTCAACCATAATAATATATCATATTATCATTTAAACTTAACATTTACTTCTTTATAAATTAACTTAAAACTTAAACTATTACTTAAAATCTACTTATTATAACCACTCATAATAACTTTTAATTAAACTCATATTTTATAATCTCATTATTTTTGTATAATATTTTATCATTTCAATTACACATATTTTTCTTTAAAATTGTAAACTGAATCTGTTTTTATTCTTTCTTTATTTATATAACCTTGCCTAACTTTTAACTATAATATCATAAATTTATCTATTTTTTTTAACGTCCTGTATCATCGTACAGGTGGTCCTTTACTTTACCCCCTATGGATTTGTAGTACGATAATTGGATCTTCTAACATCCCCTTCGGCTGCAACAAATTTGGTCCTTTGGGCCGGATGTGGCAAGGTTATTTCCTGTTTAACTTTAACTCAATTTTTAAAATTAATATTTTCTTTAAAATTTTACCACCACCAAAACTGTACCATCCGAAATCATTGTTTTTATTTCTAACTTGTTTCAGCTTTAACATTTATTATTTTTTGTATATGATAGGATATTTAGTATCATATAACTTTTAGATTATTTCACAGCTAAGTTTGCTGTATTTTTTTAAACAGTTATCTTTGGTAGCTCTTTTGTTTTCCTCTTAACGGGTTTTAAGTCACTGTATCGGAAATGGATAAGCCAACTGAACCAAAGTCATCTCCAGGTACTGTTAAAGTTCCGGAAAAACCTGTAGAACCCAAACCTAAAACAAAAATTATATCTAATCCGGAAACTTCAACCACTCAAAACCCTTCACCTACTTTATCGAAACAAATAACTCTTCTACGTCACAAGCTTAACGACATGGCGTACAAGGTTAAGTCCATAGTAGAACAAGGACGATTATCAGTAACAGACAAATCAAATTTTTCCGTATTTAGAGGAATGTATAAAAAATTAGAATGCTACTATGATAAATATCAAACACTGTGGGACGATCTGATAGAAGTTCACTTGTATAATGGCCGGGAATCTGAATTCCCCACTAAAAGTGATACTACAGCTAGACAAAATGTAGAAAGATACTTCTATGAATGCTGTTCCATCTATGAGGATCACGAGGAATCAGTTAATAAACAAGCATTTGATCCTTCTCAACTTAATGCAGCAATGTTCAACGAAACCAGGATTCCTCAAGCTAGAAGCAATCTTCCACGTTTAAACATACCGAGGTTCGACGGAACGATGGAAAATTGGCCTGTCTATCGAGATACATTTATTTCTATTATACATAATGATATCTCGATAGGTAATATTGAGAAATTTCATCATCTCATTACTTCCTTGAGTGGACCAGCATTATCACTAGTAAAGAGTATTCCACTTCTAACTGAGAATTATCCCCAAGCCTGGTCAGCTTTGAAGTCTGTCTACGATGATCCCCGAAGAATAGCTAACAACTACCTTCAACCCGTAATTGACTTTAAAACTCTTCAGGGAAAGCCTACGGCTTCCTCTCTAAGATCTTATATCAGCGGCATTATTGAGAATATTAGGTCTCTACAAAACTTAGATATTCCTGATTTAGCTGAGTTTATATTATTCACTCTCTCTGTAAGGGGCCTAGATGTACACACAAGGGAATTGTTTGAGTCTGAACATGTCAACACGGAATATCCAACGTTTACAGACTTAAGCGATTTCGTTAAGAAAAGGTGTCGTATATTAGAGATTTCAGCATCTCAAAAAGAACAAACTCAAAATAATCCTAAGAAATCTGAATTTGATTCAACACAAGTGAATCGTAAACAACCTTTTCCAAAACCGAATACGACTAAATCCTTTGTAAACATGAATTCAGGATCACAAAAACACCATGAATCAGATACATCTAAACAAGCTATACCTAAGTCATATTCAAAACCTAACTGGCATGATAAACAATCAACTTCTAGATCAGATAGGTCTACTAACCAATCATCGAGAACATCTCTCTCGTGCTGTATATGCAATGGCACGCATACTCTATCATCATGTCCTAAATTCATAAGTGCTTCTTCAACAGAAAAACATAAGTTAATAAAAGACATTAATGTTTGCACTAATTGTTTATATTTTGGGCATAAACTAAACGACTGTAAGTCCACCAGGACTTGTAGGATTTGTTATCAGAATCATCACACAACTCTTCATACAGAACCTCCTTGTGACTCACCTAATAAACCATCGCCATCAACAACATTAACAACATTAACAGAGCTTGAGTCAGAAGTCCTTCTAGGAACTGCACTAGCACTTATTAAAGACTCAGGCGGTAACTTTCAACAAATACGCCTACTCGTTGACAGTGCTAGCCAACACTCATTCATAACACATAATTGTGTTAGGAAACTTGGGTTTATTCCATCTGAGGCAAATCATAAGATCTCAGGTTTGAACCAAGCATCAGTAAAAGGAGTAAGAGGAAAAATATCATTCACATTGAAGCCACTTGTATCATCCGGTTATCAACAAGAACTTCACAGCGAAGCCTTGGTAGTTCCCTCTATAACTACACATTTACCTTTAACTCCTTTACCTCAAAATCTAAATAAAAAATATGCTCATCATCACTTAGCCGATCCCGACTTCTGGAAACCTGCACCAATCGATTTATTGTTAGGTGCTGATTTATACTGTGATGTAATTAGTGGAACACCTATTACGTTGTCACCGGATGAACCCAATATTTTGCCAACAATATTTGGATGTGTTCTGATTGGTCGTTACCGTTCTAATATACACAACCCTCTTAACAGTTTTTCTACTATTCAAATTAATAACTCTAGCCAAGAAACTGAGTCTTTAACAACGGTTATGAGAAAGTTTTGGGAATTAGAAGAACCAGTTGAAAAGATTATACCGTTATCTAAAGAAGAACAGTATTGTGAAGATCATTTTGTTACTACACATCAGCGAACAGAACATGGGCGTTACATGGTTATGCTCCCATTTAAATACGAAAACATTAATTTAGGTGAATCTCGTCAACGAGCCTTATCTCGACTAATGAACTTAGAAACTAAGTTGAGCAAGAATCCTAACATCAAACTTGAATACATCAATTTTATGCAAGAATATTGTGATCTAGGACACATGGAAAAATCTTTAACTCGAGGGGAGTACTATATTCCTCATCACTCTATTGTTAAGAAGACAGAAACAGCAATGAAGTTACGAGTTGTCTTCGACGCATCAGCTCCAGCAACGCGTGGATCTCTTAACTATTTTCTCTTTCCGGATCCAAAATTACAACAGGACATATCCA
The DNA here is from genome assembly GCA_951217055.1 of Gerris lacustris. Classification (NCBI taxonomy): domain Eukaryota; kingdom Metazoa; phylum Arthropoda; class Insecta; order Hemiptera; family Gerridae; genus Gerris; species Gerris lacustris. The sequence continues at coordinate 65,950,044 of OX578279.1, read as the reverse complement.
TAATTATCCTTAATCTTCGGACACATAAAATTGTTTTCACCACGGACATTCAAAAAATGTTTAGACAGATTCTGCTTCATCCGTTATGCCGCAAGTACTTACACATTTTATGGCGTAATGATCCCTCGTTAGAAGTGGAGGAATTTGAGTTGTTAACTCTAATCTATGGCATTAACTGTGCTCCATTTTTAGCGATTCGAACCATTCTACAACTAATTTTAGACGAAGGATTAAACTATCCTCTCGCATCTCAAGCCCTGCGCGATGATACTTATGTTGACGATATCGTTACAAGTGCTAATAACGTTGAAGAGGCTTTATTAATCAAACAGGAACTCATCCAACTTTTATCAAAAGGTGGGTTTAATCTCTCAAAATGGTCAAGCAATGCTGTTGAGTTATTATCTGAGGAAGATTCCAATAACCTAGTCAATCATTCTCCCGATGAAAATATAAAGATTTTGGGCTTCCAGTGGGACCCCAAAGAAGATTCCTTTTCATACGCAATTCAACCTGTTTCATCCAGCGTTACGAAAAGATCTATACTTTCGGCTATCGCCAGAATTTATGATCCCTTAAGATACCTGGCTCCAGTAATTTTTTATGCCAAACACATACTTCAATCTGTTTGGGTATCTGGGTGCGATTGGGACGCATCAGTTCCTTCCCATATTTGTGAACGGTGGGCGGAGTTCTCAGATCAAATTTATCATCTTCGAGATCTCCGAATACCTAGATTTATATCAAGTACTGATCCTCACAAAATTCAGATTATCGGTTTCTCCGATGCGTCAAGCAAAGGATACTGCGGAGCCTTGTATGCTAGATTAATTACTAAACTACATATTCGAACCTTTTTAATCAAAGCAAAAACTAAACTAGCACCAATTAAGACGATTTCAGTTCCACGGTTAGAACTGTGTGGAGCACTAATCCTCTCACGGTTACTTCAGTCAATTAACAAATTAATATCAAGACTGAGTATCGAAGAAATTATATTGTTTATTGATTCAACTATAGTTTTAAATTGGTTGCATATACCTCCTAACCAATTAAAGATTTTCGTAGCGAATCGTGTTACGGAAATACTAGAATTAACTGAAAACGCTTTGTGGCGTCATGTTCGCTCAGAAGACAACCCAGCGGATTTAGGTTCAAGAGGCCTATTACCTGAAAACTTACTGAACAATCCACTGTGGTGGAATGGACCGAGTTGGCTTTCTTATCCTCAATCAGATTGGCCACCAGATACTTTTAGACACAACCCTGCAGGTTTACCAGAGTTAAATATAAATAATTCTGTTAACTCAGTTTTCTCATTGTCCAATGCTGATTCATCTACAACTAAATATCATGAATCGTTACCTGAGTTCATTCAGTGGATGGAAAACTTCTCTAATTATTCAAAGCTAGTGAGAACGGTGGCATATATTCTGAGGTTTATAAATAGAAGCTGTCCTTATCCACATCGTTCTGTGACAGCAAGTGAGTTTTCAAAAGCTAGCTTAAAGTGCATCAAATTAACACAAGATTATTACTTTAATGAAATTTTAAAACCTAATTCTAAACCAAACAAACAGCTTTCTTCCTTGCCTCCTTTCCACGATAACAAAAACATTATAAGAGCTGAAGGCAGATTTAAAAATGCTTATTTAACTACAAACGCAAATAATCTCATACTTCTAACCATATTGTTAGACCTTCTTCCTCCAATCATAATAACAGTCAATTTTTGGCTCCCAACGTAGTGCGTACTCAGAAAAAAGATTAGGGTCTTTTTTGGTGGGCGGTATGTTTTGTACAGTTTTCACTTCACTTCCTTTTTAACTCCTAGGGCGGAAGTCCCTAGTTAATCTGATTATTGTCAGCTTAATCTTACCTTTTATATTTAATTATCCTTCTCAGATTCAGTATTTTTTCTCTAAATTCAAATAAACTAAATCTAATTATTATTTTTACTTTTATATAAAACTAAGAATTTATAAGCTAAAGCTAATTAAGTTATTCAAGGGTTCTCCCTTCTTCACACCCAGACCAGAATAGTCAGTCTGGCCCAGACAGTGGTAGAGAAAACATCTAACATCTCTCTACACACTTCTGAAACAATCTTGCCATCATCAACTCAACACGGCATTGGTCAGAATTCATCCTCACGAGCTGAGACGGCAGAGCCCCTTCATCCCATATCAGAGGAGGAGGTGCTTTCTGGATCCTCATCACACTCACCAACACCAACTCGCAAGTCAACCATAATAATATATCATATTATCATTTAAACTTAACATTTACTTCTTTATAAATTAACTTAAAACTTAAACTATTACTTAAAATCTACTTATTATAACCACTCATAATAACTTTTAATTAAACTCATATTTTATAATCTCATTATTTTTGTATAATATTTTATCATTTCAATTACACATATTTTTCTTTAAAATTGTAAACTGAATCTGTTTTTATTCTTTCTTTATTTATATAACCTTGCCTAACTTTTAACTATAATATCATAAATTTATCTATTTTTTTTAACGTCCTGTATCATCGTACAGGTGGTCCTTTACTTTACCCCCTATGGATTTGTAGTACGATAATTGGATCTTCTAACATCCCCTTCGGCTGCAACAAAGTCTCTGACTCCGAACCCTGCGCGTGCAACCAGTTTCCTGCTGGCCACCTTACTTTAACTACACTGTTAATTCTCGCGCTTGTTTTCAGAGTCTGAACCTGCGAGCACTGTGGCCGTACCCTAAGGTTAGATATGCAACTAGCAGATAACACACACCTTGCTACCTTAAGGTAAGTTATTCGAGCGACACTATTGCGATTATCCTAACGGTAACTTAAGTTACAGCGTACTTGCAACAACAGACAACTGGTTTTAAAATAAAACGTTACTTACGATTACAGTGGTAACAATGTATGTTTTATTCCTCTCGTAATCATTCTGTGGCTTGAGTCTGCTATATTTTGCTGCAACCGGTGTGAATCCAGTTTCATCTGTCCACTCGGCAACCTGCAAATAATTCATTATTCATTAAGCATTTTCATTTTAACAAAAACCCGTAAAAATTAAAATAAAAAAAAATTATCATTTTCATTTAGCTGTATATGATCATGGCCAATTTCATAATTTGTTGCTCAGTAAAAAGAAATTGCTTCCGAGCTTACCGAAGGTAACAGAAGCTATGTAATCGAACTGAAGAATGAGCAGTTTTTATGTCTCCGATTTCAAAAATGCCAAGATTGAAATTTGTTTCAGACATCAGGAAACATTTTGGCCGCTGAATTTTTGAACTAACATATCTTAAAAACTACTCGTCCGATTTTAATGAAATTTGGTTGGTAGATCATAACTAGCCTATTGTTAGTCCCATATAAATTTCAATATTTGTTTATCTTCTACATGCGCACAAACATACATTTATTTACACCCATAATTTCAAATTACTCATCTGATTTTTAAGAAATTTGGATGGTTCATCAAATTTGCCCGCAGACACCCTCGATTAATTTCAATTGTCTGCGGTCTTTAAAGTAAATCTGTTGCTATCTGCGGGTAACTTTCGATGAACTATAAAAGTTTCATATAAATCAGATAAGTACTTTTGAAGCTATAGGTGTAAATAAATGTACGTTTGTGCGCATGTGTAAAGAGACACAAATGAACGCAAAAGATTAGAACTTATTTCGGACCAACAATGAGCTAATTATGACCTACCTTCAACAATTTTATTAAAATCAGACGAGTTGTTTTTAAACTAACTAAATAGGATGCGAGGAAGCTATGTGCCACACTAATTGGCAGACTATTTTTTAAAGCTGTTGTGCGATATGTATACGATAGGATACAATAGGAACTGCTTCACAACATAATATCATAAGGAATGTAAAATGTATACCGAGGGAGAATATAACGACAGCAAAATAGACAATCAAAAACATAATGAAATGCCAAAGTTATTTCTGAGACCTCTCCAACGTTTAGAATTCATAAGGGCCTTTCTTAAACAAGAAATATGGCCACGCCCATTATCTTATCCCTTCAACCTCCTTCTTTTGACAAAAGTTAAGTGTTATGAACGATGTTAATAGTTCATTATGTTCAACTACTCTAAGTGGCTCTTGCCATAAATAAAAAACGTAAGTTAGGAGTTAAAATCTCAGAGCAAGGAAGGGGTAGAGGGAACAATCCGATTTGAAAAGTGGTTCATTATTTCTCCCCCGATACTAAACCTTCCAAGCGAGCTCAAACCTAACTAAAGTGACCACGCGGTCACCGGGCCTTATCTTATTGGTCTATTCCTTGTCCTTCTGTCCACACAGACGTTTGTCAACAAATCATTATCAGTAGCATTTATTTGATACCCCACTCAAAGAAGATTATTATAGGTTATCTAGGAACTGTTACACGTTTATTAACGGCTTTTCTGCCTTTAGATAATTAATAAGGTTAACAACAAACATTGAAGTGCATATTTATTTATAAATATGTACATAAAACTATAAATATGTATATAAAACTGTATTAAAAATATAAATATTAAATATCGTAAAATCATGTCTGGTTGGAACGCGTTTAGGACTATAATTAGCACCGTAATTAAAACATTCAAGGAAACCTAACTGTTTAGGAACCTTCCTGTTGACATGTGTGACGATTGGCATAACTACGCATGTCATATAAACCAGTACTTGGTATTGTCAGAGGATCGTTTGGACCGTACAGTAAACGGTTCGCAAAAGATCCCTGCGGAACAGTTTGGAGGACAGTGCGGAACACT